>CM061066.1:40520095-41840800 GCA_030762895.1 Sophora flavescens
GGGATGTCCTCGCTTCTAACTCTAATTGAAGGGTATCCCGATCTTAGATCTATTTTCGAAAACACTGACGCTCCCCTAACCCGATCTAAGAGTATCATCTATTCTCAGTAAGATATTTGTTCTTGATGGCCATCTCATTCAGCTTGCCCACCCACACACAACCTCATGCTCCCATCCTTTTATTCACTGTTGTTCTGCTCCCTAAGGCGGTACACCAGTCTCACGAACCCCTTTGCAACATATCCTCTATCTCGCTTCTTTGAGTTCGCTCAACTTCTGTAGGTAAAGTCATCCATAGGTGCCAATGATACAGTCCACCTCAAGTACTTCAGATCTATGGTAAACTCAATCTCTATCCGGGAGGTAACCGTAGACATCCTTAGGAAATACATCTGGGAACTCACATAATAGTGCAACGCCGCTTATATCATTCTCACTTATCTTAGCATAAAAGAGAAGTATATATATCCGGGAGCTCCCCAACCATCACTGCAGATAATGCAGCGCAGGATGGGCATGTCTGGCCCCAGAAGAGTCAACAGTCATACGGACCGTGGAACAAAGAAATAGTTCGACTAGTACAATCAATAACAAAAGATTTTTACACGAGACAACTACCCATGCCCAAATAATATCCGCACTGCATATAGGTAAACATATCAAATCAACAATATAAGTCAGGTCTAAACAACAGGCGAATACTGCGTACGTACGTGTTAAGCAATCAATCTATCTTTAGCAAGGAAAGTGTAAACACACAAAATCACAGGACAATTAGTTGATAGGTAACTCTAAGAATCGAGTACATTTAAATGAAATGAATGAAACGCGGTTGCCCTTTAATCGAACAACAGAGTAACTTTCCCCGCATTTGTTATTGAAGAAATTCAGCCTCACTGTGATCTAAGCCGCCGTAATGATGACGCACTGTTCTTTTCTGAATCTGGTAAGTCCCACGTGGTTAAGTGGTCCTAGGCTGCCACCACTCCACAAGGGATTGGCCCATTCCCATTCGCCTGACTGGTAGCCTTCCGTCGCCCCTTGCATAACTCTTGGCTATACAATCCAAAGTCAGCCGCTAGTTGCAACATTCGGCCCCTCCCTATTAGTTTTCATAATCGTTCACTATCAATGAAATAATGTCAGATTGGTTGTCCAATATCCCAGCACAAAGATGCACTTATATAACTTCAATGTCCTATAAAATGAAGTTTTGTTTTTGAAAGTTCACTACCACAAAATTCGATTTAGGAATCGAATCGCTCGATACTACAAATGTAACGCCTTTCACAGCATTAGTAATCCAAGATAAAATCGACAAATATCTCCAAAACATTTTAATTACATATATCCTTTTGGCAAATTTCAAAATTAGAAAAAAACATTAAAGTCCTAAAATGCCTCTTAATAAATAATAGTATCGATTATCCATGTAATGAATATAGATATAAATAAATAAATAAAATCAAAGCCTCAAAACCAAGGCCTAACTACAATCCCAATAATAAAATAATCAAGGCTTCAGCCACATACGACTCCTTATTCAAGAATGTATTAACCAAACTAGAAAGATTATCTAATGGTGTCCACTAAGTTCACGCCTCTTCATCCTCAGCGACGGTCTCCTCTCGTGCTCAAAACAATGCTTATTAATGAGATATAAAACTTGTTGATCAACAATATACTTTTATAAAAACATTTTCTAAATTAGCATCGTTTCCCACTCTATACAGAATCTAAAACTGGCCCATGAAAAATTCGCTAATTTTTTCAAAATAATATATATAAAGAAAATACTTTTGAAGACACAACAAACTCGTCTCTCATCATACATTTCATACACTGATAAATTCAAGTTAAACCAAGCTTGTCCGGCATTCTCCCATCCATTCCGCTCTTGCCTAAGATGCCACACTGTGCTCACACATCACACCCACAATGGCGTTCCCATCGCCCACCCCACTATCACGCCCAGGAGTGTTTCTTGATGTCACCTCTGCTTGGGACATTTCCATTTCAAGCACCTCCCATGTGCACATGGTGGTATTTCATCCTTTTTCACACCCCAACTTGTATGTGTTACTTTACACTCCTTTTAGGTAGTATTACTTTATTTTCACATCCCAAATTATTGCTTATCAGCATTTTCATACCCCATTACGGTGGTGTTACTTTCTATACCCTATCAAGGTGGTATCACTGCAAACATCATACAACACATTGATTCAAATACGCCAAGTCACACAATGTAATGCAAGTACTATTTTTCAATGAATTAAATAAAATAAATTTCAACAAATAAGTAATCATTTGATTATCACAATATATCACAATAAGCATCTTATAAATAATCATTTAAACACATTCCCCCTTTTTAACAAAACCCCAATTTTGAAATTAGGTTAATGATGATGACCAAATCAATTAAAACCTCCCAATTTGGGTAACAATCTTACTGTCAACACAAACAATTATATATATATACCATGGAAATATGGTTCGTAGGGAAAAAGTATTGTTACTTCACCCTTCACATCATATAAAATATTCTTGTAAATTACGCACGGCTAAAAGTTGGTGCCCTCCAAAAATATTTTCTTCCCTTCACCGCATAGATATTTACACTGCATAAGAAAATAAAACGCACTGTACGCCTTTCTAAAACTCCTCTCTCGCAAGGCTTCTCTGCAAGATGAAAAGCCTATATATAGATATCGCACGCCAGCTTCCTAGTTTCTTCTTTTTTTTCTTTCGCTTGTTTTTTTTGCACATTTATTTTCTTTTCTTTCTTTTATCTTTGACAAAAGTCAGCATCATTCATTAGCTTCCCTAGCCTCCAGCGTCCTGACGCCCTCAAGCATATTTATAAGTAATATATATATATATACATATTTTTAATTCTTGCATTTCTCTTTTTTTTGTGTGATACCAATAAATCGTATTCACACGCCTTTACACCAAGCCTCCTGCTTATATTTTATTTACACTACACCTTTAACAATCCCAATATTTTATCCCCGCACTATAATTTTTAAATAATTATAGCTGTAATTTCGCATACACAGTTGTTAGGTTTTTTTCAGACTGGCGCTGTCCCAAGAGCCATGCAGTTTCCTCCTTTCGACTTATCCGTGGCCCACATAAACCTACTTAGTATGCTCTGATGAGCTTATAAAAATAACTTATGTCATCCCATATGGGTTTTTGACTCTATTCTCTACAAGTCACTTGAGCCTTACACCATGATAAGAAACTTACGACTAAACACCTTCTTCGCTTCACTATTCAATATTCTCACGCCTTTATTTCTTTCTTTGCAGTTTTTGCAGGTATAAGCTTCATGCTGGTAAGATCTGTTATGTTCTCCAATTAAACTGCTTACCCAAACGCACCCTGTGATAAGAAAAGAAATCTATCTGTAATAAGGGAGAAGAAAGGGGTGTGTTTGTGTAAAATAGGGGTGTGACTAGAAACTTAATAAAATCAACTTTTAACAAAATACAAAGCTATCTTAAAATTAGGTAGTTTCGTAAATACTACCCTTTATAAACCCCAAAATACTTATATTTTCTCTCACTAGAATATTTCTAAGCATTTATTTTATACTAAATTATAAATATAATTTTTGGCAATTATACAAAAATTCCCCATTCGCTCCTCGTCGTATTGCAAAAATTTTGCGACAAATTTATTATGCTCTTGCTCAGACAGGACCAAACGGGTATGACCAAAATGGAGATTTTTTGTACGTATAAATTTATGACGGATCATGTTGCCTATTTTGTTAAGGTTGTATATTAGTCTATTGGTGTTATAAATTCTTACAACAATTTAATTTCTAAAATTCTAATTTTTGATTTTAATTTACATTTTACATTTTATTAGTCTAAATATATTTTTTAATTTTTCTATAAATTGTTTACTTTTAAATTTATTAAGATTAAATATTTTAATCGTATTTGTAAGATAAATTATTTAATTCTTTTCAAGAAAAAAATATAAAATAACAAACCGCGGTGAAACTGCTCCAAATTTTCAACAGATTTCACACTAATGTAAAGAGCAATCAAAAATATGAAAAATAACAATCAGTTGTAAAATCCGCTCAAATTTCCCGTATTGTGATTTCAGGACATAAAATAAATCAAGAAAAATATAAAAATAATATATCCGTGTGAAACTGTCTCAAATTTTCTTAAAAATATAAAAAATAACAACCGTATTTTGTCTCAAAGCTGGATGTATTTCAGCGGATGTGAAGATAAATCAAGAAAATATAAAATTAATAAACTTCACATAAATTGCCCCAAATTTTACGTATCTTATTAATGATTAGCACCAAGTTAAAAAAGGTTTAAAACTCGATCCGGCATAAATTGTGGGAAATATTTTTGCCATGATATGGCACGGTAAATGAGACGCAGCAGAGATGATTTTGAGACGGAATTCATTGAAAATTACATTCCGCCTCTAAATCCGTCCGAAATGCTCAGCCTCATAATGCAAACATTTCATCTAGCACCTCCGCCTCGAAAATTCAAGTTTTCTAGTGATCAGCCTCCAAGCAAGGACTCTTCTAATGTGCTTATCTCATACATGAATCCATTGAACCTCGTGGATTCATGTTTCATGGACTCAAGCCCCTTCCCACTTCTGGACCAACGCATACATAAATGCCTAAACACTTATCCCAATTGTATAAATCCTTTGGCGTAAATATCACTTTCAAACCAAATAATTTTTTCAGTACAATGAAAATAGACTTCATTCATCAAGCCCCAATTATTAATGTATCATCTCGCAAAATAAAGGCAGAAATTTCTCCTTGATTATCGCCCCACTTAAATTAAAACCCCTAAATTTATTGGTTTCAAAGCAGCCTTTCGATGACACTGGCACATCTTTGTCATAAATATAAAAGTTTGTCCATTCCTTTGAAACTCTAAGTTTTGCCTAAACCATGCCATATAGATACTAATGTTGAGTCGAAAATATAAAAGCTTATCCAAAGTCTGAACCGCATTAACATTAGTTAAGACATCCTAATTCACATAACTATACTTTTCAAATCAATCTAAAAATTCAAAGAATCATTCTTAATCTTTTAAAATCAACTACTTCTTAACAATAACTACTAACCCATCTGTTCTTATTACAAATTTTCGATGACTAAGATCGTAAAACAAGAAAAAGAACAATATCGCTATATCACAAGCACCACCAAGAACACTTTTCTTTTATTAAAGAATACTTCTCAAAGGAGATTGGTCACAAGGTATCAATAGTTTAACCTTCCATACACATTAAATATCTACATATAGGCAATAGAATATAACCGCCCTCCCATTATTCCTCAACCGTCGCAGTAATTAAGCCTCCCATGATCTCTCAAACTACCAGTCTAATCCTCGCTCCCTAATTCCCATAAGGCATAAAGACATACACCATCTAAAAAATTTGTAATGGAAAGTTAGCGTTAAACTTGATTTCAAGCAATAATGTAAAATCTAATATAATCTTAAATAGTCTCAAGCAACACTTTAGGAGACACTTAGCAGACAACAATCGTGAAAGCATAGACCATAATTGAAATAGTTTAAATTGTCTTCTTAGGACCCGAGAAATAAAAGCAAGGTAAACTGTCAGAGTCTACCATTAGAATGAAATTACCAATCATATCATATACCTCTTGCAAGGAATCCTCCAACAAAGCTCTAATGAATTTGAAATTGTATCCATAATGGACCCCCACTTTATTATTTTCACAACTTTACTACAAACTTCCTCCTGATTTTCCAGACGCCTTGTGGAGTATATATAAAAATTCATTCTCAGTGGCCAGGCAATAAATACACTTCTTTCTTTGTAACAGGACTTGAGACTAATGCACCTTACAATAAACACTCAGAGAAATGAGCTTAATCATGCCTATAATATTGGAGAGTCCTCAAATTATAAAAAAATTTGCATATTTGACATGCTAAATCTAGAATTCCTCAGGTCCAACTTCCTTGAAAACTCTCCCCCAACCTATAAGCTCCATAAAGAACTGCGCGTGCTTAAAGAAATAAATGTTAACTCTATTTATCAAATTTATTATTTATCATATCAAGGTCTGAATCTTCTTATAGGTAATTTTCACAGAAAATTAACATGTGAGAGCATAGATACTAAATCTGAACTGCGACTAAACGCCTTAACCATGAAATGGTAAGTTCCAAAACCAACTTTAAACATCTGAATAAATTTCTCTACTTTTATAATCTATCGTTTTAAAATTTTGAGGTCTAGGAAGATTGGAGTCTCTCACTTTGAGGTTCAACTGGCTTAGTTTTTAATGGATATCATTTTCCATTAAATTGCGCAGTGGATAAGCCACCAGGAACAAAAACACATTATTTTGGTAAAGTAGTGTTATGACGGCTTCAGTTTTTTTGTTTTGTTTTATGCAGATTAGTCAAATTTTGGAAGAATTTACAGGCTGTATGAGAATGAACCTTCGGTCAAAATTGTGATATTGAAGGTAAAGCACCAAGAGAAGATTTCTTGTAATCTTACGGGGAATGGGCATACAAATTAAATATGCATTTCTTTTTTTTTTAATGTTTAAATTATTTTGGGGTAAAATTATTTACAAATTACCTATTTAAAAGTTTAATTTCATTTTTATGTTATCAGTACATAAACTTTTATTTTTTGTGTTTAATTATTGAGTTGGGCCCCAAACTATTTAAGAATTTTCAACAGTAAAACTTCAACTTATATAAAATTTTTCAATGTGGGTCCCAGAGATAAAAAGTTCTTCATAATAGAGGGTTCCTGAACTAGCATAAAATTTTCGAATTGGGCACCGCAATTAGAAAGTTGACTATAAACAAAAAAAATCATTAAATGTTATACGCAGTGAATTTAGAAGTAAGAAATTGCTCGACATAATAATAAAAGCCAATGATGAATATGAGAGAAAAATTCATTATTTAAAATAATAATAATAATAATAATAATAATAATAATAATAATAATAAAAACTTAGTGAGAAAAGTTATTGTTTACCATATTAATTAAATAAAACTATTAAATTTGAGAGACAAAATTTAGTCTTGATAATAAAAATAATGAAATATGAAATTGTGTTAGAAAATTCATGTTTAGTAATAAAATATTAAGAGATTAAACCGATAAAACCTCCACTAAAAATATACTTTTAAACAAATATATTATTAAAAGATGACTTTGAAAAATGTTGAATAAAAATAAAATAAGAAAGTATTGAAACTTAGTAGGAGAATGCCATTATTTGGAAATGATTTGTATGCTAATATTATAACAAGAGATGAAACTGGGTAAAAAATTCAATATTTTAAAAACAAAAATATATACTCAACAAATATGGTAATATTGCCTGAAATAGTAAATAAAATAAGAATCTAGTTAAGTACAAATATCACATCTTATTTTCATTTCAATTTATTTTGAGTTATTTATTTTAATTTATTATTCTTTATATTTTAAATTGGAAGTTTATCTTAAATTATTTTAATATTTCTTAAATAGATATTTTTATTGTTTCTATTATTATTTTTTATATGTATCAAGTATTAATTATTTGACCCAGTTTAATTTTAATATTTTGTTATAAAAACATGAATTATAGCACAATTATATATTTTATTATTTTTGTTATTATCATTTCAAGAACTAAATTTTGTTTCTCAATTTTATCTATTTTTATTTAATTATGGTGTTTTTTTACTTAATTGAATTATTGTGTTAAGCAATAACTTTCTATAAGCTTTTTTTATTATTTATTTATTTATTTATTTATTTTATTATTATTATTATTTTAAATAGCGAGTTTCTTCTCTTATATTCATCTTTTGTCATTTTATATTTGTCAAACATAATTTTTTTCTCTAAATTTCATCTTATATCGTTTTATTCTTATTTTTAAATAGCCAACTTTCTACTTAGGATTCAATTGAAAATTTATATAAGTTCAGAGATCTATAATTAGAATTTTTAGTTAAAGGACCTATTAAAAATTTATATAACTTCAATGATCTAATTAAAATTTTTTTAGTTCAGGAACCCACCAATAATCAAACTTTTTTTTTATAACCACAAGAATTAAAGGGTAAAGGTTATGTTCACCCTTCTACAAAAGCCAAACAGAAGTCTAAAGTTAACAAATAATAATGTCTAATATTATTTATATGGTTAATGCCTACTAAAGATCTTCTTGACATGGTTGTACTTTAATAACTTCTTTTTAAACTACTTTCCAGTTAATGCATCAACCATAAGGGTATTTTTTTATATATCAAATAATGAAATAATCTCACTAAAGGGATACAGAAGTATTCCTACCCCATCATCATGAACCTAAAAATAATTTTATCGTGCATGCTTGTTGAATACAATGAGAATGGCTCAAACACCAATCTAAAAATAAAAATGCCCTTTAAATTTGAGGGCAATGAAGATCAGCCCCAAAATTTGAATAATTTTTGTTTTGGGGCTGAATCGGTAAGCATCATGGAACCTATTGGGCTAGCAAGCACAACTAATGAGCTCAACAACAATGTCCCACCCTTTAGGTCTTCTAACTGTCCAAGTTTCCATCAAAGGCCACATGTTTCACGTCGGACCTCCATGTCATGCCCATAGGTGGGGCTGACCTTGTTTTTGAGTGGAGTGGCTTAAAGGGCTCGGCCAAGACTCACAGATTACATTTCTCTAAAAATGACCTTCTCCTAAAATGGCCAACAAATAGATCTATAGGGCCGCTCCGGTTTGGGCCCAACCGAATTGACCTATCACCAAGTGAGGCACCTGCTTCAAACCCAAAGACGAGTTGCTTATTTCCACCTTCAACTAGGACCCGACCCAAGCCCATTCTCACTTACTTCTCCCCAACCCTACCCCTCATGCGGCTACCGAACTGCCTTCCCCCTCAACACACTCACGTGATTTTCCCCTTTGTTCAAGCCAACCTCAAACCCTCCCTCCCTCTAGACCCATGACCACTCCATTCACCTACCTCCAAACGCACCCCTGTCAACGTTGCGCCATACCACTACCCATTTTTCCAAAAGCAAGAGATGTAAAGCGGGTCGATGAAATGTTGTGTTCTCGGGATGATCCAACCCAGTCAAAGTCCTTTTTCGTCCCTAGTTCTCCTTGTAAAAGAAGGATGGTTCCCCGCGATTTTGTGTTGACTTGCCAAGCCTCTAAACGCAATCACTATCAGGATCGATTCCCAATTCCCCATCATTGATGAGCTCCGGATGAGCTTGGTGGAGCAAGCTGGTTTCAGTGGACCTAACCCAAGGATTCCATGATTCGGATGAAGGCGAAGATGTCTCCAAAACAAAGATTACAACCCACCATGCTCATTATGAATATCGCGTCATGCCATTCGGCCTCTGTAACACCCCTTCAACATTCCAGGTCACAATGAATGCTCTGTTTCAGTCATTCCTTCGAAAATTTGTGCTCGCATTTTTTGACGACATACTTATCTCCAGCAAACAGTTCGAGTAACATGTATGTCACCTTGAGCTGGTCTTTCAGAAAACATGTTGTGAAGAGACGCTCGAACTTCTTGATAGTAAAACACACACACACACACACACATAGATATATATATATATATATTAAGTTGCTGCTGATTTGTGTGTCTTTTCTCTAAGTTAGATGAGACTCGTTTTCTGTCATCATTCTCCAAATTAAAGTGCTCTACTTTTATTAGTTTCTTCATCCTCCAAGAGTCCTTCCTCTTCTGCCTTTGCATCAAGTTTTTCAATCTCATTTGTTATGGAATTAATTGAGACATCTAAATGCCCTAAAGATTCTATGTTCCACTAAACTATGGTAAAAAAGTGTAAACCTAGATATAATTCTGTTAAATTTAACAAAACTACATGTTTGCCCTTTTTTATTAGGGTTATTAAATATGTTTTTGATCCCATAAAATTGGCAGATTTGATTTTAGTCACTGTAAAAAAATTATTCATTTTTACCAATTTTATAGGGATTAAACCCATGTGTTAAAATTAACATAAAATTTATTTCTAAAATGTAAAAATGCACAGAACTTTAATTATGGGATAACATGTCATTTACCAAAAAATTAATGTGTATGAATGTATGGTTAGTTTCCATCTCATTGAAGTAGTATGATCTTTTTTTTAATTAGGCTATCGGAAAGCTTTTTGTGCGGTGGTGATGTGGTATCAGTAATTACGTCTTCGATTGCAGGTACAACTAATCCAAAACTTGTGAAATGTAATATGAGAAAATTCCCTACCCTGACATAATTCAGAAACATGTTGAACTGTGAAGAATATGAGTAATCAAATTAAACAAATGGTTATGTTATTGTGTTACAAGAGGTTTTGACTTTTGAGACTTTAAAAGATGTACATAAAGAAACTTAATCCCATTTTAATCATTTTTTAGAAAGCAAAATGGCATGCAAAAGCACACCATAATTTATTTTTATTGATAAAAAGAACAAAAAAAAAACAAAAAAACAAAGGAACAAAATCTTTAACAACCTATGTTGATCTCCTTGATGAAATTAGGACACTTGGACATATCCCGCAATGTTTTACAAGAAACAACTCATTTTAGACCATTTGATAGCGACCTTCAAAAAGCCTATGGTAAGTTAGCCAAGTAGCAAATCGTTTTCTAATATTTCTTTCCATTTAATCAAACATTTGAGTAGTTTTGCTTCAACTGGTGTGGAATCAGGTCTCTCTCATTAATGGAGTTGTCATGGGAGGAGGAGCAGGTCTGTCCATGAACACAACATTTAGGATTGTGACCGAAAAAGCTGTAAATATGCTTCTCTTCAGTTCTCTAACAATGCATGATGTTTAATAAGGCCTAATAAATTTCACCTATATCTTAAAACTAAACCAAAGTTTCATCAACTCTAACAATATTTCTTGACAAAATTTTTCTATTATTTGTAGGTATTTGCTATGCCAGAGGCATCGATAGGACTTTTTCCAGATGTGGGGGCAAATTATTTCCTTTCTAGGCTTCCTGGCTATTTTGGTAATTACCAATAAGATTATGTGCTCTTTCTTTATTAGTGCCAATATATGAGTTTGATTAGTGCTTCACAATAATCTTTATAACTTTAAATAAATCGTTGTGCTTAATAGGTTTTTGACGTTTAATTTTAATCATATTCTCATTTTTGTCTTTTTTGCTTATTTGTCGCAGCGGAATACTTGGGTCGTCGAGCACGTTTGTTTGGAGCAGAAATTGTAGCATGTGGTCTAGCCACTCATTTTGTCCCTTCAACGGTACTAACGACGTTCTCTCTCAATCATGTTTCTATAATAAATAAAGTATGATTTAATAGCTTTCCAAAAAGCGAAAAATAAACCTGCATATACATATATATCTCATTCACATATATATTAATTTGTAAGGTGATTTTGAAATGGATTATTTTATGATCAATTCAATTTTTCACTTGTGTGTGTGTAATAGAAGCTAAATTCACTGGAAAATGCCCTACAAACTGTTACTTCTTCAAATGTATCAACTATTGCCACACTTGTAGAAACTTTCACAGAGAAAGTAAATGTGAAGGAAGACAGCCCCTTTAGAAGGTAATTCTTGAAAAACTATTATCATTTCCTTGATATTTGTGCACTTTTGTGAATTGAAACTTACCGAGTGATCGTTAACTCGCTTCACAAAAAGATTGGAGACTATAAACAAATGTTTCTCAAAAGGGACAGTGGAGGAAATAATTCAATCCTTGGTAAGTAAATTAAATATACATATGCAACAAGTAATTAGGTGTGCACACCTTATTCATTTATTCATATATATTATGCTGAATACTTGGTATAAATAACATTTTTGGCTCATACGGTTATAGGAAAATGAATTACGAAATAGAGCAGAAAAGTGGATCACAAATGCATTAAGCTCCATGCGTTCACCTAGTCCCACGAGCCTAAAAGTATTTCTCAAATCGATGACGTATAAAGCAAAAAAAAAAAAGAGATAATTATTCCATTCTGCAAATTACTAACTTGTATTTGTTATTAAGTAGTAATGAATCGTGAACTTGATGCCTATTAGATCAGAAAAGGAAGGGTACAAAACATTGAACAATGTCTTTATAGGGATTACAACATTGCTTGCCACTTCTTCTTGGAAGGACTATAAGCAGATGATTTTTATGAGGTAAATTTTTTAACAACTCTATTTAAGAAAGCAAATTATGAAGGGAAAAAAAACTTATATAAGATTTTTTTTTATTCTAATATAAAATTGTCATGAAGTTGTTACTTTTTTCTTCTTGGAGATGGTAGTACTTTTAGAGTGGTACTCTCTTCGGACTCAATTATAAGCAAAATTAACTAATTTCATATTTATTAAGGAAGTTAGTCAATTTAGTTTAATTGTCTTGATTTATGTATAAAAAAAAAGAGTTACAATTGTTAATCTACCCTTTTAATTGCCTCAATGATGTGCAATGCTCTTGAAAAATTAAAAGAAGAATTGATTGGATTGGTTAGGTTAATTTTTGAAATCTTGTCATTAAATAGAGTTGAATTGATTGAGTTTTATTTATATTTGAGTTCATAAAATATAAATATTTTTTGCTTATAATTGAATCATGACGAAGTATAAAAGTGAATCAGGCTATTGAGATACGTGTTGTGACTAACGAGTCCCTTTATTTAACCCTTTTATTCAACTTTAAAACGTCGCTCCACAGGGTTCAAGAGCAAAGCTATTTGATAAAGACAACAAACCCAAGGTAAAAACACTCTCCTATATCTGCTTTCTATATAGAGATATAGACAATTGGGTCAATATTTCTTTTCAACCAATGATTTTGCCTAACTGTTTTTTCTCCTCCTTGTGTTGGTTAATTAGTGGGAGCCTTCAAAGCTAGAGCTGGTTAACGATGAAACGGTGGATCAGTACTTCAGAAATGTCAATGATGAGGAATGGGAGTCTTTGCAATTTCCCTGATAGAAATAGAACCCACCCCCAAATTGTAAGCAAGTTGTAGATTGAAGCCATAAGGTCGCAACTGAGCTCTTTCTTGGCTGTTAATTTTAAGAACTAAGTGAGCATATTAAAGAATAAAGTGGTGTGTAGTCCCCTGACTGACTCAACTTGGTTCAAAAACCCTTAATGCAGTCTATCACATTTCTATTCCCTTCTCCCTACTTGTGTAAGGCTTGCTATGTGCCTTCCCTTCCACAAATAAAAATGAAGTGGTGTGTGTTTATTTTAGTTCTTTGCAAACTAAAATCATAGTGTTGCATTTGTGGCAGCCCATTAATGCCTAAGGGCTGTCTCTCTTACCCCTTCTACAAATGGTTGGATCTAGATTTGTATGAACTGATCATGTTTTCGATAATTGAAAATTTATTGATAAAATGTCCGCTACAACATCATAGACAGCAAGCTCCACCCACCTTCTAAGAAGGGATGTAAAGAGCACACACTAACATTTGCTAGACAAAGAACAAATCTATTTTGAGTACAAGTGCCCCCAATCTAAGAGAATAAGAAGACACTTTTTTCTTTTGATAAGCAGCGAGATGTATTAAGTAGAGCACGAGGGTACTCTTAACCCATTACAAGAGGTCAAAACAATGCCTATCAGATCATGAAACTACACACAATACGAGAGAAAGCAATCTTCTTCGTCCAAGCTTTGCACCATGTCCACATTCTCACTCTGATTAAATGCGTTTACCTTCTCTGAGTCTAGGCTCCCATTGTTGAACATAAAACAACATCCTTTGCCTCTTGATGCAGGCATCACCTTCCATGATTTCAACCCATTTCAAAAATGGCAGCACTCACAGAGATAATAGCCTTATGCTTCTCATTGCAGCTCCACCAAGCTAGTAAAACAAGTCCACATTGTGCATTTGCATGTCCACTAAGTGAATTGATCTTCCATTTCTGCTCCCTTTATTGCCAAAGCACCCTGTTCTTAATCCAGCAAAAACAAAACCAAACCTTAACCCCCATTACATCGATGTAATAAACACCTAGCCGGTTAGGTTATAAACAACGATGAGCATGTTTCGGTAATCAACCCCGTATTCTTTATTCAATATAATTTTTGCTTATAAAAAAAAAACATGTTTTGGTTATCACTAGTGCTCCGGACTCCAGCTTGAGGTATATGAATTGAATTTATTCACAAATTAAATAACATATTTGAAAATCTTTTGTTGATTAAGTTTGAACAAGATTTTCAGTAAAAATTCATAGTTCAAGTTGAAGTGAAGAAAAAAAACAATATTTCCATTAAATTAAACAATGATTTACAAACTATAATTCAAAATTTTTAAAGGTAATTGATGGGCTTGAGACCTTTTGTTCTCATAGAAAACAAACACCGCCTCGCATTAATGGAAAAAGGCGCAAAAGAAAAATAAATGGGAAGATGAATTAAATTCTAAGATTTCTCAATAAACCAAAAAATAGTAATATCATTGCAACTGGAGCCACCAAATTGTTCACAGTTTTCAAATTACATAAGAATAAGAGGAAAAAGAAATGGACTTGACGACTTGCAATGTGACATCCGGGGCTCGCGAGGACGAAGAGGAACGTTGGTGTAATAAGGCACGAACAAGGAGCAACTCCCGATAAGTTTCTAGATGAAGGGACACGTGAATGAACTAATAACACTGGGCGAGAGAGATCTTGAGGCTGTATGCACGTATGAGACTATACGATTGAGGATGTCTTATAAGAATTTATCGGTACTATCTATATCAACAAAATGTATCTTTTTTTGGAATCCCATCACTTAAGAACTCTAGTATTAAGCATACTTGACTTGAGTAATTTCTGGGATGAATGACCTCTGAAAAATTTACTTATGTAACGTGTGTGTGAGGACAAAGCAGAATGAAAAAACCCGTATTTACCATCTTTGCTACTACAACATTTCATTCAACACGGGGCATATTTGCTAGGAGGAAGGATAAGAAAGTAATAAGCAATATTTGACATGTAATCCATATGGTTTATTTGACTCCTTGTGAATGTTGTTGTTTTTAGAAATGCACGAATAGACATCATAGAAATACTAGATTTGATTAATTAAGGTGTGTTCTTAATTTTAGTTTAATGCTCATATTGATTGTTCATATTACAGTTGATTTGATTTATAAAGGAAAAATGAATGATTTTTTTTTTATATTCTATAACTCTCATTAATCAATAATAATTTTTTTTGGGTGCTCAAACGGACTAAAAAACCCAAAAGAAAAACAACAAACAACTATGGATTATGGAAGCCGCACTCATGAAATAGATCATCCTATAACTACATAACGCTAATGAAATAATTTTTCCTAATGATATATAATTCATATCATAACTCTTCATTATTAATTTGATAAAAAAAAAAACTCTTCATTATTAATGTAACATATTTCTCCATAACTCATAAAATAACCCACCATAACTTCAATAATTCACAATAACTATCTCATCAAAGGTCACATAACCATAGAAACTCTATTAACTTCAAATTATGATCTTTTAAGTCAAACCTGATAAAAAAAAAATCATTTCTCTCTTAGAATTCTGGGACAATCATAAACCGTGCAAAATGTTTGAAGAGTCGTCATAACCAAGAGCACAAAGGTAGAAAGAAGTGTGAAGAATTTCCATGAAGAGTACACATACTCATTGAAGATCCTACAGGGATTGCCCTTTCTCTTATCACAGAAATACTTGTTAACTTTGTTAACAGTTTCATCCAACTCCTTAGTCTTGGTAGGTCCAATAGACTTGCTCATCCCATTGAATAGTTCCTCAATTTCTTTGACACTAAGAGAGCTACTTGACTCTATGATTTCTGCATCCTTCAACAGCTTCACATCCTTCTCGGTATCTATGATTGCTCTCATCAATTCAGTGTATCTTGTGAAGATCAAAAATCTGGCTTAGTCAATGCCTCATGAGCCACTAGGTTTCTCATTATCACTTCAGAGTTTACATCCACCTTGATCACAGGAAGGTATAATATGCCTTTCTTCTCGTTGAATTCAATGGCCATGATGCCACCTTTTGAGGGTTGAAAACGGATACCAATAGAATGAAGCTCACAAACTGAAGGGATTGTGACTGCCACAGGATGAGCTAGTGTTTCTGAAGGAGATGTTTCTGACGAACTCAGTTCAATGTTGGATATACTGAGTATTGCATTTATGTGTCGTTTAATGGGTTGCAAAAGAGAAATATTCACATCCTTGAGTCTTTTGAGAAAGCCTACAGTCCAAGTTATTGGATCTTTAATTTTCTTTAAGGTCGTGAGTATCTCTTCAGATTTTGACCTTCTCTTACAAATAGGAGCACCGATGGTAGATGCGTTATCGTGGGACTTACATATACCTATTGGATGGAAAACATGATAGATAAAGAGAGAAATTAATGAAAGAATTGTTGAGATTAGGGATGAAAATTTTACTCTACGGATAAAATCCACAATGAACACATGCAAGTAGCTTAATGGGTGCTCATAGATAAAATAAATGAGTATTTTCTTTACCGCTTATTAATGGGGTGAAGCGGGTATCAAGGTATACATACCTGCGGATGCCCGCATCCGATATTGAAATTACTTAAATACCCCTTTAGTTATTTATTGCATTGAAATTTTACTGAATATCTTAAAAAGTTATATGCACCAGGTCAATCATATAACTTCTTTAGAATAATAGAAATAACTAACTTGTAACCATAGTTCTAAATTGCGGACCGCATCACGTATTGCGGCCGCAATATTGCGGTTGCGGACTGCAGCGCAACCGCATCACACCGCAATTGCGGTGTGATCCCTTTTCACGTGTTGCGGCCGCAACGCAACCGCATCAAACTGCATCAGACACTGCATCGGACCGCATCAGGCCGTAACACCCATTTTCAGCTCCGTTCGTTCAATTTTTTTTTTTCCAAAACTAAAAAAATTTCAGGCCCCCAAAGCATTTAGATGCAAGAATTATTCCTTTATGCTTTAGCAATTTGTTTCTTTTATCTATTTTTGTTATCCTCTTCTCAATTCAGATATATGAAGAATTACAATAATTATACAATATTTTTTAGATTTGGTGCGAACATAAAATTATTTCACGCCAGAAGCGGCATTGTCCCGATCATGACGCAATGACCATAATGACCGCAATCGCAGATATCGCGACCTCAACCGCAATTTATAACCTTGCTTGTAACTGACTTACTAGCTCAACATATCAATCTAGCTAACTTATAAGTTCTAGGCTTCTAGCTATAGAATACCTTTACTTTCTGATGTTGGTGTTTCTGACTTCTCATGCTGAGAGACCACCAAATGGTACATGAGATCCAAGAGATGGTAATGCTTGGTGACAGCATCAGAACAGGTTACTGGGGTCTGTGTTAACTTGATCGGACAGTGTTTCTCACAGAATGACAAGAGCATCGAACCCAATTCTTCTTCAACAGAATCAGTAGGTTTGGAGGTTTCAATTGACAAGATCCTCATCAACATATATGTTGGAATTTGACTCTCAACCAATATCATGTCTCTAATGATGGCATCCTTGGTTAACTTCACACCACCAATCTGAACTTGTTCTAGTCCTGTCAAGAAACAAGTACTAGACACTTTCTCATCTATATAGTTGTGATAGAAATATAGTAAGAACAAAGTATCAATAGCCATGGTGTATAACAAGGTATCATCCTTGAGGTCCAAGTACTTGTGGTAACAAGCACGAATATATGGTCCTGTGTTGTGGAGTTTCTCAACTAGTTGTTTGAGATCATGATGTTTGTTGAAGTGGTCAAGGACCCGTTTGGCTGAATAAATCTTGAACCTTTCCATGGGATAGAGCTGAGGACAAAAATGGTTGTATGGACCAATGGCTATGAGTTGAGGGGTAAAGGCTTCTGGCTTAGCACAACTCAATGATTTGGGAACTTGGTAAATGCAAACAGGGATTTTGCTCAAGATTGTGAGGTTGGTTTCACTCACTAATTGGTTGATTTGGATGACCCATGTGTCTTCATCAGATTCTGAACTTAGGATTGAAGGAGAGGCCATGTTACGATTTTGCTTTTTGGATAATGACACCACAAAGCTTTGGGTTATTTATAGACAGGTGATATATAATGGGTGAAGAACTTCGAATGACTGTTATAGTTATCAGTAACATGTGCATGAATTTGTACTACTCCCTCGCTCCTTGTTATAAGAAACTAATGCAAATCAAGAATGATGTTCAATTTAAGGTCAAATTAGTTTTTGATGAAAATTTTATTTTTATTTGTGATGAATCCGTATTCTTGTTTTAACTGTATCTTGAGTTACAGATCTCTGATTGATACGTTCTTTGGTACGTTGGAAAGCTAAAGAAATCATTTACAAATCGTATTTCAAGCCTTTCGATCAGATTCGACTTATATCATGGTGAAAATATTGTTTTCAGTTTTACACGAGTTTGGTAGCTTAGTTAGGAGGAATCTTTTGGCTTGCATGCCTCAAGTAACTTCTTTATGTTATTAGCCTTTTATTTTTTTATTTAAATAAGAGGGTTCCACTTGTAATGTGAGAAGTAAATGTAGCAGACCACATAATGGTGGAGAGAGAACATTAAATCACCATTTAGTGGTACGATTAAGTTTAGTTAAATAAGTCATTTAGTGGGTGTGTTAATTGAGTCATTAGAGAGAGGTTATGGTATCTTTTGGAGGCCAAAGTTTGGCAGCCACAAGCTTATATGTAACATGCCTAACACATTGAAATGATAACTTTGAGTTTATTTTGGATTGAATCCATTTGTGAGGGAATTGTCTCTCTTTGGTTCTTGGTTGAACCACCATTGTTCTTATCAAGAATCCCAAGATTCTTGTGCGCGAGTTCATTTGGCTTATCAAATCCCCTTGTATTTGTGGCTCATACCTTCCATTCCTTATCTTGTCCATTTGTTATTATTATTCTTCTTCTTGAATTTTGTTTGGTCACTCAAGGATAGATATGAATTTCTATATGTTCCTTATTAGGATCATTTGTTATTATATGTAACATCCGTTGGATTTGTGGCGCCTACCTTCCATTCCTTATCTTGTCCATTAATTTATTATTATTATTCTTCTTCTAATTTTGATTGTCACTCAAGAATAGATTCGAAATTATATATGTTCCTTCTTAGGATCATATCAGAAACAAAACCCTAAAACACACAGACCAAGAAAATATATTGAAATAAGCTAATTGTAATTAATATTCATATAAATTTATAAAAATACCCCTTCTAATCTTAATTAATGTTCCACTTGTATGGAAAGTTGATATTATCTCATAAATATAAATCATATGATAAATGAGGATAAAATTATAAATTAGCATTTAATATGTATCAAAATGATATATATTTCTTATATCTTGAAGAAAAAAACACATTTATTTTTTATAATAAAAAGAGGAGGGAGTATTATATATGATTTGACACTGCTAGATAACGCTTCCAGCCTTCCAGGTTACTCTAACATTCCACATTTCAATGAATTGGCCCACCATAAATGACATGTGATGAAAATGATTTACCACTCGCATATATAATATTGTGGTTGAATTAACTTTATTATTATTTTATATTGGTAGATGTAACATACCAATTTTTTACCTATATGTTTAAGTTATTTTATTGGAATAATTAATTATTTGGATGTTTATTTTATATTGTTTGGTTGAGTAATTTTATTTACTTATTTAAAATTGTTTTATTGGGTATGTTAACAGTGTTATTGTAGTGTATATACGCTTGCAGCACAATAATATTATGCTATTGTCACAATTATTATTTATTTAGAAAAATATTTTAAATAATATGATTGAAAGAAATTTATTTTCATATTTTACTCTATTTAATTTTAGATTTAAAAATAAATTAATTTAACATTAATTGGAGATTAATTTTAGATCAATAATTTTTTTGATTGATAAATTCAACCATCAATCATTACTCTATTTCAAATTTTGAAATTATATATTTGTCACATAAAATACACCACTCAAGAAGAATGTTACAGCAGAGAGGTTGGATTTACTTTCTTAACATGATTATAAGTTAACAATGTTATAAAAAATTGATGAGTAGCTTCTCGGAAAATTGAATTTTTACGAGTTTTTTTTTTATAAACAAAAAGATATATTGATATAGAGTATAACGGATACTCTAACCCATATATAATATCAGCAACAAGAGAAAGAAAAGGGAAATGGGTTCATGTATTATATAAAATTGAAAAGATTTATTTATATTTTATGATACAAATAGAAGAAAATAAGAGATTTTTATATAATACTCCAAAAAATATTTATTTATATTGTATGATAATATTAAATCTTAACACATTTAAAAGATTTTAAACATGTAAACTAAACCCCAAAAAGAAAAATACTTAGTCACTGTCACTTATAAGCAGGTACCGAAGTTGGGGCTGCTTCGAACTCATCGTTGACGTACATTACACAGCATATATTCATTGAATACTTACATTTTAGAGGTCTTACGTGTTAATTATTTTGGTTTTTCTATATATGGATTTGAGGTTTTTTTTTTTTAGGCAAAATGACATGCAAAAAGTACGTCATAATTTATTGATAAAAAGAAGAAAAACAAAAATAATAAAAACAAAGGAGCAAAATCTTGGGGAAGATAAACCAAAATCCATGTTAAACAAATTTGTGATCACCCTTGAAACGAGTGTTGTACTGCTCAGCTCTCAAAATAAGTTTTCTGTTCTTACCTCTGAGATTTAGACATCACTTTTGTAAAACCATCCTCAGCAACATTATTCTGTTCTGCTGAGCGAGAGTTGTTCTCTATATCATCCTTATCCCTATCTCCCCAAAACTTGGCAAGTATTTTCATATCATGAATAACATTAGGATTTGAATTAATCACGGGAGTCTCAAATTTCTTTCCACTAACTGTTATGTCACCAGGAGCCATGAAATGCTCTTCAATGGAGTTTGAGACATGATCAGTTGTGGCAGCAATTTCTTTAGCTGTGCTAGGAACCACCTCCGGAACTGAAGTTGAGGCATCATTTTTTTTTTAGTGCTACAGTCAACTCTGTGATCTTCTGAGCTAGAACCGTGCATCCCATTACCACTAGCAGTTAAATATTTGGTTGCAGAATGAGACACGACATTATCCTCTGGTGAATCCAAGTGCAAGGAGGCGCTATGACGTTTCATAGACTGATTTAACAGAATTAGAGTCTGCATTAATCTTAGTATCAATTGTCACGATCCATTGATTTAAAATTAGAAGACGAGCCATCATTTCCCACTTTTATATGTAGGGGCGGGTAATATTACCTTATCTTTTTTGACAACATCTTTATGAAGCTTTGAAGGGGCGTTGCTAGAAATTTTTTTATAGTGCGAAAGTGAATGACCAATAACTTGGCAATGAGGACAGAAATATGGAAGATTCTCATATTCAATATCAACATAAAAGGCAAAATCTTTTCTTTCAACCATTATATTTCCTCAGACAATCTACCCGCGAGATCAAGATCAACAAGAATCCGAGCAAAGTGGCCAAAAGTTCTATTGCGGGCGGCATCATCCAAAGAGATAGGTGTACCTATTCCACCGGCAATTTCAAAAAGGATCCTCGGCCTCCAATATTCTTGAGGCAATTCATGAATCCTCACCCAACATTGAGCATGTGTTTTGCTTCTGCTTATTGGGATTGAAGTCAGATGTCCACTGCGATAATCGCAAAATACCAGGCCGTAAATTCCAAGACCCTGCTGCCCAAACACTGTTTAGATCCTCAGGGATGCGAAATTGAATTCATAACAGCCCTTACCAAGAGAGACCATTCTCTATGAGCCAATTGGTTTCCATAGTTTTGTGAGCTTGCTATGAAGATCACTAACTTTATTCGGTTTATCACTCTTCAAAAAAATCAATCTTCCATGAAGATTATTCTTACAACACTCTAATCCACGTTGATACTCATCTTGCGAGATTTTGATTGAGATTGAATTAACTTTCAAACATGGGCGAGGCAATTGACTTAAAGGGATGCCAAAAGAGTTGTTCAAAGCTTGAGCAAATGTTCTACGCTAATGGGGAACATTCAAAGATGACGGGGAGGACAAAAGCTTAACAAGAAAGCCCCATGGGCAGATCGGTTTGACGTTAGACATGAAGACCACAAAAAGAAAGATCTGGCACCCCAAAGAGAACCCAGAACACCCGCAGAACAGGACAACGCCTGACGGCACACAACGTGTTGCACAGAACAGAGGCGAACAACGGCACACAGAACGGCGGTGCAGTTTATCCAAGTCCAGACGTTGTACAGAACTCCGCCACAAACCAGAGAGTCCGTTGCCGAACCAGAGACGCGGTCACAGATCCGTTACTGAACGATGTAGATCCGCACCCGATCGGGAGAAACAAGGCACTCAAGAGAGAGATCCACAGTAGACACGGTCGGCCGTGTGACACCCCCTGCCTCGCATATATCCATAACACACAAGAGCGATAAAAAAAGAAAGAGAACACATGTATATTATATCATAATAATAAAACCACGGTAGAGGTTACCACATTGTTACAAAATCTCAAACAAGTAGAATAAAACATGTTTTAAAAAGAAAACATAACGAACTAACGAAACCCAACCCCGATGTCACATTACAGAGCTTGTATAACCATAGTCCGAAACATCCCAGATAAACAACATAAACTAAGAAATCCTGGACTACGAGTAGCGGCTCCTCAGAGTCCTTCCTCAGCAAGCTGCTCATCGTCCCCTGCATAACCAAAAAGATACATGCAAAGCAAACAACAAAGACCAGGAGTAAGAAACATGTATAAAACATAATGACATGGAAGCAGTTAGCAGGATGAGCATGCATAACATATACACATATACATAGCATATCAAAACATAATAACATCTAACATATCAACGTCATTCGCATCATCTCAAACAAAGTATGCTATGCAATGCAGCACTACTCCACTACTCCGTTATGCACTTGGATCCAATCTACCTCAAAATGTCAACTTCGGAGTTACATATCCACATTGTCCATTAAGCACCAACGCCGACAGTCCACCAAACCATGGTGAACCCCTTGGATAGCCGACACACCTTACTCTCGGATGCGCCACCGCGGGGGACCAGATTCACCTAACTCTCGGATGAATCACAGTGGACGGCTAGATCGCCTTACTCTCAGACGACCTCTCCTATGCTGAACATCCCTCGCTAACATCTCCGATAGGGATGGCAATTAATACCCTACCCACTAGGTGCCCGCAAAAATTACCCACGATGGGTAGGGTAATTACCCGCACAATGGGTAAGGATTAGGGTACGGGTAATTACCCGTAAATTTAAATGGGAATGAGTGCGGGTACGAGTACAATGGTGTCCACCCCGCCTCGCACCCGCACACATATATACGAATATATAATTAATTATTTATTTATTTATATTACTAATATATATAATTTTAACTATAATACAAAATTTAAAACTAAAATTAATAGAAAGATTCTTAACTTTCTAAACCTAGCATCATCTATACTTCCTTTGAATGTTTTTATTTAGTTAAATATTTTGATTTGTCATGTGTTATCAGTAGATTTAAAAGACATTTGGATATTTTTTAATTGCTATAACATTTCTTTTGTTAGTTATTATTAAATCATAGTTAAAGTGCGGGTAACGGGTGCATATATGGATACTTAGGTGCCCATAGGGTACGGGTAAGGGTACAAAAGGTTCTACCCACGTGACTATGGGTCCGGGTATGGGTAATTTTTTCGAACGTGGGTATGGGGACGGGTACTATAGTACCCTACCCATTGCCATCCCTAATTCTCCAGTAGTGCGTGAATGCATGAGCAACACAACACACAATCAAACAATCACCACCTCCGCTTGGGCCACTAGGCTACCCGAGTTTTATCACCATCAACACCTTGATCACTTGGTATCGAGGCCCCCTTGGCCACTAGGGTACCAAGGTACAACATCAACAACACATTGACCATTAAGCATCAAGGCCCCCTTGGTCACTAGGCTACCAAGGTACAACAACGTGTGGTAACACATTGTTACCCTCTTAACATCTTATCACTTGTTATTTATTTGTATTTATTGAGTCTTTATTGAGTTATCTAGATTGTCTTTACTTCGTTTGGTGTCTTATTACATTATTGAAAACGATTGGGGTGAAACACCCCCTGTTTTGCATCTTGACGATTCGTTACGAGCATGGGAGCATGGTCGTGCTTCCCCCAGCACAAGCATGCTGACCTTTAAATCAAGCACGGTCGTGCAGATTGTTGAGCACGACCGTGCTCGCTGGTGCATGGTAGTACTATTTCTGGGCAGAAGGATTGAAGAACCCTTGTTAAGCTCCCTAAGGTATTCAAAGATCGATCCTATTGGCTTTTCTTAACCATCCTCATTAGTTTCATTACTCTTAATTACTATCCATGTCTTGTACTTATTGGGGAATTAATCCTTTAATTCCAACTTCATTATTAATGTCCCTAAACGTTCAAGAATCAATATTAGGGTCTTAACTAAGCCTTTCAGCAACAACCTCACTTCTCTTTACTATGGTTCATGTATTATGAACTTTGAGAAAACATCCCTTACTTTCATTCACCATTGTTAACATCTTTTAATGTCTTAACATAATTAATAAGCCATATTATTTAATTAGAGTCTTATTAACATCAACGTTGGCCTAACAGCCTTAACAACCAAACACTCATTCACAAAATAACAACATCATCATTCATTCATGGCAATAACATCATCATAACAGTTTGCAATTAAAGCATGCCAACAAGTAGAGAACATTGAAAATAGTCATATAATAGACAAATATCATTTAAGCAAAATAGCAACCAAATAGGGTCATGGGTTAACCCTTCATCTTACGCTATCTTCAATACCCACATGTTCATACCATCCCTTCTCCCCATACCTGGTATGAAGATCTAAGCCACTTTTGCTAAGCGTAAACGAAACTACTCTTGTTCCCTCGAGCGGCTCGACGAACTCTTCAAGCCTTGGTCAAACACATAAGAACAACTAATTAATCCCAAATCCAAAAACTAGGAAAAGAGATTAATAGAGGGATTACAACATTACCTTAGATGACACTAGCGCGTGTGACTTCTCTCCCAAAAGGACTCAAGAACTCCAAGAACTTCAAAGGGTTCAAAGGGGGGAAAGGGAGAGGTTTATGTCACACGCTAGGATTGCCCAAAGTTCCAATTTGAGGGTTTGACTTGCAACCCTCACGGAATTCTTCTATTTATAAACTCTGATGTCCGAGCACGGTCGTGCTCAGGGACGGACCCAGAAAATTTGACTAGTGGGGGCAAGATCATATATCATAAATAGTTTTATAAAAAATTATAAAAATAAATAAGCAATAAAATATGACATCATTATTATTAAGTCAGAAATTAACATTACCTTAGATAACACTAGCGCGCGTGACTTCTCTCCCAAAAGGACTCAAGAACTCCAAGAACTTCAAAGGGTTCAAAGGGGGGAAAGGGAGAGGTTTCTGTCACACGCTAGGATTGCCCAAAGTTCCAATTTGAGGGTTTGACTCGCAACCCTCACGGAACTCTTCTATTTATAAACTCTGATGTCCGAGCACGATCGTGCTCAGGGACGGACCCATAAAATTTGACTAGTGGGGCCAAGATCATATATCATAAATAGTTTTATAAAAAATTATATAAATAAATAAGCAATAAAATAATGACATCATTATTATTAAGTCAGAAATTAGAGATTACAAAAACTATATATATATATATATATATATATATATATATATATATATATCATTTTATAGTCATAAAATTGAAGATACCTTAACTTCTATAAATTATAATTGTTCTCTAAGTGTTTTTATATTTTGAAATTGTTGTATATTTTTTCATTTTCAACACTATCGAAAATATTTCTCTATTTATGTGACCAATTTTTATTGAAAAAATAAACGTATTATGTAAAGTATAGTAGTAGAGCAATGAGGACAACATTTTTAGCGTTATTTAGAGTAGAGTTATAGAGCAATGGGGGCAATATAATATTTTTTAGTGAGGCAGCAAAAAAATTTATATAAGATTTAATTAAAAAATTTTATTTGGTGGGGGCAGCTGCCCCCAAACCCTTCTTCATAGGGTCGTCTCTGGTCGTGCTCCCTCTAAGCACGGTCGTGCTTAACATGAGCACGACCGGGGTCGTGCTCACTTAAACACGGGCTTGCAACATCAACGTCAGACTTGCGCGTTCCCGACACGGTCGTGCTCCCCTTGATCACGGTCGTGCTTGTGACTTAGACAGCCACAAGGCACGAGCCTTGAGCACGGGCGTGCTGATACATGAGCACGGTCGTGCTCATGCACCAAGAAGGGATTTTCCTCTTTAAAATCCCACTGAGCCCTTTTTAACGTTTCCTAGGCATATTCCTAACAACTACCTAACAAACAAACAAACATACAAGGCATATAGAAGCACTTAAAGACTTTATGAAAAACGGTGTGTTACAGGTTGGAGCCACACCGGTGAATGGTGGCGGAACAGGCTAGGGAGTGCGGATGGTCATGGCTGCTAGGGTTTCTTTCCCTCTCGATCACATTGAGTAGCTGAACTCCATTTCATATATGGATTTGAGGTTAACTACAAACTAAGCATATGTTCAATACATAAAATTTTAAAATAGAAACTTATAAAAATTGAAATAAAAATATTTTCTTAAATCAAACAAGTCCTTTAATATAATTTTATTCTTGAAGCATCTCATGTCCTTTAATTATTCAGTTCGTCTATGAATTATTTGAGAATTTTCAAGTAGGTCCTTAAACTAAAAAAGTTTTTAATTGGGTCCCTTAACTTACAAAAATATCTCAGTTAGGTCCCGGAACTTATAAAAATATTTTAATTAGGTGCTAAACTTGAAATTCATTCCCCAAATTAGCGTTTAGGGTTGCATGATATCAAAATACAGAACTAGAAGATCAAAACGTGACATGCAGCTACTTTTCTCCCATTTGAACCAATACTTCATTCATTCCCCAATATCTAATTCACAATTGCATACCAGCCATCCACCGAATAGAGAATGAGTGTGAAGTGTTATATGGACAATAACATAACATAGGTGACTGATATAGATGTCCAGCTTAGATAGAATAGTAATATTCCGTTTAATTTAATGGATCACTAACGGATTTTCTACTTTATGAATCAAATTGAAAATTTTATATAAGTTCTGGACCTAATTATAATTTTTTTTAGTTCAAGGACCTAATTGAAAATTTCCAAACATTTCGGGAACCAACTGAATAATTAAACTAAAAAATAAAATAAAGCATTAACGTGCTTGGGAAAACAACTTTTGGGTCAACATTTACTGTTAAATATTAATACACTTATTATGAATAGTATACGTGATTATATGGTATTTTTTGTTAGAAAAACGTTTTCTGGTAGGGGTTTTATTTAGTCAAAAGTCTGTATGCAAATTGAAAACATATTCCAAAGGACAAAGGGGACCGAAATATATTAGCAATTAACATTTTGATACTACCCCGTTATCTTGAATTCCACTAACATATCACATTTTTTTTTATAAGCTAAATGTATATTGATTGAGAGTATTAGGGATACTCTAATCCATATATAGCAATATAAATAAAAAATCGATACGATTTTCTAACAATATTGACTTTACATCGATCAACCCCAAGCACCCAAATATTAAGATACTCTAACCCATATACAACTGAATGTTGACAATTGCTTTAGAGGAATTGAGTTGACAATTTTGAAATATACAAAGAAAAGGATGTTGGCACCACCATCCTTTGGGCTTCAACATTCTTCAAAGTTGTCTCACGGCTCTAAAATTAAGTTTCAGAATTTAGAATGTGACTAATAACAATCTCTTCAAAGCTAGTACTGGGGTTGCTCAAATTATCTAATTCAAATTTAACACATGTTGGGAGTTCTATGATGGATTATGAGCCTAGGAAGATTTCACTTCTTTTCAATTATCTAAATCTCTATAATTAATTAAACGAATCATCTCTAGTATATAGAGGCGCCTTACATGTGGTTCTCTGTTTCTATCAGGGTTTTTTTTGTAGGGGATGTAGAAGTTGGTTGATGTAGTTCACAGACACTTCTATTTACTGTGAAGTATCCTAGAACTACTTCAATTGTTATATTTTTGGCTTATATATATAAAAAATTGTGACTGTGTATGTTAGGAAACTATGTAGAAGATGCTTTCAACTAAATTGAGCTTGAGAAGTCATCGAGTGCTTGCTGTCAAGATCGATCACTTCGAATCAATATATCACTTTTTTTTTTTTTTTGCAATACAATTTTCTAGGTGTCATAATTGGCTGAGATTCAATAGTGTTCCGCCAAATAATGATCTGCATCATTTATGCAACATGCGGGGATGAAGATCCGGAAGAAATTGGATCCAATATTGTGAAGAATGTTTAGGTTTGTGGTTATTTGATCTTTGTGGTTGTTTTGAAATGTTGTATTTAGGGATATGATTGTTGATCATATAAAGATTATCGATTTGATTCAGATGTGCTCTTGGAGATAATTTTTAGCAAGATTTGATATAGTCCTTATTATTATTATTATTATTATTATTATTATTATTATTATTATGACTTATGTATTGATCATTTATTATGTGTGTCAAAAGTTTTATTCTAAATAAATTATAGTAAAATACTAACATTTTGTATTTGGATTGGATCGTATCTTTGTACCCCTTGTTTGATATATAACTTTGTTCATTAAAAAAAAACATGATAAAGGGGAAGTTTGTTGGGATATCGCCATCCTCCACTAGTCTTTGCGTTCAATTTGGTCTCAAACACTTCATTCGTTCGTTCATATCGCTTTATAGAGGGAGTGGACAAAACAATTGACCTTAATTATTAATTATTATATGCAAGTACGAGGTTTTCACCAAACATGCAAAACTTGTTTTAAATAAGTTTTTTTTTTCCTGCAAAATTTATCAATTTTGGCTTTAATCCTGATAAAAAATTTCCCTAGGATTTTCCAAACCAAAAAAAGAAAATTCTAGAATTTCGTCCCTATACTTTCAATTTTTTTTGAAATAGTCCCTACCAGCATCTTTTTCCGTTAATTGCTGACTTGGTAAATGAAATGTCACGTCATGCCACATCATCCACATGGCACTGACGTGGCGTTACGTTTGTCACGTGATCAGTATTGACTATTTTCAAAAATTTTGAAAATACAAGGACGAAATCTTAAGACAAAATTTATAGGGACTAAAACCAAACTTTGGGAACTTTACAGGGACCAAAAACTTATTTAAACAAAAAAAAACTATTTTCCAGCCGATTTTCCATTGGAAGTCATATAGGGCATGAAACTACCTCAGTATCCCCGAGTACCAGAAATTCTACCAGATGAATGAATTTGACAATTTAATCCTTGTATCCCTAATGTATGATTTTTTTTCCTTATATTTTCTTGCCAAATCTTAGAGCAATCGAACAGGAATAAGAAATTATCTTGATACTCCTGAGTACTAGAAATCATACCAAATAGGGATTTGTCAATTTGAAACATGTGGCCCTAATGTATGATTTCTTTCCATTTATTTTGTAGCCAAATTTTTGAGCAAATCGGACAGGAACACGAAATTACATTGGTACCCCTGAGTACTAGATATCATATGAAATGAAGGAATTTAACAACTTTAACCCTGTGGTCCATAATGTATGATTTTGTTTCTATTTTCTTGCCAAATTTCATAGCAAATCAAACAAGAAAAGGAAATTACCTTGGTACCCCTGAGTAAATAAAAACATACGTGATGAAGGATTTTGACAATTTTAACCATGGAAAAATTTGGCTAGCAAATAGAAAGAAATCATACATTAGGGCCACGAGTTTCAAATTGACAAATCTCTTCATCTGGTATAATTCCTAGTACTTAGAGGTATCGATGTAATTTCTTATTCTAGTCCCATTGTTCCGAGATTTGGCCAGAAAATAAAAGGAAAAAAAATCATACATTAGGGACACGGGATAAAATTATCAAATTCATTCTTCTGGTATAATTTCTAGTACTCGTGGGTATCGATGTAGTTTTTGTCCCTGTCTGACTTGCTCTCAAATTTGGCAACAAAATAGATTTTTTTTGTTTAAATAAGTTTATGGTCTCTGTAAAGTTCACTAATTTTGGTTTTAGTCCCTATTTGTCTTAAGATTTCGTCCCTGTTGAAATGGCAAACAAAACGCCACGTCAGTGCCATGTGGATAACGTGGTATTCCATTTGTCACGTCAGCAATTAATGGAAAGAGATGACGGTAGGGATTATTTCCATAAATTTCGAAAGTTTAGGGACAAAATCCTAAGGAAAAAATTTATAGGGATTAAAATCAAAATTGATGTTTTGCAGGGACCAAAAACTTATTTAAACCTAAAAAAATTACAAAACATGAAACATGCAAAACTTGTTTTTGCTGGGTGGAGGCCGTTAATTTGGCTGAGAATGGCTTAGTCTTGCGGCTTGATCATTGATAGCGTTGTTTTTGTTTTCGGGGTAGAAATTGGGTCACGTGTAATCTGTTTTTGTGGGGGAACTATAGCTATTGTTCAATCTTATTGATTTCAATGCTTTAGGTTGAGGTAATATCTTTGGTGCTCCATTTAGGTTCTGAAAGTATTGTAAATTTATTACTTATATACGGGTTCGGATATTCTTATACTCAATCTAATATACCTTTTATTTATAAAAAAAACCTCAAGAAAGTCAATAGAACTCAGTTTAGCCTGCATCAAATAGGAGGCATAACAGCATAGAAAAGACTATACTAATCTGCTTATTCAGACCACATAACATGCTTATTCAGGCCATGTGTGTTGAGATTTTTGCTTTGCCTATGTATATGCTACATACGCTTGTAAATACACACTGATGCTTGGCTAGCTTGCTATGACGCGACAAAGCTTAGAGTTAATAAGACAGGTGATAGTGGATGAAGGACTTTGAATTATTGCTTTAGTTAGTGCGTAATTTATATATTTTTCATAGCCTTCGGGAACATGTGCATATTATATATGATTTTATAATACTACAAAAGCCTTCCCCGTTACATTAGCATTTCACATTATTTATGATCAATTGGCTCACAGTAAATGACATGTGATGAAAATGATTTGCCTTACCCATAAGGTTGGATTAACTTTATTGTATTATTTAGCTAGAGTTTGGATTTTGAAGAAATTATATTAGCTATAGTTTGTTATATTTGTTATAGTTAGTTGCTATTATCTGTTTTGATAGTTTCTGTTCAGATTATGATTAGTTAGTTACTATCTCTTATCTGTCACTTGAAACTGAAAAGGCTTGTGCACACAAGGTGCTTGTATAAAAGCTGCAGCCCATCACAAACTCTATACTCAATATTATTCATTCATTCAATATATGCAATTGCAATATTCAGTTTACAAAGTCTGTATTTGTTTTACATGGTATCACGGAGCCAAAATCCTGGCAAAAATAACTCAGCATTGATCAATCATGGCCAATGATGAAAAGAAAGTTAAAGACGATCTCAAATCAGCCTCTGATATAGAGGAAGATGATGAAGAAATAAAGAGCACAAGCAATAGGAGCAGCATCGATTCAACATCTCCATTCTTTCTTCATGCCTCAGATAACCCAGGTCAAATCTTTGTTTGTGAGCCTCTCCATGATGGCAACTATGGGGAATGGGTTGTCGACATGACCAATGCCTTGTTAGCCAAGAACAAGATTGGCTTTGTTGATGGTACAATACCCATGCCAGCAGCAGATTCTTCAAGTTTGACGTTATGGATGAGGTGTAATGTAATGGTCAAGGGTTGGCTCAAGAGTGGCATGGACAAGGAGGTGAGAACCAGTGTTCGATATGCAAACACAGCCAGGGAAATTTGGACCGATCTTGAAGAGAGGTTTGCCAAAGAAAGTGCTCCAAGAATCTATGAGTTGAAGCGAGCCATCACCCTTCTCAGGCAAGAAAGGCTCACTGTACCAGTATATTACACCAAGGTGAAGGGGCTATGGGATGAGGTTCAATCAATTGCGCCTTGGCCCAAATGCACATGTGGAACATGCACATGTGATGTACAGAAGAAGCTGATCCAGATGAGGGAAAGGGAGCAACTCTATAGTTTTCTTATGGGGCTTGATGATGTATTTGGAACTGTAAAGACACAGATATTGTCCAACACACATTCACTCACACTTGGTCATGCATACCATTTGGTGGCTGAAGATGAACAGCAAAGGGTCATTTCGGCTATGCATAAACCTGCAACAGAAGCTGCAGCTTTCCAAACAATAGGTGCTCGAAATAAAGACACAAAGAAAGACAGGCCAAAGTGTGATCATTGCCAGAAGGTGGGACACATAAAGGAAGAATGCTGGGAAATCATTGGATATCCTCAAGATTGGAGAAAGCCTAAGGACAGAAAGGAAAGAGCAGGATCTTGGAATGAAAGAAAGGGAGGATTCAAGGCAGTACAAGTAGCCATAGAACCAAGCCCCATTCCAGGACTATCAATGTAGCAATATGAGAAATCGATGCAGCAACTAAGGGAGGTATAGAGCCAATGAAAGGAGCTCAGCAAGGAAAGCCTATTGTCAATATGGCAGGTATGTCAAGTAACTCTTTCCTTAATAGGCCTTGGGTCATAGACTCAGGAGCCACAAAACATATAATATGTGATAGTGAGCTGTTGATAGAAAACACATTTCTGGAACAGCAACCTGTAACCATTCCTAATGGAATGAGTGTGCCAGATAAAGGCATAGGGAAAACCATTCTTTCAAATGGCATGAAATTAAACAATGTCTTGTATGTTCCTGATTTTAAATGTAATCTTATCTCTGTTAGAAAACTAACCAAAGAACACAATTGTGCAATAAACTTCATTGCTGAATTATGTATAATACATGACTTACCTTCGAGGACCCAGATTGGGATGGGTGGGCATCAAAATGGATTGTATATCCTTGAGCCAAAACAAGGTGGAGTGATGGCAATGAAGACAAATAAGTCAAGTGCAGAGTTGTGGCACTCTCGGTTAGGGCATGCTTCAGATAATAAGATCACACATATAGGATTTGACATTGTTAGAAATAAGGATAGAATACCTTCTGATTCTTGTATTCGTGCTAAACAAACAAGATTATCTTTTTCTCTTAGTTCAATAAAATATAAGTCATGCTTTGAGTTGATTCATTGTGACATATGGGGTAGACATAATATTGCTTCTAACTCTGGTGCACATTATTTTCTTTCTATTGTTGATGATTTTAGTAGAGAGGTTTTGGTGTACCTCATGAAACATAAATCTGATGTTGAACGATTTTTACCTATGTTTATATGTATGATAGAAACCCAATATGGAAAGAAAGTTAAGTGTGTAAGTTCAGATAATGGGCTAGAATTTATATCAAGCCATATGCAAGGGTTCTATGAGGAAAAAGGAATTGTTATGGAACTGTCATGTACATATACACCACAACAGAATGAGGTGGTGGAAAGGAAGCATAGGCATATTTTAGAAGTGGCTCGTGCCTTGAGGTTTCACTCTGGACTGCCCATTCATTTTTGGGGAGAATGTGTACTTACAGCAGTCCACATCATAAATAAATTGCCTTCAAAAGTTATAAATAACAAAACTCCCTATGAGATAATGCATGAAAAGAAACCTAACTATGAACACCTAAGAGTATTTGGTTGTTTAGTTTATGCTTTGAAAACTAAGAGAGAGGGAAAGTTTGATGAGAGGGGGAGAGCTTGTGTCTTCATAGGATATCCATCGGGTCAAAAAGGCTATAAAGTATATGATATAACTAGTAAAGAAATTTATGTTTCTAGGGATGTGATTTTCTTTGAAGACAATTTTCCTTTTAAGAATAGCACAGTAGCTGTGGAGAAAGTTTAAAGGATTGAAATAATACCCTGGGAAGATGATATGGAGAGCATAGTGGAAATTGAACATAATAATAGTGCAGAAACAAATGAGTTGCAGCAGCAGGAACATCCTGCAAAAGAAGCTGCAGATCATCAGGTAACATCAACTGATAGTGCAGAACAGAGACAAAGTGGCAGGACAAGACATTTGCCAAAACACCTGCAGGATTATCAAGTTGATTTGCCTCCTTCACTGTCCACATCTCAGACAGAATCATCCTCAAATAACACTGGTATATCCTTTGTCAAATTATGTGTGTTATAATAAGTTTTCTCACTCACATTCAGTTTTCTTAGAGGCCATCTCATCTCAAGATGAGCCAAGGAATTTTTCACAGGCAGTGAAGCATGACCATTGGAAGCAAGCAATGTAGAATGTGATTGAAGCTCTAGAAAGTAATGAGACATGGACCTTGACACAACTTCCTCCAGGAAAGCATGCCATAGACTCCAAATGGGTCTATATAATCAAATTCAAGCCAAATGGGGAAGTTGAGAGATACAAGGCGAGATTGGTAGCAAGAGGCTTTACTCAAATTGAAGGGGAAGACTTTCATGAGACCTTTGCACTGGTTGCAAAGTTTGTAACTGTAACACCCCAATTTTTTCGCTTTCTAAGATCGGTATAAATATAAATAAATGTTTATATTTTTATCGGAAACTTAGAAGATGATTTTGGGAAAACCAAAGTCATATTCATATCATACTTATTTTTATAAGTATATGGTGAAATTTTTAGTTGAAAATTCAGACGGAACCCGGTCTACGTTTTTGCTGACAGTAAGATTTTACTGATCAGAAAACCTAATTTTTACCTGAGAAAGAAATGAATATATTTTATATCTCATTTCCAACAATAAAGGTTATTTTGAAAATTTTCAAAATAAGTAAGTTATTATACTGAATTAGGGCGTAAAACCCTAAATCGCGTAATCGACGGAGTCGAGAACGGACGTACGGAGACAAAACCGGACGCCGGATGCTGAGACCTCTTGCCACCTAGGATGGTGTGTCACATGGATGAGTCACCCGTGTCATGATTACTTTTTACAAAATATCTGGATATTTCTTTAAACTAGTGTAAAGATCGTTTTGCCCTTGGACGATTTTATCCTTGAACTTTCATCGAAATGACAAGTTTATTCCACAATTTGTGGACACAAATCAGCCACATCCTCACTCATTTCTCACCACATGTTGGTCATAATTGCTTTTAGGGAAATGACCATTTTGTCCTTATGTTGTCATAATACCACAAAAATGCCATTTTGTGAGATTACTACTTTGTCCTTGAATTTTTGTGTGTTGGACCCTTTTACCCCTCAAATTACACGGCCCTAGGCAGCCGAGAGGCCCATTTTCACTTCTATAAAAGGCCATCTTCATCTTCTCCATCAAGCTTTGCCATTTTTGCCATTAAAGCTCTAAGTACCATAGCTTGATTTTGTGAAGGAAGTAGGTGATTCCTTGCCCATTTTTCATTTCCAAGAGGTATACTATGCTTCTCTCACTCAATCATCATCATGTTCTTCATTGATTTTTGTGATTTGAAGTCTTGATCATATTTTTCAATTCCTAGATCTAGAAACTTTGAAAATTCATCGAAAATCATAGAAAAATCCTTTTAAAGTGAAACCAATTTCTATGATCTTAGTATCCTCTCTATATTTAAGATCCAAGAGGATACATCAAACAAAAATTTCGTGCCCTTTTATTTTGTCAAGGCCGAACCCTAGTTTCTAGTGGGGGAGGACTTTGTTCATTTTGTTAACTAGTCTTGCTTGATTCAATCTTATAATTCATATATATTTTGAGTCCATGATTATTGAATCAAAATCAAATCTCTAAGCCATTATTTTACTCATGGCTGAAATTATTTTCTTGAGGAGTTGAAAGATTTTGTTTCATTTTTCAACTTATGATAACTTGTCATAATATTCTACACTACTCTAAGGTCATGGATCTAGGAGTATGTGAAATTTTGAAATCTCTAACTCAAATTTAGTGTCATGGCCGAATTAAGGTTTTTGGAAGATTAAAGTATTTTATTTCAATCTTTGTATTCTAATCTTTGTTTTAGGGTTTTAAGTGATCATGGATCACTAATCCAAGAGCTTAGGATTTTTAGAAATTTTTAGCTAATTAATTCCCACATGGCCGAACCTAGAATATAGGAGCATAGGTGTATTTAGTGTTTGATTGATGATTATTTGTTGTGTTCTGATGAAGGGTAAATTGTTGTGTGAGTCGTGTACGTGTTTTGCGGAAACCAGACGTTTGACGGAATTTCAATTCAACAAGAGAAAAATCTTCAAGGGGTAAGGGGTGTACCTGAGGGATTTTTCCGATAGCCATGTGTAATTGTTATTGCGTGTCTTAATTATGGTGTGTATGTATTGATTTTGTAGTTAGCATTATTTGCTTATTGATTATCTGTTGTTAATTATTTGATTTAACTGTATTTAATTATTTGTTATATTTGGTGATATGTTTTAAATTTCTAAGTGTCATATTATTGATATGAAATAATTGTTGATGTGGATTGTGAGTTTGAAAGCCTGACAGTGGTCAGAGCTCGATTAAATACGCGGTTAAAAGTATTTAAAAGCTTTTTATGAAATGATGAAGTTAATTTAGGTGGAAATAGTAATATGATATTACTTAATTAATTATTTGGTGAAAAATGAGAATTTATGAGAAATAATATTATTTTAATGATTTAACGGCGAAAGAGCATTTTAAGAGTTACGGCGAGGACGTAACCGTGAAAATATTTTAACACTGTTAATTTTCACCCAAGGAATTTCTAAATAATAGAAAATATTATTTTATGAAGAAAAGTTTCAAAAATAACTTTATTACAGTGTCAGAAAAATTAATTTATAGTAAGGAGTCATGTTTTTGCCTATTTGCGTTTTGAAAACGGAAAACAGCGGATAATTTCGTCAATATTTTTTTTGTAGTCTTAAAAAGAGATCAAATTTATTATTACTGAGGATTAGTTTTAAATAAGATTTTTGAGTTTAAATTAGTGAGATTTAAATAAAATAGTGAATTTTCAACGTAAAAAGATTTTTGGTAAACAGCGGATTATTTCAGTCAGATTAAGAAAGGTTTGGTTTTACTTCTGTTTTTCAGATAATAAACATAGTTTAAAGTTGTAAATGAACTTAGCCACTGAGATGTCGGACCTAGTGTTCCAAAAGATATGGCCCGAGGCTAAAGAAAGTGAAATAATGGACTAGAGGTCCTATAATCAGTGTATTGGTTTCGTGCACTAAAATCTACGTGTCTAAGACCGGTGTATCGGTCTAGATTTCGTGATTTGCACACTTTTGACTTAAGGCCAGTTATGGTTTAATTGAGATATTAAACTTAGTAGTTTAAGATAATGGGTTGTCGTGAAACTTTTTAGTTCCGACATATAAAGAATGAACACAAAGAAAAACAGCGAGAATAAAATGTTTTACATGCATTTTGCATTGTGGCAAATATGCCTAAAGGTGTTATGCAGGGTACCTTGGTAGGTATTCATGTTAAGGGATACATTTCACAATTTGGTGAAATGAATGGGGGTCTAGGAAAGGCCGGGCTAATTACGACTATTTCAGGAGCTCGGATATTACTCATATTTTATAGGCCGAGTTAATTATGACTATCGTTGGATGTTCTTGTGAACTACTTACGATGATGGTTGGAGCTCGTATCCTACCGAGTTATGTACTTAAATAGTTGGAACTCGGAACCTTGACAGGTCAAATTATTTGAAACTTGCCATATCTAGCAATGTTTATATTCTGCCTTATTCGGCAATGAGAGACTGATCAGCTCATCTGTTGGTTGGTTGGAGCTCCGGAGATTAGGTCTCAAAGTTAGTTGATGAATATTGAAGTGTCATGATTTTTAAAGCGGTTACGACTGACGGGTGTTGGAGATTTGGCAAGTGTACCAAATCGTACAAGTAATAAAGTGAGAGTAGAGTATTGTTCCCAACGAGGATTGTGTTTCAAGTATCAACTTAACCTAGGCAATAGCTATTTGAACTAATGAATGTCATGTTTGTAAAAGAGTTTTTATGAATTTTTGTATTTAGAGTTCACAACAATGAATGACACAATATCAATTAAAGAATGTATTCAATATAGGTAAAAGCGGTTAGGTGTCGAAATCCTCTAATTCTTCACTTAATGCAAATTCATTCAGTCCTAATTCCAATTAATTCCACTCAATTGACATTCAAATCATTAACCTAGATTTATCCCTAATTCCTTAGGTGATAATCCTTTTATACCAATCAAGAACCCTAATTCCTTAGGTCATTCAAGCATTTGCACAAACATTAAGCACGCGATTCATAAGAATGCATTGAAATATAGTTCTATTCCTAGAATCAACATTCCAATGGTAATCTACTTCAATTCCAATCCAATAACCAATTTTCCAATTGTGAAATTGAATCTAACATCAATCTAGAGTTGATCAATCAATAGAAGCATTAAGCATAGAAGCAAATCACTCTAATTGAATGAAACAATTGAATTCAGAATCAAAATCAATTACATCAAGAATCCAATTAGAATCATCCTAACCTAACCTAAGATAACTAACAGCTCATAGTAAAAAGAGAAAAACGAGAAGAGAAGAAGAAACTTGAGTGGATGTGAGTGGAGGAAGCCATGAAAGCTCCAAATCTTGTTCCCAAGCTTGGATCTTTAAGGAGGCAGAGAGAAGTGATGAACCTCGAGTGTGAGAAGTGAAAAATGAGCCGAGCGATCCCGCTTCAACTGCAGAGACGCGAATTTATACTGGTTCTGCACATCGCCCAGCGCTGAGCGCCCCTGGCCAGCGCTGGGCGCCCAAACGGTGCTCTCTGTCTTCTACTGCTACAGCACCAGCGCCGGGCGCCCCATCCTAGAGCTGGGCGCTGGTTCCTTCCAATCATGCCAGCGCTGGGCGCTGGCCCATGCACCGCAGGATGCAGTTTTCTTCCGTTGCTGTCCGTGCTGAGCGTCCAATTCCAGGGCTGAGCGCTGGGCTACTATTCCTACACATTTTCAACATCTTTTAAGTATATTTTCAATATAAATTGAAATCTAAGTATCAAAACTCTATTAAAATGAATGTGTACATTTTCTTGTCACTTTTCCTATGATTTCTAAGATTATTTACGAATTCTTTCCTAATTACACTTCCAAACTAACATATTTTGCACATTCATCACAACCCCAAACTTAGAAATTTTGCTTGTCCTCAAGCAAACAATTAGATTCACATAAGGGTTTGAGAAATGGATTTTCATGTTCAATTCTCTTGTGAAGCAAATTACTCATGCAAGACTTCAATTCCTGGACACTTTTGCAAAATGGACAAGCATCACACAATCATTCATAAATTCCAATTGATCACAAGTTTCATGCTTTAGAACAATAGCTCCATTGAATGCACAAAATTATCCCTTGCCACCTCTCTATTTCAGTGTTTCACACATCCTTACTTGGTCATTTTTGCTCTCAATTCCAATCATCATGCACTCCCCAATCCTAATCTTGACAAGATGCTAGGAACACACATCACAAATGTCAATGCAATACATATCATGAGGTCTTTTATTTAGATGTAACGGGGTTTAGGTAAGGGTGGATGAGAATAAGGATACATAAGCTATGCTACTTTGGCTTCAAGGACTATTTGGACTCTTTTGGAATTTCCACTTGCCTAGTCTAGCTACAAGCACATAAGCACACAATTTGTGCTATTTCCCTGTTTATTCATTTCCAACTATTTCTTTTTCTCTTTTTTCTTTTGTTGCTTCTTGTTTCATTTTCTTTTCTTTCTATTTTGCCTTTTTCTCACTTTTGTATACTTTCTTTGTTTCCTTTTCTCTTTGGCTTTTTCTATTTTTTTTCTTTGTCTTTTTCTGTTTCAGTTTTTCTTTTTCAAATTTTTTTTTCTAGTAGGCATCTTTAGTGGCCTACTCTCACCCCAAACTTTATTTGCTTGCTTGTCCCTAAGCAAGAGAACAACCCCAAACTTAAGTCCAAACATTCCTCTAAGTCAAAGTAGTGGGACAAAATGGTTTTGTCACTTTTTTAGGCTTGTAATGAGCTATCATACCAAGAACAATAGGTCAAGGCTCAATTGGGCTTAACAATGGTAAATGATAGGTTGGCAATTATGGCACCAAGCTTAAACAAAGAAAAGTTGCCTCAATCATTCATGCATATGCAAGAACATTGCAACAATGACAAGCATTCAAGGCAAGAAAAGGTGAGAACATGCAAGTGATGGACAATCACACATGAAAGAAATCAAGTCATCTGGATAATGTGCCAGAGCATATGGGCTCAAAAGCTCACAGTTCATGGTTATGTGCAAGAGAAAATCCATGCATTCAACATTGCATCAATCATAGCATGAAAAATTGACACAAGCAATTCATAAGGATCAATGGTTTCAATGAAATCATATGCTCAGTAAGTATAAATTGCATCATGTTAGAAATTCCAGCCAAGCAAAAGAGTCATGCTCACAAGAGAATCTACACAAAAATCAACTCAAAAGCACAAGTTTGTGCAAAATATGCAAGTTTGGGCAATTTATTCCTACAACTAACTAACAAATTAAGGAGGGTATGAAACCCTTTGAGATATATTTAAATATATTGTTGTCTTTAATATTTATGATTAAGTGGCAATTGAGAGTCGTACATGTGGTTATCGTTTTAAAATCCATATATTGGAACTCACCCTTGCATATACAGGTTCTTCTGTCTTTGCTATCGTATCTTGGTACACGAATGCAGATATTGCAGAAGAGTTCCTTAAGTCAGTTGGAGACTTAAGTCTGGATTGCGGAAAAAGATGTGTGATCATAGGGATGATCACGAGGTCTTATCAGTGAGTGTTTTTTAGATCGACTAGCTTATGATTTCTTTGGGGTAGTATGATTTGAGAAAATTTGTGTAGATATTTTGAAAACCTTTACATGGTTTAAAATTCTGTTGTGAATAATATGTTTTATTTTTACTATTGAGATAAGTACGTTACGTACTACCCTATTCAAAGGAAATTGTTTTATACCCAGATTTTCTGACTCCAAATAAATCAAATTTTTCCGAAAGCACCTAGCAAAATTATTTTTAATTTATTTCCGCACGTGTTAGTATAGTAATGCCCAAGGGGGTGTTACTATAAGAAGTTTACTGACAGTGGCATCAGCAAAGGATTGGATTGTTCACCAATTAGACGTGAACAATGCCTTCCTTCATGGAGACTTGTCTGAGGAAATCTACATGAAGATTCCCTAAGGATTTTCAAAAAGATGAGACATAAGGGTATGCAGATTGAAGAAGTCTTTATATGGACTACGCCAAGCTTCTAGGAATTGGTACCAAAAATTTACCAATGCTCTTGACATAATTGGTTTTAGACAAAGCAGGGCAAATCACTCTTTGTTTATATATCAGAGGAAGGAACTGTTTCTTGCTGCACTGATTTATGTGGATGATGTAATTTTGGTAGGAAACAATTCAAAACTAATGAAGTGGGTGAAGAAGTACCTAGATACAAAATTTAGTATCAAGGACTTGGGACCACTGAAATATTTTTTGGACATAGAAGTTGCACGTTCACAGCAAGGGATGGTTCTTAGTCAAAGGAAATATACACTTGACATACTCAAAGAAACAGGGATGCAATGTTGTAGGCCAAGCAGGTTTCCCATGGAGCAGAATTGTAATCTCAGAATTAATGAGCAAGAGACAAACATTGATGCTACAAGATATGGAAGATTGCTTAGACGATTGCTGTATTTGAAATTAACTAGACCAAATATTACATACGCAGTGAACACTTTATGTCAGTATATGGCTAAACCGAAACAGGTACATATGGATCCTGCCGATAGAGTACTTAGATATCGAAAAGCTACTCCAGGACAGGGTATTCTTCTTCAGAGGAACAATGATTTAAAGCTTCAAGCTTTTTGTGACGCGGACTGGGGAGGTTGTACACTAACCAGGAGGTCATGTACAAGTTACTTGGTTACACTTGGAGGAGCACCCGTATCCTTGAAAACTAAGAGACAATCAGTGGTGGCAAAATCATCAGTAGAAGCTGAGTATAGGGCCATGGCCACAATAGTTAGTGAGGTCATATGGCTTCGTTGGTTGCTAAGAGAATTGACAGTGACACAACTTGAAGCAACACCTCTGTTTTGTGACAACCAAGCAGCATTACATATTACTGCAAACCCTGTCTTTCATGAGAGAACGAAGCACGTAGAAATGGATTGCTATTTCGTTCGGGAAAGGGTTCAATCAGAAGGCATAAAGCCTATGAAGATTGGAACTAAGGAGCAGGTTGCGGTTATCTTCACCATGCCTCTAGCAGGAGACCATTTTGAACTCTTACGCAGCAAGTTGGCGATTATAAATCTCCATACACCAACTTAAGGGGGAGTGAAGAAATTATATTAGCTATAGTTTGTTATATTTGATATAGTTAGTTGCTATTATCTGTTTTGATAGTTTCTGTTCAGATTAGAATTAGTTAGTTACTATCTCTTATCTGTTAGTTGAAACTGAAAAGGCTTGTGCACACAAGGTGCTTGTATAAAAGCCGCAACCCATCGCAAACTCTATACTCAATATTATTCATTAATTCAATAGATGCAATTGCAATATTTCGTTTACAAAGTCTGTATTTGTTTTACAGATTTAGCTTATTAACATAGTGATAAGTTAACAGCGTCATAGAAGATTTAATGAGTAGCTCCTCAAAAAATTCAAATGAATGATGCATGTTATTAATAAACTAATTTTTTAGGGGGTTTGAATTAAAATAAAATGGATTATTAAATTGGGTATTTATTCTTGTTACTGATGGCATGAAATACATGATTGGTATTTGAATTAGTTGAATGACGTGCTTATTGGTGTATGCTATGCCATGTGAGTTTATTTGATATGCATGATAAGATCAAATATTTAATTTTTGGTAAATGAATTGTTACGCGTATGAGACATGAAATTGTGCCATATGATGAATTGTATGATGTTTGCCGTAATACCACCTATGATAGGGGTATCGAAAAATAATATCACCGTAATGAGATATCGAAAGTAGCATCCCCATATAATTGGGATGTCGAAAATAAGTAATATACTACATAAAAAGGAGTATCGAAAGTAACACCGCCACAGGTTGGGGTGTCGAAAAAGGAGAAATATCACCATGTGCACATGGGAGGTATTGAAATGGAAATGTCCCCGACAGGAGGGTGATATCGAAACACTCCTCGTGAGTAGGGGTGGGCAATGGGACGCCATTGTCGTGTGATGTGTGAATATATGGCATGCCGGCAAGAGGCCAATTTAATTAGGAGGTCTTCGGACCGCTTGGATTAAACTAGAATTTATCTGATATATGGAATGTGATGTATTGAGATGAGATTATTATTGATATTAAAAGTATTTTCTTTTATATATATTATTTTGGAAAATTAGCGGGTGCCATGGACAGTTTTTCCGGTTACCGCACCGGCTGAGAACAATGCTATTTTCGAAAATATTTTATAAAACTGTATTGTTGATCACTGCGATTTTATATCTCATTATTAAGTATTGTTTTCAGAGCACGAGGAGGATGTCATTGAAACTGAAGAGGCGTGAAGACTTAGTAGATTCTGTTAGTTATTCTTTCTAGTTTGGTTAGTATTTTCTTAAATAAGGAGCCGTATGTGGCTAGACACATTTATTTATTTATCGTTGGGTTTGTTAGTAGACGACCGGTATTGAGGTTTGTGGTTTTCATTTATAATTATATTCATTACATGGATATTTTATTACTATTTTATTTAATATGAGGTATTTTCCTATTTAGTTATTTGAGAAAAATTTTATGACTTGTGTTTTTTTTCTTTTTTAATTAAATGTTTTGAAGGATTTTTTTTTGGATTACTAATGTAACGAAGGGCGTTACACTACTTACTGAGATTCCATTGGACCTGTACCAAGTGTATTTCCTGCCAATAAGAGGTAAATCGTTGAGCTCCATTTCCCGATAAACTCTTCAAAATCTCTCATGTCTCTGTTATTCAGAAATAGTGATCTCCCTCTTCTTTCTGCCTCATTCCTCACCGAGTTAAAGTCACCCACCAAACACCAGTTGCTACAAGATGATGCCCTCCTCAACCTAATGATGTCACCCCACATAGCCCTTTTTCCGGCAAGATCACATGGGCTATAAATACTTACAATGATGCAGTTGATTTCTGAATTGTTCCATTTCCCAAGCACACCCAAAAATCTGTTGCCATCAAATGATTGTTGTAATTCAAAGGGGTCTGTATTCCATAAACAATGCATACCACCCGAATTTCCTTCTGACTGCCTATACACCCACCCTGTATTATTTTCACCCCATAATGAGTCGCATAGCCATTAATCTATAACCCCCATTTTTCTTTCCTAGATACAAAGAAAGTCCAGTTTCTCCCTAGATATGATACACCTAATTTCTCTCTTTTTTATGTTTCCCCCCAAGCCTCTGATGTTGTATGTACCTATCCTCATTGAGACCTTTCTTTACCCCTACTTACATTTTTCGTTTGACCCTATAAATGAACGCATTCCCCAAGTATGACTTGGATATTTAAAGTACAAAGTTTTGAAGATGACAAAGGACAACATGTCAAACATATCAAGTTTTGAAGACTTAGATCTACAAAAGGTAGTTCTTAATGGTTTATGTTTTTATTAGTACCTTTGTAAGATCATATGAAATGTTTGAATGAGACACTAATAAAAATGAAATTAAAATCAACATAGGTTAACATGATCAAGTTGCATTCATGCATTCATCATGTTGAAATGTTTTAATTTTTTACTTAATGCATGGATTTATAATACTTAATCATTAGATGAGTTTCATGTTGAAAATCTAAGTTTAAATGAATAGATTTACAAATAAGATGATTGAAACCTTAGTGTAAATATGCCGTGAATAGATTCACTGATTGGTGTAAATAGATTCAATGCATTTTACTCTCCGTGAATAGATTCATGAATGGATTCAAGATGTTTCAGTCTCTGTGAATAGATTCATGAATAGATTCAAGCTGATTCAGCCTTCTGTGAATCGATTCACAGCTGTCAGATCTGGTTTTTAACATAACAAAGATCCCAAATAAATAGATCTATTCATATCTCTTGTTCACCATTGTTAGCTATCATCTAAAGAACTTAAAGAAACACGAAATCTCACACAAAGATCCTTGCGTCTCATTCTCTCAATCTTTCATTGTGATCATTAGAGCTTCAAGTTATAATTTCTCACATTCTAGAGTGATTCAAACCTCTTCCACTCTCTTATTTTTGACGTTCTTGGTTTGGAAGAAGTGAGAGATCTTCTTTTGGGTTGGATTCAGGGTGTGGAATCCCTGGTTGTGTGTAGGTTGCAGAGTGGGGTATCTCTGGTGTAAAATTTCTTGAACGTTGTACTTAAGATCCTGATTAGTGAATAAACTCTCATACCAGTGGGTGTGAGACTGGACATAGATCATAAGAAATTGTGTTTGAACCAGTAAAAATATCGGTTTGCAATTCTCCTTAACCCTTCTCTCTTTAATTTCAATCTTGCTTTACATATTAGGGTTTAATTGATATAGAATTGAATTGCATTTGTTACAATCTTGTTCAATCTTCAATTCATTTACCTTTACGACATCTAAAGATTCACCGCGGGCTCTTGTTAAATACGTTATACCTTCATGCAACAAAAGTTTTTGAAAATTTTGCGAAAATCTTTTGAATCCTATTCACCACCCTCTAGGATTCCAACACTTGTTAGAGGCCACTTGGGCTAACAGACCCCCCCTTCTTGCACTTAGCTCTGTCTCTTTTCTCCAATTCCACCAGTTTCCCTATCATCGTAGCATCGTCCTGGGCAGAGGCCATACCCAGTTTCTTCCCCAATTCCCACGTCTTCTCTACTTCCTCCTCCATGTCTCTCATTTTGAAAGATTTATTTCTGCTCCTAATCTTACTTTCAGTGAGTGAAGTACTGACCTGAACTTGCCCATTCTTACCCACTTCCTCCTCCCCTTTGTTTATCTCTAGAGCTTCCGAGGCACGTTGGATCGTGTTGCCATCACCAGCATTCCCTACGCTCACCTCCTCCACTGCACATGATCCTGAATTCGTGATAATATTCCTTTTCCTTGGTCTCAGATTCCCATTAGGGCACAAGATTTTGTTCCAACCCACCACCAAGAGTTTGTTCATCTTATTAATTTGGTTTTTTTTTTTTCCAGAGGTAGAGTCTCTAGACCATTGTACCTTCCTTTTGTGCCAAACTGGGAGTCCTCATTTGACTTTGCCACCGCCTGCTCCCCACTTGGGCTGGGTATGCTTGCAGAAAGATCTGAGGAGACCACCTGAGGACCAACTCCAAAATGGCCCACCTGGTTGCTCGAGGAAGGAATAGACGAGTTACCCACGTGGCCAGACTCCGTGTTGCATTCAAGGCCCCTTACTATCGTGGGTTGGACTGTTGCTCCTGACAAATTATAAGTGTTTTGGGGCTCATCTAGTTCCTCCTCCTCCGATTTAAATGTTTGGCTGTCACCCAGCTCGATTAGGCCCAAAGACTGGGACTCACTTGTGCTATTTGCCACAACTACATTCTCCAAATGGGCTGGTATTCCTATCTGAACATGCCCAATTTGAGTTTCTTCATCAGAAGTATCGCTTCCCGAGGCTTCCCCTGAAAACCCGCACTTTCCACCGCTTCTTGGTTCAGTAACCTCCACAAGTATACCTTTTCCTTTGTCAAGCTTGTTGTACGACATCTCGGGACCCTCAAAATCTCCCATATCCTCCCTGACCCAGCCTTGTTGGTTCAGAAGATTTCGAATTTGAATTCACCTTTTGGATCTGCTTGATTATTTCTCACCGGGAACTGCCTGATAGCTCTGTCTCAAAGACTTCCTCCACACTTAGATAATCTGAATCACCCCCGTCAGACTCCTCCTCCTCCTCAGGTATGTATCAGTCGTCGTCATCCTTCACCAGAAAGTTTCCTATTGAAAGGTCTTCCAAAAGCCTGATAGAATAACCTTCCGAATCAATTTGCACTTTAAGAACCCTATTAATCAGTTTCGGAGATGGAGTTTTGATTAGGACCCTGCTGAAGTCGAATCTCTTCCTCCCAAATGTTTCTTCATCAATAGCAATGGATGTCCCCAACGTTTGGGCAAAAGTTTTGAAAATTTCTTTTCCCCAAACAACTATTGGAACTCCAGTAATTCTCAACCATACATATCTATGATTCAACAAGAACTCAGTACCCCATAGCTTAATTTGCAGAAACCACTTAGATCACGTATCTTCTTCATCACCAATTACTGACTCTATTTCACCAGCTTCAGGAGAGAATAGTAGTACCAAGTTTCCTCCCATGGGAGCCGCAGAAATTGTGAAAAGACCTTCATCATGTAAGACCTCTTGAATGTTTGCAATTCCTTCCGGATTAATCGTTTGCCCCACGAAACACCCCTTGAGCCAGCACAAATGTTCCTCCTGTGCGTTGAAAGACATACCCATCCACTCATTTGACACATTGGCATTTACTGAATTTCTTCCCCTTTTAATGCCAATGCTCTGCCTGGAGTTGTTATCATTCCGCTTCTCGGACCCCACCACCTCAGCAAAACTTACCCCATGTCTTGTACCTCCTCCATTACTGACGAACATTTTGTTAAAGGACTTTGTTTTGGTGCACATCATTGACTTCCGCTTGAAACATGGACAAGTTGACTTTGAGATGAAAGTCACCAATCCAGATATTGTCCATCTGTTTCTCCAACCATTTTGGATTGTTAACGTTAGCGAATTTAACGAACGAATCGGTTGCCAAACCTATCAGTTTTGTAGGGGATATACAGTTCCTTTATCTTCCCATCTTACCCACCGTGGATGATCCCTAGCAGCAAATACACTGTATTACCCGAAAATATATAATCACGGTTACCGAGTAGCTATCAAGCTGACATAAGATTAAAAGATCAAGATCTCGGATTTGGGAGAGTTTTAATTAAGTCAGTTATGGGTGTGTTTGGGTAAACAACTTAATTAAGAGCTTATCACATAAGACCTTATCACATGAGTGCTTATGCCATAAACGTTTAAAGAAAAAAAAAAAAAAGAGGTATGAGAGGATTCAAATAGTGAAAAACACGCAGAGGGTGTTTAGTGCGTAATGTTTCTTATGATAATTCCATAACCTTCTCCCAGGTGACTTATGAAAATAAGTCAAAAAAACTTATGGGATGTAATAAGTTATTTTTATAAGCTCTGCCAAACACACTGCATAAGAGCTTATTTCATCAGATAAGTCAAAAGGAGTTTAAATAAGCTCTTCCAAACGTCATCTTTATCTAATAATGCTTACGTGGTATACGAATATAAAGATTTATCGAGGACTGAGAATTAAGTTAAAAACCAAGTCATCATAGGTAACTAAATTAAGTTGGGATAGTCAGTTAACAGCACCCCTGTTTATTAGGAAGCGTGTGCAGAGTTCAAATAAGACTAGTTAGATGACCTAGTCCACTGATTCAATAATTGCGTCCGAGATCTTCGAGATCCTAACAGCTGATAGGTAACCGTGGGATAAGGACCTAAAAATCACAGCTGATTCTATCCAATAACTGGTTATAAAAGGGAGACACGTTGGAGAGCATAAATCAACTTGACTTCATTAGAAAAGACTTGAAAAGTGAAGTTAATTAAAGAGAGACTGTTGCTTAGCTTTGTGATTTCAGGTATAGGTTTGAAAACTACGTCGGGTTTGATTACTCTTTAAGGGAATAGATAGGACCAGAATGTCATTCTGTCAAGCCACAATTATATATGACGTATGCAATTCATTCCGGTTCCTATCTAATTCGAGTAATCGGATTTAGGTCAAAACATTCACCATAAAAAAACACCATATGCTACCCTCCCCTTAAATACAAGATACACTTTAATCAAATTAATACATTATTAAAATTCACAACCTCTTTTTTTCTAATGAATCCAACGCCTTGTACATTTAAACATGTTTGCTGCCTCTAATTCCTCCTGTCTGATGCCAGCTCCCAAACGCAATAAGCCCTCTGCTGTCTTTCCTCAGTCCACCTCTTATTATCAATTTTTTTTCACTGCTATTCAAAGCTAAAGTTGAAACTCAACTTCACAAAAGCATTGAAGTCGTTAGATATGATGATGACCATGAATATATGTAATATATGATAGATCAGAACAATCTCCAGGACCTTTTGCTAAGTTTCTAGAGGAATGCGATATCGTTTCTACAATACACCATGTCAAATAAAGACATGGTGATGAGTACAATTAGGCATTCTACCTTATTAGAATGACAGAATCCCTTTGGTGAGAAGAAATGTGGATAGGTCTGAGGAAGAAGAAGGAAACATGAATGAAACGAAAAAGGAGGGGCAGAGTTTATAAAATGATAATGCTAATATTATATAATAAAAACAAATGTTTTAATATTTATATATATATAATAATAATAATAATTATAAATTATAAATAGCAGTTCACGTGACATTAAAAAAATTTGTCCACATGACAGTACTAATGTGACACTTCTTAATCACGTCAATACTTAATTGAAGGAATCTTAAAAAAAAAAAATTCAAACATTTTGAATTTGTGGACACCAAATCCAAAAAAAAAAAAAAAGATACCGAAATCAAAAGTCAACTGATTTATAGTGATTAAAAATTCATTAAACCGAAAAAAATAATTTCTGAAAAAACAAAGTGATAGGTATGGGTTACTTATCAAGAATTAGCAGACATATCACATCATTCATCATCGAGCAATAAAGCATTTTTAGAAAACGCCGACTCTCTCATTTTTCGAAAGTTCAACTTCAAGAACAACTTGACCGAAAGAAAGAGACATTTAACATATTCAAATACACCAAACTTTGACCATTTACCTGAAAATTAATCTTGTAGAGCTGCATTTATCTGACCTCTATATGTAATCTCCAATAATTGAGCCTAATGTCGGTACTTACATGAGAAGAAGAGAAACCAACATAGCCAAGGACCACTTGCCGGTAGAGATGGATATAAGCTAACACCGGCAAGTCATCCTTGGCTGCATCACTCTCCCTGCCTCTTCATGCAAGTCCCTCTTAGGCGATTCATGTGATACATATTGCAGCTAATTCACCAAGGTTATATAGAATTATATGTATATATTATAAGGTGTTATAAGTCCTATAGTTTGATAGCATATAATATATAGAGTTCATTATTCACCAAAACGCCAAAGTAGCAAGTGGCCTTACTTGCCAACCAAAAGCCAGACTGCGCAAGTCACTACTCACACCGCCGGACTGCCATGTTGCAAATTGATCCAAAAACTAACTTGATTGGGTATAGCAGATAGGGGACCAATTCATGAAGTTTTGGGCCCACTTTTTTTTTCTCTTTTTGTGTTATCCATTTTATGGAGAGAAAAATCGGAATCTTTCATTAATTTGACTTTTTTGTGAGAAATTTTAATATGATTCCAGATTAAGAAAAAGTTCTTATTTTTTATCTTCTGTCACTTAAGTCACATTTTTTTTTAAAGAGGAAGTATCAGTTTATATCCGTGTAAGTTATTTTATATTTGTACAAAATTTCAACCGTTGATTTTATTTTCATCTAATGATATAAATTATTAAAGTCATAATTATTATTGGATGAAAATAAAATCAACTGTTAAGATTTGATGTAAGTGAAAAATAATTTATACTGATTTGAACAGGTTTTTTTATGTTATATTTTAATGTAATATGGCAAGAAATTCTTGCTACAGCAACCACTAATAATTTTTCTCTTTGGGATAGCGACTTTTACCATCTCCATGCATGTGCGGGGCTTGAAGTTAATTTGTTCAATGCTAGTCGCTTATATGAAAATGTTATAGCATAGGATTTGATAGTGACACATGAAAAGATTGAACCTTCAAAATGAAGGGATGGGAGGGGTAATAGTGTGATGCTTGTTTTAAAATTTCATGGTCAACGAATATTTAGTGTCGGATATAATATGACATTTTGAATTCAGCGAGTTGATCACAGAATTTGTGGGGAAAAATTATAATAAGATGTCTCCCTTTTTTTTTCGAAGTAAAATTATTATTAATAGACATCTTATTATTAATATATAAGATGTCTCCCTTTCATGTCATTTTCAGATTTGAACATTTTTTCTTTCTTCATCAAGTGTTTTGTCCCTTTTTTTTTTTTTGCAACAAATGAGTTAGATCCCTTTTTTAGAAGAAGCTTAGAGATTTGAAACAAAGGTTAGAGATTTGATTCATGATTGCACTTGACAATTAGCATTGCATTATTTTTCATAACAAATACTTTTATATTCAACTACACGAGCATATTGTTATATACTCTTGTAAAATATGCAAAGTAAAAAGCTCCGCCGTCCCAAAAAAATGTTAAGAAGCATCTGGCTCAGAAAGCCATGGAAAGTTCAGATTGTTGTAAGCAATTTATGACTTTAAAGGATATTAATTTGATCACAGCTAGGAAACATACATTTCAGTGTGTAGGAAAAACGTCTTCTCCAATTTTCATTTCTTTATTTCTGTTCATTTCCAAAGTTTTTGAAAATTAATATATATTATATACACGTACATAGTTCTTTCATGTATTTATTATTCCAAAAATTAAAAAATAAGAAATGGAGAGGATGAATACCCGCGTGTGTAAGCAATAGTATTTATGGTGTGGGGCTATACTGTCCTCTTTGTTGCTCTTTCATGCCTACTTTATCACAAATTGCTTTCAAGCTTTTCATAGTGCTTGAAAAAGCCTGAGATCGCATCCCATACCACCATAACATAGGACCATATAGTACCATTCGCCGCAGAAAATATGTTTAGCCCATATATTTTGTATAATCACTATCATGGGGTACAATTAGTGATCGAGATCACTCTATTATGTTTGGATCTGGCCCAGAACACTTTCGAAAGCATCAACTTGTATATCTAGTACTAGTAGTGTCTCTATACTGCACATGCCTTGCTTTCGGTGGTTTTGTTTGTTTTGAAAATATGCCATGGAGGAAAGAAAGAGATGAGATGAGGCAATGGCATGTGAACTTCCTTTTGAATGGGGTGAGCACTGAGCAGTGTTTGGTTGGCCATAACATGAGCTAGCTCCCAAGGTAACTGAAAAGATGTTCATCTCAAAACCATTAAATAATAATAGGTTAAGTTACTCTATTTTGGTAAGTTTTATTGAACTTTTAAATTGGTCTGTATAGCTAAAAGTTTTTTTAGGGGTGTTGGATAGTTCAATTGATTTGAGCTAAGGAAATAAGTACAAAGTGTTAAGGAGCCGGACATCCAAGATTCAAAGTTGAGAAAAAACTAATATAACATTAAATTTACTGATATTGATCTATAAGAAAACAAAAACTTAACACAGTTTTTAATTGGGTTTATATATTTTAGATTTTTTAATTAAGTCCCTGTTGGTAAAAGTTTTAGGATTTTGCCACCCCTTTTGTTATCCCTAATTATGTTTAATAACTCTAATTTGATGATAAAAAAACACTTTTATCATATATCATGGTGGAATGCCCATGCAATAGAATGCCTATGGAACTTAGGGATAAATTTTCCTCGTATCCCAATCCAAACTTAATCTTTGCATAATATAGTGATTAAACATAAAAGAATTGTTGGGGATCGAGAAAAGGAACTCACACTCACACATACACTAGATTATAGAACTTAGAAAGAAAGGAAATCACTGAATAGAAAACTTTTATTGATCACTGCACTTTGATACACATTACACATTAGCTATATATACTAGTTGTTCAAGTCCCACACTGCTCACATCAGTAACTAACTTCATAACAGACTAACAACTAGTTCTCTAACTGCTAACTAACTGAATAGCTAATGTATATCAATCTACTAACTGAATTAACTACCACTTATACATTTGAATTATATCACAACACTTCCCCTTAATTCAAATGTATCACTAACATCACTAATTACCACTATCTCTAAGTATGATATGCAAAAAGTCCATCACTGTGAATGTCTAACATCTCAACTATGTTGGCACCTTAGACTTCATCCTTCATTTGCAGCATATCATACTCAATCAAAATTTGATAGTGGTACAACTTCTAACTTGTCCCTCAGTAACTTGAATTGTTCCAACCACAAGGCTTGGCATGCTGCTTGAGAGGCTGCTATGTATTCGGCTTCACATGAAGACAGAGCAATCACTGGTTGTTTCTTAGAACACCATGAAATTGGTGCATTAAGAAACTTAAATAGGTAGCCAGATGTACTCTTCCTCGCCACTTTATCTCCACACTAATCAGAGTCAGAATAGGCTTCAAATTCTAACCTATACTGACCTTGATTCTTAGGAAACAACGGTCCTAAATCCTGAGTCCCTTTCAAGTATCTCAGAACTCGTTTTGTAGCAGCCATGTGTGAGACCTTTGGATCACTCATAAACCTGCTTATCAGTCCCACTCCATAACTGATATCAGGTCTACTATTGCATAGGAACCTCAAAGAGCCAACAATATGTTTATACAAGGTGCCATCCACAACTTTCTCATCTTCTCCCTTGTGCAGCTTCACATTTGTTTCCAATGGTGTGACTACCTCATTACAAGAATCTATATGAAATCTTCTCAGGACTTCTTGTATATACTTCCTCTGGTGCATAATAATTCCACTTTATGTATACTCAAACTCCATGCCCAAAAAGTAGGAAAGAGCTCCTAAATCAGTCATTTCGATTTCTGACTTCATTCTCCCCTTGAATTTCGAAATTTCTGACTTTGTGCTTCCTGTAACCAGCAAATCATCCACATAGAGACATACAATGATAAGATCTGTTCCATCTGTTGCCTTCACATACACTCCAAATTCAACTGAGCACTTGGAAAAACCTTGTTGAATTAGGAAAGTATCTATCCTTCTATTCCAAGCCCTTGGAGCCTGCTTGAGACCATATAGAGCTTTCCTAAGCTTGTACACTTTTCCTTCTTTCCCAGGAATCACAAATCCTGGAGGCTGCAGCACATACACTTCTTCTTCTAAGGGTCCATTTAGGAATGCTAACTTCACATCCATTTGAAACAATGGCCAACCATTTGAGCTAGCAATGGCTATCACCAACCTGATTGTCTCCAATCTAGCAACTGGAGCAAACACCTCACTGTAATCAATTCCAGCTTTCTGTAGAAAGCCTCTTGCCACTAGCCTTGCTTTATGTTTGGCAATAGAACCATCTGGCTTCAACTTCACTTTGACAACCTATTTCACATCAATTGGTTTCTTTGCAGTTGGTAAATCTACAAGCTCCCAGGTCTGGTTCTTCACTATGGAATTGATCTCCTCTTCCATTGCCTTTTTCCAAACACTTTCTGTGATAGCTTGCTCCCAATTGATTGGTTCAGTGTCTGCCAGGAATGCAAGATGAACCAAGTCTCCTTCTGGTGCAATTTCATTGTCAGCATATACTTCATAATCAGCAAACCTGATTGATGGTAGTCTTTGCCTGTGTTCTGATCTCTGATAGTTCTGATTCTGTCACATCATCACTGAATGTTGGTTGCAGATCTTCATGGAACAGACGATTCCACCTAAATTGATCCTCCAATTCCATGATGCTGATTCATCAACCACCACATCCCTGCTAATGGTTGTTTTTTGCAAGCTAGGACATTACAGTTTGTATGCACCTGTGGGATGATATCCTGTTGTTTTGGCTTCAAAGACTCAAGAGGGGGGGGGGGGGGGGGGGGGGAATTGAGTTTTCAAAAATTCTTCCTTTTCAAAAACTTTACTTTTCAAATCAGAGTTGCCTCAGGATCTTTTACAAAAACAGTGAAGGGCTTTTTATGAAATCTTGAATAGAAGGTGATGTGTGACACCCTAACTCGGGTCATCACATGGTTACCCGTTTGCGGAAATAAAACTTAACTTGCTGGTTACTTTAGGAAAATAATGTTTTCTCAACCTTTATCTTTTAAAAATATGGTGATAATTTTTTCCCCTTCTTTTTAACCTCATAACAACAACAACAACGTAATCAAATCACACTTAAATACATAATGTATATAAGTCATACAACTATACTGCCTCATATATTTTCACAACTAGATCATTATCAGTTTAGTTTAATCTCAAAACATAATATAACATAATAGGACCTAAGCTGGTCGTAACTAACAGACACTACAACCGATAGAAGCAGCAACAACATGCCCCAAACTAGACAGCCTTCTTCTTCTTGTAGAGATCATACCCCTTGTGCGACTCTGATATGTTTGTAAGGGTGAGACGCCAATATATGGATTTAACACAATAACTAAATGCACGACACAAAAGAAGGCACATACACATACACATGTTTATAACAACATAAGCATTCATATTATAGCATATAGTTTATCAATGGGTTCCACACCCTAAACATCAACGTTGGAAAACTATGCATGAACACTTCAATACATCATCTAAACATTCACACTTAATCTCCGGAGATCCCCAACGTCATTTAAAATGAGCTGATCAAGCTTGATTGCCAAAAGAGGCACGTCGATTTTACCATAGCCCACCATCCGGCACAGTGAGAACGTCGATTTATGGTGTTTCATTGTACGTCGATTGCCCAAAGACACAATGAATACGTCGATTACATGAATATCATAAAGATACCATGATTAACAATACGTCGAGACATGAATATCATTAAGATACCATGATTAACTCGGTAAGCATGTCTACGGAATGTGCATGAAAACACTTTGTTCTCATTATTTTTCTTTGTGTTCAATCTTTCCTTTGTCGAAGCTCAAAGCTTGCGACCAACAGAGTTTTAACATTTTAAAACTTTCATTAATAACACAGGACTTCAAAGTCCAAGTGCTCAATTACGAAACCCCTAGACCGATACACCAGTCTTAGGTTCGTGGTAATAGAAACACCATTTATCTTTTATCGTTGTTTATTACGTCGCGAAGTCGACACACCGTCTACTGAACACCAAGTCTATAACGTCATAAGAACACTAGCATCCCGACATCTTGGTTACTAAGTTCCATATCGTCGTTTACGTCATTTTTTCGTTCTGTGAAAAACAAATCCAAAATAAGATCTTCTGCAACTTATCCAAGTTACCGGAAATGCGTCATTGAGTAAAACTCATTTACAGAAAATCCTTTCTACTTGAAACTCGTTTGTAAAACGTCAAATCATAGAAAATCTATTTTCCTTTGGAAACTCATTTTTATCGAAATAATGTCAAATCATCAAGAACTCTTTTACTGAAACTTCAACTCTAAAAAAATAAACCAGTTGAGATTAAATCTCTTCTCAAAATAAATCTTCGCTATTTTTAAACTCCTGCGTAAATAATTTTGAAACTTTCAGTCGTTTAGCATTTTCAAAGAAAGCGTTTTTAAGTCCAACTTTGACCTTACTTCTAAAATAATTTTCTTATATAACTTTTTACGTAAAACTTTCCTGCGTAAATATTATGGAATTTCTTACGTAAAAATTAATGATAGTAAAATATTTTCACGGTTGCGCACTCTCTGTAACCTACAATTCACTTTTTCATTAATAAATAATTAAAATAATAATATTTCTCAAAACTCATTATTTTTCCAAAACAATATTTTCCACCACTATTATATTCCAACATTTTCCATAAAACATTGAATATAATTTACACAACTTATTAAAGCTTTTATCTGATTAATCGGTTGTGCACTGACCACTGTCAGGCTTCTCAAACAACATTCAACAACATTATCAGAATTATATCACCAGGCAAATCATGCATCATAGCAATATAATATACAACTACGAGATAATTAAATAAATTAAAAGCAGATCAATCACCGATACACAGATAAACAACACAACGTAAACAACATAAATAAATAACCACAACCACATATAAATTATACAGACTACACTAAAAGCAAATGGTTATTGAGAAAAATCCCTCAGGTAAGCTCCCCTTACCTCTCGAAGCTCCTCAGTGAAATTAAAAGAACTCTGTCGATTGTCGGAAACCCTCGTACGGCAGTAAAACAATTAACCTTCAACAACACATCCAAACAACCAATCAAAACAAGCAAAACAAACACCTAATCCTCTCTAATAGGTCACGGCCTCCTTAGGGTTTTGTGGCTCAAAATCTCCAAACTTGCTTAAGTCATGGATTAATGATCCTAATATACTTAAGGAAATGGATTAGGGCTAAACAACAAAGTTAAGAATCAAAACCATTCTAACCCTCTAAACGGTAGATTCGACCAACACAAGGACATAGGGTTAGGGTTTTCATTTTTGACAAACCAACTTAGATTTAACATAAACATTTATTAACTAGATGATTACATGATCACTTTGATAAAGCTTAACAAAATCATTCAAGTTCCTCACTAATGAATTTCGTCCAAGACATGAAAGACATGGTTAGAAATTTCAACTTGATACAGGAACTTGGATTTAGCAAGTACATACCCTAGAAGCATGAGATCTATGATCATTTTCAAGTAGAAAAACAACAAAGTTCCTCCACCTCTCACTATAGGTTTCGGCCATGCTCAAAAAACTGAGGAGGAAGATTTTGTTTGCAACAATCCCTTAGATCACGATAGTAGAGATAATAATAAGAACATAGAAAGTGGTTTCACATTTTTAGGATTTTTCTATGATTTATGGTGATTTTTCAAAGTTATGAACATAAAGATGAACATAGATTGAAACTAATGATCAAGACATGGAAATAGAAAACTTTGTGAAGAACATAGCATTGAATAATGATAAGGAGTAAGAATCACCTCTTAAAGTTCAAGAAAAGAGCAATAATCACTAACTTCCTTTGAAAACTCAAGCTTTTTCACTTGTAAGAAAATGGAGTTTTTTGAGAGTTTAGAGAGGATGAAGAAGAAAGTGGAAGAATGGAGAAGCTCCTAGCTTCTTCAAGAGCTTATGGCAGCCACAAGGAGGCTTGGGCCATGCGAAATTGGGCTTGGGTCCATTACCAAATTTTGCAACATAAAAAATGCTTAAGACTTTAATCAAAAACCTAGGAAATTAAGAGTAGGAAATTGGTTTTCATGGAATAACTCTTGGCCACGAAATTTGGGCCTCAAAACTGCAGTCCAACATGATTTGGATGAGTGAAAAATTGATCCACTTCACTTAGGGTATCATAGAAACTAGTTTAGGGACCAAAGCGCAATTAAGAATAAGTTTAAGGACCAAAATGCAATTTCCATAGAAATTGTCATCATGAGGCCATGTGCACCATTAATGTGTTCACATGGGTGACTCACCATATGTGACTCATCGGTATCATCCATTAGCGGCTCCCGGAAATCTCGTAATCTGCTTCGTTGCTTCCTCGATTCAATATGACCCCCGGATAAAATATAATATTTCACTTTTTAGTGAAATATTTCAAAATAACCAAAATCGTACGAAATTAAATAAAAACCTTAAGTTTTTCGTTCACGAGTAAAAATTAGGTCTTTTGAGCAGTATAATTATACTGTCAATGAAATTCGTGGGCCGGGATTCGCCTGACTTTCAAACCTAAATTTTAATCGTAGCTTCCTACATTCAAGTAGTATTGAGTGATGAACTCCATTTATTTAAAATAATTTTCTTGCACGCATATAAATATATACACATAATCATCCGTATTTCGATTATTCTAAAACAGTGAAAATCGGGGTGTTACATGATGAGGTAAATCAGTTCAGGAAGATAAATCGGTTCGAGTGGTAAATGCAGGTATTAGATACGAGGCCTTAATCAGTCAAGAACTAAAGTTACAATATATCGTTTTGATTTGGTTTAGGTGATCAAGAACAGTCTTAATCAACTCAGTTTTGAACAATTAATAACTCAAGATTGATTGCAGCAATACTCTGGTTTTAGTTCATATTAAACAGATCAAGAACTGATATCAATTGAAAACTTAGAACATCAAGATCCCAGTTATATGCGCAAGACATAAATTAAAGAGTTTGAGTTTAGAGATACCACACAACCAGCTTTATCCTGGTTCAGTCACCACTACTGTGACTTACATCCAGTCCCCACTCCACCTCGTGGGTTTTCACACACTAACACAACAAGCTTTAGCCAGGTAGCTTGAAAAACCTTTACACCACAAAGCACCCATTCACCTCGAGATACCATACTCTTGTGAAGAGCCTCAATGTTCTTCCTTAGGGATACCTCACCCTAATCACACAGAGAGACTCACTCTCTCTTTACAATCAAATAGAACGAAAAGATTGATTCCTAAACTCTCAATAGTTATATATACAAATTAAAGTTCTTATGAGAATTGAAACACTCTTTTTCACAATGAAGCTCAAGTAAGAAGATGAATGATTTTCACAATTGATCTCTCAAATTGATTTTGTAAAATTTCTGATATGTTATTTTTTTAAAAGTGTTCCTTTGATCCCTCTATATATAGAAAACAAGTTATAGTCGTTGGGATCAATTAAAACAGATTTGGGTCTGATAACAGAATCTGTTTTCTTGATTCTGGTTCTTGAACAGGGGTTGAGTACAGGGTTGTATTAACCAATTTCATACTGATGGTTCTGATAGTTTCTCAAAATCTTGAACTTGGTTAATCCATCAGTACATCCATTCAGTACATCTATGTATTGAATCAAGAACCTTAAATTCATTTGTCGATTCTGATGTGAGACATACATCCATTGATTACATGGCTGTGCCTGACAAATAATTTTCTTATTTCCAAAAATCATTTTCATTAAAAAAAAACTTATTCCTTTTAATGCAGGTTATGAAAATTGATTTTCTTCATGCATATTTTAAGTTGAGCTATTTTGTGACTAAGAGATTTCTTTCTCTTACAAATCATCTAAGACTTAAATCTAATATTCTCCTTTAAGCTTGGTATTGATGATCCTTTGATCTTTGACTTTGCTCTTTTGATTTCTACATGTAGCTCCTTGATTCCTTCAAGTTCTTCCTTGAATATTTTCCTAGAATTTGCTTAATGAACTTGTTGATCACTGCTTGATACCTGTCTTTGCAATTTGACACTAAAACACTTGCACACACATTAAATTGTATTTGTCATATATCAAAATCTCTAAGTCATTGAGTCTTACATATCCCACCAATATCATGGCTTCACTTTTGTCATCCAGTTTACTCCTCCTTTCATCTGGAATATGTCTGTAACATAAGGATCCAAAAATCCTTAGATGGCTTGCAAATGGTTTTCTTCCAGACCCTGCTACTTCCGGAGTCCCAAATTTCAGCTTCTTTGTGGGACATCTGTTTTGTACATATGTAGCTATTGAAACTGCTTCTCCCCAATAACAGTGAGGCATTCCTTTCCCTTTCAACATGCATCTAGCCATGTCTAACAAAGTTATGTTCCTTCTCTCATCAAGGCCATTGTGTTGAGGTGTGTAAGGAGCAGTCACCCCATGATCAATGCCTTTCTTTTCACAAAACTCCTTAAACTCTTTAGAGTAATACTCTCCTCCACCATCAGTTCTCAAAACTTTAATATGCTTTCCACTTTGCCTTTAAACAAAAGCACAGAATTTGACAAATATGGAAAACACATCACTTTTCACTTTTATAAGATAGAGCCACATCTTTCTTGTAAACTCACCTACAAAAGTCACAAAATACCTGTTACCTGCTAGTGATGGAGTCTCAATTGGGCCACAAACATTTTAGTGCACCATCCCTAAAGGTTCACTTGTTCTTGGAGCTTCAGCAATCTTGAAAGCTTTCCTTGGTTGTTTGCTCACCAAGCAACCTTCACATACTTTCTCAGGTGTTTTGTTCAAAGGCAGTCCAAGTACCATCTTCTTGCTCCCCAGCTGATGTAGACTTTTGAAGTTTAGATGACCAAACCTGTAGTGCCAAAGCCATCTTTCATCTTCAGTTGTGGTGGCTGTAAGACACTGAATTGCTGCAGCATCCAAATTCACTTTGAAAGATGTGTTCTTGGATAATGGAGCCTTCAACACCAGTCTTTGTTTTGAATCAAACACTTCAATAAAGTTTTGCTTCATGTTCATTGTGAACCCATTTTCAAGAAGCTGGCCAAGACTCAATAGATTGCTCTTCATTGAGGGAACATACATCACATTAGACACATATGCATGTCTGCCATTCTTTCTTCTGATCATTATCTTTCCAATCCCTTCAGCTAAGACAGTACTATTGTCAGCAAACCTGACTTTGTTCTTCACACTATCATCAAAATCAATTAACCAATCTTTGTGACCAGTCATATGATTAGAGCAGCCTGTATCTAAATACTAAGTTTCTGAATTATCTTGCTCAGAATTGGTAGTTACCATAAATAGCACATTGTCTGAATCAGAATAAGACCCTTCCTCCTTTACAACATATGCTTCATCGTCAGACCTTGCTCTTTCCACCCTTTTATTTCTGCATTCATCTGCAAAATGCCCCCATCTCTGGCAGTTATAGCATTGAATCTTGGACTTATCAAACTTATTTTTGCCTCATTTACCCTTACTATTCTCACATTTCCTCCTTTGTGATGATTCAGCCTCAAAGCTGGATTGATCTTGGTGAGAGGATGAACCACCACCACCTTTGTTGTTCTTCATCTTCCCTTTTCCTTTCTTGAACTTGCTGTTATCACCCCTTCTGCTAGACTGAGCTTGCAATGCTTGAGCATGCTCAGTAGCTTTAACAGTACTCCTTTCAAGAATTCTCATCTCATGTGCCTCCAGTGTTGCCTGCAACTCCTCAACCCTCATTGCTTCAAGATCTTTGGCTTCTTCGATAGCCATCACTATATGATCAAATCTTGAAGAGGGGGATCTCAACACCTTCTCTACAATCATTACAGTTGACAACGTCTCACCACAAGTTTTCATTTGATTTGTGAGAGTTATCAGCCTTGTAAAGAACTCATTTACACATTCTTGATCTTTCATCTGCAATTGTACATAATGTCTCCTCAAAGTCTAGAGCTTCACCTTCTTGAATTTGCCAGCTCCTTCATAAAACCGAGCAAGATTGTCCCAAGCCTCCTTTGCAGTGGTTGCAGAAGCAATCTTTTCCCAATTGTCAGTATCAACACATTGCTGAATCAGGAAAAGTGCTTTGCAGTCTTTCTTCTTCGGATTTTGATGAGTTGCTTTCTGCTCATCACTCGAATTCCTCTCTAGCTCCTTCACCCCATCATTCACGATCTCCAACACTTCTTGGAATCCAAATATCACCTTCATTTGGGAACTTCATCTATCATAATTCTTGGTAGTCAAGATGGGTAGGTTGGTAGGGAAGTGACCATTTGAGACTGCTATGTTTGTGGAAAAAACCCTAGGAGTATCAAAGCTCCCGATATCAAATTTGTTGGGGAGAAAAGGAACTCACACTCACATATACACTTGATTATAGAACTTGGAGAGAAAGGAAATCACTGAATAGAAAACTTTTATTGATCACTGCACTTTGATACACATTATCTATATATACTAGTTGTTCAAGTCCCACACTGCTCACATCAGTAACTAACTTCATAACAGACTAACAACTAGTTCTCTAACTGCTAACTAACTGAATAGCTAATGTATATCAATCTACTAACTGAATTAACTACCACTTATACATTTGAATTATATCACAACAATAATGATCCATCTAATTAGTTTTATATCTTATTGTCCCTAGCTAGGGATTGGGTGTTTGATAGAGTAACTCCAAGACAGTAAGCTCTGTCATTGTAAAAAAAAAAGTTATTATGACATTAATTATCTAAAGAATTAATAAAGTTTGGATTTGAGCTTGTAGTGAAGTTGGCACAGGCAAACACAAGAAGGGGGTTGAATTGTGTTTGTTAATTATTTTCACAAAAATCCTTTTTGAACAACTTTTTTTCAAGCAGAAGATAAATAGATTAAGCACACAAAAAATCCTTTTTAAAAGATTAACAAAACCAAAATCAAATCCCACAGTTAGCAAAAATAAATAAAACTGTAAAAGATAAGGGATAGAAAATTCACTCAGGTATTTTATCCTGGCTCACTCTTTTCCAACCAAGAGCTACGTCCAGTACCTTCGACTTAAAGGATTTTCTCCACTATTTCTCCAAATAGATTACAAACAAGTATTCAACACCTCTTCAGTCTACAAGTATTCCTTTCTTACCAAGCCTCTTCAGGCTCTAACTCTAACAAAGAGTTTTGAAAGTTGATCCTCTTAACTCACTATGTGTGAGAGTATAACAGTTTAAGATCAGTTGAATATTACAACAATATTCAAACTAATGAATACAGACTCTTACTCTTGAAAGAATAAATGGAATAAATGATAATCAAATGGCAAAAGTTCAGCTAGCAAGATTGTGCAGGCAAGAGTTCTACATATTCAGTATATGAGGTCTTCAATATATAGTGGCCTTCTTCTTCTCTTGTAATTCTTCAAAGTTTACTTTGAATAATCCTGTTTAGAGATAGCATTAAATGCATGATATCCGTTGAGACTGATAGCTTGATTTTGGGCGAGTTGAAAAGCATCATTGGTTATCAGAAAATCACAAAAAGGAGGCTCACTGTTCTGAGCAATTGTACCTTAAAAACTTTCTTTCCTTCTTTGTGTATAACCCAGCTTTTGTTCAGCAATAAAGATGTCATCGTACAGATCATTTTACAATTCCAATTGTACTATTTGCCTTTTGTATGTCCTTGATAGTACTATGAACTTTCTCACAAGGGAACAAGATGTTAATAATTATAAAGAACATATATTCCTTTGAAATAAATATCAATCATTTAAAATAAATTCCAAGTCGACCAAATTGCATTAAATCATGTTCAAGGTAGTAAAGATATAGAAGATGTAGAACCATCTACAGGCATTCAGTTTTAGAACGAGTCTACACAAGGTTTTATTTTACTCGTTCACTGATGTGGTAGAAGCTCGTCTATAAAAGTCTTTGGACTTGCTAAGTCCTTAGAGAAGATCCATCCAATGACGTGGCACTATGGACGTCTACTTGAATTGTAGTTAGGCATTATGAATGTATACTTGAGTTTCAAGGATAGCACTCGTCTGTGACGTGGCAAGATGGGACGCGCTTATTTTCAAGTCTTTGCACTTGCTGTACCTAACAAGTTATTTAGGTATTCATTTATAGCCTCGTCTACTTAATTAAACAACAAGGTAACTTTACCATAGTGCTTGAGTAGCCCGTCTACAGGGGTGGATGTGTATTTTTCAATTGAAACTTATACCAAGTTTATTTTACTTATAAAAGCATTCCTGCATAACTGAAAGCACTAGTTAGATCTCGACTAACACTTTGCCAAACAAATTTAATCCTTTTGTTAGCAATCAGAACTACTTTGATTCCAACAATCTCCCCCTTTTTTATGATGACAAAAACTGATTAAATTTAAATAGCAAAGTCTAAGAGAGCTTGCAAGGCCCCCCCTAAGACAAAGCATTCAAAAACTTAAGCAGACTAACAGATAGGTACAAACACTTATCATTCTTAGAATCTATATAAACACAAGTATCGGAGCAAAGAGATATCAAAGCTAATAATTTAAACATAAGTAGAGCAATTTAACAAGTAGAAGAGAATATACAAATGCAAACACATAAGATCTTTTCAACATCAAACTTCATATATATAATTCTCTTTCTTTTCCTTTCTCCCCCTTTTGTCATCACCAAAAAGGTAAAAGGAGAGGATCATCATAATCAGCAAAAACAAATAAGATAACAAAGAAATGAGTTAGGTAAAGGAGGTGGTGGAAGGGGTTGGCTTGGATTTTGGCTTTTCTGAAAATCCATTAACAAAGCCAGCATTTGAGTCACCATAGCATTTGTGGGGGCCAAGGTATCTTGAACTTGCTTTTGTACTCTCTCCTCAATTTGTTGTGCCAATTGCTCTGTCTTCTCTTCAACTATCCTACCAACCTTATCATCAACAATTCTGCCAATGATGTCCTCAAGATTTGACCGCAAGGATAATTGTCTTGAGCTCTCAGCAGAGTCTGAGACAGTGTCTTGAGCTTGGACTGGAGGATGAACCATAGCAAGACCTAATGGTTGAGAAGATGTCTTAGCAGACTCAGCACCTTACTTAGAAGCATATATCTCATCAGACTGTTCTGTCAGAGTTGGCTCAACAGTAGCAATAACAATGACATCTGCTAAGGGAGTTGAAGGTTCAGAAGCAGGTTTTGAAAGAATTTCAACATTCAGCTCAGGACCTTCTACAATTAATTCTTCAGATGTATGCTCAGAGGATGAAGTTGAAGCTGTGGAAAAAGCATATTGTAAAATTGGCTCGGGGATATCCTTTACCCAGTTAATTGGATTAGGAATTTCCATAACACGGATGGTTATTGGCAGACCCCGCAGATCCTTGAAGATCATATATCTGACACTAGAGAGTCCACATCTGCCTTTGAATTTAGGAGTCTTGTTCTTCTCTTCAGCAGTCAGGCCAGAAGTGGAGTCTTCTCTGGTGTAGTGAATTAGGTGGGATTGCCAGAAAGCTCTTGCATAGTTAGCCTCAGTGACCATCTCAATTGGCAAGGATTGAATGTAATCCATCTGTGAGTGGTCAAAGGGTTCAGAATTGAGATCCAGCATAATGTATTCAATTACTGGCATCTTCCCTTTGTGCCTTGGATGCTTCCTGTCCTTGTCCTTGTTTAGATCAATCATTGACAACCTAGGACAGATCTTGTTGGGCTTGAATCCAACATTCGTAGAAGTGGAGTGTCTTAACCAGGTTGGAGGGACAAATCGTGCAGCTCTGTCTGCTCTGAATGGGCTGAATTCCCATTTCAGCATCTCATAAATGAAAGTGTCCACAAACTGGTCAACAACAGCTCCATATATTATTGGGTGTTTGAAAGTCATCCATTTTGTAGTCTGATCCATGACAAAAGGAATTTTCCTGAAGGATTTGGCTCTTTTTTGGAGAACACTCCCAAGATCCTTCTTGCTTGGATCAGTATGCCAGTCAGATATGATAACTCTTTCTACTCCACCAGTGAATGGTTTAAGAGGTGGAAGTTTCACTAGGTTGAGGTAGATTTTTCTGGCAGGGAATCTTTGTTGGGGAAGGTGAGTGAGGAGAGGTCCATGTTCATTGAACATTTGAGAAGGGAATGAGCCAGTTGGAGTGTGAGGTTCAGGGTTGACCCAATATGGATAGATGTTGAGGGGTTCATACTCATACTCAGCCAGGGGATACCATTTTGTTAGAATGAGTTCTGGTTCTTGTGGAATGGTGTGGAATAGTATTTTCCATTCTCTCTGTACTTTGGCCCAATTTTCAGATTTGCCAGCATAGAGAGTGGAAGAGGGAATTAGGGGTGGAAACAAGGTTTTGAAGGGTTTAGGAAAGGGGGCTCCAATGGTAATGCAATTGTCTATATGTGTTAAAGGTGAGGGTGGTGGTTGTGGCAGGGTAGGAATGTAAACATCATTCACATCATCTGGAGTAGAGATATTATCATCATGAGTTCTTAAATTAGACACTAATTCATCTACTGCTAACCTAACAGGGTCATCAGTAGAGATTACTACCTCAGAAGCCAAGGTTGTACTAGCCCTCTTTGCTGGTTGCCTCTTCTTCTTGGAAATTGGACCAGCAACAGCAACAACTTGTTTTTCTAGAATGGCAGCAATAGCAAGTTCATCATCATCTTCTTCTTCAGACATAATGGCTTTCCTTGTCCTTTTTGGTGCAGGTGGAAGAGTAGCAGCAGAAGATATAGAGGGGACAGATCCTCTAGTTGTCCTCTTGGGAATGGGTTGCCTCACAGCCACCGTCTTTCTCTTGGTTGTTTTCTTTAATCCAAGAATTGCAGCATCGTTGACCTCAAGTGATTTTTCCTTAACCTTTATTTTCTCTTCAAGGTTTGCCAACTCCACTTGCTTGTAAGTGCTGAGTTGCATGCCACTGAGATTAACTCGGCCAAAGTCAACAGCTTGTAATCCTTTCTCACGAAGGAGTCTTTCTTGTTCATCCTTAGGCTTTGCACTTAGAACATTGTACACACCTTGCTGCTTGAGATTTTTTTACAAGAGATGAGTGAAAGTAATGTGAGAGGAAGAATTTCTGTTGCTAATGGCATCCTTAAAGTGATAAAATAGGATCCATGGTAGGTTAATCTTGGTTTCAAAAAATAGATGGCAAAGGCAGAACTTGTGAAGAGCTGATAAATTGTCCTTAGAACCAATCTTATGCAGCACCACCTTGTTCAGGATTTGGTGAAGAATCCTGATGTGATCTTTCATCTCAGAGGATTTCCAAGAATGATTTCTCAAGCTGTCTTGCCTCATAAGGGTAACATCAATTGTCTTTGAACCACCTAGGTCTTCTTCCCAGTTCTCTATGAAGACCAATCCTTCTTGAGCACAAGCAATCGCATCAGAGATGGTTTTCTCTGATACTATCACTTTCCTTCCCAGCACAAACCCAATGACTTCTGTTTCAGAGATCTTTGGTCTCCTCCAGAATTCCCTTATCAAGTCTGGGTACACCGAGATCTTTTCCAGAAAGATTCCATCCCATCCCTCAACGTTAATGAACTTACTCACATCTAGATTGTATTCTTGTAGAATTCCAAAGTTGAAGTGATGTTCCACAGATATGGACATAGTGTCAGTTGCAAAAGCAGGCATGGGAGCAGTGGTTGAAGCCATTGTTGAGTAAGATGAGTTTTTGGAAGAACAAGGGAGACAGAGAGTTCGAAAGATTTAGAAAGAGAGGTTGATAGGGATGAAGAGATGCGAAAAGATTTTTAGAGGGAAAGAGGTTACTTTTAAAGATTTCTGAAAACCAACAGTTTCCAAAAAAATAATGACAAGACATGTCATTAAGTGTAAAAGCAGCGTTAGTAAACTTGGGACCGTAAAAAGTTACGATGGGATTGAAGAGGGTAGCTGACTCAGCAAGGAAAGAGAAGTGTTTTATATAAATGTGTTCAAGAAAAAATTAATATAAGCAATAAATGTATGCATAGACGATTCCACACAAGACTAAGAGTGGACGAGTACAGACGTAGGTAGTGGACGTGTAGAATCCACTTGCTCTGGACGTCATGACTAGTGGACGTGCAGAGAAAACATGCAATGGATGACCAAATTAACAATAAAAATGCTAGCTCAATCCACATACAACATATTCAAATGCTTTCTTATAAAGATAAATCTGTGCTCAGCAAGAGGTTTAGTGAAGATATCTGCCCATTGGTGGTCAGTATCTACAAATTGAACATCAAACACACCTTTTTGCACATAATCTCTAATAAAATGATGTTTGATTTCTATATGATTAGCTCGAGAATGCAATATTAGATTCTTATATAAATTGATTGCAGTTGTATTATCACACGTAAGTGGAATACTACTTACAAATACATTGTAGTCCTCCAGTTGATGTTTGATCCATAGAAGTTGTGAGCGACTTGCGGTGATATGTACTCTGCCTTGGCCAGATTGATAGAGCAATGGTACTTTGCCTTTTACTTGACCATGATACTACGTTAGCTCCAATGAAGTGACATCCTCCACTGGTGCTTTTTCTTTCAATTCTATCTCCAGCATAAGCATCACAAAAACCAACTAATATATAATCATCATTTTTATTAAAGCAAAAGCCCAGATTAGTAGTACCTTTTAAATATCTAAATATTCTTTTAACTGCTGAGAGACGAGACTCTCTAGGATCAGATTGAAAACGAGCACATAAGCAAACACTGAACATTATATCAGGTCTAGACGCGGTCAGATATAAAAGAGAACCTATCATACCTCTATATACCTTTTGATCAACCTTTTTCTCTTTATCATCTTTGTTCAGTATTGAAGTAGGATGCATAAGGGTATTCATTGGTTTGCAATCATCCATCTTAAATCTCTTTAGAAGTTCCTTTATATATTTAGTTTGATGGATGTACACCCTGTCCATAGACTGTTTAACTTGAAGTCCAAGGAAGAATTTGAGTTCTCCTATCATGCTCATTTCAAATTCTTTCTGCATTAACTTAGAAAATTCCTTGCATAGAGATTTATTAGTAGCACCGAAAATGATATCATCAACATAAATCTGTACTATAATGAAATCTGACTTAATGGATTTTCTAAATAGAGTTATGTCTACTTTTCCTCTGTTAAAACCATTTTCCATTAGAAACGAACTTAACCTATCGTACCAAGCTCTAGGAGCTTGTTTAAGTCCATACAATGCTTTCTTAAGCTTATAAATATGTTCAGGGTGATTTGTATTTTCAAACCCTGGAGGTTGCATGACATATACTTCTTCATTAATAAAGCCATTCAAAAAGGCACTTTTAACATCCATCTGAAAAAGCATAAAGCTATGATGTGCAAGAAAAGATATTAAAATTCTTATAGCTTAAGTGCCGCAAACTGGTGCAAAAGTTTCAGTATACTCTATACCTTCTTCTTGAGAGTAGCCTTGAGCAACAAGTCTTGCTTTGTTTCTCACAACCTTACCATCTTCATCAAGCTTGTTTCTGTAGACCCACTTTGTTCCAATGACTGACTTGTCTTCAGGCAGGGGTACAAGCATCCAGACTTCACTTCTCCCAAACTGATTAAGCTCATCTTGCATAGCTATAATCCATCCTTCGTCCATGAGAGCTTCATCCATTGTATTCGGTTCACATTCAGAGGCGAGAGCGAGAATCACTTTGTTCTCTCGAAGGTTGACCTAGTTCTTAGCTTGTCATTGGGGTCACCAATGATTTGATCTTGAGGATGGTAATTTCTGAAATACCAAGATTTTCGAGCATTTTCTTGTTGAGAGATAGACGTTTCTAGTTGATGTTGAGAAGAGTCGTCTACTAGGATATCGGACTTGATTTCTGGTTTTCTCTCGAAATATTTAGATCAAGATCTGCAAAAGCTTCATCTAGCTCTGATAGTTTCTTATCAGGATGTTTGTCATCAAATTTTACATGAATACATGCTTCTACAACTAAAGTTCTAGAATTATAAATTCTAAAGCCTTTTGAAGTTTCAGAAAATCCTAGAAGGACTCCATTATCTACTTTAGCATCAAATTTATCAAGTTGATCTTTTGTATTCAAAATATAACATTTACATCCGAAAGGGTGAAAGTATGAAATGTTGGGTTTTCTACCTTTCCACAATTCATAAGGAGTCTTATTCAGAATAGGTCTAATGTATATTCTATTCAGAATGTAGCAGGCAGTGTTCACAGCTTCAGCCCAGAAGTGCTTAGGGACAGAATTGTCATTGAGCATAGTCTTAGCCATCTCTTGAAGAGATCTGTTCTTTCTCTCTACCACACCATTTTGCTGTGGTGTTCTTGGTATTGAGAAGTTGTGTTGAATACCACCTTCTTCACAAAACTCATGGAATATCTCATTCACAAATTCTCCCCCATGATCACTTCTAATTGAAGCTAAACACATACCTTTTTCATTCTGTACACGTTTACATAATACAGAAAAGACCTTCAATGACTCAACCTTGTGAGCAAGGAACATAACCCATGTCCATCTAGAGTAGTCATCTACTATGACAAGACCATATTTCTTACCAGCAGAGGCAATCCTTGTTGGATCAAAAAGATCAAGGTGCAGCAATTCTTGTGGTTTGTTGGTACTAACAACATTCTTAGATTCAAAGGAACCATTGACTTGTTTTCCCTTATGACATGCATCCAGAGAGCATCGATTTAAAACTAAGGTTTGGTAGACCTCTTACAAGGTTATGCTTTTTCAGTTTTGAGATTAATCTCAAACTTGCATGACCCAACCTTTTGTGCCAAATCCATTGTTCATCCTCAATGGACACTAGACATGAGACACTTTGATTTGAGAAATCCTCTAAGTCAATCTTATACATATTGTTTTGCCTGCTCGGGCTGTGAATAAAAGTGATCCATCAGCTTTCTTGTGAGAACACATATTCTTATTAAATGAAACAACAAACCCACTATCACATAATTGACTAATGCTAAGCGATTGTGTTTAAGACCATTTACTAATAGAACATTATCAATGGAGGGAAAATGATGTTTACCAATTTTACCTATACCAATGATCTTTCCTTTTTGGTTTCCTCCAAAAGTGACCCGACCACCATCTTTGGGTCTAAGGTGTTGGAACATACACCTTTCTTCTATCATGTGTCGTGAGCACCCTTTGTCCAAGTACCAGGGACTTCTGTTTCTTTCCTGTTGTTAAGCAGATCTGCAATATGGATTATCTTATCTTTAGGTACCCAAATTGACTTGGGTCCTTTCTTGTTAGTGATCATAGGTCGTGAATGCTTTGCATGCTTGTTATGTATGCATTTAGATGACACATGCCCACTTTTTCCACATACTTTGCAATAAGTATTGGAAGGGCTTGGTTTTGACTTAGTATGCTATGGATGGACTTTAGAGGCCTTATATTATGTATGAACTTTTGGTTTATTCAGAGATGCATCTTACTTCTCTTTATCATAACCAATGCCAAATTTGTCACGTGGTGATCTAGAATATCTTAATATAAGGTTTAATTTATCTGAGCTGCCAACCAATTTTTTGACAGAGTCCATCCAAGTATGTCACATCTTGTTTCGGTTGTTCAACTTCACGACAGCTATCAGACTTACACTTAGTCTTGTCAGCAGACTAACATTGTTTGATTTTAATGTTTCATTCTCATCCTTAAGGTTTTGATTTTCTGTGCATACCTTATCATAATCTCTAGAAAGTTTAAATGATTCATGCAGCAATTCATCAAAATCAGTTTGAAGAGTAGATGGATCAGATTCTGTTACCTCAGCATCAGTGAATTCACTTTTTGATGCAGTGTCAGCCATGAAGCAAATATTTGCTTCTTCTCATGCTTCATCTTTTTCATCTGAAAAAGATAGGTCAAGATCCTGCCATGTAGCCATCAAGCCTTTCTTCTTTTTGAAGAATTTCTTTTTCTCTTTCAGCTCTGGGCAGTCAGCTTTGAAGTATCCTGGTTTCTTACATTCAAAGCACAGGGGTGGACCTTTCTCCTTGGAATCTGACTTCTCCTTGGAGAGTTTTTTGTTGAATTGCTTCCTTCTGAATCCACCTTTCTTTCTCCACACGTGTTGGATTTTTCTGGAGATGAAGGATAGGTCATCCTCATCTGAGTCATCTTCATTATTTGATGAATCAACTTCATCTGAGGACTCGGCAACTTTAAGCATCTTTGAGGAACTAGCTTTATTGGCCTTTAAGGCAATGGACTTTTCTTTTCTGGAGTTTTCCTCCTCATTAAGTTGAAGTTCATGAACTTTTAATGAACCCAGAAGTTCTTCCAGAGAAAGTATTCAGATTCTTTGCTTCTTGGACAGCAGTTACCTTAAGTCTCCACTACTTTGAGAGACTTCTCAAAAATTTTCTCACATGATCTCTATTTTCATAGACCTTTCCAAGAGACCTGAGACTGTTGGTGATTGTTTGGAATCTTCCAAACATCTGGTCTATAGTTTCATGATCAGCCATCTTGAATAGCTCATACTAGTGAACCAGCATGCTTATCTTTGATTCCTTCACTTGTGAGGAACCTTCATGAGCTAGTGCAAGAGTATCCTAGATTTCCTTAGTTGTGTTGCAACTATGAACCTTGTCATGCTCAGATCTGGTGATAGCATGATGACTGGGCCTCAAATCCGTAAGTGAACGACTTCGTCGTCAAGTAATAAAAAGAGATCGAACCACAGAGACCGTGATCTTAAATAACAATTAGTTGTTAAATTGATTTCACTGAACTAGAATAAGATTTGGTTTTTGAAACCGGAATAAAGTAATAATCAAATTTAAAATTGCAATTAAACAAAATAGGAAAGCAATTCAAATAGGGGTTTTTCAAATTCAAAAGGGATTTCCAGGAATTGGGATACCACAAAACTGTTTATGTTACTAAATTGACTACTCTCCTTGTTAATTACCAAAATTTGATTTGAAGGCGAATTTATCCTAGATTAGTTAATGCTCCCTCTCGGGTTACAAAAACAGTGCCCAATTAAATCAATCCCTACTCTCGTGGTAATTGAATTTAAATCGAACCCTTTGAGTTTTGTGACAATTCGTGAACCCTCGAAGGACCGCTTCTAACTTTCATGATTTAAGTCCTAAGTTTGATTCCTATAGATCTGATACCTAAGTTTACCGCTAAGTTCGTCTAGTAGTGTATCTACGACACGCAACTAAGTGTCCACCGAATTTACGATTAATTAAAACAATAGGGATCAAATCGAAGCAAAAATTGACATTAACAAGAAATCAAACATCAATTCATCACCATAAACAAATCTTGGGCATAGCCCCAATTCCTAGAAACAAGACTACTAATCAAGCATTGCCATGATTGTAGCAAGCTTGATTAAAAATAACATAAAGAGAAAATCCTAGAGGAGAGAAGAAATTGAGAGGAAGAAGAAGAATCCTAATTTTTCTAAGGTTACCAGTCCCAAAAAGTCCCCAGTTTCGAGCCCTAGAGGGCTATTTATAATCTGGGGTAACTTGAATCCCAAGCCAATAGAAAAACCAGATCAAATCAGTTTCTAAAGATCCATAGATTGCGCGTCACGGCCATGATGGCCATCACGGCCTGGCCGTGACAGATTCTGCCTTGGAGGTTGCTTCACTGATTGGTCTGTCACGACCGTGACCACCATCACGGCCTGACCGTGATCAATTCTACCAGTGAGGGTCTGGCTCAATTGACATGTCACGGCCGTGATGGGCATCACGGCCTGGCCGTGATCAACTCTGACTTTTCCATTCTTTCTTTTCAGCTCCACTTGATCATGGCCGTTATGGCCATCACGGCTAGGCCGTGATCAGCTCTGTTTGCCTCATTTTCTTGCCTTCCAAGCTCCATCTTCACGCCAGCTTCAACACAACTGATCCTAAGCAATTTAATCTTCGATTCCTGCACACAAGCACCACAAAACCACCTTACCCGTTCCAAGGTAAAAACTAACAAATAATCAAATAAAATACGCCCAAACTATATGAAAATGCATGAAAAATGTCATGGAAATATGAGGTGAAATCACACTCATCAAACTACCCCAAGCTTAAGATTTTGCTTTTCCTCAAGCAATAACTAAGGCCAGAAAAGATAATCAATCAAAGCATGGACTGTGAATCTAGAACCTCAGTAATGAATTCAAGTAACAGGCATATTCAATAAGAAACCAAGAGACAATCGATTTCAAGTCCAATTAGAAGCTTAGGTTCCCCATATTCACATCTCTCACTAATTCGGGCACTCTTCTCACCTCACTCATATGTTTGAGGGTATGTGACAATTCGCTCAATTTCCTCAAGGAAGGGACCCTACCATAAGCTTGACTATCAACCAAATCTCTACTTTATTAATGAAAACACATAAGAATCAAGAGGTCTTTTATTTTGGTTGTAATGGGGCCATGGGATTAATTGTTAGGTGGGGAAATCAAGAAAAGGAAAAGTCAAGAAGGCTAAACAAAATATCAAACAATGCAAAGCATGACACCTTCTAAAATTCCTTTTTGGGCTTTAGTTCAGTTTTCCACCTTTCTTTCTTTCTTCCTTTTTACTTTTTATTTTTCACTTTCTTTTTCTCATCCCCTTCTCCATTTTTTTATTATTTTATTTTATTTATTTATTTGGAGAAGGGGAGATTTTCAACTTAAGAGAAATATTTTTCTAACTTTTTATCCCACAATTTATTCTTCAAACTACCTTTTTGCCCTTTTGCGATACTTTAAAAGGTGTCATACCAAGCATCGTTCATTAAAATAGATCAAGGTACCAAGAAAAGTATTTTATTCTTTTAGGCTCAAAATTGGGCAACTACGGGGTAGCATTTAATCATCCAAAGTTCAGAAGGCCAGAAAAATACCTAGTGCCTCAATCATTTTCAAATATGTTTTCAAAAATTTTTAAGTTTTAAAACGGTTTCAAGTCAAGTTCTAGAGGACACAATCCAATATGAATAAAACACTCGATCATAAGGAATGGTGTAGATTTAGTGAGTACCCCTTTTAGGCTCAAAATCTCACATTTAGTAGTTTAAAATCAATGAGAAACCCAAATCGAAGGAACCACATGCTAATTATTAACTATCAAAAGATCATCTCAACCATTTTTCATTTTTAGCCTATCACAAGAATACAAAAATTGGGTTCAAAAATTCACTGTCTTCATTCAATTGGCACAAAGTTTTTCACAATTGGAGGCATGCCCTAAGCAAGGGGCAATCTAATCATGTGATACATACAAAACTAACCCTAAATGAATGCAACATGAAAGAATGCAAAAATGATACCCCTACCCTGACTTAAAAACTTACATTGTCCCCAATGTAAATAATTAAGCCGTAGGGAGGATAAAATAAAATAATAAAGAAACAAAAATAACTCACTGAGGTGGTGGGTGCTGGCTTAGATGCCAGTCATAGAGCTGCTGGATCATGGCTCTCTGCTCACGCTGCTCCTCCATGATGTGCTCCTGGTTCGCTAAGATAGTGTCAAAGGTGGATGCGAACCGCGCATAGGGATCATCGGATGACGTACCTGCAGAGGAAGAAGATGGGTGCCCAGACGGCCTAACCTGCGGTGGCGGGCGTAACGGCCTTTGTATCCTAATAGGTTGAGGCTCCTCTCCCACCAACACTTTCCAATTTACCGGTTTTGTTACATCCAAAAGTGTGGGGTTAGGGAGAGGAATTGGGTGCCTGCGCCTTGGGTGTTTCAGGCAGTACATATCATCCTCTTGGATGATCATCCCCATGGCCTCATAAGCCTGCAAGGTGACACGTGTTCGTCCTGGGGTGGCCTCAAAACCATCCAGATCAAAGTTAAAGTGATGGCATATTGTGTTGATCAGGCCACCAATGACAATAGTGCCACTCGAACTCTTGGCGACCTTTAAGAGGTGCCTAGCCAAAAATGACCCTGTGTCCACGTTGCTCTCAGGGTGGAGCATGGCCTATAGTATAAAGACCTCGTCCTGGCGGATGGATCCGTCACTCTCTCGACGGACAAACAGGGTGTTGGTTATGACCCTATGCATATATCTTATACTTGGGTTAGCAAAGGCTGTGGACTTGGATGTCTGAGGGTCAAAACTCCTGCCTTCATAGTCAATTATTGACCAGAAACTATGTGCACTAAACCCTAAGGGGTATCCTCTGTCACCCCCTCCTGGTAAACCAAAAATCTCATTAAACTCAGCTCGGGTTAGTACAAAGTCCCGGTTGAAGAGTCGAAATGTAATCCGTCCCTCTTGGCAATGTGGCCCTTGGAGAATTTCTGCATTAAGAGAGCTTAAGAACTCCGGAGTAGGGCCAGCAAATGCAGGGTATCTAGTGCGAGCAAACTCGCTCCACCCTATATTTTCTAACATCCAATTGATGTCAACAGTCAGGCCTAGGGTGTCTATACATGCATCATTAAGATATTTCGTTTGGACTATCTTCCTATTTTTCAAAGCATTGAATCTATCTTATTGAGCATTATCCTTGAAAACAATCCCATACCCATGTTCATCAGTCTCAGAGTTAGAGGAGTCAGAGTCAGAGTAGTTACCTGGGTTCCTGCTTCCTCTAGTGCGAGGGCGTGAGGCTTCGGTTGCCCTTTGACGTTTGCTTGCCATGATCTCAGAGCACCAAAATCCACAATCCCCTTCTTCACTATTTTTGAAACTCAGATTTTAGGGGTTATGGTTTCAAAATTGGGACTTTTTGATTTTTCCCAAAATTGAAGGATTTGACTAGTGGGTTTTGTTGGGTGAGGTCTGGGGAGCAAGGGAGTAGGGTTGGTTGGGTATGGGTGTAATGGGGGAGGTGAGATTTTGATCTTTTTGGGTGAATGGGTATGGTGGAGGTTGTGAGAGGAAGAAGAAGAAGATGAGTGGCTGAAGAAGAAGATGGTGGGTTTGGGTTGAGGGGTTTGCATCTAAGAATGTGAGGTGAAGGAAATGGAGGAGTTGGAAGGAAGGGGAGAGAGCTTGGTGGCTATGGAGGTGGAGAGAAAGTGGAGAAGATGAAGAGAGTTAGGGGTTTGTGAAGCAGGAGGATGGGGTTTTCGGTTTAAAAAGCGAGCAAAATGTGCGTCACGATCGTGACCCTCATCCACGGGCATGTCGTGACGCGCGTTTTGTGTCACGGTAAATCATTCTTCACGCAGGCGTGATGCGTATCACGGCGGCGGCCCGTGATGGAATCTGATTCTGTTTTAGCTGGCTTGTCACGGTAGTGATCACCATCCACGGCCTGGCGTGATCCTTCCGACTTTTTGGTCTTCACATCACGGTGCGTGATGGATATCCACGATCCGGTTGTGATGGACTCTGATCTTATGGGGCCTTCTTGTCACGCCCGTGATGGCAATCACGGCTGGACCGTGATACTGTCTGACTTTCAGCTGTTGACTCATCACGGGTCATGGTCTTGGCGTAATTGATTCTGACCTTTTTTCCATGCCCTTTTCACTCTTCATGCCTTCCTGACCTGAAAACACTTGGCAAATCCATTAATTTACGATCTTTCTTCTCTAATTCTTCTCGATTATTCAAAAACAAAATTCAAAAACAAACTAAGTAGATCGTGCGGACTCATAAGCATCCAATCTTAGCTCATCAAGTTCCTGAAGTTGAAGGATTAATTCTCTTTTCCCCAGCGGCTTTTATATCAAAGTTTAGCATCTTAATAGCCCACAAAGCCTTATGCTCAAGCTCGACTGGTAAGTGACATGGCTTACCGTAAATAAGCCTAAAGGGGGTCATCCCGATAGGAGTCTTGTAAGCCGTGCGGTAAGCCCAAAGAGCATCATGAAGCTTTAAGGACCAGTCCTTTCTCGAACACAAGCAGTCTTCTCCAGAATGCTCTTTATCTCTCGATTGGAAACCTCGACTTGCCCACTTGTGCGAGGGTGGTAAGGTGTAGCAACCTTATGAGTGACTCCATATTTGAGTAGGAGTTTTTAAATTGTTTATCAATGAAGTGCGATCCTCCATCACTAATGACTGCCCTTGGAATTCCAAACCTTGGAAAAATCACCTTCTTGAATTGTTTGATTACGGTTCTTGCATCACTTGTTGGGGAAGGAATGGCTTCCACCCATTTAGAGACGTAATCAACGGCTACAAGAATAAACTAATTGTTGCAAGAGGAAGGAAAGGGTCCCATGTAGTCAACTCCCCAAACATCAAATATCTCTACTTCTAGCATAGTGTTGAGTGGCATTTCATGCTTCTTAGAGATGTTCCCCGTTCTTTGACATGGATCACAAGCAAGCACGAACATTCGGGCATCTCTGAAAATATGAGGCCAATAGAAACCAACTTGAAGCGCTTTTGCTGCTGTCTTCGAGGCACTAGCATGTCCCCCGTAAGATGAGGAAAGACAACAACTCAAGATACTTGGAACCTCGGCTTCCGAAATACACCTTCTGTAAATGCTATCCGCACACTTGCGGAAAATGTAAGGCTCATCCCACATGTAGTTCTTGAGATAGGAAAAGAACTTCTTCTTTTGTTGATAATTAAACTTCGGTGGTAGAATCCCACATACAAAATAATTCACAAAGTCCGCATACCAAGGAGCATTCTCTCCCAAGATGGCAAACAGTTGCTCATCGGGGAAAGAATCATCTATCGGCAAGTTGTCCTTCTCATGTTCCAATAGTTCAAGTCTGGATAAGTGGTTCGCAACCAAGTTCTCCGTCCCTTTCCGGTCCCGAATCTCCAAGTCAAATTCTTGCAGATGGAGAATCCATCGGATGAGTCTTGGCTTTGCTTCCTTCTTAGTCATGAGGTGCTTTAGTGCGGAGTGGTCCATGTACAGTATGACTTTAGACCCCACAAGGTATGATCTGAATTTCTCGAATGCAAAGACAACCGCAAGCAACTCTTTCTCAGTTGTGGCATAATTGGCTTGAGCTCCATCTAGAGTTTTGCTTGCATAGTATATTGCATGAACCTTCTTGTCTATCCTTTGTCCCAACACTGCTCCCATGGCGTAGTCACTAGCATCACACATTACTTCAAAAGGCTCATTCCAATCTGGTGTTTGCAAAATGGGAGCGATGGTCAAAGCTTCCTTCAACCTATAAAATGCACTCAAACATTCCTCATTAAAATCAAATGGAACATCTTTCATTAATAGGTTAGATAAGGGTTTAGAAATTTTTGAAAAATCTTTGATGAAGCGCCGGTAAAACCCGGTGTGTCCCAAGAAACTTCTAACTCCTTTCACATTTACCGGTGGGGGCAAATTTTCAATAACATCTATTTTGGCCTTATCCACCTCAATACCTCTACCAGAAATCAAGTGCCCAAGCACTATACCTTCTTTTACTATAAAATGACATTTTTCCCAATTCAATACCAAATTGGTTTCTTCACATCGCTGCAAAATCTTAGACAAATTTGTTAAACAGTCATCAAAGGTAGTTCCATAAACAGAAAATTCATCCATAAAAACCTCCATGATGTTTTCAATAAATTCAGAAAAAATTGTAGTCATGCATCTTTGAAAAGTAGCCGGTGCATTACATAGACCAAAAGACATTCTTCTATAGGCAAAAGTGCCATAGGGACAAGTAAACGTGGTCTTTTCTTGATCACTAGGATGTATGGGAATTTGATGAAAACCGGAATATCCATCCAAGTAACAAAAATATGAATGCCTAGCTAACCTTTCAAGCATTTGATCAATAAATGGGAGAGGGAAGTGATCTTTCCTTGCTGCCTTATTTAGCTTCCTATAATCGATGCACATTCTCCAACCGGTTACCGTCCTAGTAGGGATTAGTTCATTATTTTCATTTTGAATAACAGTCATCCCTCCTTTCTTAGGAACCACATGCACCGAACTAACCCATTCACTATCGGAGATTGGATAAATAACCCCCGCATCTAACAACTTAAGCACTTCTTTCTTAACCACTTCTTTCATATTAGGGTTCAACCTACGTTGATGCTCAATGGATGGTTTATGCTCATCTTCCATTAAAATGCAATGCATGCAAAAAGAAGGATTTATGCCTTTAATATCATCAATTGTATATCCTATCAATTTTCTATGCATTCTAAGGTCCCTAAGCAATTTCTCAGTTTCCAACTCATTCAAGCTAGCATTTACAATCACAGGATAGGAAGAGTTAGGACCAACAAATTCATACCTCAATGTCGAAGGAAGAGGTTTTAGTTCTACCTTAGGGGCTTCTTCAACTTTCAAATCCTTATTCTTTGGTATCAACTCAAGTTTCTCTTTCTTTATTTTGTTCGGAGAAATTTCTGGACTATCTTCCAGAAGGCGGGCATAATTTCTTACTTCTCCTCCATGAGCATTTAAGTCTCCACCAATCAAACACATTTCTAATGGGTCATCAACACAAGCTTGTGTGGATTCTTCTTTCACCACTTGGTGCATTAAGTCAACCCTGCAACAAGAATCTTCAAAAGAAGGGTGTTTAATAGATTTAGCTAAATCAAAATTCAACTTTATCATCACCCACAGTTAAAGTCAATTTTCCATTTTTAGCATCAATAATTGCTCCTGCAGTAGCCAAGAAAGGCCTACCAAGAATAATGAGGATTTGGGAATCCTCTTCCATTTCAAGTACCACAAAATCCACAAGAATAAAAAATTTACCTACTCTAATAGGAACATCCTCCAAGATGCCTATAGGGAATTTGACTGACCGATCCGCAAATTGAAGGGAGATTGTTGTGGGTTTTAGTTCACCCATCTCCAACTTCTTGCAAATAGAGAGGAGCATAAGACTAACTCTAGCCCCCAAATCACAAAGAGCTTTATCAAAACTAGTGTTACCAATTAAGAAATGAATAGATAAACTACCCGAATCTTTCAATCTAGGAGGCAATTTATTTTGAATTAAAGCACTGCACTCCTCATTTAAAACCAATGTTTCATAGTCCTCTAGCTTTCTCTTATTTGACAAGATATCCTTAAGAAATTTAGCATATGTTGGCATTTGTTGTAATGCCTCAGTGAAGGGTACATTAATGTACAATTTCTTAAGGACCTCTAGAAATCTTCCAAATTGCTTATCTAACTTGGCCTTAGCCAACCTTTGAGGAAAAGGTATCGGAGGTTGGTAAGGTGGTGGAGGGACATACTTAGACACTTTTTCACTAGGCTCTTCCTCTCCTAAGGGTTATGTCTTAGTAGGTTCCTCCTCCTCAGCTACACTCTTGTTATCACTCTCCCCTTTAGCCTCGGGATTCTCAAGTTTCTTACCACTCCTTAGACTCACAGCTTTACACTTGTTCATTATTTGGGGTCACCTCAGGTTGTCTAGGAAACTTGCCGGGTTGCCTCATTGGATTTCCCTCTTGTTGGGCAATTTGAGTTTCTAACATCTTGTTATGGATGGCTAAGTTATCTACCTTAGATGTTAATTCTTTTATTACCTCATTAACTGCCCTACCTTGTTGCCTAAATTCTTCATTCTGCTTAGTTTGAGTAGCAACAAAATTTTCCATAAGAGACTCGAGTTTAGACTTTTGTACCTGAGGATACCCCGATGCGGGTTTCCTATTACCTTGCCCTTCTTGGAATTCGTGGTTCAACGTGTTGTTGTAGTTCCCGTAGGAAAGATAAGGATTATTCTTCCTCTGGTTGTAGGGATTTGGGGGAGCATAATTTGGTAGCTTCGGGTTCGTGTCATAGAAATTGTGACAAGAGTTCACTTGTTCCCCCGAAGCACCGGATTCAAGAGCGATACTATGTGGGCACTCCATTATGTCATGTCCCTGCATTCCACAAATCTCACAAACAACATTAGTAGCACCGATTGAACTCACATGAGCCTTTTCAAGCTTATCAAAGTGTTTATTTAATGAGTCAAATTTAGACATAATCAAATCAATACTGTTCATTTCGAACTTACCCCCCGAAAAATTGTTCGGGTTATTACCTCTTTCTGAACCCCATTGGTGATAGTTGGTGGATACGTTTTCAATGATATTGAACGCTTCAGTCAGAGGTCTGTTCACAAAGGCTCCACCAGCTGCTGAGTCAAACGACACCTTCGATGAGTAATCCAGTCCGTTGTAGAATGTATGCACTAACAACCACCTCTCGAGTCCATGATGTGGGCAAGACTATAGCAATCCCTTGTAACGATCCCAAGCTTCGGATAAGCATTCTCCGTCCTTTTGGAAGAAGCCGGTGATCTGAGTCCGTAGGTAAGCAGTCTTAGATGGAGGGAAGAATTTCTTCAAGAATGCCTCTCTAGTTGGTCCCAAGTTGACAACGTATTAGCGGACACTTGCTTCAACCAAGCTTTCGCCTTTCCAGCCAGAGAGGAGGGGAATAACCTCAAGCGTATAGCATCGATCGGGGCACCTTGAATCCTTATTGCATCGGTGAATTCCAAGAATGTCTCCACATGATCAGTCGGGTCCTCCTAGGGTAATCCTCCAAACTGATGTTGCCTAATCATGCTAATTAAGCGAGGCGGTATAATGTAGTTCTCGCCCTCAATTTCGGCCTAGAAATCCCAGTTGGCAAACCCCTAGAATTTGGGACTGCGTAGTCCTTCAGTGGTTTGGTATCTGGTAGATTCGCCATGAGTGGAATGGGAATCAACCTCTCTCTCTCTCTCTCTGTCTTTGTAGTCTCCTACGTCTATGAAAGGTCCTTTCGATCTCAGGGTCAACTTCAATAAGGTTTCCAAGACTTAGGGATATTTACATAAAAGAGAAAAATACCTATGGCAGAGAGATAGATACTCTAGAAAAAGAAATAAATAATAAAATAAAAAAAAGTCCAAAAAAATCAATTTAAAAATTAAATTGAAATTCTAGAAAACACAGTCCCCGGCAACGGCGCCAAAAACTTGATGGCTGGGCCTCGAATCCGCAAGTGAACGGCTTCATCGTCAAGTAATAAAAAGATATCGAACCACAGAGACCGTGATCTTAAATAACAATTAGTTGTTAAATTGATTTCAGTGAACTAGAATAAGATTTGGTTTTTGAAATCAGAATCAAGTAATAATCAAATTTAAAATTGCAATTAAACAAAATAGGAAAGCAATTCAAATAGGGGTTTTTCAAATTCAAAAGGGATTTCCAAGAATTGGGATAGCACAAAACTGCTTATGTTACTAAATTGACTACTCTCCTTGTTAATTACCAAAATTTGCTTTGAAGGCGAATTTATCATAGATTAGTTAATGCTTCCTCTCGGGTTACAAAAACCGTGCCCAATTAAATCAATCCCTACTCTCGTGGTAAATGAATTTAAATCGAACCCTTTGAGTTTTGTGACAATTCGTGAACCCTCGAAGGACCGCTTCTAACTCTCGTGATTTAAGTCCTAAGATTGATTCCTATAGATCCGATACCTAAGTTCACCGCTAAGTTCGTCCTTAGTATATCTACGACACGCAACTAAGTGGCCATCGAATTTACGATTAATTAAAACAATAGGGATCAAATCGAAGCAAAAATTGAAATTAACAAGAAATCAAACATCAATTCATCACCATAAACAAATATTGGGCATAGCCCCAATTCCTAGAAACAAGACTACTACTCAAGCATTGCCATGATTGTAGCAAGCTTGATTAAAAATAACATAAAGAGAAAATCTTAGAGGAGAGAAGAGATTGAGAGGAATAAGAGGAATCCTAATTTTTCCTAAGGTTAGCAGTCCCAAAAAGTCCCCAGTTTCGAGCCCTAGAGGGCTATTTATAATATGGGGTAACTTGAATCCCAAGCCAATAAAAAAAACCAGATCAAATCAGTTTCTAAAGATCCATAGATTGCGCGTCATGGCCGTGATGGCCATCACGGCCTGGCCGTGACAGATTCTGCCTTGGAGGTTGCTTCACTGATTGGTCTGTCACGGCCGTGACCACCATCACGGTCTGGCCGTGATCAATTTTGCCTGTGAGGGTCTGGCTCAGTTGACATATCACGACCGTGATGGGCATCACGGCCTGGTCGTGATCAGCTCTTACTTTTTCATTCATTCTTTTCAGCTCCACTTGATCATGACCGTGATGGCCATCACGGCTAGGCCGTGATCAGCTCTGTTTGCCTCATTTTCTTGCCTTCCAAGCTCCATCTTCATGCCAGCTTCAACACAACTGATCCTGAGCAATTTAATCTTCAATTCCTGCACACAAGCACCACAAAACCACCTTACCCTTTCCAAGGTAAAAACTAACAAATAATAAAATAAAATACGCCTAAACTATATGAAAATGCATGCAAAATGTCATGGAAATATGAAGTGAAATCACACTAATCATAGCACACATGAGATAGTGCTTAGCTTTCAAGTTTAGTTGATGTTGGCTTTTCTACTCTTGAGTCCATTCAGCTCTAGGCACTGCAGCTCCAGCTTCACTCCTTGGCTCAGTGTAGCCATTTTCTAATAGTTCCCAGATGTCAGCATTCTGTGCATCCAAGAATGCAATCATCCCCTTTTTCCAATAATCATAATCAGTTCCATCAAAGAGAGGGGGTCTGTTGATAGCTTGTCCTTCTGCATCCATGATTATAGGATCGTACTGCCTAAGCACTTATTAGATGCTCAACCCTGTCAAGGCTGAGCTCTGATACCAACTGAAGTTGGCACAGGCAAACACAAGAAGGGAGAGTTGAATTGTATTTGTTAATTATTTTCGCAAAAATCCTTTTTGAACAACTTTTTCGCAAGCAGAAGATAAAAAGATTAAGCACACAAGAAATCTTTTTTAAAAGATTAGCAAAACCAAAATCAAATCCCACAGTTAGTAAAAATAAATAAAACTGTAAAAGATAAGGGATAGAAAATTCACTCAGGTATTTTATCCTGGCTCACTCTTTTCCAACCAAGAGCTAAGTCCAGTCCCTTTGACTTGAAGGATTTTCTCCACTATTTCTCCAAATATATTACAAACAAGTATTCAACACCTCTTCAGGCTACAAGTATTCCTTTCTTACCAAGTCTCTTTAGGCTCTAACTCTAATAAAGAGATTTGAAAGTTGATCCTCTTAACTCACTATGTGTGAGAGTATAACAGTTTAAGATCAGTTGAATATTACAACAATATTCAAACTAATGAATACAGACTCTTACTCTTGAAAGAATAAATGGAATAAATGATAATCAAATGGCAAAAGTTCAGCTAGCAAGATTGTGCAAGCAAGAGTTCTACATATTCAGTATCTGAGGTCTTCAATATATAGTGACCTTCTTCTTCTCTTGTAATTCTTCAATGGTTACTTTGAATAATCTCGTTTAGAGATAGCATTAAATGCATGATATCCGTTGAGACTGATAGCTTGATTTTGGGCGAGTTGAAAATCATCCTTGGTTATCAGAAAATCACAAAAAGGAGGCTCACAGTTCTGAGCAATTGTACCTTAAAAACTTTCTTTCCTTCTTTGTGTATAACCCAGCTTTTTTTCAGCAATAAAGATGTCATCGTACAGATCGTTTTGCAATTCCAATTGTACTATTTGCCTTTTGTATTTCCTTGATAGTATTATGAACTTTCTCACAAGGGAACAATATGTTAATAATTATAAAGAACATATATTCCTTTGAAATAAATATCAATCATTTAAAATAAATTCAAAGTGGACCAAATTGCATTAAATCATGTTTAAGGTAGTAAAGATATAGAAGATGCAGAACCGTCTACAGGCATTCAGTTTTAGAACGAGTCTACCCAAGGTTTTATTTACTCGTCCACTGATGTGGTAGATGCGCTCGTCCATACAAGTCTTTGGACTTGCTAAGTCCTTAGAGAAACTCCGTCCAATGACATGGCACTATGGACGTTTACTGAATTTTAGTTAGGCATTATGAATGTATACTTAAGTTTTAAGGATAGCACTCGTCTGCTGACGTGGCAAGATGGACGTGCTTATTTTCAAGTCTTTGGACTTGCTGTACCTAACAAGTTATTTAGGTATTCATTTATAGCCTCGTCTACTTAATTAAACAAACAAGGTAACTTTACCATAGTGCTTGAGCAGCCCATCTACAGGGGTGAACATGTATTTTTCAATTGAAACTTATAATAAGTTTATTTTACTTATAAAAGCGTTCATGTATAACTGAAAGCACTAGTTAGATCTCGACTAACACTTTACCAAACAAATTTAATCATTTTGTTATCAAAATTTAGAGATTAAGAGAACCAAAACCACTTTTATTCCAACGTACAGTAGTGTGCCTATTTGCCGGTAATGTGGTATGTCCATTGCACACTATTAATTTGTCAATCAGAAATAGTTCTACAAGCTGAACGTAACTACAATTCTACAAACAAGTGGCCCCACAAATTCACAACGAAAATGCCAATAATTAAAACTTAATTTCAACAAATCAAACACGCATGTAATTAGTTGCAATTTGAAAGCCATAAATGGCTTAATTTTATTTTAATCTTTGGATACAAAATACATGGTGGTAAGTGTGAAAATTCAAATTTTTGACGATATTTTTCAACAGATTGACGAGGGAATCAGAGGAATAACCAATATTTTTTTAGTGTTGAAAATATTTGGTCGACAAGAAAATACTGATCGACAGAAGAGACAAGTTGGCAACCAAGATTTTTTGACAAAGAATTGAGAAGAGTTGTCAAAAACATATACGAAGAAGTGTGAAAATGGTCAAGTCCCCAGAAAAAACAAGGCAATAACAAGACAACTTGTGAAGCAAAGCCAAGCCATCGAAGAGAATCAAGTTGACACGGAGCGGTTCAAGAAGTTGAGTAGTTATCAGAGTTGTTTGACAAGCAGTTTAAATTTAAAGTTTAGAAAACTACCAAGATATGTTGCAGTCATTAAGATAGGAAGTTAGCATTAGGTAGTTACTTCATTTGCCTATAAATACTTGCAAACAAAATGTAAACGGGGTCGGTTACTGGATACACATCCTACATATCTCAAACTCAAAGCAGATTGACGGATTACATCCAAGTACTCCCTCCATCTTTCTTATTTCAATACTATGTGAAAATCCAGTGCAATACTGGTTTATTTCATTCAAGTTCTTCATCTGTTCTTCATTATTTCCAACATTTCTTTTATGTTCTTCTTTTAAGTTCATTTACTTTTAGCAAGTAGTATTACTTAGATCTTATTTTACTTAATCTTTGTTTCAAACTCCTGTTCTTTTCATCATATACCAAAGAAAATGTTCCTTTCTTTCAAAAATTCAAATTACATTTTTAAATACAAACAGTTTTATTGTCAAATTTCATTATTGACAATATTTAATATACTACTTTTATACTTATTTTAACATTGCCAGTAAAATCTTTGTTTGACTGATTGTCAAATTTATACTTGGTAGACAATTAGCACACATTTTTTACGAGATTATCGCATAATTAACTCACGTTAACACATGGTCCATCTAATTAATTAACTCACGATTTCAACAGGCTTGTAACCTTTCTCAATGGACTCCTTCACTGCATCCAACACTAGCTGAGTCTTCCTACTCATAACTGGCCAATCCATCTCAGGCTTCATTTCAAAGTACTTAACCTTTTGAACCAAATCAGCAAACTCCTTCACCATCAAAACATCTTGACCAAATTCTGTCTCCACAACATGCTCATTGGGCTTAGGACACCACCTTCCAGGTTCAATCTTTCCAAAATCCAACTCTGAAGCCTCAGAAAAGTGCCAAACCCAAAGTTTTCTTCAAATGGGTGAGTCAAGTCATTGATACGAAGACACCCTTTTGTGCCCAAAGCTGTTATATCAAAGGAAATGTAGTTTAAGAAAGAGCAATGGAAAGTGGCAGATCTTTTATCTTCCCAGTGCAAAGAGGAGCCACATGAGATTATTACACCAGCTTCATTGAGAGTGGCTTCTGGGAATGCAAGCACTGATTTTGGTAGTTCATAGTTCACAGCCCACAATATGGCTCGGATGCAGTACCAACCAATGTCACCTAGTGCACCAAGACCATCTAGGTCTGGCTTCACGCGAATGCTGTTCTTCAGAAACTCAGGCCCAGGGTTGTATGTGACGCATGTGTGTATCTGATGAAGAACACAAAAAAAAAAATTACATAACTTTTTAAGATATATTTAGTTTTAGACAAAATGGGGTTTCATAGGATACATACCAATACTTTTTATGTACGAGTTGAGATCTCAATGTACTTTTACTTGTTCACTTTACACTTAAAATCACTTTAGAAAAGATCGTTCATTAGGTCTAGCAAAACTAGCAGGCTATGTTTGGATTTACGTTTGAGGTGGAAAACTTCAATTTGGGATGACACTTCGGTAAATAAGTTTGGAACCAACATGAAAGGAGAAATTTATTGTGTTGATCAAATTTAAGTTTGCAACTGATAAACAAACACACTAAAAGATCATACAAATGTTATCTATTCTTTGTTTTGAAAATTATATATATTGACTTTTTGTAACAATAAATTTGGAGAACTACCTTATAATCAACATGGTTACATAAAGTAAGTAACAAGAGATTTATTTTCTTCAGGATTCTAAAAAAAAAATTTTATCAAACAAGCTATTATAACAATTCCTATGAAAAACAAATAACTATCGTAATCCCCGGCCCAGCCGAATGAATGGACTCTTGCAAGTTGCAAAAATGGGTGGCACAGTGGCACTACAAAGCATGGCTTTGTGAAGAAAGTTCAAAAACATTTGTTGGGCCATGGTTAGTTCAATTCTGACCAAATCTGCTAAACTAATGACTGGAAACGTTAGACCCACAAATGTTTTGACCACCACAGAAGTACCATTGTTCTAGATCCAAACCCAGTCCAAAGAAAAGCCCATGACTAACTTTGATAGATGACCAATGGAATAACGTGACCTTGGACTGGACACCCACCAATTAAGTTTGATTTGTGGATTGAACAAAGAGCATCTAGTTAGTTAACAAAATTCACATGGTAGGACTTCAATTTGATATTAACAAATTGGGAAATTTATGGAACCAACAACAAATTTGGGTTCCAAAATCCATGCTTATGTGGACTAATGTAAAACAACAATGCCAAAGATACTCATCTTTTTATCATCTTAATTAACAATTTAACCGATATCGTGAAACTTCACGGGAAGAATACCCTCTCCTTATACTTTTCCCGAAACTACACCTCTAAACTCATCTCCTTGCCAACGAACAACAATGTTGGAGTCAAAACCAAACGCACCACCAAGACCTCGAAGGAGACCTTAGAGGCACCATGACCCTAAACAACGACGTCGTGGAATTGAGCCTGCTAAAGGTGATATTAAATTGTATCATGTAAGATGAACCCCTCTTCTCCATTCTCATAGTTAATATTTATAAACACATGTACCTCATTGATCAAGTTTTTAGACCCAAGTTTTTTAATCACTATTAATCTTTGTTCTCCTTACTTACTTATTTATTTATTTATTTATTTATTTTATGTTTTGTTTTATTTAATTATTTTTATCTATTCTCATCTCTTCTGCTTGTCTTGGTTTTGTATGCTAACCGGCTCTCAAACTCTTATCTTGCATCTTGACATTAAAACTCGAAAGGACTACATATATGTTGGGCAACGACATATATATAACCATGGAATTAATATTTTAAAAAAATAAAAGTAAAATTAAATTGACAAGTGACAACACCTTTGGAGGAGAAGGTCTTGCATGGACATAATGCTTATGGGCACAACCAATCAAATTCTTAATAGTCAATAAAATAATAATTTAAATATACAATAAAGCCCTTATTAAATTTATTTTAAAGTTATTTAAAGATTTTGATTGGTTGTACTTAATGGAAACTTGTCCAACACTAAAGGGTTGGTCTAATGGAACATGACAATGTCTCACATCTGACAGGTTGCAGGTTCGAGCTCCTACTAATCTCTTCGGGAAAGATAAATGTAAATCCCTTGAAGTGCTCAAAGAGCCCGGAGGTTTTTCCTGCCTTGAACTGGGGCACCCTCCCCTCACCCTGAATTTTCATTACCAAAAAATTTTCTCCATACAATATTTACTTCAATTAATTAATTCAATAAACTAAAATTGAATTAGATAGTGTTTGAAACTGAGGCCATGGTTTAATCAAATCAAATGATTGGTTAATTTAGCCTAATTTTAAAAATAATGTATATAATTTTTATAAAACTATTAATTTGACAAACTTAATGAGATTGAATTTTCAACATTGACTATCTCACCTCCAATGATATATTTCAGAACAAAAAAAAATCAAAGATATTTTTTTTAGATAATCAAATGACAAACAAAAATAAGTCACATATATAATACAAATATATCACATGTATACAAATGCCAGATTTTTTTTTTTTACCCATAGATCAATAATAATGCATACTGTTTTTTTATTTTTGTTGGTACATATAATGCATAAATCTTTAGGATTTTCCGAAGTTGTTATGACGAAAAATATAATGCTTATTGATACACGTGACAACATTTTCATGTTTATAAACCTTCTGATACAAAAATGACGGATAATTTCTTGATCGACACAAAAGTACACCTTTCTCACCTTATATTCTTTCTATTTGGATTGTTACCAAAGTTCATGGCTACCAAGAAAGAGCTATATTACTTATTTATTCGAAATATGGGAAAAAATTGAAAGAAAAAAATATGGAATTGTTGTCACGTGTAAAATTAGGGAACTAGTTAATAGCCAGCATTCTTATCGATTTACTGAAGCTTTAAGCTTGATCGTTGCATGTCTAGTAAAGTACTGGCAAACTTTAGACAGCAAAAGGCAAATTCTACCTGGTTGGGTTTTGTTTATTAAACAATCATTAAAGAATAAATAAATGAAGGCCTACTACTCTACTTACTACATTAATCTATCTCTTCGTTTTGAGCAACACAATTTAGCTCGGCTATGGCGGGTATAGTTGTGAGCTAGCTCTTACAATTAACTAGACATAAAGCAAACATATATGTGTTTATAAAATTTGGAAAAACGTAAAATGACAAAATAAAGAAGAAAAAATGGGAAATAGTAAGAAAGTATATAGAGAAAATCATAATATTTATCTTTTGTTGTTTTCTCAAAAAATAATAAACGTGATTTTAAAATTGTCAAATAAAAAATTGAAAAAAATGACTGATATCTAAATTACTTACTAAACTTTTTTATTAGTAACAAAATAAAATTAGTGAATTAGAGTAAAAAAAAACTCTATTCTCATAAATGTAAAGATGAGGAAGAAACATAACTAAAGATGAGACTGCGAATTTCCCTGACAATAAAATATTTAAGTTAGGAAACGTAACCCACCTAACTATCTACATAGCAAACAAAGCTTTTGAGGAAAAACATGGGGATATGGGTAATTCTATTTAAACCCATAAAGAAAAAAGGCTATTATCTTGCTAATTAAGTTGGCATATATATGCTCATGCATGAGTACTGCATCAGGGGCAATTAAAACAGTGCATCAGCAGGAAAAAAACAAAAAAAACAAAAATGGAACAATGTTAAAACAACGATTGATCTAATAAATAAAAATTGATTAATGCTTACCCATTTGAGTTGACCAAAACGCTGCGCATCAGACAAAGCCTCCTTCATTTTCGCCGTTCGAGGGTGGTGCACCCACATGGTACCATCCATGAACTGCACCCCATGACCTTCACAAGCCTCAACAATCCGATCAAGCTCCGCCACGTTCATTGCCACCGGCTTCTCCAGCAGCACGTGCTTCCCCTTCACCGCAGCCTTCACTGCCCATGTCACGTGCAGGACCGTGGGAAGAGGGATGTAAATAGCATCAACCTCTTCATCATCGAGAACATCCTGATAGTTACCATAAACCCTAACCGCCTCGGGAAGGCCGTGTTCGGCCGCGAACGCCGTCGCCTTCTCGAGGGAACGGCTGCCTATGGCTTGAAGGGTGGCGTTTGGTGATGTGATTATGGCTTTGCAGAGCTTGATGGCGATGTGAGCACAACCTAGAATGCCAAAACGAATTGCCTTTTCGTTGGTCATCTTTTGTGGTGCTATAGGAGTTGGAGATAGACGAAAGTGATTAATTAGTGCGTGATTTCTTAATTAGAGGTGAGGAGTGATTAAGAAGGTTTTATTCAGTGACAGTGATGACGTGAAGAAGCATTAGTTGTATAACGCTTTAAAATGTTAATAATTTACCATTATATAATTGATTGTAGGTGGTTGGATCCTAGATGTTATATATATATATATATATATATATATATATATATATATATATGTGGCAATTTGACCTAAATTTATGGTACATTTTTTTTATGATCTATGGCACATTTCTGTCTAGCTCTTTGTAATATATATATATATATATATAGAAAGAGAGAGGGGGAACTCAAGTGAGAGGAGTGTTTGTGAGTATGAGAGAAATAAATCTGGACTATTAAACCATACATGTATGGTCAGGATTAGAAGTTAGTTGGTAGTCATCATGTGATCACTTAAAAAAATCACATGACTTTATGTTCTAATCTTGACCATTCATGTATGATTCAAATGTCCAAATTTACTTCTCTCATCTCTCATGATAATATATTCCTCTCACTTGAATTGTTCCATATATATATAGGGGTGGCAAATGGATGGATTGTATAAATTTTTATTCGGATCATAATGGATGGATTAAAAACAATCCATTAATCCATTATGATCCATTAAAAATTTATTAAAAAAATCAAATCCATTCATGATCCATCTAATAAAATCCATCCAATTCATCCATTAACAATTTTTTATGAATGTATATCCAATCCATCCATAAAAACTATTTTAAATAATTAAATAAATTTTATGACTATTTCAAAATATAATCTCTCATTCATTCACGATTTTTTATAAAAATAAATAAATAATTTTTATGACATTTAAAAATATTCTCTCTCTTCACCTCTCTCTCCCCTCTTTCTCCCTCTCTATCTCTACCCCTCTCTCTCATAGTTATAAACTCAAACAAATATAAATTTATAAATAGTTAACAAAATACAAAAAAATGTTAAAAATGAGTTAAACATTATCCAATGTAAAACTGGATACAAGCATTTTATAGAGAATTTGTGCAAAACTGGATTCTTGATCAACGAAGGCTTGTTAAAATGCTTGTTATGATAAGGCTGGGGATTCTCAAGACCCTCATGATGATGGAGAAAATTTGAAGAACAGCTTCGAAATAATTATTGAAAACAATCTGGTTCTTGGTTGCACCGTCGATCAAAGGTTTGGTATCAATGAGGTTGAAGTTCTGATTAGAAAAAATAAAATGGTTTTGGAGTGGATTAAAAAATGATCCACTAATTTTTGGTTGTTGGTCTAATGGATTTTTGAAAAAGATGGATGGATTATAAACCATCGACCAAAAAAATAATTCAATCCATTCAATCTATTTATTTATTTATTTTTTAAATGGACGGATGGAATGGATTTTCTTATAGATGAATTGGATGAATGGATACATAAATTGTTTTGCCAGCCCAATATATATACTAGGAGGGATCAAATTGCACCCATCTAAGTTTACACCTCTTACACTCCATATTAGCCATTGATCCAACCAACATCCAATAGCTCTGATTTGTTGAGATTAGAAAGTCTCGTATCTCGTGTCATCAGCACCTACTCTCCTTTCTGCTTCTCTCAAGTCTCAAGCATCTGCGCATTCTTCTTCTCCCAACGTCGCTCATCCTTCCTTTCTTCATTCAGGAATTTCGCAGTCATCTCCCTAATTTAGTCATCATTTTATTCAATGACGAGACCCAATTACATGTGAATCTCTTTCTTTGTCTGCGCCTCTCATTCTCTACAAATTAGCATCGAGTTGCTTCATGCTTTAAGAAGAACGCGTCTTGGTGGATTGAAGTCTCCTGTGCAACAACAGTTAGTGTATTTTAACACTGTCTACTATGCATTTGCCTTAACACTGTCTACTATTAAGATGGATCTTCTAATGCTTTTTTTTTTAAAATGTAGTATGCTCAACCCTGGATGCAAGGAACTTCGATTCTGATATTATGTTATTGCCATAGCCCATAGCAGGATGAAACAATTTCATACAACCTATTTGTACAAGAAGTAGACAAGCTTAATGACAAGCAAACAAACCATCATTTGAAGGAGTCGATGACAAAAATTATGTATAATTAGCAAACAAACCATCACATTGTGTTACCCTCTTTTGTCCTATTTCCTTTTGCAACTTTGAACTTAACTCCTGATAATAACTAAACCAATAAAAAATAAATAATAATAATATGTAAGTTCATTCAATTGTGATGAAACTGATTATCATGAAAGTGATTGTCAATTGTGAATTTGTCATGACTTGTGAGAAAATGAATCAATTAGCCAAAGATGTTATGAGCCTTGCAGCTTGTAAGTTTCGAAAAAAAAAAATCTCTCACACTCTTCTGCTGGAAACAGAGTTCGACACAAAAACTATGCAAGAAAATGAAAGAAAAGTAATCAAGAAGAATGCAAGAACACAAGGTGTTATCGTGGTTCGGATCAATAAACTCTCCTACATCCACACTAAGGTCGATTCCATTCACTTCCTGATCACAGCAGTAGTACAAGACTTTACAGGTTTCAAAGTTATTGTGTAACCTCACTTGCACTCCAAGTATTTGATCTTGAAAGACTTATCAAAAAGAACTACCTCTAGGATACATCTGCTATGCTTATATACAATCTAATCTCACTTTACATCGCCTAACATGACTATATACAAGTTAGTTACAAATCCTAACTAACTACACTAACTAACTGACAATGAGAAAAACATATTCACAAAACTGATTCAGGCCTAACTAACATAACTACCAATTGATGATCCACCTGAACTTCACAATTCTCCACCTTGGATCTTCAAAACTTTAGATGTTAGTTGCCTCAGTCTCTTGTAGAGACTTATACTTCACAGCTTCCAATGTTTACCAATTGCAAGCAATGAGTAAACTTGGAACTTGGAACCACTTTGGTTAGCATGTCTGCAGGGTTGTGTTCTGTAGCAATCTTCTTCACCTCAATTGCTCCTTGAGCAATAATGTCTCGAATGAAATGCATTCTGATGTCTATGTGTTTTGTTCCCTGATGCGTGTATTTTTAGAAATATAATTAAAGGCAAGTGCACCTCGTCGCAATCAAGTAATACGGTGGTGAGACCGGTTATCGTATCCACAGGGATTGGTTGTCAATTACCAATTCACAAACTTAACAACTATCTAGACTAAACTATAATATGAGAGATTAAACAGAAAATAAAGAAATAAAATATTTTTGTCTTTTTGGAATTTTGTCAAACACTTGGTATGCAAACAGGAATGTGGCTAGAATTGTCAGGGTTAGACTACACTAATTCTCCCTTAGTTGCAATGAAATGGCTTCTAACACAAGTCCTAATTCAATTATGCCAATCAAGCCTTTTCTAAAGTACTCAAGCCTAATGTCTTAGGTGCATTGAGCCTAAAACCCCAAATTAAACCCTAATGTCTTAGGTGGAATAACTTGAGATTTTGCATTAAGTCAAGACTTATAAGATTGCAAGCATTCAACACCTATTCCTAGATTCTTGAACTACTTGGCATATGATTCATGAGCATGCCTTAATACCAACCTTCCAGTCATCTATCAAAGCAACAAATCATTCCTATGGGTAGCTAATCCAAGGAAAGCATTAAACACGGAATCACATACTCATAACGAAATAGAAACTTGTATTAAAATACCAAATCAATTACAACAAGTTCAGAAAAGTTACATCTAACCCCAACAATGGGGATTTAACTACTCATGATAAGGAAATACAAAAAGGAAAAAGAGAAGGGATGAAGAACACTCATAGACAAGCTTCCTCCAATCTTCTCTCCATCCAAGAGCAGAGAAAACGCCCCCTTTTTGGGTAGAAACCCTCTCCAGCCACCAGCCTCAGCCTGCCTCCAAGTGCAGATTATTTTAGGTTAGAAGTTAGTCTCCTTTTTCTCGTCTTTGTCTTTGTTATTTATAGGTCCGTCGCCCGTCACGGCCATGACAGCCATCACGGCCAGGCCGTGATGGTTTCTGACTTGGGCGCCTCTTCATTCACTTATTCATCACGGCCGTGATAGCCATCACGGCTAGGCCGTGATCGTTTCTGATTTTTCCAACTAGCAGGTCACGGCCGTGATAGCCATCACGGCTAGGCCGTGATGCCTTCCCGACTTATGGCTCAATTCTTTCTTCAGCTACTGCTCCCTCACGGCCGTGAGGGCCATCACGGCCAGGCCGTGATACTCTCTGCTTGGCTCAATTTCTTCTCTTTTCAGGCTCTAAGTCCTCCAAGCTTCATCAAGGCTGATTTCTGGGCATTTTTCCACTGAATCCTGCAAAACAACACACAGAAACCACCTCATCCGTTCCAAAGGAAAAACTATACAAAATCAACACTAAATTGGCCTAACTATATGCAAATGCATGCAGAAATGTACATGGAAAATGAGGTAAAATCACACTCATCAAATCACCCCAAGCTTAAGACTTTGCTTGTCCTCAAGCAAAAACTAAGGCCAGAAGAGATAAACAGTCAAAGCATGGATAGTGAACTAAGAACCCGAGTAAAATGATCCAAGCAATAGGCAATTCAAACAATTCAGCAAGAGACAATCAATTCAAGTCCAATTAGGGGCTTAAGTTTCCTAAACTCACATTCTCACTGATTCGGGCACTCTTGCTCACTTGAAGCTCACCCCAAGCTTGTTTATTTGCTTGGCTCTCTTTCTTGCCTCACTCACTCAAGTGTTCAAGTATATATAACAATTCGCTCCATTTTCCTCAAGGAATGATTCCTACCATATGCTTGACTATCAACCAAATCTCCACTTTATTTATGAAAACACCTAAGAATCAAGAGGTCTTTATTTGGTTGTAACGTGGCCATGGGATTAATCTTTAGGTGGGGATAACAAGAAAGGGAAATTTCAAAAGGCTAGACCAAGTATCAAACATTTCAATACAGGACACCTTCTAAAATTCCTTCTTGGGTTTTCAAATTACTTTCCACCTTTCTTTTCTTTCTTTCTTTTTTATTTCTCACTTTTATTTTTGTTGTCCCCTTCTCTATTTATTTTTAATTTTTTCTTTTTCTTTTTTTTTTCTTTTTATTTGGAGAAGGGGAGAATTTTTTTTTTTTTTTTACTGATTCTTTCATCCCAAACTTTCAACTACCTTTTTCACCCTTTTTGTGATACTTTAGAAGGTCCCTTATCAAGTATATGTATCAAAATTTTTTCAGGGTACCAAGAAAAGCATTTTATTCATTTTGGCTCAAAATTGGGCAACTAAGGGTAGCATTTACACATTCAAAGCTCAGAAGGCCAGAAAAATACCTATTGCCTCAATCATTTTCAAAAATGTTTTCAAAAAAATTTTAAGCTTTAAAATGGTTTTAAGTCAAGTTCTAGAGAAAACAAACCAAGAGGAATAACACTCTACACAAAGAATGGGGGCAGATTTAGTGAGTACCCCCTAATGGCTCAAAAGCTCACATTTACCTGTTCAAGAACCAGTGAAGAACACAAGTCTAAAGAAACATATGCTAATCATCAACTATCCAAGATCATCTCAAGCATATTTAATTTGCAGCCATATCACAAGAATAAACAGAATTGGGTTCAAAAATCCACTATCACAATTTAATTGGCACTTAGCTCTCACAATCATAAGCTCAATCTAAGCAGGGGTAACCGAATCATATGATCATGCAAATTTAAGCCTATATGAATGCAATATTCACAATGCAAGCAAAAAGATTACCCCTACCCCAAGCTTAAAGATTTACATTGTCCCCAATGTAAACAATCAAGTTGGAGAGGGTAGGAGAAAAATAAAATAAAGCAAAAATTGGAACGGCTTACCGAGGCGGTAGCGGGTGTTGGCTCACATGCTTTTTGGCTCTGTTTCTCCCTGCTCTTTTTCTCCTTCCTTTATTCAAAATCTGAAGACACTTAACAAAATTATTAACAAACCTCTTGAGCTTCTCAAATTATTCAAGAGGTTAAAGCAAAAACAAAATTAACTAAAGAGAAGGGTTAAGAAAAGTTGGGTTGCCTCCCAATAAGCGCTTCTTTAACGTCACTAGCTTGACTTATTAAAAATCATCACCTGGATCCTCCTCCTGGATCAAATGGAAATTGGGATGGTGATTGTAACAGTAAAATAACTTTATTTTCAATTCCACCCAGCCATTGGGTGGAAATTCCATTGACCTTTAAAATTATAAACTCACTTCCTCTCGGGTCAAGTGGAATTAACAAAAGGAAGTGTGACAGACAAGTGGGAGGGGCTAACTTTCCAATGTCCACACATGCATGCAAGCCAACATATTTATCTAGTGCAGTAAAATCAGATTGCTCAACATGCATGGTGGAAGGAGTGCTATCTAGATGCCCTGCCTCCTCACTTGTTGTTTCCCAAGGATTTGTGGAAGGTAATTCCTCTTGTTGTGGTTCACTCACCACCACCACTTCATTTTCAATTTCATTCATTCCCAGAACCAGATTTTTCTCATGTGGCTCTATGGGAATCATACATGGTGGTGGAGGTGGTAAATATGCCCAAAAGGTTTCCCAATCCTCCTCGGAGTATACATATATAAGCTCACCAGTCATAGGATCGACTCGTGATGGGATGTTATGAGATAGAGAAAACTCCTCGAAGAATTCCCCCAAATTTATATCGCCATCCCACCACAAGTTGTCCTCCAAAACATGACTGGAAGCTTCCTTATCAGGTGGACAATAAAAATTTTCCATGACTTTTGTCCACCTTACAAAACAGAATTCAAAACAAAAAATTCAAATATATACAGAAAAATATCAAATATACACAGGCAATAAAAAATGTCTAAACTAGTTGTCTCATTTGTTACTACTGATATTGACAAAGCCAATCCCCGGCAACGGCGCCAAAAACTTGATGCGTGTATTTTTAGAAATATAATTAAAGGCAAGTGCACCTCGTCGCAATCAAGTAATACGGTGGTGAGACCGGTTATCGTATCCACAGGGATTGGTTGTCAATTACCAATTCACAAACTTAACAACTATCTAGACTAAACTATAATATGAGAGATTAAACAGAAAATAAAGAAATAAAATATTTTTGTCTTTTTGGAATTTTGTCAAACACTTGGTATGCAAACAGGAATGTGGCTAGAATTGTCAGGGTTAGACTACACTAATTCTCCCTTAGTTGCAATGAAATGGCTTCTAACACAAGTCCTAATTCAATTATGCCAATCAAGCCTTTTCTAAAGTACTCAAGCCTAATGTCTTAGGTGCATTGAGCCTAAAACCCCAAATTAAACCCTAATGTCTTAGGTGGAATAACTTGAGATTTTGCATTAAGTCAAGACTTATAAGATTGCAAGCATTCAACACCTATTCCTAGATTCTTGAACTACTTGGCATATGATTCATGAGCATGCCTTAATACCAACCTTCCAGTCATCTATCAAAGCAACAAATCATTCCTATGGGTAGCTAATCCAAGGAAAGCATTAAACACGGAATCACATACTCATAACGAAATAGAAACTTGTATTAAAATACCAAATCAATTACAACAAGTTCAGAAAAGTTACATCTAACCCCAACAATGGGGATTTAACTACTCATGATAAGGAAATACAAAAAGGAAAAAGAGAAGGGATGAAGAACACTCATAGACAAGCTTCCTCCAATCTTCTCTCCATCCAAGAGCAGAGAAAACGCCCCCTTTTTGGGTAGAAACCCTCTCCAGCCACCAGCCTCAGCCTGCCTCCAAGTGCAGATTATTTTAGGTTAGAAGTTAGTCTCCTTTTCATCTGTTTGTCTTTGTTATTTATAGGTCCGTCGCCGCCGTCACGGTGGTGGACAGCCATCACGGCCAGGCCGTGATGGTTTCGACTTGGGCGCCTCTTCATTCACTTATTCATCACGGTAGTGATAGCCATCACGGCTAGGCCGTGATCGTTTCGACTTTTCCAACTAGCAGGTCACGGCAGTGATAGCCATCACGGCTAGGCCGTGACGACTTCCCGACTTATGGCTCAATTCTTTCTTCACTCATCGCTCCTCACAGTAGTGAGGCCATCACGGCCAGGCCGTGATACTCTCTGCTTGGCTCAATTTCTTCTCTTTTCAGGCTCTAAGTCCTCCAAGCTTCATCAAGGCTGATTTCTGGGCATTTTTCCACTGAATCCTGCAAAACAACACACAGAAACCACCTCATCCGTTCCAAAGGAAAAACTATACAAAATCAACACTAAATTGGCCTAACTATATGCAAATGCATGCAGAAATGTACATGGAAAATGAGGTAAAATCACACTCATCATTCCCTCATAGAACACTTGGTTCTTTGAGAGGCAGATTGCACTTTGACTGTCACACCAGACTGTCACCTGCAATTCCCTTCCTTCAAGTTCATTCACAATGCCTTTCAGCCATATAGCTTCCTTAATTGCTTCTGTAAGTGCTATATATTCGGATTCAGTAGTAGACAAAGCTACTATGGACTGAAGATTTGCTTTCCAGCTTATTACATTTCCATAAAGAGTGAAGATGTAACCAGTTAGTGATCTCCTTTTATCCTTATCCCCTGCAAAATCAGCATCAACATAACCTGCTAACTCACTGGTTTCAGGCTTAGATCTGCCATATATCAGTCCAACAGATTTAGTCCCTTTTAGGTATCTAAAAATCCATTTTACTGCATGCCAATGTTCCTTCCCAGGGTTGGCCATGAATCTACTAACCATGCTGGCTGAGTATGCTAAATCAGGTCTGGAACAGACCATAGCATACATGAGACTTCCTTTTGCATTTGAGTATGGAACATCTCTCATTGATTTCAAGTCATCATCTGTTTTGGGAGAGTGAGCAGTTGATAGTTTGAAATGGCCAGCAATTGGAGTTTAGACAGACTTGGCTTCAAGCATGTTGGATTTCTTCAACAGCTTCTCAATATAGGATGCTTGACACAAACAATAAGCCTTCAGATCTGTGCCTTGTCATCTCCATGCCAAGGATCCTTCTAGCAACACCTAGATCCTTCATTTCAAATTTTGAACTTAACAAATTCTTAAGAGAGTTAATTGCATTTAAATCAGCACTAGCAATTAACATATCATCAACATATAAGAGAAGATAAATGAACTGACCAGATTTTGTTCTTTTGAAGTAAACACAACTATCAAAAGAACTTCTAGAATAGCCATTTGAAACAACAAAAGAATCAAACCTTTTATACCATTGTCTAGGTGATTGCTTGAGTCCATAAAGTGATTTTTTAAGCAAGGATACCATTTGTTCTTTTCCCTTTTGTTCAAATCCCTCGGGCTGTTTCATATAGATCTTCTCCTCAAGTTGACCATGTAAAAAACCTGTTTTTACATCCATTTGTTCAAGTTCTAGGTTATGGACTGCAACTAGAGTAAGTATGATCCGAATACTAGTATGTTTTACTACAGGGGAAAAGATTTCATTGAAATCTACCCTTTCCCTTTGTGTAAATCCTTTAGCCACAAGTCTTGCTTTAAATCTCCCCTTTTCAACTCCTGGAAGATATGGTTTCTTCTTAAAAATCCACTTGCATCCTACAATCCTTTGATTTTTAGGCTTTTCAACGAGTTCCCAAGTGTCATTTTTCATTAGAGATTCAATTTCCTCAATCATGGCAGTTTTCCATTTGTCACAGTCTGATCCAGACACTGCTTCCTTGTAGCTTATATGATTTGTCCCTTGTGTGTCAATCTCCACAGTTAATGCATAAGCTATGAGGTCTGCATATCCAAATCTTTGAGGGGCTCTTATTTGTCTCATCTCTCTGTCCCTAACCAGATTATATGATGTTTCTACATTGCCAATTTGTGTTGCAGAATCATCATCAAAATCGGTTGCACAATCTAGTTTCTCAGATCTTGAAACCTCCACCTCCAACAGAACATTCTCCTCAGTTTGAGTAGCCTGTTGTTCTTCCATCTGTGTTTGAATTTCAGATTGAGCAGGCTGCTTATCAGGTGTATTATTACTACCAGAAAGATCCAACATATTCTCTTCTTGGAAGATTACATCTCTGCTTATGACAGTCTTTGGTCCATTGGTCCCTGTTAACCATACTTTGTACCCTTTAACACCTTCAGGATATCCCAAAAAGACTCATTTCTTAGCCCTTGGTTCCAGTTTACCTTCACTAACATGAACATATGCAGTGCAGCCAAAAATCCTTAGATTATCATAGTTTGGAGGCTTTCCAGTCCACAATTCTTCAGGGGTTTTGAAACCAATAGCTGCTGAAGGGGGCATCTATTTATCAAATAGCTAGCTGTATTTACAGCTTCACCCCAAAAATGTTGAGACAATTTTGCATTGGACAACATGCATCTTACCCTTTCTAAAATGGTCCTATTCATCCTTTCAGCTAGGCCATTTTGTTGAGGAGTCATTCTAACAGTTTTATGCCTTGTTATTCCATTTTCTTTATAACATTCAGTGAACTCACCATCTAGATACTCTAAGCCATTATCAGTTCTTAGATACTTCACCTTTCTTCCTGTTTGATTTTCTACTAGTGTTTTCCACTGTTTGAAGGATTTGAATGCTTGATTCTTATGCTTCAAAAGATAAATCCATACCTTTCTAGACCAACCATCTATGAAGGTTATGAAGTATCTAGCCCCTCCCAAGGAAGATACTTTTGCAGGCCCCCAAATGTCTGAATGTACATAGTCTACAATTGCTTTTGTAGAGTGTGTGGCAGTGGAGAACTTTACTCTCTTTTGTTTTCCAAAAACACAATGTTCACAAAACTCCAGTTTTTCAAAGTTTCCATTACCAATTAATCCTTGTCTATGTAATTCTTCCAGCCCTCTTTCACTCACATGGCCTAGTCTATAATACCAAAGTTTTGTACAATTCTCTTTGGATATAGAAACTAAGCTAGCTGAGTTAATAATGGTGTTACCTTGAAGCCTGTATAGACCATTACTTCGGGTACCCTTCATGACAAGTAAAGATCCTTTGTATACCTTCAAGACTCCACCTTCTCCTCTAAAAGAGCATCCAACTTGGTCCAACATTCCTAGAGAAATCAGATTTCTCTTTAGCTCGAGCACATGCCTCACATCCGCGTAGTTTTGATTGATCCATCAGCCAATTTGACCTTCACAGTTCCAATACCAACCACCTTGCAAGCCATGTTGTTTCCCATTAGAACCTTGCCACCATTGACTTCTCTATATGAATCAAACCATCCCTGATTAGGTGTCATATGAAATGAACAGCCTGAATCAAGAATCTACTCTTCCTTGCAGTCTTCTGAGGTTACTGATAGAACATCTGCACCCTCATAACCATCTGCAACCACAGCTACCTCATTCTGTTCTTTATACTTGTTGTTTTTCTTCTTTCTTTCTGGACATTCCTTTCTGTAGTGACCATCTTTATGACAGTAATAGCAGTTCTTCTTTTGTCTGGACTTTGATCTATTCTTGTTTTTACCTCCTTCCTGTTTGAGATCTTCCCCGAACAAATAGACTTTCTGCATCTCCACCATTTCCTTTGGTCTCAGTCATTTTCTTCTTCATTTCCCTTGAATTTAATGAGTCTTTTACTTCCTCCAGTGTAAGAGTGTCTCTTCCAAACATCATTGTGTCAACCAAATTATCAAAAGATGCTGGGAGTGAACACAACAAGATCACTACCTAATCTTCATCATCGATCCTAACATCCACACTCTTAAGATCAAGAATTGTTTTATTGAACATATATATATGTTCTTTAATAGATGAACCTTCCTCCATTTTTAGTTGATGAAGCCTATTCTTCAAATACAGTTTGTTGGTGAGGGACTTTGTCATATAAAGGCTTTCAAGTTTCAGCCAAACTCCTGCAGCGGTGGTTTCATCAGCTACCTCTCTCAGCACCTCATCTCCTAAGGATAGAACAATCGTGCTGTGAGCTTTACTCAGGATATCCTTCTTCTCCTTTTTCGATAGAGTTGCAGGAAGACTTGCAGCTCCTTTCAAGGCATCATCAAGCCCTTGATGAACAAGGAGGGCTTGCATCTTGATTTTCCAAAGGTTGAAATCATTATCTCCAGTGAACTTCTCCACATCGAATTTGGTTGTCCCCATTGCGGACGTCTTGAACCTGGCTCTTGATGCCACTTGTTATGAGTCTTGCAGCTTGTAAGTTTCGAAAGAAAACAAGTCTCTCACACTCTTCTGCTGGAAACAGAGTTCGACAGAAAAACTATGCAAGAAAATGAAAGAAAAGTAATCAAGAAGAATGCAAGAACACAAGGTGTTATCGTGGTTCGGAGCAATAAACTCTACTACATCCACACTTAGGTCGATTCCATTCACTTCCTGATCACAGCAGCAGTACAAGACTTTACAGGTTTCAAAGTTATTGTGTAACCTCACTTGCACTTCAAGTATTTGATCTTGAAAGACTTATCAAAAAGAACTACCTCTAAGATACATCAGTTATGCTTATATACAATCCAATCTCACTTTACATCAGTTAACAGCTATATACAAGTTAGTTACAAATCCTAACTAACTACACTAATTAATTGACAATGAGAAAAACAGATTCACAAAATTGATTCAGGCCTAACTAACATAACTACCAATTGATGATCCACCCGAACTTCACAAAAGAGGATATGGATGATCTTTTTCACCGAAGTGTTGAGTTCTTCAAGGATTAATTCCCTTGGCCTAGGTGAAGCTGCCACCGTGGTGGGGGTAATCAACCATTTTACTGGTGTCCTCTAATTTTATTGAATCAGGACAACACAACAGTACAACACAACTTCATAATATTGTTAAATTACCCCTTGCCCTCTTAAAGCTTTTGTCCGAATTAATTTCAGTGCAGTGTGTTTAAAAACTTACATCTTATCCTATTATTGTTTCAAAAGTGCATATCTTTACTCCTTTGGATTCCCCTTTCAGATTTTGTAACGCTGAAACTGTTATCATTTAGGTAAACCTTACTCTAGAAGGGTTTCCAATATCTGCTCTAAAGTGTTCCAAAAAAACATCAAGGAAGATTTGAGCAAAAACATTGCGAATGAAAGAGAGAAAAAAATGCTAACTTTGAGTCAAGAAACAGAAAACGCAGAAAGGGATGTCGGGTGAGTAGAATGTATTTGATTAAAACACCCATTTTTTTCTCTCAAATTTTTCAAATAGCCCAGTTTGATTACTAAAAAAAAAAATAATTTGATTCCCAAATTTTATTACGAGGACACTCTGGTCTCCACATGCATTTTTAGGGAGTAAATCGGGTTACTCGAAAAATTGGAGGAATCAAAATGGATCATTACTATTGATTTAATAGAAGATTTAGATTCAATTAAAAAAGAAACAGTTATGGTTCATATTCCTTGTTTCTTGATGAGGGGATGCTTCTGAGCCCAATAGCAGCGCACCGCACGGAGAATGAAGAAGCACCGCTTGTAAACTGAGATTGGATAAAAGAGAAAGAAAGCAAACGTATCAGGGAGTAAAACAAAAGTTAGAAACGATAGCTCACTGCTCACGTGACATAGTAAGTGGGAGCCAATCTCAACAAATCAGAGCCATTGTATGTTAGTTGGATCAATGGCTAATATGGAGTGTAACAGATGTAAACTTACATGGGTGTAATTTGATCTCTCCTCTCTATTTATCTATCTATATATATTTTGTTGTGTATTACTCTTTTTTCTCTGCATGACGACGGAAGGAAAAATGATAGTACAAGAGATATGTGTTCCCTTCTTTTGGTATCAAATGTTACTTTTAAGAAAAATGTTTTTTCTTTTTATAAGTAAAATTATATTAATTACGACAAAACGAAAGTAGTCTTCGTAGAAATGATATCGTCTCTACTCAAAAACTGAATCAAATATACAAAAAGCAATATCATAAAAACCAACAACTAATCATATCCAATAAGCCTATATGTACACAAGCAAAAATCCCCCAAAACAATCGTACGAGTCCAAAATAAGACCACCACATCTTCATCCTCAAACTCAACCAACAATTTCAGCAACCCAACGTGGAATATCATTCCCTGATCCACTTTAAATCAATGCCAAAAGTTAATCCCGAAACAAGCTAGCTGTACTTCAACACCAAACATAAATTCCTTTTCTCTTAGTGCACCTTTCTTTAATCTTGTTTTCTGACCATTAGATATACCCCTCTCGCAATAGTTATATATATCTCCACTAAACTCGTGTTGTCCTAGTAACCAAGAAACTGAATCATCCAAGAAACAAAGTGAACAATACTTTTCAAGAGCCAATATTACAATAGAAGCCATTTACCCTTCTGTGCCCCATCAAATATTCGAATCTACATCATCATAACCAAAAGCCAAAGAATTTCCAATTTACCCAAGAGATAGATTTTTCTGTCGTCATTTCCTTTCCATGCTCAAGATAAAACCAGTTTCCACCCATCATCTAGTAACCCCATGTACTCTAGCCAGTAAAGAACCTCTTATCCCCAGATGGCCCGACTTTGTATCCCACCTGCACATGAAACACACAAAAATGGTGCTAGACCACAAAAAAATATTAGTTATCAGAACCAATTTTGTAACCTCTCCTAGTTGCCTTCTACCTTTTTGTTTTTCTCTCAACTCTTATCTCTCATCTCACTCATAGCATCAACCAGTAGGTTTGTAGTTCCAGCATCAACCAAATCGGGGCCTCATACCCAGGAAACCACACATTTTTATCCAGTCACCTTCCAGACAATTTTATCACACACTGCTGCAATACCATCAGATTAGAGTCCCAATCTCCTCCTAGACCAATAAAAACTCAGTTTCATTCATTCAATATGAACACGCATCATAACATCACCAAAACCCAATAAGATCAATCATGCAAGCAGCAACATACACTTGTCAGTGAGAGATTAAACAATGTGCTGGATTCATACACCAGTCAGAAAATAAATGGATATAGCCCGTAGGAACATATGTTACCGAAAACCAACCCCAAGACCTTGTTTTAATCAGTTCTAACAACTTAGTCATGTCAAAAGGGATATTTTTAAAAATGACCGCATTTCTCTCTTGCCACAACAACCACACTACAGTATACCACACTAAAAATGCATTTTTCCTACTTTTTCTCCCTGCAAATAAGCCTCTATGCAACAAATACAAATCTGGAATTGTACCTGGTAAAACAACTTCAAAACCAAGCAAGGCGTACACTTGCTTCCACACAATGGAGGCCACTCTACAGGATAAGAATAGATGCCTTGTATCCTCTAAACACTCTCCACACAACACACAAACAAGATCATGTTGCTCTAGCAACACCCTCCTCTTAAAGAGATTTAGCTTAGTGGGGACTCTATCTAACACAACCTGCCAGGAGAAGGCAACAACTTTGGTTGGCACTTTACTCTTCCAAAAACTTTTAAAAATCTGATTTTTCCCTCTCCGGTGTAACTTCAGAAGCTCCACAATTTGCTTGCAACCACCTAAGGGTGGCAAATGGATGGATCGAATAAATTTTTATTCGGATCTTAACGAATGGATTAAAAACAATCCATTAATCCATTATAATCCATTAAAAATTCATTAAAAAAAATCCAATTCATCCATGATCCATTAAATAAAATCCATCCAATCCATCCATTAACAACTTTTCATGGATGGATATCAAATCCATCCACTAAAATTTATTTTAAGAAATTAAATAATTTTATATCTCTCTTATTCATCCATAAAATATTTCTAAAAATAAAATAATTTGTAAAAAAATTAAAATATTATCTCTATCTCACCCTCGCTCTCCTCTTTCTTCCTCTCTCTATCCTTTCTCTCTCTCTCTTTTCCTACTCTCTCTCTATCTTTACTTTCTCTTCACTCTATCTCACGACCATTTTGTATCACGGTCATTTTTCTATTATTATATGGGAGTTATTGATTATGTGCATCTATAGAGGTTGTTTTGCCATAACGTGGACTACAACTGGTGCTTGAGAACAATTAATTAGTTAATACTTAATGTAACAAAAAAAGAAAAAAATGCAGATAAATAAAACAAAAAATAGTGAAGAAAAAATAATAGGGAACAGAAGAGAAAATTGGAGTGTTTTTTTTTGTTACAAATGGAGGTTTTTTTTTGTTACAAATGGAGGTTTTTTTTATTTGGTGAAAAATAATATGAAAAAAATAAATTGGTTTTGGAATGGATAAAAGTTGATCAATTACATTTTTGATTGTTGGTCCAATGGATTTTAAAAAATATTGGATGGATCATAAACCATCCACTAAAAAAATAATTCAATCCATCCAATTCATCCATATTATTTTTTTATAAATGGATGAATTTGATAAATTTTTTCATGGATGGACTGGATAAATGGTGGATAAATGGATCATTTTCCCTCCTCTACAATCACCTCTATGCTGAACTTGAAGAGAACCGCCTAGACTCATCCCATAACCAAATTCAATGGCTTGCAAAGCCTTTTTTAAGAAATCGTTTAAGAAAGGGGTTTGCCCGTTGATCACACATTTCAAAATTACTTGTGTTATATATTAATCCTTATATGTTAAACTAGAGGCTTCATTCTTGAACGTTAACCATTTTTTCTTACCATTATTTATTTTTTTTGGTACAAACCATTATTTTAAATATACACGTGTCATTTGTTAAATATATTTCCAGATCTAATTACTTATTTTTTCCATTTCAAACTTTCCTTCTAGACAAATATTTTTTTTGACGGTGACAAATATGTTTTATTACTATACTTTTTATAAATATAATAATAATAATTACTAAGATATACTAATTAATTTCTATAATTACCATATTCTTGCTTTTTTTTTTCATTTAATTCTTTTACTTTTCAACATAAATATTTATAATGACTAATAATAATTTTTGAATTGTCTACATTATTTGACAATATCACATCATAATTACTCAAATTGTTACCTTTTAAAATAATTAAAATGTTCCTTCAAAAAATATAAATTAAAATGTTAATTATTTAATATCACATTTTATTTAAATTGTTACCTTTTTAAAAATAAATTTTTTGATAAAAATTTTAAAAATAATTTTGTACTGGCCGAGGTTATTAACCCGGCCACCGAGCTCAAGTACCCGGCCCAGCCCGGAAATTGAGGATAATAAATCGAAGAAGATATTGATATCAAATCTCTAATCCCTTAAATCAAGGAATCATATCTCAAAAGAGATATTAAGAGATAAATCAAATCTCTAAAGAGATAGGGGAATCCTATTATAAAAGGGGCAGTACCCCTCATAAGAAAAGGACTTTTCATTGAACACCGTTGACTCTCCCTTAAGCGTGTTAGAGGAATTAGCGTCGACCAAGAGACTATCAAACAGTCATTGCTCCATAGTACTCGTCCGATACAAAATTAAGGGATCGAGATCACCGCCCCGCCAAGGGATGAACCTAAAACTACGTCTGGCTTTGATTCCCACTGGGATACGTAGGACCGGAATCACTGAATTCTGTCAAGCCCAAATCATAAAATAACCCCCTTGGTTTCACGTTCTATGGCGAGATTCTGACAAAACGGATCTTGGCAGGAACATTTGGCGCCGTCTGTGGGAACGAGGCAAACTGTCCCCGGCCGCATTAGTTGAGCAACAATGGTGCAAACTTGGAGTGTGAATGTGTAGAGAGGTTTCCGAAGGATAGGAGTATGCGTATGAAAGCCATGAAAGAAAGAATGTCAGAGGTATGGAAGCCGGCTCTAGTGTGGACATCACAGAAATAGAAAGGTTGGGAGTATTTTGTTTCATGTGTGGAATTATTGGTCATCTTGGCGTGATTGTGATAAACTGCTTGATTGTGAGGGTGGTCATGGAGCTAGAGGGTGGGGAGCAGAGCTGAGGGCGGAGCCGAGAAGGGCGGGCGGCGGCGGTGGCGGTGGCTGAGGAAGTAGCAAGGGGATAAGGGATGAAGGCCGTAAGTCTCAGGTGCATGCTGCTAACGGTTCATCAAATCAGGATCCCAGAATTCATGCATGCCATAATGTTGGAGAGACAAATATGGGTCACGTAACAAATGCTATTAGTGTGCCTGATAAAGGAAAATCCGTTATACTCCCAGGAGTTGAAATCATTCCCGTTTCTTTAGGGATATGTGAGCAACGGTTTCAGGTGCAAGTAAATGTAAATCCAAGGCAAATAACAAGTGGTGACACTGATTTGAATTTTGAAGATCAGGACGAGCAGAATGTGAGGAAACGGTTCCGGACTTTAAGTCGGACATTTTAGTGAGGATAACATGGACATTTCGCAGCCTGGAAATTCTGAAGCAAATGACCATGGGGAGCATTTTTTATCGGCGGGGCCTGGTCTCCAGGCCTGCCGGAAACAATGATTATTCTAAGTTGGAACTGTTGAGGATTGAGCTTGTGTACCGGTCGAGAAGGTAAAGCCGATGACTCATTTATATTTTGGATTGATTGAGCTTACCCCGGCTGTGGGCCTTAGCCCAAACTCTTCCAAGGCCGAGGACACATCAGCACACCAAGCCAGCCGATGATAAATACTCGGACTCGCCCTGCCGTGGAAGTACATCTCGGGTAAGACATTATTATGTTGTACCTTATTTTATTCGATGATGTTTGATATGAAATGTGGGATGTGAAAGCCATAATTCTCAAAAGAGAATGTTATGTTTTTATTTGGACTTTAAGTCCAAATTACTATATAACGATGCAGGAGTTGACGTTGACTCGGATTGGTATAATGAGCGTAAACGAGGAGAGAGAATAAAGGACTGGAGGGTGATGATGCCACTATTGTGGATTTAGAAAATTTTTCATCGGTAGGCTTGGTGTAACAGGCATACCGGGGTACAATTCTCACATGGATTCAATGGAAGAAACACCACAAGAGGTTAAACAACATGGGGCGAACTTCTCAACCCAGAGAGGTTTTGGATGGAAACTCAAATCTGGGTTGAAGGAAACGTTCTTCCCTGACGATCCCTTCAGGCAGTTTAAGAATGAGGAGAAAGCATCACGCAGGTGCATCAAAGGGGTGCAATACTTCATTCCTATCTTTGAATGGCTCCTCACTTATACATGGCGCCTATTGTGTTCTGACTTGGTTTTTGGCCTCACAATTACCATTCTTGCCATCCCTCAAGGCATCAGCTATGCCAAACTTGCCGATATTCCTCCTATTGTTGGCCTTTATTCCAGTTTTGTCCCACCTTTGGTGTATGCTGTTTTTGGGAGTTCAAGGCACATGGCAGTGGGGACGATAGCAGCAGCATCGTTGCTTATAGGCCACACTATTTCAACCGTGGCAAACCCAGAAGAAGAACCAACCTTGTATCTTCATCTGATTTTTACAACTGCCTTTATCACTGGCGTCTTCCAGGCTTGTTTGGGTATTTTCAGGTTGGGGATATTGGTGGATTTCTTTTCCCATTCTACCATCACTGGCTTCATGGGAGGGACAGCAGTAATTCTCATCCTCCAACAACCGAAGGGCTTTTTTTGGCTTGAAACATTTTACAACCAAAACCAACGTTGTAGATGTTATCAAGGCCATCGTCGACAATAAACATGAGATAAGGTGGGAAACCACAGTTCTTGGTTTGGTCCTCTTTATGTTCCTGCAATCTACCAGGTATCTGAGGAATAAGAAACCAAAACTCTTTTGGGTATCAGCTATAGCTCCAATGGTGACTATAGTAGTTGCTGCCGTTTTTGTGTACTTCGTTAAGGGCCAAAAACATGGAATTCAAATCGTGGGCCATTTAGATAAAGGATTGAATCCTTTGTCCGTCAAGAATTTGAACTTTGACAGTAAATATTTACCAGCAGTGCTGCAAGCTGGCCTCATCACAGGGATTTTATTATTGGCTGAAGGACTAGCAATAGGAAGAAGCTTTGCTGTCACTGATAATACACCTCATGATGGGAACAAAGAGATGATAGCTTTCGGCCTTATGAACTTAATGGGTTCTTTCACTTCATGTTACCTAACTAGTGGACCATTTTCCAAAACGGCTGTGAATTACAGTGCTGGGTGTAAGACAGCAATGTCAAATGTAATAATGGCAATCCTGATGGCGCTCACACTACAGTTTTTGGCACCACTATTTGGCTACACCCCTCTTGTTGCTCTATCAGCTATTATTATATCAGCCATGCTGGGACTGATTAATTATACCGAAGCTATCCATCTCTTTAAAGTTGACAAATTTGATTTTCTTATCTGCATGGCTGCCTTCCTTGGAGTCGCCTTTGTAAGCATGGATGTTGGCCTCTTGATGTCTGTTGGACTCGGTGTGCTTAGAGCACTCTTATATATGGCTAGACCAGCGGCATGCGAGCTTGGAAAGTTAAATGACTTGGGTTTATATCGAGATGTTGAGCAATATAGTGCTTCAAAAATCCCAGGAGCTCTAATTATACAACTTGGTTCTCCCATTTACTTTGCAAATTCTATCTATGTCAAAGAAAGGATTATGAGGTATATTCGAAGTGAGCAAGACATGAGTGGAGATGTTGTTGAGTACATCATACTCGATTTGTCAGGAGTGACATCAATTGACACAACTGCTATTGGAGGATTATTGGAGATAAATAGAACATTGGAAAAGAATGGAATTCAGGTGTCATTGGTAAACCCAAGGTTGGAGGTTATGGAGAAGCTGATATTATCCGAGTTTGTTGACAAGATTGGGAAGGAGTCGTTTTATCTAACATTGGATGATGCAGTGTTAGCAAGTCAATATTCACTTCGTACAATGAAGACAACTAGTACTAATTATGAATAGACAGGGGAAAAGACAAGTCTGAAAATTCTGTCAGCTCTGTTGAACTAGACCCGAGAATTGACATAGCCCATTGAGGAGTTGGAGAAGTTCCAGCTTGGATCACAGCCCGATCACTGCACTAAGCTGCAATTGATGTATATAGTCGGGTGCTGTACTATTTTTCCTACCTCGGTATTTTGTCCCCAAAAGGGTTTTGACCGGGGAGGTTTTAACGAGGCACACCGCGGACTCCATCCAATAAAAGAATTTATTGTGAATATTGCTTTATTTTCTCTTATCTTGCCGAAGTATTTACTCTGCAGGCATCTTATTTTGGTGGCCGAGTTCGAGCCAGTCAAATTTATAAGGCCAAGTTTGAGCCTGGTGGTCGAGTACGAGCCAATGGCCGAGTTCGAGCCAGTCAAATTTCAAAGGCCAAGTTTGAGCCTGGTGGCCGAGTACGAGCCAATGGCCGAGTTCGAGCCAGTCAAATTTATAAGGCCAAGTTTGAGCCTAATGGCCGAGTTCGAGCCAGTCAAATATCAAAGGCCAAGTTTGAGCCTGGTGGCCGAGTACGAGCCAATGGCCGAGTTCGAGCCAGTCAAATTTATAAGGCCAAGTTTGAGCCTAGTGGCCGAGTTCGAGCGAGTCAAATTTATAAGGCCAAGTTTGAGCCTGGTGGCCGAGTACGAGCCAGTCAAATTTATAAGGCCAAGTTTGAGCCTGTTGACCGAGTACGAGCCATTAAACTTCCAAAGGCCAAGTTTGAGCCTGATGGCCGAGTTCGAGCCAGTCAAATTTATAAGGCCAAGTTTGAGCCTAATGGCCGAGTTCGAGCCAGTCAAATTTATAAGGCCAAGTTTGAGCCTGGTGGCCAAGTACGAGCCAGTTAAATTCTAAAGGCCAAGTTTGAGCCTGGTGGCCGAGTACGAGCCAGTTAAATACTCGGCCAGTTAAATTCTAAAGGCCAAGTTTGAGCCTGGTGGTCGAGTTCGAGCCAGTTAAATTCTAAAGGCCAAGTTTGAGCCCGGTGGTCGAGTACGAGCCATTAAATTTCTAAAGGCCAAGTTTGAGCCTGGTGGCCGAGTTCGAGCCAGTCAAATTCTTAAGGCCAAGTTTGAGCCTGGTGGCCGAGTACGAGCCATTAAATTTCTAAAGGCCAAGTTTGAGCCTGGTGGCCGAGTTCGAGCCAGTCAAATTCTTAAGGCCAAGTTTGAGCCTGGTGGCCAAGTACGAGCCAATGACCGAGTTCGAACCAGTCAAATTTATAAGGCCAAGTTTGAGCCTAATGGCCGAGTTCGAGCCAGTCAAATTTCAAAGGCCAAGTTTGAGCCTGGTGGCCGAGTACGAGCCAATGGCCGAGTTCGAGCCAGTCAAATTTATAAGGCCAAGTTTGAGCCTAGTGGCCGAGTTCGAGCCAGTCAAATTTATAAGGCCAAGTTTGAGCCTGGTGACCGAGTACGAGCCAGTCAAATTTATAAGGCCAAGTTTAAGCCTGTTGGCCGAGTACGAGCCATTAAACTTCCAAAGGCCAAGTTTGAGCCTGATGGCCGAGTTCGAGCCAGTCAAATTTATAACGCCAAGTTTGAGCCTAATGGCCGAGTTCGAGCCAGTCAAATTTATAAGGCCAAGTTTGAGCCTGGTGGTCGAGTACGAGCCAGTTAAATTCTAAAGGCCAAGTTTGAGCCTGGTGGCCGAGTTCGAGCCAGTTAAATTCTAAAGGCCAAGTTTGAGCCCGGTGACCGAGTACGAGCCATTAAATTTCTAAAGGCCAAGTTTGAGCCTGGTGGTCGAGTTCGAGCCAGTCAAATTCTTAAGGCCAAGTTTGAGCCTGGTGGCCGAGTTCGAGCCAGTCAAATTCTTAAGGCCAAGTCTGAGCCTAAAGGCCGAGTTCGAGCCATTGAAGTCATTAAAGGCCCAGTCTGAGCCTCAAGGCCGAGTACGAGCCACTAAATTATTGAAGGCCGAGTACGAGCCGTTAAATTGTTTAAGGCCAAGTCTGAACCTGAAGGCCGAGTTCGAGCCATTGAAATTATTAAAGGCCAAGTTTGAGCCTCAAGGCCGAGTCCGAGCCATTAAAATTATTAAGGGAACCGAGCACAATGCTGAAAGTAAAAATGAGGCCGAGTTCAAAGCCTTAAAAATACAAAAAGGAAGGCAGGTTAGGTTGAAGTAACATCTTGAAATAAGGAAGGAAGAAAGTCCACATGGCCGAAGTATCAGCTCGGTTTAATACTTGTCAGCTCTTTCGCTTGTTTAAGCTCAGAGCTTGGGGGGCTTGTGTACTGGCCGAGGTTATTAACCCGACCACCGAGCTCAAGTACCCGGCCCAGCCCGGAAATTGAGGATAATAAATCGAAGAAGATATTGATATCAAATCTCCAATCCCTTAAATCAAGGAATCATATCTCAAAAGAGATATTAAGAGATAAATCAAATCTCTAAAGAGATAGGGGAATCCTATTATAAAAGGGGCAGTACCCCTCATAAGAAAAGGACTTTTCACTGAACACCGGTGACTCTCCCTTAAGCGTGTTAGAGGAACTAGCGTCGACCAAGAGACTATCAAACAGTCCTTGCTCCCTAGTACTCGTCCGATACAAAATTAAGGGATCGAGATCACCGCCCCGCCAAGGGATGAACCTAGAACTACGTCTGGCTTTGATTCCCACTGGGATACGTAGGACCGAAATCACTGAATTCTGTCAAGCCCAAATCATAAAATAACCCCATTGGTTTCACGTTCTATGGCGAGATTCTGACAAAACGGATCTTGGCAGGAACAAATTTAAATACTAATTATTTGCTATCATATCTGACACAAAGTTTTATCTTTAAAAAACTAATGTAATAAACTTTATAATTTTTCATATAATATTATATTAAGAATTAAATATTATCAAATCACACGATTAAAATTTATAGCATATTGCATATGTAAATCATGTTAAATTATTATTTGTACAAAAATTGAGATACTTTTTTTTTTTGAGAAAAAAATTTGAGATACTTAGTTAGTAAATAATAATTAATTAATATTAAAATTAAAACATTCGTAATGCACATGATATTTACTATTTTTTTAAAAAAAATACAAATCGTATATCGTTTTTATTCTTACATTTATCAAGACAGCAGAATCGTTGAATCAAAATATAGATATATATAAAATGATATAATTAAGTCTAATTATTATTAAGTGATAAAAACTAAAAATTGTACAAATTTAAAATATTATGGGTATAGATAACACAGATGAAACTTTTATTTTTGTCACCGAATCTGCCCCCTTTTCATTTCGTGTTGGATATCAACACTCTTCTTTTAAAAAAAATGTTTCCATGTCTTCAGGAGAAACTAAGTCACATGTTTTATTTTAGTGGGTTTTGTTATTAAGGGCTATAGGTGATCTTTTTTAATAGAGTTTAATTTTTATATATTCTCATTATAAATTTTTTATATATTATCAATTACAAAGCATTCTATATATGATTTTAAGTTATAATATGATAATTTATGATTGATTGATAGTGTATTTTTTTACATTAATAACATATATCAACTAAATCCTTTTCGCAAAACATATGTTAACTCTTGTTAATTTTTTTTTGTTGGAAGTGCATGTTATTTTTCTTTCACCTATATAATATTTTGCTCTTGCCGTATAATCGAACGTCGTTTATAAGGTATTTATCATAATTTAGTTTTGGACAAAACTTAGATATAGTTTCATAACATCAAGTGTTGTTTTCTAATAAAATTATAGTACATATAACAGCTCATCAATGAAAACATAATATATGTACGAGATCAATTATTACAATTAGTTGTCTTTTGCGATTATTATGTAAATTAAAGATCAATTATTGCAATGAAATAGTAATTATTGATTTAGTGTGGCATAAGAAACTTAATCATAGTTGACCTTCAAATTAAATTAATTTTCATCGAATTATTTAATGCAAAAACTTCTAGAAGGAATAATTTTTTCAGTGCAAACAAAATCGAAGCATTATCTTAAAAGTTTAAATATTATATTGTATTATCTTCTTTCCGCTAAACAAGAATGAGGTATATGTCAAGTATAAATATGTTCCCCATCTTCACCATCATTAAATTAGTCATGTTTTAAGTCAATAAGATTCGTCCACATGATGCACGGCACAAATGGTTAGTGTCGTGGGACAGCATGCAGAGCATGTGGGGTTTGATCTCCCTTCATACACTTTGTAGTTTGTCCTGTTCGCCCTTCACCTCCCCATGGAGTCTCTTGCGGGATTTTAATGGAGGATTAGTAAGGAAGGTGGGGATGGTAAGTCAACTCGCTTTTGGCTTGATCCGTGGATTGGATACCTCTCAGTAAATTTTGAGAGACTACTGTTTTCAATAACTGAGAACATGTTGACGTTGGTTTTTGGTTTCCGATCAAAATTCATTTGTTATAAATAATTAAAGATTAAACGAGTGTGAGACCTACGAGTTATGTGGTAATCTCGTCAAAATGTGTGTATGAATTGTCTGTCAAATACAAATTTGACAATTTAGAGCCAAATTAGGAAATACTGGTAAAGACTTGGTATCAAACGAATATGTAAATTTGTCAAAGAGGTACAAAGCATTATCAATCATGAGTTTAGAAAGAGAAGTTAAAAAAAAACTTCCGAGTAACACTGTTTATGGGAAGTAAATGAACTTGAATAAAGAACATAAACGAAATGTTGAGAATAATGAAGAATAAGTAAGGAAATTTGAAAGGCATAACCAGTATTGTACTGGGTTTTTATTATTGAATTGAAATGAGAAGGGTGGAGAGAATACTTGAGAATTATCCGTCAATCTACTGTGTGATCGAGATGTGTAGGATGTGTATCAAATAAAAAAAAAACCCTAGATAATGGAAATAGTTTCTGAAATACTAAGTAATTAAGTATGAACACTTGACAGGAAGTAAAACTTAGATTTGAAATGTAAGAACACTACAAATGAATTAATATAGAAAAGGTAGTTATTTATTAAAGTTGATGAAGAACAATTTCTGAGAAATTGAATAGAAAGGAATGAAAATGCTAATTTAAGTAAAAGATGTCAAAAACTAGGAACTACTTATAATATTAGAGTAAAGGAAAACTTAACAAGCATGAAGTGCAGAAAAGTAATGAAAGTTACAGAAAGAATATGAAGAACATGATGAATAAACTGGAAAGTGTATGAAGAACTTGAAGGAAATGAACCAATATTGTATTGAAATTGAACATTGTATTGATGATAACAGGGTGAAAGGAGTACTTGAGTTAATCCGCCAGTCTGCTTTGTGATCGAGACGTGTAGGATGTTTCAAGTTCCAACCCTTATTACATTGTAATAACTAGTATTTATAGGCAAATAAAATAACTACCTAGTAATAACTTCCTATCTAAATGACTGTCACGTATCCTGACAGTTCTCTAAATTTCAAATTTAAACTGCTTGTCAAACAACTCTAATAACTGCTCAATTTCTTGAACCGCTCCGCGTCAACTTGATTGTCTTCGACGGTCTAGCTGCTTGACAGCTTATCTTGCTAATGTCTTGTCGGTCTTGATGACTTAGCCATTTTCATCATCTCTGTACGTTTGACAACTCTTCTTAATACTTTGTCAAAAAGCTTGGTTGTCAATTTATCCTTTCTGTCGACCAGTATTTTCTTGTCAACTAAATATTCTCAATACTTAGAAAATATTAGTCATTACTCCGATTCCTTCGTAAGCCTGTCGAAATGCATCTGTAAATAATCAGAAATTTCACCCCTAACAAATGCCCCCCAAGTTTTGCTTTTCGAAGGCCTTGTTTGTCTGACATGGCAATTGAAGAACTTCTTGTCAACTCCACACTTGTCAATTCTTCTATAATCTTCTGAATTCGACGTTCTTCCTTATATCAATTTTTTTGTCAACTTTCCGTCTGTCGACTTAGCACTTGTCAACTTTCTTTTAGCCCAAACAGTATATATCAATTTTGGGACTTCTTTCTCAATTTTTATGTAGTCTCTTTCTGTCTATCTAACGAAAGCTCAAATTTTAAAATTCACTCATAACAGAACCGTAATGCCACAATCTTCAAAATGGGAGATTGGTTAGATGGTCTGTGAACTTGGAATTTTAGTTGGAGGAGGGGCTTTTTGTTTGGGAAGAGAACCTGCTTAGTGAACTAATGACCGCAGTGAACTCTATTAGATGGGAACCTCAAAGTGGCGACTATTGGAGTTGGCTTCATGATGCATCAGGGCATTACTCCTCTAGATCAGCCTATAATCTGCTGCTGGCTAGTTCTATGGGTATCATCTTGATAGTAAATCAGCAAGCCAACGATTTCTTTAGTAAATTCTGGTACAGTGCAGTACCATTTAAAGTATCAGTTTTTACATGGTTGTTGGCTTTGGATATGATACCCACAAGGTGTAATTTGGCTAGAAGGAACATTCTTGCTCCCTCTTTGTCTCTGTCATGCGTGTTCTGTTTGGAACAGAATGAATCATCATTGCATCATTTTTTTATTGTAGAATCGCTTTTCTTTTATGGTCAACAAGGGTATATACATGACTGGCCTTTCAAGTTGCACTTCCTTTTGATATGAAGTCTCACTTTGTTACTCATTTGGGGATGGTTAGAGGGAAGAAGCTTAAAAGGGTGTGGATAGTCGCTTGGTTTTCGGTAGTATGGTTCATTTGGTTGCATAGGAACAACATTGTTTTTAAACAAGAGGAAATGGATATCTTTAACATTTAACATCTTCTAAAAGTAAGATCATGGCATTGGGTTAAGATTAAGGTTGCAGGGGAATTTACTTTTTCTGATTGGTGCTTTTCCCCTTTACAATGCATGATTTCTACAGCCAATATTTAGCCAGAAAATTTGGACACTTAGATTGATGAGTATTGGGTCGAGCTGCAGCTTCACCTACTCATTCAGGGGAGGTGATGTTGAGGAATTTTTACTGATGTTTTGTAGCTGCGGGGGGACGTTTATAAAGAGAACTTTGGTGGCTGTATCAGGTTGGGGGACTTGCTACTACATGTTGGGGGGTGCCTTTTTATGTGTATGTGATCAGCCGGTAGGTGTTAAATTGATGTACTATCACAGAATACTAATTCTGTTTCGATGCAGGGTGGGAATGTTTTGGTATATCCCGGTGGTATGCGCCACAATATTTTGGACATTGTGCGTTTCTGTTTATACAGGGGAGTCTAAAATTGTTGGTGCTAATTTGCTTGGATGGATATTATGTTTGGGGGAAGATTGTTATACTGTAATGTTGGATGCTTTGGTTATGTCAGTTATTTTTTCAACCATGCTATTAGTAGTTTTGCTCTAGGTTTAACATTTACATGGCATTCCTTTATATTTATGCTCCTATTGTATATGGTTTGACTACTCCTAGTACTCCATGAATACAATTTTTGATTATTAAAAAAAAAACCCACCCCTTGGCCCCCCTCCTAAAATAAGTCATATTAGGGGTTTAAGAATTTGTGAACTTGTATATATTTGGTTTAAAGTCAATTTCTATTAGATTGACAAGTTTCAACATAAATTAAGATGAGGTAAAAGAATCAGTAATCTTCTTCGATTGTAAAGTGGGTAAACTTCCTTTTAAATACCTCGATGTGTTGGTGGGAATAAATCCGAGGAGAGTGCAATCTTGGAAGGTGATGATTGAAGAAATGTGAAGAGAAGACATTCAAGTTGGAGATGTAACATATTTTTTTGGTGGTTGTATAATTCTCATCGATCACTACTAGAAATTCTTGAATTTCAATCGGATTTTCCTGCGGATTTTTTTTTGCAGGAATTTCCTGCAAATTTTGTTGTAATTTTTTCAGAAATAAGATTTTTTCCTGCAGATTTTAATTCGTAAGAAATTTTGGAGGAAATTTTCACATTTCCTATGAATTTTCCTACGGATTTAAATTTTTCTCAAGAAAATCTGTAGGAAATTTCCTGCGAATTTTAAAATTTACAGGAAAAATTTACCTACAAAGTTATTACTCGGGGATAGAAACGCGTAGGAAAATTCGCAGGAAACTCGTTTCCTACAAATTTTTGAGCAAAATTCATAGGAAAATTCGCAAGTAATTAGAAGATTTCTAGTGGTGGATATCCTCTCTTTTTTGCTGGTTTTATCCCCTATCTTTCTATAAAGCTTCAAAAAAAATATTTTTTCTCAACAAAAAATTCAAAGAGATTTCTTGTGGGGTAGAGTTCAGGGTTAGAGTTGCTTTGTATTAGTTGGGATAGGGTATGTAAACTAGAAAATAAGGGAGGTCTTTAGAATTACTCAATCTTGCATGCTCTCTTAGGGAAGTGGAAGTGGAGAATATTAATGGAAAGGTGATTCACTTTGGATTATAATTATTAATGCTAAATATGGCAATTGGTATCATAAAATTTGGAGGAGATGTTTTCAAAAAAGGAGGGCCATATGGAGAAATGATTTATGTTCCTGCCGAGATCCGATTTGCCGGAATCTAGCCGTAGAACGTCAAACCAAGAGTGAATGATGAGGGTTGTTTTAGAATATGGCTTGACATAATATTGTATTCCGGTCCTACGTATCCCAATGGGAATCAAAGCCAGACGTAGTTCTAGGTTCAACCCTTGGCCGTAGTGATCTCGATCCCTTAATCTTGTATCTGATGAATACCAGCGAGCCAGGACTCTTCAATAGTCTCTTGGTCGAGCTAGTTTCTCTAATACGCTTAAGGGAGAGTCATCGGGGTTTGTCAAAAGTGAGTCTCTCTCTTGGGGTTCTCCTCTTTTTATAATAGGATCCCCATATCCTTAAGAGATCTGGATATATTTCCTTTTATCTCTTAAATCTTCTGAGATGTGATTTCCTTAATTTAAGGGATATTATCTCTTTTAACCGAATAAGGCTATGTGAGATAATATCCGGATTGATTAAGATGATATCTTAAATTTATCTCCTAACCGTATAAGGTTATTTGAGATAATATCAGGATTATTATCAATATCTTATCCTTAATATCTGGGTTGGATCGGGTATCCAAGCTCGGTGGCCGGGTTTTACTCCTCGGCCAGTACACAAGCCCCCCAAGCTTTGAGCTAGTAAAGCGTAGAAGCTTTCATGACATTAGACGAGTTTAGGAACTTGGTTTCTTCTTTGGTCTTTCGAGTTGGCGAGGTAATTGGCCGAGCTTCATACTTTGGTATCCTCCAACTCGGTGAACAACTCGGGCGACCGAGTTTGATGCTTCGAGCTATCGAGCTTCTACACCTCGGCTCATACACAAGCCCCCCAAGCTTTGAGCTGATTGCGTGGAAGCTTTTTTCGAAGGAGCAGAGCCTAGCTGAGGAGGAGGTAATCACCTGAGTTTCGTACTGAGGCCATACTTTCTCGGTTCCCGAGATGGAAAAGAGACGTTGCTCTTTGTGATTATGGCAAAGCTGACGTGTGCCGCGTGGCTTTTATGGCATCATTTCCGAGACCTGCGCTGTAGCTGCGTGCTCATATTTTTCCTTGATGACAGCACATATTCCGACGTCTCTGCCACGTGTTTCCTTTCTATTAGTGCGCCAAATTTGCGCAGACCTGAAGGGACCTTTCTCTTCTCTCGCACACCACCAACCATCATCAATTCGCCAAAAGGAACGTTCCATTTCTTCATGCTTTTTCTATAAATTGAGCAATCCCCCTGGCACAGGGTTTCACCTTCCTTGAGCCCTAGATTTTCTTCTCTCTCGAGTCCTTTTTAGTCCAAGCTCTCACATTTCCTTCCTATTCGAGGTACGTCCTTCTAATCTCTTTCACATTCCCTTAGATCTTTTTCTTTTTTCCAGTTTGATTTCTGATTTTTTCTCCATGGAGACTTCATTCGAGGCATCCCAGAATGCTTCTTCCGGGGTTCAGATCATAGAGCCCGAAGTCAATCGGATTGCGGGATCTCCTTATCACTCCCCCTCTCCTTCTTATGGTGATAGAGCCTACAAGGGATCTTCTCCCTCTTCTGACGGGAGTAGCTCTGCTACTCCTGATGCCATTGTTGGCCCCAAGCGCCGCAAGCGTGTTTCTATGATGCCCAGGGTTCCCTACCCGGATATTACCATTCCTGGGTATTTCTGGGTAAAACCCGATGTTGCTGCATTTTATTCTAATTTCAGGGACTTTTACTCCCTCGAAGCCATAAAAAACAAGGTTGCTGCTAAACGAGGCACTGTAGAGTGCCTTCCTTGTACAGAAGATGATCATGTTTTTCTTTGCCCCCCCTCAGATGAGCCACACTTTACATATGTATACAAGACCTTTTTTTGAACAAATTGGAGTTTCCATTCCCTTCACCCCGTTCGAATGCGAAGTCTTGTGAGTTATGAACGTTGCTCCTACCCAGCTTCACCCGAATAGTTGGGCATTTCTGAGAGCCTTCCAAATTTTGTGTGGCCAGATAGGGATAGAGGCTACTGCTCCTAAGTTTCTTTACTTCTACCGAGTTCGGTTCGGGGACCGAGTTGGCTGGATCTCTCTGAGTGGGATTGAGCAGAGGGGGATCATCGGGCTCTATAAGAGCTCGTATAATTTTTTTAAGTCGGATTTCTTCAAAGTCCGACCTCTAGAAGGTAATGAGACCTTCTTTTTTGACTCGGGTGGAAACCCTAGATTTCCCTTCTACTGGCAACCACACCCTTCCAAATTTTCTAGCTATGACCTCGACTCTATGACATCTCAAGAGCGAGCCGATGTCGAGGTCCTGAGACTGTATCCTCGGCCATTACCTTGTGGAAGGCTTTTAAAGCTTACTGCCTCTTCCACTCGGCAAGCTGATTTTGAAACTAAGTAGATTTTGGTAAGTGTTAATTTATCCTGTAGCATGCTTATTGTATTTGACCGATTTCCTTCTTTTAGTGATAATGGGGAAGTTCCACTACAAGGCCCTGATGAAGAAGTCGGCTACTTAAGCTGCTGGCGGATCAGCTATAGCTTCAAATGTCAAGGGGAAGAAAAAGACAGTTACTGAAGCTTCTGACCTGAACACTCACCCTCCTAATAGGACACGGGAAGACATGTTGTCTGAGGTCCCGATTAGAAGAAGTCCCCCCCTTCCCCCCCCGCCGATGATCGAAGAAACTCCTGCTGCTGATAAGAGGTTGGGCAATGCTCCCATGGTGACCGATCCTACTTCGGACACCAAATGGTACAATGGAAACTGCAACCCGGGCATTAGTTCGCTCTGGAGGAATGAGTTCGACCTTGCTGGCCTGATTGACGGCCAAGTGCTGAAACCTTCTGATGCTCGGCTCTTGCTGGAGCAAGGGCCTGATGCGAGTATGGAGGCGGCCGCTGCCTATGCTCTCCGGATCGCCTCAATTACTCGCTTATGGAGTCATCAGATTACCAATAATGTCAAGAAAATGGAGGTGATGAGGGCCGATGCGGCTCGTGCCTTGAGGGTGAGGGACGAGCTGGCTCAGACCGTGGCCAAGTGTGAGGAGCAAGCTCGGGTCATCGGTCAGTTGAAGGCCCAAAAGACTGAACTGGAAAAAGACAAGACCATTCTTCTGGCTGAGCTGGATCTAGAAAAAGTCGAGCGGCTGAATCTTCAGAAGGTCGCAGAGGGACTTCAAGCCAAGAAGGAGGCCAATCTTGAGCTGCGGAATTCGCTAGAGGCCGAGAAAGAGGTGACTCTCAGGCTTCGGTCTGATGTGGCTGAAGCCGAGGCTGCCATTATGAAGGAGCATGTTAATGGCTTCGCCCGAGCCGTGAAGCACCTTCAGCGTTTCAACCCAAATGCTGACTTCTCCCATGCTGATGTGGACAAGGATTTTAACAGAGATGGAATTCTAGTTCCGTTTTCCAAGCTGCGGGATGAGGCAGAGGCAGCTCAAGAAGAGGAGGCCGAAGGAGAAGCCGTCGAAGAGGAAGCCGATGGTGAAGGGGGAATGGGCTTACCCGGTCAATCTTCTCCTATTCCTCCGAGTGCCAAGGATGAGCCCAACTCCACTCCTGTTGAAATCGTTGCTCGTGGGGATGCCCATGAGTAGCCTAGGGAAAGGTTCCTAGGGCAATGCTTTTATTTTGAATTCTTATGTACTCCGGGCTTTGCCCCCTTTTTTATTAATGGAATCACGTGCTTGCTTACGAGTTACTTTTTACTTAGAGAATGTTTGTAACTATTTTTCTAAGTTAGTGCTTGGTTTTTACAGTTTCGCGAGTTACACGGTTTACTCAAGTTTTTGAAACTAGAAATACTTGTAGGTATTTACTTACCTTCTTAGGCGTTGTTTACCTTTTTTAGGCTCGGCATTTCGACCGCGACTCGACCATTTTTAGCTCGGTCAACCTTTTTAGGTTTTTAAACCACCTTCGGGTGTTGTATACCTTTATAGGCTCGGCATTTCGACCTCAACTCGGTCGATTTTAGCTCGGTCAACCTTTTTAGGTTTTTCAACCACCTTCGGATGTTGTATACCTTTTTAGGCTCGACATTTTGACCTCAACTCGGTCGATTTTAGCTCGGCCAGCCTCTTTAGATTCGTAGTTGTTGTTTACCTCTATAGGCTCGGCATTTGGACCTCAACTCGGTCGATTTTAGCTCGGTCAGCCTCTTTAGGTTTGCAGTTGTTGTTTACCTCTATAGGCTCGGCATTTCGACCTCAACTCGGTCGATTTTAGCTCGGTCAGCCTCTTTAGGTTTGCAGTTTGTTGTTTACCTTTATAGGCCCGACATTTTGACCTCAACTCGGTCGATTTTAGCTCGGTCAGCCTCTTTAGGCTTTTAGTTGTTTTCATAAATAAATTTTTAACCGTAACAGTATTTTTGCCTAATAGCGCAACTGAAAATGATTCTATTTATTTATTTTTCTGGGTGTGCTTCATTAAAACCCTCCCGGTCAAAACCTCGTGGGAAAAAGACCGGGATAGGAAAAAGAGTGCATCACCTATAACCTTAACTAAAATAAAACTTAAGGTGGGAAGTGTTCCACGTTCTTGGGACAGCCTTTCCTGACAATTCTTCTAGCCTGTAGGCACCATTTCCCAGATTTTCAACAATTCTGAATGGGCTAGACCAGTTCGATGCGAGCTTACCCTCTCTGGGGTCTTTTCTCGCGTTGTTTTGCAGTCTCAGCACTAAGTCACCTTGTACAAATTCCCTTGGCTGCAACCTCGAGTTGTACTTCCGAGTTGCTTTTTGCTTGCATAGCTCGTCTCTGATTTTCGCCTCATCTCGGACTTCTTCAACCATGTCAAGATCAACTCGAAGTTCTTCTTCGTTCTTACTTTGGTCATGATGCTGCCTTCGGAAAGAGAGTTCACCGAGCTCAACTGGAATCATTGCATCGGTTCCATAGGTTAGATGGAACGACGTTTCACCAGTTGAAGACTGCGGTGAGCAATGGTAAGCCCATAGGATGCTTGGTAATTGTTCAACCCAAGCCCCTTTTGATTGGCCTAACCTTCTTTTGAGCTCATTTAAAATGACTTTATTGGCTGCCTCTACTTGTCCATTTGTTTGTGGATGCTTAACCGAGGTCACTTTATGTTTAATTCCGAGGTTGGAGTAGAATTCTCTAAGCTCTTTATCGGTGAATTGATTTCCATTGTCTGTGACAATTGCATAAGGGAGGCCGTGCCTGCATATGAAGTTTTTCCATACAAAACTCTGAACCTTTTTAGCATTTATCGTAGCTAATGGTTCTGCTTCAATCCACTTGGTGAAGTAGTCTACACCTACCAACAAGAACTTGACTTGACCTTTGACAACTGGGAAAGAACCGACTATATCCATCCCCTACTAGTAAAGGGCCACGGCGAGAACATGGAATGGAGCTCTTCTCCTGGAGCACGTGCTATGTTGGCGAACTTCTGACAGGGCTCACACCTATTAGTCCAAGTAGCACAATCCAGTCTCATGGTTGGCCAGTAAAACCCTGCTCACAGGACCCGAGCTGCCAGAGACCGGCCTCCTGAATGCATTCCACAGATTCCTCGGTGCATCTCATCCATTACGTACTCAGACTGCTCCTTTGCTAGGCACTTCAGTAATGGCATGGAGAATCCTCTTCTACACAACTCGCCGTCTCGGATGGTGTAATGGCAAGATTTTAAACAAATTCGCCTCGCCTCCTTAGGGTCACTGGGCAATTTGTTCGAGGCTAAATATTCCCAAATCGGTGTCATCCAGCCACGATCATAGTGCTCGGTCATTATTACTTCGGCACTTTTTATGCTCGGTTCGAGAAGGTTTTCCTGAATGAAAGTTCTTAGCTGGCCAGCTTTCTTGGTGCTAGCCAACTTGGACAACAGATCTGCCCTGGAATTTTCTTCCCGAGGTATATGCTCAATAGTGAAATTATCAAATTCAGAAACTAGGCTATTAACCTTGCAGAGATATCTGGTCAGTTGGGGGTCCTTTGTTTGATAATTACCCGAGACTTGTCCTGTTACAAGCTGTGAATCACCTCGACATTTTAATTCTTGGACCCCAACTTCTTTAGCTAGCATCAGTCCTGCAATAAGGGCTTCATATTATGCTTGGTTGTTTGAAGCAGTAAACCCAAACTTTAAAGATCGTTCTAGGATTAGGTCATCAGGCCCTTCGAGAATTATTCCAGCCCCGCTTCCCTTCAAGTTAGATGATCCGTCAACATATAGGATCCAGATGAAGAATTCCGACCTCGGCTTAGAAGAGAGCTCGGCAATGAAGTCGGAGAGGCATTGTGCTTTCATTGGCCCCCTCGGCTCATATTTCAAACCGAATTCCTACAATTATACTGACCAAGCTATCATTCATCCGGCTAGATCGGGTTTCCTGAGCACCTGCTTTATTGGATTATCAGTTTTGACTATAACTTGGTGCGACTGAAAATAAGGTCGTAACCTCAGAGCTGCCATAACTAAGGCGAGGACTAGTTTTTCAATTACTTGATATCATGTTTCTGCGTCTTTCAGGATTCTACTCACATAATACACCGGCATCTGTTGCTCTTCCTCTTCCTGGATGATTACTGTATTGATTGCATAATCGTTGACAGATAGGTACAAGTACAGATCTTTTCCGAGCTGAGACTGAGTGAGGATTGGGGGAGAGGCTAGGAAGAGTTTCAGATCTTCAAAGGCTTTCTGACACTCTTCAGTCCAGATGAACTCTTTTGGTTTTTTCAAAAGCTGGAAGAAGGGTCTTGCCTTTTCTGCGGACTTCGGGAGAAAGCGGGATAGGGAAGCTAATCGGCCGGCTAACCTCTGAATTTCTCTCACATTCCGAGGACTTCGCATTTCCATAACAGCCTTGCATTTATCCGGATTAGCTTCAATCCCCCTGTGTGTTAGCATATATCCTAAGAACTTTCCTCCTTGTACACCAAAAGAGCATTTTTCTGGATTTAACCTCATGTTGTATTTTGAGTTGGCTGAAAATTTCTTCGAGGTCGGCTGAGTGTTGCCTTAGGTCATCGGATTTTACCACCATATCATCAACATATACTTCTAGGTTCTTTCCGATTTGGTCAACGAAAACTTTGTCCATAAGCCTTTGATATGTTGCACCAGCATTTCTTAAGCCGAAAGGCATTACCCGATAGCAGTAGTTGGCCCCATCAGTCATAAATGCCGTTTTTTCTTCATCGGGTGGATACATCCTGATCTCGTTATAACCCGAGTAAGCGTCCAAAAAGGACAAAACTTTGTACCCTGAGGCCCCATCCACCAGTCTGTCAATGTTGGGAAGAGGATAAGAATCCTTTGGGCACGCCTTGTTGAGATCGGTGTAGTCTGTGTACATTCTCCATTTACCGTTGGCCTTTCTAACTAACACCACGTTGGCTAGCCAAGTAGTGTATTTCACCTCTCTGATGAAATTTACTTTGACCAGTTTGGAAGTCTCATCGGCTACTGCTTGGCGCCTTTCTTCGCCAAGTTTCCTTTTTCTCTGAGCTACAGGCTTGGCTTCGGGACATATGGATAGCTTATGGCACATAAAATTGGGGTTTATACCAGGCATATCCGATGTCTTTTAAGCAAACAGATCGGCATTCCTTCTTAAAAACGCTTGAATCCTTTGTTTGACCGAGGGGTCGAGCTGACTGCCGACTTGAGTGCATTGTTCAGCTTGGGCTCCCAACTGAAACCTTTCTAAAGACCCTGTTGGTTCGGCTCTGGACTCGTACATCTTCGTCCTTGGGTCAAGTTCAAACATGCTGACCGAGCTGGCTGAAGTTACCGAACTGACCGAGCTTACCACTTCCGCTTTATCATCCTCGGTATTCTTTGCGATATCCTAGTTCCGGGTAACCTTTAGGCTATCTACATAGCATTGCCTGGCTAGCCTTTGGTCAGCCTGGACTGCGACTATATCTCCGGACTCGACTGGGAATTTCATTGTCAGGTGTGGGGTAGAGATAATGGCTCCGAGTTCATTCAAAGTCGGTCTTCCAATAAGGATGTTGTATGACGTGCTGGCATCTACAATAACGTACCTGACCGATACGGATTTGGAGAGTCTTCCTTCTCTAAACGTTGTTAAGAGATCTATGTAACCTCGGGTTTTTACCCCCGGCGAACCCAACTAGGTTGTCTTCCTGCTCTTTTATCACTTTTTCTGGAATTCCAAGTTTCTTGAAGGTCGCCAGGTATAGAATATCAGTCGAGCTCCCCTGGTCAATAAGTGTTCGTTTGACCGAGAAGTTGGCTAGTTCAACCGTTATCACCATTGGGTCATCTTGATTTGGATCCACCCCTCGGAAATCATCATCCGTGAAAGTTATTGGAGGTCTCCTTGTAGGCTTTCCAGACACCGTGTTGACAGATCGGAGGGCTTTTACATGACGCGGCCGAGATGAACTCATCGTTCCTCCACCTGCAAATCCTCCTGAGATTGTATTGATGACCTCTCTGACTCCTCCTTCTGATTCTTCATTAAGAGCCCTTTGAATAGTCAACCGATCTCCGTTCTGATTGTTTCCTTGCAGGTTTGCATCTCGGTTACGGTTGTCATAACCACGTCTCCGTCGTCTTCGACCAGCTCGTCCGCCTCCATTATCATCTCGGCGAACGAAACGGTCAAGACGACCTGCCCGTACCAAGTCCTCGATTTTTTCTTGGGTTGCTCTACAGTCTTCACTGGAGTGACCATAGTTTTGATGCCACATGCATTCTTTACTTCTGTCAGCATTGGTCGGCGTTTTGGACGGTCGAGGTTAGGTGAGTAACTCAGCGTTGCACACCTCCTGGAGAATGGTTGCCCGAGATCGGTTTAGCGGCGTATAAGATTGGTACCTGGGTTGCCTCTCCGAGAATCCCCTTTCATTGGTCTTTTGGGCCCTTTGTGGATCAGCCCCCCTATTTCTTTCTTTGTTCGGAACCGAGTTCTTGTCTTCAAAACCTCTTTCTCTCCTTTTGAAATCTACCATCTCTTCCGAGTTCATGAAACCTGTAGCTTTTTCCTGCAACTCTTCAAAATCTTTCGGTGGTTTTCGGGATAAATACTCGAAGAATGGCCCCGGCTTCAGACCACCCATGACGGTATGAAGGCAGAGTTCCAAGCTCATGTTGGGAATTAAGATTTGTTTGGCATTAAAACGATCCATATAATCTCTGAGTGATTCATTCCTTTCTTGTTTAAAATTCACCAGCGAGACCGAGTGCCTTTTATGCCTTCGGCTTGCTGCGAATTGTGCGGTGAACTTAGTTACGAGCACATCAAAGGAATCAATTGACCGAGGTGGTAGATTCGTAAGTCAGGTTAAGGCAGGGCCTTGCAAAGTGGTTTGAAAAACTTTGCACATGACGGCTTCCGAATCGGTCAACAAGTAAACAGAAGAAATAAATGATTCTACGTGCTCGGTTAGGTCAGTGGTACCATTGAATTTATCGATGTTAAGGGGCTTAAAATGTCTAGGCATGATTACCTCATCAATGTCATTCGTGAACGGCAACCTCGGCCATCGGTCCATTACCCTTTCCTTTTGGATAGTCCTTTCCGCACGAGATTTAGCTTCTGAAGCCTCCGGGGGAGGTTTGGTCTTGGATGGTCGATTAGTTTCCCGAGGAGAAGGTACGTAGGATGGATCCTTTTGGCTAGCCTCGGGCGAGGATTGCTCTTCCTCGGAAGGTGTCACTGATCTTTCTCTTTTCCGAGTTCTTAAAAGCCTTTGATTCTGTGCACGTATCTCCTCATTCTCCTTCCACAGCTACCTTAGCTGTGCCATAACCTCTCCCAGTCGAGGGTTACCTTCATTGACGGGAGGGGGAGGGTGATTGTCGTGGTTCTGGTTCGTGTTAGAGGCCTCATGATCTTCATGGTTCATGCTGTTCGCCCCTCCCCTGGGACCATTCCGTGTAGTCACCATCAAGCTTTCTTGTGGAACCGGGGAAAGTTTTTCCTCGGTCCCACGGTGGGCGCCAAAAGTTCCTGCCGAGATCCGACTTGCCGGAATCTCACCGTAGAACGTAAAACCAAGTGTGAACGATGGGGATTGTTTTAGATTATGGCTTTACAGAATATTGTATTCCAGTCCTACGTATCCCAATGGGAATCAAAGTCAGACGTAGTTCTAGGTTCAACCCTTGACCGTAGTGATCTCGATCCCTTAATCTTGTATCTGATGAATACCAGCGAGCAAGGACTCTTCAATAGTCTCTTGGTCAAGCTAGTTTCTCTAATACGCTTAAGGGAGAGTCACCGGGGTTTGTCAAAAGTGAGTTTCTCTCTTGGGGTTCTCCTCTTTTATAATAGGATCCCCATATCCTTAAGAGATCTGGATATATTTCCTTTTATCTCTTAAATCTTCTGAGATGTGATTTCCTTAATTTAAGGGATATTATCTCTTTTAACCGGATAAGGCTATATGAGATAATATCCGGATTGATTAAGATGATATCTTAAATTGATCTCCTAACCGTATAAGGTTATTTGAGATAATGTCAGGATTATTATCAATATCTTATCCTTAATATCTGGGTTGGATCGGGTATCCAAGCTCGGTGGCCGGGTTTTACTCCTTGGCCAGTACAATTTAGGAAAGATAGAAATAGATATGTCGGGGAAGGAGAGTTGGATGACTGGAAAAGTTAGGAGGAAGATGAGAAATGGAAAGGAAACTTCTTTATGGTCAGACCAATGGGTTAGGGAGGAGAAGTTAAAAGATAGATTTTATAGGTTGTTTCTTATAGGTTAGATAGATGGAAGGATGGTATTCAGAAGAGAGGGTTGAGGTGGCACGTGAGTCTATTTGACTCGGGAATGTTTACTAAACGAGTTTTTTTGTCATTAACCAATTGTGTAAAGAACCAACCAGACCTATCGGTTCATTCGGTTCAACTGGGAAGTAGCTATGTATGCAATGTGGTTACATCCTGAAATTTGGATGTCCTAGTGAAGAGTGGAAACCGAATGGAACCATTCGTACTGTCAAACCAGGGACGAAATTGAAAAATCGAAAATCGGTCGGTCCACAAATTAACATTATTGTTTTGAATGCTTTGAACTCTACTCTTTCACTTTTTGAGTTTCTAACTTTGAAAAACGAAAACCATCACCCCACCTCAAACTTTGTTAGAACAAAGACCCTAAGGCAACTGATGATCCCAATTCCTAGCCCCAACCTCAGCCCACGCAGTCGACGTTCATCATCTCTGCTTTCGTTTCCTGTGGACGTTCAATTTATTGACTTATTCTTCAATTCGGTTTTCCCCTCCATGGGAAGAGAAAAAGAATAAAATAAAAAAATTACTACCTCCGATCCATATGATAAGAGACAAAACCCTAAATCACACAAATCAAGCGAAAGTCTTGAAATGAGCTAATTGTAATTAATAATCATATAAATATAGATTTCCAAAAATATCCTTTCAATATTGATGAACCAACTCACTTGCATAGAAAATTGATATATCTCGTAAATGTAAATCCGATTATAAATAAGGATAATATTAAAATTAGCATTTAATATATGTGGAAATTAATACATATTTTTAATATTTTGGACAAAAAATGAATCATTTGTTTTTTATAATATGGCTCAGAAATAGTATTAGAGAGAGTCAAAAGAGGTGAGAGAAAGTGAAACAAAAATATTATTAATGAGTGCCAACTATTGAGTCTCGAAAGAATAGGTGGATTGGTTTCCGTGGTGGAAGAGGAGTTTACATATTGAAAACTACGATATTCATTTTTATATTGGGACAACTGGGAACTAAATATTGGAAACTACATGGACCAATCGAGAACCACATATATTTAATTACGTATGGGGAACAATTGAGAAATATACTTATTTTTATATTGATATATTGGGAACAATTGGAAACTACGTATTTTTTTATAACGCACATATTTTGCATAATTTATTTATTTATTTAGTAGTTATTATTACCAGTAGTTAATTTAAGAAAGAAACAGTTAGAGAGTTAGTTACAGTTAGAGAATTAGTTAGCTTTCTGTTAGAGTTCTGTTTTTCTTCCTTTCTGTTTTCTATTCTGTATATATGCTTATAGTGTAAGCTCATATGAGTAGCTTTTGTATCATTTTTGATCAATCAATGAGAACAAGTTTTCTCTCAGCTTTCACTAGTTTTTCTGCGCTGCTATGATATCAATATGGTATCAGATTTTCCCTTCCTTTCTTGAACTTTCTCCTTGCTTTTTCCTTATCTTTCTTTCATTTCTTCCTCTTCGATTCTTCAAATGGCGCATTCTACATACTCAGATTTTGCCACAAACCCTTCAAATCCCTATTATATGCATCCAAATGAAAACCCCTCTCTTATTCTTGTTACTCCTCTGCTAGATAGCAAGAACTATCAAACATGGGCGCAAGCCATGAAAGTTGCCCTAATTTCAAAGAACAAATTGAAATTTGTTGATGGCAGTCTCAATCCACCTATGGTTTCTGATATTCTCTATGAACCTTGGACACGCTGTAACAACATGGTTCTATCTTGGCTGCGACAATCGATTTCTGAAAGTATCCATAAATCTGTTATCTGGTGCAATCGTGCTTCTCTGGTTTGGAAAACTCTTCACAAGCGCTTTTCTCAGGGAGATATCTTCCGAATTGATGAACTTCAAGAAAGTCTTTACCAGTGCAAGCAAGGTAATCTTGATGTTTCTAGCTATCTTACTGAGTTAACCACGATTTGGGAGGAAATTGATAACTTTCGCCCAGTTAAGGATTGCAATTGCGCAATTCCTTGTTCTTGTGGTGCTGTGGCCGATGTAAAGAAATACAAAGAACAGGATAAAGTCATTCGATTCCTTCGAGGTTTGAATGAGCAATACTCTCATGTTAAGTCAAATATCATGATTATGGATCCTCTTCCTGAGTTAGACAAGGCATTTTCAATAGTCATTCAACAAGAAAGGCAATTTACCACTTCTCCCCATCTTGATGTTCCTGTAGAACAACAGTCTTTAGTGATGCAGGTTCAACAATCTGGTCCTAGAAGTCAGTACCAAACCAATCAGAATTTTAACAGAGGATTTTCTAGAGGTCGTGGCAATGGTAGAAACAGTTATGGGGGAGGCCGAGGACACAATCAAGGTTCCAACAGAATTTGCACTCATTGTGGTAGAACAAACCACACTATTGATACATGTTTCCTTCTTCATGGCTATCCACCTGGTTATCAAACCAAAGGAGGCAAGGGTGCTGTTAATCTTGCCCCCAATTCTGATGTTGTTGAACAGAATCTCTTTCTGGAAAATAGCCCTGCAATTGACCCACCCGCTAGTCCCTCTCTGAATCTTATTCAAGAGCAATATCAACAGATTTTGCAGCTCTTACAGCAATCACAAGTACAGGCTTCTCCTTCAGTCAATTCTGTCATCTCTCATCCTGTTGTCCTTAATTCCACCTCATCTCCTCTAGTTGGTAAGCAATCTGCCCTTTGGGTTATAGATACAGGTGCAACCGATCATATTACCCATTCTCTTGCTAATTTCATTTCATTTCATTCAATTAAACCTTTTTTTATGTCTTTACCAAATGGTCAACAAACAAGTGCCACCATTTCAGGCACAGTCCAATTATCTGAATCCATTTTACTACATAATGTTTACTATATCTCTCAATTTGCTGTCAACCTCATTTCAGTAACTAAATTCCTTCCTTCCCTGAACTGTCATATTATTTTTTACCCTGATCATTGTTCTTTCTTTCAGAATTCCAACCAGAGGATGATTGGTACAACTAAGAATCATGGAGGACTGTATGTGTTTGAGGCTTCAACACCGGGTTCTGTTACTGGTTGTAATTCCATTTCTCATCCTACTTGTAATTCTGTCTCAAGAAAAAATGATTCTGCCTCTATTTGGCATACCAGACTAGGGCATATTTCTGATACTATACACAAGCGTATTTCCTTACAATATCCATTCATTTCATACAAAAATAATAACACTTCTCCTTGTGACATTTGCCATTTTGCCAAACAAAGACACCTCCCTTACCCTAATAGTTGTTCCAAATCTACTAGAATCTTTGAATTACTACATGTTGATATATGGGGCCCTTATGCCACACCATCAATTTCAGGTCATCAATATTTTCTTACTCTTGTTGATGATTTTAGTAGGTTTACTTGGGTGATTTTGATGAAGTTTAAAAGTGAAACTCGAAAACATCTCATGAATTTTATTACTTTCATTGACACTCACTTTGGTTTAAAACTTAAATGCCTTCGGAGTGACAATGGAAGTGAGTTTCTTATGACTGATTTCTTTAATGCCAAAGGCATTATTCATCAAAGGTCATGTGTTGAATCACCTCAACAAAATGACATTGTTGAGAGGAAACATCAACATATTCTCAATGTTGCCCGTGCTCTCTCTTTTTCAAGCTCAACTTCCTATCAATTTTTGGCACTTTTCCATTCAGCATGCTGTCCATTTGATTAACAGATTGCCTACACCTCTTTTAAGAACCAAATCTCCCTATGAACTTCTTCACCAAAAATCTCCAACTCTTCTTCACCTAAAAGCCTTTGGTTGCCTAGCATATGCATCCACCTTGCAAAGTCACAGAACAAAGTTTCAACCCCGGGCTCGCAAAACAGTTTTTCTAGGCTATAGAGATGGCACCAAAGGATATCTCTTGTATGACATTCAATCTCATGATTTTCTTGTTTCCAGAAATGTTATTTTCTATGAAACTGTTTTTCCTTTCACTAAATCACCACCCACTTCTCCCCTCTCCACAATTCCATATGTTTCTCTAGACAATTCAGACCTTGCATCAGTTCATGACACTGCCTTGTCACCTAGTCATGATCCATCCATTCCCATCAGTTCTCCACATCCTCTTGTTCCCTCTATCACTAGTCCAGAACCTGCTCCATTAATTCCACCTCCTAACCTTGTTCCAACTCGTCAATCAACTAGGACTAGAAACAAGCCCTCATATCTTGAAGCATACCACTGCAGTCTCCTTGCTTCTTCTCTGCCCGAATCATCTTCAGGTAATTCTTCCTACCCTTTATCTTCTGTCTTAGATTATGATCATTGCACTCAGTCATATAAATCTTTTTGTCTTAATGTTTCATCTACTGTTGAACCCAAATCCTTTTCCCAAGCCTGTAAATTTGATTGTTGGAATGATGCTATGAAAGCTGAACTAAATGCTCTTGAGGCCACCAACACTTGGTCTATTGTTGATTTGCCCCCAGACAAGACCCCTATTGGCTGCAAATGGGTCTATAAAGTGAAGTACCATGCGGATGGTTCCATTGAGAGGTATAAAGCCCGCTTGGTAGCAAAGGGCTATACTCAAATGGAGGGTGTTGACTATTTTGACACTTTATCACCCGTTGCTAAGTTAACTATTGTGCGTGCACTGCTTGCATTGGCTGCTATTAAAGGCTGGTTTCTTGAACAACTTGATGTTAACAATGCATTTTTGCATGGTGATCTCAATGAGGAGGTATATATGGTCCTTCCACCCGGCATAAAACTTAAAAATTCTGCTGCTGGCTCTACTCAAGTGTGTAAACTACACAAATCGATTTATGGTCTCAAACAAGCCAGTCGTCAATGGTATTCCAAACTATCCACAACACTTATATCTTTGGGCTATAAACACTCTGATGCTGATCATTCCCTTTTTACCAAGTCTCATGGTGAACATTTCACTGCTCTCTTAGTGTACGTTGATGATATAGTCATGGCTGGGAATGATTTCCAGGAAATTCAACATGCCAAAGCCTATTTGGACAAAAGCTTCCGCATCAAAGATCTTGGTTCCTTGCGTTTCTTCCTTGGGTTGGAAATTGCGAGATCCAAAACTGGTATTTTCATCAACCAGCGAAAGTATACTCTTGAACTTCTTGAAGACAGCAGTCACTTAGCTGTGAAGTCTTCCCCTACACCCTATGATACATCCCTCAAATTACATGATTCAGACTCACCTTTGTATTCATACGAGTCAGCATATCGAAGATTAATAGGGCGCCTCCTCTACTTGACTACAACAAGACCGGACATTGCCTTTGTTGTCCAACAACTCAGCCATTTTGTGTCTAAGCCCAAGAATGTCCATTATCAAGCCGCCACTAGAATATTGAGATATCTCAAAGAGTCTCCAGCAAAGGGATTATTTTACCCTTCCTCTTCAGTTGTCAGTCTGTTTGGATTTGCAGATTCTGATTGGGCTAGTTGCCCTACTACCAGGAAATCTGTTTCAGGTTACTGTGTTTTTCTTGGATCATCCTTAATCTCATGGAAATCCAAGAAACAATCTACTGTTTCCAGATCAAGCTCTGAAGCAGAATACGGGGCCTTAGCAAGCCTTACATGTGAACTTCAATGGATACATTTCTTGTTTAAGGATTTGCAAATTTCCTTTACTAAACCTGCATCAGTGTACTGCGACAACAAATCTGCCATATATTTAGCACATAATCCAACTTTCCACGAAAGAACCAAGCATATCGAAATAGATTGTTATGTGATTCGTGAGAAAATTCAGAGTGGTCTCATCCATTTATTACCCGTTCCCTCTTCTGCTCAGCTCGCGGATGTGCTCACTAAACCTCTTCTTACTCCTTCATTCTCATCACTCATATCCAAGCTTGGCCTTTGTGATATCCATCGTCCAGCTTGTGGGGGAGTATTACCAGTAGTTAATTTAAGAAAAAAACAGTTAGAGAGTTAGTTACAGTTAGAGAATTAGTTAGCTTTCTGTTAGAGTTCTGTTTTTCTTCCTTTCTGTTTTCTATTCTGTATATATGCTTATAGTGTAAGCTCATATGAGTAGCTTTTGTATCATTTTTGATCAATCAATGAGAACAAGTTTTCTCTCAGCTTTCACTAGTTTTTCTGCGCTGCTCTGATATCAATAGTTATCCAATTCAACCAACGGTTAATCCGATTGAATCATGAGTTGAAGGTCTCGCCAATTCAATTTCCGATTTAGATTTTAAAACATTATCATTAACATGGAAGATTTGAAGTGGAACAAACTTGATGGTTTGTTGTGGACAACTGACACTTTTGGCATATATTCAGTTAAATCCACATACCAGTTAATGTAAGTAGGACATTCAAGCAGGTAAAGGATTTTTTTAAATATTTCTAGTCTAAATTGGCTCCACCGAAGATAGTCAGGTTTGCTTGGAAGTTGATAATGGACAGTTCTTACAAAGGTAAATCTTCAGAAAAAGGAAATCTTGCCTAGAAGTTATTTGTTGTTATGTGTCTTTTGCAAGAAAGATATAGAGATGACGGAGCATCTCTTCTTTGAGTGCAAGTTCTCTTATTTTTTCTGGCAAAAATTGTTATGTTTGGTTTTGATGTTGTGTTAATAGGAAAGTGGACGGAATCAGTTTTTGCATATATCAAATAATTATTATATCAACTCATTCATTTTATTCACTGAATATAAAATTAAAAATTTACACCGTAGACAATTACATATTTATGGACTTTTAAGTTACTTTATTTTTTTTTATTTATTATTTCACATATTATAGAAAAATATAATAATTACCGGTAGATAATTTTATTTTTTAAGCTTATTATGTATTACTACAGAAAAAGAGCTTTAATAACCTTTTTTTAGCCTTTAGTAACGCTTACAAGCTCTATCTATTCACCCGTTACTGAAGGTGGAAGAAAAGAAAGTGGTGCATAGACAACGCTTTTTCAATAAAGCATTATCTATTAATCCTCACTTTAGACAGCGCTTCTTTAAAGAAGCACTGTCAATTCCTCACTTTAGACCGTGCTTCCTTGAAGAAGCGATGTCTATTCATTTTAAAAAAAAATATTATTTACATTGTTTTCCTACATTTCCCACATGCACTCAACAAAACCAGGACATCAAAACAATTTATCCATCCCACTACACTCAGCAAAACTCAACAAAACCATGCATTTACATATATATAATGTACATATTAAGCTTACATACAATATTCGTAAGTATAAACCAAACATCAAAACCATATAATCATTTAACTAATGTATTTTCTATGATTCACAGTAACACATACATATAATTAACCAATTCTAATATTTAAGTCCATGTACTAAAAAGTAGCTAACCTGCACTAGACAATAACTATAGCAAATTAACCAATACATGCGCACACTACAAACAATATATACAAGCTAATTAACCAACACACTAGTAACTCTATACAATTTCTGCATATGGCACTACAAAAAAAAGGCCGGATTACCGATGGCCAAAGTCCGTCGGAAATGCCAAAAATCCGTCGGTAAAGCGCGTTTCTGACGGACTTTCCGACGGACACCTTTCCGTCGGTACCAGGCTCGTAGGAAACGGTTTCCACTACAAGAAAACACAGAATTACCGACGGAAGTTTTCCGACGGCTATGGTTCCGACGGACTGACCGACGGATTTGGGCATCGGTAAGTGGGAATATGAAAAGTTTATGAAACGTTACCGATGACTTATCCGTCGGTATTTCTGTCGGAATAGTGCGCGTGAATGGCAAAAATTAGGCACGAAAGCTTACCGATGAGCTAATCCGTTGGTAACTAAGAAAAACCTACCGACGAAACTTCCATCGCCAATCTCATTATCAGTACCGACGGCCATTTTCGTTGGTAAATGTATTTTTGAATTACCGATGGAAAAAGCCGTCGGTAATTTAAAATTGATCGTCGGAAATTTTGACCTCAAATCCACATAAACCCTCTTCTCCCTCACTTTTCTCTTTTCTCTCTTCTCTCCTTTCTCTCTGCTTCTCCTCCGTGCCACTGTCTCCGCCGCGCTCTCCACCACCCCACGACCACCGCTTTCTGTCACCACCACGCCTCCTTCTCCCTTTCTCCTTTTACATTTCCTCCTAAACCCAAATCTCCTTCCCTCTCTTCCACCGCCACCACCATGCCCACCTCGCTTTCCACGACGCCACCACCATTGCGCCTCTGTCACCACCGTGCCGCTGTCACCGCACCGTCTTCTCCTTCCCTCTCTGACACCGCGCCACCACCACTAGTGCCACCACCACCTCTTTCTGGTATGGATTCCTTTTAATTTTCATTTTTTAATTTTATTTTTATTAGCACCACCTTTAACCACCGCTTTCACCACCACCACTCTACACAGAACCACCACCATCCCTTTTTTATTTTCATTTTTTTATTAGATTTTCTCATTTTTATGATTATTGGTTTGGATTCTAAAAGGGTATTTTTTTGCATTGTTTCAGAGTCATCAGCTTCCTCCGACAGCAACTCCCGGGATCCATTGCGGTACATTGAATTTTTTATGCCTGTTGATGGTCTTATATATTTTTTTTGAACAACATGTGTTGTTTGTGTCTATGTTGGTATATTTTATTTCAGTGAATGATATTGTTTTAATTAATTATTTGTATTATGTGCATGTATTTAATTTATTTATTATAAAAATATATGTCTAGTGTGTGTAAAGTTATTAATTTGTGTGGGTTTTTTTTCAATTAATTAGTTGTATTACATGCATGTAAAGTTGCTAAATGTGGTATGTTTGTTTCTGCCAAATGCGTAATAAACTTAATGTATTTCCTTAATATAATAAAATCGTAAGGACAAAATTTAGTGATGATAAGATTTAGTGTAGATAACATTACAGAATTGGTAAAATCGTTTTCCTCCACACCTGCAGCTGTGATGGAGCATATATGGCAATAACTCATGTTCATTGATTAATTAAGCGTGATTTGGAATAATGAATTAAGTATTTAACGGATAACAAAATGTATTAATTATTTAAATAATTAAAAAATAATGTCTAATTAATTAAGAAGTTAATTAAATCATTCATCTCACAAATAAGTTAATATTTGCACATGCCGCATCCAGAATATCTGTTAATGGCATGTCGGGGATATCTGCTCATGGTTTATCGGGAAACGTGGACGACGAAATGTTTTAAAATATTTGCATAACAATAAAATTAGATTGATTAAATAATTAAAAACATTAATGATTAAATAAGTAAAAAATAGAATATGAAAATAGTTAAATATATAAGTATAATTATTATTTTTTCAACAATAATAAACTTAAATGAGTAATAACTTAATAATTACATAACACCAAAATTAAATTAAATAATCAAATAAAAATGATTGAATAAATTAAAACAGTGTAAAAAATAAAGATTTAATCAAAAGAGTGGCGAACAATTTAATAAATTTTGATTAGAGTAATTTTTTTTTTTTTTTGCTAATGCTTTGTTTATGATGGTTGCTTAAATATTGGTTTGATTGATTGCTAATAATGTCAAACTTTATGCAAATTATTTCTGTTACTTGAAGTTTTATTTTATCTTAGAGTGTATATATATATATATATATATATATATATATATATATATATATATATATATATGAGAGAGAGTTAATGCGTTATTGAGAAAAACCGTAGTTTCCCATTCAAGGTTCAATATTATTGAGCATGTGTACTCATGGTCATGGTATCGCTCATTTTATTGAATCTTGAATTGTCCAATTGGGCAGTTTGGGAAGAAACTTTTGCTCCACTGATATACTAGTTACTCGATGATTGTAATTTGTGAAATAGTTGATTAAATTTCGGGTTGAAGCATTTCCTTTTGTTCTCCGGGTCCATACTTGATTGTGGTATTTCACCGCGGTCAAGTCGTGTACTTGGAAACCGATGGGAGATGCTACCGAAATTTCGTCAGCTATAAGACATGAGAAGTGATGAGTAACTAGTATAATACAGTGATGAAAAAGTTTTTCCTCGAATAGGATAGGGCCACACCTTTTAAGGAAAGGGAGCTATTCGGGGTCATTGTATCATGTTTAAAAATACTTCAATTTATCTGAAAATGCATAAGGATGGAATATTATCCCTCGAACCGTAGTTAGGAGTATGATAGGAATGAGTCTGGGAGACAACTTCTGAAACAATTATTTGTAGCTGGAGTTGAGGAGTTTATATCCAAAGTGAAGCAACATTGTGATTATGTCGAAGAGGGGGGATTAGATGTCCGTGCACAAAGTGCAATTGTATGGCGGTTTTGAGTGATGATGACGTGAGTTTACACCTATACCGACGTGGGTTCAAGCCTAATTATTGGATATGGACTGATCATGGTGAGGATTTACCGGATATTGATTTGAATGAAGTCGATGGTGACGATCTTGAAATGGGTGCATCAGGCAGTGGCTACCACGATGAATATGTCGAACAACTCCAGTCAATGCATATAATGGTCGATGATTGTCTTGGGCAACATGGGAATTTTGAGGCGGATGAGTCTGATGACATGGAAGAGCCTCCTAATGAATCGGCACAGAGATTATACAATCTATTGTTACAGACAAATAAGCCATTGTTTAAAGGGGCGTCAGATTCAAAATTATCAATTTGTGTTAGGCTTCTAGCTTGCAAGTCCAATTGGAATGTCCCAGAGCAGTGTTTGGAGTTCTTTTGTAAAATGCTTCAAGATGTGACACCCTTCAAAGAGTTGTTGCCAAAAAGTTATTATGATGCGAAGCGGTTGGTGTCGAAACTAGGTTTGGGGGCCAAGAGGATTGATTGTTGTCCAAATGGGTGCATGCTATATTATGGGAGTCAGTCTGGCAAAAATGACAATGCGTTGGAAGAATGTAAATTTTGTCAGACACCCAGGTACCGCGTTCAAAGTAGTACCATAGTAAGAGGAAATCAGTTCCTGCGAAGGCAATGTTGTATCTGCCAATAATTCCAAGGTTGCAGAGACTGTTTGCATCAACACAAACTGTGGGACAAATGAGGTGGCATAATGAAAATAGAAGAAATCCGGGCGTCATACACCACCCTTCTGATGGTGAAGCTTGGAAGCACTTCGATCGGGTTCATCCTGATTTTGCAGCAGATCCTCGCAATGTGAGACTTGGGCTGTGTTCAGATGATTTTACCTCGTACATTTAGGCGTCAGCCTCGCCATATTCATGTTGGCCAGTGATTGTTACATCGTACAATCTTCCTCCCGAGATGTGCATGTCAAAACCATATATGTTTCTGACTTGTCTCATACCGGGACCATCTAATCCGAAGGCTGGGATAGATGTATATTTGCAGCCTCTGATCGATGATCTGAAGAAGTTGTGGGATGGTGTGTTGACTTATGACGTTTCAAAGAAGCGAAAATTTATGATGAGGGGATCACTGATGTGGACTATCAATGATTTTCCTGCATATGGCATGCTCTCTGGTTGGGGGACCCACGGTAAATTGGCATGCCCGTATTGCATGGAACATGGAAAGGCTTTTACCCTTAGATATGGTGGCAAAAGTTCCTGGTTTTATTTCCATCGTCGGTTCTTAGATCCCGACCATCCCTTTCGAATAAACGTCCGAGTATTCAAAAAGAATCAGACATAAGAGGAAGGTTCACCGCCTTTGTTGACTGAACAAATATGGGGTCGAGTTAGAGATCTTCCTAAAGTCACTGAAGCAGGTGTGTCAAAATTACCCGGGTATGGAGAATGGCATAACTGGACAAAACAAAGTATTCTTTGACAACATTTTTAACACGGTTATAAATGTGTCTGGCAAGACGAAGGACAATGAGAAGGCAAGGATGGACATAGCTATGTACTGTAGACGAAAGGATTTGGAGCTGAAGCCGCAACCTAATGGAAAAATGGTCAAACTAAAAGCTCGTTACATTCTAACCGCCGATGAAGCGAAGTCAATTTGTCGGTGGTTAAAAGACCATAGAACCCCTGATGGTTATTCCTCTAATTTGGCACAATGTGCTGATGTAAGAACAGGGAGGCTTCATGGGATGAAAAGTCATGATTGTCATGTATTCATAGAGTGTTTGCTTCCTATTGCTTTCAGCTCGCTGCCCCAGTATGTTTCGAACCCGCTTACAGAAATCGATCATTTCTTTAAAGATATATGCTCTGCAACTTTAAGAGAGGATGGTCTGACGAAGATGGAATAAAACATTCCAATAATTCTGTGCAAGATGGAGAAGGTTTTTCCCCCAGGATTTTTTGACTCAATGGAAGATCTCCCTGTCCATCTTGCATATGAAGCGAGGCTTGGTGGACCAGTACAATATAGGTGGATGTATCCGTTTGAAAGGTAATTTTATTATATTTTGATATTTAAATAATGAGCGACCATTGGATAATGCCTTTTCAACGATGTTTTTTATTACTTAGATTCATGGGCGACTCTAAACGATCAGTTAAAAACAAGGCCAGGGTGGAAGGATCAATCTGTGCGTCATACTTACACCGTGAGACAACCTATTTCTGTTCCCACTATTTCAACAACTTTTTGTTGGCACCAAGAGATGTTAGGAACGAGGTAGATGCTGATAATGCAGGGTATCCTTATATGCTATCCGTATTTAACCTTCCTGGTCGTCATGCTGGCAAGGCGCTTATTTATTGGTTAACTGATGAGAAGTATGCATCGGCCCATGTACATGTCATGATAAATTGCATTGAGGTGAAACCATACCACGAGTAAGTCTTAGCGACCTATTTTTGAAATAATGTATCACATGTTATTATAATTTTTCCTTTAACACATAGTACACATTTTATTTGTCAGTGTGTTCCTTCAAATTAATCAATTAAGTGAACAAGATGGTTCTGCTCGTACACATGCAGATTTTCCTGAATGGTTCAAGCAACAAGTAAGTGTATTATGACGATGCAAACACTATATTAAGCTTAATTTTGCCTCTTGAAAAAATTAACTATTTAATATGACTTACCTATTCGTAGGTGTATCAACAACCGTTAAGCGTGACTCATCAACACTTGAGAGATTTAGTGTATGAGCCCTATAGCTGTGTTAGATCATGGCATACATACTTTGTTAATGGGTACAAATTCCACACAGATGAATGGAATGTGGGCAAAAAGACAATTAATAGCGGGGTTGTCGTACAGGGTGAAGGTACCGGTGATTTTTATGGGGTCGTAAAACACATATACGAGTTACAATACAATACTACTACTTATCCTAAAAAAGTAGTCTTATTTTATTGTAACTGGTTTGATCCATCGAGGACAGGCACAAAAGTTGGTCCCAAGTATGGAACTGTGGACATTCACATGGATAGAAGATATCAACAGTTTGATCCGTTTATAATTACTCAGAATGCAAAACAAGTTTATTATGTCCCTTATCCAGCAATGAGAACAGACAAACGAGGTTGGTGTGTTACAGTCACTACCAAGCCTAGGGGTCTCATAGAAATCGATGATACAGAGGATGAGACGCCATTCCAGGCGGATGAATCGTCACATGTCAATGAAGTAATTGAGGTCGAGCGTATTACTGGCATGTTGGGATCTGCAAATGAAGGGGAAGAAGTGGTCATTGGTAATCAAGCATCCATGCATGCATCATCAGAGGAAGAAATCCAAAGTGATGACTCAATACAAGAAGAAGAAGAGTCGGACTTACAATAAGATGACGATACCGAGTCTGAATAGGAAGTTCACTATTAAATTATTTTTATTGTATTTTAAATATTTGCTTATGAAATATAATGTAAGACTTGACGACTATTGTTCTATAAAAATAGTTGCTTAGTTTAGACTGTAAAATATCAATTACTTATTGTTTTTACACTGATATGTAATTGTGCTATAAAAATAGATATGTCAGCATCAGGAGGACAGCCGCCCCGTCCCCCCACCGCCCAGCGATGATAAGGGGAAGGGGAAGGCTAAGCGAGGACGATACCGCACCCACCCCCATCCCTACCGTACCTACCCTATCGCCACCTACAGGAGCCTCCCCCACCCATTCTTCACCATCCCCCACCCATTCTATACCCTCACTGATCCATACTACATCATCCTCTACCCATACTACATTATCCCCAACCCACACTATCCTACCCTCCACCCATGTCCAAACCTCCACTCGTTTTGCGCCACGACACGCACTAGATGGCTACTCGCCGCCCCCTACTTGACCCACACCCAGTACCACCAGCATCATCGATTGCGCCGGCCATACACCCAGCAGGATTATCATTTATGTCGACTCCTGGGATGATGCCACAGCCGGACACGACCATTCCATCCTCATCATCCGGGGCCGCATACGGTCACGAAACGGCCATACCATCATCATCGTCTATGAAGCAGTCAGTCGCGGCTGAGGACTTGCCTGAGTGGGTCAGGGTTCCCGCACCTGAGGATCGACCATGGATCCGTCCTGTTTCTGGATCGTAAGTTTAATTTAATTTAATGTTGTTTAGAAATAATTACTATTTAATAAGCATATATTTGTTGGTTGTCATATTGTTGTTTTAATAAAATTATGAATTTTTCAGCTTCACCCCATCGAAAGTGGGATTGAAGCACGTTACCTTTGCCATCAAGGCGCAGTATCGTCGCTTCTGGCTATCATGATGGGTGATCCTCGGGGAGGATCGGGATCGTATCTTCAGACGATTCTGGGTAAGTTCTTGTTTATTAGTTCATGTAATTTTCCCTTTATTTTATGTATTCTTTTGTATAATGCTATTATTATTATTTTCTTTGTTAACAGGAGCTTGTGCGCTGGTTACCGGAGCATACCTCAGAGATACGTGCTATCTTTGACGACCGAGCAGCTGCTCGACTGAGGGACATGCTCCGGGAGCGCCGGATATGTCCGGATTACATCGAGCCCAACATCTGGGCCCAACTGTGTGCGTACTGGGACACTCCAGCTTACAAGCTGTAGTGTGAACAGGCAAAGAGAAATCGGGCTTCCGAGAAGGATGGGAGCATGCACACTAGTGGTTCTATTAGCCACATGCAACATGCCATTTACATGGTATGCATATATAAATAACATTATTTATAAACTGTATATTTTTATTAAAAATTTGTTTTATAACTAATTGATTTTATTGGTGTGTCGGTTGCAGGCAAGAGAGCTAGCTCGGTCCGTTGATGTCCCTACGGTCTTTGAGCAGACACATATTCGCTCGGACACTGACGAGTTTGTTGATGAGAGGTCGAGGCAGACAGTGGTGAGCTAAAGTATTTTTTTATATTTAAACTATTGGTAATTATTATATATATATATATATATATATAGTTTAATACATATTGATTGTAATGTATTGATCGCGGGTGGAGTACAACGCCAGGTTTAGTCAGGTAGCATTTGAGGCTGCCTCCTGCTCTAGTACCTCAGATCCTTCTCAGCTGGACCCCACCGAGGTTGAGCGACTACAAACCCAGGTCTGGATGGATGTGGCGAGCGGGAAAAACAAGGGACGGATTTACGGTACTGCGACCCTAGCCAGGTCGATTCATCGGGGGTCGACGTCGAGCATGACCATTAGGGAGCCTACATCCTTCGGTTCACAGGACACGGAGAAGGTGCATCGGGTGAGGCAGGAGGTGCAGCAACAAAGGGAGACGAACGAGTGCATCATGCAGCAGATGGAGACATTCTCTACGGTCATGATCGCTGTGGTCGATTTCCTCCCACCAGACAGGCGTAGCGCTCTGCAGGGGGTCCTCCATGCCACCAAGCCCCAGCCCTCCACTACTACTACCGATCCACCACTGCATCAGCATGATGACGGTCTATCTACTGAGCCGCAGCTTGATGGTCATGTGCGCCGACAGACTCCCCCTGACAAGACAACGATGACATATATTATGGTGATGAGTGATAGGATAGTTATAGGTGTAGTAAAGATTTGTAGATAGACGAATATTTTATTTATGGATTATATGTTGAGTTTGTTTTTATTTTAAATTAATTTTAATTTAATTTCTTTTTAAATTTTATTTTAGTTTCAATTTTGTTTTGTAATTGATAATTTAATATATTTAATTAAAATAAAATATAATAATTAAATTATAATTAATTATAATACAATATAAATTAATAAATAAATTATAATAATAATTAATAAATAAAATATAATTAATTAAAATAAAATATAATAATAATTGATAATTAAATATAATATTTAATATTGAATATATAAATTTTAATAAAAATAATTAATTATTAATATAAAAAAATAAATAAAAAATAATTTAAAAAATAGAAAAAACTTTGTTTCTGATGGATATTTCCGTCGGTAACTGTTGGTTACATTTTCCGATGAAAAATTCTACCGATGGAATTTCCGTCGGTAATTTGGGGTTCTGTGTGGCAAACTTTTCCACGGTTAAAGTCATCGAAAATTTCCGATGGACGAACTAGATCCGTCGGAAAGGCTTTCCTACGCGCCTATTATCGACGGAACCGTGTCTGTCGGAAATTCCTTCGGTAATGTTGTTTTCCGACGGGTTTTTTCCATCGGTAAGTCGTGTTTTTTTTAGTGTTCCGACGGACGACCAGATCCGTCGGAAACATTACCGACGGATTTTTCCGCCGGAAACATTACCGACAGATTTTTCAGTCAGAAACGTCACCGACGGTCATGTCCGTCGGTAATTAGGTTTTTTTTAAAAAATCATTAATTATTTTTATTTTTATTTTAAATATAAATCAGGCTCTTCTTCCCATTCCTTTGCTGGATCCGTATATTCATATACTGCTTGGCCTTGGGGGCATCCGATTCTTTAGACTCAGCAAATGGGTCGAAAGGGGTTGGGATCTGGATTTCCAATTCAACCATGTACTCTGCTTTTTGGAAATTTAGCAACACCAAACACAGACAGCAACTACAACAAAGAACCACAAAAAAACCATGTCAAATTTAGTACTGAATAATAAAAACATCAGTAACAACCATTGGATTGAACTTACAAATATGTACATAGATAAAACAATGTCAGATTTAGTAAGAATGAAAAAATTAAAATAGAACCACACGTGCAAAGAGAATGGGGGACCAGGGAGAAGGGAGAAGAGAAGGGGAGGGCGGTGACCGCGGTGGTGGGGGCCGGACGGTGGTTGCACAAGAGGCGGTGGTCGCACAAGGGGTGGTGCAGGGAGCCGTCGCCACAGAGAATAGATAAATAGTAGAGAGAAGAAGAAAGGGGAAGTGAGGGGAAAGAGTTTTTTGTTCTGATTTAATGAACTTTTCCGACAGATATTATGCATTTCCGACAGACATTTCCATAGGTAATTCAAATTTTTGAATTACCGACGGAAAATTCCCTCGGCAATTCAGATTTTTGAATTACCGATGGACATTCCATTGGTATTCGGAGACTTCATTTCCGACGAAAAATTCCGTCGGTAATTCATATTTTTGAATTTCCGACGGAAAATTCCCTCAGTAATTCAAAAATCGGAATTACCGACGGAATTTTCCGTCGGTATACGTAGACTTTATTTCTGACGGCCTTTTCGTCGATAATTTCATTTACACTTACCGACGGAAAAGTCCGTCGGTAGTGTCTCACACCAAAAATTTACTCTTCCCACTAGCATTTCCGACGGACTTACCGATGGAAAAGTCGTTGGAAACTTTACCGACGAGCTTTCCATCGAAAAAGCAGTCCGAAACTTTACCGACGGGTAAATTCTGTCGGTAATGTCATAATTACCTACGCCCATGGAGTTCGTCAGAAAAATTCCATCAGTAAATACGTCTTTTCTTGTAGTGTGGATCTCATCTTCTGCCTGATGGCACAAAATCCTTGCTGTCGGTCAGCAGATACACACACAGATCACTTGCATATACATACAAGTCTAATATATAGGAGAGACACTAGCTAGCATAATATCAGAGTATGTTGTCCTGGATGATTTTGAAAATCAAGACTTGGCTCCTCTATTTAATCCTCAATGAATTAGCGAAGCCTTGAATGCAAAATCAAACAACTTCATTGAAGTACATATTTTGAATCATCACATATATGAAGATAAAAATAAATGCATATATACTTACCCATTGTATGTATCCCTCATTGTATGTTAAACTAAAGCATGTGTGCATGAAAAGTGGTAACTTATTAGCCATGAGTGCAAATATGTATAATTGAATTCTGTTTGGTGTTGATTATTTCTTTTTGGGTTTACAATGACGGCATAGAGATTTAAACCTCCAAACCCCTCACGACTAGGCGACTAGACCACTCCATGGTTTCTATTACTAGCAATAATTAACAAAAATTCATATCTTCCAGAGAAAAACTCCACTCCTACCCCAAGACTCAGCAAGTGTTCAACTATAAACTACTCGATACCAATTATAACCCAATCCCAACATGAAAACATAAAATAAAATGGGCTAACCCTTTGGAATGCTTGAACTATATCCGGTGGCGGATCTAAGACCCAGAACACTGGAGGCAACATATTTTTAAAATAATTAATAATAAATATCATCATATATATAAAGATAAAAGCATGAATGTTAATATCACAAAACTTTAATATATCTAATCAAATAAATTACATACCTCATAACTTCCCTCTACAAGAAAAGGGAATTCACTCCTGCATATGGTTAAAGATAGTCAAACTATACGATGAACCCTTACAGTTCATACGTCACTTGATGATAAAAAATCATACATCAACGACGTAAACTGTTGCATGAACTCAAAAAATTTATTTTTACTTGAAAAAGATTATTTTTTTAATTTTTATAAAAGAAATTATTTTATTTGAAGATGCATTTTTATTAATGAGACAAGAACACAAATTTGACCCAATTCTAAAAAGTCCATGATCAGGAAAGTCATTTTTTTTTATCTTATAAAAAAAATTGACTAAAGTAACACAACCCACATATTATGAGCCCAACAACAGAACCCCAAACTCAAATGATAAAACAAAAAAAAAAAAATAAAAAACAAAATAAAGTAAAAAGAGCAATTAGAAGAAAAGAAGAAGCTAGAAGCCTCTTCATCGTTACCAACAAGAAAGAGACGGAGGGGGAAAGGGCTAAATGAGCACTTGTACAATTAACCCTAACATTTTAATTGAACAATTAAATGAGCAACCATCAGCTAGGTGGCTAAATTAAACAAGTCAAAAAGTACATGAATGAGGGGAAAGAGCAAATTCCTCAAATTCCTCAAGACTCGCGATCTGACCTCACGAGGGACAAAGGAGGAGGCGTGGAGGCGCAGTGGCGGAGGGACAATGGAGGAGGCGGACTCGCGATCTCTTGCCTCGCCTTTGAGAGGTGTCACCGGTGGTCAAAGGAGGCTCTGTTCTGTTTGTGCTGCTGCTTGCTGTGCTGTGTTGTTCTGAACGATATGCTCTGTTCGACTGTTCTGTTTGCGGTGGTCAAAGGAGGCTCTGTTCGAGAAGGTGAAGGGTCGGCAGCGGAGGCCAGCGGAGACTGCGGAGGCTTTGTGTAGAAGAAGAATGGAGTGGTGCTGTAGTGGTGGGGTCAGATGGAAGGCAAGTGTCGTGGGTGTGGGTCCAAGTGGTCAAGTGTGTGCAGCTGATATCCTAGTGGCATGGGTGTAAATATTTACAACTAATGGGAGAAAAAAAATTAAGGTTATTATAAGATTTTTTTAAAATTTGAGAGGGTGCATCTGTGCACCCTCACTGTTGAATAGATTCGTCGTGACTCTGGCAACTGATCACTGCCTCGAACTTCAATAAAGATGAATGACTCAACCTCCCATACTGAAAGTAGAAAAAAATGCTTTCGGAAGCATAGGCATGCCTTGCTAAAGTACCACTTCGATAATATTTCTTTTACCACCCCACACATGCCATAAAAAAAGAATCTAATTAGATATGGTTTTTATAAGTTGAATGGATGTTGAATATAGTCTTAATGAAATAGGATTACCAGGCTTCCTATTTTTATGGGAGTTTCAAAATCTTATAGCCATGCATGCATCTTCAGGTAGTACGGCACTAACGTTGGTTTTTGGTTGGTGTCCAAAAGTCCCTTTGTTACAAATAATTAAAAATCAAGCGAGTGTGGGACCTACGAGTTATGCAGTAATCTCATCAGAATGTGTGTATGTATTGTCTGCCAAGTATGAATTTAACAAGTTAGTCAAATCTAGTAATATACTGGCAAAGACTTGATGCTATGACAAGTGTATAATTTTAGGAAAAAAATATGTACCGATTATTGTCAATAATGAAACTTGACAACGAAATCGTTTATATTTTGAAAAGGGGAATTTGAAATTTAAAAGGAGGAAATAGTTTTATATGTAGAAAATAACTCCCTGATTGAACTAAGTTTTTTATAATAAAAGAAGAAACATAAGTTTAAAAAGAAAGTTAAGTAGAGTAGAATCTAAATGTTACAACTTTCAAGAAGTAAATGAGTTTAACAGAACAACATAAGAGAAATGCTAGAAATGAGTAAGAATAAATGAAGAAATTGAATAGAAGAAATGAAAATGGCATCGAATTTTGCCATAGTATTGCAATAAGAAGGATGGAGGGAATACTTGAATGTAATCCGTCAATCTGCTGTGTGATCGAGATGTGTAGGATGTGTATTAAGTAACCTCCTCTATTACATTGTAATAACTAGTATTTATAGGCGAATAAGATAACTACCTAGTAGTAACTTCCTATCTCAATGACTGCCACATGTCCTTGGCAGTTCTCTTAGGCTTTACATTTAAACTGCTTGTCAATACAATTCCAATAACTGCTCAATGTCTTGAACCGCTCCGTGTCAACTGGCTTGTCTTTGACGGGATTAACTGCTTGACAACTTATCTTGGCTATATTGTCAATTTTGAGACTTAGTCATTTTTTCTTTTCCATATCTTTGTCAATCCTCTTATGACTTTCGTCAAAAAGGCTGCTTGTCAATCTATCTTTTCTTCGACATGTACACTTTCTTATCAGCTAACTATTTTCGATATTTAGAACATAACTTTCTTTACTTCAATTCCTTCGTCAACCTTTCGGAATTATTTCTGTCAAAAGTTTGAAATTCTTCCACTAACAGATGTCCCCCAAGTTTTGCTTTTCGACGGTTTTGTTCGAAAGAATAGCAAAATTTGAATTTTAAATTGCCAACAAATTCTCTCAATTCCGTATTTTCATCCGTTAACTAAATCTCATTTTAATTTCATCCCTACTTAATAAGGATAATCATAACGTTGCATGTATCTCGGAATTCGAACCAGAGACCTTCACTCTTCTTTAAATAGCAGTCACATCACTGTCGTGACTTTCTTCTTCTTACCTTTCTTCTTCCCTTGCGAAAAACCCTTCTTCTTTAAAGGACGAAAAAAAACCTTTCCTCTTCCTTAATTTGCTTAATCCCCATGGCAACACTTTCAAAGATGTCAACCTTAGTACCTCGAGCCACGGTTGCTCCTCTTAGGGCAGTAGTTCAAGACCCAATTTTGTAAGAATCAGAATTATGGCAGGAATCTAAGGTAATTTACCCTGTTCATGATTCTTCCGTTGCTTTGAGTCCGTCTGATGCATTCTTGGGTCCTCTTGTAGCCCAAAATGAAATTTCTGAGGATTTACGTGGTTCTTTTCCTTCTGCTAACTCAAATAAGGTTATCTTATATTCATTAACTCCAATCCCTATTCATGTCTTTAAAAAGAGTAATAGAATTTTTAGAATGCCTCCTGCCACTCAGTTTGATGCTTACATTAGTTGGCTTGACCGAGTTTAGGCTGAAAAACGTAACGTGTGGGAAGAAGCTGGAATTAGTAGATTTTTCTTTAATAAAGGCGTCAGTTTTCTTCTGGAACAGAACCACAAATAATTTCCACTTCCCTTATGGAATGATGGGTCCGACTTTATTCGACATGTCAGCTATCACGGGCCTTCGTCCAGATGGCCCTACCATGCATTCCGATGTCGAAGTTGAGAATCAAATTGATGTCTATGTTCCAAAATGCTCTTTCTCTAAATATATAACAGATTTTAGAGGTGGAGACCAAGAACCCGTGACGGATACTGAACACGTAGCCTTTCTGTTTCTTTGGCTAAGTGCTTATGTCTTCTGTAGCAAGTCTGCTACTTTGACTGCTTCATATGTTCCTATTGCTAATCTTTTGTCAACTGGCAAGAGATTAGCACTGGGCCAATGCGTTTTGGCTAACCTTTATGACAGTATGAGTATTTACGTTGATACTGTCAGATCCAGAAAAAAGAAAACCAACATAGGAGGGCCTCTTTGGCTTCTCCAATTGTGGTTGAATGCTGTCTTAGAGCGTCAATTTTCATACAAAGCTCCCTCGGACTTGTCAATCGATACTTATGGCTCTTATCTCTGTTATGTGTCTGTTGAATCTTTGTCAAGAGATGAAACTGCCAACTTCAAGTTCTACTTCAAAATCTTTCACTCTCTTTCGTCCACCTCTTCAAAGATCAATTTCACTCCTTTTATTGACCGGAAGTACGGTCCGGAGTGGTTTACTAAACTAAGCACCACTATATCTAAATCCAACAAGTCAATTTGGACCAAATTTCTTTGCCAAAAAGTCATTTTTGTTGATGGTCCTGGTTTCAAAACCCATAGAATCTATCTTCACTTGCCCAATACCACTGTCTGTCAGCTCGGTTTCTGCCAATCTATTCCTGCTCCTTACTCGTCAAACCCTGATGAGAACTTCATTGATGCCCAAGCTCCAACATATGAAAATATTGTTGCCATCAGTGACGAGGATAAAGCTCGTAGGGCCTTTTTACAGCCTGTTTCATTCTCTGTCTTCCATGGAGTAACTCAAAGATTTCTTGATTAGTGGGATGAGTACTATTCCAACCACCACCTAAGTCTAAAGACCTGCTTGAGTTGCATTGAAGACACTGTGGGTAACGGTGATGATTCTTCTATGCAGGAACAGGATCCAGCATCCAAACCTCGAGGTGAACTTCAGAAAGAAATTCAAGTCTTTGAAATTTTTTACAAAATCAAGTAGAATCCCATAAGACCATTTGATATGGTTCGTCATGTTAATAGTGTTTTAGCTGAAGCCAAAAGGAAGCATGACAATAAGGAATCTGAAAGGCTTGCCAAGTATTGGGGCATTCCAAATATGACCAGGGAATATTTTGACAGTTTAAAGGCTCATTTTCCTAAACATGTGCCTATTCCTTGTGCCCCTTTTGGTTTAGCTGACTCACACCCAGGAAAGCCGACAAAAGGAGGTAACTTTTTCTTTTTAGAAAGCGTAAGTGCTTACGTTGATCCTTTTGAAAAACTAAATCCAGTTACCTTCGCTCGTCGGTTTCTCCAACCTGGTGATGACTTTGGATTCCATTCGCAAATTCTAACTTGTAATTCAGGTATTTACTCGTCAAATAATTTTTTATTCTTTCACTTTTGCTGACAATCAACTTATTTATGTTGTTATTGACAGCTATTCCTCTTGACAAACCTCTTCCTGGTAAGTCCAAATCTGATGTACTGACTGAAAAATTAAAAGCACTCGAAGATGATGATGAAGATGAAGACGTAATTCCTGTGGCGGCCAAAACTATCAAGAAAAGCTCACGCCCGACCAAAGCTTCCGTTTCTAATCCTCAGACAATTAAAAGGTCTAAGAAAATAAAAGAGAAAGCTGCCGCTTCTGACTTCCCTTCCAAAAAATCAAAGTCTACCAAAAATGTTTCAATCTCGGCAGACTCTGATGCCACCAAAGCCTCTACTGCATCCTTTTTTTCACAACCTCTCATTCTTATTTTTGACAGAAAGGGAAAGTCGTCGAGACTATTCCGGTAATTGACAAGGCAAGCGCCGATGTTGACTTGATGTCTTCAGACTCTAACCTGGTATTTCCACTGATCTTGTCATCCTACTTTATATATATATATATATATATATATATATATATATATATATATATATATATATATATATAATCCCATTTTCCTTCATGTCAGGAAAAATATCTTCAGATTGAAGATTCAATGACTATTCAAGAAATTGTCAACAAGACTGTTGAACCAGTGAATCGATCTGATTTAGAGGTACAGGTTGACAGAAATTTAGGAAGCACTACTGTCGACACTAGAGGTCTGACCGATGATCCTCAACATCTCGAATCCAATCCATAAATGCCCTCCAACCCTCATCATCACATTTCAATCACTCCAACTTCCATAGCCGACACACCAGTTGAGACTGCCGTCATGATTGAAATTCCGGATGAGGATATTGACATAGAAGCCCTGCTGGCTGAAACAATTCCCATCGTTCCTTCTCCACCTGCAATCAGACCCCCAATTATGAAGTCTCCTGACCCTAAACTGGCTCTTTACTTCAACACTTGGATTAATATGTTGTCAGAAGCAAGCCGAAAAGAATCAACACTTTCTGCCAACTCTTCATCAACTCAACATGACTCCAGTGATTCTCGAGTCGTCAACCTTATGCATGATCTCCAGGCTCTTCTTGACAATTATTTTAATGCAATTTTATCTGATGCTAGCATTCAACAAGAGTTATCACGACTCATCAAAGAGATCACTCCTCTCCATTCCAATCTCCCCATGTCGAGCAGTACACACTTTCTCTCCATCTATAAATTCTTGGAGCGACTCTCTGGGAAGTTAGAAAGGATGACTTCCATCATTCCTTCTTATGAGGAGGAAGAAAAGATTAAAGATGATCTCTTAGCTCGGTTCCGAGATCTGGAAACTTCTAAACAAAAGGAACTTGACCTCATTTCCACCGGAATTCATACCAAAGAGAGTCTCCTGGAGTATCGGAAGAAACTGTTGGCAGAGATTGAATTGACAGATCTGAAATGTGCCAAGTTTGGTAAAGCTCTGGAAAAGAGTAGAAACAAAGTCAAAGCTATTGACGACGAATCTATCCAACTTGTCCGGAAAGCTGAAAATGTAGTTGGCAAACTCCGCGCATTACAGCCTGAATATGAAGCTGCTGCTGCTGACAAGACTGACCTTTCCTTTGCATGGGATTAGTTATCCTTTGATTTCAACTTAGACCAAAATTGGTAGTTGTAATTCTTTTATTTGTCAAACTCTAATCTTGTGACTTCCGACAATCGTTGATTAATAAAAAATGTCTCTTTTATTATCTGCACATTTATCTACTGTTTGATTTGACTTGATGTTTCCAATCAACTTCGTAACTCATGCTTATCAAATCGTCATAAATGCCATAATAAGTTTCGAAACTTTGATAAACCAACTCGCATTAAATTCGTTGTCTCTCTGGACCAACTATAAATAATGAGGTTTGCAAATTAAACGATTTTAGAGTTGAGTATTTCACATAATATGCTTCTATCTAAAAAAGGCTCTCATTCATTCCTCTTTCTTCCCCCATGGGAGTCTGACCTTAATACCTTATGATCTCATACCAAAGTTTCTATTTTGGTGGTCATATTCTTAGTGAAGGTCAATAACCAACGTAAAAAACACAGTGGAGGTCAGCAACCAACGTAACATCTAGAGCTGACCTCGCTGTACATCTGAGGAGAAGCCGATCTCATTATGGAATGAGTCCATCTTGCTCTAGTTCCATCATCTTCATCCTGGAAGGTAGTGGTTCTTTTTTGGTGTCATCTTTATTGCACCATAGCAACTACAACCTTCTGGGTTAAATGAAGGTGAGATCTGCTTAACTCGTCTCCTTCTCCACGTTTCTGTGCATCCTCGACATATGGAGTAGCTGAAACCTCATCAAATGGGGAATGAAGCATCAACAAATTAGGTTATACTGCATTGTCGAAGGGAGGAAGAGAAAATGCTGTTGAACTTAGCATAGTCATAGACTTTAGGACTAGATTAGCCTCGATTGACAATTTGTATTCTGATAACATATTGTCATATTGCCAATCTCTATATGGCTTAGACTGATAATCTGTGCTTTTGACATTAATTGACTTAATTTTCGAGCCAGTATCAACATTGACAAGTGCATAAGTGTTGACTCACCGGCAAGTGTACCGGGTCGTCGCAAGTAATAAAACACGGTAAGAGTCTACCGAGGTCGAACACAAGGATTGGGTTACCAATTCTACCAATTCGTGAGAAATTCGATAGGTTTAGTTAAGCGAAGAAAGCTGTTGTGAGAGAGAGAGACGAAGATCGCAATTTCAAGTAACAAATAGATTAAAACTCAGGTGATTAAATTCAGAAATTAAAGTATCCAAGGTCTCAAATCCACCTACCCAATCATGTATAGTACCCAAGTGATGATGTATTCCTCCCTAAGTTCAATTTTAATGTCAACCGGGACCCCTAAATTCTCCTATATCCACTGTCGTGCTCAATAGGACGTATTCGATGATTAGATTAATCACTTGTTCGGTCTCATAACCCTAATCTCGAATTCTATTAAACCTTGTTCCCTATATGGTTGCACTAATCAAATAAATCCACGGTCGTGCTCATTATTCGATTAATGATTCCAATTCAAGTTCTAAAATGCTTCTCGCCGTTTGGCCTCAAACACGTTAACAAGTTAATCACGCAACACATATGATTAACACAATCAATTCAGAATTGGAAAACATTTATGATCCCGATTCAAGTTCTAAAACACGAATCGCCTTTCGGCCTCAAACACGTTTAACTTATTAATCACGCAATACATATGATCAAACATTCAAATCAGAATCGGAAAACATCAATTAAAAAGAGGGGAGAACACATACATCATATGAACACTACACAGCCATGGGTGGCTTCATCGATCCCTCGGACGAGGGGATTAGTTCCTCATGCCCGTGACGACGCACAAACAATCGACAATAATCTCCATAATAACAAACTAAAAGAAGAAAAGAAAAGAAGAGGGAGACGCAGCTCCAGAGACAAGGATTCGCACTACTACTCTGATCTACACAAGTGGCTAACAACCTCCTAAATCCTGATCTGAGACAGCCCTTAAATAAGGATTCTGTTTCTCGCCAGCTCGCGGGGCGAGCTTACTCTCGCGACGCGAAATTAAGCATTGGCGCGCTTCAAATTTTGTATTTTCACGAGGCGAGCTTGTATTAGCGGGGCGAGTCTTCAAACCCTAATCTGTCACAGCCGTGATATCCATCACGGCTAAGCCGTGATTGTCTCTGTCTTCCATGGTCTTCAGGGACTCGCGAGGCGAGACAACTTCCGCGGGGCGAGTCTTCAATTCTGGGCTGTGACCTTCATCACGGCTAGGCCGTGATGGTCTCTGACTTCCAAGTCTTCATTCTCTCGCGGGGCGAGATGTCTCTCGCGGGGCGAGTGTCTCAGAATTTCAATTTCCACTATTTCTTTACTTTCCTTGACTCCCGGAGCTTCACTTTATTTACCTGAAAACACAAAAAGCAACCAAAAGCATAATTTTATCCAAAATAAGCTAAAAACTACACAAAAGACGCAAAACGAGTCAAAGTCCATCTTAGGAACAAAACAAGGCAAAATTTGGGTGAAAACGAGAGTGAACTCGACTAATTGGCACATAAACCCTAGTTCATCTAGTCATAAAACTAGATAAGCCAGAGGCTTATCAAAATACCCCAAACTTAAACCTTGCTTGTCCCCAAGCAAGCTTAAAACTCAAAAACGACTCGAGACTTGGCAAGCTTAAGGGAACCAATCGATTTCGCACAAATTTCATGCAATCAAAACAGTTTGCTCTCCAATGATCTCCCCCCTTTGCATCAATGTAATCCCCACATTCATCTACTTTAAACAATTGAGAATTCATCATTCATTCCATCATTACTCTAAGTTGAGGATCAGAGATACACACAAAGGAAGATCACCTATCTCAAACAATTGCCTTCCTCACAAGGGCATTTAGTATTTCACTCATTCGCTCAAGTTTGTCTAGGTTATCAACTTTTTCACTCAATTTCACTTATCAAGGGCACTTCCCATGAATTTGATTTTCATCTCAAAAATGGTTCCCACGAAAACATGCATGCAACATCAGAAGGTCTTTTAAAGGTTGTAATGGGGCCTGGCTAAGGGTAGGATAATGAAGGATATTTAGGCTTAAGTCCCTAGGAACTAAGAGAGCGTGAGCATTTTACACATTTTCCACTCAAATTCCTTTTTCCATTTTTCTTTTTGTCTCGGGTGACTACAGCCTTTTTTCCTTGCTCATCTTTTTTTTTTTCTGTTTTGCCCCTTTTCCTTTGGCAATTTATTTTGAATTTTTTTTTTATTGCCTTGGGTTTCAACCTTTATCTTTCTTTTTCTCACCCCAAAATGTCATACCTCCTTGTAGCCACCCCAAACTTAGTTTCTCACAACCTTTCTCTTGCTCATTTCCATGCTCTCCTAATCCTAAGATTGGGTTAACATGGTTTTTCAGATTTTGGCTCGTAATGTAGGGTCATCAAGAAACAATAGGTCAATTGGGCTCAATTTGGCTAACTAGGGAACATGCATTAGGGATGGTTCTTTTTAGGCCAAGTGGTTTTTCAAAGAAAATTGCCTAAATCATTTGATGCAACACATAATCATGCAAACCATAAAGAGATTCAAGCAAATTCGGGAAAGTGCAACTTAACAGTGATTCACACATTCAAAAACAGAGTTGGAGGCTCAAATCCTCACCTGGACATTTTTGCAAATTGTTTGACCGAGATACGATTCCTAGTGTGTGCATCCCCTCACCCCAAACTTATCATAAATCAAGTAATCACAATAAATCTCAAAGTTCAATTTTCAATTTTTAAGTGGGGATCAACTTTTCTACTTTCAGAACCTAGGGGGAAATCATCAATGATCAAAATAATTCATGCAATCAATCCATGCTCAATTTAATCAAAATCCAACAAGCTTGCCGACACGACATTCATACAACAACTCTTGATCTTCTAAAATTATTCAAGAGTGACAAACAAAAACAAAACAAAAACAAAAACAAACAAAAGTGAGGAGAGGAGAGAATACTCCCTGATCAAATTTCCATGGTTGCCTCCTCATCAATTGGTCTCATGGCCTCCCTTCTGTTGCATAGCATCCTGGAAGAACTCCTGCAATTTAAGATCTTAAGTACAGATTCGAGAGGCGAGAGATAAATCGCGAGGCGAATCTGGAAAGTTGTTATTCACACTTTCCAGAATAGCGAGGCGAGTAGTATCTCGCGAGGCGAATCTGGAATTCCCACAGATGCTGATGCCCAGAATCGCGAGGCGAAAGTAGACCTCGCGACGCGAGACAGAAAAGTAAGCAACCCCAGAGATTTAGGGCTTCTATCTCGCGCGGCCAATGTGGATTCGCGTGGCGAATCAAGTTTTTTTTTATATATATATGAAAATGACAGAAACTAAAACCAAAGGATACCTAGCTTGGGTTGCCTCCCAAGTAGCGCTTGTTTAACGTCGCGAGCCTGACTCAAGTCACCCCCTAAGGGTTAATCCGGACGTAGATCTTGCTTGCCGTTCCATGCCTCAGTCCGTATTCTGTAGGCTCTTGCCCTTTCATAAGCTCTCCTACTGTTCCCGGACAGCTCATTTAAGTCCAGCATCCTTCTATAATCAGCACGAACTCTCCACTCCGTGATGGTCCTTTTTGGGATCAACTCGTTGTTTGCATTGACCACCTCGGTTGCGCCACCTTTCAACCTTGGTGCTTTACCCTTCTTCTTCTTGCCCTTGCTGCTGAGCTCTTCCTTTGCACATTCTTCCCTTGGGAGACTCGGTATGGGGTCCATGTCTCGTAGCCACTCAAGATAGACTTCATCCCCTGAAGGGCCTTTCTCCTCACTGTCTTCCTCATGAGATTCTACCGATACTGTTGCAAGTGAAAGATCATGGTCTTCTCGAGTTGCCTTTACCTTTTCAGTTGGGTCCACCACATCCACTCGATACACAGCTGACTTCTCTTCCGGGTGCTTAATCGCTTCAAAGACATTGAAGACCACCTCATCATCATGCACCCTTAAAGTGAGTTTCCCTTGCCGCACATCTATCAAGGCACCCCCGGTGGCCAAGAAGGGCCTACCCAATATGAGAGGGATCTCAGCGTCTTCATCCATATCGAGCACCACAAAGTCCACTGGGAATATGAACTTGTCAACTTTCACGAGCAAGTCTTCGACTACTCCATAGGGATATTTGATAGAACGATCGGCCAGTTGGAGTGACATTCGCGTATCCTTTACTTCTTTGATCCCTAGCCTCTTCATCATCGAGAGGGGCATCAAGTTGATGCTTGCCCCTAGATCACATAATGCCTTTCCGAAGGTCATTCCCCCAATGGTGCATGGTATCGAAAAAGAACCGGGATCCTTCAACTTTGGAGGTAGTTTTCTCTGAAGAATGGCACTACACTCCTCGGTCAAAGCAACAGTTTCCTCATCCACTATCCTCCGCTTCTTGGTGAGAAGCTCCTTCATAAACCGGGCATATGATGGCATCTGTTCCAAGGCTTCTGCAAATGGAATGTTAATCTGAAGTTTTCGGAAGACATCAAGGAACTTATTGAATTGCTTATCCTGTTGAGGCTTCTTCAATCTTTCTGGATACGGTACCTTCATGTAAGGTGGGAGGTCTTGGGGTTCAACCCACTTCTTCTTTTGAACTCCTCATCCACAAGTTTCAGCCTTCCCCCTTGCTCCGGTGCCTTGTCACTTGCCAACCCTTCTTTCTCTCTGGTTGCTCTTCCTCAACGGGTAGTTGTTCCGGGGCCTTGTCATCCTGAGAACTAGTTGCACCCCTGTTAGGTTCCAACACCCTTCCGCTTCTAGTAGATATGACGTTGCATTGTCCCTTGGGGTTGTTCTCGGTATTACCTGGGAAAGTGCCTGGGAGACGCTCATTAAGTTGCTTTGTGAGTTGGGCCATCTGTGTCTCTAAATTGTGAATTGCCGCCCCTGTATGCGTTGTTAACTTGTCAACTTTCGTATTCACTGTGTCTGTGTTGATTATCATCTTTTCCATTGCTGTACTCATCTTCTCAATAGCCAACTCCCACGGTTGTCTTCCACCATCTGTTATTTGCAACTGACTAGCCCCTGGAAGAGCCTGCTGGGTATTGCACTGTTGAATTCCAATGTTCGGCCTTATGCCCTGCTGAGGTTGTTGCCAATTCTGCTGAGGAGGTTGTTGACCGGTTAGACCACCATTAACATTACTCCAAGCGAAACCCGGATGGTCTCTCCTCATGTACCCCCTATTTTGATTCTGATTGTAGTCATTTTGTCTGCTTCTCTCGATAGTTATTCCGGGGCACAGTGTCATAAAAGTTGTGGCATGAGTCCACATGTTCCTGAGAGAAGTTGAATGGACAGTTTCGAGTGTCATGATCTCCATTACAATTACCACAACCTGGAGGCATTCCCTCGTGTATCACATTAGCCTTCTTGTTCTCTGACAAAGCCACCACTTGCATCTTCAACAATCTGTTTTGCTCAAGAATGGTCTCCATTGCCCCAGAACCGATTCCATTTGAGGTTTCCCTTCCACGGTTGTAATCATTATATGACATTTTCTCTAACAATGCCCATCCATCCTCAGTGATAAATATGAGAAAAAACCGCCACCTGCGGCATCACAGTTCATCCGATAGCGTCCCTCAACCCATTAAAGAAGTGCTGAACTTTTGAGACGGGGTCAAAGAACGCTGAAGGGCATCTTCTCAATAAGCCATTGTACCTCTCCCAAGCTTCATTATATGTTTCGTCCTCTGTCTGCCTTGAAAGATGTAACGGCTATTCTTGCTTGTGCCGCTTTCGAGGAGGAAAATATTTGGTTAGGAACTTCGTGCCATTTGCTCCCAAGTTCCGATCTTGTTCCTATCCAAATGTCAACCCAATCGCGAGCGACATCCCTAAGAGAGAGAGGGAAAAGCCGCAAGCGAAACTCATCCCGAGAGACTCCCCCGGTCTTCTCGCAAGTCACAAGCTTCCGCGAAGCGAGTGATATGTCTATGCGGGTCCTGTTTGCCACTCCCATCAAACCGATTCTCCCCGGATCCGGAATGTGGCACATGCTTCAACTCACGAAGGAGTCGTGTTCAGGTTGCCCCTCACAATAGAAGAGTCACAATCACCCAAGCTGGGTAGATCGTACTCGAAGAGAGGCTTGTAACGAGGAGGAGGAGGAGGAGGATTTTCTTCAGCCATGTCCTCTATTTTAATTGCTTCCAACCTCTTCCTTTCTCTGGCCTTTTTTCTTAATTGCCTCTCGGTCCTGGTGATCTCCGAATCGAATAGCAAGTCCTCTTGTGAAAGGGTACCTCGCATACAAAAACACGGCAAGACCAAGTGGAATCAAAGAAGTAGAGAGAAATAATAACGAAATAACAGAAAAATAAAAATAAAAACCGCTTAACCAAATAATCAAATTTCCTACCGGTGAGTCAACAAGTTTTAAAACACAGTAAGAGTCTACCGAGGTCGAACACAAGGATTGGGTTACCAATTCTACCAATTCGTGAGAAATTCGATAGGTTTAGTTAAGCGAAGAAAGCTGTTGTGAGAGAGAGAGACGAAGATCACAATTTCAAGTAACAAATAGATTAAAACTCAGGTGATTAAATTCAGAAATTAAAGTATCCAAGGTCTCAAATCCACCTACCCAATCATGTATAGTACCCAAGTGATGATGTATTCCTCCCTAAGTTCAATTTTAATGTCAACCGGGACCCCTAAATTCTCCTATATCCACTGTCGTGCTCAATAGGACGTATTCGATGATTGGATTAATCACTTGTTCGGTCACATAACCCTAATCTCGAATTCTATTAAACCTTGTTCCCTATATGATTGCACTAATCAAATAAATCCACGGTCGTGCTCATTAATCGATTAATGATTCCAATTCAAGTTCTAAAACGCTTCTCGCCGTTTGGCCTCAAACACGTTAACAAGTTAATCACGCAACACATATGATTAACACAATCAATTCAGAATTGGAAAACATTTATGATCCCGATTCAAGTTCTAAAACGCAAATCGCCTTTCGGCCTCAAACACGTTTAACTTATTAATCACGCAATACATATGATCAAACATTCAAATCAGAATCGGAAAACATCAATTAAAAAGAGGGGAGAACACATACATCATATGAACACTACACAGCCATGGGTGGCTTCATCGATCCCTCGGACGAGGGGATTAGTTCCTCATGCCCGTGACGACGCACAAACAATCGGCAATAATCTCCATAATAACAAACTAAAAGAAGAAAAGAAAAGAAGAGGGAGACGCAGCTCCAGAGACAAGGATTCGCACTACTACTCTGATCTACACAAGTGGCTAACAACCTCCTAAATCCTGATCTGAGACAGCCCTTAAATAAGGATTCTGTTTCTCGCCAGCTCGCGGGGCGAGCTTACTCTCGCGACGCGAAATTAAGCATTGGCACGCTTCAAATTTTGTATTTTCGCGAGGCGAGCTTGTATTCGCGGGGCGAGTCTTCAAACCCTAATCTGTCACAGCCGTGATATCCATCACGGCTAAGCCGTGATTGTCTCTGTCTTCCATGGTCTTCAGGGACTCGCGAGGTGAGACAACTTCCGCGGGGCGAGTCTTCAATTCTGGGCTGTGACCTTCATCACGGCTAGGCCGTGATGGTCTCTGACTTCCAAGTCTTCATTCTCTCGCGGGGCGAGATGTCTCTCACGGGGCGAGTGTCTCAGAATTTCAATTTCCACTATTTCTTTACTTTCCTTGACTCCCGGAGCTTCACTTTATTTACCTGAAAACACAAAAAGCAACCAAAAGCATAATTTTATCCAAAATAAGCTAAAAACTACACAAAAGATGCAAAACGAGTCAAAGTCCATCTTAGGAACAAAACAAGGCAAAATTTGGGCGAAAACGAGAGTGAACTCGACTAATTGGCACATAAACCCTAGTTCATCTAGTCATAAAACTAGATAAGCCAGAGGCTTATCAATAAGCATTCCCAAAAAATGCTTTATCAATTCTAAATGGTCCTTCCCATTTAGGTGACCATTTGCCATATTCTCGACAACTTTTATCCATGGGCAATATGACTTTCCACACCAGATCATCTACCTTAAATGATTTGAACTTAACTCGACTATCATAGAACTTTGCAATTCTTTCCTTTTGTCGAATCAAATTTTACCGAATCAAATTTTCTAATGCAATCAATCTTTCATCATTTAACTCATCCAATTCGTCTAGCATCGCATTCCAGTATTGGCTAGTAGGCAAGTCATTTTGCCTTTGAATGCGAGTAGACTGAAGATTGATTTCAACAGGCAACACAGGATCGTGTCCATAAGTTAACCGATATGGTGAAGTTCCTGTCGCCTGCCTAGGTATATTTCTATATGCCCACAGTATTTGATCAAGAGTATTATGCCAATTTTTAGGTTTTCGACCCACAAGTTTTTTTATAAGACTAATTATGATCTTATTTATGGCCTCAACTTGGCCATTAGCTTGCGCATAGTATGGTGTAGTGTTGTGACGCCGGCAAGTGTACCGGGTCGTCGCAAGTAATAAAAATAACACGGTAAGTAATTATCGAGGTCGAACTCAGGGATTGGGCTACCAATTTGACTAATCCGTGGGAAATCCGATACGTTTGGTCAAGTTACAGAAAAGTGGTTGAGAGAGAGAAGATTAATATCGAAATTCAATTAACAAGTCTAAATAAACTAATTAACTAAAAATCAGAAATTAAAATGTCCAAGGTCACAAATCCACCTACCCAATATGTATTCCCAAGTGATGATGAATTCCTCCCTAAGTTCAATTACAATGTCAACCGGGACCCCCAAATTCTCCTATATCCACTCTCGTGCTCAATAGGACGTATTCGACGATTGGATTAATTACTTACTAGGTCTCATAATCCTAATCTCGAATTTGATTAATTCTTGTTCCCTATAAGGTTGCACCGATCTCCTACTCACTCTCGTGCAATATTCGATCGATGATCCCAATTCAAGTTCTAAACGCGAATCGCTGACTAAGCCTCATCAACGTTAACAAATTAATCATGCAAAACATATGTTCAATGCAATCAAATCAGAATTGGAAAACATGTATTGAGACAAGGGAGAAAGACATACATCACGTGAACACTACACCGCCATCGGCGGCTTCATCGATCCCTCGGACGAGGGGATTAGTTCCTCATGCTCATAGACAAACAATCGGACATAATCTCCATATCAAAATAAGAAAAAGAAGAAGGGGAGACGCAGCTCCAAAGAGAAAAAGAAATCTGGCCTAAACACTACTCTACAGTCGAAAAACCCTACTAGGATTCGGATCTCCAAAAGCTCTCCAGCCCCCTCAAAGTGTCCCCAAATCTGATCTGCAACAGCCTTTAAATAAGGATTCTGAATCTTGCTCGCTCGCGGGGCGAGCCTACTCTCGCGACGCGAATTTTAGTTTGGCGCGCATTCAAATCTTGGATCTCGCGGGGCGAGCGTCTATTCGCGAGGCGAATTGCAGTTTTGGCTCCATCCTGAGTTTGAATGATCGCGTGGCGAATTATGATTGGCGAGGCGAGTCTCCAAACCCTAATCTGTCACAGCCGTGATATTCATCACGGCTAGGCCGTGATGGTCTCTGTCTTCCAGGGTCTTCAGGATCTCGCGAGGCGAGACACCTCTCGCGGGGCGAGACTTCAATTCTAGGCTGTGACCTTCATCACGGCTAGGCCGTGATTGTCTCTGACTTCCAGGTCTTCATGTTTCGCGGGGCGAGAATATTTTAGCGGGGCGAGCCAGAAGTGATGACTTTTGCTGCTTTGTTGACCTTCAGGCTCGCGAGGCGAGCATACACTCGCGGGGCGAGTGTCTCCAGAAGTGCTTTTTCCACTGCTTCTTGACTTTCCTTGACTCCCGGAGCTTCACTTATTGACCTGAAAACAACAAAAGCAAACAAAAGCGTAATTCTATTCAAAATAACCTAAAAACTACACAAAAGACGCAAAACGAGTCAAAATCCAACTTAGGAACAAAACAAGGCAAATTTGGGCAAAATCGAGAGTGAACTCGAATAATTTGCACAAAAACCACGGTCCATCTAGTTATAAAACTAGATAAGCCGAAGGCTTATCATGTAGACGTGAGCATTTTTATATGCCTAGAACCAGCGTATTCCACAACTTTCTTACCGATGAATACTGACCCTTGATCTGTTGTAAACGTTTGGGTTATGCCAAATCGACAAACTATATGATTTTCAATAAAATCAATTACGCCTTGCTGGGTAACCGCTTTAAGGCAAAATGCTTCCACCCATTTGGTAAAATAATCCACTCTAATTAGAATGAATTGATGTCCTTTCGATGAAGTAGGATGTATCTGACCAATCAAATCCAAAGCCCACCCTTTGAATGGCCAAGGCTTGACAATAGAATGCAATTCGCTGGCCGGTACATTTGTCCCGATAAAGTCTTTTGAGATATCTTGTAACCTGAGGCTATTTGAGCCAACTCATTAGCCTCTTGATTTAAATTTCTGGGAATATACTTGACAATTACGTCATCGAATTTCTTCATTAACTTACTAGCTGCGATACAATATTTTGTCAAGTTGTAGTTGACACACTTATATTGTTGAGTAAGTTGTTTGATAACCAATTGAGAATCCCCAAAGATATGCACATTTCGTGCTTTTATTTCTATTAGTATCTCTAATCCGACAATCAAAGCTTCATATGCAGCCTTATTGTTGGAACATGGATACTTAAGTTCAAACATGAACTTAGTAGGAGTTCCTTGTGGAGTCACGATTAAGATTCCTACTACACTACCTCCTTGATGCCTCGATCCGTCAAAATAAAGTTTCCAGGGTTGTAAACTGACAACATTTATTTCTGGCACGTCCAATCCTGGATGGTCTACCAAGAAGTCAGCTACTGCCTGTCCTTTGACAGCTGTAGATGGTACGTATTGTAAAGAATATTCTGACAAAGCAATGGTCCATTTACCGATACGTCCATTAGGGACTGGTTTTGACAACATATACTTTATAACATCAGTTTTGGAAATAACGAATACATTACATGGCATCATATAATATTTAAGTTTTGTACAAGAAAAATACAATGCTAGACATAACTTCTCTATTGCACTATATATTCTTTCAGCATCATTGAGGACTCTGCTTAGATAATATACGGCCCTTTCAACATTATCATCATCATCATCATCCTGGGCCAATAGACATCCTATAGTATCTTCAGATGCTGATATGTACAACTTCAACGGTCGACGAGGCACTGCTGGCTTCATGACCGGTGGATTGACTAGGTATTGCTTGATCTGGTCAAAAGCCTCTTGGTGATAAGGGTCCCAAATGAAGCTTTGCTCTGCTTTCAACTTGACCAACGGTGCAAATACTCTTGTTCTACCCGACAGATTTGATATAAACCTTCTTAGAAAGTTAACCTTTCCTAGGAAGGATTGTAGTTCCTTTTTATTTGTCGGTGCTGAGGCTTCCATAACCGCTTTGGCTTTATTTTTGTCCACCTCAATTCCTTTTTTGTGAACTAGGAAGCCTAAAAATTTGGCAGCTGACACTCCGAAGATACACTTCTCTGGGTTCATTTTGAGGTTGTGTCTTCTCATCCTTTCAAACCCTTGCTTCAGGTGCTCCAAGTGGTCATCTTTGGTTTTGGATTTGACAACCACGTCATCAATATATGCTTCTATGAACTTTCCAATCACATCATGGAAAATCGTGTTCATTGCTCATTGATAGGTGGCTCTTGCATTCTTTAAACCGAAAGGGATGACAACCCATTCATATGTCTCAATTGCTCCTGGACACTTGAAGGCAGTCTTTGACACATCTTCTTCGGCTATAAAGATTTGATTATAACCTGCATGGCCATCCATACAACTCAAAATTTCATTTCCTGATGCTGAGTCGACAAGCACGTCGGCTACTGGCATCGGATACTCATCTTTGGGGGTAGCCATATTTAAATTCCTAAAGTCTATGCATACCCTCATTTTGCCATTCTTTTTAATGACAGGAACTACATTAGAAAGCTAATCGACATACCTGGTTGTTCGAATGAACTTTGCTTTAAGCAGTCTTTGCACTTCCTCTTTGATTTTATGCACTACCTCTGGAGTAAACCTTCTACTTACTTGTTTGACAGGCTTGCAATCTTCCCTAAGTGGCAGCCGGTGTTCAACAAGATCTCTGCTTAAACCAGGAATTTCATCATAGTCCCATGCAAAGCAATCTTTATACTCCGCAATTAATCTGACAAGTTTTTGTTTGTAATCCTCTGGCTGAAAAGCACTGATAAAAATGGGCCTTTTCTTTTCTTCCGTCCCTAAATTTATTTCTTCCAGGGGATCTTCTACTTCAATGTTTTGCTTAACTTCGGCTCCTTTCTCAAAAACCAAAGGGCCGTCGTCAATGATACAACCTGCCAACACACCCTCTGAAGTGTGTACTTCTCTGTCGGCCATATAGGCCGACAATCTTCTCAGCTGTGATTCAAGGCTCATTGTCGGAACTGGGCCGAGACTTGTCGGCCTCTTCCTTTATCTTTACGCCAAACTGACTGAGAAAGCTTGCTTCTAACGCATCTTTGTCAATGACCCCTTCGTTGGCAGTCACGGGTTTAAAATTTGGCGAATATACTTTGAAATCCACATGTGACTGCTGGGCGTAACACGCGCTATCGTCTGCTTCTACGATCTCTACTTGATCTTGCTCATTCCACGAGATTATTTTCTGGTGCACTGTCGAAGGAATTGCTCCCACAACATGAATCCAATCCCTGCCAAGTAATAAGTTGTAGCTTGATTTGGATGGAATTATCACGAACAATGTCATTCTCTCGACAGTGCCAACCTGGATATTGAGAAGTACGACACCATCTGATGGAGGCGTTTTGCCACTGAAATCAGTGACGACCATGTCTGTCGGAATTATGTCCGATTGATCTTTTCCTAGCTTCTTAAACATTGCCCTAGGCATCAAATTGACAACAACTCCTCCGTCAATCAGAACTCTATTAGTGGGTCTCCCATCAATTATAGCCTTTATATGCAATGGCCTTAAATGATTTCTTTGTTCATCAGTGGGCTTTTCTAATTGGGTTACATTGTCGAACACGGTGACAAAATTCTCTTGGACATACATCCAAAAATCATCTGGATTTCTGTCATTGTCGACCATATCCTCATCGTCGGAAACATACACTTCAAGATATCCTTTATACTCCGCTGGGATGACGGAAATTAATCCTATATTCATTCTCATGCCTGGTTCCAGGATGATTTCATTCTCTGGATCCTCGTCTAAGAATGCACCTCCTACAGTTCTTCCAAGATTTCTTCTCAAATCATCGTCATCGTCTGATCCTGACCTTTTTGACAAAGGCCGGGCTACCTCTGCACCACAGTTATCTAGTACCTTGATGATGTCAGTTAGATCTTCATTTTGGCCATCCATGTCCATGCCTCTACTGATGTTAATATCATCATTTGGATCGTTTAATGCCTCAATAACAGCATCAAAAGACAATTCCTCTTTGGTCAAATCACATTCAGGTTTGAATGTTGCCAACTGACGATCTTGCATCCTCGCCTCGAACTCCTTCTCCAACCCTGCTACCTTTTCCATGACTGCCAATCCAACTGGCCATTTGCCTGTGGCTTTTGTTGGTGACGACATTGCTAAATCCTTTTTCTCTGCTACACAGACCTGGGATATGGACTTATTTGACCTATTTTGAGTAACAGGCACCCTCATGTCAATATCCATCAGGTAAGCCTCTATCACGCTCTTCATTTTGACATCTCCACTCTTGTCAGCTACGTTATCAGCCATTGAAACCAAACAACCAGTATTTTGCGAAGGCATTTATTTTATGGTGACACCTCCTTGCCTGACAAGCTTCTTCTTTTGAGCCTGTCGGAGCCTTTGCAACCTCCTCTTTTAGCCCTTAGAGATGGTCGGCTGAGTTGATGGTCCTGACAAGCCAGGTCCTGTCATATGAGCATCCTGGGCTAGTTGGCCCTTTCTGTAATCCTCATTCTAAAAGGGTGTATTGTGGTCATTGAACTTGTTTTTTCTAACCCATTTCTGCTTTCGTAACTCTGGATAACGAGCCATGGCATAATTCTTTTCCCATTGATCCACCATTACATTGGACAGGGGTTTTCTAGTCTTGACGGAATTGAATCTACCACCGACAAAGTTGTTGTTTCCCAATGATCCTCTGATTGGTTCTTTAAGCCAACCTCCGATGTGGTGTTGTCTAGGTCTTTTCTGATGCATGTTTTGTTGACGGCTATTGCCCTTCCTGTTAACAACAGGTGCAACACTTCTGTGTACAATGTTAGACCCAGCATGGCTGCTCGAGTGTGAAAATCTGCCTTGGCTACTACCGTTGCGGGACTCAGTTCTGTCTAGTGAGTGATAAGATGGCGTTTTTTGCCCCCTAGCCTTCTCGGCAGCCACTTCATCATAAAATGTTTCACATCTTGGGCAAACATTAAGTATGCCACCAGATTTCTTGTGTGTCATGAAATCGACAAGAGGTTCTCCCAGCTTTGGATAAATATCAAATGAATCCGACAGATCCATCTGGTTTCTTGTCTGAAAATTTTAGTCCTCCTTCTACCAAACCTTTCTGAATAATGTCCCTGAAATGCATACAATCATTAGTTACATGACCAAAAGTGTTATGATACTTACAGTACTTCCGATCCTTAAACTCATGGGCTTTCAAAAGCCTATGATCATCTGACAATTTTAACTTCTTATCTTTGACTAATATGTCAAATATTTGATCGGCCTTGGTCACATCAAATGTATACGCTTTCCTATTAATGAAAGGAATCCTTTATTTGGTCCTCGCAGGCTTCAAAGCTTGGCATATATAAGGTGGGCCATTTTTTAATTCAACGTAATCTACCTCATATTCCTCAGAATCGTTGCCCTCCTGGTCGGATTCATTACATCCGACAAAGTTAATCTTTTCTCTTTTGAGGAATTTCTTCTGCTTGAAAACGTTTTCGGCTTTCAGTCGTTCAATTTGTCGGACTTTATCTCCTAACTGGGCAAGATTAATTAGATGTTAGCTGACCAACTTCTTCCTAATATGATAATCTATACCCCCCGCAGCAGTCTTTACTATTTCTGCCTCGGGGATAGGGGTGAAGCAACGACTCCTCATTTGTCGGAATCGAGCAAGGTAGTCATCGACAGACTCGTTATTCATCCTCTTAATGCCAAATAAGTCTGTCAATCCTATCTTTAGGTCACCCCTAAAGAATTGATCATGAAAACTCCTCTCTAATTGATTCCAGGAATGTATGGAATTAGGCCTTAGAGTTGAAAACCAAGAAAAAGCATTCTTAGTCAATGAACTCGGAAAGAACTTCATCTTTAATCCCTCCTCTAAAGCCAAATCTCCCAACTCGATTGTATATCGGGCAATGTGCTCGACTGTCGACTCTCCACTTTCTCCTGAGAATTTTGACAATTTGGGTATTTTGTATCCTCGAGGCATTTCTGCCTGTTGGACCTAACCAGGAAATACCGACGCAAAAAATGGTTGATTGGCATAACCTATGTTAAAACCAAACGTATTCAATGCTCGCTCAACGACTTGAGTGACGTTTTGATTTAGAATGTTTTGACAAAACGCTCCAACCGCACCCTGGTTTATGACAAAATCTTCGTCTTCCTCTGGTTGTAGAATATGTACATTTCCACGTCTCAAAGGAATCCGACGATGGGGCTGTAGCCGTTCGTCATCTTGTTCAGATCTGTCAAGTTGTATAACTTGTGGGTGTTCACCCTGTGGTTGACTATTCCTATTGACATTTCTATTGAGATTTCTAGTGGTATTTTGGTTATCATCTGAGGCTACAACGCCCAAGACTCTATTTAACCTACGTATCTCATTTGCCAATGTCAAGCATGCATTATTCGTATTTTCCATTAATGGCATAATCAATGTACTCATTTGTTGAGTAAATGTATTCACCATGTCATGGTTACTAGAGTCAATTTGTTATCGAACATTGGCTAATGTAGCCTCTGACAGACCAACAATATTTTGTGGGGGTTGTCTTAGAGGGGATATTTGTGGCCTTACTACTGGTTGCTCTTGTCGAGAATGGTTATTACCATTGACCCTGTTATCCCATTCGCATGACTGGGAATTTTCCCCCCAGTCGATGGTCCTGCCTGCCCAGATGCATGGGCAGCGATCGTTATTCCATTTGGATATGGTATGTATGCAAATGGGGTACTTGGATTGACAGCAGTCGAACCATAAGGCATCTCGTACAAAGGTTGTGACGGAGGTTGCATAGTCCCTCTTGGGTTTGAATTCACAACACTTCGTGGAGACAATCCGGTAGTTGGTGGATTTATTTGTTGCAAAACTGGGGAAGTTGGTGACGGGAGTGTTCCTTGGCCAACTTCATCAAATCTATTGACAACTTGAGCGTAAGAAATGCCTCTTCTCGCACCTAAATTATTAGTGTTATTATTCCCTGCATTAGTAGCGTTAGCCCTGGTTGCAGGAATATTGTCAACTGGTGCAATAGCATCCGCCGTCGACGCAGCGGCGTTAGTGCCTACTACACCTGCATCACTTGCACTACTCATATTCACGGAGTTTTGGGAAATAGATGATGTTTGAACCACCTTTCCACTCCACAGACGCATATAAATAAATTTGTATATCAAATTCGTGACACTGTACGAGTTACTCTAAACTCGTCCCACTGGGCGTGCCAATTTGTTAACGTTGGTTTTTGGTTGGTGTCCAAAAGTCCTTTTGTTTCAAATAATTAAAAATCAAGCGAGTGTGGGACCTACGAGTTATGCGGTAATCTCTTCAGAATGTGTGTATGTATTGTCTGCCAAGTATAAATTTGACAAGTTAGTCAAATCTAGTAATATACTGGCAAAGACTTGATACTATGACAAGTGTATAAGTTTAGGAAAAAAATATGTACCGATTATTGTCAATAATGAAACTTGACAACGAAATCGTTTATATTTTGAAAAGGGGAATTTGAAATTTAAAAGGAGGAAGTAGTTTTATATGTAGAAAATAACTCCCTGATTGAACTAAGTTTTTTATAATAAAATAAGAAACATAAGTTTAAAAAGAAAGTTAAGTAGAGTAGAATCTAAATGATACAACTTTCAAGAAGTAAATGAGTTTAACAGAAGAACATAAGAGAAATGCTAGAAATGCTAGAAATGAGTAAGAATAAATGAAGAAATTGAACAGAAGAAATGAAAATGGCATCGAATTTTGCCATAGTATTGCAATAAGAAGGATGGAGGCAATACTTGAATGTAATCCGTCAATCTGCTGTGTGATTGAGATGTGTAGGATGTGTATCAAGTAACCTCCTCTATTACATTGTAATAACTAGTATTTATAGGCGAATAAGATAACTACCTAGTAGTAACTTCCTATCTAAATGACTGCCACATGTCCTTGGCAGTTCTCTTAGGCTTTACATTTAAACTGCTTGTCAATACAATTCCAATAACTGCTCAATGTCTTGAACTGCTCCGTGTCAATTGGCTTGTCTTTGACGGGATTAACTGCTTGACAACTTATCTTGGCTATATCGTCGATTTTGAGACTTAGTCATTTTTTATTTTTCATATCTTTGGAAATCCTCCTATGACTTTCGTCAAAAAGGCTGCTTGTCAATCTATCTTTTCGTCGACATGTACACTTTCTTATCAGCTAACTATTTTCGATATTTAGAACATAACTTTATTTACTTCAATTCCTTCGTCAGCCTGTCGGAATTATTTCTATCAAAAGTTTGAAATTCTTCCACTAACATACGGTAAAGAAATATTATAATTAAAATTAAAGAGAAAGAAAAAACTTAGGGTAGTGACTTATTACCTTTGGTGGATCCCAATTTCTCATTTGAATGACTTTCCTTCTGTAGCTTCTTCTTCGGCTCATCATAATTAGCTCACCAAGTGTTGGTGGCCTCCTTACCATATCACTGTTATTATGTTCATGATTTAGTTTTTTTGGAATTGAAAATACCTTTTCTAAATGCTCATCCCTTTTAGGTGGATACAAAGGAAAGAGGTATTCCAGTAAAGAAGCACCAACTAGGCCTGACATGCCTGTTGCATATATAGCTGCTTGTGCTATTGTCTGTCTCTAGGAGGCTGAGGAGAAAGTGGTTTGAAGCTGGTCGCAGTTATGTTTAGACAATGAATTTTTCTGCAGTGGAATGGCAGTAGAAACTTTAGCTGATGGTACAAGACAATTTGCTAGTAAAGAGGGAACTGAGCTAAATGATTCATATGTATCAAAGCTACATGCTTCAAGTCCCATGCTAGAGATTATACTTTCATTGTCATCACTGTAGCGGTGGTGAGTGAAAACCAAATGAGTCGGTGTTTGGGTTACATAGAGACACGGTGGTGCAGAGACAAGTTATAGAGGGCCGCACGGTGGTTCTGCTTAAGGGTGTGGTGGTCCTCGCGGTGGTTCAGGTGCAGGGATGGTGGCAGTGGTGAGTGAGGACCGAATGAGTTGATGTTTGGGTAACTTAGGTCGAGGAGGGAAGAAACTAAATGTTTGATACTTGAGAGCGCGCGAGGGAGAGTAAGACTGGGAAAAGGGAAATATTTCGGAAAAGGGAATAGACATCGTTTTGTTAAGGAAGCGGTATCGATTCCTATATATAGATAGCATTTTCTTGAGAAAATGCTGTCTATTTCTTACCGAAGATAGCACCTCCTCAAGGAAGCGTTATCTGGTGCAATCCTTCAACATTCAATAGCGCTTCTTTGGATAAACGTTGTCTTAGGGTAAGGAATAGATAACGCTTCCTTTAGGAAGCGTTATTAAAAGCCTTCCACCTATTTTTAAGTAGCGTTCCTTACTAAAACGCTATTGAAGGTGCGCTATTAAAATCATTTTCTATAGTAGTAGTGATGTGAAGAGACAAAACATGATATCCTTAGACCACATACAATATTTAAAAATAAAAATTCAAACAAAATACATAGAAAATAAGGATCATTTACTTTGTTTCCTTTCGTGTTTTAACTAATAACTATAAAAATCTCATATTATTTTCAAGAAAATGAAATGAATAAACTTAAAAAACAAAACAAATGAGGCCTAACCATTCCATGATTATAAAAGATATTGTTGGGTTGATAGGGGTCACGAAACCTCCATAGAGATAATGCACCATGAAAGCAAACAAGCAAGAACATCAAATATGCAAATCAACCAATAATAAGAACAATCGAAACTAAAGAAGATGTAAAACGATAAAAGAATATGAACACCGGGATTTTAGTGGTTCGGTCATTGTGGCCTACGTCCACGGGAGAGAGCAAAACAAGTCTCCATCTCCACCTTTACTAGCTTGATCTCAGAGATTACAAGGATTTACAATAGAAAATCCCCTTAACCCTTGCCTATTCTTGTACACCCATGTTTCTCACCATGCTCTTCAAGAACTACACCCAAGGTTGATCTTCCTATTCCTATGTACATTTCCCAATCTCTCACAATCTCTCTAGATTTCCATCAAGATAGAAAAACCTCACTCAATCCTCTCTTCTTTTCCCACACACACCTCTATGTGTTGTGTCTAAGTTATATCACTTGTTATGTATCATCCTATACATGATATCTATTTATAGGCTTATGTGAGTCATCCATATGAAGTAACCAACCCTTGTGAAGCTTGATCCAAGTTAGTTATGACACCAACTAACTAACCAACTTCTCAACAGATTGCAAACAGTCGCTCCATAATCAATTATCCGGTTGACCGGCCATAATCGATTACTATGTTTCTGCCAAACATATATATAATCAATTACACCATTACCATAATCGATTATGCCTCTGTAACTTTAACTTCATATTGCTGATTTTGAGACATATCTCAACATATATTTTCATGTTAGTCAACACAAACAAAAGCCACAAGAGAAAATGAGAAAAAGCAACCCCTCTCATAAAAAATGAGGCGGAAAATTACAAGTGTCTTGTCCGATTCCTCAGGACTTATGCCTCAACATATATTTTCATGTTAGTAAACACAAACAAAAGCCACAAGAGAAAATGAGAAGAAGCAGCCCCTCTCATAAAAAACGAGGAGGAAAATTATAAGTGTCTTGTTCAATTCCTCAGGGCTTATGCATGCAAGGAGAGAGGAGTGGATGGTGGATGAGACCCTCAAGCAGGCACCTCCTAATCAGTTAACGATGGAGAGGCCCACTAAGTCGTATGTAGAATCTGTCAAAGCCCAAAGGTGGGCCCCTATAAGAGGCCCAATATTGCTTTAGAGGTTGGAGCGGAGGAACGAGGAAGTGAGGGACTCATTTTGTGATGAAGTAAATTTTTTATTTTTTTTTAATCATCTAACTTAACCAAGTTCCCACTGATTTTCTACATACTCAATTGGGACCTACAATTGCAGCTTTTTCACAAACAAATTGGCATTTTATCAGAAAACATATATATGCAAATAAGAGGCCCAATATTGCTTTAGAGGTTGGAGCGGAGGAACGAGGAAGTGAGGGACTCATTTTGTGATGAAGTAAATTTTTTATTTTTTTTTAATCATCTAACTTAACCAAGTTCCCACTGATTTTCTACATACTCAATTGGGACCTACAATTGCAGCTTTTTCACAAACAAATTGGCATTTTATCAGAAAACATATATATGCAAATATCTAAATCTCTAAACAGAGTAAGGTGAGCAACACCAATGCTATAATTAATGGCTCATAACCACAATGCAAGGGGGAAAAAATAATGCAATGCCCCTATCCTCTACTGATCATTAGAAATCCAAAACAATGATCAACTACTAAAAATCCACTGACCATATATATAGATATATAGATCAAACATGAAATCATGGTAATAATATACTAATATAGGCTAATGTGTTCTTTTTTTCTTTTTCTTTTTTTATGCATGTAAAGGGTGGTTGTTATTGTTGAGTCACCGACAAGTGTACCGGGTCATCTCAAGTAATAAAATAAACACGGTAAGAATTTACCAAGGTCGAACACAAGGATTGGGCTACCAATTCAACTAATTCGCGAGAAATTCGATAAATTGGTTAAGTGACAACAAATGGTTGAGAGAGAGAAAATAGGGTTGCAATTCAATTAACAAATCAAATAAAACTAAGGTATTAAAATATGAAATTAAAATATCTAAGGTCTCAAATCCACCTACCCAATCATGCATAGTACCCAAGTGATGATGGTTCTTCCCTAAGTTCAATTACAATGTCAACCAGGACCCCCAAATTCTCCTATATCCACAGTCGTGCTCAATAGGACGTATTCGATGATTGAGTTAATTACTTACTAGGTCTCATAACCCTAATCATCAAACTTTATTAAATCTGGTTCCTATAAGGTTGCACCGATCTCCTACTCACTCTCGTGCAATAGTCGATCGATGATCCCAATTCAAGTTCTAAAACGCGAATTGCCTCCTAAGCCTCATCACGTTTAACTAGTCAATCATGCATGCATATGATCAACACAATCAAATCAGAATTGGAAAACATTAATTGAGAAAAGGGAGAGAAACATACACCACATCGAATTCTACACCGCCATGGGTGGTTTCATTGATCCCTTAGACGAGGGGATTAGCTCCTCATGCCCGTAACGACAAACGAACAATCGGCCCTAATCTCCATAATAAAATAAGAAAAGAAAAAGGGAGACGCAGCTCCAGAAAAACAAGGATTCGTAACAAAACTGATCTAAACAAGTGGAAAAACTAGGATCGGATCCCCCTTTCTGATCTGAAACAGCAATATATAGAGTTCTGATTCTGCGCTCGCTCGCGAGGCGAACATTAAAAATGTCGCGCTTTCAAATTGGACTCTCGCGAGGCGAATCTTCAAACTTTAATCTGTCACAGCCGTGACCTTCATCACGGCTAGGCCGTGATGGTCTCTGTCCTCCAGGTCTTCATGATTCGCGAGGAGATCAGCCTCTCGCTGGGCGAGACATAATTGATGACTGTTGCTGCTCAGCTGGTCTTCAGGCTCGCGAGGCGAGCATCCTTTCGCGAGGCGAGTATCTGCAGAATAGAAATTTCCACTGTTTCTTGACTTTCCTTGACTCTCGGAGCTTCACTTCTAACCTGAAACAATAAAAAGAAACAAAAAGCGTAATTCTATTCAAAATAGACTAAAAACTACTAAAAATGCCTAGAACGAGTCAACGTCTACTTAGGAACAAAACAAGGCCAAATTTGGGTGAAAACGAGATTGAACTCGAATAATTAGCACATAAACCATAGTCTATCTAGTTATAAAACTAGATAAGCCAGAGGCTTATCAAAACACCCCAAACTTAAACCTTGCTTGTCCCCAAGCAAGCTAAAACTCAAAAAGGACTCAAGACTTGGCAAGCCTAAAGGAATCAATCAATCTTCGCACAAATTTCATGTAATCTTAACAAAACAATTTTTCCTTCAATGAATTCCCCCCTTGCATCAATGTAATCCCCACATTCATTTACTTTAAACAATTGAGAACTTCATCATTCATGCATTCATTAATCTAAGTTGAGGATCAAAGTTACACACAAAAAGGAAGATCACCAATTTCAAACAATTGCCTTCCTCACAAGGGTATGTAAAATTTCACTCATTCGCTCAAATTCGTCTAGGCTATCAACTTTTCACTCAATTTCACATATCAAGAGCACTCCCCATGAATTTGATTTTCATCTCAAAAATGGTTCCCACGAAAACATGCATGCAACATCAGAAGGTCTTATGAAGGTTGTAATGGGGCTTGGATGAGGGTAGGATTTTCAAGGATACTAGGCTTAAGTCCCTAGGAACTAAGAGAGCATGAGCATTTGACACATCTTCCACTCAAATTCCTTTTTCCATTTTTCTTTTTTCCTCGGGTGACTACAGCCTTTTCCTTGCTAATCTTTTTGTTTTGCCCCTTTTCTTTTGGCAATTTATTTTGATTTTTTTTTTTCTTTTTGCCTTGGGTTTCAACCTTTATTTTTCTTTTTCTCAACCCAAAATGACATATCACCTTGTAGCCACCCCAAACTTAGTTTCTCACAACCCTTCTCTTGCTAAGCTTCCATGCTCTCCTAATCCTAATATTGGGTTAACATGGTTTTTCAGATTTTTGGCTTATAATATAGGGTCATCAAGAAACAATAGGCTAATTAGGCTCAATGTGGCCAATTAGGGAACATGCATTAGGATGGTTCTTTTTAGGCCAAGTAGCTATGTCAAATAAAATTGCCTAAATCATTTGATGCAACACATAAACATGCAAACCATGAAGAAATTCAAGCAAATCCGGGAAAGTGCAACTTGAAAGTGATTCACACAATCAAAAACAAAGTTGGAGGTTCAAATCCTCACCTGGACATTTTGCAAATTGTTTGACCGAGATACAATTCCTAGTGTGTGCACCCCCTCACCCCAAACTTGTCATAAATCAAGCAATCACAACAAAATTTCTCAACGTTCAATTTTTAATTTTTCACATGGGGATCAACTTTTCTATTATCAGAACCTAGGGGGAAATCATCGATGGTCAAAATAATTCATGCAATCAATCTATGCTCAATTTAATTAAAATCCAACAAGCTTGCCAACACAACATTCATACACAAACTCTTGATCTTCTCAAATTATTCATGAGCGACATTCAAAAACAAAAACAAAAACAAAAACAAACAAAAAACAAAGCAATTGGTTCCCTCCCCCACACTTAAAGCATACATTGTCCTCAATGAATGAACACAAATATAAAATAAGAGTGAGGAAAGGAAAGGGTGCTCCCTGATCAAGTTGTAGTGGCCGCTTCCATGCAAAGCTCTTCTATGGCTGCATCCTCATCCAATTGGTCTCTCGGGCACCCCTCTGCTGGGTCGAAGGCCTCTCCTGGAAAAAATCCTGTAAATCAAAAACTTAGTTGCAGATTCGCGAGGCGAATCTGGAAAATTGTTCTTCACACTTTCCAGAATCGCGAGGCGAGTAGTATCTAGCGAGGCGAATCTGGAATTCCAACAGATGATGATGCCCAGAATCGCGAGGCGAAAGTATCCCTCGCGACACGAGACAGAAGCGTGAGCAAGCCTCTGAGATTCAGGGCTTCTGTCTCGCGTGGCCACTGTGGATTCGCGTGGCGAATCAAGCTTTTTTATTTTATTTTATTTTATATATATATATATATATATATATATATATATATATATATATATAAAACAGAAACTAAAAATAAAGGATATCGAGCTTGGGTTGCCTCCCAAGTAGCGCTTGTTTAACGTCCCGAGCCTGACTCAAGTCACCCCTAAGGGTTAATCCGGAAGAAGATCTTGCTTGCCATGCCATGCCTCCCCATGATAATGCTTTAGCCCTTGCCCATTCACCTTGAAGTTACCAGAGGCCCCTTATAGTTCTATTGTTCCGTGTGGACAAACTTGGAGGACCTTGAATGGTCCCGACCACCTTGATCTTAGCTTTCCAGGAAAGAGTTTCAACCTTGAATTATCAAGAAGTACCGTTTGTCCGGGCTCAAACTTCCTAAGCAAGATGTGCTTGTCATTCTTTTCCTTAGTCTGCTTTTTGTAGATTGCTTGCTTGCGGATCCCGGACAACTCATTTAAATCCAAAAGCCCTCTATAATCGGCACATACTCTCCACTCCGTGATGGTCCTTTTTGGGATCAACTCATTGTCTTCATTGACCACCACGGTTGTGCCACCTTTCAACTTCGGTGCCTTATCATTTTTTTCCATGCCTTTGTTGTTGATCTCTTCCTTTTCACATTCATCCCTTGGGAGACTCGGTAAGGCTTCCATGTCTTTCAACCACTCAAGATAGACCTCATCCCCCAAAGGGTCTTTTTCCTCTCTATCATCATCATGAGATTTTACCAACACTTGTTCTAGTGAAGAACCATGGGCTTCTCTAGTTGCCTTTGCCTTGACAATTGATTCCACCACATCCACTCGATACACATCCGACCTCTGAACAGGGTGCTTCATTACTTCAAAGACATTGAAGACTACCTCATCATCTTGCACCCTTAGAGTGAGTTTCCCTTGTCGCACATCTATCAAGGCACCCCCAGTGGCCAAGAAGGGCCTACCCAATATGAGAGGGATCTCCGCGTCTTCATCCATATCAAGTACCACAAAGTCCACCGGAAATATGAACTTGTCCACCTTCACTAACAAGTCTTCGACCACTCCATAAGGAAATTTTATAGAACCATCGGCCAGTTGGAGTGACATCCGCATATCTTTGACTTCTTTGATCCCCAACCTCTTCATCATAGAGAGGGACATCAAGTTGATGATTGCCCCTAGATCACATAATGCCTTCCCTAGAGTCATCCCCCCAATGGTGCATGGTATCGAAAAAGAACCGGGATCCTTCAACTTTGGAGGTAGTTTTCTTTGAAGAATGGCACTACACTCCTCGGTCAAAGCAACTGTTTCCTCATCCACTATTCTCCGCTTCTTGGAGAGAAGCTCCTTCATAAACCGGGCATAAGATGGCATTTGTTCCAAGGCTTCCGCAAATGGAATGTTAATTTGAAGTTTGCGGAAGACATCAAGGAATCTATTGAATTGTTTATCCTGTTGAGGCTTCTTCAATCTTTCAGGATATGGTACCTTCATGTAGGGCGGGAGGTCTTGGGGTTCAAACCACTTCTTTTTTCGGAACTCTTCATCTACAAGTTTCAGCCTTCCCCCTTGCTCCGGTGCCTTGTCACTTGCCAACTCCTCTTTCTCAGGTTGCTTTTCCTCAACATGTGGTTGTTCCGGGGCCTTGTCTTCCTGAGAACTAGTTGCACCCCTGTTAGATCCCAACACCTTACCGCTCCTAATTGTTATGGCATTGCATTGGTTCTTAGGGTTGTTCTCGGTATCACCTGGAAAGGTGCCTGGGAGACGCTCATTTAGTTGCCTTGCGAGCGGAGCAACCTGCGTCTCTAGATTCTGAATTGCCGCCCCTGTATGAGTTGCCAACTTGTCAATGGCTATGCTTGTATTGATTGACAACTTCTCAACTGCTGCACTCACCTTCTCTATAGCCAACTCCCAAGGCTGCCTTCCACTGTCTGTTATTTGCAACCGATTAGTTCCTGGAAAAGCCTGCTGAGTATTGTGCTGATGGATTCCAATGTTTGGCCTCAGACCCTGTTGAGGTTGCTGTTGCCCGGCTAGACCACCACTAGCATTACTCCAAGCGAAACCCGGATGGTCTCTCCTCATATAGCCCCTGTTCTGATTCTGATTGTAATCACTCTATCTGTTCCTCTGATAGTTGTTCTGGGGCACACTGTCATAGAAATTGTGGCATGAGTCCTCATGTTCCTGAGAGAAGTTGAGAGGACAACTCTGAGTGTCATGATCTCCATTATAATTATCACAACCCGGAGGCATTCCCTCGTGTATCACATTGACCTTTTTGTTTCCAGACAGTGTCGCATTCTGCATCTTCAACAGTCTATTTTGCTCTAAAATGGCTTCCATTTTTGCAGAACTGACCCCACTTGAGGTTTCCCTTCCTCGGTTGTAATCATTGTACGACATCTTCTCCAATAATTCCCATCCATCCTTAGCTGATAAATAAGAGAAGGAACCGCCCGCTGCGGCATCACAATTCATTTGGTATCGTCCCCTTAACCCGTTAAAGAAATGTTGAACTTTGGAGACTGGGTCAAAGAACGCCGAAGGACATCTTCTTAAGAGCACATTGTACCTCTCCCAAGCTTCATTAAAAGTTTCATCTTCTGTCTGCCTGAAAGATGTGACGGCAACTCTTGCTTGTGCCGCTTTCTGAGGAGGAAAATACTTAGTTAGGAACTTTTGTGCCATTTGCTCCCAAGTTCTGATACTGTTCCTATCCAAGCTGTCAAACCAATCGCGAGTGACATCCCTAAGAGAGAGAGGGAAAAGCCGCAAGCGAAACTCATCTTGAGAAACACCTCTTGTCCTCTGCAAGTCACAAGCTTCAAGGAAGTGGGTGATGTGCCTGTGAGGAACTTGTTTGCCACTCCCATCAAACTGATTCTCACGAATATAGGTTGTGACACATCCTTCCACTCTAAAGGAGTCTGTATTGAGGTTGCCTCTCACGATGGAAGAATCACAATCACCCAAGTTGGGTAGACTGTACTCGAAGAGAGGCTTGTAACGAGAAGGAGGACGAGGAGGGTTTTCTTCGGCCATCCTTTCAAATTCAATTACTTCAAGCATCTTTCGCTCTCTTGCTACTTTCCTTAAGCACTTCTCGGTCTTGGTGATCTCCGAATCAAATAGCAAGTCCTCTTGTGAGAGGGTACCTCGAATATACAAAAACAAGGCAAGACCAAGTGGAATCAAAGAAGTAGAGAGAAATAAAAATAAGTAAATAACAGAAAAATAAAAAATAAAAAACAGCTTAACCAAATAATCAAATTCCCTAAAAATTAGGGAAATTGCTTGTGCCAATCCCCGGCAACGGCGCCAAAAACTTGTTGAGTCACTGGCAAGTGTACCGGGTCGTCGCAAGTAATAAAATAAACACGGTAAGAATTTACCGAGGTCGAACACAAGGATTGGGCTACCAATTCAACTAATTCGCGAGAAATTCGATAAGTTGGTTAAGTGACAGCAAATGGTTGAGAGAGAGAAAATAGGGTTGCAATTCAATTAACAAATCAAATAAAACTAAGGTATTAAAATCTGAAATTAAAATATCTAAGGTCTCAAATCCACCTACCTAATCATGCATAGTACCCAAGTGATGATGGTTCTTCCCTAAGTTCAATTACAATGACAACCAGGACCCCCAAATTCTCCTATATCCACTGTCGTGCTCAATAGGACGTATTCGATGATTGAGTTAATTACTTACTAGGCCTCATAACCCTAATCATCAAACTCTATTAAATCTGGTTCCTATAAGGTTGCACCGATCTCCTACTCACTCTCGTGCAATAGTCGATCGATGATCCCAATTCAAGTTCTAAAACGCGAATTGCCTCCTAAGCCTTATCACGTTTAACTAGTCAATCACGCATGCATATGATCAACGCAATCAAATCAGAATTGGAAAACATTAATTGAGAAAAGGGAGAGAAACATACATCACATCGAATTCTACACCGCCATGGGTGGTTTCATTGATCCCTTAGACGAGGGGATTAGCTCCTCATGCCCGTAACGACAAACGAACAATCGGCCCTAATCTCCATAATAAAATAAGAAAATAAAAAGGGAGACGCAGCTCCAGAAAAACAAGGATTCGTAACAAAACTGATCTAAACAAGTGGAAAAACTAGGATCGGATCCCCCTTTCTGATCTGAAACAGCAATATATAGAGTTCTGATTCTGCGCTCGCTCGCGAGGCGAACGGCCTCTCGCGAGGCGAACATTAAAAATGGCGCGCTTCAAATTGGACTCTCGTGAGGAGAGAGTATGTTCGCGAGGCGAATCTTCAAACTTTAATCTGTCACAGCCGTGACCTTCATCACGGCTAGGCCGTGATGGTCTCTGTCCTCCAGGTCTTCATGTTTCGCGAGGCGAGCAGCCTCTCGCGAGGCGAGACATAATTGATGACTGTTGCTGCTCAGCTGGTCTTCAGGCTCGCGAGGCGAGCATCCTTTTGCGAGGCGAGTATCTCCAGAATGGAAATTTCCACTGTTTCTTGACTTTCCTTGACTCTCGGAGCTTCACTTATAACCTGAAACAATAAAAAGAAACAAAAAGCGTAATTCTATTCAAAATAGACTAAAAACTACTAAAAATGCCTAGAACGAGTCAACGTCTACTTAGGAACAAAACAAGGCCAAATTTAGGCGAAAACGAGATTGAACTCGAATAATTAGCACATAAACCACAGTCTATCTAGTTATAAAACTAGATAAGCCAGAGGCTTATCAGTTATCCATGGAGGGGATGTTTACTTTCTATTTTTAATGTTCTTGTATATGAGTTGGAGTATCTCTTATAATCTCGTCAAGACGTCAATATATATTTTGCTTATAAAAAAATGAAATCATAATAATAAATACCTCTTCGAGTGGCTAAAAAATTTGTATAAATATAATTCCATTACATTTATCATGTGATACTCTCAAAACCAAAAAATATTATAGAAATAATATAATTCTAAAAGGTTAATATATGTTAATCATAATCAAAGCCATATATTACAAGCCATTTGAATTATTTTGGTAAAGCGCTTCTGCGCTCATACCTTGGTGCGCTGATGCTAGTACTTTTACAACTTTATGTTGTGCAAGATACACCTTATGACGCATACACACATTTAATCCTATTTATTTCATATATTTCTTAGACAGCTGAATACATCAAACATAGTTCCTTTTCCCATTGACCTCTATCTTTGCTGCTTTCCCACTCACAGAAACAAAGTCTAGGTTGTAAAACACTGGTAACATAGCACTATAGCACAAGAAAACCAGCACTGGACCAACAATCCAAAGCAAAAGAGGAAGTGCTGAGTAGAAAATCCTGTTACCAACAGTGTTCAAAATAATTCCCTTCTCCAAAATATCAATCAAATATTCTGGGGTCACTAGTGACATGGCATCTTGTGGGGTGCAAGTAAGGATGGCCAATTGGTTGAGGAACCTAATTGATTGACTGTGGCAGAAAAATGAGAACAGGAATATGGTAAGGAGTGTCACATATTTGAGTGCTACCATAAGTTCGCTGTGAGCTCCATAGACAACATCATCAAGAGGCTTTTTCACACTATAAGTGCTGCTTACCACTGCTGCCAAGCCAGCTGAGAGGAGAATGGATGTGGTGGCCATAAGAGTTGATCCCATTATCAGATTTCGAAGACTTTGAGCTACTAGAATGTTCTTCTTTTCAATGTCCTGCCATGAAATTAACATAATGTTTTTTGTAAATAAAGCTTTAGATGCATGGTTTATATGGAAATTAAGGAAATAAATTAAGTTACTTGTACAATTACCACTGTATCACTTATTTATGGACCTGGATTCCCTGCATTTATAACTTTCAAGCATTTATCTTAATTAATGGTCCAGATTTCATATACTCATCTTTACATTGATATATTTATCTTACACAAATTTAATCAATGGTCAAGATCTCTCTGCATTCACAAAGTAATTGCAGGAATCCACTTCCCTTATTTACACGTATGGAAATCTATTATCTCGTTTTGATATATCACATATGGTCCTCATCAATAATATCTCGACACATAAGTTAAAATTTTATTTAATATTAAAAATGTAGAATATATGATAAAATATTATTGGGGGAGATATAAACAAAAAAATGTTCGCATTTTAGATATCTACTCTTATCTAAAGTGCTAGCTTATTAATTGTATGGCTTGGAATTAAATAAACCATAGACTCTTCAAAAGGAGAGATTAAAATAAAAAGGTGTCCCACGTAGCAAGCTAGCATTAGCTAGGGCGTAAAAAGATCAAGTTAAAGTTGGGGATTGTGGTATGAAACAATGAATCATGAATGACATTTTCTTTTCTTCGCAAAGATTTTGACCATATCAAAACAGAAAAGAAGTGAAGCCTTTTTGTGAGCGCCATAGACAACATCATCAAGAGGCTTTACTTGTGATGGGACATATTGTGCAAAAGTACTTTCTCGTAGTTAAAAATCTTTGAACATATAGGGCAACCAATTGTGTATGTTAGATTCTCTCAAATATTCAAGACACTGAACTGATCATAAACATATATCATAGCAAAGAGAGGCCCATGAAAGGCATCCAGCTAGAGAAATATTTGATCATAAACACAATAGTCGATAACAATACTATACGGCTGATACCCAAAAGGTTTTTTCTTTTTTTTTTTATAAGCAAAAACTAAAAGTATATAAATAAAGTGTACAAGGGATATTCAAAAGTAATTTTATGCTTGTGTAAAGTATTCATGAATTTATATATATTGTTTTGGAACACAAGTTGAAGAAACTTCCTTAAAAACTAGATGATTCAAAAATCATAATGGTCGGAATAACAAAGTCCAGCATACTTGATAGATACTTAGGTTTTTTAAGCATGATGTCAAGGGTTTGATTCCTAATGGATGTATGGAAAAAACTTTATTTGGAGAGACAAAACTCACTTCGATGATTTCTACATCTTGAAAGTTGAAAGGGATTAGTCTTTAACTATCGATTGAAAAACATATTGGGTACAAACAAAAAATCATAATGGCTTGGATTTATTCATGAACATTACACGCATGCCGAATAGGTGGATCTATATTATTATTTGGTTTATCTGGTGCCATAAGAATTTAATTTTATCATTTTCAAGTGAAGGTTATAAGACGTTGAGTTTTGAAGTGGTATTTAAGGGTATTAAAATTTAATTAGGTTCATAAGGCAAAATTTTATAGGAGTATTAACCCCTTTGAATTGCTTGTTATTAAATTAGAGAAAGGAAGAGAATTAGAATAATATAAGTTTATTGTAATTATGTAATATTGTTTGAATAGGCAAAAGTAGCCTTGTACTCTATATAATGAAAATTCTTTGATTGATAAAAAATATGTATACTAATATGAAAAACTAATATTGGTATGTAGTGTAAAAGCTGGATATATACATCTAAGTTTAGAATTATAAAATCAGAACTAGCTCTATCATATGCATGCATGCTTTTTCACTAACAGTAATAAGGATTGATGAAAGGGAAAAAAATAATATCAAATAACAATATATGTTTATTAATTGTTAAGGTTTTCATGGACAAGATAATGTACCTTCAACATGGCAGGCACCCAGAAGCGTCTTCCATGAGCATTGATTCCGATAATGGTGGAAGAAGGCTCTGTGCGAGTCTTATGCCACAACCAAACATGATAAACACAGGTTATCAGAAATCCTAATGGTACAAGTGTCATATCAAGATAATATTTCCTCCATTCCATATTAGTTTTTCTTATTCTTTCTTCTTTCTATCACTCCTATATATGTGCCGTGTAAAGTTGTGAGTGTGTGCTTCTATGTGCTGCTTCTCTTTGCTGTGATCCTTGTAGATTCTTTCTGATCCCAGCAAAGAAGTTCTATATATAAGGGAAAACCATGTAAGTGGATCAATAATTAAAAGCAAAAGATTCCGGCAACTAGGCTTTTTTCCTTAGAAGGCCCCACATTAATAAAAATGTCTTAAGGGGACTCACATTTGAGGGAAAATATTAAAACTCGAGTTTGATGATACATTCTTATACATTACTTAAAAATAACTTAACTGAAGTCCTTACCATAAGAGTTAAAAATCATAGCTGAGGTGGTGACATCTATAAAAAAAAAAGTAAAAATTTTGTTATCGATACAAAAAAAAATGCTTAAAAATTAGAAATGTTATTTCATTAGTTGTGAAATTCTATGTACTTCGATCACGGTTTTTTTTTTTTAAACTACCAAAACCCTATATTGTGAAGAAACAGAGAGAAAAATTAAGACGAAGGAAAGGGGAAAAAATTAAAGAGAATATTTTGAGTGACTGAAAATTTGAGGAATGGAAAAAGTGTTATGAATAATGAAGAAAAGAAAACGATTGATACAAGGAAGTGAGGAAACAGATTGTGAAAGAAGTTATCTCAAGTCGAATCACCTTCCTACAAAGGAACTCACCAACATTGTAATTAAAGAGAATATAGAAATCAGCTGGAATGTTCCCATATTTTCCGAGAAGTTTTATATTGGCACCGATAATCGCACTAGAAATTTTGTCCAGACTGTGTTTTTCATTGCCAAAGTTATTTTTTTAGTATAAGCTCATATGTTTGAATAAATTTACTAAATTGCAGAATAGTTGTTTCATGAGAAAAAAATTGTGCTAGTCAGTTTAGAGAAGCTAGAGGTTTATTTTTGAAATCATTAACACATTCATCTCATTTTATCCGGGCAAAACTAACTATTAAATAAATAATGCTTTTATTTTGAAAGTAACTTTGGAAGAAAACTTAATGTAAAATTTTCAACTTAATACAAAACTTACTTTCTATAACTTCTATTAGAATCGCGTTTAAAGATAAAATCAAGTTTGCCTTAAAGTAATTGTTCCGGGCTGAACAATAATTCTACTATATAAGAAGGGATGGTTTGTATTGATCAGAATACAAGTACAAAGTAGGGTTCTAGTACAAGTCTGACATGGAATTCTGTCTAAGTGATAGAGTGGGTGAATAGTACAGTGTGTCCTAATGAAAACGATGACCGCATTATATAGCCCCTTCCCTGCGTGCTCGTCACGTGAGTTGGTTACGCTGAGTGGGTCCCATAGATCGTTGGAGCGTGATTCCTGGACGCGTGTGGCAGATTCTCATTCTCTCTCTAATCACCACAACTCCACAAGATCCTTCCAGAATGTTGATGTGTCCTTGTGACGTGTCCTGATGCTCCAAGGGCGTATCATTACTCTTGTACATCTCGAGTATGTAGTGTTGTCGGGATTACTGCGATGTTGTCTGAGCTGATTACATGACGGGGAAAGATTCTCTCCTCCATTTCCTAGTCGGGTTATCGGGCTTACTCCTCGGATGGAAGGTCGGCTTAATACCAGGTCGAGCACGATAGTCTCTTTATCTCCTCTGAGGCAACAACTTGTCCGGTCTTCGTCCAAACAAGTTGGGCTTTTTCCAGGCAATCGGAGTGTACTACCGAGAACCATCTCGGCTCCTTGTGGAAAATACCTTCAAGAATACCCTTTCTGTTCTTCGTACTCATGGGCATCGATCTATTGGGCTCAAGTCCAATTCTAGATGGAACAGTAATTAAACATATCTATTTTTGCTCTCTTTTTTTTAACATCAAAACTCAATGCATATCATTAATAATCAAAGGAACAATACAAGGTGGAATAAGCTCAAAGTGGTGGGGACAAGCTAAGTCTAGGGGTACTCTAGCTAAGGCATGAGCAACACTATTTGCTTATCTCCTAGTGAAACTTACACTGAAGTTTGGAAAAAAAGACATTTCTCTACACTCTCTAATAATGCTGCCAAAGTTAGAGATATTGGGCTTGGGCTCCAGGATAGCATTAACCACCATTAGACTGTCCAACTCGAAAATTACTAAGGGAAAACGCAATTCTTGGGCCAAATGCAAAGCTGACAAAAGACCAATGGCCCCTCCCTCAAGAGTTGGGAGCAGAAAGGGTTGCCATTCGGTTTTTGCACCCAAGAAAACACCATCAGCACCTCTACAACACATCCCAACAGAAGATCGACCCAGAGCTTTTGAGAAACCTACATCAACATTTAGTTTCACATAACCTAAAGGAGGAGCAATCCATGCAGAGATGGTGTTGTGCGGACTAGGAACTTCCACTACTAGAAAACTTGAATATTCAGACGGAATTTTCGGACGGAAATGTTTCCGTATGAAATTTTATGAACATTTCGGACGGATTTGAGACGAATGTAATTTTCAATGAGATTCCGTCTCAAATCCGTCTCTACTTTGTCTCACACTTTCGTGCCAATAACGCGCCAAAATATTTCCCACAGATTTCGCACGGATCGGTTTCATATTTTTTTTTATCTTGGTTCTTTTCAATCATCCGTCTGAAATCTGTCCAAAATTTTGAGACAGATTTCACACGGATTTGTTATTTTTTATATTTTTCTTGATTTATCTTACATCCGTCTGAAATCTGTCCGAAAATTTGAGACAGATTTCACACGGATTTGTTATTTTTTATATTTTTCTTGATTTATCTTACATCCGTCTGAAATCTGTCCGAAAATTTGAGACAGATTTCAAATGGATTTGTTATTTTTATATTTTTGGTTGATAAATTCAATCATCAATCTTTACTCAAATTAGAATTCTGAAAATATATATTTGTCACCCATTATTTTTAGATCCAAGGGGCAACATTTTTTCTTTTTCTAGACTTAATCTTAACCATTCATTTTTGTACGTGTTACCAATTAAAAGAAATATTTTTCTTTCTTCTCTCCCTCTCTGCCTCGTACTCGACCCCCACATTTCTTCTTCCTTTTATTTTTCTCCCAACACTCAAAACTTCATCTTCCTCCTCCTCAAAAAGCTCAGCCACCATCCAAGGGTCCCAGCCGAGCCGCCTGAACTTCGTCGACCACCGGCCTAAGCACAACGCGACCACCATCACGACCTCGCTCAGAGGAGACAACCCGTTCAGCATCATCGCGCGAGTTGACTTTTCTGGTTCGTCCTCGCCGTGGTTGCGCCGCCACCCACCGCTCACGTCCGGTCGTCGAGGGTAGGACGCACCTGCGACCGCCACCGGTTCGGACCACCTCGCGCGTCTGGCTCCTCACTATGCGTCATCGTCCAGCAGCGTGCGCTTGCTGTCCTCGCCGGAGTCGCCGCCGTGCCGCCGCCACCGCCTCTCTGTTTGGTTGTGGTATCCTTACCTCTTCACTTTGGGTGAGTGTTTTACCCTAATCTCTCCTAGTTGTAAAAGCCCCAAATTGATTTTTGAAACCCTAACCCTAGCCTTTCAAATTCAGAGTTTAATCTTGAAATTGAAACTTGTTTTATACAATTGGGACTATGAATTAGTCAAGTATACTTGAATTTATACTTATGTTGAATTTTACCTTCATATGTCACCATGTGTCAAGTAATCCCACCACTGATTGGATGCATGTTAATTGATTGTTTGTCTGAATGTGATGTGTTAGGACATTGCTCAAGAAGCTGCGAAGAAGAGGCGTCGCACTACTAAAAAGCCATACTCTAGGTCCATTGTTGGTGCTACATTGGAAGTTATCCAGAAAAAGAGAACTGAAAAGCCAGAAGTTCGAGATGCTGCTAGGGAAGCTACTCTTCGGTGTGCGGTTTTTTCTTTTTTTTTTCCATCTACCACTGTTTGAGAACTCTTGCTTGCTTTCCTCATTTTCTAACATGGCAATATGGCACTGGCTTTAATCATACAACCTCATCTCTGTTTCAGTCCCTTATTTTTTTATTTGCTCTTGACTTTTTGCATACAAGTGTGTATAATATATGTAACTATCTGCATCCACGATGTTGTGCAGTGAAATGAAAGAGAGGATCAAGAAGACAAACGATGAAAAGAAGGCCAAGAAGGCAGAAGTAGTGGCTAAGGCACAAAAGACACAAGGGAAAGGCAATGTTCCAAAGGGTGCTGCACCAAAAGGTCCCAAGCTTGGTGGTGGTGGTGGCAAACGCTGAGTGTTTAGTTTATTTCCATTTTGTACCATTTAGTACCATCTGGTGTTTGTTATTTATTTTTAAATTTTTTACATGCTTTAAAAAATAAAAGTAATTGGAGCTTATGAATGGTATCTCTTTTCAGTGTCACTTTATGATCATTTTCCTTCATTACTTATATCATTAATATTTGAATGTTTGTGTTTTCTCATTTCCTTGGAACCAGGTTTTGGCATTACCATTGCCACATAGACCACTTTCCCTTGGATTTTACATGCCAATCTATGTTAAGGTATGATGGGTTGTGACGAATGATGAGTTAAATCTCCTCCTGGGGCAAACAAATTGCAACGCCATCAAGTCCTTGAAGAGCTAGATGTGAGTACATTTGGGTCACTGACACTGAGCTCTTACTTGTTGTGGTGCAGACTATATTTTCCATTTTTTATGCTATAATAAGTTTCAATTTATTGGCCCATACTTTTTTTAGGAAATTTGATTTTCTTTTTGTTACTCTTGAGTTAGCATATAAAGAAGTATCCATTCTTGACAGGGTTGTGTGTTATATTGCTTTGCTCGCAGTTCATATTTATTAGCATCTTGTGGTGGTAAGTGAATTTTTATGGAAGTAAACTGATGATGTGCTTTTTGAATGCTACACTTTAGTTATCTAATCTTTTTGCCCATTTTCAATAACAAAGACTTTGGTTTATTCACATCTTCTTGTCCCCTGAAAAAATGACTTTTACTTTGATATGTAATGCTTGTATTTTGTTTCTTTTCGATTTCGATTCAATGTCTACCATAGGGTGACTACTGAAGTTGTGAATGAAACTAAAAAGAATTTGGGTGATGAGAAGCCTGCAATTGAGGAAGATGTAGCAGATGGAAACAAGGAGAGTCCTCGCTAATGAAATCAAGAAAAAGAGCCCGAGGATAAGTGATGATGAGGAGATGATGGATGATATGCTAGATGAAGATGAAGAGTTTAGTGATCAAAGTAACAATGAGGAGTAAATTTATGTCTTTGATGTTTGTAATGATATTTTAATGCTTTGAATCTTAATATATCATTCTTGTATTTCAAAATACTTTGTGTTTTTGTTAATTTGAAGCTTGATACTTGTCTAGAGTGGTACCTTAATAATAATTATTTTTTATTATATTATATTATATTCCAAGTCCAGGTACCTAATTTGGTATGCATAATTATTTAAGTTTGGCCCTTTTTTATTAACAAACATGATTTGTTTATCAAAAATACTATTTAAATATGATTATCTAATCCGTGGGAAATCTGTCCAAAATAATATCATAACATTCATCCAAATCCGCCCAGAATTTACATGAATGGCAATATTGAATCCGTCTCGAAATCCGTCCAGAATTTACATGAATGGCAATATTGAATCTGTCTGGAACTAATTTCGGACGGAATTTCGGACGGAATTTTCAATTTGCAACGGGGCTTTTTCGGACGGGGGATGTTTCTTCTGAAATTAATTGTCCGTCCAAAATCCGTGGGAAAAGTGTCCAAATTCCGTCTAAAATCTGTCTGTGAATCCGTCCAAAAATAAAAATTTTCTAGTAGTGTTCCAAAGATTTATCGCGTTCCTTTTGCATTGAGCCAATCAGTGAGGAAACCAATCCCACGATGGATAACTTGCTGAGGGTTAGACATAGTCCCCTAACAAAGCTTATTGTTACGATGCTTCCAAAGACTCCATGCTATCATAACAAACTTGGCCTTACCATCATCATCAAGAATACGGAGAAGTTGAAAACATAAATCCTTGAAGGAGTCACAAGTCTGCAAGAAAGGAGTCATTTTATGCCATAAATTCACACGGGTCCAACAGGTGGGGGTGGGGGTGCCATATCAAGTGTAGGCATAGGTGTGGGCGGTGGGCGTGGTGTAGCAAATGTAGATGGGAGGGACACTAAGCCGTCATCGACTGTCCGTGTCACAAAGCATGGTCGACCACGACGACATGCCCCTCCAGCAGGTGCCTTACCCTTTCCCTTACCATCAGTCATGTCTATAGTGAAAAACGATGCTAATAATAATTAATTAAAAGTAACCAAAACACATTTGCAAATAATGGAAATTGATAGTAATAATAATTAACTTAAAGTAACCAAAAACACAAATTTGCAAATAATGGAAAATTATGCTAATCATAATTAACTTAAAGTTATGACAATGACAATACAACTTAATACAAAATATATCACTAAAATAAATAAGCTAATTATTATTCAGAATTTGAGCCACTGTCATATTCATAGTCATCTTCTTCATCTTCTGTTGATTCGGCTTCTTCAACATCTTCATCCGGAATGACTTGATTTGATGTCAAGTTGGAGGTATCCACTTATTCCCCTACAACTTGTGTGTCTTGTAAACATGGGATTGGTTCAACTCCAATTACTTCATTTGCATGTGACATTTCATCCATTTGATATGGCTCATCCAACTCTGAAACATCTACTTCAATGCGACCCCTTGGTTTTGTCTTGATTGCAACACACCAACCTCGTTTTTCCATTTGAGTTGCTGGATAAGGGACATAGTATACTTGTCTCACATTATGTGCCTGATAAACGGATCAAACATGTGATATATTCTACTCATTTTGATGTCCACAATATTATATTTTTTATTCAAATTAGTGCCTCTACTAGATGAATCGAACCAATTATAGTAAAACAACAATATTCACTTAGGGTAATCTAACTAACGATATGACAACTCATATATGTGTTGTATCACACCATAAAAGTCATCTGCAACTCCGCCTGACTCACCCTTTGCGTAAACACCACTAGTTATTGTTGTTTTGTCTTTTGTCCATGATTGAGTATGAAATTTGTACCCATTCACGAAGTATGTGTGCCATTCTTTGACTTATGTCAGAGGACCGTCAGCCAAGTTTCGTAAATGTTGATTAATGACAGTAGGTGCCTCATTGTAAACCTATTCACAAAGTTTAACGATATGTTTTTATCCGCATACTTAGTGGTGAATAACAGAATGATAAAGGGGAAGATACTTACTTGTTGCTTAAACCATTTTGGAAAATCTTCATGAGTACGAGCAGATGCATCACGATAAGACAAGAATGCACTGAACATATATGGATAACATCAATGACAATTAACATATGGTATCGAAGGAATAATTAAAAATTATAAGCTCATACATACTCATGGTATGGTTTAACCTCGGTGCAATTGATCAATACATGAACATGAGCTGAGTTCCACTCTTCCTCCGTTAAATAATGTGTCAACTCCTTTCCGGAATGACGACCGGGAAGACAAAAAACTGATAAGGTTCCAGGTAGTCTACCACTTTCCTTTTCCATTTCATTCCTTCTAGTTGTTGGTGACAAAACCATGTGTTTGAAATAATGAGAGCATAAATGAATTGTCTCACGGTGTAAGTAAGACGCACAAATCGAACCTTCAACCCTAGCCTTATTTTTCACCGATCGTTTTGACTCACCCATGAATCTATTAAAAAATGACGAGGTTATTATTAATTAACTAATATGCATGAAAAAGGATCAATAATTGGGATACTTATATGACAATCATGGCTTTTCATCCCATGCAACTTGCCCTTGATAACATCAGCACATCTTGCCAAGTTGGAAGAATAACCATCAGGCATCCTGAGCCCCTTTATCCATTGGCAAACTAACCTTGCGTCCTGGATAGTCAAGGTATAATTGGCTTTTGGTTTGTACATCTTCCCATCAGCCTGATGTCTCAGCTCCAAATCCGGTCGCTGCAGACAACTTTAAGTCCATTCTAGCCTTATCATTGTCTCTGGTCTTGCCACGCACGTTCATCGCAGTGTTGAAAATGTTGTCAAAGAAATTTTTTTCAATGTGCATTACATCAAGATTGTGCCTCAATAAATTATCTTTCCAATAAGGAAGATCCCAAAAAATACTTCTCTTTGTCCAATTATGCCACTGCCCGTAACCATCTAATCTGGAAACCCCAGCTTCAGTCACTTTTGGCAAGTCCCTGACTCTACTCCAAATTTGTTCTGGTGTCAACAACGGAGGCGGTCCATCTGTTTCAACAACCCCCTTCCTGAAGGCCCTCTTGTTCTTTCTAAATTGATGATTGTTTGGTAAGAACCTGCAATGGGAGTCAAACCAGGACGACTTCCCCCCATATTTTAAGGTAAATTCCTTTGTATTCTCCATACAATGCGGGCATGCAAACTTCCCATGTGTCCCCCAGCCAGACAACATGCCATACGCAGGGAAGTCATTAATTGTCCACATCAACGCTGCCCTCATTGTAAAATTTTGTTTCCGAGAAATATCGTACGTTAAAACACCATTCCACAAACTCTTTAGATCATCAATCAAAGGTTGTAAGTATACATCAATGCCAGCCTTTGGATTAGATGGTCCCGGAATCAGACAAGTCAAGAACATATATGGCTTTGACATACACATTTCGGGAGGAAGATTGTAAGGGGTAACAATAACGGGCCAACATGAATAAGGCGATGCTGAGGCTTGGATATATGGGGTAAAGCCATCCGAGCATAACCCAAGTCGTACATTGCGAGGATCCGCGACAAAATCCGGATGCACCCGATCAAAGTGCTTCCATGCTTCACCATCAAAAGGATGGCATAACACTCCTGCATTCCTCATATTCTCATGGTGCCACATCATTTTTCCCGCATTCTGCATCGATGCAAACATCCTCTGTAATCTAGGAATAATTGACAAGTAGAACATCAACTTTACCGGAACTGGTTTCAGATTACTTCTACTTGTTACGCTGACGATACCTTGGCGCGTGACAAAATCTGCACTCAACCAACGCTCCATCTTTTTTGTCGAATTCATTATCGTAAAAAATCATGTACCCATTCTGACAACAATCAATCCTCTTGAACTCCAATCCCAACTTGGACACTAACCTCTTCGCATCATAATAATTGTTGGGTAATCCTCCTTTGAAAGGCGTCCCAGACAAAACCATTTTGGCACCCATTTATGCACGAATTTTAGTATTTTGAAAATTTTAACAGTTTTTAAAATTTTTAATCACGTTCTATCAAACTTAACACCTGCATAAGTGCTATGAAAAATAAAACATCCTTTATATCTAATTATCATGAACATATTGATTGACAATTTTTAATTTTTTTCCTTAAACCTATAATGAAATGCTTAATCATATAAAAATACTAATCATACAAAAATCTATATTTAATCATACCCTAAACCCATACAAAATCCATTCATGGCTAATATTTATTTGTAAGCATAATTTATTGAACCCACATGACAAAGGGAGTATATTGTCACAAAATTCCCCTCAATCAAGCAAGTATTATCACCAAATTAACAATTAACAATCATATATACAAATTAATAGGCATACACACCTATACATTAATTGAAAAAAAAAATTACTTGTAGCAAAAGAGACTGAGAAAAATATTGCAACTTCCTAGAACAAGAGCAACTCAATGTTGCACAACGCAAAACTAAAAGTTCAAAGAACATTCTCAATGCACGACAACAATCAAAAAACACAAATTTTTTGACATTTACCATCTAAGTTTCCATCACTAGCACTCATCATTTGATGAAATCCAATGTGGATATTTGCCATCTAAATTTTGAACATAATAGATATAGGCAAAAGAGAACAGAAATATGTCATGAATTGAAGTGAGCAAAACCAAAGATAGGGGGTGTGACACAGTACACAGTGTTACACACATACATATTTCTGTTTGCTGTTTATGCATCAACTGTCTGTAAGGTATTAAACATGCTTGAATAGTGAAAGTATAGCAGCAAATTAGATTTAAATGTGGTTTCCATCTAGGTACTATTTTGCTCAAGTATTTTGCCCAGATTCCAGAAGCATCAATTTGAAAAGCTAAAAAGTATACAATCACAATTAATTGAATAGGACATATATAAAAGACACGAGTGGTACAAAAACTAAAGGAAAATATTAAGTGGTACAAAAACCAACTCATTATTTTTGCACAAATTCGGCTCGTGCCAATTACCACAACTCAAAACTAACCCATCTAAACAATAGACACTTTTCCTCTGCCTTCTACCATAACTAGAACACATTAATGCCCTGCTCGAAAACAGCACAAGCACTAGGGTCTTTTAGCCTAACTTATTCCTCTTCATTAAACAAATGTCAGTTTAGCCACTTAAAGGGAATGACAATCTGATGAATCAGCTTCATTTTAAACATGGTTCCATCATGTTGCAGGTAATGTCTATATAATCCCATAAAGTTGGTCACAGTCATAGCTTTACCAATTTGTTTCTTCTTAAAACCCTTCTTAACTTTGGTAATAAGAGAAAAGTAGCAAAATTGCAAGGAATCACATAATTACTCTGTTCTTTGAATAGCATTATTTAATAATATCTTCAAACAGACTGACCTTGGAGTACAAGCAGACAAACAAATGCTTAAATAGCTCTTATGAGCAATGTAACTTTCTTTTACAAATAAGTTGAAATAAATTACAAATAAACATTTAACTACTTACATACACAAAGCACAACAGGAAGTGCTTATAAGTTAGAGGAAATAACGTGAACATACTCTATAATACCAATCTTTAGTGCACACTTTCACAATAATGTACCCTCTCACAACTAAGATCAAAATACCAATTTTCACTAATTCAAGAAGCAATAATTAAATATCATCCAAAAATCACATCACAAATTAGAAATAACATGCTCATCAAAACTACATACAATATACAAAATTAACAGTTAATAGCTAATGAACCTGTGATCGAAGAAGGAACATAGAATTAAGAACAAGAACGAGCTAACAAGGGCAATCACAACAACTGGTATCTGAAACAAATATATGCAACAATTATGAGATTAAATATGAAACAAAAATTAATGATTCAAAAATTATGCACAAACAATAACCTTACCCTCTTGCTTTTCTCGCACAGCGTTCACGGGTTCAGGGACTGGCAGAGAATGAAGGTGGTGGTGTGGTAGTGACAGAGAGTAAGAGAAAGAGGGAAGGCCGGAGAACCATCATGCGGTGGTGGTTGTTGTCGAAAATGCTGCCGAAAACGAGGGGAGGGAGGTGGAGGCGAGAGGACTGGGCGACGGTCGGAGGTGGCGGTGGCGGTGAGGGACTGGCCGGCAGTGGGAGGCGAGGGCGACGGTTGGAGGTGTGGGCTCGGCAGTGGATACGACACAATGAAGAGAGGGAGGCGGTGTGGGTCAAGCTAGCAGGGACGAAACAAATGAGGAAGAAGGAGTGGGGCTGAGGGTTTATTCACACTTTGCGAGGGCCTTTCCGTCACAAACCGTTACGCCTCGTTGCCCGTGTCCATTTTTGCGACGGCCTTTCCGTCACAAAGTTCCTGTTTCAGTTTCTGACGGCTAAGCCGTTGCTAATTGCCCTTTTTTTTTTCACAATGGTGCTTCAATTTCTGCGGAAAAGCACGCTAAAACTTTGCAACGGAAATGCCGTCGGAAAATAGAAAGGCCGTCACAAAAATTTTAAGAATCAACCGTTATGGTTTGCGATGGAAAAAGCCATCGCTAATTTTGATTTTTCTGACGGCTTTAAGGTCGTCACTAATCACACAATTTCTTGTAGTATATGGATTTGATGAGAATCTCCCTCCCCGCCATAGAGAGAGAGTTTTGCCACGCCATGAGCTTATTCTATTCCAGATCCGGTCTCGGATGTAAGTGAAAACCTCCTTATTTCTGCCAACCATAGAGGGAATACCAAGGTATTTTCCAACCCCGCCGCCCTCAACAACACCGAGGACATCTGCCAGGGACCTACGAACAGTAGCATGCACATTCTTGCTGAAAACTATATCGAACTTGCTGAGATTTATTGACTAACCTGATGCAAGCTCATATATCCTTAAAATATCACCCACTGCCGTAACTTCCTGATCAGATGCTCGCGTGAAAATAAAAACATATCTATTTTTGCTAAAATCATATTTGTATTGAGGCAAACGTAATTCAAATATTCTACACCATGAAACCAAACATACAAACATTGTAATTTTTTAGAATAAAAAAGTGATTACTGCAAGCAAGAAAAAGATAGATAAATTTAAAATAAACTACTCTCTTTCACCACCACTATACCCCCATGATTATGATGATAATGATAGTATATACGTATTTAAACCAGTGAATTAATACATCGAGGTCAATATGTAGTGCTGATCAGAGCAATATATTGAAGAGACCATACTTTATCTTATCTTAAGATTCTCCTCTTTCCAAATTGATAAAATGGAAAAAAAAACAGAGAAAAAAAAACTTTCCAAATTGTTGGCGAGAATCAAAAGGAACATGGTCAAAAGGATCTAAAGTGGATGAAGATTAAGTCTGTGTCCCTCTCACATCTAAATTATGAGTCAAGAAAAGGTTATTAGGCATGCTTTTATGGTACAAAACAAGCCCTGTCATCCTCAAATTGCACTAGAAGAGGAGTTAAGTCGTTTTTATAATTAAAGAGGAAAGTAGGAAACATGACTAAGCATTTTGATTTCTTTGGTTCCGTAACTCAGAGAACTATTATTACATGTTAGTGTTCACAGACGCAATCCTAAAGCTTTATATGAAAACTACTTCTAGAACGAACGTGGGTTTCCTTTTGAGAGTATATTTTGTCTCTATCCTCATTTGATAACTTTTTAAGAATTTACAGAGAAAATTATTTGAAATTGATCTGCAGTGAGCTGCACTAGGTGAGTAGAGTAAAGGTGGAAATGGGTTAGCTGGGGCTAAATCTTGACATGAATAAGTTTGGCTTGTGTTCGAATCTCAATGATTGAGTATGGCCTATTAGTCTAATATAGGCCAATTTTGAAGCCTCAAGTTTGACCTACTTCAAAATAAGGCCTGAAAGCCTATTTAAAGGCCTATTTTTCAACAAGGCATTTAAATATATCTCCACCTATATAAATTGACCATATACCTTCACTTTTTTGGGTTATCATGACATAGGTGCGAAGTATCTACTGACTTCGCCGATGACTAATCTCCATCAGGGAACCTGGTTGGCCACATTTAGTGGGTCTCCCCTCCCAACCATGTTTTTTTTTCCATCCACAAGGCTCGAACTCGAGACCTTGCTTGATGAATCAGAGCTCAGTTCACTCAGACCAACGTAATGTTAGTCCATAGGCCTTCACTTATTAATATGCCTATAAGTATCTAACTATAAAGAGATCGGTAGACCTATACTGAAAAATATGCCACTAGGCTTTTCACAAATAAATAAGCAATTAGGCATTTAATTTACATTTAAATAGGCGAATAAACATTGACTTTCAAATATTATAAATAATATTATATATATGTGTGTTAAAAACGTCGGTCTGATAGGCCTAGTAGGTTTTTTAAAAGCCTTAGTATGGCTTCTTTAGTCATATTGGCTTTTGAAAAAACTTGACCTGATCTTTTTGTTAAATAAACTAGACTTTAAATAGGCTAGACCATAGGTCCCTAACGAACAGTTTGGCCTATTCGCACCCCTACAAGTGAGTCCTTTACAATATAAGTATTGGCCGATTACCCAATTAATTATGGATTTGGATCCTCTCCTTTTATTCTCTTTTTCCCTCTCGTGTTAGAGAGATAAAGATACAAAATCAAATTTACTTTAGTGTGTAGGGTCTATTAAAACTTGTTTTTGTGTCTTTCTCTCTCATAACATATATGCATGAGAGAGGAAAAAAAAAAAGAGGAGGAAAAAAAAGGAAAGGATCATAGTCCATTAATTATTGAAAATGATTATGGATTGGATTGGATCAGTTTGGGACTAAAATAAAATTTAAATGATAAGTTTATTTAAGTTGGATTTGATTTAGTTAAGGGGAAAATTTTATCAATGCAAACCAACCCAATCATAGTTTGGTTGGTTTAACTAAGTTATTTAGTTGACACTTTCTTATGTTTTTGAAAATAATATTTTTATATTAAATATTTTAAAATATATAAAATTAAAGTAATTGGATTGGCTTGGATTTATTATGTTAAAAAAGTTAAATGCAATACTTACAATGATTGAGGTTGGATTAGTTCAGATTAAATTAATCTTTCATATTGACCACACAAGTCAACCCATATTTTATGTTAAATCATATAAAGTGATCAGTTTATCTCTAAAGTGTGAGAAAGTGAGGATGTTTATATCTTTAAATCATTTAGTGAGTTGAGATCTCTATACATTTTACCAAATCAAGTTGTTAAGTCTCTAAAATATCTGATGTGCATTTCCCTAAGTTTTGATGAAAGCTAAACATTGGTTAATGATTTAATTAACCTTTATATTGGTTGCTAAACTGTCTACCTAGTGTGCAGATCAAAATATTAAGAAGTCACCTTCTCACCTGTCTGCCCACATAGATGACCACCTGTCTGGAGAAGCAAAAGTCAACATGTTTGCTAACTAGGATTATTGACTTTCTGTATTGAAGCTTTAACGTGTCTTCTGATAAGTTCCTATACTTGTCTGAGGTTCTTCGATTAAGAACCCAAGTATAAATAGCTTTTGGAAGCTGTCCCCTTATGAAGAAGACTCTGAAGCTCTCTCTTTCTTAATCTCACGCTTATCAAGAAAAGTCAGAAGTCACTCTCACAAGCAACCTAGGAAATCAGAGATGAAGTCCAGTTAAAGAATGTTTCCAACATGCTTTATTCCCTAGTACTCTTGGTTATTACACGAAAAGGGAAATGCGCTATACAAAGTACAATAGCATTTTGTACAACTCTGATTTGGCTATTGCACGATGTATAAAGCCATGATCCTTCATGTTAGAGTACAACCAACGTTCCTATTGCATTAATGGATGCCCAGAACGACTCTATTGCATTTAATGAAGTTCTTCTTGAAGTCAATATTTGAAGGAATGTCTCTAACGGATCATAAATGCTTGAAGGCTATAAATACAGAAGTCATTGAAGATGAAGATATAGAGAACACACACCATTAAAAAGAGTCATTACTCTGGGCATTTATTTCTTCATTCTTTCAATCTGTATTCTTCAATCATTTGAAGTTATTACACAGTCTTTCCTAAGCTTACATTTAATTCACTCTCTGAGTGTTAATGAAAGAACTGTCTGTCTGATTGTATTTATTACAAACAAACTTCTCAAACAAACCCGAGTGAGCCTGAAGAGGCTAGGTGAGCAAAGAATACTTGTCTTGGAGCCTGAAGAGGCTAGGTGTGCAAACAATACTTGGAGTCTGTAACCTGATCAATTATAGTGGATAAAACTTGGTGCTGCTAAGGACTGGACGTAGCTCTTTGTGTTGAAGAGTGAACCAGGATAAATAGCTGTGTTAATCTCTCCTCCCTTAAACTCTTTAGTTGCTTTGATTTTATTATTTGCTCTCTAACTAAAGGGGTTAAAGTGTGAATATTGAACTTGTTTTCAAGTTGTCTGCGTGTATGTTTTTCTGTTAAAGCTTCATAAGACGGGTCATGTGTCTGTGCAGTGTTCTCTCACTTGTCTGAACCTAGCTTCTGTGTGCAAAAAGTTTTCAACTTTATTTTAAATTCTGATAAACACAATTCAACCCTTCCTTCTCGTGTTTATAGTTGTCTATTTTAGTTGGTATCAGAGCTCGGTCTCTGGGTTGAGCATCTAACAGTGTAGAGGTAAAGGTCCTGAAGAATAAACATGACTATTGGAGCTAGTTCAAGTGGAAGTCACCAGACGGGAGGAGCTTCCCTAGCCAGACCTCCATTCTTCAATGGAGAAAACTACAACTATTGGAAAGATAGATTTCGATGGTTCATTCTATCCACAAACTCTGATCTCTGGGATGTCATCACTGATGGTCCATTCATTCCTAAAAATGATGACAACACTGACAAGCCAAAAGCTCAGTAGACCCCTACAAAAAAGACAAAATGGGAGCTGAACCACAAAGACAGATACAATGTCATTTGTGCTCTCAGTTCTAAAGAATTTGAAAAGGCTTGTGCCTGTGATTCTGCGAAAGAAATTTGGGATACTTTAGCTGTCACACTTGAAGGAACAACCAAAGTCAAAGAATCAAAAATTGTCATACTTGTCAAAAAGTATGAACTGTTTCTCATGGAGGAAGAAGAATCTGTTGTTCAGATGATAGGAAGATTCCAAACTATCATCAATGGCCTAAAATCTCTTGGCAAAATTTATACTAATGCTGAGAAGGATGGAAATATACTGAGGAGTCTACCTAAGTAGTGGAGACCTTTGGTCACTGCTATTTCCCAAGGCAAGGATCTTACTACCTTGACTATGGATGAATTTCTTGGTACACTCACTGTTCATGAGCAAGAACTTGGAGATGAAATTGCTACAAAGAAGGGAAAGTCAATTGCTCTAAAGGATGATCAAAAGTCAGCAAAGGCTTCCAAGGCTCTGAAGGCAGACGAGTCTTCTAGTGATGCTGACCTATCTGAACCCGAGGATTCTGAAAGTGATGAAGAGGTGTCTCTCCTAACCAGGAAGATAAAGCTTCTCTTACAGAAAAAGAAGTTCATAAAGGATAAGTCATTCAGAAGGTTCAACAAGGACAAGAACTTCAAAGAATTCACTTCAACAGACACGAGTTCAATTGTCTGCTATGATTGCAAGAAGCCTGGTCACATCAAAGTTGAATGTCTTCAACTTAAGAAAACCCCTTTTAAGAAGTTCTTCAAAAAGAATAAGAAAGGGATGATGGCTACTTGGGAGGATCTGGAGTCAACATCTTCTGATGAAGAGACAGAGGAAGAAGCTAATCTCTGTCTAATGGCCAACACTGACTCAGATTCAGATGATGAGGTACATTATGACTACGAGGAATTACTTGATGCCTATGAGGAGTTGCTGGAGGAATCCAACTGCTTATCTAAGGCCTTCAAATCCCTCAAGAGAGAGTATGTAAAGCTCATCAGTGAGCATAAACAGAAATCTCAAGAGTTTGAGAAGCTGGCCAAAGAGAACAGTGAGCTGAAGACTGAAAAGTCTGATGAAGCTAAGATCTCAAGTGAAACATCACAATCTGAAGAAGTTAAAAAACTTCAATAGAAAGTGGAAGAGCTCACTTCTGATCTTGCCAAATTTGTTAATGGCAGAGACAATCTGACTAAGCTACTTGGCTGTCAGAGACACTCCCTTAACAAAAAAAAGTATTGGATATGTCCATCAGACACATCATAAAGTATCAACTAAAACTTCTAAAGTATTTGTTAAGTCAACAATAATTAAATCCATACCTGTCTGTAACTTCTGTGGAAAAACTGAACATGTTATGTCTAAATGTATCTATAAGAAGATAAGGAAGTCTTCACAGACTCCTAGAACTAACAGAAAAGGACCCAGAAAACTGTGGGTACCTAAAGACCAAATAATTTCTGTTGCAGATGTCCTTAATAGGACAAAGAAAACACCACTTCTGGTACCTGGACAGTGGTTGCTCGTGACACGTGATAGGAGAAAGGTCTATGTTCCTAGACCTCCAACTTAAGAAATGAGGATATGTTACCTTTGGAGGCAATTAGAAAGGGAAGGTTATAGGCATTGGTACCATTGGTGGAAAACCCCATCTTCCCTCTATATCTAATGTTCTTATGGTTGAAGGATTAAGACACAATTTGCTTAGCGTAAGTCAATTATGTGACAGTGGATTTGATGTCTCCTTTACCAAAGATTTATGCATAGTTAAAGACTGTAGTGGCAAAACCCTCTTTTCTGCTAAAAGGTAACAAAATCTGTATAAGATTGAACTAATTGATCTCTCAGATCAAAGTATAACCTGTCTGATGTCTAAAGAGGATGAAAGGTGGTTATGGCATAAGAAACTAGGATATGCTAGTATGAAACTAATTTCTAAACTGAAAAGGGATAACCTTGTGAGAGGATTGCCAGATATTAGTTTTAAGAAAGATATCTTGTGTGATGCATGTCAGAGAGGTAAACAGATAAAATCAAGTTTCAAATCTAAAAACCAAGTATGAACCTCTAGACCTCTTCAGTTGTAACACATGGATCTGTTTGGACCAGTTAGTGTTGCTAGCCTGACTGGAAGAAAATATGGATTTATCATAGTTGATGACTACTCCAGATTTACATGGGTACTCTTCTTAACCCACAAGGATGAGTCTTTTAAGGCTTTCTCAGTATTCTGCAAAAGAGTACAAAATGAACAGGGTTTCTGTATCTCTACCCTAAGAAGTGACCATGGGAAAGAATTTGAAAATGAGCAGTTTAGACAGTTCTGTGAGGAGAATGGGATCTCTCACAATTTCTATGCACCTAGAACTCCACAACAAAATGGAGTGGTTGAGAGAAAGAACGGATCTCTGCAAGAGATGGCTAGATCTATGCTTAATGAGAATAATCTCCCTAAGTACTTCTAGGCAGAAGCAGTAAACACTGCATGTTATGTACAAAACATAATACTTATTAGGCCTTTTCTAAATAAGACACCTTATGAATTGTGGAAAGGTAAAGCCCCAACATATCTTATTTTCATGCATTTGGTTGTGAATGCTTCATTATAAATATAAAGGATCAACTTGGAAAGTTTGATTCCAAATTAGACAAAGGTATTTTTGTAGGATATTTTGAAATGTCTAAAGCATTTAGAATTTACAATTCCAGAGCTTTTGTTATTGAAGAATCTATTCATGTTAAGTTCAATGATGGTTTAAAGACTGATAAGGAACTATCAGATCTAGAAGATGATCTTGCAGGTCTTGATATAAAAAAAATCAAAAAGTCAAAAACCTGATCTCATTAAGACAAAACCTATGATTGAGCCAAACAGACAAGTGGAGCAGACAAGTCAGCAGACGAGTCAACAGACAAGTCACCATCTTCATGATGATCTCAAAAGGGACTGGAAGTTCAAAACTCATCATCCTAAGGATCTTATTATTGGAAATCCCTTAGAAGGAGTAAAAACCAGATCCACTTTAAGAGAATCAAGCAATGTGGTCTTTATGACATAAATAGAGCCAAAACACATTGAAGAATCTCTTGAGGATGAAAACTGGATTCTTGTTATGCAAGAAGAACTCAACCAGATTACCAGAAATGATGTTTGGACACTTGTCTCAAAACCCAAAAAACAAATATGTTATTGGAACAAGATGGGTCTTCAGAAACAAATTGGATGAGGATGACAAGGTTGTCAGAAATAAAGCAAGGTTAGTAGCTCAAGGCTATAACCAACAAGAAGGTATTGATTATACTGAAACCTTTGCACCTATAGCTAGAATAGAAGCTATCCGCATACTAATGTCATATGCTGCACAACACCAAATCACTCTTTTTCAAATGGATGTAAAAAGTACTTTTCTAAATGGAATAATTGAAGAAGAAGTGTATGTTAAACAACCCCCTGGTTTTGAAGATACTGATAAACCAAATCATGTTTTCAAACTTAAAAAGGCATTATATGGTTTGAAACAAGCACCTAGAGCATGGTATGATAGACTTAGTTCTTTTCTCAAGCATAATGGATTTACTAGAGGACAAGTAGATACTACCCTGTTTAAGAAAAGTTCTAAAGAACATTTTACTATAGTCCAAAAATATGTTGATGATATTATTTTTGGAGCAACTATTGAAAAGTTGTGCAAGGATTTTCCAAGCAAATGCAAGCAAAATTTGAGATGATATAATGGGAGAATTAAAGTTCTTCCTTGGATTACAAATCAAACAGACAAGTGATGGAATCTACATCCATCAACAAAAGTATACTAAGGAGATACTCAAAAAGTACAAAATGGAAAGTGCCAAACTAATGAAAACTCCCATGCAACCCAATGCAAAACTAAGCAAAGAATATGAAGATAAAAATGTAGACCAAATTGTTTACAGAGGTATGATTGGTTCTCTACTGTACTTAACTTCAAGCAAACCTGATATTCAGTTTAATGTCTGTATGTGTGCTAGATTTCAATCTGACCCAAGAGAATCTCATCTTAAAGCTGTTAAAAGAATATTTAGATATTTGCTTGGGACTACTAATCTTAGTTGTTGTATCTAAGATCAAAAGAATACATATTAGTAGGATTCTGTGATTCTGATTTTGCTGGAGACATAATAGAAAGAAAAAGCACTAGTGGAGGATGTCACTTCATTGGAGCAAGCTTAGTCTCCTGGTCAAGCAAGAGGCAGACAACCTTTGCCTTGTCTGCTACTGAGGCAGAATACATTTCAGCTGCTAGTTGCTGCTCTCAACTCTTATGGGTAAAACATCAACTTGAGGATTACTCTATTTATGAGCATAACATATTTGTGTGGTGTGATAATTCTAGTGCCATATGCTTAACTAAAAATCCAATTCAGCATTCTAAGGCTAAGCATATTGAAATCAAACATCACTTTGTAAGGGATTATGTTCATAAAGGTATCTTTGATATTAAGTTTGTTAAAACTGAAAATCAATGGGCTGATATTTTCACTAAACCATTAGCAGAAGAAAGGTTTTTATCTATTAGAGATAATCTAAACATGCATTGCATTGTTAAATGACATGTTTGAAAATTAACCTGTCTATGCTACCTGTCTTATGTCTTTATATCACCTGTCTATGTTACTTGTCTGACCATGATGTGTCACAGTGCTAGAACTCAACAGTTTTTGTTAAAATGGTTATTAATTATTTAATATCATTTATTAATCTGAAGTTAATCATGTGCACGACAGTTTTTATCTCGAAACCATGTTTTCATCATGTCTTAAGTGGGCGTTGTAGTTCCCCACGTAAATCATGCTGTTTTAAAATTAAAAATGCTTCATTTCTCTCTCCTGCCTTAATAACTATAAAAGGCAAAGAGTCAGAAAGGTTTAAAATTTACGTTTTCAAACTCTAAAAATCTCTCCGTCTTCGTCTTCTCCCCCATCAAACCCTTCTCTCTTCCAAAACCCTAGAAAATTTTTCTCTCTCAAATGGCACCATCAAAGCATCTTTCCTCAAAAGAAATCGCTGAGAAATACAACATGAGGCTCTCTGATGTGGAGAAAATCCTAGCTGGTAAGACTGTGGATCTCCAACAGATGAAGAAATGGGGAATGGATGTCAAGGAGGAGTTGGAATACTCCAAGTGGACCCCCTTCTTTGATCTTAAGGAGTTGGTTCATCCCAAGCTTGTTAGAGACTTCTAGACGAGTGCTATGGTTATCACAAGCAAGTTTGATTGAACCAAGAGCTTTCATGCTCATATGATGGACACCACTCTTCTCTGCCCTATCAACTCTCCGGAGCTCGTCACCAAATGCCCTAGAATTGGCACTGGTTTCAGACCCGAGTGGGAGGATGAGGTGGGAACAGAGAATGTTAACATTGCTCTGTATGGTGTTCCCAACCCTGAGAACCTGAAGCCTGTGTGCATGGTGGTGAAGTGTAGATTCATGCACAAGCTGCTGTTGGAATGTGTGATGCCTAGGGAAGGATCACGAGATAGTATCCAAGATGGACAGGTTTGCCCTGTACCACTTGATTCACAAAATCAAGGTAGACATCAATGACCTCATCTACATCTACCTTGAATCACTGATCAAGAGGACAAACATACAGACCTATCCCTATGGAATGTTGTTGACAAGACTGTTCGGGAACAAGCTGTTTGTTCCCAGTGATGCTCACTTCATAGACATGTCCTTTCCTATTGACAGGAAGAACTTGTCTATGATGAACATAGAGGGTATCCCTCTAGAAGATGAGGAAGAGGACAAGAAGGTGAAGAAGACTGCTGCTGGGTAGAAGCTGAAGGAGGAACCAGTGGTCTCCACTGATGAGTCAGAGATGCCCATCTCTGAAAGGATTTGGAAGCCTGCTGGAAAGGTGGCCAGACAGGATCAAAGACCTGCTTGGCAGAAGCCATCAGTATCTGCTGAGACTACTGAGACTGTTGAACCTATGAGGTTCAAACTGAAGAAGCCATCTCCCAAGAGGAAGACAAGAGATGTTGTGGCATCAGAAGCAGAGTCTGCTCAGCCCAACAAAAGAAGAAGACTGGTGAAGACCTTTGCCAAGGTCAGACAAGTGGAGTCTGCACCTAGCAAAGATGAAGTATCAGCTCAGGGGGAGCAGACAACAAGACCCTTGGAGAAGCCCAAGGAGAAGAAGACGCTCGATTTGGGACTCATTCCCAGAAAGAGAAGGTCTGGCTACCCAGTTCCCTCTATGGCATCTGCTAAAAGGGTAGAAATTCCTACAGAAGATCAAGCTGCAGAGGTTGCAGTTGCTACTGCAACTGCTGCAAACCTGTCTGTTGGGACACAGACAGTTGTCCACCCCGAGGTTGACACTGTGTCCCCCTTTCTGTCAAGGAAGAAGCTGAAGCTGCCTAAAGATCAGCTGATTCTGTCATCCATCCCTTCTGCACCATCTTCTCCATCTCATCAAGATATCCAAAACCCTCTTGTTTCTTCTCCACCTGCTTTATCTGTGCAACCCCTATATATAGTGTCTCCCTTCTCTTCACCTGTCTCTTCTCACCAAACCCAAACATCATCTTATGATGTTGTGTCTGATATATGTTAGTACACAGTAGTTCATATGGACTCAACTCCCAAAGAACAAGCTGGCATATCATCAAATCTTTTTGTGTCTGACTTGCAAACTCTTATGACTACAAGCTTCTCTAACCTGTCTGTTATTCCTTCTCCTCCACCTCATATTATTAATCCATGTAGGGAGATTTTCTTTTATCCCCCTATTGTCTTGTTCATTCGAACATTGGCAAGGACTCACTATCCTGCCTCTGTTGTGATGTTACCTAATAGGTCTAGGTACTTCTTTTTGTTAGTAACGGGATCAAACTCTTTCTTTTGTCATATTGATTCCTTGTTACCCCTATCCCCTTTTGTCTTAGCCCAAAAACCTCTTCCCCCTCCTATCCAGATAAGAGTCACCCGTCTGTCTCTGGCTGAGAGACTTTCCTGTGTTTTCTCATTGATAATCCGCTAGATTATCTAGTTTTATTCTAGATTTTCTTGTGAATTTTACCATATTGATGAGTTGTATTCTCAATTAGTACACAACTTTGGCTTTGTTTTCCTTAAGTAGTTTTTAGAGTCTTTGAATGTATTTTCCTTGTCTTAATTAGGAAATTGAGTCTTTTTCTATGATTTTCTAGTTTGAATAAATTTCAGGTTCATACATGAGCTTGGGAAGGAAAAAAGTGAAGTCTGGGAGCAAGGAAGAGAAGCAAGAAGAGGCTAGAAATTCTTAGTCATCCGCCCTGCGGATGGTGCACTTCTGGACTGAGCTGCGATTCAAGTTTCGCCCCGCGAAACGTAATTCAACCCATGAATCGATACCAGAACTTATAAATTCTGGCCTTTTGTATGGAAATATGGTTCCACTCTTTGTTCTTTTGGGCTGTGTCTCCCTCTGTTTTGCTACACCCAAACCTTCTTTTCTTATTTCGATGTTGGTTTCTTTGATTATGTTATTGATTCCTATGATGATGAACTAATTCCTCCATTCTAGAGAGATGATGTAGCCTCATTTGGACGATTTGATTGTTTTTATGATATTTTCGTAGTTCTTTTCTTCATCCTTTTGTGTTTTACTTCTGCGCTTAATGCTTGCTTTTAACTGACCATTATTGTGCATGATTGCCAATCATAATGATACCGAGAGGTTAGTTATGTGTTTAGAGCATTGGGGTAAAACCATATAGTTTATGTGGATAGAGATATACCGTAGGGATTGTATGCAACCATTGGAGAGAGTCATAGAACTTAACGAACTTCTTAATAATTAACCATCATAGAGATATAGTTGGTTAAGGGTTAAGAGGTGTTTGATAACCGTACTCGAGAGAGACATTAGGATAATTTAGGACTCTTGGTTAACAAAAGTAGAAGATTAGTAATTGCGAGGATTCATAATTGCATCAAACTAGATAAATGTAGGTGAAATCAAATCCCTAGACCATTCTCATAATTTTGCGTCTGTCTTCTCACTGCTTGCGTTAATTTACTTAACTTAATAATTTAATTGCTTTTAATTATTGATTTCAATATTCTCATAATTGTTCGTTCAAATAGTTATTAAGTTTACGAAGTGGTACTTGATCTATCAATCCTTGAGAACGATACTCAGTCTCACCGTTTTAATTATTACTTGCATCGACTCGGTACACTTGTCGGGATCCATCAAGTTTTTTGTGCCGTTGCCGGGGATTGGTATTATCAATATCATTAGTACCAAAGGCAAAAGCTACTTTGAACATTTTTTTTGTCCTTTACTTTTTACTTGGGTTTTCTCATCTCTGCTTGATCTTGCTCCTAGTTTCAGTGTATGCGAGGTACAGTTCACCCTAATAATCTCTTATACGATCCTGAGATTCGGAAGACTGAACGGGCTATGAGGAAACAAATTCGTGAATAGAAAAAGGTGTTACAGCAAACGCCTATTACCATTGCATATATGGCGGAACAAGATCATCCATCAAACAAGTCGTTGATTGAATATTCTCGTCTTAACTTAGACGACTGTGCATCTCCAATTGTTAATCCACCCATTCAAGCTAATAACTTTGAGAACAATGTTACTACAGTTACTTGCACTTCATCAGTTTGATGGGCGGGATAATGAAGATCTCCACAGGCACATTACCAGGTTCTTGGAGATTTGTGACACCAACAAGCATAATGGTGTCTCGATGAAGCTCTAAGATTGCGGGTATTCCCATTCTCATTGAGGGATAAGGCTCATTACTGGTATGATTCTATGAACAGCAGGAGCATAACAATTTGGGTGGACTTAGCTCAGAAGTTCTTGGCTCGATTCTTTCCACCACAGAAAGCTATACAATTGCAAGCCGCTATCACTGCTTTCAGGCAATATGATGGTGAATCTCTTAGTGAAGCACGGGAGCGGTATACTGCACTGTTGAGGAAGTGTCCACAATCTTTATTCACCTTATGGATGCGTGTTCAGTATTTCTACAATAGTCTTCTACCTGACACGCAAGATTTATGTGATGCATCCGCCAGCGGTTCACTAGCTTATAAATCTGCCGAAGATGCTTGGGAATTATTGGAGAAAATGTCTTAAAATGATTATCTTAAAAGGAGTGAGCGAGGTGTTGCCAAGCAAGGAGTGCACGAGGTCGAGACTTATAGTGCCATGTTAGCTCATAATAAACTCTTATCACAACAAATGGATCTTCTCACTAAGGAAGTACAGAGCTTAAAGATGAATACGGGGAGGAATATTATGGCTACTTGCAATTTTTGCCAAGGGAAGCATGATGTTTCAAATTGTCCTGGAAATATGTTTGCTAATCAATCTTCTCGTGAGCAAGTGGATGCAATGCACAATTTCTATGACTCTCATCCTAAATGGGGGAATGGTTATCAGAAGAATCAGAATAATCCATATGCAAGCTCTTATAATCCGGGGTGGAAGAAGCATCCGAACTTCTCTTGGACCTCTAATGGGAATCTTGGATAGCAAAAGCAAGGCTTTGGAAACGATAATTATTCTGAACAACCTCCAAACCACAATTCCTCAAATCAAGTGCAAAACAAGGAGGGGAAGCGTGATTGGGAGATTGCTTTTGATAAAATGGTCAATCAACAAACCATAATGATAAATCAACACACTTCATTCCAAGACGAGACTAAAGAGAAATTTGGCAATGCGGAATTGGGATTCAAGCATATCACTTCATCCATCACCAACCTAGAAAATCAAATAGGTCAAATCTCTAGGCAACTAAGTGAAAGGCTTCTGGGGTCTTTTCCAGGAAATACCGATAATAATCCTAAGGGTCAATGCAAGGTCATTTTAACTAGGAGTGGCAAGGTGATTGCTCCTAAGGGAGAGCTTTTGGGAAAAATCGAAGACATGCAAGCTAAGGATCTAGGAAAGAAAGAGGAGAAACCAAAAAGCGTGGAAGAAGAGGTGATTGTAGAAGATCTTGAAGATGAAAGTGAGAATGATCAACCTTCGTTGGAGAAAGAAAAGGACCCGAAACTGAAAAGAATTTGCTAAAAAGAAGTTCATTGAAGCCAAGGACATTCCACCATATGTGTGGGTTCCATATCCTCAAAAGTTGAAGACGGCGGGAGATGAAAAGCACTTGTCACGCTTCCTAGATGTTTTCCGGAAATTGCAAATCAATATTCCATTTGCGGAAGCTTTAGAGCAAATTCCTTCTTATGCCAAATTCATGAAGGAACTTTTGTCCAAGAAGAGGATATTGAAGTATGATGAAACCGTAGCTTTGACCGAGGAGTGTAGCGCTATCTTGCAAAGGAAATTGCCTCCAAAGTTGAAGGATCCAGGGTCTTTTAACATTCCTTGCACCATTGGAGGAATCACTTGTGGTAAGGCTCTGTTTGATCTTGGGGCTAGCATTAATTTGATGCCCCTCTCTATGTTAATGGAGCTTGGAATAAAGGAAGTAAAATCCACTATGATGTCTCTTCAACTTGCGGATCGCTCTATCAAATATCCATATGGTATGGTTGAGGACCTTCTAGTCAAAGTGGACAAGTTCATCTTTCCGGTAAACTTTGTTGTTCTTGACATGACCATGGTTCAGAAATACCCCTCATATTGGGTAGGTCATTCTTAGCAACCGGAAGAGCTCTCATGGATGTGCAACAAGGCAAGTTAACATTGAGGGTGCAAGATGGGGATGTGGTCTTTAACGTCTTTGATGCAATGAAACATCCGGAGGATAAGGCTTAATGTTGGAGTATTGACGAGGAGGACTCTTTAGTAGCATCATTTGCTCATGATACTCATTTTGGTTCAACACTTGAAAAAGTGTTGGTAAAATCCCAAGGTCTGGAGAAGGATGCGAAAATTGAAGATGATGAGTGCTTGGAATGGGTGAAGCATTTGGAAGCATTACCCGCATATTTGAAAGTTGAATCTAAAAAGGAGGAGCTCAAAGAGGATGAGAAACCGGAAGAAATTCAAAAATCGGAGCTCAAACAACTCCCTTCTCACCTACGTTATGCATTTTTGGGTGAGGAAGGATACTTTTCGGTCATCATTAATAATTCCTTGAAGAGTGATGAGGAAGACAAGCTTCTTCGAGTGTTGCGCTCACAAATCAGTCATTGGTTGGAAAATTTCATATTTGAAGGGTATAAGTCCCTCACTTTGCATGCACAAGATTTTGCTTGAAGATGATTATAAGCCGGTAGTGCAACAGCAAATGAGACTCAACCCTATCATGAAGGAGACCGTGAAGAAGGAGATTGTAAAGCTACTAGATGCGGGAATTATTTATCCGATCTCGGATAGTGCTTGGGTGAGTCCCGTTCATGTAGTGCCGAAGAAGGGAGGAACAACCGTGGTGGTGGATGAGAAGAATGAGATGATTCCTACAAGAACCATCACGGGTTGGAGAGTTTCCATTGACTACCGGAAATTGAATGATGCAACTCGCAAAGATTACTTCCCTCTTCCATTCATTGATTAAATGTTGGAGCGTCTCTCGGGTCATGACTATTATTGTTTCCTGGATGGGTATTCCGGGTATAATCAAATTGCCATGGATCCTCAAGATCAAGAGAAGACCGCTTTTATTTGCACTTATGGAGTTTTTGCGTTTAGAAGAATGCCCTTCAGGTTGTGCAATGCTCCATCAACTTTCCAATGGTGTATGCTTGCTATATTCTCCGACATGGTTGAAAAGTTCATAAAGCAGTTCATGGACGACTTTTCGGTTTTTGGAGCCTCTTTTGATAACAGCTTGGAGAATCTAGCTTGTGTGCTCAAAAGGTGCCAAGAAACCAACTTGGTGCAAAATTGGGAAAAATGTCACTTTATGGTGAAGGAAGGAGTTGTTCTTGGGAATAATATCTCATCTAAGGGGATTGAAGTTGATAAAGCTAAAGTGAATGTCATTGAGAAACTTCCTCCTCCAACAAGTGTGAAAGGCATTCGGAGCTTTCTTGGTCACGCCGGTTTCTACCGACGCTTCATAAAGGACTTTTTGAAGATTGCTAAACCTCTTAGTGATCTTCTTGTCCATGATGTATCCTTTGATTTTAATTCCGCATGTCATGATGCATTTGAATTTCTTAAGCATAAGTTAGTAACCGCACCTAATTGGGAACTACCTTTTGAAATCATGTGTGAAGCGAGTGATTATGCGGTGGGGGCTGTTTTAGGACAGCGAGTAGAACAAAGAGCGCATGTCATATACTATGCCGGCAAGGTCTTAAATGATGCACAATTGAACTACTCTACAACTGAAAAGGAACTCCTAGCGGTAGTCTTTGCATTAGACAAGTTTAGGTCATATGTGATAGGGTCAAAAGTAACTATTTTCACTGACCATTCCGCATTGAATATTTAATGTCTAAGCAAGATGCCAAACCTAGATTGCTTTGTTGGGTTTTTCTTTTGCAGGAGTTCGATGTGGAGATCAAAGATCGAAAAGGAAGCGAGAATGGATTTGCAGTTCATCTATCAAGATCGATCAATCCAAATGAGGAGGACAAGAAATTACCAATTCATGGGATGAAAATTTGTTTGCCATTTCAACAACACCATAGTTCGCAGAGATTGCCAATTACAAGGTTGCAAAGGTAGTGCCTGAAGGACTTACTTGGCAGCAGAAGAAGAAATTCTTCAATGACGTCAAGCACTATGTTTGGGAAGAACCCTACCTATTCAAGTATTGTGCTGATGGAATCCTTCAAAGGTGCATACCTAAAGTTCAAGTAAAGAATATCTTATGGCAATGCCATGGATCGGAATATGGAGGGCACTTTAGTGGAGATAGAACCACGGAAAAAGTCTTGCAATGTGGGTATTATTGGCCAACCATCTTCACGGATGCAAAGGACTTTGTTGTTAGGTGTGATAGGTGCCAAAGAGTTGGAAACATCTCAAAAAGGTACGAAATGCCCTGAAATAGCATTTTGGAGGTGGAAATCTTCGACGTGTGGGGTATTGACTTCATGGGACCATTTCCATCCTCTCACGCTTACAAGTATATTCTAGTGGGGGTGGATTATGTGTCCAAGTGGGTGGAAGCAATTGCAACCTCTATGGATGACTCTCGTGTTGTTATTGAATTCATGCAGGAGAACATTTTCGCAAGGTTTGGAGTACCTAGAGTCTTGATCAGCATGGAGGAACCCAATTTTGCAAGAAACAACTTGACATGGTGCTTTATAAGAATGGGGTGACTCATAAAGTTGCTCTCCGTACCATCCACAAACAAGTGGTCAAGGAGAAGTGTCCTAGCACGAGTTGAAGCGGATCCTAGAGAAAACTGTGAACTTGTTGCGAAAGGATTGGTCTAGGAAGTTGGACGATGCACTATGGGCGTACCGGACTGCTTTCAAGACTCCTATTTTTCGTTCTCCGTACCAATTGGTGTATGAAAAAACGTGTGATTTGCTGGTGGAGTTGGAGCATAGGTCATATTGGGCCATCAAGGCCTTAAATTTTGACTACAAGGATGCAGGTGAAAAACGCCTCTTGGAAATCAATGAGCTGGATGAGAACCGTTTGCAAGCCTATGAGAGTGCACGAATTAACAAGGAATGGACCAAGGTATGGCATGACAAGCACATAATCCCAAGGAAGTTCAAACCAGGACAAAATGTGCTATTATACAACTTGAGGTTAAGATTATTTCTGGGTAAGCTGAAATCCCGGTGGTCCGGCCCTTATGTTGTGAAAGTTGTTCACTCGTATGGCACAGTTGGGTTAGAAGCTAAAGAACCAGGAGAATCTTTCAAAGTAAATGGCCAAAGGCTCAAAGTGTACTTGGGAGGAGATTTTGAAAGGCAAGAAATTGCCTTGGCATTGACTTAACCCTTTAGAGGGCATGACCGTCAGGCTCGGGACGTTAAACAAGCGCTAACTGGGAGGCAACCCAGGTTTATATCCTTTTTCTGCATCTAGTCATTGCATTTAGTTAGGTGATAGATATAACTTTGCATATATGGTAGCATGATTGTGCATTAAGTATAGTATTATGCTAGAAAGTGCATTATTTGCATACTTTTGCATATTAGTCTCAATTAGGTGCATTCATGGTAGTTAATAATTTTTAGGGTAGGATATGCCTTAGGAGGCATGTAGGGACTTATAAAATTGATGAAAAACCAAAAAACAACACTTTGGGGAGCTGCAGTTTTTTTTCTGCATAATTCACCCCGCGGATGCTCAGTTAGCCCCAAGGATTGGGATTAGCATCTCTCTGGAAAAATTGATTTCGCCCCGTTAATTTTCATTTAGCCTCGCAAATTTCCTAACCAGTTCTCTGGGATTTAGCCATTCGCCCCGCAGTTTAGGAATTAGCCACGCGGATCTAGGCACTTGAGGCAGTCCCGCGACCCCGTTTACGCGTCGCGGGTGTGAAAATCCAGCTCCCTGGAATGTAGTCATTCACCCCGCGAATTCATAATTTGCCCCGCGGATTGCCTTTATCAGTTCTCTGGAACAACAAAAATCGCACCGCGGTAGCCTTATCCGACCAGCGATTCTGGGCGAGTTGGTCTCTGAAGGTGTTCGCTATTCGCCCTGCGGATTTTTTATTCGCCCCGCTGCACCAAAAAATTAGGTCCTACTAAATTGGGAATTTTTTTCGTTTCTCCCCGCGGTTACTGACTTTCGCCTCGCAGTAGGCAGAGGTTTTTAAAAGCCCTAACCACGCGGCTCTTCTTTTTTTTCATTCGCACCACAACATTCCCTCCTCAGTTCTCTCTTCTCCCTCACCTTTCTCACTGACACTCTCTCCATGTTCCTCGTCACTTTCTGTGCGCACACCACAAGCTCTTGCGCATCATCATTCCCTCTTCCTCGTTTCACTGCTGTGACCAAGGTATGACACCATCACCCTTCTTTAAACTCAGCTTCTACCCAATTTGAGTGTCTTGGTTCCGCAAATGGCGCTAGGTTGAACATTTCACTCTATAATGCATCTGAAATTCATATTGATTGCTAAACTCTTGTGGAAATTCTGATTATCAAGTAACTTGAGGGTAGGGTTGAATGCATACCAAGGGTTTTGGGATTTATAACATGTGTTTGGGGAATTTAGGGATTGAAATATTAATTTTGTGCATGAGCATGTTCCTATTGTGCTTTGTGATGGATATCTCTGAAAGTATGGTCAGTCTTGAGGAGTTCTGTTAATAATGGGCTAACTTGGGATTTCAAGCATGCTTCTAGAAAAATGAGAACTTGGATTCTCAGAGTTATACTTAGATGACTGAATGCTGAGTATACTAATTTATGTGTGAGTTATTCTGGTAGAGGAAGGATGGAGGGATAGGTTTATTGAGGGATGAAACTTCAAAAACCTTGTTCTTGAAATATCATTGTTTGAACTATACGATATTCTGCTTGTTGTTCTTTTGCTCTTAACTTCTTGAATAAGGATTGAACCGTGTGTTACAGAACTGGGTGTGTTTCTATATTGGGTTCGAAAAGTTTTAGTTATGAAGTTGTGTGATAATGTGCTAATTTGGGGTTTCAAGCATGCTTCTTGTGGTACTGTTGTTGTTAGGGTTTACAATATGAGTTGTAGATTTAATTCTCTTGATCTGAAAGATTGTTCTTGGAAATTTACTTGAGTGCATAAGTGTGCTTGTGATATTGTTGCTCAGATTTCCTTGAACATGCTTAGAAGCTTGTTATTGTTTACAAGACTGTGTTGTGGGTCTAAAATTTGTTGAAACTGTGTTAATGTGGTCTGTATTGTAAGTAAAGAGGTTAATATGCTTGATTTGATTACCATTTTGGGTCTGAAGTGCAATCTTGACTGCTATCAATTATTGGAAACTTGAATTACTTGAATGTGAAGTGCAAACATGGATGTGGTGTGTGTAATGAGTTTTGAGACATGCATAGATGAATTTGCTAAACTTTGAAATGTTACGTAGCCACTATGTTTATTTCAAAACATAGCACTGCATGTACTGTGGTTAGGGGACTTATTTAGGTTGAGAGAATCTGCTATGCATGATGCATCTATTTGCTAAATTGAAGTTTTGGATAAAGCATGTGTTGTCCATAGATGTTCATAGAATTTGTGCCAAGTGTTAAACATCTTGATCTTGGTCATGTGTGGATTTTTGTTCTATGCATAAATTGAATGGTGCCTTTCTATTATTCTTGTATTGGAACTCTTCTGCTTTTCAGGTCATGGCCCTTTCAAAGAATGCTGGTAAACAAGTCAAGTGCAACACTAAGAGAAAGTGTGTTGCAGAGTCCTCCGCTAGAGCTGAGAGGGAGGTTCAATTATTTCACTCTCCGTTGCATGAGACGCGTTATAAGAACATGAAGAAGAGGCAATTCATCTCTGAGCGGAAAGTGGTCTTGTGGCCCAATGAGTACATGGAGGTACAGGAAGAACTTCAGAGGCGAAGGGGGCATCGTATGGCTATTTTTCCTACCCGTGCCGACCAGCACTTGGTGAAGGAGTTTTACGCCAATGCCTATGCCCCGAACCCCATGGACCCTAAGTTTATCAGTTTTGCCCAGGGTAGGGAAATAATATTTGATGGGCCTTCAATTAATGAATTGTTGGAAATAGAAAACACTTGCAGAGAGGAGTGTGAGCACACTCGGATGTGTCGTGAGGAGATTGATAGACCTACCATTTTGGACAGATGTTGTTTCCCTGGGGCGGAATGGGAGCTAGGAGTCTCTAGCTCCTCATTGAGGTTGTTTCAGAAGGATATTATTCACATAGCCAAGGTGTGGCATGCAAACATACATGCCAACATCACAGTTCGTTCTCATGAGTCAGATATTACGGCCAACAGGGCCAGGATTCTCTATTCCATCATGGAGGGTAAGAGTATCGATGTTGGGGCGATCATAGCCACTGACATACACCGGCAACCCATTGATGAGAACTACATTTGTCGGCACTGCTTCGAGGTGGGAGCTTCAGAGGCTAGGAGAGCCTCGCCAACACCTCGCCAGCCTCACCTCTGCCAGCCGATGATTGTGCCACAGTTACACCAGCGCTTGGATTTGGTTGAGCATAACATGACAACACTGTGGAGATCTAGTGAGATCCAGAGGGACTTTTTGATGGAGTGGGCGACTGCCCAGGCCGAGGGACGGCCACCTCTGTTTCCATCTGAGGAGGATATTAAGGCTCGTGTCGACTGGCACGGGTTTCCTGGGGACCAGGGTGGCATGCCAGTAGGGGGTGGTGAGCTCGAGGATGAGGGTGATCCATACATGCCCCGAGATGTGTTGGATGACATGATATGGCCTTGAGGAGATCTTATGACATTTATTAGGCTTTTATCATGGTCATCTCTTTTGTATAGTTCATTGATAAACTCTTAGTTTTGATTGATGTAATATGTAGGAGTTATCATTGAAACTTGGTTGCAGTAATGGGGGGGTTGTTGGTGTATGTTTTGACTTTGAGACTATCAGGAGCATCATTACCCCATCTTTGTTTTTCTTTATTTTCATTTTATTTTAATTTGTTCTAGTATTTGTAAATAATGTGTGCATGTGTTTCAATGATGCTAGATGCCTCCGAGACAGGTTCCGGATGATTCGGATAATGATATGCAAAGTGAGGTAATGATAGGGGCATCATCCATTTCCAACTTGGATGTTCCGAATTCCGATTCGGACTTTGATTCGCACTTAAGGAGATCCACCGAGAGTCCGGTGAAGTTGGGGATACAGAGATTCCTTCTCCCGAAGGGGAAGAAGAGGAAAAAGGCATTCATGAGGATACGGAGATGACTGAAGAGGAGGGTTCCACTTAGAACCCTAGAGATTAGCTTTCTTAACTCCTCTATTTATTTTCGTTGTTTTTCATTCTTGTTAGCATTTCATTGACCATGCGCATAGAGTTTTGTTAGTGCCTTTTTAGTGAGTTTTGAAAAAAAAAATTATTTGATGTGTTGAGTTGATAAGTGAATTTTAAGTGGATTGACCATGTGATTTCCCATTCTTGTTTCCATATCATTTTTGATTGATTAGTGAATGTCATGCTAAGTGAAAAACATGATACTTATGAAAATGATTGGATAGAGATGCAATTGAGTGTGCCTTGACTTGAATGCATGAACCTTGACTAGTTTGAGGTGTTAGAGGACTTGGCATGATTCATGATGTTTGATATGAGTCTCTATTTGTGTCCGGGTGAGGAGTTTGACCCTTCGACATGATTTTTGTTTTGAGTGTCGCTATTGAGTTACAAACTCTTAGGTTTGCTTGAATCTTTTCTTGGTTTACATGATTACATTATGCATGAGCACGATAAAGGCACTTTTTTTGAAATAGCTAGTTGGCCAAAAAGCTTACCTAAATGAATTATCCTTTGTTAGCCCCATTGTGCTTTAAGCCTATCTTTGTTGTTTACCTAAATATAATTGCTAAATCCGGAAAAACCATGTTTACCTACCTAAAAGGATTGAGTGAGCATTGGAATTCAAGGTAGAATGGTAGCAAAGTGCTAAGTTTGAGTTGGCACATGAGAAATTCAGTGTTGGAAAAGCAAGGAAGGGTAAAAATGCCCTTGAAAAAAAATCTGAAAAAGAAAAAAAAATAGAATAAGTGAAGTTTCAAGTGAAAAAAAATGGGAAAATGTGCAAAAAGAGCAACAAAAAAAAAGGGAAAGAAACAAAAGTAGTGTATTCTTTGGAAATTGTGCTCCATTGCTCACTTGGTCTTTAGGGTCTAAACTTGCATTCCCTTTCTTTTTCCCTACCTTCCACCTAGGCCCCATTACAACCTTATAAAGACCTTTTGATTGTGCATCATGTGGTTGTGTGAATTAATGAGTAAGATGAAAATCAAACCCAAAGACTGAGTTTCTCAATATGCAGATTTTTGAGGGAAACACAAGCCTAAACACTTGAGCGTTAAGTGAATTAACTATCCTTGGTGAGGAGTGAGACTCATTGATGACTAGTGAATTTGTGTTTAAGTTTTTGAAACCACTACTTGATTGGTAAGTGTGTGATTGTTGAGTTCACTCTTTTGATTGATCTTGAAGGTCCTCTTGATAGTTGATTGTTTGATCTTGGGAAGACATGCTTGATTTTGATGAAGTGGTTGTGGTCGACATTATGTGGGAAATTATTGGTTATAGGTTCATTAATCTTATATCAACTCATTGTGCGTCCTTGTGTCCGTTTTGCTTCGAGTCTTTTTGTGTGTTGTTTGCCTGAGGACAAGCAAAGCTTAAATTTGAGGTGTTGATAATCCGCTAGATTATCTAGTTTTTTTTCTAGATTTTCTTGTGCATTTTACCATATTGATGAGTTGTATTCTCAATTAGTACTCAACTTTGGTTTTATTTTCCTTAAGTAGTGTTTAGAGTCTTTGAATGTATTTTCCTTGTTTTAATTAGGAAATTGAGTCTTTTTCTATGATTTTATAGTTTGAATAAATTTCAGGTTCATACATGAGCTTGGGAAGGATAAAAATGAAGCCCGGGAGCAAGGAAGAGAAGCAGGAAGAGGCTAGAAATTTTGAGTCATCGACTCCGGATGGTGCACTCTACGGATCGAGCTATGATTCAAGTTTCGCCTGCGAAACGTAATTCGCCCGTGAATCGCTGATACCAGAACTTATAAATTTTGGTCTTTTGTACGGAAATATGGTTCAACTCTTTGTTCTTTTGGACTGCGTCTCCCTCTGTTTTGCTACGCCCAATCCTTCTTTTCTTGTTTTGGTGTTGGTTTCTTTGATTGTGTTATTGATTCCTATGATGATGAACTAATGCCTCCATTCTAGGGAGATGATGTAGCCGCGTTTGGGCGGTTTGATTGTTTTTATGATATTTTCGTAGTTCTTTGCTTCATCCTTTTGTGTTTTACATATGTGCTTAATGCTTGCTTATAACTAGTCATTATTATGCATGATTTGCCAATCATAATGATACCGAGAGGTTAGTTATCTGTTTAGAGCATTGGGGTAAGGGGTGTTTGCTAACCGTACTCATAGGGATTGTATGCAACCTTCATAGGGAGTCGTAAAACTTAATGAATTTCTTAATAATTAACCATCATAGAGATATAGTTGGTTAAGTGTTAAGGGATGTTTGCTAACCGTACTCGAGAGAGACGTTAGGATAATTTAGGACTCTTGGTTGACAAAAGTAGAAGATTAGTAATTGCAAGGATTCATAATTGCATCAAACTTGATAAACATGGGTGAAATCAAATCCCTAGACCATTCTTATAATTGTTATTCCTCATAATTTTGCGATTGTCTTCTCAATGCTTGCGTTAATTTACTTGGCTTAATAATTTAATTCCTTTTAATTATTGATTCCAATTTTCTCATAATCGTTCGTTCAAATAGTTATTAAGTTTGAGAAGTGGTACTTGATCTATCAATCCCTGAGAGCGATACTTCGTCTCACCGTTTTAATTATTACTTGCATCGACTCGGTACACTTGCCGGGATCCATCACTCATCACCTGATACTGACCTTGTCAGAATCAGACCTCTGTTCAAGTTAGCTTTTCTTCCCTTATTTTATTATGGAACCCTTCATCAACTTATCTTTCCCCGTATTTCCTCACCCTTCTCTGTGCCTAAGGCACCTCCTACCTTAGCCTTGACCCGGGACTCAGACCAGTCTGCTGATTCAACTAGTTTTACTGTAGAAGCCTCCACTCCACAAATGGTGGATTTGCATAGCTTCAATTTGCTTGTGCTCGCCTAGAAGAAACTAGAAGACAGCTAGATGAAGAAAGGCAAGCTAGGATGCTTTTAGAAAAGAGAGTAGAAGCTTTTCTAGTTTTTAGTTAGCCTAAGTAGTAGAGTATAAATTCTGCCTTGTACTGAGAAGCTTATGATGAATAAAATAAATAATGTTTATCATTTATCTTTTCTGTTCCTTGCTTTTCTATATCTTGTTTATTATTCCTTTTTGTTGTTGACAAAAGGGGGAGAAATTAAGAAAGATTAAGATGATTAAATGATGTAAAGTAAGTAAGGATAAGATGTGATGTCTAAGTAAAAAGTAAAAACAAGTTAAAATGGAACTTGTCTTTAAGTACACCTCTAATCAAATATATATAACTCTGATACTATGCTAAGTGAACCTAAGTGCACCTGTCTGCGCAACCCTTCTGGCTATGAAAATTTCAACTTATCTGAATCTTGTTAATTCTTCTGTTGATATTTTCTAAGGTTCATTAAATCATCTTAATGTTTGTCATCATCAAAAAGGGGGAGATTGTTAAGTCTCTAAAATATCTAATGTGCATTTCCCTAAGTTTTGATGAAAGCTAAACATTGGTTAATGATTTAATTAACCTTTATATTGGTTGTTAACCTATCTACCCAGTGTGCAGATCAAAATATTAAGAAGTCACCTTCTCACCTGTCTTCCCACATAGATGACCACCTGTCTGGAGAAGCAAAAGTAGTAAACCTGTCTGCTGACTAGGATTATTGACTTTTGCATTGAAGTTTTAATGTGTCTTCTGATAAGTTTCTATACTTGTCTGAGGTTCTTCGATGAAGAACCCAAGTACAAATATCTTTTGGAAGTTGTCCCCTCATGAAGAAGACTCTGAACCTCTCCTTTTCTTAATCTCATGCTTATCAAGAAAAGTCAGAGGTCACTCTCACAAGCAACCTAGGAAATCAGAGATGAAGTCCAGTTAAAGAATGTTTCCAACATGTTTTATTCCCTAGTACTCTTGGTTATTACACGAAAAGAGAAATGTGCCCTGCAAAGTACAAAAGCATTCTGCATAACTCTGATTTGGCTACTGCACGATGCATAAAGCCATGATCCTTCATGTTAGAGTACAACCAATGTTCCTATTGCATTAATGGCTACCCAGAACGACTCTATTGAATTTAATGAAGTTCTGCTTAAAACAAACATTTGAAGGAATTTCTCTAACAGATCTTAAATGCTTGAAGGCTATAGATACAGAAGTCATTGAAGATTAAGATATAGAGAACACACAATATTAACAAGAGCCATTACTCTGCGAATTTATTTCTTCATTCTTTCAATCTGTATTCTTCAATCATTTGAAGTTATTACACAGTCTTTCCTAAGCTTACATTTAATTCACTCTCTGAGTATTAGTGAAAGAAGATTGTATTTATTACAAACAAACTTCTCAAACAAACCTGAGTGAGCCTGAAGAGGCTTGGTGAGCAAATAATACTTGTCTTGGAGCCTGAAGAGGCTAGGTGTGCCAACAATACTTGGAGTCTGTAATCTGATCAGTTATAGTGTATAAAACTTGGTGCTGCCAAGGACTGGACGCAGCTCTTTGTGTTGAAGAGTGAACCAGGATAAATAGATGTGTTAATCTCTCTTCCCTTAAATTCTTTAGTTGCTTTGATTTTATTATCTTCTCTCTAACTAAAGGGGTTAAAGTGTGAATATTGAACTTGTTTTCAAGTTGTATGCATGTGTGTTTTTCTATTAAAGATTCATAAGACAGGTCACCTGTCTGTGCAATGTTCTCTCACTTGTCTGAACCTAGCTTCTGTGTGCAAAAAGTTTTAAACTTTATTTTAAATTCTGATAAACACAATTCAACCCCCTTCTCGTGTTTATAGTTGTCTATTTCACAAGTGTGGATATATTATTACATTCTCACCTTAGGACCAAACTCACTTTAAAGGACACTACAAGAAAAAAACAATTTAGCGACCGAATAAATTGGTCGCTAATTCATTGTATTCAGTTGCTATTTCCATTAGCGACCGAAAATATTTTGTTGCTAAAACCGTGGTTGCTAATCAATTAGCGGCCGATTTTAGTGTCGATCGCTAATTAGAGACCGAATAATGCAGTCGCTATATAAAAAAAAAGGTGGTTGCTAATGTTGGTACCAGATGCTACTTTTGGTCCCACTTTAGCGACCGAACTAATTCGGTCGATAAGTTATTTTTAAATTTTTTTTTGCTATCGTTTTATATAATGGTACCACATTTTAGCGACCAAGCTATTTCGATCGCTAAATTTATTTTATTTTTTTTGTAAATTGATTTTTTTAAACAAATTAGAAACATGTATCATACTCAATAAGGTACTGAAAGTTCAAATAATATATATATAATAAAATAAATTCCGATAAAAAAATTAATTAAAAATTGTCCAACAAAAAAATTACAAGTCAACTGGGTAGGGGTAGTGGGGGGGACCAATGATCATCGGCCTCATGATCATCTACATCTTGCGACTCTCTAGAGGCATCAGGAACGGACGAGTCATCAAGAACAGTATGGGCATCAGCACGGGTACCCGAAGCAGTAGCACGGGTCCCAAGTGATGGTACAACATCTCCCTCTCCCTCTCCCTCTCCAGTGCAGCGACCTTCTCCGCTAGTTGACTAACAAGCCCGGTGTTGAGGTCAGCGATGAGCCCTCTAATGTCGGGTGTATGGTCAAGGCATGACTGAGAAGATGGTGTGGCAGAGGCCACATACTCATATCTCAGGGGCCCAAAACCATATACATGGCCCTTCTTGTTCCTGCCGCCAACCACCTTCGGGAAAATGTCATTGTCAGAGGCAGCAGAATGCTCCTGCTCCTGACTAATGGCCTCATCTTGGCGGCGGTGGAACCGATCCTGCATTATAAGTTAAAATAAGTCAGCATCTTGGGGGAATAGAACTAAATATAATTAAATAATGTAATGAGATATTTTAACCTACAACAATCTCGCCTACGTTCCCGACCCACTCCCAATTCTCATGTCTTCTTGGTAACCTTCAGTACCTCATGTAACATCCCGATTTTTCGCTGCTTTCTAATATCGAAAATTTATATAAATACGTTTATATTTTTATCCGAGACTTGGAAAATGTTTTTAATTAAACTGAAACCTTATTTAAACTCTACTTGACGGTAGAGAGTTACGATTAAAATTTAGGTTGAAAAGTCGGGTGAAACCCCGTCTGTGAATTTCATTGACAGTATGATTATACTGATCAGAAAACCTAATTTTGACTCGTGAACGAAAAACTTAAGGTTTTTATTTAATTTCCAACGATTTTGATTGTTTTGAAATATTTCACTAAAAAGTGAAATAAATTTTATATTCGGGCATTATGTTCAATCGGGAAAACAACGGAGCGGAATTTGGAGTTTCCAGGACCAGTTAAAGAATTTATTTTATGATTTCAAGATGGTTCACATGGATGAGTCACTCATGTGAAGTCTTTAAGTGTGCACATGGTTATGATGTTATTTTAAGGATTTTGCACTTTAGTCCTTAAACTTTCTTTTAATTTCTTTTTGGTCCTAAGTTAAACTATCAAGTTGTCCTTATCAATTGGGTCAATTCTTGTTCATTCAAACCATGACGGGGCTGCGTTTTTTAGGCCCAACACCATGGTCATGAAACTAATTTTCATGAAACCATTTTGTATGCTTAAAACTTTCCTATGGTTATTAAGTCTTAAGACTTTTTCTATACTTGAAATCAAATGGATTTGTTGGACTCTCAAGCCCATTTGCGCAAACCCAAGGTCCTTCTCCCTTGTCCATAAATTCTTGATGAGTCTTGAAGACTCTAGCTTCTTCTCCACATTTCTACCATCATCTTCTTTGTTTTTATTTTCCTTAAGCTTCCATAAGCTAGTTTGTGAAACAACTTGGTGATTCCTTGCACTTTTTCCATTTCCAAGAGGTAATCCTTGATCCTCATCATCATTAAACACTATGTTCTTCATATATTTTCATGATTTAAAGCCATGATCATCATCTTAAATTCCTAGATCTAGAAAGTTTGATAATTCATAGAAAAATCCTAAAAATATGAAACCAATTCCTATGTTCCTATTATCATCCCTATAATCATAATCCAAAATATTGTTGTAAACAAAGTTTTCCTCCTCATTTATTTTGATATGGCCGAATCCTATGTGGTGATGTTGGAGGAAGATTTTGTTCATTCTTTTTACAAATGATCTTGTATTTCATCCTTCTAGTTTGTAACTATGTTGAATCCAAATTAGTGTATCAAACTAAAATCTCTTACTCCATTTATTCATCATGGACGGACCTAGGTTTTTTTGGAGGATTGGAAGTTTTTGATTCAATCTTTTATGATTAGTCACTAATCTATTGTCTTAAGTACTAAGGATCACTAATCTAAAGACTTAAGCAATTTTAGAAATTTTTAGCCACAAAATCTCTCTAAGGCCGTGACCTATCATAGATGAATAGGTGATTTTATTTGCTTGTTTTTGATTGGTTGAATTGTGGTTTGTTGAAGGATAAAGAATTGCACCTTGTACGTGTGTCAACGATTTTCAGATTCGCGGCAAAGTTTTTAATCCGAAGTTAAGTTCTTCGAGAGGTAAGAGGGGGTTTCCTGAGGGATTTTTCCGGTGGCTACGTGCTATTAGTTGTTGTCTGTAATATTTATCTGTGGTGTTTGTTTAAGTTGGTTTAAGTTGGGTTATTTTTATTTGTGATGGTTTATCTGCACTTAAATTATAATGTTGTGATGCATGATCTGCCTGGGAATATTGTTATGATGTTGTTATTGATTGTTGTATGAGAAGCCTGACAATGGTCAATGCCCAATTAATTAACCAGATAAAAGCTTTAAGAAGCTTTATAAATTATATTCAATGTTTAACGGTGAAATATTGGAATATAATATTGATGGAAAATATTATTTGGAAAAAAATAAGAAATGTTGGGAAATATTATCATTTTAATGATTTATCAGTGTAAGAGTGAACTATGAGTCACGGTGAGGACGTAACCGTGAAATTATTTTTGTACTGCTAATTTTTACGTAAGAAATTCCGTAATATTATAAAAAGTTATTTTATGAAATTAATCTTCGACGATAACTTAATTATGATTTTAGAAAAATATTTAAGTGGAAAAGTTTAAGAATTGACTTAAATGGCTTTTAAAACGCTAAACGTCAATTAGTTTTGAAAAAACGGTTACATTATTTTTCTTAAAACAACAGTATTTTTGTAGTCTCAAGTGACTCTTCCTTTTTTTGAAACATAAGGTTTTCAGGAAAAAGATTTCAATTAATTGATGATTTTACAATGGATTTTCTATAAATGGGTTTTACTAAACGGTGTTATTTCCGACAACTTGGATAAGTTGCGGAGACTTTGTTTTGGATTTGTTTTTCACAGAACGAAAGCAGTGTTAACGTTGAAACTAGAGTTGTCAAACGGGCCATTTAGCACTAGCCCTGCATGGGTTAGGGCCAAAAGGCCCATAGGGCCACAGGGCCCAAAATACATAAAGCCCATAGGGCCAAAAAGCCCTTAGGGTCAAGTGGAGCTAGGGTCAGCCCTTGGGCCAAATTTTTTATATAGTAAAAAAAGGATTTCAAACTCGAACTCAATAAAAAGCACATATTTATACAAAGAACATATTGCATTACACTGGTGTACTATAAATGAACACCCAATACAACGATGAGTTCTAACAATTAACAAAAAATCCAATACAACGATAGGTTACTAATGCAATGAGTTTTCTGAACAGTTGTTCAAACACACAAGTCTTCTATTTCATCTTGAATTTCATCTTCTTGATGCACATTCAACTCCGCTCCTATAGTCTCTTGACAAATAGGTTGACCATCATCTTCATCTAAAACTCACAACCAATTAAGAAACAATTAGATATTCAATTCCAACATAATTAATTAATAGTAAATATGATTATAAAGAGATAATACAAATTATTTTTATTAGGATTCAAAGCAAAACCATGCAACCAATTTCTAGTGCAAATAAGCATCTAAACCTTTTCAGGAAGGGTGGAACTTCTATATTTGGTAAGAACACGTCCACCGATACTAAAAGCGGATTCTGATGCTACTGTAGTAATTGGAATACTTAACACATCTCGTGCCATGGAAGCACGTGTGGGAAATCTTTTTTCATTAGTCTTTCAATAATTAAGCACATCCAAATCCTTATTGTCATCATAATCAAGAGCTTTTTCTTCCAAATAAAGTTCTAATTCACTCTTTCCAGTCTTAGGCTTAGTTTCACTCTGATACACTTTAAAATCCTGCAATATATAATACATTAAGTATCTAAAACAACAAGAATGGAAGTAAGAAATAAATAATGACTAAGTTAGCATTGAAAATCATACCCTGAATACTTTTGCTCTCTTGGACCTACTTCCTTCTCCACTTGGCTTATTTAACATGCAAGATTCACCGGCTGGTTGAGATTGAGAAGCATTTGGTATGTTGAAATTACTTACATATTCTCCATAAAGCTTCTCAAACTTTTCCCTCACATTTTTACCCTTCTCTTCAGTGGTTGACCTATCAAGAAACTTGTAACAATGGAGTACGAAATCAAGTTTCATCCTCGGGTCAAGAATAGCTCCAAAAGCAAGGACCACACTATACTCCTTCCAATATTTATCAAATTTCTTTTTCATCCTTGCAGACATTTCCTTTATTACCTTGTCATCATTTAGCAAGTTTTCATTTAACATGCATTCAATCTTCCAAACTTGAAAAAAGTACAAGTTAGAGGTCGGGTAAGATGAACCAGATATAATGTCCCCCCCCTCCATTCTTCATCCGATGGACAATCAGTAAAATTTATATCTGTCACCTTCAAAATGTCAAATGCTTTTTCATATTTGATTGCACTTTCAAGCATCAAATATGTTGAATTCCACCTGGTTGACACATCCAATCTTAAACCAACACTTGCGTCAATGTTTGCTTGCTGCACACAACCCTTGAATTTAATCATCCTCCCATCCGACCCTTTCACATACTTAACACTCTCTCTGATTTTATTAAGTGCTTCACTAGCCACTTTCAAACCCTCTTGAACAATCAAATTAAGTATGTGAGCGGCACAACGTACATGATAGAATTCACCATCACACAACAAAGTACTTCGCAAACAAAGATGAGTTTTTAGAATGTCTTGCATACTTTTGTTAGCGGAAGCATTATCCAAAGTAATAGAAAACAATTTGCTATCAATTCCCCAATGTTCCAAGCAATCAAATACAACATTTTCTAATTCAGATCTGGTGTGGGGAGGCTTCATCCGACAGAAATTAAGAATTTTACTAACTAATATCCAATTTTCATCAACAAAGTGTGCAGTTAAACAAATACACCCCTCCATAGTAGAGGCCGTCTACACATCAGAAGTTAAACACACTCTATTAGGGATTTTGGACATAACTTCCTTAAGTTTGTCCTTCTCCCTAGTATAAATTTTTTTAATATCTGATACAACAGTGTTCCTAGAGTTCATCACAACTTCTGGATTCAAATAACTTGCCCATTTTCTAATCTTCTCATATTCAACGAAATTAAAAGGAAGATCGTGTTGAATAATGGCTTCTGCAAGTAAGTCACGATGGGTCTTTTGGTTAATCTTTCTAGCACTAGATTTCTGGTCGGACAACAACACACCATCCACATTCAGATTTGAGTTCAAAATCTCTTTACAAGCCAAAATATGGCGACTTAAATGTGAAGTCTCATAACTTGTTTTGGTCTTAGGATTTTTACCTATTGAATAGGTACGTCCACAATAATTGCAACAAGCTTTTTCAATACCATCCTTGTTTTTACCAGTTTTGGTAAAAAAAACTTCCAAACAGTTGAAATTTCTTTTCTTGTTGATGCAGTATTTTCAGAAAAAAGGGCAGTAGTTTCACAAAAACCTTCATCTTCTACATTCATAGTTTGATTTGCAGACTCCATAATATAATATTTTATGTTCTTATATAGTTCAGTATAATAACACATAAGGAACTAATTCACAAGTCACTATTACAAAGATAAAAACAAGACAATCAACATTGTGACAACATCCAAACCCCCCACCCCCACGTAAATGTCATATTTTAAGTGTTTACATATCTGAGTTGGACTATTAATACTTGTGTTATAACAATCATATTAGCCAAGAAAAAAATGGAGGAAATATATTATTTTCAAACACAAAACTAAGTGCAAATGCATTAACTGAATACTTCCGTCTCCAACAAATATGCATATTTCAGAAACTCATTGAAATCATAACAAAGATTCTGGCTCGCATCAGACTAATAAGCACACACTTCATTAATTCTAGAAGAATCATACACTCCTAGAGCTACATTCTTTTAGGAATCCAAATCATAATAAAGATTCTTGTTTTAGAAGGATCATGCCCTCTCGGTGTTATATCCTATCCATATTGATTAGCCTCATATCAACCATTCATTTTCCAATAATAACTAGGAATGCCTGTATATTTTTAAGTAAAGTCCTTATTTGTTAAATGTATTGATATACCAAAAATTATATTCTATGATGGAAAGTTCCCTAGTGCACTCAATGCCCTTAAGAAATATGTCCTGAAGCCTGAAAATCAATTCATGCATATAAAGTTTAAGTCACAAAACTGTTTAAATCTTGCAGTTCTGCATAGGCCCCCAGAGACTTTCACCCAAATGATAGAAGAGTATGATCAGATATGATTCTAGTACACTTTTTTTTCTCATGCCTGTGTTTTCAAGGGATATAAACAAATGTGCAGGTCAAGTGTTGACATAGGCAGGACAAATTTTTGACAGCTTTCTAAGGTTTAATTAGAAGCTTAGCAAAATTACTTGAGTTTAGGTATAAGCAAATTTCAAAGAGACACAAAGTCATTAAAATCAAAATGTTCACCTTGCACTATACTTAGTTGATCAGGTGAGCAGCTGTTTATGTCAAGCTTGCAGCTTTGCCAATAACCATGTGGATCAGCAACACCAGGTGCCAAAACGTTCTCAATCTAAATCAAAGCAATAACTTGAGGATCACAGAAAAGAATTGAAGGATGTAACCACTTACTTAGAGCAATAAGTGCTGAAACATCAAATGACAACTTCATCATGGAGATAAGTTATGATGCATCTTATTGGTTTGCAAGTATGATTTGCCATCAGCCATTTACCATTTAGTCATTTACAGAGTTATTTATGCAAAACAAAAAGTTCATAGTGAATCAGGAAATACCAGTATAAAAAGATTACGTAGAATAATCTTGGCTCAATTTCTGATCATACCTAGTTGATATTGCGTGTACAAATTTTATCCATGAGTTAATTAGTTAATTAAGAAACTAAAAATTTTTATACTTGGAATTCCAGGTTATTATCTAAGATCTATTATCTTCAAGTTCTGAATAAATCCTCATAAATGAATTTTGTGAAAAGTAAGTGTCAGAAGCAACACTAGAACTGCTTCCTATGATCATTGATTGACTTTTATATATCCTATCCAATGTTACTTTACCTTTTAAATGAGCTCACAAATTGAGCATAGAATATAAACATGTTAAGAAGTTTCTATGGTGACCATTATATTCCTTGTTGGTCATTTAGGGATGATATGACAACAAGGGTGATTTTTAATAATCTTTGTAGCATGTAGAGCATAGCGCAGAGGCACTTTATAAGTGTTAATCTTGCTATTAATAACTAAGGTCGGGTCATTTATTATATAGCAACTAACTGGGTCATACCAACTTGTATTCTCTCTTGTTCCCTAGAAGTCCGAAACACCGGGTCAAAATCAGATAACCAAATATCAAACCAAACCAGAGGCTTAAGTAATTTTTAAGGCTACAGTCCAAGCAACTCATGAGTTTTTGTGCCATATATCAAAGATTTAGCAAAATTGATCCATGTAAAGTTTAAACAGAGGGGGAAACCCTTGCCCTTCTATATTATACTTTCAATTGTATGTCATTGTTGAACTTCTATTAAAGCTTTTCTTCATGTATCCTACTCCCAGGTTTCTTAACACAACACAAACCACTCCAAAAGGGTACTCCAAAAACAGATAAATGTTTCAAATATTACCCAAAAGGCATACACTTACTCACACACATAGAAAACAACAGTTTCTCAGTTAAAAACCAAAAGGGTATCCACAAAACTGAATCATGTTTCAAATGGGTCACTCTATACACAATTTCACATACATATATACCCACATACATGCATACATACATGTTATATACATAACATAAGAAAACATATTTCACATGAAGTGGTTGCAATAAAGGGTGTCATGCATCAACTAATAAGTAAGCTGATTTGAACTAAAATTAATTCCTACCTAGTGATGGTGGAGGAGGAATGAAGCTATCATCAACAATAGAAGATTCTTGGGATCAATGCAGGGGCATTTTTTCAAATTACACATGCTACCCAGAATACCCAGAAGAAATTAACATTGAATAATCACAAGAACAATGAAACAAAGTCGAGGAATGAACCTGCAAGGACGAAATCAGTGCAGTGTGCAGAATTTGTTCACATTATTCTCAAACCAGAGGTGAAATCAGAGTTTATTCATGAACTTCTCCAAAACTGCGTAAGAAAACAAGGTGAAGAAGAGCATGAAATCGTAATGAAGAAATAAAAGAAGAAATAAGCATTGAATAATCACAAGAACAATGAAACAAGTTCAATAATCACACAATGAACCTGGACGGAATCAGCAATCACGGAATTAGTGTTGGAGAGACGTGAGGTGAGGGTTCATCATTTCAAAAATTGGAGGCTAGGGTTCATCATTTCAGCAGAGAGGGCCATAGCTAGCGATTAGCGAGGAACCAAGGAAGAGGAAGTCGAGCATGAAACGAGCGTCAAGCGTCGCTGCTTCGAGCAGTGCAAGGAAGAACGTGAGCATCGAGCAGTGCAAGGAAGAGAAAGTCGATAGTGTGGTCCGTTATGTGAAGTCCCATAACCATAGAGCAGTGAAAGGATAAGCGTCCATTCTCCTGAAAGCCGATGTTTTTTCTCTGGCTTGTTACGTTTGGAAAAGAGAGGGGGTGGCTGATAGATAGCCCAACCCTGACCCTTAAAATTTTGGGAGTTTTTGGGTTAGGGACAGTCAAAGCCCTTTCCTTGTTGGGCTACTAAAAATTATAGCCCACATGAAGGGCTGAAGGGTTAGTCCCTTGGGCCACAGCCCTATTTGATAGTTCTAGTTGAAACACTAACCTAGTATCAGAGACGTCGCGATACTAGTGTTATTTAATATAAGCACAAAGATTTTTGATCCATGTTACGTTATTATGGACTTTGTGTCCTATCCACGTTGTAGGTTACGTTGTTAAAGTTAAATGTTGTTTTCTATCACCATAAACCTAAGACTGATAACAAGGTCAAAGGTGTTGTGACTGAGCACTCAGACTTTGTGTCCTGTGTTAACGTTGAAAAATCTAATACATTGAAAATGACGAATGGTCATAAGCCATTTTGAGCTTTGACAAAATAAGAATGAACACGAAGAAAAATAACGAGAACAAAATGTTTTATATGCATTCATTGGCAGACGTGCCTACATTTTTATGTATGATGCCTTAATGATAGGGTATTCTTGCTACGTTGTTATGTATGGTACCTTAATAAATAAGGTATTCGTGCTACGTTGTTATGTATGGTACCTTGATAAATAAGGTATTCTGTGCTACGTTGTTATGTATGGTATTCCATGCCACGTTGTGCCTAAAATACCTGAAAATCGAGCTTGATCAGCTCATTTACACGGTGTTGGGATCTCCGGAGATTAAGTGAAAAGTTAGACGTTGAAAGTTGAAGTGTTCATGCATTTGTTTTCAAAAGACGGTGATCGGGTATGAAACCCAGTGATAGACTACTTGTTTATTTATAGAAATGTATATGTATATATGTTTTCATTTGAGTCGCGCATGTAGTTATCGTGTTAAATCCATATATTGGTTTCTCACTCTTGCATTATTTCTGTTGGATTGTCTCTGTTGTGCTCTATATTGGGGAGTTCAGATGAACCGCTCAGGGGATATGATGTATACAAGAAGAAGGTTCCTTAGTTCGGAGCATGATGATATTTCTTTTTTACTATCATGTCTGTCTTATAGGCATGACCAACTTAGGTTTTATTCGTCGATGGTGTTGTTTTTCAATAAGGACCTATACTTATAAGGATCTAGGTGTGAAAACAGTATGATGCAGTATAGTTGTATGATGTTATATATATATATATATATATATATATATATATATATATATATATATATATATATATCCATATACGGTCATGTTTACGTTGTAGTTGTGGTTGTTGAAAAGAACAAAGAAAAAGGAAAAAAATTTATCACCGTTTTGAGAGATGATAACTTAAGGAAATATTATTTTTCGAAAGCTACCAGTGAATTCAAGTTTTATTTTCCGTAACGGGTTAACAATGTGAAGCCCCAAAGGAGGGGTGTTACACCTCACATGCAGTGGGGAGCCTCTACATCTCGTTCGTATGTATATATATAAAATAATAACAGTTAAGATATTTAATAATAACAAATGCAAAATAATTAGGAAAGATAAATTAATTGAAATATAAGTTTACTTAATTATCAGCCTCTCATGATGTTTCGGGATGGACACAGACCCACCCGTGTATAGAGGACACCAGCATCTGTGGCTCAATTTGCTTCCCGATCACACTCCTCTTCTTTAAGTCCTCGTCAGTGGCCCAATACTGACACAGGCCCTCCAGAACCTCTGGTGTCAAAAAGCACCCCGAAGATGAACCATCGCGGATCTTACCTATAAAATTCCTCACAACAAGGGATTCGCGATGCTCAAATGCAGTCCGAATCAAAGGCTCATACTCTGGTCGCCAACTGTATGAGGCCTGCATGACATACAAGACATCAGACCACAATGTAATAATACAAACAATAAAACCTAAATTAAGCACTAACTAATGCATCAATTAAAAAGTAATACTTACACCAAAGATGAGCTCGAACCAGTGATCCAGGACTGTCTGCGGGATCCTGTCCATGTGGGCCAGGACCCGGTGTAATGACCCTTAACAACCGTCTAAATGGTCTTACTAGGCCCATCTAGAGGTCCTCAACATGATCACCATCTTGTTGAATTCCTATACCAACAGAGGGGCCAACATGATCAAAAACCATCTGCTCAAAAGGGTTGAATTGTTCCATCCCCTCACCAGGACCATAATATGCATCTTCCATCACAACCGGGGGAACCAATGGCAATTTTTCACCATGGTTGACCCAGTAATAATAATCATCCATAAATCCCTTCTTGTAGAGATGTGCCATCAAAATTCCTCACAACAAGGGATTCGCGATGCTCAAATGCAACCCGAATCAAAGGCTCATCCTCTGGTTGCCAACTGTATGAGGCTTGTATGACATACAAGACATCAGACCACAATGTAATAATACAAACAATAAAACCTAAATTAAGCACTAACTAATGCATCAATTAAAAATCAATACTTACACCAAAGATGTGCTCGAACCAGTGATCCCGGACTGTCTGCGGGATCATGTCCATGTGGGCCAGGACCCGGTGTAATGACCCTTAACAACCGTCGAGATGGTCTTACTAGGCCCATCTAGAGGTCCTCAACATGATCACCGTCTTGTTGAATTCATATACCAACAGAGGGGCCAACATGATCGAAAACCATCTGCTCAAAAGGGTTGAATTGTTCCATCCCCTCACCAGGACCATAATTAATATGCATCTTCCATCACAACCGGGGGAACCAATGGCAATTTTTCACCATGGTTGACCCAATAATAATAATCATCCATAAATCCCTTCTTGTAGAGATGTGCCATCACATCATCCTCAGTCTTTGGAATTTTAGATATTTGCATTTCTTACATGGACACCTCATTTTTGGATCATGTTGACTCAAATATTTCTCTTGTTGGCTCACATAAATAACAAACTCGTTCACCCCCTCAATGAAATCGCGTTAGTCCTCCACGATCTTTCCTTCTATCCATCCACTTTTGATTCTCGAGTGCTTCCATCACCGGTAACTACCACAAGAATTCTCAGTCTCAAATCTCCATCGTTCTCAAATTATTATTACGAGGTATGACCCTATCCCATTCGAGAACAAACATTTTCAACGCTCCATTAACATTTATTCCTTAATTCTCATGCCTTATACCCGATGAAATTTCGGCAGCATTTCCCAGTGGTCTCTGGTATACACGAATTGAACGCAATGACATCCAACACGATCAAATATGCACCCAGAGAACAATAGGAAATGTAACAAACCAAAATTCAATCAAGTGTAAGATACGAGAATCCAAAAAATAACCGTTAACTTTGTGAAGAAAATGTTTTTCCCAAACTGTCCAACTTGGACAATTCAAGATTCAATACAATGAGTGGTACAATAAAAGGTACACATGCTCATTGATATTGAATCTCAAACGGGAAACTAAGGCTTCCGATAAAAAAAAAACTTTAACCCTAAATATGTGAAATTAAAGTTCGTAGGGCAAATGTAAGTGTTGAAATCCCCTCACTTGAAATTTAGTAACATAAAGTGCACAAAGACTTAGCAATTAGAACCTATTAAACTCCGCTCTCTACTAACAGACAACATATCAATCTACCAAAGACATGCACAGTTCCTAAACTAACAACACAAAACCAGTCTCTATTGAGCTCTGCTCTCTACTAACAGACAACATATCAATTTACCAAAGACATGCACAGTTCCTAAACTATCGGCATACAACCAGTCCATATCGAGCTTCGCTCTCTACTAACAGACAACATATCAATCATACAAAGACATGCATAGTTCTTAAATTACCAGCATACAACCAGTCCTTATTAAGCTTCACTCTTTATTAACAAACAATAAATCAATTCACGAAACATATTACACAATCAGTAAGAGAGAGTATTTCACTTAACTCACTGCTGGGAAGACCACAGAGAACTAAAAAACGTAGGACGGATGACAAACGCCTATATAACCAAACAAAATTTTGAGTTGCGAGATTAAGAGAACATAAAAACATTCAACAAAATCTTGCTTACATACATTATGTAAACCCTAAACCACCTAACTGAAGCAAAATGTCATGCACCAAGCAAGAAATAGAATTCCCCAACTCATTTCAAATCTATCTCATACATAATTGGTGGTCCCATCTCATTTCAAACACTTGTACTCATTTCAAAAAGCGCGTAATTATCCAAACCATACACCAACACCGGCTTCATAGGCAAAGGTTATATATATTAACACAACAAAATCTCCTAATCAAACATACATTGTGTAAATCCTAAACCCTAATAAAATGCACATTGTGTAATCAAAAATTTATCATACCCATCAAACACACATTGTGCAGTACATTCACAATGAAATTATCATACCCATCAAACACACATTGTGTACAAAATGAAACATAAATTTAAAATGAAATCGGATTTTTTTCAAAAAAAAATAAAAAATAAAAAACTTACACTGACAGAGAGGATGAGAGGGTAGTGGCAGTGGCTACCTTCACGTTTTCCGATGGTGGGGGTGGCTGAGGGTCAGAGAGTTAAGAGGGACAGGGAAAGGGAAAGGAAGAAGGGAAAAGGGAAGAGGGAACCTTACCTGTGGTGGCTAGCAGTGTTGCCTCATAGTGCGCCGTAAAGGGAAAGGGAAAGGGAATAGAGAACATGGAGAGGGAAAGGGAAAAGGGAAAGGGAAAGGGAGAGGATGAGAGGGTGGTGGCCGGCAGCGGTGACAACCAGAGAAGAGAGTGAGAGTTGCAGAGGGAGAGGGAAGAAGAAAGGAAAATAAGGGGAAAAGGGGGCGCACGATAATTTTAGGGATTTTAGATTTAGCGACCGAATGTTTCCACCGCTAAATCCGTCGCTAAACTTAAATAAAAATAATTAGCGACTAAATCAAAGGCGGTGCTAAATATTTCCATTAGCCGATCGCAAATAGCTCAATCAAATTTACTTTTTTAAAATACCAAATTAGCTACCATATCAGCGTCCGAATAACTAGCAATAGACAGTTTCGGTCGCTAAATTTAAATAAGTGACCACCTTCTTATAAAATGTAATTCGATCGTCGCAAATCTCGTTGCTATTGCGACCAATTATATTCGGTCGTTATTTTTTGGTCTCTAATTGACTATTTTCTTATAGTGGTAACCAAATCCTTTTTTATGAATTAGTTTGAATAGAATTAGTCAAATCATGAAGTCAAAATTGTAATAAGATAGGTTGGGAATAGTCAAATTTAACCTTAGACTTCAAATGTATGTGAAATCTGATTATATAAGAGTGCAAACATTCTTATGTTTAATCTACTTATTTTATCTCCAAATATATAATATTGAAACTACTGGTATAATGTGAATGTCTTGTTTCTATGTTTTCTTTTTAGGTATCAACAAATAATTTGTAATCTTCTTTTTCGTATTCCACATAAAAGAAAAAGAAGAGAAATTAGGAAAGCTACTTCCACTTTATTAAAGGAGCTTGTTTGTAAACAAGGAAGTCATTATTGTGCAGACCACAAATTTGGTCAAATATTATAATCTGTATATCCCTTTCAACCAAAAAAAATACTAATAATACGTGGGGTCCTGCTAACGAGTGTCCTAAGGATACTGGTTAAGGAATCCAGTGAAAAAAAAATTATATTGAAAAACTAAATATAACATTTTTCAAAATGTTAAATACACTATTTCCTATACAATTTTTTTTTATTCCTTAAACAATGTCCTGATTAAGGACACTGGTTAGCATTTCCGAAAAACATGATTCAAAGGGAAAACAATCACGGTCGAAGATGCACCAAATACTACTATAATTGCATCATAAACATGATATCTCACATCACTTTGTCTTGTCTGGGAAATAGCTTTTCATAAACCATGGTCCTGCTTAATGATCATAATTTCTACGTATTTTACATTATTAACAAAGGGAACCAGAAAGACCAATTAACAACAATAAGCCATGTAGCATGAAATCGTGAATGAGACCTCCAAATCCAACTAAGCATATATTCTTAAAACTAGTTAAAGAACTATAGTTCGTGTTCAAATCCCACTGGGGCCCAGGGCTAAGGATGAAGGGGAGCAAGATACTAGTCGTGGTTGATGTGATTGATAATTGATCATGTGCACGCCCAAACGCCTAGAGCAAACGTGGAAGCAACCTCAGCCATGATATCGTGCATGTGTGCCACCTCTCAAATGCAACACAACGGACCTCACTGCTACATATAATAACTAATAAGACACTTCACAGAACAAAACAAACGTGATAATATATAGCTTAATCCACTTGCCCCTCACACGTAGAAAAAGATGGGAATGAACAACAAACATGATGGTGTTAATAAAGGTGAGTTTCATGCTACTTTTATTTCTGGGGGCTAATACTGCTCGCTTGGATTCAAAAGCGTGCTGTGATCACTGCGCTTGCACAATATCAATACCTCCTCAATGTCATTGTGCAGATGTTAGGCAGAACTCATGCCACTCAGCTTGTGAAACCTGTGCTTGTACACGCTCAATCCCTGCCCAGTGTCGCTGCTTCGACACCACCGACTTCTGCTATATACCTTGTAGCTGCAGTGAAGATCGCTAGGAAGGAATGAAGAACAAGTTTTTAATGTAGAATAGCATGCATGGCCTTAAATAGACAAAGCCCCTACTTGCTGAGATCAAATATCTTTAAAGGTGTAATTTCTATTTTATTTCACTTCAAATACATTATTTCAGTTTACAATAATGATAATAAAAATTGAACGCTTTATTTGATGTTATGGGAAAAGAGGATTTTCGGGCTGAATCATGGACTAGGCCAGTAGGCCCAATAAAACAACAAATCACGTATCAGCTAGAATTCCTAAAAATCCGGGGTCAAGATTTTCGGTTTTAAATGTTTCTCAAATAAAAGTGACCCAATTAAGGGTGCGTTTAGGTAAACAACTTAATTAAGAGCTTATCATATAAGACTTTATCGCATGAGAGCTTATGCCATAAGCGCTTAAAGAAAGAAAAAGAAAGAAAGGGGCATGAGAGGATTCGAACAGTGAAAAACATGGAGAGGGTGTTTAGTGCATAAGCTCTTATGATAATTCCATAAGCTTCTCCCAGTGACTTATGAAAATAAGTCAAAAACTCCTTATGGGATGTCATAAATTATTTTTATAAGTTTTGCCAAATACACTGCATAATAGCTTATGTCATCAGATAAATCAAAAGAAGCTTAAATAAACTCTTACAAACGCCACCTAAGATGATAGACTTTGCCTCCACTCCGGCGCCAGGCAAGCAGGCCCCTCCCCCACCCCACGGGTTCGAAATCCCCAAAGTGGATTAAAGGCTAAGGGCAAAGAAGGCAAAGAAGTCTTTGTTGCTAAAAAGAATCCAAAACAGAAACAGGATCTCTTCCAAGAACAAATCAGGGGTTGATATGGAACATATCCGAATACTCCAAAGACAACAACAGTACGACACCTTCAATGCTGTTTTCAATTGGAAAAATCCGCTTGATGAAGCAGTGGTGGAAGTCGATGAGGAGACTCTTGCATTTGTTGAGATGCAACGAGGTCTCAAGCAGGAAAATCGTGTCAATTCTGATGGCGCAGGGTCAGGAAATGGCTAAGACTGTCCAATCAAAGGAAAATGAAATGGAGATAGATGCTCAGGTTCAAACTGAAGTGCAACAAGGATCCTTTCTGATAAAATGTCTCAATGAACTGCATCATTTGGAAGTGCAGAGGGGCAGGTGGCAAGGAATTCCCAGCTCTAATCCGAGATTCAGCTAGAATATATAATTGGGACTTTGTTGCAATTTTAGAGCCTAGAATAGTGGCATATATCCAGAAAATGAAAGAATATAATTCGTCCTCATTTCATTTGCATAATTATGGTTATATACAACCACCATAACAGCAAGGAAACTAATTATACACATACACAAGATCATTAACATTATGATTAGATATAAAATATATTTACATATATTCTAACACACACCCGCAATCGAAGTGGGAGGTTGTCGTAGGCTGAGATTGTCCCGAAAATCCTCAAATAGAACCACGAGCAACCTTTTCGCAAACAAGAAACACACGTGACATGTAAGATGCGAACTTCCCCACGAGCAACCTGATAACGTGACATGTAAGATGCGAACTTCCCCACGAGCAACCTTTTCGCAAACAAGAAACACACAATAACCAGATGTAGAGCATCTGGTATCCGGACACCCCCACCCCCACCCCCCTAAATCAGCATCTGTATAAGAAATGAGAGTGTATGTGGAAGAAGGATAAAGACGCAAGCCATAATCAAGAGTTCCCTGAATGTAGCGCACAATACGCTTGAGCGCGTGCATGTGTTCTTCTCGTGGGTCATGGATGAATAAACACACGTGTTGCACAGCATAAGCAATATCGGGTCTCGTAAAAGTGAGATACTGAAGAGCCCCTGCAAGACTTCGATAATGAGATGGATCTGCATATGGTGTGCCGGAATTAGCACCGAGCTTCGGTTTAGTGTCAACCGGAGTAGGAGATGGCTTACAAGATGACATGCGGGCCCGTTCAATGATCTCTGCTGCATACTTCCGCTGAGATAAGAATAAACCACCTGTATGACGAGTTACAGCTATACCCAAGAAATAACTCAACCGCCCCAGGTCCTTCATAGCAAATTCCGAGCTAAGAAGGGATATGATAGACTTGCGAATAGCATCAGAGGAAGCTGTCAATATAATATCATCCACATACAAAAGAATGTAAGTCAGAGCCGTACCTTGCCGGTAAATGAAGAGAGAATGATCAAAAGTACTGTGAGAAAAACCAAGGGTAGAAACATAATCAGCAAATCTCTTGTACCAAGCTCGAGGGGCCTGTTTGAGCCCATATAGATATTTCTTCAACAAGCATACATGATTAGGAAGATCCGGGTCCTTAAAACCCATGGGTTGATGCATGTACACAGTCTCTTTGAGTTCTCCATGCAAAAAAGCATTCTTCACGTCAAGTTGGTGAATGGGCCATGCTTTAGATAGGGCTAAACTGAGTACAGTGCGAATAGTTTCTGGTTTGACTACCGGGCTAAAAGTCTCACCACAATCCACGTCAACCTGTTGAGTTTTGCCATCACCTACAAGACGGGCCTTATGCCTCTCAAAAACACCTTCAGATTTTTCTTTATGAGTAAAAATCCACAAAGACCGAATCACATTAACATCAGGTGGACGGGGCACCAACTCCCACGTCTTATTTTTAATAAGAGCATTAAATTCACCATCCATAGCCATTTTCCAATTCGGGTCATGAAGGGCAGACACGGGGTTACGTGGCAGGGGGGATTTAGTGACATTATTGTTAAGATTTAATTGTCGTTTGGGTTTGAAAACCCCATGCTGACTACATGTAACGGGTCTGGGAGCCGAAAGAGGAGTAGTGGGCTGATATGGAAGTGAAGGTGCAGGTGTTGGGCTGGTTGAGGGTGGGCTGGTTGGAGGTTGCGGGTTGGGCACAACCTGCTGAGCCGGTTGGTTTGGGCCTAGCTGTGAGGTCGAATGGTGGACCACGTAAGGGGAGGGTCCATCATCCATAAAACCATAAGTGTGAGGTTGTGGATTGTGCAACTTAGCAAATGGGAATTGGGTTTCATCAAAAATGCCATGGCGACTTAGTATGATTTTACGAGAGGACAAATCATAGCACTTGTAACCACGATGATTAGATGGGTACCCCAAAAAGACACACGAGGTGGAACGAGCTTGAAGTTTTTTTATGGTAGTAGAAGGTAATAGAGGATAGCATAAACACCCAAAAACCCGAAGATGAGAGTAAGAAGGGTCCTTTTGATAAAGAACCTGGAGAGGAGACTGATAGGCTAATTGTTTACTTGGAAGAATGTTGAGGAGATAGGTTGCCATTTGTATAGCATGATGCCAAAATGAAGGTGGTAAAGATGCATGGACTAGAAGAGTACGAATAATGTTGTTAATGGTACGGATTTTTCTCTCGGCTTTCTCGTTTTGTGATGATGTATGTGGACAAGAGAGGCGAAAAGCTAACCCATTTACTTTACAAAATGCCCAAAAGGGTCCATTATCAAATTCTCCACCATTATCATTGAATGTTCTTTACTTCCCAAATTGATTGCTAATGAAAGCTCTAAAAGATAGAAATGTGGAAAAAAATTGAGACTTCTTAGACAATGGAAATGTCCACAAAAAATTAGAGTAATCATCCAATAACAAAACATAATATCGGTGGCCCGAAGAGCTCAAAACGGGAGATGTCCAAATATCACTATGGATAATATCAAAAGGCACAACAGTGCAAGAAGTAGAAGAATCAAATGGCAACTTAACATGTTTTCCAATAGAACAAGAATGACAAATATGAGAACCACGAGTTTGATTACACTCAATAAATTTATTTAGCCTAAGTGAGTCAAAAACAGGTGCTCCCGGATGTCCCAAACGAGCATGCCATAACGATAGTGCTAAAGCTGTAAAAGTAGATGGTGAAGTGGCTTGATTGGTGGTGATGGTGATGGGATGGGATAAAGGTCGCCCCGACTCTCACATCTCATTAGACTCATCCCCGTCTGGAAATCCTTCACGGAAAAACCAAAAGGGTCAAATTCAACAGAAATCGAGTTATCAGTTGTAAACTTTCTAACCGACACTAAGTTTTTAATAAGTTAAGGGGCATTAAGGACATTTTTCAAGGCTAGGGGAGGATTCGGGGGAGACAAATTGGTGTGACCATAACCACGAATTGGAATTGAATGACCATTACCAACAATTATACCACGATTATTGCTCAAATTAAAATAAGACGAGAGATTACCTTGTTCTGATGTCATGTGAGAGGTGGCACCAGTGTCCATGTACCAATTTGCATCCGAAGGATTAAGCCCAAGAGTGTGCATCGCTGCTTCGATGTCTGTCGGAGTGGGTGGATCTGCTGTTGTCGTGTAGGCCTGTGGCGGTTTTGGTCCAAGGATGCCTGGATGGCGCCTGGCTTGGCTTCTTTAAAATCGGGCCTGGCCCAAGATGAGGAGGGGTATAGGCACGGTGGAAGAGCCCAAGGCATCCATGGCCATCGCCATCGTCCCGGCAGGCCATCGCTGATCTTTGCGATTCTTTTTGGCGGGATTTATTATTCTTGCCAGTCACCATTACGGCATCCACCGCGGTCACCGCCGCCGCGATGCCCACCATTGTTTTTGCCACTGTTGTTGCGGTTTTGACCCTTTTTACCACCATGATGAAGTCGATTTTGATGGTAATTCTTGGAGAGGGAGTGAGAGTCATCAGTTTCGCGAGCCACCATGGCTGCACCCATGCCGGTTGCGACCTTCTTCGTGAGACCGGCTTCTTCCAACATGAGCATAGAGCGGGCTTGATAGAACAGTGGAAGAGGATCGCTTTTGCGAATGAGCGTGGCAACCCCATTGTAAGCCTCAGTGAGGCCAACCACCATTTGAAGAACAAGACGGTTGTTTGAGACCGGTGCGCCTACGTTCTTGAGTTGATCCGACAATTCCTTGAGCCGTTGATAAAAAGCAGAGGCATTCGAGAAATCCTCCATGTTGGTATGGGAGAATTCTTGCTCAAGAGTTACAGCCTGAGAATTCTTATTGTCTTGAAATATATCACGCAACCTATTCCATGCCTCCATTGTCGTTGCGCCGGGTTCAAGAATAGTATGCAACAGGTCATGTGAGATTGTTGCATAAATCCATTGAAGGACCGTAGCATCAAGGGTCGACCACAGTTCCTTTTCTTCGTCGGTGTTAAACACATTCTCCTTGCCTTTCTCCGGTGGGATGATGTGGTGGAGGACCTTGTGAGAACGTGCGTGAATCTTGAACAGTCCCACCCATGTCGCATATTGGACATTTTCCATTCCAAGGTGATGGATATATGGTTCTTGATGTTGGAGACAGCAAGAGCCGGGTGGAATTTGTTGGAGTCAGTCATGGTGACTAACGTGAGAAGAGATATGGAGGCTAGAAGGAGAAGAAGAGAAGCTAGGGCGTGGAGGAAGCAGGAGAGGAACCAACCCTAGTCTCTTGATACCATGAAAGAATATAATTCTGTGCTGATTTCATTAGCATAATCGTGTTTATATACAACCATTACAAGATAGATCCTAGGCTATAATTAAGGAAACTAATTATACACATTAGCATAATTGTGGTTATACACAACCATTACAAGAGAGATCCTAGGCTATAATTAAGGAAACTAATTATGCACAAGATCATTAACATTATGACTAGATACAAAATATATTTACATATATTCTAACAGAAAATGTCATTAAGAAAATTGGCTTTACTAGTTGTGCTAAAGTTGATGCCCAGGGATTTTCTGGAGGCTTGTGGTGCTTATGGAAGAACTCCTGCCCTCATATCTCTGTGGTATCCTCTTCCAAATATTGTATTCACTTGCAGATAAATGGCAACTCTCCAAACTTCTGGTTCCTATTGAAATAGACAATTATAAACACGAGAACGGGGGGTTGAATTGTGTTTATCAGAATTTAAGCAAAGCTGAAATCTTTTCGCAAACAGAAAGCTAGCTTTGGACAAGTGGAAGAATACACGATGAACGGGTGACTATTGCAAACACACCACTTGACAGACGCAAGAAAGCTAAAGCAATTAAAGAGTTTAAGGGAAGAAAGATTGACACGGTGATTTATCCTGGTTCACTCTTCAAATCAAAGAGCTACGTCCAGTCCTTGGAAGCACCAAGATTTATCCACTATAACTGATAAGGTTACAGACTCAAGTATTATTTGCACACCTAGCCTCTTCAGGCTCAAGACAAGTATTGTTTTCACACCTAGCCTCTTCAGGCTCAAGACAAGTATTGTTTTCACACCTAGCCGCTTCAGGCTCACTTGGGTTTGTTTGAGAGATTGGGTTTGTAAAATTACAACTTCTCACAAGCGGATCTTTCACTAACACTCAGAGAGTGGTTTAAATGTGAAGCTTAGGAAAGTCTGCGTAATAACTTCAAATGATTGAAGAATAAATAATGAAAGAATGAAGAAATAAATGCAGAGTAATGGCGCTTTAATGTAATGTGTATTCTCTTCTTCTTTATCTTCAATGACTTCTGTATTTATGGTCTTCAAGCATTTAGGATCCGTTAGAGACATCCCCTCAGATGTTGGCTTCAAGCAGAACCTCATTAATTGCAATAGAGTCGTTCTGGGCAGTCATTAATGCAATAGAGTTGTTCTGGGCAGCCATTAATGCAATAGAGTCGTTGGTTGTACTCTAACATGAAGGATTATGGCTTTATTCATCGTGCTACAGCCATATCAAAGTTGTGTAGAAAGCTTTTTGTACTTTACTGAGTATACTTCCCTTTTCGTGTAAGGACCAGAGGTACTAGGGAATAAAGCACGTTGGAAGCATTCTTTAACTGGTCTTTGGTTCTGTTTGTCCAAGGTTGCTTGAGAGAGTAGCTTCTGACTTTTCTTGATAATCGTGAAACTAAGTAGGAGAGAAGGCTTCAAGTCTCTTTCTGGTTCTTGAACTAAGATTCTGATAATCTTCAAAGAATTTGCGTTCATAAGATAAGTGCTTCCATCTTGAAAATAATCACGTCTATCTAGTCATTTGAGTTTCATTCGGGCTAGTAGACGAGCTCCATATTAAGGACTCAGCAAGTCCAAAGACTAGTGGACGAGCGCTTCTGTCACCTTTAGTGGACGAGCACTTCTGTTACTCTAGTGGACGAGAGCTTGTCACCTCTAGTGGACGAGAGCCTCTGTTACTTTATTGGACGAGAGCCTCAGTCAGTCTGGTGGACAAGAGTCTCAGTTACTCTAGTGGACGAGAGTCTTAGTTACTCTGGTGGATGAGAGTCTCAGTTACTCTAGTGGACGAGAGTCTCTTGCCACGTCATTGGACGGATACAATTTGACCTTAATGGACGCGTTGTTCTGATACTTTAATGGACGCGTTGTTCTGATACTTTAATGGACGAGCTCCAAGTGCCACGTCATTGGACGGATAATTCTGATACCTCACTGGACGGGCTTTTCTGATACTTTGATGGACGAGCTCCAAGTGCCATGTCATTGGACGAATAATTCTTATACCTCACGGGACGGGCTTTTCTGATACTTTGATGGACGCGCTATTCTGATACTTTAAGTAGACGCGGCCTTCTGTTATTTTTAGTAGACGCGGCCTTCTGATACTTTTAGTGGACGCGGCCTTCTGATATTTTTATTGGACGCGGGTTTCTTTCTCTTGTGTTTTGGACGTGCGCTTCAAACATTTGCCATGGACGAAAGCTTCAATCTTCAAATAGTGTTGGACGGATGATTCTATTTCTTAATTTGCACACTCAATAGATAGGTTAGCAACCAATATGAAGGTTAATTAAATCATTAACCAATGTTTAGTTTTCATCAAAACTTAGGGAAATGCATATCAAACATTTTAGAGACTTAACAATCTCCCCCTTTTTGATGATGACAAACATTGAGATGATTTAATGAACCTCACAAAATATCAACAAAGAAAATAGCATATATAGACAGGTTGAAATTTTCTTAAGTGAACAGGTCATATCATATTCATTCTCCCATTCTATTTCTCCCATCATTCTCCCTATTCATTTCTCCCTTTCTCCCCCTTTTGTCAACATCAAAAAGGGTTATCAAGTTTTATTTATGAGATGTGTTAAAGGCAAGATAACATGTTAAGAAAATCATAGTAATGCAGCAAGCATATTAGACATATTTCACTTAAATTATTGTATCATTACTCCCCCTGAACTAATGCTTAGTTGAAAGAACATGTATATAGGAGTAATTACAGATTTAGTGCAGGCAGCTTAACATTCAGACATGTCATTCAACAATGAAATGCATATTTAGATTATCTCTAATAAATAAAAACCTTTCTTCTGCGAGGGGTTTAGTGAAAATATCAGCCCATTGATTTTCAGTTTTAACAAACTTAATATCAAAGATGCCTTTTTGAACATAATCCCTAATGAAATGATGTTTGATTTCAATATGTTTAGCCTTAGAATGTTGAATTGGATTTTTAGTTAAGCATATAGCACTGGAATTATCACACCATACAGATATGTTATGTTCATAAATAGAGTAATCATCAAGTTGATGTTTTACCCATAAGAGTTGAGAGCAACAACTAGCAGCAGAGATGTATTCTGCTTCAGCAATAGACAGGGCAATGGTTGTCTGCATCTTGCTTGACCATGAGACTAAACTTGCTCCAATGAAGTGACATCCTCCACTGGTGCTTTTTCTTTCTATTCTGTCTCCAGCAGAGTCAGCATCACAATATCCCACTAATATGTATTCTTTTGATCTTAAATACAGCAAACCAAGATTAGTAGTTCCAAGCAAATTTCTAAATATTCTTTTTACAGCCTTAAGATGAGATTCTCTAGGATCAGATTGGAATCTAGCACACATACAGACACTAAATTGAATGTCAGGTCTACTTGAAGTTAAGTACAGTAGAGAGTCAATCATACCTCTGTAGACAGTTTGATCTACCTTTTTACCTTCATCATCTTTGCTTAGTTTTTCATTGGGTTGCATAGGGGTTTTCATGAGCTTTGCATTTTCCATTTTGTATTTCTTGAGTATCTCCTTGGTATATTTTTGTTGATGAATGTAAATTCCATCACTTGTCTGCTTGATTTGTAATCCAAGGAAGAACTTCAATTCTCCCATCATGCTCATCTCAAATTCAGCTTGCATTAGACTTGAAAATTTCTTGCACAGCTTTTCATTAGTTGCTCCAAAAATAATATCATCAACATATATTTGAACTATAATAAAGTTCTCTTTAGAGCATTTTTTGAACAGAGTAGTGTCTACTTGTCCTCTAGTAAAACCATTATGCATGAGAAAAGAACTGAGCCTATCATACCATGCTCTAGGTGCTTCTTTCAAACCATATAATGCCTTTTAAGTTTGAAAACGTGATCTGGTTTATCAGTATCCTCAAAACCAGGGGGTTGTTTAACATACACTTCTTCTTCAATTAGGCCATTTAGAAAAGCATTTTTTACATCCATTTGAAACAGGGTAATTTGGTGTTGTGCAGCATATGACATTAAAATGCGTATGGCTTCTATTCTAGCTACAGGTGCAAAGGTTTCAGTATAATCAATACCTTCTTGTTGGTTGTAGCCTTGAGCTACTAACCTTGCCTTATTTCTGACAACTTTACCATCTTCATCCAATTTGTTTTTGAAGACCCATCTTGTTCCAATAACCGACTTGTTTTTAGGCTTAGAGACAAGAGTCCAGACATCATTTCTGGTGAACTGGTAAAGTTCTTCTTTAATAGCAAGAATCCGACTTTCATCCTCAAGAGCTTCTTCAATGCGTTTAGGCTCCAAATATGAAATAAAGGCCACATTGCTTGATTCTCTTAATATGGATCTGGTTCTTACTCCTTCAGAAGGATTTCCAATAATAAGATCCTTAGGATGATGAGTGTTGAACTTCCAATCCCTTTTGAGAACATCATGAAGATCTTGACTTGTCTGCTGACTCGTTTGTTCCACTTGTCTTTCAGCCTCAGGCACAGGTTATGTTTTGGTTAGATCGGGTTGTTGACTTTCTGGCTTGTTTATATCAAGACCTGCAAGATCATCTTCTAGATCTGATAGTTCTTTATCAGACTTTAATCCATCATTGACAGATTCTTCAATAATATAAGTTCTTGAATTGTATACTCTAAAAGCCTTAGACTTTTCAGAATATCCTACGAAAATACCTTTATCTACCTTAGAATCAAACTTTCCAAGATTATCTTTGGTATTCAGAATAAAACATTCACATCCAAAAGCATGAAAATAAGATATGTTGGGGCTTTTTCCTTTCCACAATTCATAAGGAGTCCTTTTTAGAAAGGCCTAATAAGTATTCTGTTTTGTACATAACAAGCAGTGTTTCCGACTTCCGCCGAAGTACTTAGGGAGATTATTTTCATTGAGCATAGATCTAGCCATCTCTTGCAGAGATCTATTCTTTCTCTCAACCACTCCATTTTGATGTGGAGTTCCTGGTGCAGAGAAATTGTGAGAGATTCCATTCTCCTCACAGAACTGTCTAAACTGCTCATTTTCAAATTCTCCCCCATGATCACTTCTAAGGATAGAAATACAGAAACCCTGCTCATTTTGTACTCTTTTGCAGAATACTGAGAAAGCCTTAAACGAATCATCCTTGTGTGTTAGGAAGAGTGCCCATGTGTATCTAGAATAGTCATCAACTATGACAAATCCATATTTTCTTCCAGCCAGGCTGGCAACACTAACTGGTCCAAACAGATCCATGTGTAACAATTGAAGAGGTCTAGAGGTTGATACTTGGTTTTTAGATTTGAAACTTGATTTTATCTGTTTACCTCTCTGACATGCATCACACAAGACATCTTTCTTAAAGCTAATATCAGGCAATCCTCTCACAAGATTATTCCTTTTTAATTCAGAAATTAGTTTCATACTAGCATGTCCTGGTTTCTTATGCCATAACCATCTCTCATCCTCTTTAGACATCAAAAAAGTTACACTTTGATATGAGAGATCAGACAGTTTAATCTTATAAAGATTTTGTTTCCTTTTAGCTGAAAAGAAGGTTTTGCCACTACAGTCTTTAACTATGCATACATCCTTGGTAAAGGAAACATCAAAACCACTATCACATAATTGACTTATGCTAAGCAGGTTGTGTCTTAATCCTTTAACCAAGAGAACATTAGATATAGAGGGAAGATGGGGTTTACCACCAATAGTACAAATTCCTATAACCTTCCCTTTCTGATTCCCTCCGAAGGCAACGTGTCCTCCTTTCTTAAGTTGGAGGTATAGGAACATAGACCTTTCTCCTGTCATATGTCGCGAGCAGCCACTGTCCAGGTACCAGCAGTGGTGTTTTCTTTGTCTTGTTGAGGACATCTGCAACAAAGATTATTTGATCTTTAGGTATCCATATTTTTCTGGGTCCTTTTCTGTTAGTTCTAGGAGTCCGTGATGACTTCATTCTCTTCTTATGGATACACTTAGACATAACATGCCCAGTTTTTCCGCAGAAGTTACAAATAGGTGTTGATTTAGTTACATTTGACTTAACAGATACTTTAACAGCTTTAGTTGATACTTTATTATGTGTCTGATGGACATATCCAATACCTTCTTTGTTAAGAGAGTGCTTCTGACTACCAAGTAGCTTAGTTAGATTGTCTCTACCATTAACAAATTTGGCAAGATCAGAAGTAAGCTGTTCCACTTTCTATTGCAGTTTTTCAACTTCTTCAGATGGTGATGTTTCACTTGAGATCTTAGCTTCATTAGACTTTTCAGTCTTCAGCTCATTGTTCTCTTTAGCCAGCTTCTCGCACTTTTGAGATTTCTGTTATGCTCACTGGTGAGCTTTACATACTCTCTCTTGAGGGATTTGAAGGCTTTAGATAAGCAGTTGGATTCCTCCAACAACTCCTCATAAGCATCAAGTAATTCCTCATAGTCAGGATGTACCTCATCATCAGAGTCTGATTCAGAGTTGGCCATCAAACAGAGATTGGATTCTTCCTCAATTTCTTCATGTGTGACAGCTAAAGTGTCCCATATTTCCTTTGTAGAGTCACAAGCACAGACCTTCTCAAACTCCTCCGGACTGAGAGCACATATGATGTTATATTTGGCTTTGTGGTTAAGCTCCCATTTTGTCTTTTCAGCACCAGTCCACTGAGCTTTTGGTTTGTCAGTGTCATCATCATTTTTGGGAATGAATGGACCATCTGTGATGACATCCCAAAGATCAGAGTTTGTGGATAGAATAAACCACCGAAATCTATCTTTCCAGTAGTTGTAATTTTCTCCATTGAAGTAAGGAGGTCTGGTTAGGGAGGCTCCTTCAGTATGATGACTTCCACTTGTACTAGCTCCAGCCGTCATGTCTATTCTTCAGGACCTTTTACCTCTACATTGTTAGATGCTCAACCCAGAGGCTGAGCTCTGATACCAACTGAAATAGACAACTATAAACACGAGAAGGGGGGTTGAATTGTGTTTATCAGAATTTAAGCAAAGCTGAAATATTTTCGCAAACAGAAAGCTAGCTTTGGACGAGTGGAAGAATACAGGATGGACAGGTGACTATTGCAAACATACCACTTGACAGACGCAAGAAAACTAAAGCAATTAAAGAGTTTAAAGGAAGAAAGATTGACACGGTGATTTATTCTGGTTCACTCTTCAAATCAAAGAGCTGCGTCCAGTCCTTGGAAGCACCAAGATTTATCCACTATAACTGATAAGGTTACAGACTCAAGTATTATTTGCACACCTAGCCTCTTCAGGCTCAAGACAAGTATTGTTTTCACACCTAGCCTCTTCAGGCTCACTTGGGTTTGTTTGAGAGATTGGGTTTGTAAAATTACAACTTCTCACAAGCAAATCTTTCACTAACACTCAGAATGGTTTAAATGTGAAGCTTAGGAAAGTCTGCGTAATAACTTCAAATGATTGAAGAATAAAGAATGAAAGAATGAAGAAATAAATGCATAGTAATGGCGCTTTAATGTAATGTGTATTCTCTTCTTCTTCATCTTCAATGACTTTTGTATTTATGGTCTTCAAGCATTTAGGATCCGTTAGAGACATCCCCTCAGATGTTGGCTTCAAGCAGAACCTCGTTAATTGCAATAGAGTCGTTCTGGGTAGTCATTAATGCAATAGAGTCGTTCTGGGCAGCCATTAATGCAATAGAGTCGTTGGTTGTACTCTAACATAAAGGAGTATGGCTTTATTCATCGTGCTACAGCCATATCAAAGTTGTGTAAAAAGTTTTTTGTACTTTACTGAGTAAACTTCCCTTTTCGTGTAAGGACCAGAGGTACTAGGGAATAAAGCACGTTGGAAGCATTCTTTAACTGGTCTTTGGTTCTGTTTGTCCAAGGTTGCTTGAGAGAGTAACTTCTGACTTTTCTTGATAATCGTGAAACTGAGTAGGAGAGAAGGCTTTAAGTCTCTTTCTGGTTCTTGAACTAAGATTCTGATAATATTTAAAGAATTTGCGTTCATAAGATAAGTGCTTCCATCTTGAAAATAATCACGTCTATCTAGTCATTTGAGTTTTCATTCGGGCTAGTAGACGAGCTCCATATTAAGGACTCAGCAAGTCCAAAGACTAGTGGACGAGCGCTTCTGTCACCTTTAGTTGACGAGCACTTCTGTTACTCTAGTGGACGAGAGCTTCTGTCACCTTTAGTGGACGAGAGCCTCTGTTACTTTACTGGACGAGAGCCTCAGTCAGTCTGGTGGACGAGAGTCTCAGCTACTCTAGTGGACGAGAGTCTTAGTTACTCTGGTGGATGAGAGTCTCAGTTACTCTTGTGGACGAGAGTCTCTTGCCACGTCATTGGACGGATACAATTTGACCTTAATGGACGCGTTGTTCTGATACTTTAATGGACGCTACTGCTCGTTACGTCTTGTAATGGGCGAGCTCCAAGTGCCACGTCATTGGGCCGGATAATTCTGATACCTCACTGGACGGGCTTTTCTGATACTTTGATGGACGAGCTCCAAGTGCCACGTCATTGGACGGATAATTCTTATACCTCACGGGACGGGCTTTTCTGATACTTTGATGGACGCGCTATTCTGATACTTTAAGTAGACGCGGCCTTCTGTTGTTTTTAGTAGACGTGGCCTTCTGATACTTTTAGTGGACGCGGCCTTCTGATATTTTTATTGGACGCGGGTTTCTTTCTCTTGTGTTTTGGACGTGCACTTCAAACATTTGCGATGGACGAAAGCTTCCATCTTCAAACAGTGTTGGACAGATGATTCTATTTCTTAATCTGCACACTCAATAGATAGGTTAGCAACCAATATGAAGGTTAATTAAATCATTAACCAATGTTTAGTTTTCATCAAAACTTAGGGAAATGCATATCAAACATTTTAGAGACTTAACACCTGTCTGTTGTCTATGCAAGCCCGAGGCCTTATCAGGGACTAGAAGTGTGGAGAGAATTTTCTGATTTTGGTGATTCAATGTCTTCCCCATGGTGTCTAGCTGGTGATTTCAACCAAACAATCTATGATTGGGAGAAGCAAGGTGGTGGCCCTTTAAACTCAGCAGCGAGAGATGCTTTCTTATCCTGTATTGAATCTTGCCAATTACTTGATCTTGGGTTTAATGGCCACCCTTTCACCTATCAACATGGCAATCTGAAGGAGAGGTTAGATAGGGTACTCTATAACTCTGCTTGGTAAAAAAATTTCCTCATAGTTCAGTTACTCATCTTCCTTTACCCTCATCAGATCACTGTGGATTATGGTTGCGTATGAATACTGATATTTTTGTTAATAGAAGAAACTATTTCAAGTTCCTGAGTCCTTGGATTGAGCATGATGATTTCGAACAGCAAGTTGCATCCTCCTGGATCCTCTCTGATAGCTGGAATGAGAACATATCATGGGTAACCTCTAATCTGAAATTCTGGAACAAATAGGTCTTTTGGAATATTTTTCAAAAGAAGATGCGCTTGATCAAGAGGCTAGAAGGCATTAATAACAAGCTTATGGTAATGGAAAATGATAGGCTGGTTAATCTAAGAAATGAGCTTTGGCAGGAATACAGGAATATTTCTCATCAAGAGGAGATGTATTGGCTCCATCAAGCAAAATCTAAGTGGATAATGCAAAGGGACAATAACTCCTATTTCTTCCACCAAATTGTTCTCATAAGAAGAATGCAGAATCGGATTGTTGCTCTCCTAAATGATGAGGACAATTGGGTTTATGAGGAGGAAAATCTGCAGGCTCTGGTGTTGAATTTTTTCAAGAATCTCTACTCTTCCTCGGGTAATTTGGTTCACTCTTACCAAACCCGGTTCTCTTTCCCTCCTATCCTGGATAGTGATATGGTTGCCCTCGGAGAAGAAGTAACTTCGGAAGAGACTAAGAAGGCTTTGTTCAGTATGCAGAATCTTAAGGCCCTGGGCCCTGATGGATATCACCCTCTCTTCTTTAAGTCCCAGTGGAACACAATTGGTACTTCCCTCTTCAATTTTGTCAAAGATTGTTTCCTTCATCCAAGCAGGATCTCCAGTGTTAACCAGACTCTCCTCACTCTTATCCCCAAATGTGAGGACCCCTCTAGAGTCTCTCAGATTAGACCCATTCCTTTATGCAATGTGGTGTACAAGGTTATTACAAAGATAATTGCTCAAAGATTCAAGAAGTTTCTCCCGTATGTGGTTTCTGAAAATCAGAGCAGCTTCATCCCAAGCAGATCCATAGTTGATAATATTCTGGTGTTACAAGAAACCATCCATTCCCTCAAGCACTTGAAGGGTAAAAAGGGATACATGGTTCTCAAACTCAACTTGGAAAAAGCTTATGACAGGTTGGAATGGAGATTTGTGTTGGATTCTTTGAAGTGGCTTGGCATTCCCCAAGAAATCCAAGATCTTATTTTTCATTGCATCTCCTCCGCTTCTATGAAGATTAAATGGAATGGTTCCCATTCAGATTCCTTTTCTTGTTCTAGAGGCCTAAGGTATGGTGACCCAATATCCCCCTACCTTTTTGTTCTATGTTAAGAGAGGCTTGGTCATAGTATCAATGATGCGGTTGATCATGGAAATTGGCTTCCTTTTAAATTTGGCAGAGGTGACAGCCCCAAGCTCTCCCATATGTGCTTTGCTGACGATTTAGTCTTGGTAGCCAAAGCCAGCCAAGATTGGGTTAATTGCATTAACTCCATCTTACATGACTTCTGTGACAAGTCAGGGCAGAAAGTAAATTTCCATAAATCTCAAGTCTTCTTCTCTGGGAATGTGAATGATGATCTTGCTTCTAGTCTCAGTCAAGCTCTTGGTGTGAATATCACTACTGATTTAGGAAAGTACCTGGGAGCCCCTATGCTTCACCAAAGAGTTTCCAAGAACTCCTTCTCCTTTGTCCTAGATAAGATGAAGAAGAAGCTCTCAGGTTGGAAGGCTAGTACTCTTTCTTTTGCTGGGAAAGTTACCTTTGCCCAAGCTTCCCTTATGAATATTCCAGGTTACGTGTTCCAATCTACTCTCATCTGTTTCTATTTGTGACGAGGCTAAAAAAATTTGTAGAGACTTTATTTGGGGATCAACAATTGATGCAAGGAAATGCCACCTAGTTGCTTGGGATAGACTTTGCTGTCCAAAAGAGGGGGGAGGCTTAGGTTTTCGAAATCTAAGAATGCTCAATAAGGCTCATATGATGAAGCTAACTTGGGGTATGCTCACTCATCCTAATAATCTTTGGGTGAAAATAATGAAGGCTAAATACTCTTGTGGTATGCATATTGTTCCAAAATTCAATCATAAAACTCGGTCCACTTCCACTTGGAGAGCTATGGTGAATGCTTGGGAAGAAGTTGGTTCTAATATCGTTTGGGTAATCAATAATGGTCATGACACCCGGTTTTGGAAGGACCGTTGGATCCCTAGTATTGGTGCCTTGGCAGATTTTCTAAGCTCATCAATTCCTCCAACCCAATTGGAGTTTCCTGTTATGCACTACTCTTGTAATGGTAGTTGGAACTGGCATATGTTTAACAACATTGTTCCTCAAGATATTTGTGCTAAAATTATGTCCATCTAGCCTCCCAATGCTGGTCCGAAAGACTTCCTTTGTTGGAATCTTACTTCAGATGGTTTGTTTTCTCTCAAATCGGCTTATGAAGCTTTACAGAAAGGTAATTCCAACACTGCAACTCATAATCTGATTTTCAGTAAGGTGTGGAAATGACCTGGTCCAAACAGAAATAAAGCTCATTTGTTGAAGATGTGCCATGGCAGACTTATGACTAATGTGGAAAGGAAGAAGAGGGGCATGACTGCTGATGATTTATGTCCTAGATGTCATAGTGCTCCGGAATCTATCATGCACATGATTAGAGACTGTGTGGAAGTTAAAGATTTCTGGACTAGCCTTATTGCCCCGGACATGCGGAGTAAGTTCTTTAGCAATGGGTGCCACAACTGGATTGACTAGAACCTATCCAATTCAAGTATTGGAAATCACAACCTCCATTGACCTACTGTGTTTAGCATCGTCGTGAATGAGATTTGGAAGGATAGGAATGTGGTATCCTCAAGTATGGGGCCTAGCCTTTGCTACAACGTCCTGAGCCAAGCTAAATTCATTATTGAGTTGAGAAACAAACCAACTAACTCCATTACTGGAACTTTTTCAAATGTTATTGATGTTTCTTTGGACTCCTCCCCCGAATGGCTGTTTTAAATTTAATGTGGATGGCTCCTATTTTAGTAATTCGGGTAGCTCAGCTTGTGGTGGTTTAATTAGAGACTCAAGTGGTAAATTTGTGAAAGGTTTCTCCAGTAAAGTGGGATCCTGTAACACAGTTTGGGCTGAACTCTGGGCTCTTAGATTGGGCATTCGTCTGGCCCAAGAGCTAGCTCTCCCATGGGTTGAGTTTGAAATGGACTCCAAGGTTGTTGTGGACATGGTCCAGAATAAGACCACCAACATCTCCTTCCTTAAACCTCTTCTCCAAGAGGCTATCTATCTTCTCCATCTTCCTGAATGGAGAACCTCCCTGAATCATGTCTACCGTGAAGCAAACAAGTGTGCGTATCTTCTGGCAAACAAGGGTCGTGAGACTTCCTATGATGGTGTAATTTTAGATAACAACTTTCCTTTATTAGATTTATATCTCCTGGCTGATGTAAGAGGTGTCACTACCTCCCGTACTGTTGCTTAGTTCTATCCTTTCATTATAAAAAAAAAAAAGACTAAAAGTATGGTGGAGTCTTTTTCATTTACTATAAGTGTTCCTCTCATATAATCAGAGAGAAAAAACTTAATAAGATCATGAGAGAGGCACCAAATTTTCTTTATATATAAAATTATGAATGACACTCTCAAAATAATATATATAATATATATTACATTTGTAAAACCTACAAATTATCATATATTTTAGGTTTAATGATCTTTTTAGTCCCTATAAAGTATGGGTGTTTTGAAATCAGTCCCTGTAAAATATTTTGCGTGGTTTTCATCCATGTAAGTTCAACTTTTTTGCTTTAGGTCCCTGCTGTTAGGTTTTATCGTTAACCGACTGACGTGGCTAACGGTTCGCCACGTCAACACTGCCATCTGGTCTGACGGTGCTGACGTGTCAGCCACGTCAACTGCCACATTTTTTAAAAAAATTTTAATTCAAAATTTTTAAATAATTTATTTAATTCTAATTTTTATCTTAAAATTAAAAAAATCATATAAAAAATTACAAAAATAGTTTATGTTTTAAAAAAACCCTAACCCTAAGCAGTTGCCATCTTCTTCCTCGTGTCCCCCCCCCCCCCCCGCCCTCGCCCCCCCAAATTTTATTCTCTTCTCCCTTCGTCATATACCCACGACCCACGTCGTTCCTTCTTCCTTCTCCATTTTTTTAATAGCATCATCTCTTCTTCTCAACCTCTTTCAACTTTTCTCTTTTCTTCTCAACTTCAACAGCTTACTTCAAAATCCTGGGTGAGAAGCAGAATAATGATCTATTTTAGGAGGCGCAGCATTTTGCAAACCTACCCATCAAGCTTCTGATGCCAAATTCCTTCACCAACATCCAAGAAATCGCACTCAAAACTATCCCTTCTGCTTCCAAGATCGAAATCAGCGTGTCCTCGAATACCTCTAAGGCTTCGAGGTCGAAAAGGTTCGAACTTTGAACATGGAAGGTACGAAAAAGAAACGGGACGGTGAGGTGTCGAAGGAGATAATGGGTGAGATGGTCGCGCCTAGCTCCGTCGTCGTAATCTTCTTCTTCTCGTTCTACGTTTTGTGGTTCCAAGGTGTCGTTTTGGGGCTGGGTTTTGGTTTTGGAGGGAATTGAGGGTTTCTTCTTTTGGCCGCATTGTTTTGGGATTGGGGATTCGACAACGACGTCGTTTGAGTCGGTGAATTTGGTAGATGGTTTAAATGGGTGTGGGGTTTTGGTTTGAAAGGTTGTGAATTTGGGATGAGTTTGTGTTTTGGGTAATTTGGTGGGCAAGTTTGAACTTTGAAGGGTGGAAGATTCGAATGGAAGGGAGGGGTGGAGGAAGATGAATTGAAGCCATTGTTTTGGAACTTTCCCCTGTATGAGACCTAATCTGCTTGTGACCCCCTAATTAAATCAAAAAAAAATTCAATAAAAAAATTGGTTTTTTTTTTTTTGAAATTTACTAATTTTTCAGTTAACATATTTTTTTTTTAAAAATCGAATTAAAAATTTAGAAAATACGTGGCAGCTGACGTGGCTGACATGTCAGCACTGTCAGTCCATATGGCATTGCTGACATGGCTCGCCGTCAGCCACGTCAGCCAGTTAACGGCAAACCCTAACGGCATGGACCTAAGGCAAAAAAGTTTAACTTACAAGGATCGAAACCACACAAAATTTTTTATAGGGACGGATTTCAAAACACCCCTACTTTGCGTAGACTAAAAAGTTCATCAAACCTATATTTTATTTTGTAAAACATTGTTATTTGAGCATATACTTATTTTAAAATATTCAAACAGGTAAACAACCCCATCAAAATATTATTATTTGACCATACTTAATTATTTCCAACTCAACATCATTAAAGCTTACTATATTTATGTTGATTCTCCTCTGTTTCAAGTTTCCTTTTTTTTTTTTGCATCGCACCATTGTAAAATGATCAAACATTAATTAGGATTTCACATATTGGATATCGACTCATTTCCCATATTTGACTAATAAAATTATACATGATTAATTATGAATTTTAAGTACATAATTTTGGCTAGTGTCTAGTGGATCCCATAAATTTATTACTCAAGATCTGCTACCGCATTATACTCTAAGGGGTTGGTTTAATGAAAGCGTGTTGGGTCTGTCAAGTAAAAGAGTATATATGTACAGATATACTCTCAGAATGTGATGGGAGGTCTCTGGCTCGAATCCTGACGAAAAATAAACTCCTTGAGAAGAGGTCGTACCCAAGTCGCTCCTGGCCCCGGAGTGATAGCTCACTCGCCACCATTTAATTCACCAAAAGGTTGTACATTTTTATTGTTGTTGTTGTTGTTGTTGTTATTATTATTATTATTATTATTATTATCATTATTATCATATTCCCTACAATCAAATTTTACTACGTTCACTGCATTCAGTAAGTTGAAACTGATGGATGAAGATTAGGGGTGTAACGGGTCTGTTTGATTCGATTTTAGGTGGAAAATATATCTGAACCAATCAAAAATGATTCCGTTCAGTTTGGTTCGCCTTTGAAAATTTTTCCTACAAAACCCGAACCAAACCAAACCATTCAAGAACGGGTTGGTTGGGTTCATACCCAAAAATTATTAAATATTAAAATATATATAAAAATAAATATAATAAATATCTAACTATTAAAATAAATACAATAACTATTTAACTATTAAAATATGTACCGTAAAATCTTTTTTATTAAAATATATATAAATATATAATAAATATTAATATTAAAATATATATGTGAAAATTAAAATATAATAATTGGTTCGGTTCCATAATCTTTGAACCTGAGAACCGAACCAATCACCATTAGGTTTGGTTTTCTTCGGTTCGGACTCAAACATCAAAAAAATCGAACCAATTTAATTTTTTTGATTTGGATTTTTGACTTCATCAGGTCATTGGTTTGGGTCTTACACCTCTAATGAAGATCAGTCACGCCAATTCATATTTTTTGTCTCCTAACCTCAATTCATATTTTAAACTCGACAAATATGATTTAAAAATTATACTTGAGATGTGACTTGTCAATCTTTATCCAACAATTCCGAATTATTGAATGTAGTGAATTAGATTCCGATTTACTGAATATAATTCAAGGGAATTTGATTGCAAAAAAATCCATTTCCATTTTGAGATAACACGATATGCAAATTAATTGACCCACATATATATATATATATATATATATATATATATAATGATTGCTCTTAAATGTGAATTATCTTTCACAATTACTTTCTTGATTAGTTAGTGATCAGTAATATAGTTTTGCATACATCATGAGATAAGGATTTCATGTCCCATTTTGGTGTATCGCATCATGTTCCAACAAATAATATATTATCATGTAAGTTAAAATTTTATTTAATATTAAAAAAGTAAAATACATAACAAAATATTATTGGTTGGGATATGGTGTTGTATACCAAAATAAGATACATCAAGTACAATTTATTTAATATTTTATTTTCGATATATTTTAAATACAATATTTTATTACTATTATATATTATCAAATCTGTTGCTCATTTATTTATTGCTATTTAGTTATTTTATTTTTAGAAAATATATTTCTAAACGTAGAATTGTATATCCTCTCACTAACTATAATTAATAAAATTATCTTAATTATCTTATATATTTTTTATATTTTATTATTTAATATGTTTTCGATATTCCTTATTAATTACTATGTATAACTACTAATTGGTTAAACATTTATTATTTTTATTTGGTTCTTTTCAGGAAACCTACCTTAATGGCACGTAGGTCAACGTAGTCATCAATACAGGGAATTTGGCTTTAATCAAATTGCATGTTTTCATTTTAAAGAGAAATAAAAAAAAATAATGAAACATACTGTTGTGAAAGCCAAGTCATGTTCAGGGCTTTTCTTGGACACTAATAACAAAAAAAAAGAAAGAGATGGCATTACGTGGGGGCCCAAGTGGTTATTACTTGTAAAATTGCTTTAAGTAAATTGAGTCACAATCACAAGGGTTGAGAGAGCTCTGTAGTCAACAAGTCACGTAGCAGCACTCTGGCAGCCGCGCAAATGAGTGCTTTACGTGATAGAAGGTGATTTCTAGGATTCACTCATAGGAAACATTTGGGGATATTTGAAGGTTTACAAGAAGTGAGTAAAAACATTTTTATTCACTCTTTCATGGTACAAATAATTTTTAGGTTCTTAATTTTGGATTTGATATTCTCGTAATATTTTTTATGCAATTTGATAAACTGATATAATAAATATATGTTTATCTGCTTCGTTGAATTTAAAAGGAATGATGTTAAAATTTACGTAATGCACGTTCTCTTATTCTTCTTGTTATATGGCTTTATTTATCTCCAAAGTGTATGTGTCAACGTTCCGGGGGTTTGATAATTGATGGCAAATTGTCAATCCAACCTCACATGAATTCGAATGATATTGACAAAATCCAGTTGCTTTCTTGTGCGTGAAACTTTGGTTTCACTTTGCCAAAGTCTAACATTTTATTAATTTTGTAATCAAAGTTCACATATATCTGACGCATGGATTTATTGATGGCATGAGTTCTATTTTATTTTTATCAATTGAATCTAGTTAATATATATTTAATTACTTTATAGTTAAATTGCAACTTGAATTATTGTTAAGAGATATATTTGATTTTTATGAATTGTGGTTAATTGGCATGTTAGATGATGTTGTTGCCTTAACATGACATAATATTATTGTTATTGACGTATAGAATTTGAACACCTTGATAGTCATATGTTATGACATATTGCATTATGCATGAGTTGGTCATCGCCTTCCGGGAAGGGATGACGGTATACATTCTATTCCGGGAATAGGATTAGAGATATCACCATCCGGGTTGGGAGAGAGATATTACCATCCGGGATGGGATATCAGATAATTAAAATATTCACATATGGGATGGAATATTAGATGCCTCCATCTGGGATGAGGAAGGCAACGGGACGCCATTGCATGAATATGAACTCAGAGACCTTAGTGGATCTGAGATTCACACCGGTTCTGGGAACCAAAGAGCCAAGTCAAGTGATTCTGAGAATCACCGAGTTATGTTCATGGAGTTGCATTGTATAGAGTTTGCATGGTGAATGTGATTAAATATAATGAGATGTGACCGTAGTTGAGTTTATGAGTTTGTGGTTTAAATGTTAGATATTTATTTAATTTATATGTTATTATTTTGGAGGTTTATTATATTACTATTTTGAAAATTAGCGGGTACCAGGGATGATTTTTCGGTTACCGTGCTGGCTGAGAACAATACTATTTGCGAAAATATTTTTAGAACTTGTTTTTATTCACTGGGATTATATCTCATTAAAAATGTTGTTTTCAGAGCACGGGGACGACGTTACTGAAACTGAAGGGGCTTGAAGACTTAGTGAATTTTGTTATTTATCTTTTCTAGCTTGGTTAGTATTTCTTGGATAAGGAGTCGTTTGTGGCTAAGCATGTTTGTTTATTTATCGTTGGGTTTATTAGTAGATGCCCGTATTTAGAGGAAAAAACAAATGTAAAAGAGTTATGTGATTCTAATAATTAATATTTATGAGGCTTTATTTTATTTTGATATAATGATTTGTTTAGCACTGTTACTTTATTTATTTATTTTGAATATACATGATAATTTCAGACTTTAATTTATTGTGAAAAATTTTATAACGCAATTATTTAATTTAAATATTTGAAAGGTTTTTATAGAAATTTAATTTGGGCTACTAATGTAACAAAGGGCGTTACAGGCCCGTCATTTCGACTTTAGCTCGGTCGATTTTAGCTCGATCAACCTTTTTAGGTTCTTTGTTTACCTTTTTAGGTTCGGCATTTCGACCTCAACTCGGTCGATTTTAGCTCGGTCAACCTCTTTAGGTATTAGTTTCGCCTTTTTAGGTCCGGCATTTCGACTTCAACTCGGTTGATTTTAGCTCGGTAAACCTCTTTAGGTATTAGTTTCACCTTTTTAGGTCCGGCATTTCGACTTTTAGCTCGGTCGATTTCAGCGCAGTCAACCTTTTTAGGCTATTAGATTCACCTTTTTAGGTCCGGCATTTCGACTTTTAGCTCAGTCGATTTATGCTCAATCAACCTTTTTAGGCTTTTGCCTTTTTAGGTTCGGCGTTTCGACCGCAGCTCGGTCGATTTTAGCTCGGTCACCTTTATAGGCTATTTGTTTACCTTTTTAGGTTCGGCATTTCGACCTCAACTCGGTCAATTTTAGCTCCGTCAACCTTTTTAGGTCTTTAGTTTTTGCCTTTTAAGGTTCGACATTTCTACCTCAACTCAGTCGATTTTAGTGCGGTCAACCTCTTTAGGACTTTTGTCTTTTTAGGTTCGGCATTTCGATTTCAGCTTTGTCAACCTCTTTCAGCTGTCCTTTTTTCTAAATTAGTCAATGACTTTTAAAGGTGATGCTAAGAGTAGTACTTGTACCGGGCACTAAAAAATCCTGCATTTGCACCTTTATGAAGGCCATCAATGCTTTTCCCATATGATGACTATCTTCATCTATTGTGTAAGAGCACCGTTTGGTGGTGTGATTTGGATGCTACAAGGGTGCTGGAAGATGTACAAACCTCATTTGATGGCATCGGTTGGCCAAGCTGTGGTGGCGGAGTTCTCCGAGGTAGAGCTACTATGGCCGAGATCTCCTAGACCGAGCTGTGCTGGTGGCGGAGTTCTCCGAGGTCGAGCTACTATGGTCGAGCTCTCCTAGACCGAGCTGTGTTGTGATGGTCGAGCACTCTAAGATACCTTCTTCTGCTTCGAGGCCGAGCTGTGGTGGCCGAGCTCTCTAAGACATCTTCTTCAGCTCTCCGAGGCCGAGTTGTGGTGGCCAAGCTCTCTAAGATACCTTCTTCCCTCTGAGACCGAGCTGTGGTGGCCGAGCTCTCTAAGACATCTTCTTCAGCTCTCCGAGGCAGAGCTGTGGAGGCCGAGCTCTCTAAGACATCTTCTTCAGCTCTCCGAGGCCGAGCTATGGTGGCCGAGCTCTCTAAGATATCTTCTTCCCTCCGAGGCCGAGCTGTTATGACCGAGCTCTCTAAGATACCTTCTTCTGCTCTCTGAGACCGAGCTGTGGTGGCCGAGCTCTCTAAGACATCTTCTTCAGCTCTCCGATGCCGAGCTGTGGTGGCCAAGCTCTCTAAGATACCTTCTTCTGTGGACTTCTCGATGGTGCTAGTTCTGGGAGCGCAGAGGCTAGCACGAGTTGGTGTTCGTTGGCGGCAGACCTGAGATCAGAGTTTGAGGGCGTCTAAACAAAAACGAGACAGAGGTCGGTGTTGTGGAAACTCGGGGCGTGTGACGCCCAAAATCCGAATCACAGAACCAACTCCAGAGGAAGGCATCATTACAACAGAGTGTGCCTTCGATGCCGACAACATTGTATTTGCTGGAGAAGGTGGATCATTGAGTATGGCGTTGGGCGGTTCACACGGAGAATGATGTTTGGAGGTGCGATTGGGGAAAGTTTCACCTCAGCCCCACGGTGGGCACCAAATGTTCCTGCCGAGATCCGACTTGCCGGAATCTCGCCGTAGAACGTCAAACCAAGAGTGAACAATAGGGTTGTTTTAGATTATGGCTTGACGGAATATTGTATTCCGGTCCTACGTATCCCAATGGGAATCAAAGCCAGACGTAGTTCTAGGTTCAACCCTTAGCCATATGGTGATCTCAATCCCTTAACCTTGTATCTGATGAATACCAGCGAGCAAGGACTCTTCAATAGTCTCTTGGTCAAACTGGTTCCTCTAATACGCTTAAGGGAGATTCACCCAGGTTAGTGAAAAGTGAGTCTCTCTCTTGGGTTCTCCTCTTTTTATAATATGATCCCCATATCTTTAAGAGATATGGATTTATCTATTTTTATCTCTTAAATCTTCTTTGAGATATGATTTCCTTAATTTGGGGGATTTTATCTCTTCTAACCGGATAATGTTATTTGAGATAATATCAAGATTACTAAAGATAGATATGATCTCCTTATTTTGAGGGATTTTATCTCTTCTAACTAGATAAGGTTATTTGAGATAATATCACGATTATTAAAGATAGATATGATCTTCTTATTTTGAAGAATTTTATCTCTTCTAACCGGATAAGGTTATTGGAGATAATATCGATATTTTATCCTTTCCACCTATATTGGATCGGATATCCAAACTCGATGATCGGGTTTTACTCCTCGATCAATAGAGAATCTATTTTTTAAAAAAGTATCAAAATATTTTAGGAGGTGAGTAATCTAACGCATGTAATTTCATTTTTGTACTTCTGTTTGGTAGGGCCATTCAGTCGGGGTTGTGCATTTTTGGTATATTTTTCAGTGTCTCCTTCCTATTGAGTCGAGTGACCAACGCTTCTCTTCCACTCTCCTGAGCGAGTCACACTACTCAGCGTCAGCACTCAGCATCATTCAACACCAACCAAACACAGCCTCTGCTGCTTCTAGAACCTTCGCCGTCAACAACACTCCGTGGTATCTTCTCTCTCTTCCATTTTCCCAATTCTATGTTTCACGTTTTTTTCTTGTTTCTTCTTATGTTGTTTTTGTTTATGCCTTTGATGACTACGATGTTGTCGCTCTGCTTTGGTTCCTTTTTCTTTTCACTGTGCTTTGTGCTTTTTTTTAATTTCTGTTACATTTTGTTTACTTCTCAGTTCCTTTTTGTTTTGTATCCCCTCATTTTTCTGTTTTCAGCAGGTTTCAATTTTCAACAACACAAAAATGCAGTATTTTTTATCTATTTTATTTTTCTGCTGCCAATTTATGTCTCTCTTGTTTTTTTAATTTTTCGTAGAGGCTGAGAATTGAGCAACAGAAAGCATGTCAAGATAGAAATTTGAAAGGTAGCAGGCTTAGGAATCTGTATCAGCTGAGAAGATTAATTTTTTAGGGTTATGATAGAAAAGGAAAGATATGGTTGATAAACCTCACGATGTTGGTTCTTTTTGGATAGAGGAAATTAATGGGAAGGTTCAGAACCCCATTAGAAAGAAAAGGAAATACAAAACAAAGAAAAAGGAGTATGATGGATGGGGTTCAACATCGCTTATTCGGTTTCTCCAATCCATTGGTAGAGACACAAGCAAGAAATTAACTCAAAGTGATGTCACTGATATTGTAAATGAGTATGTTAGACAGAATAATCTTTTTCATTGTACCAAAAAGAAGAGGATTGTGTGCGACGACAAGCTCCATTCACTGTTTGGAAGGAAGACAATTGGCAGATTGAAAATCAACGACTTGCTTGAGACACACTTTGCTGAGAACTGTGGAGATTCTGATGATGATATTTTGTTTAACTCGGACGATGATGAGAATGCCTTGGGGACATGTGAAACCCCGAAAACGACTAATTCGGAGAAGAAGAGTCAGTCAAAGAAACCGTTTATGGAAAAACCAAAGAGCTGTTTTGCCGCCATTATTCCTTTCAATATCAAGCTTGTTTATTTAAGGAGGAATCTAGTTGAGGAACTTCTAAAGGACCCTGAAACATTTGAGATTAAAGTAGTTGGGGGATTCATAAGAATTAGATGTGACCCAAATGACTACCTTCAGAAAAACTCGCATCAGCTTCTGCAGGTCACAGGTAATCTGGCCACTGTCACCTGTAGGTTGATTATGACATTGCATTCTAATAAATGCTTTTCTATATGACTTTTAAATGCACATGTCACTTTGAAAGGCATCCTCATCAACTATTTATGTTTAATACTTGAGCTTGTTAGAAGTAGAAGCCACCAACAAAAAGGCAAACCAAATGTACTTATTATGTACTCTTTTTTGGCATCATTAGCATAGCTTACTTGCATTTTGATTGCCCGATGAGGTAGTCTAATTAGTCCTAATAGAGTGATTTGGGCTATTCGCAATGAACAGTGTTGGAGTATAAGCTTAGCCTTTAGTCAATACTGCTGTAACTCAAACTGAATTGTTGAGTCAGCAATTCAGTTGAGAATTGGTTAGGACGGTTAGTTAGTTACAAAGTAGTTAGAGCGGTTATAAGACACTGCTATATATAACCTTGTATACTCAATGAACAATCAATGAAAAATCATTCTTCAAATTCTCAGTTTTCAGTTCTTCTCTCTCTCTCTGAGTTTCATTTTCTCAACTCTTTCAATTCTATTATGGTATCGTGAGCCACTTTTCTGGCACCAAAATCAAATTCATGGCAGAAATCCGAAATCCCTTCGATCCACCTCAAGCGCAAGGAACCACTACTGGAGCTTCGTCTTCATCCTCGATGAATTTCAATCCATCTCTTTCTGTGAAACTCGATGATCAGAATTTTCTTCTGTGGAAGCAACAAGTGGAGGCTGTAATCATAGCGCACAAGCTCCATCGCTATGTTGTAAGCCCTAGCATTCCACCGATGTTCAACTCTGAGCAAGATCGAGCCCTAGGTCTTCAATCAGAAGCGTATCAGATCTGGTTAGTGCAAGATCAAATGCTCTTTACTTGGCTACTCAGCTCCATTTCACCGTCAGTCCTTCCGCGATTCATCAATTGCAAGCAATCCTGGGAAGTTTGGGATAAAGTGCACAAGTTCTTCCATTCGCATCTTCGTTCCAAAATTCGACAGTTCCGATGTGAACTGAAGAACACGAAGAAAGGATCGCGTTCAATTGCTGAATACCTGATGCGCATTCGAGCCCTAGTTAACTCGCTTCAGGCGATAGGGGATCCTGTAACAGAGCAGGATCACATTGACACGGTCCTTGAAGGATTACCAAAGGAATTCAACTCGTTTGTCATGATGATTTACGCGCGAGTTGAACCGGTTCCAGTCGATGACATTGAAGCTCTATTGCAAATTCAGGACGCTCAATTTGAAAGGTACAAACAAGATCTCTCTTCCTCTTCGGTTTCCCTCAATATTGCTCACAAAGAATCTACTAATCAGTCCTCTTCTCCTGATTCACGGTCGGATGCTGAGTTGACTCCGAATCGTGACAACTATCAGAACTCCAATCGAGGTCGAGGACGCAGTGGGCGCAATCGTGGTCGAGGTCGTGGAGGTTGAGATAATGGTGGTGAAAGGCCAACGTGTCAGCTATGCCACAAATATGGACACGACGCATACAACTGCTGGCACAGGTTTGAGCATGACTTTGTTCCAAGTCAGCCAGCATACAACCGTACTGCCAGGCCTCAAACTCAGCTTTCCCAATCACTCCCTCCAAGACCACCGGCAATACAACAAAATCAGCCCTCTGCATACATAGCTGCAAAGACCTATCAGTATCAGCCTACTCAAAACATGGTCCCTCAGTCATACCAGTGCACACCCATGGCTCCTCAGTCATTTCAGTGTGCATCTACTCAGAACAATTTTGCTCCCACTCAAGAATTCTTGGCTTCCCAGTTGTGGTATCCAGATTCAGGAGCCTCTCATCACATCACTGCTGATCCTCAGAATCTGAGTCAGAGCACTACCTTTGGAGGCCATGACCAAGTTCTGATGGGCAACGGGCAAGGTGTTCCTATTTCTTCCACAGGTTACTCTAAATTCATTTCACCTAGTCACCCACACACAGCTCTATTATCAAACAAACTAACAAACTTCTACTGGTACCTAATATTACCAAAAACCTAGTCTCTGTGTCTAAATTTGCTAAAGACAACAATGTCTTTTTTGAATTCCATCCTCACTCGTGTTTTGTCAAATCACAGGGATCTAACCAAGTCCTCCTTGAAGGTTCTCTAGGCAGTGATGGGCTGTATTGTTTCAAGCACATCAACATTATCAAGGAACCTTCTTCCTCAGTCTTCAGTTCCCCATCCCTTATTACTAATTCATACTGTAATTCCAATAAAGTCAGTGACTCTCCCTTTTCTGCTAATGTGTATACAAACACTGTTTCAGATTCATACGTGACATGGCACAATAGGCTAGGCCATGCTCACCCTAAAGCTGTACAAACCATTATGCAATTGTGTAACATACCTTGTTCAAATAAAGTAGCTATTGAACTCTGCCCTGCATGTTGTTTGGGCAAATCTCACAGACTTTTTGCCCCTCCATCTCTTACTGTTCACACTACACCTTTTGAACTAATCCATTCAGACTTATGGGGTCCTGCACCCATTACATCCTCCAATGGCTATTCCTACTACATAGCCTTTGTGGATGCATATACCAGACACACTTGGATTTATTTCCTCAAAAAGAAATCTGATTCCCTTACTGCACTCAAACAATTTCATGCCTTGGTGAAAACTCAGTTTCAAAGCAAATATTAAAGCTCTCCAATCGATTGGGGAGGTGAATTGAACCATTCACCAACCACCTTGCCGAATTGGGCATTGTTCACAGACTCACTTGCCCACATACATCCCATTAGAATGGGACAGTTGAGAGAAAACACAGGCAAATTGTTGAGATGGGACTCACCCTCCTCTCTCATGCCTCTCTGCCCATGTCCTATTGAGATCACAGTTTCACTATGGCTGTCTACTTGATAAACAGGCTACCTACTGCAGCTCTTTCCAAGTTCACTTCTCCTTATCATGCCTTGCATGGTACTATCCCTGACTACACTGTCCTAAAAACCTTTGGTTGTGCCTGTTTTCCCTTCTTAAGGCCCTACAACAAACACAAATTACAATACAGATCCAGTGAATGTGTCTACCTAGGAATATCCCCTCAGCATAAAGGTCACAAATGCCTTGACTCCTCAGGTCGCATCTATGTGTCCAAAGATGTCCTCTTTCATGAAACTCGCTTTCCCTATCCGTCATTGTTCCAAACTACCAGCTCATTCCCTCAGTCAACTGAGTCCTCCTATCCTTCTGTTATTCCCATTCTTCAAACTCCTCTCTTGAATCCTGTACCTTTGACTCAGTTCCCTCCCCAGTCTCCTACATTCAGTGATCATTCAGAGTCCCCTGATCACAATCTCACACCTGCTCCATCTCAATCACCCTCGCATGGCACTGCCTCACACTCTCCCTCTCTACAGGAGTTTGCCTCGAGCTCCCCCTCATCCTCCTTGAGCCCTTCGTCCACTGAACCACCATCGGTCCCCTGCACCCAATGTTAACTAGGTCCAGAACAGGGTGCCTGCCCCCGAGGCTCTATCTCAGTCATGTGGAACCCCACTCAGTAAAGCAAGCCCTATCTAGCCCTGAGTGGCTTAGTGCTATGAAAGATGAGCATGTTGCACTGCTAAAAAATTAGACTTGGTCATTGGTTCCCCTCCCTGCCAACAGAAGAGCCATTGGGTGCAAATGGGTCTTCCGAATCAAAGAAAATCCGGATGGCAGCATTAACAAGTATAAGGCATGATTAGTTGCCAAAGGGTTTCATCAACAGCTTGGTTTTGACTACCATGAAACCTTCTCACCTGTTATCAAACCAGTTACCATTTGGGTCATTCTCACTATGGCTCTCACCTACAAGTGGGTAATACAGCAGATTGATGTCAATAATGCCTTCTTAAATGGCTCATTGACTGAAGAAGTATACATGACACTACCACTTGGTTTTGAATCCGAAGATAGGTCCCTAGTGTGCAAGTTGCACAAGGCTCTTTATGGCCTTAAGCAGGCCCCAAGGGCATGGTATGAAAGGCTAACCAGCACCCTACTGCAGTTTGGGTTTGTGATCAGCAAATGTGACTCGTCTCTCTTTGTCTACAACAAAGGAACAATCTGTTTGTATGTCTTAGTGTATGTGGATGATATCATCCTCACTGGCTCATCACCCTCACTCATCTCAGAGTTGATCAGGAAGCTTAATGCCACCTTTGCTCTTAAGGAGCTTGGCAACTTGGACTACTTCCTTGGTGTGGAAGTGAAGCACCTTCCCAATGGCGGCCTGCTTCTCACTCTCCCTCTCTACAGGAGTTTGCCTCGAGCTCCCCCTCATCCTCCTTGAGTCCTTCGTCCACTGAACCAATTACTGGTCCCCTCCACCCAATGTTAACTAGGTCCAGAACAGGGTGCCTGCCCCCGAGGCTCTATCTCAGTCATGTGGAACCCCACTTAGTAAAGCAAGCCCTATCTAGCCCTGTGTGGCTTCTCACTCAGTCTAAATATGTCAGGGACCTTCTTTCCAAGGCCAACATGCTGGAAGCAAAGGGTATCTCTTCCCCCATGGTCAGCAACTGCAAAATGAGCAAGTTTGGAACTGACACCATGGCAGACTCGAGTCTGTACAGATCTGTTGTAGGAGCACTCCAATATGCAACTCTCACCAGACCAGAAATCGCCTTTAGTGTCAACAAGGTGTATCAGTTCATGTCAAATCCCTTAGAAACACATTGGCAAGCAGTAAAGAGGATACTAAGGTATCTAAAGGGATCTCAAAATCATGGTTTACTCCTCAGACCAGCTTCTCCCACTGCTCCTCTCCCAATCAAAGCCTCTTTGTGATCTTTGATTGGGCAAGTGATCCCCGATGATAGAAGATCTATCTCCGGGTCATGCGTCTACTGGGTCCCAGTCTCATTTCTTGGTGCTCCATGCAGCAAAGAACTAGTGGCAAGGTCCAGATCAAGCGAGAATACCTGTAGTATGGCTAACACCACAGCTGAAGTTTTATGGATTATGTCACTGCTCACTGAGTTAAAGGTGCCCTTCCTCACTCCTCAGCTCCTTTGTGACAACCTAAGTGCAGTCTCCATTGCACATAATCCAGTATTGCATGCTTGAACCAAACACATCGAGTTGGACATTCACTTTGTTCGAGAAAAGGTGCTGTCCAATACACTGTCAGTCCATCATGTGCCTGCAGCAGATCAGCTAGCTGACTCCTTCACCAAACCTCTCTCTTCATCCAGGTTCAGCATGCTCAGAACCAATCTCAATGTGGTTGCTGCTCCCTCTCAACCACCTTGAGATTGCACGGGGAATGTTGGAGTATAAGCTTAGCCTTTAGTCAATACTGCTGTAACTCAAACTGAATTGCTGAGTCAGCAATTCAGTTGAGAATTGGTTAGGACGGTTAGTTAGTTACAAAGTAGTTAGAGCAGTTACAAAGCAGTTATAAGACACTGCTATATATAACCTTGTATACTCAATGAACAATCAATGAAAAATCATTCATCAAATTCTCAGTTTTCAGTTCTTCTCTCTCTCTCTCTCTCTCTGAGTTTCATTTTCTCAACTCTTTCAATTCTATTAAACAGCAATGAACAAAACAATATAATCCAATAACCTCATGTCGGGTGGGATTCACATACATGAAGCAAAGCTCAATGTGCTTATTATGTTTTCTACTTTGACATAATTAGCAACGGTCACATGCTGGGTGGGATTCACATAAATGAAACAAACCGAAATGCGCTTATTATGTACTTTGTTTTGAATTCATTAGTAACAGTCAGTCGTGTGCGATTCGCATAAATGAAGCAAACCTAAATGTGCTTGTGTACTCTTTTTTGACATCATTAGCAACGGTTGCATGCCTGGTGTGATTAATCCTAATTGAATGATTTGGACCATTCACAATGAATGACAATGAACAAAACAATATAATCCATTAACCTCATGTGGGTTTGATTCACATAAATGAAGCGTAGTATCCTGACTAGTTGAATGAGAAGGCAATAAAAAATGAGATAAATATTTTAACTCTGAAAGTTAAGAATAAGTAATAAAGCATTCAGTTTGCAATTAATATTCTATGGGCTCCTCCCTGGAATTATTTCTATCAGTTGTTACATATTATTCATCTACTATTTATTTGTGGATTTGGTATGCTAAATTGACAGTTGAATAAGACAGATATAGAAAATTAGACTGAGATTTATTTCTTCTAATCAGCTAAAGTACAGTTCTTTCTGGGTGATCCTGTAGGGGTAAAAAAGGGCTCTGGAATAAATGGGGGAACTCTCCTGCAAGTTTCTGGTTTCATTAAAGACGTCAACATTCACATGCTTTCAGATGATAACTTCTCTGAGGTACAGTTGATTTAATTTACTAGTTTTAAACCTTATTTGGTAAAAAATGTAGTTATGCCAATGAGGGTTAGCTCAACTGGTAGGATCAAATTGCATCAACTGAATGGTTTAGGTTTGATTCATGCTGGTAATCCTTCGTAATTGATGTGTCATTTGTAAGCGCCATTGTAAACCCTTACTGGGATTTGTGCCATGCCCTGAACCTGGAATTGGGTGACCTTTCCTCCCCCTATACTTTCATGTAACAAAAAGTTTGTCGACTTTGGTGCTAACTGCTAAGCCAAAAGCGTTAAGTTGTCTGTGTGTATTTATTCATCAATCTCTAACAAATCAATGTTGTATTACTTCTTCATTGAGTTTTAAATAAGCACTTGTTTACTGAAAGTTGATGATTTATTTGGTGTTTTTGATTGTTGAATCTCTGAAGTATTATATACTTTGCATCCCTAAATCATATAGAGCTCATTTGGATGCGCTTTTTCAGATTAAAAAAGACTTTATTTATAAGAATAAGTGCTTATGCTCATTTTTAACATGTTTGGATGAACTTTTTTGAAATAAAGGAAAAGCACTAGAAAAAGCACAAATTGTGCTTTTGTACAAAATATGGATTTTGGAGCTTCTTAAAGAAGACCTTTTTTAGATCATGGAAAAACATTTCTAAGTAATATTACCATTGATTAAGTCCTTTTCCATTTTACATCCAAAAAATAGTAAATATAAATATAAAAAAAACACTATTTTAGTACCATATCCAAACATAAAATAGTTTTTATTTTTTTAAAAGACTTTTTTTTTAAAAAAAAAAGATATATATATTTTTTGTTGAAGCTCATCCAAATGAGCCCATAGTTTTTTATTATTATGTTTAACTATGGTTATGGATGTGATATATGTCTAATGCCTGGCAATAGCTATGCATGTTGGAGTTATACCAAATGCTAACAGAAAACAGGAAAAATAAATGAATAAAAAAGGCGCTATGCTATGCATCATCATTGAATTTGTTGTTGTCTTCTTACCATAGTAATTAGAAAATTAGAAAGATATTATCTATTTATCATTGATAATATCATTAATAAGGTTCTAGAAAGTGATGCAGGTTTCAACTTTCAAATAACGTTTCCAAGCCAGTTTTGAGGAACGAAAGAGATAAGTTGATTGCCTCAAGGTTTTATTCTAGTTCCAATTGATGCAAGAATAAAATATCACAGAAGTAAGGAGGGGGTGAGACACAGAGTGCGATAGAAGGAAAAAAATCATATGAAGTATTCCTGTTAGTTTCGACTAAAGCTAGTAGTTTGCCCTATATTTTGGGGATTAGCCGATGTGCTCCTTGCTTTGCTATTTTACAAAACCAATTTTTCATTCTAACCCGCAATTGGGCTTACTTATGGAAAATCTCAAGGAAAAACATAAAAAAAGTTATTAATTATAACATGGAAAAATCTGAAATCAATGTTAAGTCGTACAAGAAAATGTGAAGCTTTAAAATAATTTAGAAGTCTGAGAAGTAGAGCATAGAGCAAAATGATTTGGAAATTCTTACTCAAACAAATATCTTAGAAATTCCCTACCCCTACTCTACTTTAAAAAGGCATTCTTATGATCTCTATTAATAAGCTAATAAATTTTTCATTTCGTCTCCTGGTATTTTCTGAATTTGTTTTATTTGCTAAAATAATTTTAATTGATCCTGACAAATAAATAGAGTATTTTTGCTTTTGCATTAAAATCGCAACTTTGTGCTGCTGCTTTATACCATTTTCAAGAACTTTCTGCCTTACAATGTATCTGGGTAATTCTGCCTTTAAATTTTTGGGTTTTGGATCTATGGCATGGTTTCAGGAGGAGTGTAAGGATTTGCATCAGAGAGTAAAAGACGGCTTGCTGAAGAGACCTACCATTGTAAGTTATTTTTTATTACTTTGAATTATTCTAAAATAAAAAATTCCTGCAGCACTAGAAAAATTGGCTTCCTTTAATTATTCTTTATACATGAAAGTCTGTTTTACTTAAAATACTATGATGCTATAATGAATCTGAATATCATGACAATAGCTTTTATGTTTTATACATGGTAGGTGGATATAGAGCAGACGGCAAGAGCATTGCACGAGGATATGACTAAGCATGTACGTACTTAACTATTACCGAACTTTGTGTTTCAATTGCTTCATCCATGTTTCATTCAGTGATTTGCTCCCAGTTTGTTGACTTGCAGTTCTTATGTCTGATAATACCAGTCTTTTGACATATTAAATATTAACATATAAAAGAAAAAGGGAAAAGATAAAGAAGCAAGTAGTCATGAAAGAAGGAAATCCATATTATCCATTTGAATTAGAATTGCATTTTGCTTAATATCGTGTGCATATCATTTCATGAATATACCAATATTACTTACCTACTAAGCTGGATATGCAATGAAACAAGGAGACACATAAACAGTGTAACAGTGTGATATATAATATATAGGACTATAATTAACTTTTGCTTTGATAAATTAATTAGCCGATGAAATGTTATACATATAATGGTGTTTATAATCAAAATCGGTCTTCCTCTGTTGGTCATGTTCCTTCGTAGACAGTAATATCTTTACCATTTAATAATTTAATCGATATTGATTGATTGACTCACTTTAGGGATATCATGTAGTTTTTCTTTTATTATCTCTCTTCCGATGGTAGATGTATAAGATACTAAAATTGTCAAGTGACCACCTGGAAAAAAATTGCTTGCATACATACATACATACAGTCTCATGGATGTTGGTCAGGATTTAGTTAGTTAAAGGTCACATGATCACTTAAAGATGACGCATGACTTTATGTTTTAACTTTGACTGAATATGCATGATTCAATTGTTAGGATTTGTTCCTCTGACTCTCACTTGACATGCTCCCTACATAGAGAATTAACGTTAGCATCTGCACTGGAGGGAGTGCCTATAATTATTAACCATATGGCCCAAGTAGTAGGTGTTCTGTGTTCCTGCACTGTGGTTTTTTGACCTGTTTTCGCCCCCAAAAATCGCAATTGCTGCCCACTTTTGACCCAGCCCAATATATGTTTCAGCCCAACTTACATTATTTGCCAACCCTAGTTCACTTCTGATTATTCTACCATCATTCTTAACATTTCACTGGATCCTATATTCCTTCATTTTTCACCGAGACACGGCGGCTGGGAGTCTGAGACTGAGTTCTTCGTTCTTCACTAGGACTGAGTGGCTTCTTCTTGTGTGAGTGACAGATTTTTCTGTTTCTTGTTGTGAGTTACCAAGTTCTTCTCAGCTTCTTCTTCTTTCTTCTCAAGATGTCTTCAAGCATCCCTTGGATGATTTGTTAATTTAGAGTTGAACTCTTTTATTTGGGTGTTTTTAGTAGATTCATTGTATCTAGTCATTATCTGAATATACTTTGAGGTTCAGATTGTATTCTCTCTCTCTCTCTCCTCTACTTCTGATATAATTAAATATAATTCTGTCTCTTTGGTGGGATCTTACGTTCCCGTGAGTTAGATGTAATCGGTTTGTCAATACACATTGTTTATGATATGATATTATGGCATCATCTGATTCATGTAGCAGACCCCACCTAGTGGGAAAAGGCTTGATTTTTGTTGTTGAATGATTGTCCTGTTTCCTTTGTGCATTCATCAAGACTATATATGTGCTGCACATGCTTGTTTCAAATAAGAGTTTATGTGTATCTTTTTTATATTTGGGATTAATTTTTCACCTAACTTTTCTCCTTTCTTATTATGTGATAATTCTGTTTCAGTGGCTTGCAAGAGAACTTGCTCTGTTACAAAATCTTATCGATCGAGCTAATGAAAAGGGATGGCGCAGAGAATATCCTTTTCTGATACTTGTTATTAGATGATTTTGTTTCTTTATTGTGGTAATATCTCCCTATCAATTTTTGTGTCAGAAGAAGGCAATTTGTGGTGATGCTGCTGAATCTTGTCGATGTATTACACTGCATTTATTATACAACTAACTTTGTTCTCTAATATATACTTCAAAGATTGTTAACTGTACTATTAGTCGTAAAAAACATATTATTGGCTGTTTATAGCAATTAATATATAATCACCCATGAAAACTTCACGAACCTTGATTGTAGATTTCATTTTTTTTCTTTCCACTCTTGGCAAATAACAAAGCTGATTTGCTCATTCCGCCAATGGATGAAAAAAAAAAAAAACTGTTCCTGTCATTGCTTATGAAAGTCACTAAAAATCTTTTGGACACATGGTAATTATAATTGATTTGTGTCATTCAATCAATTCTTGTTCAGTCCTGTGCTCCATTTGACAGTTGCAATTATTCTACTTCAATTTTTCTGATATTTTCCTGTATCAATTCTTCCAGTGTCATTGTAGAATATTGTTTTAAGGTGATGCACCTTTTCTCTTCAAAACCACAACATGAACCCTTACTCCAACTTTTACCCAACCTCAACCACCTTAGTTAAAGCCTAGGTGGCAAGTGAGAGGAAGTAGCTTCTGTGATTCTCTTTGAAGTAGCATGCAGACTTATCTGCCATGCGTAACATAACTAGGTACCACGTTGAAGATGTTACTCCTCTATTGTAATGCATTCTGATTACATCACTATCCCTTCTATGGCTTTGACTTTCTTTACACAATACTTGTAAATAAGAAAGCAGTCAATTATAGTGATGAACATTTTGCATTAGGATTTTATGTGATCATTATGTTGTGAGTATGGTAAGTGCTCTGTGTAGAGATTTTTTAGTCAAAAGCTGTAAAATAGATTTTCTATGAAACAAAATTTCTTTAATCGATGGGAAGTACACTGTATGAGTACCTACAGAAAAGGGAGAAGCTTCAGAGTCCAGCTGAACAGGAACGATTATTGAATGAAATTCCTCAAGCTATTGCAGATGATCTAGAATCAGAATCTCCAACATTGAATGATCCAGATAAAAGAATAGAAAACGATTTACAAGAGTCATGGCAGACTACCAGTAAGCACGCATCTTTAGTGACCGAGGTTCCAAAAGCAGTTGCAGATAGTTTTGTGTGGAAGGCTACAAAATTGGATATTGTTGATCCTTTGAAACAGGAAAACAACTCACCTAAGTCAATTCTCGGTATCAGTGGAGCATCAGAAGTTCCTCTTTTCAATATGGAAAGCAATGGCACTGTGCTAAATTGCATTTCTCCTGGCACTGATGCAGGTTTGTTATAAATATTCATCTTTGTCCATGATTCTCTCTTTGTTGATGTAGGCGTTCTTTTATCTGTGAATGCACTTCATGGTAATGCCTGAAGTATGTTTTGTTTGGTGGGAAGATGTGCTTCATTTATTCATTATGCCTTGAAGGCACCAAGGATAAGCCATTAAAAGAACTTTCGTGGGAAAATATGAGCAATCTGCTCCACCCAAAGATACCACAGCATAGCATAGAAATCATACTGCCATAGCACTGCCCTCCTTTGTCGAAATGCTTTAAACCATACGAAGTTCTTTATAAGCATTATTCATCAGAGAGAGATTTAATATCTCTAATTCTGTAATTAATGCTTCTGCTGTATACTCTGGTGCAATCAAATTTGCTATGAACTTCAAGATAATGAAATAGACTGATTCTAATTTCTAATATTCTATCATTTGGGCCTGTATATGTCTCTTTGTTTTCTATTTTTGTAATTTTAGAATAATGTATTCCTTAATAGATACCAACTTACACATCTAATCCTGCCTAATATCATTCATTGATGTTCTTGGTGTGTTTTGGCAGAGCACCAACCGTCTGATACGCCTGTTGAACAGCAGCCAGAGCAACAAATAGACTTGGCATGCAAGAATGATGGAGTGCCTAATACAGCTGAATCAATTGAAGTGAATATCTCTCGAGGACCCGAGGACAAGCAGGTACAACCATCTCAGCCTGAGGTTATAGAGTTGAGTGATGATGAGGAAGATCCAAACACAAAAAAGTTTCCTACTAATAAGGAGTTGAAGTCCTCCATGTGGCATTACAGAGATCCCCAGGGAGTTGTACAAGGACCATTTAACTTGATTACTCTAAAACGTTGGAGTGATATTGGCTACTTCCCTCCAGATTTCATGGTTTGGATGGCAGGCCAGAGCCAAGATGAAGCTTTCCTATTGGCGGACATTCTACACCAGATTGCCTATGGTTGGTCAGATTGCACATGATGCATTTTTAATTTTAATCCATCTCAATAATTGTGTATGATTCTTGGCCAACAGGCTTACAATTGTATCAAGGAACTCATTCTCTTTACTCTCTCTAATTGAAACATTTTTCCTCCCTCCCTCCTTTTCTGTGTTTTTATATTGCCAAGATGAACCGTTTATATCAAATCATTCGTGCTTCCAAAGGTTAGATTGCTTGAAGAATGCTGTGCAAATATTGCAATGCTCCAGAGAAAGGCTAAGGTTGGCCAAGCCGGTGATTGTGCATGCTATAATGAAAAGGGGGATGTTATGGTATTCACCTTTTATTTCTAGTGTACTGTACACATGGTGAATTGTCAAGTATTTTAGTTTTCTATTAGTTATTATGAAATCAACATTTAATAAATGTTTTGACAATTTACCCTGGATATCATACCTATCCGGGTATTGTAATTGTGATTTGGAATCTCTTAGCTTGGGGTGCGTCCATCCTTGATGAAAATGAAAATTTATATGGAAAAGTTATGTGCCCCTTAATTAGTTAAAGTGACTTGAGATCTCAATGTACTTTAATTATTAATGGTGAATACATTCCTGTTTTCTTACTTTATATTTTTACTCATTTTAGATGAGCTTAATCCTAAATGGAATATTTTCGAATTGAAAATTTCAAATGGTTAACATTATAGTTAATTAATAATAATAATTTTTTTTTGTATATATTTTACAACTATTCACTCAATTAACAACTGCAGAGATGGTTGTAATATAAATAAGGGATAAAACTTAATTGCGGATTATTAGTTACTTATAGGGGTTTTTTTATGAAAAGAATATATATGTAATGGGTTAAAAACTCATCAATCAAAATATAATATATATTAATTATTACACGTATCTTGTTTTCATTGGAAAATAACACCACAAGATAATATTGGATGCATATTTGGGTAAACAACTTAATAAAATGATTATTCAATAAGTTTATTTGAAATAAGTTAAAAAAATTATAAGCTTTTCTGATAAATTTAATGTACCAAGCTAAAAAGAGTTCATAATTTGGTAATAAATAGTTTTTATACGCTGCTTACCAAAAAAATTGTTTTTATACATTTATTTTCATTAATTTTTCTCACAAAGTTCAAACAAGTTATTCCAAAAGCCAATGAGTGTGGCTCAGTTCAGCAGACCGAGTTTGTGGGAAAAATCTGAGTTCGAATCCCATATAACATATCTTTGGGAAGTGGCGAAGAACCTTAACTATAACTAAGCACCTGATCGGAGATTAATCTCATAGCAGGTCTAGAAGATCTAAGTTTATGGGATACTCCATGAACCCACCAAAGAATCAAAAACCCTAATTATAGCGGGTTAAAAAAAAAAAAACTATTCCAAATGCCTTAAGTTTTGGCTTATAAATAATTTGAGGGTCTTTCCGTCTTGGTACTAGCCAAGATAGAATTGAGGGTGTTGGACACTTAACATTTTCATAATTAACTGCAAGAATTAAATTAAAAATAAAAGGAAGGGCTAAGAAAAAATGAGGGAAATAAAAACTAAAAACAAAGGGGGAAAAAAGGCAGGGTGGCGGTGTTGGAGAGTTCCAGGGTTTTCTAAATTTCTAGCACATTTTGGCGGAAAACCTGAGTTTCCTGCTTTCTACTTCTTACTTCTCTAAACCCTTTTCTTCTATCTGCCCTACTGCTCCTTCGGCCACCACCAGCCACCGTCGCCGCCACCGATCAACTTTCTCCGGCCAGTTCAGGTAACTCACATTCTTCTTTCTGATCCGTCAACTACAGCGCCTTCTGGCATTCACTGCTTCTGCTCCCCGCAGTGTGATTTAGGGTTTTGTTTTTATTTTTGTTTTAGATTTATTATTACTCTGTCCGTTTTATTCATTTTCTTTGGTATAATATATTCCGCTAATGCTTGAATCTTCTGCGTTTTGTTCGTGGAATCTGCGTTTTCGAATAACTTGTCTCTGTTTGAAAACCGTGCAGTGAATCTCCGTTTTCACAAGCACCTCCAACAGCACCTCTGTTAACCTAGAAATCATGCACGCGCCAGTTCTAGTTCTAAGTAAGTTTTAGATTTCGTTTTTTGGTTTTAGTTTCTTCAATTTGATTTCAATGTATGTTTTGTTTCCCAGTATTTGATCATTAAGATATGATGATGATTTGTGTTGTTGTTCCTTTTAAACACATTTTAATTTACATGGATTGACTCATCAAATGTATGCTGTGGAAATGTATGCAGAGGACTCTTTGAAACGTGAGTCTGGAGCTAAGGTGCACCATGCTAACATTCAAGCATCAAAGGTAAACCTATTACAGATTACCAACTATTATTACATGCTAATATTCTTTAATATTCATTTGATGTTACTTTGTAATTTAATAATATGGTTAATGACTGACAGGCTGTTGCTGACATAATCCGTACAACACTGGGACCCAGGTCCATGCTAAAAATGCTACTTGATGCTTCAGGCGGTTAGTTTTTTCGTTTCTGAAATTGTGTTTTATGTTACAACTTATTGAGGACTCATTTGAATTGCGTGCTTTGTTGTAGTAACTTTCGCAGAGTAACTATTTCCTGATTGCGTTTTGTGCCTGGGAAAGTGTACACATTTTTTTTTCTTGCCAATTTCAAACTGAAGTAATTGTTTTTGGAATCGTTTTTGGAATTGTTTGTTTCTTTTTACAAGGTTTGTGATTATTGTAAGTTTAGGTTCTGGGCTAGAAACTGCCATTTTATTAGTGTTTAACGTAAATGCTCAGTTGTGTGGTTTGTGATTGTAAGTATTTTGCTGACGCTCATTCCTTTTCCTTGTAATTAACAGGAATTGTGGTGACTAATGATGGAAATGCTATCTTACGTGAATTAGATGTTGCTCACCCAGCTGCGAAGGTATTTTTCTCACCTTCTCCACTTCGTTGATATTTGGTTGCCTTACCTACGTACTGCTATTTACTGCTCTCTTTACCTGTGTTGCGAAGGCACCACTTTCTGTGTTTCTGAGTTTCTCTTTGTTTGGAAACTTTCTAATACTGTTCTCTTACCGAGATGGCTACAGTCTATGATTGAATTAAGTCGAACCCAAGATGAAGAAGTAGGGGATGGAACAACATCTGTCATCATTCTTGGTATGTTTCTAGCATGTGTATTTGTGTATGCATGTAGTATATATTTTACAATGAACTGTCATTGAGTGCTGTACCTAATGGGGACAGTTTATGGAAGTCTTCTTATATGGCTACTTTGATTGTGAAATTAAAAATGAAAAGATGATTCTTCCTGAGATTAGCTTCACTGTATTTCTGCATGGTTATAATGTGGATTTTGTTTATCATATACTGAATGTTTCCATTTTCAATATCCGGAATTTTTTTGGTGCAGCCGGTGAGATGCTTCATGTTGCTGAAGCATTTATTGAAAAAAATTATCATCCCACAGTTATTTGCCGAGGTAATTTAGTAGTATTAATCAATGTTTCTTTTTCTAAAAGGGTATAAAATTGCATATATTGACTGCTACAATTATGTAATCCACAGCTTATAACAAAGCTCTGGAGGATGCAATTGCTGTTCTTGACAAAATTGCAATGGCCATCGATCCCCAGGATCGTAAGTTCTTTGCTACTTTGGTACCTTTTTTTTTGTTAAGATCCATTCTTTCTCCTAATGGAATGCAAAAGGTTACTGTGAGATGAATGTTACTCCACTAGTTTGTCGAAGAGGAGACTAGGTAGGTTGTTGGGATGTGATTTTTTAAAAGGATCTTGCCAGTTTCTATTGGAATTGATTTTGCTGCAAAATCCCTTAGTAATTTACCGTAACTAATTAATTTGTTGAAACAATACATGACTGATCCTTTTTAATTTCTTATTGACATGTAAATCTTAATGCTATGGATGAATTAAACTGCAGGTGGTACAATGTTGGGGCTAGTAAAAAGCTGCATAGGAACCAAATTCACAGGTCAATTCGGTGATTTAATTGCTGTGAGTATCCTCTATCTCTTTGGGCTAGATTTCCAAATTGTTTTTTTTCTTTTATATTAGAAAAGTGTTGAGCTCGATATATATTTTGGCATATGAATATCCTTAAAACCCTCAATAAAAGGGGGCTAATTGTTGCAGTTTTGCTGATAGAAGGATAGCTCTCAGCTAAATGTAGTGAACTAGTGATGCTAAAAGTTGTCATTTGTTATTCAACCTGAAACAGTGTTTCTATGAAAGCAAGCATAGGTTGATGTTATTTTGATAAATACAACTTTCACTGTTCATTTCATGGTTTTGGCATCCAAATAAGTGGATTTAAGTTATCTTCCTATAATTAGATGGGCTTTTGGAGTTAGGGAGGTTACTCGTCTATGAATTTACTGCTCTAATATATTTTACCCTGTAAAACTGCATAGGATGTGCAAGTAAATCTAGGCAATATGTCATCAGTCATAACATTCTCATCTTATTTCAGCTCTTGTTCATCTTAAGTTTTGTTTTCTGTTTGAATGGACTGGATTACAACCTGATGCTACTATGGGTGCAGATAATTATTATAGCCCTTCTGCCATTTTATAGCATTTTTAGATCTGTTGAATTATATTTCATATTTTTTTTTACCTCGGTTGACTTTCAGGATTTGGCTATTGATGCTACTACAACAGTAGGTGTTGATATTGGCCAAGGTTTGAGAGATGTAGATATTAAAAATTATATTAAGGTTGAGAAGGTCCCCGGTGGGCAGTTGGAGGACTCAAGAGTTCTCAAGGGTGTTATGATAAACAAAGATGTGGTTGCCCCTGGCAAAATGAGGAGAAAGATTGTTAACCCACGTATCATTCTTCTTGATAGTCCCCTTGAGTATAAAAAGGGTGAAAACCAAACAAATGCTGAACTGCTCAAAGAAGAAGACTGGAATCTCTTATTGAAGATGGAAGAAGAATACATTGAAGAGATTTGCATGCAGATATTGAAGTTTAAACCGGATTTGGTAATTACAGAGAAGGGTCTCAGTGATTTGGCATGCCATTATCTGAGCAAGCATGGAGTTAGTGCAATCAGGAGGCTGAGGAAAACTGATAATAATAGAATTGCAAAGGCATGTGGTGCTGTTATTGTGAACAGACCAGATGAGTTGCAGGAATCTGATATTGGTACTGGTGCTGGGTTATTTGAAGTCAAGAAAATTGGAGATGAGTTCTTTGCTTTTATTGTTGATTGCAAAGACCCTAAGGCTTGTACCGTACTATTAAGGGGTGCTAGTAAGGATCTCTTAAATGAAGTTGAAAGAAACCTACAGGTATACTATTTATACATTTAACTAAGGTTATGCAGATTTGATTATACTGCTTTCTGAAGGTTGTTACCATGACAGGATGCTATGTCTGTTGCAAGGAACATAATTAAAAATCCTAAACTTGTTCCTGGAGGTGGTGCTACAGAGTTGACTGTCTCAGCTACTTTGAAACAGAAGAGTTCATCTGTTGAAGGCATAGAGAAGGTGGGTGTATTATAATCATTGTTTCGATGAACCAGTTGAGATTACTTTCTATCTCCGGTATGGAGCAGTAGTTTATTCCAGTTCTCACTTGAGATTCTTGTTGATTAACAGTGGCCCTATGAAGCTGCTGCAATTGCTTTTGAGGCTATACCACGTACTTTGGCACAAAATTGTGGAGTAAATGTCATCCGGACTATGACTGCACTACAAGGAAAAGTAAGAATATTTTGCTAGTACTTATTGTATATGGGCCTTTCTCTTATCTCATTTGATGGTGTGTCTTCGAAAATTATAGCATGCAAATGGAGAAAACGCATGGGTTGGTATAGATGGAAACACTGGTGCCATCACTGACATGAAAGAGCGCAAGGTACTATACTTTCATCTTACTCTGGGTATTATGTAAATGATACCCAAAACCATGAGATACTATTTTACCCAAACAGTCACATTAGAATTAAGACCAACACTTTTCAGTTATTTGACTTATTTCCAAAAGAAGCAATGCAGTGAAGAAAATCCATGCTCATTTCATTTATTGGGAATTATCATCCATCTTAGGTGATGTTTGGTTTGTTGTCTGATTTTAATTTCAGTTATGTTTTCGTGAATAGTTAAAAAAATGTCCCCTTGTTTCTATTTTGTTTGCTGTTTTCAAAATTTTGTAAAGGTTGTTTTTATGATTTCTTCTACAAAAGTTTGAAAACGTCAAACAAATTAAAAGCAAAGTAGCATTTTTGTAATTACTAGTTCAAACATTTCAACTGAAAATGAAAATAGGAAACAAATTAAACACTCCTTATATCCTGTTTTGCCCTTTTCTGAAGTTTACACTTTTATCATCTTTCAATTTATGTGTACACATACTTGGTTGCCTTGATAAGCATATGTCATCGAATGAACTCTGAAGCTGTTTTGTTCTAATACGATGTTAGATCTGGGATGCCTACAATGTGAAGGCACAAACATTTAAGACCGCCATCGAAGCTGCTTGCATGCTTCTGAGGATTGATGACATTGTGAGTGGGATCAAGAAGAAGCAGGCCCCTGGGGCAGGCCAGGGCCCTTCGAAGCCTAAGGTTGAGACTGAAGCAGATGCCGACAGTGAGCAAATCCTTCCTGATTGAGAACATTCAACTGACATTCGTTTTGACAGAGTTGAAGATGTGCTAGGTTCTTGGTGAGCTTTAAATTTTATCCCTATAACTATTCTTAGAATTTTTGGGTCCTTATAAATTGGGCTGTTGTTTTGTACCTTGTACTGTTTGAAAGTGCAATTGTGAGCTTTTTGATGGTGCAATTAGCATATACTTTTATTGAGCCTCTGTCCATTACTTTGCCTTTGACATTCTGTGCCAGGGTTGAATTTTGGTCAGTTTAACGACTTCGAAGTTGCCTATTGAGCTGTATTTGGCTTTTCATGTGTTATATCGTGTTCTACATCGTAATATCTTAAGCACGCCGTTAGAAGTCGTTCCATTCAATTATCGTCGAGTTCAGTTTTTTTTCCCTTTTGGCAATATAGATCGTACTACGGAAAGTTCAACTGAGTACTAACGAGTTCGTAAAAATCAATGCAATTAAATAATGAGTGACCACTCCACTAGCAACGTCAATGAAAGGTGTTGGTTCCTTGGTTGATTATCTTGTCGGTGGATCTCATGTCTTTAGAGAAGTAATTGATATGCATCATAAGATTCTCAAGATTGAGACAGGAAGGATCTTAACCTGATTTAACGCATTAAGGGTAGGAATATTTTTACTCACTTAAGCTTAATAAGTTTAACGTCGAGCCATCAAAGGTTTTAAGTTACAGCTACATCAACTCAATCTAGCAAGATGGTAGGTTGTGGTTTAAAAACTAACCCACAAGGATCCTTAACTACTATGATTTGATCCATTTAACTCAGGTCTGACTTTCGTTCTTGCCGTTGGTCGAATTTTGTGGAGCTAGACACCATAATTCGGAAACGCCACCCTGCACTTGATAAATTTGTAGAATATAATTTGAATTAAGAATGTTATTTCCTATTTTTTATTTATAAAAACTACATATAGAACGACATTGGATTGCTTCACGCCTTGGTTGGAGCTTAGAAGGAAGACAAGCAGTGTATATGCTGCATGACGACATGATTTGGTTGTCTCTTAGACACAAATACTAGTAACTAGTTCAGATCGTGGTTCCCCACAACCAGTGTCAGATTGTTAGGCACATAATGAAATGGAAGGAAAGTAACATGAATGGGCACAGCCCAAATATACTAATTAGGAAAACAAATGGGACCGCTCCAACTCATACCCAATTTTTTGTATTTAATGTTTGAAACAAAAACATTGCCTTTGGTCTTAGTCTGAAGCGTGCACTGCACATTGAACTGTGGCATGAATAATGAAACACAACCACGCCGATGACGAAAGGTTCCAATTAAATTAGTATACAAGAACGCACTCCCATTGATAATAAAGTCATTTACATATATCCACAACCAAATCAGAGAGTGGCATGCTACAACCATGGACACGTAACACGTTAATGCGCCCAAAATCCCATATAGTAGTAATATCATATCATGCATATATAAAAAGAAGCAACAATTTCAGCATCAGCAAGGTGGGAGGTGTTAAATGATCCTTTAAAATATAGTATATGTCAGCTAAGAGTAGGATATAATGTTTTATGAGAAAACTCATAAAATTATAGCTATCTCTATTCGCTTCGAGTTATATGATACTATCTAAACTTCGACTACTTACTCATAATTGAGCATTTCAGTATGCCAAAGTAAAGGGTCATCTTAATTATCCACAAAGCGAATGCATCAACTATTTACAAGTTTTTGGTCTAAAACAAAGAAAAGGTGAAGATGTAGGATTTATAATTATTTATTTATTATTTTATGTGAACATAACAAAAGACTAAGGTACATGTTAATCTCGGAATTTTTTAGATATCGTTTGTTAACCGTCATATTTTAATATTCTCGAAAAACTGAGATGAGAGTATTAGAGATAAAAAAATCATTACCAAAAATAAAAGATGTCTTATGATAAAATTAGTGAATAAAAGTTAAAGTTTGGTGTCGGCTGGCAAGAATGGGAAATAAATATTACTAGTAATAAGATTATAAAAATATAGTTTACCTCAAAATAAATCTTTCATAACTCCCTTTCTTTCTTGTAATTGAACTTTAGTCAAATTATTCCTCACATCTATTTCTTCATATATATGTCAATCAAATGTTAACCTAATATCCGATGTTTGACTTTACTCCGACGAGTTTGCATATTCTGAAGGCGGCAGGCTGCTGAGATAAGATATAATCGTGCTTCATTGATTTCAAACACCAACAATAGAAAGGTTGCTGTATTTTCACTACATCAATAAAGCATGCTTTATGTCCCTATCGCCAACCCAATTCGATCAACCTCTTGACGGTATGCGTAATTTTCAACCAATAATTAATAATTGTTTAATCCATGTAAAGTTGAATTTATAAAATTCTTTTAATGGAAAGGTTGAACTTCAACCTCAAGCTATAATAATTTGAGGCATCAAGTTGACGTGGGGAGAGGATAAGATATAGGAGACCCACCAACACTATGGGATGAAATAGGTGAGCCGACAAATAGAGATTATATAATTTATTTATTTTTTGTCTTCAATCGAATATCCCCACCAACGTAGTACTAATCCTCGGATCAATGCTACTAGTTAGGTAAAGTTTTTTCTCAAAATGACGATTTCGGGATTCGAATATCTGATCTTAAAGATAAAGTTCGTCTGGGATCGCATTCCATTTCTACTGTGACCAACCACTTGGTAGAGATTATATTATGTAAGAAACAATATTAATAAATGCTTGGTTAAAAGAATTGCAGCATTCACCACTTTTTACTATAATACCATTAAAACTATGGCGAGGAGCACACCACTCTTATGGGATGTTAATTATTGCAATTAGAACGGTCCAATGCGTAGATGGCGATGCATAAAACAGGTCGAATATAAGATACAAAAAATACAATGTTTACAACTAAATAGGCCTAATGCTGCCCGTAAACAATTATAGTGTTAACAAAATATATGGTTCTCTGGCCAGATTAACCTAATCGATTATACATAATCTTTTACGTAACACCAAAAAAGTGAGGACAATTGAAAAAACAATTTTTCTTGTTCTATTGCTCATTAACATCATCACTTGGAACACCATAGGCCTGAGCTTAATTTATGTTTTCCATTCCTACAATGTTGCACGTTTTGGCACCTTTAATGGTGAATACACGTCACATGCATGCAAATTGAGTTATAATACTAATTCATATGCAAGATTACAGATAGAAGACAGTAATATAAGAATAAGAATCCATTTCCTTTGGTACTCAAATATTTTATTGTAGTCATCCGTACCAATAAATGAATCCCATCGCCCACAATACAAAGAATTCAATACTAGTAATACCTATTGATCTAAACAAGAAAAACAAATCAATAACTACAAATATTTAAAAGGGGAAGCAAAATACTCAAATTTCCCTCACTACCTTACCTAACACCCCTGTATTGCTATATATGTATATATATAAATGTAGTTTTGCAGTGCAAGGCCTTCTACTACCACCACAATATCTGAATCGGACCCGAATTTCCTACTGTCACTATATCCTTCAGTCATTGTACCAGGGTTTCCTATAAATTATACACGATTTCCTATTTAAATCGTGATATGAGTGATCGTAAGGAATCCAAATCCATCGGTGTATTTCCTTTTTTGACTATATATATAAGATAAGAAGAGTTGTAGGGTCATGGGCTTGAAAGTTGGAGCAACGGGTGAGCTTTCCCTTCAAAAAATGAGTCACATCCTCGTCAGCAATGCCAAACCTGTGGGCCCTATTCAACTCACATGGCCCATGCTGGGAAAGGGAATAAGTCAAGTTTTATATAAGGTCCCACCATAAATTTTTTTGGGCCAATGAACGTGGACGTGTGCGTGCATATTGGAAGAAGCTCATGGACCTGACCCAATGAAAAATGAGTAGTTAGAAGAGCTGGTACAATTGCCAAATAGCCATAGTGATGCTGATAATGCCTGCAATAGCTTGAGATTGGAACACATGGTTACACGTGGCCCTTGATATTTCACTTTGATCTACAGCACCTTCATACACCATCGTGCCGCTGTTGAGCAGTGGTGAGGTAGAGGAACTACCCTGGTTTGTGTTCTGCCCCTGTGACGCTTTCTTACTGCACAAACAAACGGAATCATGATCAGGAAAAAAAATAAACAATGATTGTCTTTGCACTTATTATTACAAGAACAAAACATAGTGGGAAGCTGAACGTGTCACAATGTAATTTGTGTAACGGTCATGAAAATCCATTGGCCGGTTACCTACTTTATAGTATTTATATGATGTTAATACATAGATGAACAAAAATCGCATATTTTAAAATATGGGGATCAAAATCGCTCGAACAGTAAAATAGAAGAACCAAAAGTACAATTAATCCAAATAATTTTATCTGATGCTTTATACATACATACATTGATCCTACTATTTGAATATAGATAATTGTGATGTGAGATAGTATAAAGTAATGTAGTTTTGGAATCATTTTCTTCTTTAATGCTAACATATCAATAATGGTGTGTAACGATAGGCTTTGGCATGTGTGCCTGCCCTCATTTTGAGAAAAACCCATGTGCATCCATTTGTGATGTTATTGAGATTCGGTATAAAAACTAATAGCGACTTTTCCTGCGTCTTTGGTAACATATGGTCCCTGTTCTATGCATCAGGAGACACCACATTAGCGTTGTGAACTGAGACAGATTAATGTTAATAGTATACTCCACTATTTATTAATTTACATCTTATACTCTTTTTAAAGTATAATTTAAAAAATAATGGAGAATATAAGATTAAATCTAATCAAAAAATGTTAAAAGAATATATAAAAAATATGTTCACTCCAATTGACCTCTGGTCCTAGGTTGCCTAGTGGGCTACAGTGTTGTGCTTAGTAGATTGCTTGCAATTGCAAACATGATTTGGTTTGACATTACATTTTTTTTCTTCTAAACATATATAGAATGGACTCTTTGACTATCCACGGAATCACCGAAATTTCAAGTTGTTGTTGTTAATATCTGACTAAAACTAATATTTGATTCGTTTACAGAAAAACTCAAGTGAGTGAATTTTCCAAAACACCTATCACTCAACAAAGCCCTCGTTCAAGTGTCACTATCGAAATGTGAGGTTGGAGGGTAGAAAACAAGTGGTATCGAAGATATTTTATTTGATATTTTAAAAAGTGTTATATTTAATTTTTTAATTCAAACTTTATTTTTATGAGTTTCTTAATCAATATCATAAGGACACTCGTTGATAAGACACTTAGATTATTTGTCGTCAATTATTACCATGATAAAGTGGAAGTAATGTCATAAAATAATATTACGATTATTTTGTCTCTCTCTTTTGACATAATCCTTGCAGTTTAATTTTAAAGGTTTTTCACCTCATCAAAAAATTAAAAATTATTGAATAACTTATAATTACTTTTAAAAAGAACATACAAATAACTAGATTATATATTTTTTTTTAAAATTACTAATAATATATAAAAAATAAATCCTAAACCTTTCATTAGTGTATACTCTTTTTTTGACGCTATATTAGTGTATATTAGATGTGTGTTTGGATAAGCGTTTGATAAAAGTGAATTTGAATGAAATTGATTATGTAAAACTGATTTGGTTATAATTGAGTTTGAAGTGAAGTGGTTTATGTTTGGATGTTTTTATTTTGAAAGCAAGTTTGATATAAAACTTAGTATAAATTTTTCAACCCAATACAAAAGCTACATTTTGTAGCTTCTAATAAAAATTACTTTTGAAGACAGAATCAATTTTATCTAACACCAACTAAACATCTTATTTTTATTACAATCACGTTTAACCGGGGGGAATCTGAAGATTTCCAATGTGAGATGGGGGGGGGGGGGAATCTGAAGATTTCCAACGTATCTCACATTAAGATTAAAGAATCTAATTCGTGTGAGTGTGCTATCAGGATAGGATATGGGTGGATAGGATAAGAGAGCAGGATATGAGTATGATATGATATGAGCAGGATAAGCTGTTATCCTATCCGACGTTTGGTGTCCACCAGATAACCAACTGGATAGCATTGTAATTTTAGTATGAATTTTAAAATTTTCGTTTTTTTCCTGAATGTTTTCATATTTAGTTTTTACTTTACATATAATTAAATTATTAGAATATTTTTTATTTATTTTTCAGTTTTTTAAAATAATGTGAAGTAACAAAATTAGCCTTGTGACAAAATAAAATAATTTTTAAAATTAATTATTAATATTTTTATTATTTTATATTTTATTATACCTTTTTTGGCAATCGTATTATGTTTTATTATACTTTAATTATTTTATATATAAAATATTTTTATACTTTATTATACTATAAATCACCTTATCCTATCCTGTTGAGTTCTAACCCAGCTCCTCCCTCATGATAGAATTTTAACTAGATGGACAGGATAGGATAGGTGACAGGATTGGTTTATCCTATCCTGCTGGCTCACCAAACAATAGTTTCAGACAGGATATGATAGCTTATCCTATCCTGTCTCTCTTATCCTAACCACCAAACGAGTCCTAACAGTAACTAATTAGTAACCTTTTTTAAGGGCATGAAACTACCCTTTCATTTTTGAAAAGTTTATTCTTAAAGTAAATTTATAAGGATAATATCTCCTACTTTTTTTTTTTTTTTTGCTTATATTTAAGTTCAGAAGTATTTAACTTCTTCCAATATTAAATACATCAATTGTCAATATAAAGTTTCTTTTGTCCTAAATAAGTGTTACTTTATACTCTTTTAGAGGAATATATTTTGAACACAAAATTGGGACATCATATGGTGTCCCCTTTTTTTTATAATATATTTTTGAGATATGTATATATAAAGATAATAAAAAATAACTAATATAAAAAGAAATGCATAGAAACTATACAATATCATCCATAATATCTAAAATTTATATTCAACCATTAAAATGCATGTGCACTGACGTAAATATGTGTGACTAACCTGGTGTTAGGGGTAGGGCAAAAGGTGATAGTATAATCTGCATTTGCACACGTAAACGTGCTGGTCTTATCATCATACGCGTAGCTATACGCGCGTGGGCAAGCGCTCTTGAACACCTGCGAGTAAGAAGAAGGCTTGCAAGTGTCAGGAGTCCCATACGCGCCACTGCAACAATACTCCGGCGACCCAAACGCCTCACACGCGCTTTTACACGCGACCACGCCCTCATTCCCATCCACGCTCGTCACCTTAAGCTCCGAAGGACACGCGCCGTTCAAATCCCCAACACAACCCGTGCTGGTACAGTTACCAGCGGAAGAACCACCCTGTGGGACCACCAGCATCGGAACGTTGTAACCGTCGACCAAACTAACGTCGAAGAAATCGAGGCCGCCGGCGCCGTCTAATGTGAACTCGGCCAAGGTTGCCGGCGGCGCGGCTCCGTTGCCGGAGCATTCGATCTTGCCGGAGCCGCAATCGCCTGTGACGCAGGAGAATTTTCCTGTGGTGGAGTCGTGAGAGCAGAGGGTCCGGCCCCAGAAACGGCCCCCCCAGGAGGTTGGAGCGGTTATGGTAGTTGATTCACCGGTTCGAAGAACGAAGCCGGTTGTTGAAAGAGGTGACACTCCAGCGTTTGAAAGAATGCCTGGCCACACTGTGTAGTCACATTTGTTAACCATAGTGAATGTTGTCGAAATTACCCCTGCATGTATGAAAATAAAACATTAGGATTATTATTTATTAGACCCTGTCACATGTACAAAACTTTAATTTATAAGTTTATGGCATTAGTATTATTACCTGATACTGATAAATGAAGTGTTAATAAGAATGGAAATAATAATGTTAGGTGGTGATTCATCATAATATATGTAGAATGAAAATGGGGAATGAGAAAGGGAAGATGAAGAAGAAGAAGAAGGTGGAGCTGGAAAATAAAACCAGCTATATCTAAGTTCTTCTTCTAATGGAAAATGTATGAAGAGATGAAAGGTTGTTATGAGAACGGATAGAAGAGGGGTTTAGAGGTATTTATAGACAGAAAGTGTTGGTTGCGGAGTGCAAAGGAAATGGAATAGTTTTATGACTTTTATGGGACCCGTTGATTTTAACCCAGCTTTTAACCGGGGACAACAGACTGAGCAAAGTAACGTTCGATGTTTCATTGTTTCTCACGCTTTTCTTGTTTTAAGTGAACGAGAGCATGATTAAATTTTGGTTAAAATAATACTTTGAGTTCTATATATATTACATGAATTGTCGATGTAGTTTCTATATATAAAAAAATTACTGAAATGATTCATATATGTATAATTTTTTTTTTCATCAAGTCCTTATACATTATCCGTTTGGTCCCTTTACAAGTAAAAAATTATTAAGCTGGTCCCTAAAATTTTGTACGGCATTAACCAAATGGGGACTTTTTGTATGTATAGGGACCATTTTAATAATTTTTTATGTATAGGGACCAAATCGAAAATTCGTATCACATATAAGATCCAAAATATTACTTTAACCTTAAATTTTCATAGTACCCACAGGTATCGATTAAAGAAACCAAAGATAGAAAAAATTTATTGGAAAATGTAACTTTTGAATTTTTAAAGTAGTAATCACATTTCAAGATAAATTTTTTATTTCTTGTTTTTTAACAATGTCCTAAGACCACTGGTTAGTATTTCTCATAAATTATAGATATATCAATTTTAAATACAAGTTCTGTTTGACAAAAATAGTTGATAAGCTTGCATATAGCTAATAAGCTAACTTATAGTTGATAACTAATTTTTAGCTGATAACTTATAACTTCTATCTGATAGCTGAAAAACTAGCTGATTGAATTTGAAGTGCTTGCTAAAATTAGTTGTTGAACTAACTTATAAATGTAAAATGTCATAAAGGGATATATTTATGATACACATAGTAAAGTGAGAATTTCATTAAATAAATAGGGTAAAAATGAAAAAAATGTCAATAAGTTATAAGCTACTCCCTCTGCACCTAAATATAAGCAAAAAGTAGCTATATTCTTTGGACTCAAATATAAGCAAAATCAATTAAGTCAATATTATTAAATGTTAGTATTGCAAAAATCAAGAAAAATAACCAATCAAACCAATTCTCCATCTACTTTTTCAGGAGCATTGCATATTCCCAAAACAATTAACTCTTTTTTTTTACACAAATCAAGATAATTAAAGTAACTTAACTAATTTTCTTAATAAGTGTAAATTTAGTTTTTTTTTTTTGTGCTTATAATTAGGTCCGGAGGGAGTATAAGCCATAAGCTAAATAAATTAGCTTATGAAGAAAAGTTATAAGCTAATACCTATATTTCAGTCAAACAAGTTTATAAGCTAGTCAAATAAGCTATAATGTAGCTTATTTTACTTGCCAAATAGAGCCTTTAAAGACTTCGTTTGGCAAAAATAGCTGATAGCTGAAAAGCTAACTGATTGAATTTGAAGTATTTGATAAAATTAGCGGTTGAACTGACTTATAAATGTAAAATGACATATTTATGATAGACATGATAAAGTGAGCATTTCATTAAATGAATGGGGTAAAATCGAGAGAAAATTCAATAAGCTATAAGTCATAAGCTAAATAAATTAGTTTATGGCTCTGTTTGGCAAAAATAGCTGATAAGCTAGCTGATAGCTAATAGCAGGAAAGGTAGCTGATTGAATTTGAAGTGTTTGGTAAAATTAGCGGTTGAACTAGCTTATTAATATAAAATGACATAAAAAGACATATTTATGATATGCATGGTAAAGTGGGAATTCATTAAATGAATTGGGTAAAATTGAGAGAAAATTCAATAAGCTATTAGCTATCAGTTATCAGCTAAAAGCTAAATAAATTAGCTTATGAAGAAAAGTTATAAGCTAATGAGATAAGCTTGTAATGAAGATAAGGATAGTTATCAAGTCAGTTATCAAGTGGTTAGTATTAATTATCAAGATTTTTCATATTATCTTTGCTTGATATCTGCTATTCTGTTATTCTCAGAATATCTTTGCTTGATATCTGCTATTCTGTTATTGTTTTGATAGTGATAGGCTTAGATAAAATCAGTTGAGAGTTTGTTAAGCTCAATCTGTATATATTCTCCATCTGTTTGATGAAATGATTAAGAGAGAATATTCATTCACTCAACTTTTCTGTTTTGTTTTATGTTTCATTATGGCATCAGAGGGTGATCCAGAGGACTCTGACAAGCAAGACGCCCCCCTCAAGGGTGTCAAGAACACCAAAGGCGATTCCTCCAAATGCGAAGAGTCCAGCACCATGATTTCTTCAGCCTATCACTTGAATTCTTCAGACAATCCTAGAACTCCCCTTGTGTCAGTACCACTAAAGGGAGATAATTACAGGAATTGGGCAAGATCCATGAAGACTGCATTAAGGGCAAAAACAAAGATGGGTTTCATTGATGGTTCAATTAGGAAACCCCTCCAAACTTCTGCAGAATACCACGATTGGGATACGGCAGACTCGATGGTCACAGCTTGGATCATCAATTCTATTGACCCCGCACTCCATGGAAGCATCTCTCACGCAACTACAGCCAGAGACGTATGGCTTGATCTGGAGGAGCGTTTTGCCCAAACTAATGCACCGCGCATTCACCAATTATGGCGTGATCTTTGCTTGATGCAACAAGAATCAAGGACTACCGTAACAGAGCATTACACAAGATTCAAAAGCATTTTTGATGAGCTTAGCGAGTTGCATCCGCTGCCTGAGTGCACCTGTGGTGCTTCCAGAGAGCTTGCACAAAGAGAAGAGGAGCAGAGAGTTCACCTTTTCCTTGGAGGACTGGACAGTGATCGATATATGCATGTCAAAGGATCAATCCTCAACACAGAACCCCTGCCCTCACTCAGACGAGTTTTTAATCACATTCAAAGGGAAGAATCTCGGGTCATGACTGAAAGAGGCAAGGATGTGAAGCGTGACATTGGTGTAGGTTTTAATTCCAACAGAACTGAAGCTGGTGCAACCTATTTTTCCAACAAGAACAGGAACAAAGATTACAAAGATGGGCCAAGACCCAAGTGTGATCATTGTGGAAAAGTTGGCCATGAGAAATCAAAGTGTTTCGAAATTGTGGGATATCCACCTCACTGGGACATGCGCAGAGTAAATAGGAGAAACTCTTCCAATTCAGGGGGAGCACGACTTGTTTGGGCTGACAATAATCAGAACATGAATGCAAATCCAGAGGGAAACAATTCAGCCTTCCATGGAACTCATGCAAATAACACAGAGTCATCAAGGAAACTTGCCTGGTAATAAACTAATTTTTGACACACAATGTTTTGGGTGTTGGACAGTGGAGCATCCCATCACATGACTCCATTGAATCACCTCCTTAACAATGTGTGTGAACTTCCAGAACCACTACATATTTCAGTACCAACTGGAGAAGTGGTTTTAGTCAAGAAAAAAGGGAATGTGACCCTAGACAGAAACATAACACTATTAGATGTTCTCTTTATTCCTCAATTTAGCTGCAATCTGATTTCCATTCATAAGTTGTCCAATGATATAAATTGTACAGTAACCTATTGTGCTAATGATTGTGTAATACAGGACTTAGCCAGGAAGAAGAAGATTGGATCAGGTGATGTGCGTGATGGGGTCTACATATTCAAAACAGTGGAAGAAAAAGGATTTATAGCAAGCTGCATTCAAGACAGTATTCTGTGGCATGACAGAATGGGCCACCCTTCAATTAGGAATATGTCTAGACTCTCTAGAATCATTAATTTTCCCTTAGATGCAAATAAATTAGAATGTTGTGATGTTTGTCATCGTTCCAAACAATGTATGAATTCTGTTCCTTTGAGTGATAGTAAAGCCAATAAGATTTTTGATTTGATTCACTGTGACCTTTGGGGAAGGTATCATACACCATCACACAATGGCTCACATTTCTTCTTAACAATAGTTAATGATTATTCTCGAGCTACATGGGTATTTTTGCTAAAAGAGAAGTCTGAAACAGCTAGTCACCTTATCAATTTTTGTAAGATGATCACAACCCAATTTGCAACCAAAGTAAAAGTCATTAGAAGTGATAATGGAACCGAATTTGTCAATTCAAAGGTTCAAGGTTTTCTTCATGATGAAGGAATTCTTCATGAAACCTCATGTGTTCACACACCACAACAAAATGGACGCGTGGAAAGAAAGCATCGCCACATTCTCAATGTGGCTCGTGCCCTTCGTTTTCATGCTAATTTACCTCTGCATTTTTGGGGAGAGTGCGTGCAAACTGCTGTCCACCTTATAAATAGGACACCAACTGCAGCCAATGAGGGAATGTCCCCTTATCAAATGTTATATGATAAGACTCCATCATATGAGCATTTGCGAGTATTTGGTTGTCTTTGCTATGTGAAGACACCAACAAAACTAAATGATAAGTTTGATGCTAGAGCACATAGATGCATCTTTATAGGATACCCTCGGGGACAAAAGGGTTGGAAAGTATGTAATCTAGACACTAAGGAATTTTCAGTTTCAAGGGATGTTAAATTCTATGAACATATCTTTCCATATAGACAAGACAAAGAAGACAGCAGCATAACAGTAACCTATCCTGATTGTCCTTCATTAGATGAGATAAATCAATCAACTTATTTGCATGATAGTGTTGTGATAGTTGATGAAGGTCGTGATTCCAGCAATGCAGACTTCAATTCAACTGAGTCAGCCGGTGATGTGCCTGAACAACAAGAATCCTCTCCATCAAGGGAAACATTGTCGTCCAGGGAAGCTACCTTAACTGTCGCAGAACCAAGAGCTAAGAGACCTCCAGCATATTTAAAGGACTACTATTGTGGCATAGCAGTTCAAAACCCCCCACGCATCACCTCAACATCCACTTCTTCTTCTGGTAAGCCCTATCCCATGTCACAGTACATTAGTTACAATAATTTCTCCCCCTCACATAAAGCATTTCTTTCGGCCATCAAGTCTCATGATGAGCCCAAACATTTTACACAGGCAGCCCAATTTCCACAGTGGCAAGAAGCAATGTCACAGGAGATTAAGGCATTGGAAGAAAACAATACTTGGACTTTAGAACCCCTTCCAAAGGGAAAGAAATTGGTTGGATGTAAATGGGTCTACAAGATCAAGTACAAGGCAAATGGGGAGATTGACAAGTACAAGGCACGGTTGGTTGCCAAAGGTTACACTCAAGTTGAAGGAGAGGATTTCACAGAGACTTTTGCCCCCGTGGCCAAAATGACAACAGTTAGATGCTTGTTGTCCGTAGCGGTTGTTAAAAATTGGGAGCTCCACCAAATGGATGTTAGCAATGCCTTTCATGGAGATCTTGATGAAGAAGTATATATGTCTATTCCTCCTGGTTATGTGGTAGCTGATCCACAACATGTTTGTCGCCTGAGGAAGTCACTTTATGGTCTTAGGCAAGCATCCAGAAATTGGTATGCTAAGCTGTCTCAAGCCTTGCTGCACTATGGTTTCAAGCAATCTAATGCTGACCATAGTTTGTTCACCTTCTCTTCGGGCTCCACCTTCATTGCCACTCTGATCTATGTTGATGATTTAATCATAGCCAGTAATGACAACATAGCGAGCAACAAATTCAAACAATATGTGAGTGAATGTTTTCGAATGAAAGATCTTGGAAAGCTTAAATACTTTCTAGGACTTGAACTCTCTTATGGAAACACAGGTCTGTTTCTTTGTCAACGGAAATACACTCTGGACATCCTAAAGGAATGTGGGATGCTAGATTGTAAACCTTGTAGTTTCCCTATGGAACAAAACCATGGCCTATCAGCTGAAATTGGTGATCCTTACTTAGACCCTCCACAATATAGGCGCCTCATTGGTAGATTGATCTATCTCACTATCACTTGACCCGAACTCAGCTATTCAGTTCACATCTTGAGTCAATTTATGCAAGAGCCACGTCAACCACATTGGGAAGCAGCCATACGTGTTCTTCGTTATCTAAAGTCCTCTCCTGGTCGAGGAGTTTTGCTATCCAGAAATAGTGATCTCTTTTTGACAGGCTACTGTGAATCGGACTGGGCATCTTGGCCCACTACAAGGCGTTCCATCTCAGCATATTTCATGACATTAGGCAGCAGCCCTGTCTCTTGGAAAACAAAGAAACAAACCACTGTTTCTCGATCATCCTGTGAGGCAGAGTATAGAGCAATGTCCTATGCAACTAGTGAGATTATTTGGTTGCGCAATCTCCTATCAGATCTTCAAATACCATGTGACAAGCCTACTCCGCTGCTATGTGACAACCAATCTGCTCTCTATATAGCTGCCAACCCCGTTTTCCATGAACGCACCAAGCATATTGAAGTGGATTGTCATTTCGTAAGAGAACACATACAGACTGGACGAATTGCCACTGATCATACATCCAGTTATCCACCAAGCAACAATTGGCAGACATCTTTACCAAAGCTTTGGGGCAAAAACAGTTTCAATACTTCATTTCCAAGTTGGGAATTCATGATCTTCACTCTCCAACTTGAGGGGGAGTAATGAAGATAAGGATAGTTATCAAGTAGTTAGTATTAGTTATCAAGATTTTTCATATTATCTTTGCTTGATATTTGCTATTCTGTTATTCTCAGAATATCTTTGCTTGATATCTGCTATTCTGTTATTCTGTTTTGATAGTGATAGGCTTAGATAAAATCAGTTGAGAGTTTGTTAAGCTCAATCTGTATATATGAGTCTGTTTGATGAAATGATTAAGAGAGAATATTCATTCACTCAACTTTTCTATTTTGTTTTATGTTTCATTAGTTTGTTTACCAAATACCTCTATTTCAGTCGAATAAGTTTATAAGCTAGTCAAATAAGCTATAAGCTAGATTATTTGACTTGTCAAACCAAAATTTCACTATTTTGGATTTCCAGTCTAGATCAATGCGGACGGGCACATGAAAAACTGCAATTAAATCTCTTTTATGATTTGGAGCTTACTCCATAATTAAATACTAATTAATTTTTTAAATTCTAAGATTGCATTTTTGAAGCTATCTTATATTATTTTTTATATATAAAAAAAGTTTAGGTGAGTTGGTCCCAGGAGCTCACCCGGATCAGAGCAGGTCTCATGACTCAAAGAGCGCTTACAGAGATACTTACAGATTACCCACAAACGAGATCCTCACATCGACAATAGGATTCGAATTCACGACCTTGTGGGTTATGAGCATTACCCTTACTAACTGGACCAACCTTCATCGATAAAACTATCTTATAAAAACTCTTATATTAAATTTTTTTTTTATCACGAAATATACATAAATTAAATATTCAATTAAAAAAATAAATTTATAAGTTCTTGTAATATTTTAGAGTTAACTGTAACTTTTTATTTAAAAAAAAAACAAAGAGTATATGTGAAACCTGGAGTCGCCTCTCTCTCAATCTTCCTTCTACTTTTTTTTTCATTATTCCTCATCCATCAGAAGGGGGTGACTTTGGGTCATTTTTTGATCTGGAATCACTCATTTACATCATTTTTTCTCTCCTTTTATCTAAATAAGTGGTTTTTCCACATAGATCTGGTTTTTCTTTCGTGTTTTCCATATTTTCGTCATCTGCTTACGGCGGTGTTTTGTTCATCCTTTTGTTGCGGCGTCGTTTTGTTTCCCATCTTGTTGCGGTGTTCGTGTGGTTCAGATTGACATATCAGCTTTGATCCATTACAGATCCAATCAAGACTTGGGCGTCAACGTTACAGATTCGGATGTATGGGTATTCCGGCCACTTTGATTTTGTCACATTTGTAGGCATTTTGCCGTGTTATACTATTGACATGGGTGCTGTGAGTTTGTTCGCAGATTCATCCTTTTCGATTTTTAGCGATGTTGAATTTGTGTTGTTTTCGACGTATTTTATCAATTTGAATGAATGAATATTTTTTTAATATAAAAAAAAAAAAGCAAAGAGTTTTGTATACGCGCGACTTCAAAATAAACGAAAATATGTCTAGTTACATAAACAACAGTGAAAAAAGTGGTCTATTCTATTTTGTCCTTATAACTAATATTTTTTATTTCTAAAGATAGATAGATTCATTTTTTTCTTCTTCTAAAGATAGATAGATTCATTATTTTAGAACGAAGGTAAAGACAATTTTTTTTTTTTTGATGAATGGTAAAGACAAAGTTTTAAAATAAATTAAAAAGGAAAAATTATAGTTATCTCTCCTCAAATGTTTACATTAATTATATTTGATATTCTTCCTATTTCAAAAGTTACACTTCTATCTTTTCTCACGAGAGGTGAGAGGTGAGTGTAATTATAATTACCTTCCCTCTAGATATGATAAGTATAACAATAATTAAATCTCGGAGGTAAGTCCAACCTCGAAGAGGTCAATATAATATCTCTACAAGGGAATGAGCCTACAACATAGTCTATTATGAACAAAGAAATTGTATAATTTAAATTAATTTAAGATGAGAAATTTAAAATATTTATTAATATTGAATCGGATTAGATTGAACAATGGGCTAATTAAATTGAACAATGGAACCGGGTTAGATCATGAACAACGTGATATGATATAGGCCGAATGGATGCAGTGACCCTTTTCATGGACATTTCTTTTGGTTTTCCTGTCTGTGATTGAGTATATAATTTGGTGCAATTGATGTCTGATTACATGCATGTGGGTGGGGCATCTTTATTTTTTATTGTCATGAATATTGTGGTGCCGAATCAAAATAATGCGAAATATCTATCATGAAAGATAACGCTTGTTTCCCTGCAAAGTATTAAGAAAGTTCAGGTGTGCAGTTTCTAATTTGCGGGGGAACGAAAATTGATAGAAGTCAATACACTTTGGCCTTGCTTTGGAAGTAACCTATTATATGAATGTCTTTCATTTTAACTTCTTCCTGTCGAGATCCGGTTTACCCGAGCCCCGCCGTGAACGTCAAACCAAGGATGAATATTAGGGTTGTTTTAGGATTTGGCTTGACAGAATTCAGTAATTCCGGTCCTACGTATCCCGAAGGGAATCAAAGCCGGACGTAGTTCTCGATTCAACCCTTGGCCGTGGTGACCTCGATCTCTTAATTTTGTATCGGACGAATACTAGGGAGCAAGGACTCTCTGATAGTCTCTTGGTCGACGCTAGTTTCTCTAATACGCTTAAGAGAGAGTCACCGGTATATAGTAAAAAGTGAGTCTCTTATGAGGGGTACTCCTCCTTTTATAACAGGATTCCCCGATCTGATTTATCTCTTAATATCTTTTAGAGATTTGATTTATCTCTTAATATCTCTTTTGAGATATGATTTGTCTCTTGATATCTCTTTTGAGATATGATTCCTTAATTTAAGGGATATTATCTCTTTTAACCAGATAAGGTTATTTTAGATAATATCAGGATTTAATATCAATATCTTATTCCTTTAATTAAGTGATCTTTGATTTATTATCTTTAACTTCCGGACTGGGCCGGGTTCTGGAGCTCGGTGGCCGGGTTAGTGCCTCGGCCAGTACACAAGCCCCCCAAGCTTTGAGCTGATGAAGTGTAAAAGCTTTCACGGTGTTAGCCGAGCTCAGGAACTCGGTTTTATTTTTTGTCTTTTAAGCGAGGCGAGGCCCTTGACCGAGCTTCACGTTTTGCCTATATATATACATCATCCGACTTTGGTGAACAGGTCGAGTTGCCGACCTTGATGCTCGGTAGCCGAGGTTGATGCCGGACTCTGTGTCACTCTGCATCTCGGCTCATACACAAGCCCCCCAAGCTTCGAGCCAACGGCGTGGAAGCTTTACTGTTGGAGCCGAGGTTAGCTGTGGCGGAGGTGATTAATTGCTGACGCCATACCTTTTCGGGTCGCGAGGTGAAAAAGAAACGTTACCTGGTGTGACACGTGGCCCTCGTGGTACTGTTCCTGAGGTTTATGGATCGGGGCGCGCTCCTTGGCGTGCTCCTAGTTTCCCGTGAGGGCGGTTTAATACCCTGACATTACTGCCACGTGTGGCCTTCCCATTTGGTTGGCGAGTCGGTCCGAGAGATACGAGGGACGTTTCCCCGCTCTCTCCCAATAACCCTCATTAATGCAAAGGGGGAGGCGTTGTTCTCGTCTTCATAAGTTAGGGCGAGGCCATAGGTCTTCGTGCTTCCGTGAACCCTAGACCTCCTTATCGTGTCATCTCTAACCCGAGCGTCTATACTTTCCTTCTACCGCAGGTACGCCCTATTCCTCTCTTTCAAGTTCCCTGACTTTTACTTTCGTGATTACTCCATGGAATCTTCATTTGAGGTATCCCAGGATGTCTCATCTGGGGTTCAGGTCGTGGAACCTGAAATCCGTCCAATTGGGGGCTCTCCCCATTCTTCCCCATTCTTCCCCATCTTCTGCTCCTGGTGGTGGCGGTGTCGTTGGTGGCTCTTCCTCCTCCGAAGGGAACAGCTCAGCCACAGCTGAGGCAGTTCCCGTTCCCAAACGCCGCAGGCGTACTACCAGAACGCCCAGGGTGCCATACCCAGATATCATTATTCCTGGGTATTTCTGGGTGAAGCCAGATGTAGGGGACTTTCATTCCAACTTTAGGAATTTTGAATCCCTCTCCTCATTACAAAATAAAATTTCTTCCCTTGAGGGCGGTGTGGAGTGTCTTCCATGCTCTGGGGATGAACACGTCTTTCTTCATCCTGCTCCGGGGGAGCCTTCTTTCACTTATGTATATAAAACTCTGTTTGCACAAATTGGAGTCCGTCTCCCTTTTTCCCAGTTTGAGTGTGATGTGTTAAAAATTATGAATGTCGCTCCTACCCAGCTCCACCCGAATAGCTGGGCCTTTTTAAAGGCTTTCCATATCCTGTGTGAGCAGATAGGGATAGTGGCCACTGCTCCAGTCTTCCTCCATTTTTACAAGGTCAGATTTGGGGACCGGGTTAGTTGGATTTCTCTTAGTGGGGCCGAGTCGGGGGGCGTCATTGGACTCTATAAGAGTTCGTATAAGTTCTTCAAGTCGGACTTTTTCAAAGTCCGGCCCACTGCCGGGAACGAGTCTTTATTCTACGACTCGGATGGAGTCTCCAGATTTCCCCTCTACTGGCAACCCCATCCCACTAAATTCCATAGTTACGACGTCAGCTGCATGACAACACAAGAGAGATCCGACGTCGAGTTCTTAAAACTCTATCCTCGGCCGTTGCCCTGTGGTAGGCTTTTGTTGCTTCCTAAGTCATCAACTCGGCAAGCCGATTTTGAGTGTAAGTAGTATCTGTTGGGTGCTTTTACTTGCTCAACCGTGTGTTTGTGTCTAACCTATTCTTCTTTCTACAGTGATAATGGGAAAATTCAACTACAAAGCCTTGATGAAGAAGAAGTCGGGTTGGCGGATCAACTACTCCGCCAACATTAAGGGAAAAAAAGAAGAAGTCTCTTTGAGGCTTCACGAGTGAACGTTCGTCCTTTGAAGAGGACGAGGGCTGATCCGGAGCCCGAGGTGCCAACCGGAAACTCTCCCCCGCAACTGATGATCGGAGAGACTCCCCCTTCTGGTAGCCGGCCGAGCAACGCTCCTTTGGTGACCGATCTCACTTCGGACACCAAATGGTACAACGGTAATTGTAATCCGGGGATCAGCTCGCTCTGGGGCGATGAGTTCGATCCTGCTGGCTTAATTGATGGCCAGGTGCTGAAGCCATCCGATGCCCGATTGCTGCTAGAACAGGGCCCTGAGGAAAGTATGGAGGCGGCTGGCGCCTATGCTCTCCGCATTGCCTCCATCACACGTTTCTGGAGCCAGCACCTTATTGACAATGCGAAGAAGATAGAGATGATGAGGGCGGATGGGGCCTGAGCCTTGAGGGTGAGAGATGAGCTTGCTCAGGCTCTGGCCAAGTGTGAGGAACAAGGCCGAGTCATCGGTCAGTTGAAGGCCCAGAAGGTGCAGCTGGAAGAAGGCCGAGCTACTCTTACGGCCGAGCTAGAAGCGGAGAGAACTGACCGACTTAATCTTCAAAATGTAGTGAAAGGGCTGGAAGCCGAGAAAGAAGCCAGCCAGGAGTTGCGGAAGTTGTTGGAGGCCGAAAAGGAGGAGAACCGGAGGCTCCGTGCTGATCTAGCTGAAGCTGAGACTTCAATCATGAATGAGCATGTTAACGGTTTCTCCCGAGCCGTGAAGCAACTCCAGCACTTCAACCCTACTGCCGACTTCTCCATTGCCGATGTGGACAAGGATTTCAACCGAGACGGGATCCTTGTGCCATTGGCCGAGCTGGAGGATGAGGATCGGGCCGCAACTCCTGGAGAAGAGGGCGAGGATCAATTGGATGAGGAGGGACCCGAAGGTGAAGTGGGCCAAACTGGCCAGATTAACACCGTCCCTTCCGAGGCCGAGGAGAACCTAGATTCCTGAAGTTGTATAAGCGGTTTAGAAATATCTTTGTTTTTTGTAAGATTCTATGTACTTGGGGGCTTGCCCCTTTAATGAAATTTCTTATTTTACTTGTGGATTTATTTATACTTTGGTGAATTTTCTGATGTTTTATGGGTTGATCCTGATTGATCACTTGTTAACTTGATATATTTATACAGGCTCAGCACTTCGACCCTGATCGGTCGAATGTGGCTTGGCCAACCTCTTTAGGATTGAGCACCTCCTTAGGTTTTATCTCCTGCTTAGGATTCAAGTACCTTTAGAGGCTTCGGTTGGCCTCTTTAGGGTTTAGCACCTTCTTAGGTTTTATCTCCTGCTTAGGAGTCAAGTACCTTTAGAGGCTTCGGTTGGCCTCTTCAGGGTTTAGCACCTTCTTAGGTTTTATCTCCTGCTTAGGAGTCAAGTACCTTTAGAGGCTTCGGTTGGCCTTTTCAGGGTTTAGCACCTTCTTAGGTTTTATCTCCTGCTTAGGAGTCAAGTACCTTTAGAGGCTTCGGTTGGCCTTTTCAGGGTTTAGCACCTACTTAGGTTTTATCTCCTGCTTAGGAGTCAAGTACCTTTAGAGGCTTCGGTTGGCCTCTTCAAGGTTTAGCACCTGCTTAGGTTTTATCTCCTGCTTAGGAGTCAAGTAATATAATAGCTCAATTGAAGGAAAATAGAATTTTTATTCATTAATTTTTCCTAGTGTGCCTCGTTAAAACCTTCTTGGCCAAAACCTCGTGGGAAAAAGACTGAGATAGGAAAAAGAGTGCATCACTTCTAACTTCAGCTACAATAAAATTTGAGATGGGAAGTGTTCCATGTCCTGGGAACCAACTTTCCCGATAATTCCTCAAGCCTGTAGGCACCATTTCCTAGATTTTCTGCTATCCTGAATGGGCCTGACCAATTTGCCGCGAGCTTACCCACCTTGGAGTCTTTTCTCGCGTCGCTTTGCAGTCTTAGCACCAAGTCGCCATGCACAAATTCCCTTGGGCGCAGTCTTGAGTTGTACTCCCGAGTTACCTTTTGCTTGCACAGCTCGTCTCTGATCCTGGCGGCATCTCGGACTTCTTCGACCATGTCGAGCTCAACTCGGAGTTCTTCATTATTCTGGCTTTCATTGTGATGCTGCCTTCGAAATGAGAGCTCACTGAGTTCAACTGGAATCATTGCATCGGTTCCATAGGTTAGTTTGAACGGTGTCTCTCCCGTTGAGGATTGCGGCGAGCAATGGTAAGCCCAAAGAATGCTTGGCAACTGCTCAACCCAAGCTCCTTTTGATTGTCCCAGCCTTCTTTTGAGCTCGTGTAGAATAACCTTATTGGTTGCCTCTGCCTGGCCATTCGTTTGTGGATGCTCAACCGAGGTTACTTTGTGTTTAATTCCGAGGTTGGAATAGAACTCTCCGAGCTCCTTATCAGTGAATTGCTTCCCGTTGTCTGTAACAACTGCATAGGGGAGGCCATGCCTGCATATAATGTTTTTCCATACAAAATTCTGGACCTTCTTGGCAGTTATCGTAGCCAATGGCTCTGCTTCAATCCACTTGGTGAAGTAATCTACTCCTACCAGAAGGAACTTGACTTGACCTTTGGCCACTGGGAAAGGACCGACTATGTCCATCCCCCACATGGTGAAGGGCCATGGCGAGAACATGGAGTGGAGCTCCTCTCCTGGAGCACGGGCTATGTTGGCGAACTTCTGACAAGGGTCACACTTATTGGTCCAGTTTGAACAATCGAGTCTCATGGTTGGCCAATAGAACCCTGCTCGCAAGATCCGAGCTGCCAGAGATCGGCCGCCTGAATGCATTCCGCAGATTCCTCGATGCATCTCATCCATTACATACTCGGATTGCTCCTTTGTGAGGCATTTTAACAACGGCCTGGAGAATCCCCTTTTATACAGTCTCCGTCGAGGATGGTGTAGTGACAAGATTTCAGACGGATTCTTCTCGCCTCCATTTGGTCATCCGGTAGCTTGTCCGAGGTTAGGTACTCCCAGATCGGAGTCATCCAGCCCCTGTCATAGTGCTTGGTCACCGTTACTTCGGCACTCTTGATGCTCGGCTCGAGGAGGTTTTCTTGAATAAAAGTTTTGAGTTGGCCAGCCCTCTTTGTGCTTGCTAATTTGGAAAGCAGATCTGCCCTGGAGTTTTCTTCTCGAGGTATGTGCTCAATGGAGAAATACTCAAACTCGGAGATGAGACTATTAACCTTGCAGAGATACCTGGTTAATTGGGGTTCTTTTGTCTGATAATTGCCCGCGACTTGTCCCGTTACGAGCTGTGAGTCACTCCTGCATTTTAGCTCCCAAACTCTGATTTCTTTGGCTAGCAATAGCCCAGCAATAAGGGCTTCATATTCTGCTTGATTATTTGAAGCAGTGAATCCAAACTTCAACGATTGCTCGAGGATCAGATCATCGGGTCCTTCCAAAATTATTCCCGCCCCGCTTCCTTTCCGGTTGGATGATCCATCAACGTATAGGAGCCAGAGGAAGGATTCCGACCTTGGTTTGGAAGAAAGCTCGGCAATAAAATCAGAGAGGCACTGGGCTTTCATTGCCCCCCTCGGTTCATACCGTAGACCGAACTCTGACAACTCTACTGACCAAGTTATCATTCGTCCGGCTAGATCAGGTTTCTTGAGTACCCGCTTGATCGGATGATCCGTCTTGACGATGACTTGATGAGATTGGAAATAGGGCCGTAACCTTCGAGCTGCCATCACTAAGGCGAGAGCCAGCTTTTCAATTACTTGGTATCGTGTTTCCGCTTCTTTCAAGATTCTACTGACATAGTATACTAGCATCTGTTGCTCCTCCTCTTCCTGGATAATTACTGCACTGATTGCATAATCATTGACGGAAAGGTATAGGTACAGATCTTTGCCGAGCTGAGGCCGAGTGAGGATTGGGGGAGATGCTAAGAAGAGCTTCAGATCTTCGAATGCCTTCTCACATTCTTCAGTCCAAATGAAATCCTTCGGCTTTTTCAGGAGCTGGAAAAAAGGTCTTGCCTTTTCTGCAGACTTCGGTAGAAAGCGGGATAAAGAGGCCAATCGGCCAGCCAGCCTCTGAATTTCCTTCACATTCCGAGGACTCCGCATTTCCATGACGGCTCTGCATTTATCTGGGTTGGCTTCGATGCCTCGGTGGGTTAACATATACCCCAAGAATTTTCCTCCCTGTACACCAAAAGATCACTTCTCTGGATTCAGCCTCATGTTGTACTTTCTGAGTTGGCCGAAGATTTCCTCGAGGTCGGCAGCGTGCTGAGTCGGATCATCGGATTTTACTACCATGTCATCAACATACACTTCTAAGTTCTTTCCGATTTGTCCTGCGAAAACCTTGTCCATAAGCCTCTGATATGTTGCCCCAGCATTTTTTAGGCCGAAAGGTATTACTCGGTAACAGTAATTAGCCCCATCAGTCATGAACGCTGTTTTTTCCTCGTCGGGGGGGTACATCCTGATCTGGTTGTAACCGGAATATGCATCCAAGAAGGACAAAACCTTGTAACCTGAGGCCCCATCCACCAGCCTGTCAATGTTGGGTAAGGGATAGGAATCTTTTGGGCATGCCTTGTTGAGGTCGGTATAGTCGGTGCACATGCGTCACTTACCATTGGCTTTTTTGACTAATACCACGTTGGCTAGCCAAGTGGTATATTTCACCTCTCGGATGAAATTTGCTTTGAGTAGTTTAGAAGTCTCCTCGGCCACGCACTCGGTGCCTTTCTTCACCTAACTTCCTTTTCTCGAGTTACAGGTTTAGCTTCGGGACATATAGACAGCTTATGGCACATAAAGTTAGGATCTATGCCTGGCATATCTGATGTCTTCCAGGCGAACAGGTCAGCATTCTTCATTAGTACCATATGAATCTTCTCTCTGAGTGAGGGGTCCAGTTGACTACCGACGTGGGTGCACTGTTCAGGATGGACTCCCAACTGGAACCTCTCTAAAGACTCCGTTGGTTCGGCTCTGGTCTCATACATGTCCGCCCTTGGGTCCAGCTCAAACATGCTGACTGTACTTGCTGAATTTACCGAGCGGACCGAGCTCACCACCTCTGCTTTACCATTCTCTGTTTTCTTTGGGTCGTCCTGGTGATGGGTAACCTTCAGGCTGTCCACATTACACTGCCTTGCCAGTTTTTGGTCAGCTCGGACTGAAACTATCTTCCCTGAGTCGGCTGGGAATTTCATCGTCAGGTGTGGGGTAGAGACAATTGCCCCGAGCTCATTCAACGTCGGTCTTCCAATAAGGATATTGTACAACGTGGTGGCATCTACAATGACATACCTGACTGAAACAGACTTGGAGAGTCTGCCTTCTCCGAACGTTGTTAAGAGATCTATATATCCTCGAGTCTTGACTTGTTCCCCGGCAAACCCTACCAGCTTGTCCTCCTGCTCTTTTATCAGCTTTTCAGGGATCCCGAGCTTCTTGAAGGTTGCCAGGTAGAGAATATCGGCCGAGCTCCCCTGGTCAATAAGCGTTCGTCTGACCGAGAAGTCAGCTCGACCGTTATCACCATCGGGTCATCCTGGTTGGGATCTACCCCTTGGAAATCATCATCTGTGAATGTTATGGGGGGCCTTGCTCTTGGAGGTCTTCCAGACACTGTGCTAACAGATCGGAGGGCTTTGACATGCCGCCTCCGAGCTGAGCTCGTTGCTCCTCCTCCTGCAAACCCCCCCGAGATTGTATTGATGACCCCCCTGATTCCTCCCTCCGATTCTTCGACCGGGGGCCTTTGGTTGTTCTGGCGATCTCCGCCCTGATGATTTCTTCGATTGTTTGCATCTCGGTCTCGGTCATCATGACCGTGTCTTTGTGGTCTTCGACTGAATCGTCTGCCTCCGTTACCATCTCGGCGGACGAATCGGTCTAGACGAACTGCTTGCACCAACTCCTCAATCTTTTTCTGGAGTGTTCTGTACTCTTCAGTGGAGTGTCCATAGTTCCGATGCCACATGCATTCCTTGCTTCTGTCAGCATTGTCCATCGTTTTGGACGGTTCAGGTAAGGTAAGCAATTCTGCTCTGCACACCTCTTGCAGGATGGCTGCTCGAGATCGGTTCAGTGGAGTGTAAGATGGATACCTGGAACGCCTCTGCGGGAACTCTCTTTCATTGTTTTTTTGGGTCCTTTGTGAGTCAGACCCCCTGTTTTTGTCTTTGTTCGAGGCTGAGCTCTTGTCCTCGTAACCTCCTTCTCGCCTTTTAAACTCTGGCATCTCTTCCGAGTTCATGAACCCTGTAGCCTTTTCCTGTAGCTCCTCAAAATCTCTCGGTGGTTTCCGAGATAGGTACTCGAAGAATGGTCCTGGCTTAAGACCAGCCATAACGGTGTGGAGACAGAGTTCCGAGCTCATATTGGGAATCAGGATCTGCTTTGCATTGAAGCGGGCCATGTAATCTCTGAGTGATTCATTCCTTTCCTGCTTGAAATTTACCAGTGAGACTGAGTGCCTCCTATGCCTTCGGCTTGCCACAAATTGTGCCGTGAACTTGGTTATGAGCGCATCAAAAGAATCAATTGACTGAGGCGGCAGATTTGTTAACCAGGTCAGAGCTGGGCCTTGCAAGGTAGTTGGAAAAACTTTGCACATGACGGCCTCCGAATCAGTCACTAAGTAAATTGAGGATATAAAGGACTCTACATGCTCGGTTGGATCAGTGGTGCCATTGAATTTGTCTATGTTAAGGGGCTTAAAATGGGTTGGCACGTTTACCTCATTAATGTCCTCGGTGAAGGGAAGCCTCGGACGTCGGTCTGATGTCCTTTCTTTCTGGCTAGTCCTCTCTGCGCGGGACTTGACTTCCGATGCCCTAGGAGGGGGTTTGGTCTTGGATGCTCGGTTAGTGCCCCGAGGAGAGTGCGCCGGAGGATCCTTCTGGCCGGCCTCGGGTGAGGATTGCTCTCCGTCTGAAGGTGTCAGGGATCTTCCCCTCTTTCAGGCTTTCAAAAGCTTCTGATTTTGCGCCCGTATCTCCTCGTTCTCCTTCCGAAGCTGCTGGAGTTGCTTCATAATTTCCACCAACCGAGGGTTATCTTCACTATGAGGGGAGAGGAGATGATTGCTGTGATTCTGGGCGTCCGAAGCCTCATGACCCTCTTGATTCATGCTACTCCCCCCTCCTCGCAGTCCATTCCGTGTGGTCACCATCGAGCTTTTCTTGTGGAACCGGGGAAAGTTTCGCCTCGGCCCCACGGTGGGCGCCAAATGTTCCTGCCGAGATCCGGTTTACCGGAGCCCCGTCGTGAACGTCAAACCAAGGATGAATATTGGGGTTGTTTTAGGATTTGGCTTGACAGAATTCAGTCATTCCGGTCCTACGTATCCCGAAGGGAATCAAAGCCGGACGTAGTTCTCGATTCAACCCTTGGCCGTGGTGACCTCGATCTCTTAATTTTGTATCGGACGAATACTAGGGAGCAAGGACTCTCTGATAGTCTCTTGGTCGATGCTAGTTTCTCTAATACGCTTAAGAGAGAGTCACCGGTATATAGTAAAAAGTGAGTCTCTTATGAGGGGTACTCCTCCTTTTATAATAGGATTCCCCGATCTGATTTATCTCTTAATATCTTTTAGAGATTTGATTTATCTCTTAATATATCTTTTGAGATATGATTTGTCTCTTGATATCTCTTTTGAGATATGATTCCTTAATTTAAGGGATATTATCTCTTTTAACCAGATAAGGTTATTTTAGATAATATCAGGATTTAATATCAATATCTTATTCCTTTAATTAAGTGATCTTTGATTTATTATCTTTAACTTCCGGACTGGGTCGGGTTCTGGAGCTCGGTGGCCGAGTTAGTGCCTCGGCCAGTACACAACTCAATCGTAAATTATTGGGGAGGATAGTCAAAAACAAAAAAGATGGAGGAAGTAGGGGTCATTCTATGGTGCACATAGCTACCTTTATTTTACACCACTACTCTTTACACCATCTGGGGTGACAAGTGCTGTACCAATCAAATTGACACATGTACATCTGGCTTTTCAATATAGTTAGCCCTTCAACCCCTATATTGTATTAGCATAATGGACCCATATATTTTCGTATTTGCTTATATACCCCTACTTTAAAAAATAAAAAATTAAACAAAGGGCCACATTTATTTTCGTATTTGCATGTATTTTTTTATTAGAATACATTGTTAACTGTTTCTGCTTTTAATTTGTTTTTTTTTTGGTTAACCTAAATACTCAGCACCCTCCAACACCCTTATCCACGCAAAGGTGGCGGAGCCGCCGCCGGAACGCTTCAATCTCGTCATCTGGCATGTCATTGACGGTGAGGCCATGTATGATGAGACAAAAAAAAGAAATTAAACAACTCTAGTAAGATGGTGTTTGGGAAAGATGGATTTTTTAAATTTCAGCTATTTTTCACGTTAAAAGCTGTTTCATGATTAATCCAACATGTTTGACATTTAGCTTATATTTTCAAAACAACTTTTTTTTTATGAGAAAACAGTTGTTTTCATGTATTATCTTTGAAGGACTGTTTTTTATAGTAGATTATGATTATTTCCCCACTACACTCACTTTTCCGATCTTTGCCCCCCTATTCCCGGCAACGTCACCTTTTGTATTTTGTTAACAACGTATATATCTCATAGCGTTGGATACTTGGTGCAACATTCTTAAATGAGATTTTTTTTTGAAGCAATACTTAAATATCAATACTCAAATGATATTTAATTATTTATTATTTATATAATTAATATTAATTAATTAGTTATATTATTTTTTGTTAAATTGTTTTGTTAAAAATTAAATATTTTAACAAGTTTTAATATTAAAAAGCATATATATTATTAATATAAACAAATAACTTCATACTCTTTTCGTAATTTACTATATAAAAATAATTATTTTTATACCACCCAAACAAAATAGATCATCTTAAAATCACTTTTCAATAAATATATCCAAACAAAAATAAATTCTAATTATAATCGATTACTTAAAAATAAATTACAAACATAATATTTTTTTTTCAACTTTCCTAAATATACTAAGTTGTATCTCGAAGATGCTGTAAGTAACTGAGGCTACACAGATCTTGCTGTTACGAGGAGACATTAACTTCAATGGAGCCCACAGAACACAGAAAGCGGTTTGAATTTTAATGGAATTCCGTCAAATGTGACTTCCTAGTTGCTAGTACTACTACCGATCCGTTACGATAATTTAAGGTTTCTATATATATTAAAAAAATATTAATTTATTTATATTTATATCAAATTATTTTTATTTATAATATTATTAATTATTTACATATTCTAATCATATTTGTTTTATATTTTATTTATCATTAATAAGCATTCAGAATATATATATTTACTGATAAAACATTCATATGACTTGTTTTGGAATAAGTACTAGTATTTATGATTGAATTTAAGGGTGCGTTTGGGTAAACAACTTAATTAAGAGCTTATCACATAAGATATTATCGCATGAGAGCTTATGTCGCAAGCGCTTAAAGAAGGAAGAAGAAAGAAAGGGACATGAGAAGATTCGAATAGTGAAAACACGGAGAGGGTGTTTAGTACATAAGCTCTTATGATAATTCCACAAGCTTCTCCCAGTGACTTATGAAAATAAGTCAAAAACTCCTTATGTGATGACATAAGTTATTTTTATAAACTCTGCCAAACACACTGCATAAGAGCTTATGTCATCAGATAAGTCAAAAGGAGCTTAAATAAATTCTTCCAAATACCACCTAAATAGGGAATAGTGATTGAATTTAAGTAAAGAGTATAAAGATATATATGAAAAAAATTATCAAATATATCTTGAATTTATAAAAGACCTATTATTTTGGATAAAAAAAAAAAACTAAATTTATTCATAGAAATTAACCGGTGGAAGTACTTGCTAGCAGCCACCGCTACATTACCTTCCTTGACAAAGATACTGATTAGTTAATGGATAAAAAGCGAGTCTTATTTGGCAACCTTTTCAATTTTGACACGTTTTTGCACCATATACACCATAAATAAATTATTTTATGCTTAGTGTCAAACTTGTATACATGAATTCTCAATCTCTTTTGACTATTTCATGCACCATTTTACTCCTGACTACTATCAAACAACAATTACAAGTTTATTGGTCTGGCAGGTGAGTAGCTGAATCTGCTGTCGAAGTTAACTTCAACTTCCAATTTCTGATCAGAAAAATTCGTATCATTGTTGAACTCCTTCGGTTTTTATACTGCAATTAAGATTTTCTTATAGGAATTAGGTTATTGCCTTAAAGGTAGTGACACCCAAAAACAACCACTGATCCAGAGATTCAAACATCTCATCTAAATCACCTGCCCTTGAAAATATCTACAAGTCAGAAAGAGAACAATTAAAATATCTTGGTTGACAGCGCCGGAACTTAATTAGCAAATAAATTTATTAAAAGAATGTGGCATTTTTTGAATTATAATTGTATATAAGATTCTAGCCCGCCATCTTCGAATGTATATTAATTGGGAATTGATTTCTCTCTTCTCAAGTTATTACTTTAAGAACGCAAGTTGAGCTAATTAGGAGCATGTTCATGTAGCGTTGAGATAGAGACTCACTACAGATATTTTGTGGCATATTTTTGTATATGAAAGAGTACTATTGGGCTAGCATGTCACTCTCCCTGTTTTAATTGCGACAGCAAGCAGCCTCAAATGACTCTTCAAAATACATGAATTGTAATAACTTCAAAGAATATTGAACCAGTTATTACAGGATTCAGAGTAGCGTCTGTAGCGGAGCCGACATATGATTCTTGTAAGAATAAACGTCCAAAATGGTATTCACAAAAAAATACGTTGACATTTTGTTCTTTGAAAAATAAAAAAATTTGATCTTCAAAAATATAAAATATGGATTAAATTAGTTTTTTTAGGGTAACTTTTAGGAAAATTTTAGTTCATATACCTGTTTTTAGTGTCTATTTGTATTAAAAAAAAATTAATGCTAACCGGTGCTTAAAATCCGTATGGAGGTAGCTTCAAATTAGAGCTTTGTAAAAAAGAGAGTTTAAATGATTGGGATGTGTAAAACCTCCGTTGTATTGAAGAAAATATTATTCAAACATATTTTTACATTTTCGATAATCAAATTGATTTTTATTTTTTATTTTTTATTTTTTAAGGGACCAAAATGTTATCAATTTTTTTTTGTTAAGGATTAGTTGAAGCGTTTATTATTTTTTTAATTATAAAAACACGCTTTTTTTTTGTACTGGTTAAAGTAAGTTATTCTGAAAAGAATTGTAAGAATTCCACAATATCCTCAAACATATAAGCACTTTCTGGTGGAGTGGTGTTCAATTGCTGTAGTGGATCAGAAAGCTAGGGTCAGGTCAAGCAATTACTAAAATATTTCTTGTGGGGTGAATTACAACATTCAGGATGAAAAAGAGTTTATTTAGTCCACGTGCATGTGTCGTCCTATAAGGAAAGGCGAATACTTGAGAGTAGTAAATTACAAGAGAAACTGTAGTGTTGAAGATAAGGAGTTCAGGGGAAGTTCAAGTTTTGAAGGACTCACTAATCACTAGTTTCTCGAGAGAACACTCCAAAACTGTTCCTAGAGTATAGCACATGACAACCACTTCAGTGGTACCATAACTCTTTATCTAATACTCTTGTTGATCAACAACAAACAACACAAATAAAATAATATAAAATTGACTCAAATACATTTTATAATATACATATTATATAGTATTATATAACATATTATTTAATATAATATAATATAATAATATTTTCAGTCAAAAAAATATAATATAATATAATAATATTATATATTTATGTTTATATAATATATATAAATGTTGCGACCGTCCCGTCCGGGAGACATGAAAAGAAATAAAAAAAAAAGAGGAGTCGCCACTAATATTTTAATCGGGAAAAAATTGGAAAAGACCATTTATTTAAGGTAAATCGGTCTTTAAAAAAAAGATAGAAATTTGAGTTCGGGAGTCGGTTACGAGTAGGGAAGATGTTAGCACCCTACATCGCCCGTTGTAAAAAAACGGTACCTCAAGTTAATTGTGCAAAATCATTTTAATAACTTTTGAAAATATTTATTTTTACCCCATTTTACAATTAGAAAAAGAAAATGAATACAGTAAAAGGGAAAATTAAATTTCGGCTTGACAGAATAATTGATTCTGCTCCTACGTATTCCCGGGTGCGATGGGAAACTCAAAGCCACGTAGCTCTTATAGAAAATGTTTGATTGGTTGGTTAATTTTATTTTTATTCTTATTTTTATTTGGAAAATATTTGATTTCTTTTTTCTTTCTTTTTTATGTAAAAAGGGATTTTATTTCAAAGTAAAATTTACTCTTGCACAGGGTCGAAGATAACAGAGCTATACGATAAACCCATACAATTTATACGACACTTGAGGATGAAAATTCATACATCAACGTCATATATTGTTGCATGAACTAAAAATATTTTTATTTATGAGAATTTTATTAGAGATATTTAAAAGTATTCGTTTATTTATTTATTAATTTTTTTTAAATTTTTTTTATCAAAATAGAACACAAAAATTGTTTTTATTTCTAAAATGAAAGAACTTACTCTTGCACAGGGTTAAAGATAGTGGAATTATACGATAAACCCTTACAATTTTTACAATGCTTGAGGACGAAAAATCGTACATCAACGTTGTAAATCGTTGCGTGAATTCAAACAAGCCAATTTGGTTTCAAAATATTTTAGGAGATTTTTATTTAAAACAAAGAACCAAAAGGTTATTTCATAAGCTTTTTTTTTAGTTTTCTATTTTTGCTGGTTTAGTTTTGGCCCAAATAGCAAACAAAGACAAGAAACATAGTAGTAACTTAAGAAGACTAACACCCCTCATGAGCCCAAAAGGAAAATAGAAGCCCAATCACATACCAATAATAAAAAATAAAAAAAACCAAAGCTAAACCCAACTAAAAAGCCCAAATGCCACAAATTAACATTAGAATTATATAATAAATAAAACAAAAAAAAAGGTATCAGAGAAGCCCCCGGCTTCTTTCTTTCGTTACCAACAGAGTCAAGGAAGGGGATGACTGAGCCTTGATGCAGATGCGGCGGCGGCAAACTCGAACGGTGGTGAGGAGCATGGTGCTTGGCGGCGAGAATCCGGCGTGGTGGGCGTTCGGGCGGTGGCAGTGGTGGTCTGTGAGTGACGTGTTCGAAGCAGCAGCGATCCGAGCAGATCTGCGAACGGCGGCGATGATGGAGGACGCGAGCGGTGGCGAGGCTGCAACTGGACGCGTTCAAGGAGGCGAGGATCCGGCGTGGTGGGTGTCTGGGTGGCGGCGGTGGTGGTCCGTGAGCGACGTGTTCGAAGCAACAACAATCCAAGCAGATCCGCGAACGGCGTGATGGAGGACACGACGGCGGCGAGGCTGCAACTGGACACGTTCAAGGTGGTAGGGATTCGTCGTGGTGGGCATCTTGGCAGTGGCAGAGCAGGGGACCGAGGTTCTTGGATTTTTTGTTCTGTTTTTTTTTTTGTTTGGATTTGGATGGAATGGTGGTTTGGAGTAGAGAAGATGATAGGGGTTGGGTATGTTGGAAGATGCTCTCTGTATGTTCTTTGCTCTCTTTTTTTTTGGATTTTTTTTGTTGCCAATTTCGTTTCTTCCCTCCTCTGCTAGATGATGCTTCTGTTTATATATTAACAATAGGAAATGATAGTACCAAAATTTGTTATTGATATGTAGACAAAAAAATGCAAAGGGTGGTACATTTTGTGGGAAGCATATCAGCCTTTGCTCCACCACCTTGCTTTGTTGCAATGGTGCAGAGTAGTACACCACCATTTTTAGAAAAAAAAGTAAAAGAAAACAAAGAGGGACCAAGAAAACAATATATGATCCATACTTGAAAGAGCAAAGTGAAAGCTGACCATTTTTCAATTTTTTTTACTTTTTATTATTTTTTATTTTATTTTAATAACAAATCAGATTAATAAAAAAAAACAAATTTTTTGGTTGGGCTTGGATAATGGGCCCAAAAGATAACTTGGAACAAAAACGAAAATAAGCTCCATTTGATGATGTAATGGGCCAAGAATAAAAATATTTTTAGTTTTTTTTTGCATATATATATATATATATATATATATATATATATATATATATATATCACTACAAAAAAAAGGTTATTTAGCGACCGAAAATAGTGACCAGATTTGTTGGTTGTTGTTTGCGACCGAAATGGCGACCGATTGTAGGATCTAAATCAAACACTGATTACAGTTGATATTGCGACCGAAATAGCGACCAAAATAGAGCGTAGCAGAGTTATCGGTCTCTATTTCGGTCGCCAAATAAAGGAAAGTCGAAGTCAAAAAAATTATGACTTTTTAGCGTCCGAAATGGCGACCGAGTTAAATGCAACTGTTAAATTTCATTTATATTGGTGACCGATATTAAATCGGTCGCTAAATGGCACGTAAAAGAATCAAAATGGAGCGTGTTAGCGACCGAATTTTAAATCGGTCGCTAAATTTATGAATTCAAATTTCAAATTTACCCGTGTAGCACCGATTTAGCGATCGAATAATTCGGTCGCTAAAACTGAAATCCCTAAATCGCGATGTTCCTTCCTCTCTTCCCCCATTTCTCTCTTTTCCTCTCTTCTCTCTCACACGCAGGCGGCAACAGCTCCTCTCCGGTCATCATTCTCTCTTCCTCGCGAGCTCCAACCACCATCCTCCAGCCACCGCCGTCAGGTAAGCTCTCTCCCTCTCCCTCTCCCTCTCCGTTTCTCTCTCTCTCTCCATCTTTGTCTCTCTTTCTCTCTCTCTCTCCGTCTCTAACCGTTTCTCTCTCTCTTAGGTCCGTCTTCCTCCGCACGTCCAGAGCAGCGCCACCACCGTCACCACCAGAGCAGCGCCACCGTTACCACCGCAGCACAGTAAGTCTTCTTCCCTTTGGCAAAATCAAGTAATGCGCGTCACGATCGTGATGGCCATCACGGCCAGGCCGTGACGGCCATCACGACCAGGCCGTGACGGATTCTGCCTTGGAAATTCTTCCTGGTTGGTCTGTCACGGCTGTGATGGTCATCACGGCCTGACCCTGATGGCCATCACGGCCTGGCCCTGACAGCTTCTGACTTTTTCATTCTTCTTTCTTTAAGGCCAAAACCACAAAATCTGCCTTAAGGTCAAGGTCTTAGATAATGAAGGATTAAGTATAGAGTTAGATAAAATGAAGGGTGTGGCACAATTTGCCAGGCACATGACGTGCCGTCATCATTCAAACATTATTCACATTAGAAAGCAGCTCTGTACACAATATAATGAAAGCAACTCTGGTTTTCTACTCATTTGTTTCACTAGGCAATGGAGCTTTCCAGAAATAGTTGTTGATGACCATCCTTACTAGGTTATCTAGGCATTTCCAGTAGGAGGGTCACTTATAGCCCTCTTACAAAACAACCAAACATAACTTGTTTTATATTAGATTTGGGATTTGGATAGAAACCTTATAAAGTAATATTATCAAATGTTGTCATTTCAGCTCTGACACGATTATTTTTATTTATGCATTATAGTGTGCAATGGCAATGACACCCACTGGGTTATATTGAGGATAATCTTACCAATGTTAGCTGTGATAATGTCTGAATAAAATGTAGAGGGGTAATGATGGCCTATACACACTATATATCTTATTGTTTGTTAGTGGAGAGCTGGGCTCAATAGGAAGGTATCCTGCCTGAAAGGCAAGATGCTGATTGTGTGCTGATAATTTAATATTTATGCATGCATTTGCAATTATGTGTTGTTTGTTAGTGGAGAGCAGAGCTCAATAAGATGTGATCCTGTCAAAAAGGCGGGATGCTTGTTGTGTGTTGCTAATTTAGAAGTTATGCATGTGTTTGACAATTATGTATTGTCTTGTTAGTGGAGAGCGGAGCTCAATAGAATGTTTGCTACTATATTTTATCTAAGTTTGTATTGAAATATGCTTCAATATATATTTGTTGAAGTATGCTGCAATCCTTATAAATCAATGGTTTTATTTTCTGCTAGAGTTAATTATTAAGCTACGAAAGCCTTAATTAGTTTTCTATTTGAGATTCAATATTAATAAGCATGCGTACCTTCTCAGGGCACGCATGCTCATTCAATATTTTGGATGTGCTTGAAGGATTCTTGAAGTTTGAGGTTTTTCTTTAATTCTGCCTTAAGGCCAAGGTCTTAGATAATGAAGGATTAAGTATAGGGTTAGATAAAATGAAGGGTGGGGCACAATTTGCCAGGCACATGACGTGCCGTCATCATTCAAACATTATTCACATTAGAAAGCAGCTCTGTACACAATATTATGAAAGCAACTCTGGTTTTCTCCTCATTTGTTTCCTAGGCAATGGAGCTTTCCAGAAATAGTTGTTGATGACCATCCTTACTAGGTTATCTAGGCATTTCCAGTAGGAAAAGTCCTCTCTATGACCATCCTTCAAAACGACGTAAAAGCATATGCTTTCCTGAAAACTACTATGTTTGCTAATCTGTAAAGTTGCATGTGAAGTTGCATTTCTTTGTTCTATTTTAACATGCTAGTATGCTACATGGATCTTTCCATCTTTTCTTATTATCACTTGATGAAGTTTAGACATATGACTTGTTTTCCTTATCGTTTTATCAGAAAATGGATCCGACTAAATGTTTTGAGACAACCATCCATATAGACCAGGTACAGTATCTCATCAACTTAAGAATAACGATCGGATTCGCGTAATGATGGTTAAGGCATAAACTAATCATTACTAAATTGTTCTTGTGTATTTGCAGGATTTGATTTCAATCCCGCGATCATTCTATCGTCGTTGGGGACAAGAAATACAGCGTGGTGTGACTATTGAAGACAAAAGCGGAAATATGTTCAATGGGAATATAGTAATCCATGAGGATCAACCATATTTTGCAACAGATACAAATGGTATCAGGGAATTGTATTTGTTGTCCACTGGTGCATTGGCAAAGTTTAAGTACCTTGGGGGTTCTCGCTTCTACATGTTCATCCCTTTGGAAGATTGATGAGTTTTGATATTTTGATTAATACTTATTGACTGTGGTGTGTTTTTATGTTTTGATCGTTAATTAGTACATTATTAAACTTTTTTTTTATAAACAATTATTAAACTTGCGTTAATTAATGTCTATGTTTTCTTGATCATATTGACTGTGGTGTTTTGGATCGTTAGTACATCATATTTACGTTTTCTATTTATTCAAAAAAATATTGGTGTATTTTATTTATATCAGAAATTATAAATTAATGGGGTAATAGTTGAAAAACAAAATTTGGTCGGTAGGATTAAGTTACAGGAAAATTTTAAAAAAAAAATTCAAAATTTGCGACCGAAATAGAGACCGAATATCGGTTACCAAATTCGGTTATCTGAGCATGGGACCAACTATACGGCGACCGAAATATATAATTTTGTGACCGAAATATCGGTCGCAAATTTGCGACCGAAATACAAATTCGGTCGCTAAACATTTAGCCACCAGGGTTTCTACTACCCCCTTAATTTGGTCGCTAAACAGTATAGAAACCGAATTATCATTTTTAGCGACCGAAATCTTTGGTCGCTAAATAGGTTTTTTTTTGTTCTTTATTACTTATTTTTATTTATTTATTTATATTTGAAAATATTAATTAAAAGGAAAAATACCCGGACAAAATTAGGTGTTTACAACTGCCCCTCTTTACTTGTTTCTTATTAGATAATTGGTGTAACCGTAGTTAACCTATTATCGTTATAAGTAACGAGTAAAGGCATGAACTCCCATTTTGTTCGGGGTACACTAACAAACAAAAAGACTTGTGACTACAAAGTGATTTTCTGTAAAGAACCGACGGGTTGGATTGCCCCCTGAGGTACACACCTAAAAAGCTTGAAGGGTGGATTGCCTGCTGAGCTTAAAAAACAAAGAATAAGAGCTTACAGGGTGGATTGCACGTCAGAAGCTCGAACATAAAGATAAAAGCGCTCACGGGTTGGATTACCCCTCAGAAGCTCGAACGGAAAGATAAAGGAGCTTGCGGAGTCGGTTACCCGCTGAAGCGTGACAGAAAAGGTTAAGAGCTTACGGAGTCGATTATCCGCTGAAGCTTGAAAGGAAGGGTAAAAAGCTTGTGGAGTTGGTTATCCACTAAAGCTTGACAGAAAAGGTAAAAAGCTTATGGAGTCGGTTATCCACTGAAGCCTGACAGAAGATAAAAAGCATACGGAGTCGGTTATCCGCTGAAGCTTTAAAAAAAATGTTAAAAGCTTACGGAGTCGGTTGTCCTCTGAAGCTTGAAAGGAAAGGTAAAAATCTTGCTGAGTAGGGTATCCACTGAAGCTTACAAACTTGCGGAGTCGGTTATCCGCTGAAGCTTGACATAAAATAAAAATAAAAAGCATGCGGAGTCGGGTATCCGCTGAAGCTTGACGGAAAAGGTTAAAAGTTTACGGAGTCGGTTATCCGCTGAAGCTTGAAAAGAAAGGTAAAATGCTTGTGGAGTAGGGTATTCGCTGAAGCTTGCAAACAAAAAGGTTAAAAGCTCGCGGAGTTGGTTATCCACTGAAGCTTGACAGAAAAGATAGAAAGCTTGCGGAGTCGATTATCCGCTGAAGCGTGACAGAAAAGGTTAAAAGCTTATGGAGTCGGTTATCCGCTGAAGCTTGAAAAGAAAGGTAAAAAGCTTGCGGGGTCAGTTGTCCGCTGAAGCTTGAAAGCTAAAAATGTTAAAATATTGCAGCGTCGGGTATCTGCCGAAGCTTGAAAGAAAAGATAGAAAGCTTGCAGAGTCAATTATCCGCTGAACAAAAGGTTAAAAGCTTACGGAGTCGGTTATCCACTGAAGCTTGAAAGTAAAGGTAAAAAATCTTGTGGAGTCGGTTATCCACTGAAGCATGACAAAAAGGTAAATGACACAAAGGTAAAAAGCTTGTGGAGTTGGTTATCCACTGAAGCTTGAAAGAAAATAAAAAGCATGCAGAGTCGGGTATCCGCTGAAGCTTGACAGAAAATAAAAACATGCAGAGTCGGGTATCCGCTGAAGTTTGACAGAAAATAAAAAGCATACGAAGTCGGGTATCCGCTGAAGCTTAACAGACAAGATAAAAACCTATGATGTCTGTGCAATTTACGGGGTTTTGTGCTCACAAAAGATAAACATTTGCAAAGCATGATGCCATAAATGTTCTATATGCTTGATGAAAACTTCAAATTATTTCAATGTAACACAAGGAAAGCTCGTAACAAATTACTATTTTTATTTTTTCATCGTTTAGGTGGTTTTTATTATCACCCTCGACCTCTTAAAGTGTTGATCACAGACAAACTCTGAGATGAACTAAAACAAGTCCTATCTTCGTGGAGAAAAAGGGTCGAGCACTTTTGCAAGGGTATGCTTCCTTTGCGCTGATTGTCCCAATGCCTCCTGTCAGTAGACCATGGTGCCTTTTGTTGGGAGACCATCATGTCCCTTACGAACTTTTGAGACTTTCAAGGGAATTCTAAATGCATTTTGAAGACATCAATACAAGTTTCACATTTCAGTATATACTTATCATGATGAATGCCCACACACAATTGACAAAATTTAAGGGAAAATGACAAGGGTAATAAAATAAAATAAAAGGAAGTCAATGTCATTATATTTGGACAGAAAAGGTGTACAAAGCAGATATTACAATGGAGTATGGGATTGCAAAAAGGTTATGGAGTGGAATCACATCTCCTTAAGTGACATCTCTTTTCATGACTAGTGTTAGTATCCCTCATACAAACTTAACTGCTTATTAATCATCATCTGAGAACGCTATCTGCCCCGGTCTTCATGCATCTAGCCCACTAATTGCCCTAGTTCATCGGATTGACGTCACTTCCATTGTTTTTTCTTTTTAATCCTAACTTTTTCCTAGACTGCCCTTTTTCAGGTTTTCAGTCTATCGGGCTACTCTAACTTTTTCCTAGACCGTCTTTTCAGATTTTCAGTCTAGCGAGCTTTTCCTTTTCTTTTTCTTTTCATTCATTCTTTCTGATTTTTTTTCTCTTTTTTGGAAGTGCGTTCAAGCATAGTACTTTTGACTGTGTCTGAGTTTACAGAGAGTGGTAAATCTTCCCCATCCATCCTGGTGAGAATTAAAGCCCCTCCAGAGAATGCATTTTTCACTACGTAAGGTCCGTCATAGTTCGGGGTCCACTTCCCTCGATGATCCTTTTGGATTGGTAGGATCTTTTTGAGCACTAGATCACCTTCCCGAAACTTTCGAGGCGTACTTTCTTCTCGTAAGCTCTCATCAACTTTTTCTGGTATAATTGGCCGTGACACAGTGCTTCTAATCTCTTCTCTTCAACGAGGTTCAATTGGTCCAGTCGATCTTGGACCCACTCAGCTTCTTCCAATTCTGCTTCTCTCAACACCCTTAATGAGGGGATCTCTACTTCAGTCGGGATTACTGCCTCCATCCCATAAACTAAAGAATACGGAGTTGCCCCTATCGAGGTGCGAATAGAGGTACGGTAGCCGTGCAAAGAAAAAGGTAACATCTCATGCCAATCCTTATACGTCACAACCATCTTTTGAACAATCTTTTTAATATTTTTATTAGCAGCCTCGACTGCTCCGTTCATCTTGGGACTGTACGGGGAGGAATTGTGATGCTTTAACTTGAAGTCTTCGCACATCTCCTTCATCATCTTGTTGTTCAAGTTGGTCACATTATCAGTAATAATCTCACTCGGCAACCCATAACGACAAATTAACTCTCTTTTGAGAAATCTGATCACGACATTCCTGGTCACATTGGCATATGATGCAGCCTCAACCCACTTTGTGAAATAATCGATGGTAACAAGAATGAAGCGATGCCCATTTGAGGCCTTTGGTTCAATTGGCCCGATCACATCCATTCTCCACATTGAGAACGACCAGGGTGCCGACATGACATTCAGGGAAGCTGGTGGCGCATAAACCTTATCAGCATATATCTGACACTTATGGCACTTCTTCGCATAATTAAAGCAATCAGCCTCCATTGTCAACCAGTATTGGCCAACCCTCAAGTTTTTTCATACCATTGCATGACCACTCGCGTGAGTCCCAAAGGATCCTTCATGTACATCCTTAATTATCTGTTTAGCTTCTCTCGCATCAACGCATCTCAACAACACCATATCATGATTTCTTTTGTAAAGAATACCCCTATTTAAATAGAAACCCATTGCAAGTCTTCTTAGAGTTCTTTTGTCATTTTTTGAAGTGCCCGTAGGGTATTCCCTTCTTTGGATGAAGCATTTGATGTCATGGTACCACGGTTTTTGATCAGGCTCTTCCTCTATCACTTGACAATATGCAGGATGATCACGACTTTCCATTTTGATGAGTGGTAGGTTCCTCTCATTGTAACATCCTGAAATTCTAATATAATTAATTTAAAAAGTATAGTGCAGATAAAATATTAGAATTATTAAAAAGTGTAGTACAAATAAAATATAAATGGGAGATTTAGTGTAAAGAAGTGATAATATAAGGATTTGTTGAAATTACCCAACTAAAAAAAAGGAAAAAAAGAAAGCAATATATATATATATATATATATATATATATATATGGCGTCAGGGGCGTTGAGCCCCAAGGGAACTTTAATGACCTTGACTTTTGCCAAAAAAAAAAGGGAAAGAAAATTAATTTAAAAAATAAAAAGCAAGAAACCTAGAAGCCTAATACACAGTATATATATGTACTCGGATCACTGCGCATGCAGTGAGCGCCGCGCAAGGGAGGATTAGAGGAGGGGCCGTGCAGTGTTAGGGGGTTTTGAGACACGTTTCTTTTTCTTGTCGGTGTAACTGTAACAGTGGAGGGAAGAAAATATTTTAGAGAAGCACCAACTTTTGTCAAACGTAATTTCTAGAACATTTTGGAGGTCTTCAAGAGGTGAGTAACAGTACCTTTTAATAACCCTTTCCATGGTACATGTGTTTGTTGTGTTGAGCGATTTACCTATGATTTTGAGAGATTTTAATTGAATGATACATGTTATTAATAAACTAATTTTTTTAGGGGTTTTGAATTAAAATAAAAAGGATTATTAAATTGGGTATTTATTCTTGTTACCGATGGCATGAAATACATGATTGGTATTTGAATTAGTTGAATGATGTGCTTATTGGTGTATGCTATGCCATGTGAGTTTATTTGACATGCATGATAAGATCTAATATTTAATTTTTGGTAAATGAATTGTTACACGTATGAGACATGAAATTGTGCCTTATGATGAATTGTATGATGTTTTGCCGTAATACCACCTATAATAGGGGTATCGAAAAGTAATACCACCGTAATGGTGTATCGAAAGTAACATCCCCATATAATTGGGATGTCGAAAATAAGTAATACTACCTAAAAAGGAGTATCGAAAGTAACACCGCCACAGGTTGGGGTGTCGAAAAAGGAGAAATACCACCATGTGCACATGAGAGGTATCGAAATGGAAATGTCCCCGACAAGAGGGTGACATCGAAACACTCCTCGTGAGTAGGGGTGGGCAATGGGATGCCATTGTCGTGTGATGTGTGAATATATGGCATGCCAAAGAAGAGGCCAATTTAATTAAGAGGTCTTCGGACCGCTTGGATTAAACTAGAACTTATCTGGTATATGGAATGTGATGTATTGAGATGAGATTATTATTAATATTAAAAGTATTTTCTTTTATATATATTATTTTGGAAAACTAACGGATGCCATGGAAAGTTTTTCCGGTTACCGCGCCGGTTGAGAACAATGCTATTTTCGAAAATATTTTTATAAAAATGTATTGTTGATCACTGGGATTTTATATCTCATTATTAAGTATTATTTTCAGAGCACGAGGAAGACGTCATTGAAACTGAAGATGCGTGAAGACTTAGTGGATTCTATTAGTTATTCTTTCTAGTTTGGTTAGTATTTTCCTAAATAAGGAGTCGTATGTGGCTAGACACGTTTATTTATTTATCGTTGGGTTTGTTAGTAGATGCCCGGTATTGAGGCTTGTGGTTTTCATTTATATTTATATTCATTACATGGATATTTTATTACTATATTATTTAATATGAAGTACTTTCAGACTTTAAATATTTTTTTAATTTTTCCTTATGAGATATATGTTTTAATTAAAAGTTTTAAAGGATTTTTTTCATCTTGGGATTACTAATGTAACAAAGGGCGTTACATTTTTGGTATCAGAGCAGTTCGATTCTAAATCGGACTGTGGCATTGGGGCTTTTATAAAACAAAACTTGGGCGCTTGGATTGTATAATCAGAGTTATGCAAGCGCAGGCGGAGACTCTCCGTTAACTGAATGGGAATGGGGGTCAATCACTAATGGAGTGGTGGCAACCTAGGACCCTTAGCACGTGGGACTTTCCGAATTCAAGAAGAACAACTCGCCATCGTTCCGAGGCAGCTTAGATCCGAAGGAGGCTGAATTTCCTCAACTCGTACAGGAGAAAAGTTACTCTATTGTTCGATTCGGGAGCAACACATTCATTCATTTCATTTAAATGTGCTCAATTCTTAGAGTTACCAGTTACTAAACTGTCATATGATTTGTGTGTTTCTACTCCTGCTAAAGATAGATTGATTACTTCTTCTGTCTGCCTGCAATGTCCCTTATTGTTTCAAGATCTGACTTGTATTGTTGATTTGATATGTTTACCTATGTCTGGTCTGGATATTATTTTGGGCATAGACTGGTTGTCTCATAATAATGCTATTATTGATTGTGCTGGTCGAACTATTTCTTTCATCCCACAGTCCATGTCTGTTGACTCTCCTAGGACGGAACACCTTATCTCTGCTGCCTCATGTCATAAGTGCTTAGTTGAGGGAGCTCAGGGATATATACTTCTCTTTTCTGCTAAGATAGAGGCTGAAAGTGATATAGTGGCGTTGCCTATTGTGTGCGAGTTCCCAGATGTGTTTCCTAAGGATGTCTCTAATTTACCTCCAGATAGAGAGATTGAGTTTACCATAGATCTAGTACCTGGGAGTGGACCTGTATCAGTAGCACCCTATAGGATGGCACCTCTAGAGTTGAGCGAGCTCAAGAAGCAGATAGAGGATATGTTACAAAAGGGGTTCGTTAGGCCTAGTGTGTCACCTTGGGGAGCACCAGTACTTCTAGTGAAGGAAAAAGATTGGAGTATGAGGTTGTGTGTTGATTACAGGCAGTTGAATAAGGTAACCATCAAGAAAAAAAAATATCCCTTGCCTAGGATAGATGACCTCTTAGACCAGTTGGAGGGAGGGTCAGTGTTTTCTAAAATAGATCTAAGATTGGGATACCATCATATTAGAGTTAGAAGTGAGGACATCCCTAAGACAACTTTCAGAACAAGGTATGGGCACTATGAGTATGTAGTGATGCCTTTTGGCGTGACCAACGCCCCAACCGTTTTCATGGACTACATGAATCGGATCCTTAGGACCTTCTTGGACAGGTTTGTGGTGGTGTTCATAGATGATATTTTAATATACTCTAGGACACCAGAAGAACATGGAGAACACTTAAGGTTGGTGTTGCATATCTTGAGGGACGAGCGTCTTTATGCCAAACCAGAGAAGTGTGAGTTTTGGCTAGAAGAGGTAAAGTTTTTAGGACACACCATCTCAAAGGATGGTGTAGCTGTTGATTCTCTAAAGTCGATGCGGTGTTGGGATGGGAACAACCTAAGACAGTAACCGAAGTAAGAAGTTTCTTAGGCTTAGCTGGTTACTATAGGGAGTTCATAGAGGGATTCTTTAGATTAGCCTTACCTTTGACCCAGTTGACTAGGAAAGGCAAACCTTTTGTGTGGGACCAGGAGTGTGAGGACGGGTTCCAAGAGCTTAAGAGGAGATTGGTGTCATTACCAGTCTTAACTATACCGGATCCCTCAGTGAGTTTTGTGGTATACTGCGACGCATCTAAGAATGGCTTGGGAAGTGTTTTGATGCAGGAGGGCAAGGTGGTAGCATATGCTTCTAGGCAGCTTAGGCCACATGAAGGGAATTACCCTACCCGTGACCTAGAGCTAGCAGCTATGGTATTTGTCCTTAAGATTTGGAGGCATTACCTTTATGGGGCAAAGTTTGAAGTTTTTAGTGACCATAAAAGCCTTAAATATCTATTCGACCAGAAGGAGTTGAACATGAGACAACGAAGGTGGATGGAATTCCTTAAGGACCATGACTTCGAGTTGAAGTACCATCTAGGAAAAGCCAATGTGGTGGCAGATGCTTTGAGTAGGAAGTCCCTACACGTGTCAAGCTTGATGGTGCAAGAGCTGAACCTCATGGAAGAGTTTAGGGACATGAATCTGGAAGTGTTGGATGTGTCCTTAAATGCCTTAAGTTTGAAGCTGAATAGGTTGGAAATTAATAGTGACCTTAGAGATGAGGTTAGGCGGGAACAACTTTTAGACCAGGAGTTGCAGTCTCGGTTGGGACAAGAGGGTTATGAGTTGTCAGTTGATGGGCTAGTGAAGTTTAAGAATAGGATCGTTGTTCCTAAGGAGGGGAGCCTTAGAGAGAAGATATCAGAGGAAGCTCATAAGGGGAAGTTTACCATACATCCTGGAATAACTAAGATGTATTGGTGGCCAGGAATGAAAAAGAATGTGGCTAGCTTCGTAACTAGGTATTTGGTGTGCCAAAAGGTTAAGATAGAACATCAGAAACCTTTGGGGTTGTTGCAGTCCTTGGAGATTCCAGAATGGAAGTGGGAGAGAATTTCTATGGACTTTGTGATGGGGTTACCTGAGACACGTTTGGGCTTAGACGCCATTTGAGTGATAGTGGATAGGTTGACCAAGTCTGCCCACTTCTTGCCAATTAAGGCAACCTATAGCTTAGATAAGTTGGCATACCTATATATCAAGGAAATAGTCAAGCTTCATGGGATACCCACATCCATAGTGTCAGATAGAGACCCGAGGTTTACCTCTAGATTTTGGAAAGCTTTTCAGCAAGCCTTTGGGACTAAGTTGAACCTTAGCACGACCTATCATCCCCAAACGGATGGCCAGTCAGAGCGGACCATTCAGACCCTTGAGGACATGCTTAGGGCGTGTGTCTTGGATGAAAGAGGGAGTTGGGATATATTCCTACCTCTCATTGAGTATGCGTATAAAAATAGTTATCACGCTAGTATAGGCATGGCACCCTATGAGGCCCTATATGGGAGAAGGTGTAGGTCCCCTTTATGTTGGTGTGAGGTAGGTGAGAAGACCTTGACAGGACCTGAATTGGTCTAGGAAACCTCCGAGAGAATAAAAATGATCAGGGAGAAGATACGCACGGCGCAAGGTAGACAAAAGAGCTATGCCGACAAAAGGAGAAAGCCTCTAGAATTCCAGGAAAGTGAGCATGTATTTTTGAGAGTCACTCCTAAGACGGGGGTAGGGAGGTCGATGAAAGTCTGCAAGATAAATCCACGTTTCATGGGACCTTTCCAAATCCTTAAAAGAGTCGGGTCCGTTACTTATCAATTGGCTCTTCCGCCACAGTTGGCAAACCTTCATGATGTTTTCCATGTGTCGCAACTCAAAAAATATGTGCCTGATGAATCCCACATTATAGCTCATGAGTCTGTACAATTGAAGGATAATTTGATCTATAAGCCAAAGCCTAGTCAAATCCTGGACAAGAGCACAAAGACTCTAAGGAACAAGGCGATTCCATTGGTGAAAGTGTTATGGGACGTATTGACTCCTGAGGAAGCCACTTGGGAGATGGAGGAGGACATCGTGCGTCAATACCCAGATTTTATTATATAAGGTACGGTGACCTTTGCGTTTGAATATGTCACATGTTAAAATAAGTGCGTGAGTATGAGGCGAATTTCGGGGACGAAATTCTTTAAGGAGGGGAGAAAATGTAACATCCTGAAATTCTAATATAATTAATTTAAAAAGTATAGTGCAGATAAAATATTAGAATTATTAAAAAGTGTAGTACAAATAAAATATAAATGAGAGATTTAGTGTAAAGAAGTGATAATATAAGGATTTATTGAAATTACCCAACTAAAAAAAAAGAAAAAAAAGAAAGCAAAATTAATATATATATATATATATATATATATATATATATATATATGGCGTCAGGGGCGTTGAGCCCCAAGGGAACTTTAATGACCTTGACTTTTGCCAAAAAAAAAAGGGGAAAGAAAATAAATTTAAAAAATAAAAAGCAAGAAACCTAGAAGCCTAATACACAATAGATATATATGTACTCGGATCATTGCGCATGCGGTGAGCGCCGCGCAAGGGAGGATTAGAGGAGGGGCCGTGCAGTGTTAGGGGGTTTTAAGACACGCTTCTTTTTCTTGTCGGTGTAACTGTAACAGTGGAGGGAAGAAAATATTTTAGAGAAGCAACAACTTTTGTCAAACGTAATTTCTAGAACATTTTGGAGGTTTTCAAGAGGTGAGTAACAGTACCTTTTAATAACCCTTTCCATGGTACATGTGTTTGTTGTGTTGAGCAATTTACCTATGATTTTGAGAGATTTTAATTGAATGATGCATGTTATTAATAAACTAATTTTTTTAGGGGTTTTGAATTAAAATAAAAAGGATTATTAAATTGGGTATTTATTATTGTTACTGATGGCATGAAATATATGATTGGTATTTGAATTAGTTGAATGACGTGCTTATTGGTGTATGTTATGCCATGTGAGTTTATTTGACATGCATGATAAGATCAAATATTTAATTTTTGGTAAATAAATTGTTACACGTATGAGACATGAAATTGTGTCGTATGATGAAATGTATGATGTTTGCCGTAATACCACCTATGATAGGGATATTGAACGCGCTGTCGCCACGCGCCAAAAAGAACGAGCGTTTACAAAATAATGTAGATAGGGAAGCGACAACTCGGATATCGTCTCACAAGGACTCTTTGTTGTTGTTGTTAACAGAAAAGTTAGTTTTTGTGGGGTTTGGATTGAAAGCAAGTAAGAAAGCAAAGCAGAAAACAGAGCAATAAAAACAGAAGCAGTTAAAAGATTAACAAATATGCTAAGAAACGATCAACCCATCTGTTCTCGGTTTCCCACTATCATTGGTTCATATAAATCCAAGCCCTAAGCAGATTCTAATCCCCTCCCGGTTGTAGCAACAATTTACAAGCGAAACCACTACTACAGATGTATGTTCCTATTCCCGAATTAACAAACGGGGTTAAGCCCTCATGAACTAAACGAACATGAATGAACACACGCGAAATAACAAACGCGATTAACTATAGGAACATAACATCACCGAAATGAATCAACACAACACTATACACTCCTGAAATAACAAACAGAAATGTATAACATCGCATTGAAAAGAGAATAGCAAACAAAATAGGAAATACAGAACCTCAAGTGTAATTGAAACCAATCACAGTAGATTAATCTAGGAGACTAGTTATCCATTACAGAAATAAACACAAGAAAAGAAATAAACTATTGAAAACTACTACTACCGCCTAAGACTAGCTAACAACTCGACTAAAAACTAGCCTCCTCCTCGCCCGTCTCTAAAACTCGACTTATATACGAGATCCGGAATCAGCCAGACTCGCGAGGCGAACACTGTCTCGCGAGGCGAATCTTGCAGCGTTTGGTATTCTCGCGAGGCGAAGTATGGCTCGCGTGGCGAGGAATGGAAAGGTCATGACTTCTGGTCTTCACTCTCGCGAGGCGAGGATTGGATTCGCGGGGCGACACAGAAAGGATGCAAATTTTCTGGCACAGTCACCTTCAGGTTCGCGAGGCGAATGCCTTCTCGCGGGGCAAAAGCTCCAGATTTATTTCTTTTTATTAACCTGAAAATAGAAAATAGCATAAGTGCTTTATTTAACTCTAAATCAACTAAATTAACCTAAAAATACTTTACAGACTCAAAATGCTGCTTAAAGACAATCAAGTCTAATTTGGGTGAAAATGATATAAAATTAGCACAAAATCATGGTCATACTATCTATAAAACTAGATGAGCCAGCGGCTGATCAAAATACCCCAAACTTAAACTTTGCTTGTCCCCAAGCAAACTAAAACTCAAAAACTCAAAAAGACTCAAGACATGGCAAGCTTAAGGATTTAATCAACTTTGCACAAATTTCAAGTAATTTATCAAAATATTTTTCAATGTTCCCCCCTTTCAAACAAAGCAATCCCCACATTCATTTATTCTAAACAATTGAGAATTTCATCATTCAAACAATCATTAATCTAAGCAGGGGATCCAAGTTACACACAAGAGGGAGATCACCAAATTCAAACAACTGCCTTCCTCACAAGGGAGTTTAGTATTTCACTCAATCGCTCAGTTTGTGTCTAGGCTATCAACATTGCACTCAATTTCACTTTTAAGAACACTTCCCATAAATTTGATTTTCATCTCAAAATGGTTCCCACAGAAAACATGCATGCAACATCAAAAGGTCTTTTGTGGGTTGTAATGGGGCCTGGCTAAGGGTAGGATATACAAATGTACTAGGCTGAAGACCTTAGGAACTAAGAGAGCATGAGCTTTTTACACTTTGAATTTAAACTCAAGTTCTTTTTTTCATTTTCCATTTGCCTTGGGTGACTACAGCCTTTTTATTCTTCTAGTATCTTTTTGAATTTTTTTTTACTTTTTTTTTTTACAAGCCTTTGGCTCCAACCTTTTTATTGTATTATTTTTTTCTTTTTCTCAATACCAACAACATATTACACCTTGCAGCCACCCCAAACTTAGTTTCTTGCACCCTTTCTCTTTCTAAGATTTCATGCTCTCCTAATCCTAAGATCGGGCTAACATGGGTTTTTCCAGATTTTGGCTTGTAACATAAGGTTATCAAGAATTAACAGGCTAATTAGGCTCAATGGGGCTAACTAGGAACATGCATTAGGAATTGGTTATTTTAGGCTAAGTAGTTATTTACAAAGAAAATGCCTAAATCATCTGAAGCAAACACATAATCATGCAAACCATAAAGAGATTCAAGCAAATTCAAGAAAGTGCAACTTAAAAGTGAGTTCTCACAGTTTAAAACATGTTGGAGGCTCAAATCCTCACCTGGACATTTATGAAAATTGTTTGACAGAGATTCTATCCCTAGTGTGTGCTTCCTATCACCCCAAACTTATCATAAATCATGTCATCACAACAAAATCTCAAAGTTCAGTTCTCAAAAATTCTTTCAAGTGGGGATCAAATTCTCAATTTTCAAATCCAAGGGGGAAAATAGTCAATACATAACATGCAATCCATCTATGCAAAAATTAATCAAATCTCATCAAACTTGCCAATACAAGACTCACACAACTCCTGAGCTTCTCAAATTATTCAGGAGCTTTATTGAAAACAAAACAGAAATAACGCAAGGAAAAGAAAATTAAAAAAAAGTAAGGTTCAGAAAAACTCATTGGGGATGGTTCCACCAGGATCCCATTGTCTGTGACATAAGGCCCAAGTGATAGCCAAAGGGTGGGAGTTCATTCCATGCTTCCATAACTTGCAGCCTTGATATGGGAGTGAGTGCTTGACAGTCACAGTGACTCCTTCCAGTGCAGCGGACTTCTCACTCCCTTTTGGGTCAAAGATGACCGCTTTCTCAACAAAATCCTCCCAATAAAATTGGGGTTCAACCCCTTGGACTGGCCATGGTGCAAGATCCAGTGGCTTGAACTCCATTACCGGTGGTTCCACAGTGGGAGGTGGTAAACAAGCAGCTGGGGTTACCGGTGTTGCTTCATTTTCTGCACGTTCTTCATTCACTGTGCTAACAATTCCATCACCTGCTAAACCTGCAGAAATTTCAGCACATACCACACAAAGGCTAGTGTTAGTAGAGTCAGTACATATATCACAATAAACTGAATCAGGAAATGTCTGAATGTCTGGAAATTCAGCAATTAGTTCATCCACCCCATTACTCTCAACACATGCATTTGAATTAATTAAATCATCTACTTCCAAAGGTTCTTCATCATCCTCAAGCATGGGAAAGCAGATGTCCTCCTGATCCTCATTTTCTATATGCACAGAATCCTCATACCTTTCAAAACATGCTATACATAAAGCAATTGTCAAGACAATCAAGACATGAATTATAATAGATAGAATCGGGGATTCAACACACGTTCATCAACGAAACATTATCAAAATCATCAGCAGAAGTATCTTCAAGAATAACCATCTGTGAATCTGTATGTTCTTCAAGTGGACGTTGAGTTAGCAGTGCAGCCGAGTTGGCGACAATTAGATCAATTTGAATGGCCAACTTCTGAGACTCGGCTTCACTCCTCTGATGGGATTCAAGACTTTGTTCTGTCATCCGTTGAATTTCCTCTATCATCCGTTGATTTTGCTCGGCCATTTGCTGTATCATTTCTTCCATTTGTGCAGTTATCTGTGCAGTCATTTACTTGAACAGGTCCTCTAGTGAAGGTTCGGAAGGTGCAGAGGTGGTCACTTGGGGAGGATATGGTGCCAGTGGTGACATTAGTTGTTGGTCCTCATACCAAGGGTTTAGATGGGTTCCCCAGCTCAATAGGAAGACTTTCTTCAAATCAAACCAGCTGAAGATGGAATTCGCCTCAAGATTATACAACCAATCCCTTGCAACGCCTTCAAGTGAGAGATGGAAAGCTCCCATATGGATGTGATCTTCTGTTATTCCTTCAGGTCTCAGCATTATAGAACAAACAGTCTGGAATTCCTTCAGATGCTCCTGGGGATTTTCACCTGCAAGACCACTAAACCTTGGCAACCAGTGCCTTAAACCAGCAAAATCAGGATAATATATACATGGTGGTTCATAATTAACATTAGGCATGTACCCACAAATGTTTTTTTTTATTTTTTTTTTATTTTCTGTTAATAACAAACAAACAAGAGTCCCCGGCAACGGCGCCAATTTTTTGAACGCGCTGTCGCCACGCGCCAAAAAGAACGAGCGTTTACAAAATAATGTAGATAGGGAAGCGACAACTCGGATATCGTCTCACAAGGACTCTTTGTTGTTGTTGTTAACAGAAAAGTTAGTTTTTGTGGGGTTTGGATTGAAAGCAAGTAAGAAAGCAAAGCAGAAAACAGAGCAATAAAAATAGAGCAGTTAAAAGATTAACAAATATGCTAAGAAACGATCAACCTACTGTTCTCGGTTTCCCACTATCATTGGTTCATATAAATCCAAGCCCTAAGCAGATTCTAATCCCCTCCCGGTTGTAGCAACAATTTACAAGCGAAACCAATACTACGGATGTATGTTCCTATTCCCGAAATAACAAACGGGGTTAAGCCCTCATGAACTAAACGAACATGAATGAACACACGCGAAATAACAAACGCGATTAACTATAGGAACATAACATCACCGAAATGAATCAACACAACACTATACACTCCTGAAATAACAAACAGAAATGTATAACATCACATTGAAAGGAGAATAGCAAACAAAATAGGAAATACAGAACCTCAAGTGTAATTGAAACCAATCACAGTAGATTAATCTAGGAGACTAGTTCTCCATTACAGAAATAAACACAAGAAAAGAAATAAACTATTGAAAACTACTACTACTGCCTAAGACTAGCTAACAACTCTGACTAAAAACTAGCCTCCTCCTCAGTTCTGTCTAAAACTGACTTATATACAGTATCTGGAATCAGCAGACTCGCGAGGCGAACACTGTCTCGCGAGGCGAATCTTGCAGCGTTTGGTATTCTCGCGAGGCGAAGTATGGCTCGCGTGGCGAGGAATGGAAAGGTCATGACTTCTGGTCTTCACTCTCGCGAGGCGAGGATTGGATTCGCGGGGCGACACAGAAAGGATGCAAATTTTCTGGCACAGTCACCTTCAGGTTCGCGAGGCGAATGCCTTCTCGCGGGGCAAAAGCTCCAGATTTATTTCTTTTTATTAACCTGAAAATAGAAAATAGCATAAGTGCTTTATTTAACTCTAAATCAACTAAATTAACCTAAAAATACTTTACAGACTCAAAATGCTGCTTAAAGACAATCAAGTCTAATTTGGGTGAAAATGATATAAAATTAGCACAAAATCATGGTCATACTATCTATAAAACTAGATGAGCCAGCGGCTGATCAAAATACCCCAAACTTAAACTTTGCTTGTCCCCAAGCAAACTAAAACTCAAAAACTCAAAAAGACTCAAGACATGGCAAGCTTAAGGATTTAATCAACTTTGCACAAATTTCAAGTAATTTATCAAAATATTTTTCAATGTTCCCCCCTTTCAAACAAAGCAATCCCCACATTCATTTATTCTAAACAATTGAGAATTTCATCATTCAAACAATCATTAATCTAAGCAGGGGATCCAAGTTACACACAAGAGGGAGATCACCAAATTCAAACAACTGCCTTACTCTTGATTTTGATTCTATTGCTGCTAGGATCCCTAGCGCACAAGCTTCATATTCGTCTATGTTGTATGTACAATCGAAGGAAAGTCTCGCAGTGACAGGGAAATAATCATTTCCTTGTGAGATTAAGATTGCCTCGATTCCATGCCCCAATGCATTAGAAGCTCCATCAAATAACAAAGTCAATTTTGATTTTTCTAGTGATTGTACGTGATTAAACAAAGCCATTATATCTTCATCTGGGAAATCGCATTGCATCGATCCATATTCTTCTACTGGCTGATTGGCTAGATATTCTACAAGAGCGCTACCTTTTACTGCTCTTTGGGTGACATAGACAATGTCGTATTCTGATAGTAGGACTTGCCAGCGAGCAATTCTTCCAGTCAGAGTAAGCTTATCAAATATATACTTGATTGGATCCATTTTGGACACCAACCAGGTAGTGTAACACAACATGTAATGCCTCAAACGGTGAGCCGTCCAAGCCAAAGCACAGCAAGTGCGTTCCAGTAGTGAGTAATTGGATTCACAACTAGTGAACTTCTTACTTAGATAATAGATGACATGTTCTTTTCTTCCCGACTCATCGTGTTGCCCCAGTATACAACCCATTGATTCATCTAACCCAGTCAAATACATGATGAGAGGTCTTCCTGGCACTGGAGGAACCAAGACTGGAGGCTCTTGTAGGTATTGTTTGATATTCTCAAAGGCTTTTTGAAAATCTTCATTCCATGTTACTGCCTAATTTTTGCGTAGAAATTTAAAGATTGGTTCACATGTCGCGGTTAGTTGGGAGATGAACCAGGCAATGTAGTTCAATCTTCCTAAAAACCCACGAACTTCTTTCTCCGTTCGAGGTTCTGGCAATTTGATGATTGCTCGAACTTTTTAAGGATCAACCTCTATTCCTCTTTAACTAACAATGAACCCCATAAGCTTGCCCGATTTTACTCCAAAAGTGCATTTGGTTGGATTCAGTCGGAGCTTAAACTTTCTTAACTGCTCAAAAAGTTTCTGAAGATTATCAACATGGTCATCTTCGGATCTGGACTTGGCGATCATATCATCTACATAAACTTCTATCTCTTTATGCATCATGTCATGGAACAAAGCCACCATAGCGCGCGATATGTTGCCCCAAAGATTTTTCAAGCCAAATGGCATAACCTTGTAGCAAAAGGTTCCCCATAAAGTGACAAATGTAGTTTTCTCCATATCTTCTGGTGCCATCTTGATCTGATTATATCCCGAGAATCCATCCTTGAAAGAGAATAATGCATGTTGGGCAGTATTATCTACAAGAACATCAATATGAGGCAGAGAAAAGTCATCTTTTGGGATAGCTCTGTTCAGATCTCGATAGTCGACACACATTCAAACCTTTCCATCTTTCTTGGGAACAGGAACGATGTTAGAAACCCATTGAGGGTACTTTACCACTTCTAGGAAACCCGCATCCAGTTGCTTCTTGACCTCCTCCTTGATCTTTAAAGACATTCCCCCTTTCATCCTTCGTAGCTCCTGCTTTACTGGAGGACACTCCGGCTTTAACGGCAGTTTGTGTTCTGCTACACTAGGGTCTAACCCTGGCATGTCTTGGTACGACCATGCGAAAACATCTTTATAATCCATCAACAACTTGATCAACCTACTTCTCTCCTTTTCTTTCAGGGAAAGGCCGATCTTGACCTCTTTTTTATCATCTTCGGTTCCCAAATTGATTAGTTCACTCGGCTCTTCATGGGGCCGAATTTCCCTAGCTTCTTGCTCTACTAACCTCAATAGTTTAGGAGGGACTTCCCCGTCATCATCAACAACCTCATCAGCATGATCAATAGGATAGTCAAAATTGTATGCTGAGTTATTAACACTGACATTTTCAAGAGAGTCACTTTTAGATCTGCATTTTGGTAGTTATCAGGGAAAGATGAATGAATAAAGGTTAAAGACGGGAAAGTGCATTTATTGGTGAGGAACGATGAATAAAAGAGAAAGTAAAAATAAGAGAGATAAGAACATAAAGATATTGAATGCATGTATTTATTGATAAGTCATACTGAAACTGAAACAGGTAAGCCCATTACAACAAAATTCCTAAAGCCTTGGGCAGAGCTAAAGGATAAGCATTATAGAAATACTCTAAAAAAAACTCTATAGTCCTGGGGAACTCGATGACCTCCCAATTGTTGAGCTCTGTATTTGGAGGGCATGGATACACCAGATCGACACCATGATCGGCGGGATAATCATCTTCAACAGCTGCTGCTTGGTCCAGGAATGTGAAACCTACACTTCGGAAGCTCTGTTGAATGTCACAGTTGGGAACCCTTTCAGCCTCGTATTCACGATTTTCCAGCCGAGCCAACCTCTTTCTTTTCTTTTCTTCCATAACCCTCATCTTGTCGGCCTTGGTGGGTTTGTATCCCAACCCAAACCTGTCCTTGTTCTCGGTGAGCATGAGGATGTCAGCGACACCTTGGCTATTCTTCCCCAAACTGCTTCCAGTCGGTATCCTCCTTCGAGCATAACCTTAGCCATCATAATGGATGCTTTAGATGAATGGGGTTTCAATAGTGGAGCACCATCCCCGACATAAGTGGCATTGGCAATTTCAAGCGATTGGAAAGCGGTCTCGAGAGCTTCTTCGGCAGCTTCAATGTAAGGGGTTGTTGATGGCTTACTCACTAACACATCCTCATCTCCAGAAACAATTATCAACTTACTATCGACAATGAACTTTTCTTTCTAGTGCAACGTGGAAGGTACAGCTCAAGACGAATGGATCCATGGTCGTCCTAGGATACAACTATAAGTTGGTGTGATGTCTATTACTTGGAAGAGTATTTCAAAGGTGCAAGGGCCAATCTGAATGGGCAATTCAATTTCTCCTACGACTTCCCTTCGGGTGCCATCGAAAGCTCTTACAATCATTGTGCTAGGCTTCATATGAGTTCCATCGAAAGGCAACTTTGCCAATGTTGACTTTGACATTACATTCAAAGAAGAACCATTATCAATTAGAACCCTAGCCATGACATGATCTCGACACTTCACATAAATGTGCAATGCTTTGTTGTGCCCTATTCCTTTAGCTGGAATTTCATCATCAGTGAAAGTGATATAAATATCAGCAACGATGTTACCCACGATGTTATCGAGCTTGTCAACTGTGATGTCATGAGAGACATGAGCTTGATTCAACACCTTCATCAAGATTCTCCTATGTGGCTCGGAGAATTCATCAATAAAGAAAAAAAGATATCCGAGCTGGAGTTCGATTCAATTGATCCACAACCCTCGTATTCGCTTTGCTTGATGAACTTCAAGAATTCACCGACTTCTTCATCAGATACCTCCATTTTATTATCGCCCCATTTTGTATCCTTTTCAACCGGAGTTCCTTCCACCTTCTATTTCCCTTTGCGATCTTTTTCTTCCTTTTTTGTTCTCTCCCTTTGCAATACCTTTGGAGTATAAATGCGGTCACTCCTAGTCATTCCACCAATTCCTGAAATGTTGGTAACCACAGTGGTCCCGTTGGAAGGACGTTGTTGAACTTGCCTATCATATTTCCATGGTACCTCTTTGGTGTCCTTGTAAGGGAAGGGACCTAGGACTTGGATGACAATTGGTGTTGACCCACTCGAAACCGGCATAGGTTCCTTCTTAGTATAGTGTATCACCACTGGCTTCGGAGCGACTTGCTCAGGAACTAGTTGAGGAGTAATCACAACAATAAAAGAAGTTATCTTAATCGAATTGGGGAAATTGTAGATTCAGCAACCATGTTAATGCCACGCTTATTCGATTCACAACCAATTAGGATAATCTTCATATCTATTAACTGCTGCACAACCTGTCGAAATTCTGCACATTCTTCAATTTAATGCCCTATATTCCCGTCGAAGTCACACCTTATCTCTTCATCGAGGGTCTTCTCTTCAACAATTGAGGTTTGCACCAATCCATGTTTTTGCATCTCTCTTAAAATAACTCTCATGGGAGTTCTGACATCAGTCACTTGGCTCTCAAGAGTAGGTTCCCTGAAGCTATCTATGGCATTGATTATTGAACCCAAATGATTTGGCATAGGACCTTATGCCCCCTTCGGAGCATCTTTCTGAAAGCCCAACCATTTAGTATTAATAAGGTCTTGTACCTTAAACTTGAAAGCCCTGCAGTTTTCAGTGGAATGACCTATTGCCCCCACATGATACTCATTGGGATAAAAGTCAACACAGATTTGCTTATAAGCTGATGCAGTAGCTCAATGTAGGTCATGGGTATCGGATAGAAATGTACTGGATTCTTTTCTGAGTTATGAGGCGGTCTCGTTTGGCTTGGGTTTGGGTTTGGGTTTAGGGGTTGAACAACTTGAGGTGTCATGGCAGGATGTGTTTGAGGTTGAGAGGGGTATGATGGTCGGTTGGGTGTCATCGACTGGGGATTTGGAAATTGTGAGGTAGCGGCGATGTATGGCTGGTTGGCTTGGTGATATGGAGATGGTTGGTAATACGGGGTGTATTGAACTTGGAAGGCGGGTGTTTGGTTCGGTCTTCATTGGTTCGGTTTCTTTTGTTCAAATGTTACTGCATGTGCTTCTCCCTCTTTCCTTTTCACAAATGGGGCTTTCTTTGGGCCGTTCGTTACTGAAGACTCGGTGATCTTGCCATTCCCCAGTCCACTTTCAATAATCTCACCGATGATGACCATATCATAAAATTTTGATGACACACTACCAATCATTCTATCATAGAAGGGTGACTGGAGCGTATCAATGAACATTGCCACAATTTCTTTCTCAGCTAATGGAGGCTCTACCTGAGCAGCCAATTCCCTCCATCGTTGTGCATACTCTTTGAAAGTCTCGGTGTCCCCTTTTGACATATTTTGGAGTTGCATCTTATCGGGAGCCATGTCAATATTGTACTTGTGTTGCTTCAGGAATGCATCTGCTAGATCTTTGAAGGATCGGATGTGGGCCCGTTCGAGATGCGTGTACCAATTTGAAGCTGCCCCGATTAAACTGTCTTGGAAGTAGTGAATCAAGAGCTTATCATCTTGAGCATATGATGCCATCTTCCTTAAATACATGGTCAAATGGTTTTGGGGACAAGTGGTTCCCCGATATTTGTAGAAATCGGACACCTTAAATTTTGGCGGAATTACAACATTTGGCACCAGACAAAGTTCCGAGGCATCCCACAAACCATAACTATTTACCCCTTAAATGGACCATAGTCTTTCCTCTAGCACTTCAAACTTTTCTTTAGATTGGGAATTGCCTCCTGACTGATTCAATGAAGATTCACCGTACATATTCTAAGGGAAGGAGTATGGCATGTAGGAGGATATAAAGTTTGGCATCATTTGAGTCCCCTGGGGCCCATAATGTAGGATGTATTGTGAGGTTTTTGGATTGGAATAAAGTGTCACCGTCGAGGTGTTACCATCTGTAGGGTCGACAGTTTGTGTTTGTGGAATTTCGACAGCATCGGTGGGGGTTTGTGTCTGAGTGATATGTTCGGAGTTTTGAATGCCATCTTGTGGGCTGGGGGTCGTTGGTGGCACAAATCCACGAGGCAAACCGTATGGGGGATTGTTCGGGTCAAATGAAATATGAGTTTGGTTGCTTGGATAAATAGTGAGAGGCATCATGACCCCTGGTTGGTTGAAGCCTTAAATAGGAATCTGAGCAAAACCGGGCGGGATGAGAGGTGTGACTGGATGTCCTTCGTTTGAGGCTGGAGGGTTTTCCTCTGGGTTCTTTTCCTTCTGCATTGCTTATAGGATCTCCATCATCTTAGTCATCTGATCCTTGATCTGACTGACTTCATCCCCGATCTCTTGGACTTCTTCTAGTTCACCCGCCATGTCTCTTGTTTGTGACCGAGTGCGATAAGGGTGTCTTGAATCAATTGTTCAGAAAAGTCACACTGTTTTAATCAAAACAAAAGTGAGAACAAAAATGTTGGAAAATACAAAAAGCTTTTATGAAAACCACCTTTGGAGTTTATTATTATTTTTTGAGCTAACACCTTATAACGGACAAGAAATGGTCCCTTCATCCCACACAGAGAGCATTGTGCTCATAAGATGAAATGGAGTTGACAACAAATCTAGGGGAGAAACAACTCTCCACAATATATGTTGTCTCAAACACACTAGCAATTCTGAATTGAGACATCCCGTCCTATCCTTTGCGTAGAAGGAAGAATCCTATAAGGCAAAGATGTAGTTGACAACATACTAAAGGAAGACCGTGCTCCACGATAGGTGTCGTCGCAAGTCAAGTGTAAGATTTGGAGTGCGAAGGAATCATAGAGGCAAGAACAGATTTCATTAAAAACTCCTCAAAGCAATACATGGAATCATGGAGGCAAAAACAGATTTCATTAAAAACTCCTCAAAGCAATACTTAGATTAGGATTACATCATTGTCAAATCATAATTCTCAACATTGTTACAACATTTTCATCCTAAAGTCAGCAGCTTAAGTCTCTTTCTTTTTAGCTCTTGAGCAAACCCTCCACACATTTCCATAAAATCATCCAACTTAGACGGGAGACGAAGCATAGAGTCCGCACGAATTTGTTATCTGCCCTTTCAAAGCGTAGTACAAAATTCGGAATGCACTGGCTTAGCTCCAAATTCATGCTCATATATCTTTTTCCATATGTCAATATCTATCCCTCGCTCTTGCGCCTCTTCTCTCCACCACTTCACGGCATTCATTGCTTGAACGGCTTGATCATGATAGTGTTTTCGTTGAGGTCCAACCTAAATCACACTGCTTCTTGATTTCGACTAGTAGGATATTCAGCTCCTGGACCTTTTGTACCAATTCATCAGTCATCCTACCTTGTGCACAAATTTGATTCTATAAGTTGCCATTGACTCCCCTTTGTCGATTAACTTCCACTTCTAACGACTTTCTCACACCTCCTTATTGAATGACTTCTTCTTCTAACTGACGCTTTTCTTTTCTTAGTTGATGCCTTTCTGCTGTCAAGGACAATACTTTACTTTCAAGATTCTGGATCCTAGTCATGACGCTCGGCGGGACCTTGTCGGTATTCTTCTGGACTCTTGAGGTTGTGGAGATATCTGCACACAAATCTTTTAAGTGTTCATTTTCCTTTGTTAACTTCTCACAACGCTTCTGACCATTGACTATTTTCAACTCGGCATCTTGCTTTTGTTGTTCCATTTCCTTCATTTGTGCTTCCAGAACTTTCAGTTGTTCTGCCATTTAAGATACCGAAGGGGTGAGTATTCTTCAGCGTTCATGCTTTCTGCAGGAATGTTGACGGGACCTTTCCTTGATTTTCCCCATGCTTCATATTCTGAGACAATGATTAGGATTGGTCGGCCCAATTGTGATCTCCCTGCCATCCTCACATTTTTCCATGCATTTCTAACTTCTTTTGCCAACAACTTGGTATTCTCCCCATCCTCGTATCGGAAACAAAGATTCGCCAAGTTGTTCTTCTCGTGGCACGGTTTGCGTCCAACAAAGTTGTCGTAGGGCTATGGCGGGTGTGTAGGATATGCACCCTCTTGGGCCCATCAACGGAACATTAGGATAGTCACCACAACTGTAAATGATATCTTGCCCCTGCTGACTTTTGTACCATGGGCATACCCACTTAAAAGAGTCTCTTTCCACTTTGTCAAACTCACTCTACCATTCCTCTTCATTAAGATGTCTTATAGGGATGTTATGGAAGCCACTTAGTGGATCTGAATGGTGGTTGATATAGCCTTTTACGTACATGTGAGTCATGACCCATACATAGAGCAACTGTGTACAACATCGGAGCTTCCCCTTTGGATGTCGCTGGCAAAATTCTAGAGCCAAAAGCGTTTCAGCCAATACTGTCGGCACAGGGTTTATCTTTCTTTCAACTGTGAAGAACACGTCAATTGCTGCTTGATCTATCATGTCTAGCACTGATGGAAATAGAACCAACCCATATATTGCTAGTGCCAATACCCTCTCAAAGATTTCCCAGTCTTGTCGATCCATTAGTTTCCTCAAATGATTTTCAAGAAAATTTCGGGTCAACCCTCGCGAGTTTGAGTGCCCGGTCAAGTTCACTTCAATTTCAGGAAGCCCTGAAAACCCGGCTATGCTTGCAGTGGTCAAGTATTGCACCAGGTGAAAGTACATGACGGGATTTTTCTGCATTGGTAACCTTAACAGGCAAGCATATTCTTGAATGGTGGGTGTAATGTCCATGTTTGGCAACTCGAAACATCTGAGATGTGGGTTCCAATATTGATTTAGAGCACTCAAAGCAGTAGCTTCAACCAATATGAAAATTAGGTCCAAGATCCCTCCATACTTCTTAAAGAAGCTTCTTCGATGTTCTTGAGGCAAAGATTGGCTCAACTCTTTCAGATTCTCTAATGAGTTCAATATCACCCTGGAGCTCTTGGTGGTGGGAGCACTGCTAGTGTGTCTGAATTTTTCCACCTCTTGTTATCAAATGTGTTATCTTTCACCAAATTATCTATGGAAGGGCAATTTTATTTTATTAATAACATTTGGAAAGCAAATTTACTTATGCATGAGAGTGTACCAAGATGCATGAATGAATGACATATTGACGATGCATGACACTACATGCACGAGCATACATGATGCATGAATGAATTGCATGTTAAGGTGCATGCAGAAAATCTTATGATGCATGAGATATAAATGTGATTATTCATGCTGCAGAAAAAGGCGGAATGCGCTCTCTTTTTTCCTACATAGGTGATATCCTAAAATTTGAACTGCTGAGGTCAAGACCCTAGTTTGGTAGGCTACTAATGGCATTTTATGTGCATGACTTTCGGGATAGATCTAGACCCCTAAACATATGGTCCCCGGATTACCCTCATCTAAAAGATAAGGATCCGAATTCATGAACCTCACCACAGGAACAAATAAGTCACAATATGGCAGTCCATGTACCGGTAGCAATCCGAGCGGGAGAATCAGTGACTGTCAGGGATGCAAAACATCAGAATAACATCACTGAAGCCCCTTCTAATCCTATGGCATTCCAAGACTCGGGTATAGAGCCCAAAAGTGTGTGAATGTGTGATGGTGATGTGGGTGCTGAGAACAAACAAACATGTACAAAACCTAAAAAACAACTATCCCCAAACCTGCAAAAGAAAGCCAACAACAAAGTTCTCTATCCTAGGGTTGCAAGAATATACAAAGCTATTTGTAAGAGCATATAAAAGTAGTTACGAAATAAATAAAAAAATAAGGGTAAAAGTAATATTTTCAAAGCTATAAAAAAATGCACAACCAACTATGATAGGCCTGACTTTCAAAAATCCTAAGTGGAGTCGCCAGCTGTCGCGACCGTCCCGTTCGGGAGCCGCAAAAAAAAGAGAGGAGTCACTACCAATATTTTAATCGTGAAAACATTGAAAAACCATTTATTTAAGGTAAACCAGTCTTAAAAAAAAGATAGAAATTTGAGTTCGGGAGTTGGTTACGAGTAGGGAAGGTGTTAGCACCCTACATCGCTCGTTTTAAAAAAATGGTACCTCAAGTTAGTTGTGCAAAATAATTTTAATAACTTTTGAAAATATTTATTTTTACCCCATTTTACAATTATAAAAATAAAATGAATACAGTAAAAGGGAAAATTAAATTTTGGCTTGACAGAACGATTGATTCTGCTCCTACGTATTCCCGGGTGCGATGGGAAATGCAAAGCCACGTAGTTCTTATAGAAAATATTTGATTGGTTGGTTAATTTTATTTTTATTATTATTTTTCTTTGGAAAAGATTTGATTTCTTTTTTCTATTTTTTATCTAAAAAGGGATTTTATTTCAAAGTAAAATTTACTCTTGCACATGGTCCAAGATAGCAGAGCTATACGATAAACCCATACAATTCATATGATACTTGATGATGAAAATTCATACATCAACGTCATAGGTTGTTGAATGAATTAAAAAGATTTTTATTTATGAGAATTTTATTAGAGATACTTAAAAGTATTCATTTATTTATTTATTATTATTTTAAAAAAAACTTTATCAAAATAGAACATAAAAATCGTTTTTATTTCTAAAATGAGAGAACTCACTCTTGCACAGGGTTAAAGATAGTGAAACTATACGATAAACCCTTACAATTTTTACAACACTTGAGGACGAAAAATCGTACATCAACATTGTAAATCGTTGCGTGAATTCAAACAAGCCAATTTGGTTTCAAAATATTTTAGGAGATTTTTATTTGAAACAAAGAACCAAAAGGTTATTTCAGAAGATTTTTTTTTTAGTTTTGTTTTTGCTGGTTTAGTTTTGGCCTAAATAGCAAACAAAGACAAGAAACATAATAATAAATTAAGAAGACTAACACCCCTCATGAGCCCAAAAGGAAAATAGAAGCCCAATCACATACCAATAATAAAAAATAAAAATAAAAAAACCAAAGCTAAGCCCAACTAAAAAGCCCAAACGCCACAGATTAACATTAGAATTATATAATAAATAAAACAACAAAAAAAGGTATCAGAGAAGCCCATGGCTTCTTTCTTTCATTACCAACAGAGTCAAGGAAGGGGGTGACTGAGCCTTGATGCAGGTGCAGCGGCGGTGAGGAGCACGGTGCTTGGCGGGGAGGATCCGGCGTGGTGGGCGTCCGGGCGGTTGCAGTGGTGGTCCGTAAGTGAAGCGTTCGAAGCAGCAACGATCCGAGCAGATCCGCGAACGACGGTGGTGATGGAGGACGCGAGCGGCGTCGAGGCTGCAACTGGACGCGTTCAGGTGGTGAGGACCTAGTGTGGTGGGTGTCTGGGCGGCAGCAGTGGTGGTCCGTGAGCCACGTGTTCGAAGCAGCAGCGGTCCGAGCAGATCCGCGAACGGCGGCGGTGATGGAGGACGCGAGCGGCGACGAGGCTGCAACTGGACGCGTTCTAGGCGGCGAGGATCCGGCGTGGTGGGCTTCTGGGCGGTGGCGGAGCAGGGGACCGAGGTTCTTGGATTTTTTTTTTTTTTTGGATTTGGAAGGAATGGTGGTTTGGAGTAGAGAAGATGATAGGGGCTGGGTATGGTGGAAGATGCTCTCTGCATGTTCTTTGCTCTCATCTTTTTAGGATTTTTTCTGTTGTCAATTTCGTTTCTTCCTCCCTCTGCTAGATGATGCTTCTGTTTATATATTAACAATAGGGAATGATAGTGCCAAAATTTGTTATTGATATGTAGACAAAAAAAATGCAGGGGGTGGTACATTTTGTGGGAAGCATATTAGCCTTTGCTCCACCACCTTGCTAGGTTACAATGGTGCAGAGTAGTACACCACCATTTTTAGAAAAAAAATAAAAAAAAACAAAAAACAAATAGGGACCAAGAAAACAATATCTGATCCATACTTGAAAGAGCAAAGTGAAAGCTGATCATTTTTTAAATTTTTTACTTTTTTTTTATTTTTTATTTTATTTTAATAACAAATCAGATTAATAAAAAAAAACAAATTTTTTGGTTGGGCTTGTATAATGGGCCCTAAAGATAACTTAGAAAAAAAAAAGAAAATGAGCTCCATTTGATGATGTAATGGGTCAAGAATAAAAATATTTTTAGTTTTTTTGTATTTTTTTATATATATATTTTGTTTATTACTTATTTTTTATTTTTTTATTTTTTGAAAATATTAATTAAAAGGAAAAATATCCGGACAAAATTATGTGTTTACAATAAATATTATATATAATAATTTATATTATACTAGTATTTTTGCACCCGTGCAATGTACGGGTCATCAGTTACTATTATTATTGATACCATTGTTATCATTAATAACTTGAATTGTGTCTTATGTACGAAACTTTTTTTTTCCTTTATCCCAAATTAAGTCCACTATGTCAAATATTTTCTTGACTTATTTCACACATTGCTTTCAATATTTCCTTCTCACCCATAATGGTGGTACTCATTCATCTCCGAGGCTTTTTTATTTATAGACAGAAGTGATCAGCAAAAACCTTGAAACAATTTTATCTATAATTTGAGTGCAAAGAATTGAATATTATTTTTATTTTAAAATGATATTAGAATACGTAATGTAACACTATGTGTTAAATGTTTCTCTTTGATTATTACTAATGATCAACTAATCCTCTTAAATCATGTGGTGCTGACACGTGTCACTTTATTAGAAATCATCAATTCCCCTTATTAATTAGTATAGATATAGATTTATTATTTACAATAGAAAAAACAAAGGCAAGGATGTAGAAAAAAATAGATTAGAAAATATGAATAGCTCTAACTCTATTGATGTCAATTCAGAGATTGTCGTGTTTGACTCCCAAAACACTGTACCTTTACCCGGTTTGTAAATATTTTAAAACAAAAATATATATAAATTTTGAAAGAAAGAAAAAATAATAAAAAAATTCATCACTTGATGTGTGACTTGCACCATTGTACTACACTAAAATCAGCATTTCTCCTTAGTAATTAGTATAGATATAGATTTATTATTTAAAATAGAAAAAACAAAGGCAATGATATAGAAAAAAAATACAAAATATGAATAGCTCTGCCTCTATTTATGTCAATACAGATATTATAAAATAAAAAGTAAATTAGGAAAAAAAATAAAAAAATGTAAAATAAAATTAGAAAAAGTATATTAAAAAATATTTTAAAAAAATAGGAAAAAAATAATTAGAAAAAAATATTCAAAAAAATCATAAAAAAATTAATTAGAAAACAAATATTTTAAAGAAATAAAATATAAAAATAAACATTTTAAAAAAATTAAATTAGGAAAAAACTAATTAGGGAAAAAATTTAAAAAATATTATAAAAAATATATGTTTAATAAATAAATAAATAAATGTAAATAATCCAAAATAATCCACCAGTTGACAACTCATTCTATTGTTATAGGAACGGTAGAAGAAAACTTGTTAATTGATAAAGTGATATACATATTAAACACTAAAATATATATAACTATTAAAATATAGTAATTGGTTTGATTCAAAAATAACCGAATTAATGACCATTGAGTTTGGTTCAATTCGGAGCCGTAAAAAATAAATTTTTTTAAAAAAATATTATAAAGAATATATGTTAAAAAAAATAATTAAATAATCCTAAATAATCCACCAGTTGACAACTCCTTCTACTGTTACAGGAATAGTAGAAGAAAAGTTGTTAATTGATAAAGTGATATACATATTGAATGTTAAAATATATATAAATATTAAAATATATTAATTGGTTTAGTTCCAAAATAACCGAATTAATGACCATTGGTTTTGGTTCAATTCGGAGCTGTGTTCAAAAAAGAAAAAAAAAGAACCAATTTAATTGGTTGGTTCGGATTTTCAAATTCATCGAATTATTGGTTTGAGTCTGACGATCCTAAATTTTTTTGAAGAACACGGTAGCTTTGCTATCTTTCCTGACTAAAAATATTTAAAAACAAAAAAATTATAAACTTTAAAAAGTCAATAACAATATCCGAACCAATTAAAATTGATTTGGTTTGAATCGATTCGAACCAGAAAATATTAAAATATATATATAAATAAAAAATATATAAAACTTTAAATTTTAAACTATTAAATTATATATACATTAAAATATAAGTATATAAAAATTAAAATATCAAAAACACGACAACTCTACTTTTATTGTTTGTCAATTTATGATTGGTTGACAATGTAAAAAAACTTTGCACTGTCAGTTTATACAAATAAATTCAAAAAAAAAAGTATTAGCAAAAAAAAATTATTAGGAAATTTTTTAAAAAAGTAAGGAAAACGAAAAAAATTAATAAAAAAAATTTAATTATAGAAAAATATTTTAAAAGTAAAAAGAAAAAAGTAAATTAGAAAACATATATTGAATAGTAATAGTAGAAGAAAAGTTTTTAATTGATAAAGTGATATACATATTGAATATTAAAATATAGTAATTGGTTCTGTTCCAAAATAACTGAATTAATGATCATTGGGTTTAGTTCAATTCGGAGCCGTGCATTAAAAAGAAAAAAAAAACGAACCAATTTAATTGGTTGGTTCGGATTTTCTAATTCATCGAATTATTGGTTCAAGTCTTACGACCCTAAACTTTTTCGAAGAACAGGATAGTTTTGCTACCTTTCCTGGCTAAAAATGTTTTAAAAAAAAATTATAAACTTTAAAAAGTCAATAACAATATCTGAACCAATTAAAATTGGTTTGGTTTGATTCGGTTCGAACCGGAAAATATTAAATATATATATATATATATAAATAAAAAATATTAAATTTTATATACATTAAAATATAAGTATATAAAAATTAAAATATCAAGAACATGATCATTCTACTTTTACTGTTTGTCAATTTATGATTGATTGACAGTGTAAAAAAACTTTACACTCTCGGTGTATACAAATAAATTCAAAAAAAAGTATTAGAAAAAAAAATAAAAAATTTAGGAAAACGTAAAAAAAATAAAAAACTATTTTTTTTTTTAAAAAGTTTTACAAAATTTAAAATAAAAAAATTTAAAAAAATTAATGTTTTTTATAAAAAATTAAAAAAAGTAAATTTAAATTTAAAAAAATATTTTGAAAAATATAAACAAAAGGCAAAAAATCGTAATGCTGACATGTGTATGTACAGTAAAATTATCTATCCAACTTTATATTACTATAGATAGTGTAATATAATATAATATTATAAATTATAATATTATATAATATATATATATAAGTATTATAAATATAATATATAATACATAAAATTATTTATATAATATATATTATGATGCAATAATATAATATATAAATATAATAATATTATAAATCTAACGTAAAAACATATGTGAGAGAGAGAATTTTGTCTTTTAGGTAGTATGTAATGTGACAAAAAATTGTTTCATGATTTGATAAGGGACAAGATTTTGAGTTTTTGTTCAATCCCTCATCCATTTTTTTGTAATATCTCATGATTATTTTTCAAATCAAACATGAACAAAAATTTTTATGCTATCAAATTTCTTGAATTTTTTCAAATCAAAGACATCCCAAATGAATAAAGATTCACCCAAATTATTGAGGCGGCTGGTGAGTGAGAAGAAACTTGAAGTAAGACTGTAAGAGCTTCTAATAGATTTGAAGCAGTGGAAAGATCAGCAGATTGGATTACTAATTTATTTATTTTTTTGAGTTTAATTATATGTACCGTTTGTCGGTTTGTATTTTTTTTTTATACAAACGGAAGAAAAAAAATTATATTTGCCATTTGTATATAAAAAAATTATACCATAAACTAATCATAAATCAAGATATTAATTATTTTAAAGTAATTATAATATAAGTTAAATATTTGTAATGATGTGAAACAACTTATATTTGGCCGACATTTTTTTTTACATTAACAATATATTCTTATATCAAATAAATATTTTTTTTTGACGTGACCAATTAAATCTTATTATATACGTTAAGGTTAATAACTTATCGAATTACGAAAAAAGCTTTCGTCAGAGATTTTGAGACCGCGAAATTTTTTATTTTCTTTTGGTGCATTGCATTACAATCCAAATAAAATGGCATGGCAAAAGTTAGTTTGTAATATTCTATTATGTGATGATCATGAGGAATTGAAGCGATAACAATATTTAGGCGATCATACAATCCACCAGCATGCTTCCAATATTTGAGATCACATCAATATCATGCAGAAAGCATGCAGGCCAATTTAAAGTCCATGTCCAGGTTGATAGTTGTTGAACATGAAGCTTTTGTAGTTTCCAATCGTGACAAATTCTCAGCTGCCCTAATTCCAATACAAACCTTAACTACTCGTCCACCAAAATGGTGTTTCGTAAGACCTATCCCTAACTGATAGTAGATATCTTGATTGGTAACTATTTTTTTAAATAGCTTATAATATTTTTGTACTAGTTTATAATCTTTTATTCAAATGCTAATTGAAGTAACGTATGAGTTTATATTTTATTATTTTTCTCTTATTTTTATTCATATTATTTTAATTAAATTTTTTATTTATTTTGAGCTAATTAAAATTGAAATTATCAATCTAATATTTTCTAATCCCTAATTTAAAATCAATGTTTTTATAATCGAACCGGTAATTGAATCGGTGAAGATACTGGTTCATGATTCAATGGTTCAATCGTGGTTGAACCATAATCGAATAATTTATAATTAAATTTATATTTTAAATTTTCCATAATATAATATAAAGACTACTATATAAATCATTTAAATAACCACTATTAAGTGGGCTGTCTTTTTCATTTTTGCATTTATGTTACTAAAAAGAGATGTTTCAACTTGGAAAGGCGCAAAACTAAACCTAAAAACTATATTGCTCATTATGTTACTGGCTTCCTCCCAAAGCCTAAATAAAAACTTAACACATTGCCCAAAGCCAAACCCTATAAGAGTATATGCAAATTAGCTTAAAGCATCTTCACCCACGATTGTATCTTCCTGTTAGCGACGGCGGCAACGACGACGTCGACAAAGAGAGAGCAGAGAACAGGTCTTTGTCCCTACCATATTGAAAACAACAATGACGTCATGCTCTGTTTCTTTCTTCATTTCGCCATCATCATCGACCAGAATGCTCACGACGTTTCTGCCTTCATCGTCATTGACGACGCTTCCACTGTTTCTTTCTTCGTTTCACATTTGTGAGTAAGAGAAAGTGAGATGTAGAATGCTCGCTAGAGACCCGCTCAAGGAGATCGTCGTTCGTGACTCGTGATTCATTCTATTTCATTGTTCTGACTTTTGAGCTTTCTTTGTCTGTCCGAGTCTCATGACCAGACCATATGAGGACAAAAATGAGGAATATGCATATCAGTGAAAACCACTGGTTTGCTTGGTTTTGGACCGGATCCACCGGTTTACAGGGTGTTTGATGCTTGAGCGATTATCTGGGTATTCCGGATATGCCACCTGACCGGTCCCGATCCAACCGGTTGGTCCGGTTCGATTTTGATAAATGGAGATGAGGAAATGACACGCTAGGACAAAGATCTGCATAGAAAAAGGCTCTCAATAACGGAAAACGAAGAAGCAAAGTCATCATATGACCGGGTCAAGTCCTCAAGAGAGAGTGCGACTCAAGTGGTGGAAAAACTTAACATTATGATAGGTTCTTGTTTTGGTTCGAACTAGGTGAGAGGTTGTTCGCGGTCTAAGTTGAGTAAAACATCACATGATGCGCCGCAATATCTCGGTTGCGAAAGCCGCCACAATCGCATCGGATCGTGATTGCAGATCGCATCGACCTCAATATGACTACATCCGGTCGCAACGATCGCAATACAATCATGACCGCAACATGATCGCACCCTCAATTTAAAACCTTATTGGATAGGAAGACCCATGACAATCGGGGGCAAACCTAGCAACCAGAGACGAGTGAGTCATATGCAAGAATTTGGTTCCACCGACCTTGCCTTAACTACACCATGACAATTTTAATTGGGATTCTCTCCCCTACGAGAAACTCGAGCCAAACCATAACTATCCAGTGACTCCTTGTATGTGCCAACCATGCACAGTACCAATCTAACATACACTTTCCTAAAACACCTTATTTGGGCATTGGAGTGTCCTTACGATACCCCTTCACTTGCCACCATTTTGATTGACTTGAGAAAAGGTGTTGTGATACCAAGTTACCTAGATATTGTCCTTCTTCTATTCTAGTTGACCAGTTCTCAATATATATATATATATATATATATATATATATATATATATATATATATATATATATATATATATATATATATATATATAGAGAGAGGAGTTTTATTTATATGAGAGTGAGAGAGAGCAAATCATAACCATATATGCACATGAACAATAGACAAGAACAACGAAGCATGATGATCCAACCAATTTTGTTGAGTGAGAAGTGCCTAATAGTCCAAGTCCTTCAGCCAAGTCTATATTAGGAGTTTAGGACAATGGCCTAACAATTCAACGAATTTGAACATAGCTCGAACATTCACTCAGCCCATTCGAAATGTATTAAAATTGTAATTGTAATATGTTGCATTCAGAATACCAGACTTTGAATTGTGGTTTGCAACTATAGTTACCACTGAAATATTGTAGTTTTAGTGGTTTGTATAAAATTATATCACGACCACAATAATAATTGTATGTATGAGTCATTCATTTTTTTCTTTACAATTATTCATAATTTTTATAACTGCAAAGCATTCCTTGGTTCTAATTTAGATCGTTAGGCGATTATATTAGGTCGATTTGAGAGAACCCACCAAAACTCAAAGGATTTCTGGTTTCTAATTGCTATGAATTTTCACTTATGGAGTTCCAAGAAGGGCATGTGTTGACAATTTCAAAGCTATGTTAGGTCCTCGGTCCACAAATTTTGTTGGAAATAAACTTTTAGCCAAGTTATTGCAAATTTCAGAGGCACAAGTAATTATGCAAAGTGATTTGCATGAATAATTACATTTCATTCAACAATTAACAGGATTTAGGGATGCATGAGAAAAGCATGACATGGAGTAAATGTTGTTTAAAATGTTTGGTCGACGTTCATACTTTCATAGAATGGGATTGCGCATAAGTAAAGTCCCACATTGGGTGGAACAAGAGAGATAACAAAACTGGCTTCCTATAAGAGCATAAGGGTAACCCAGCAGAAATCATGATCCTTCAGGCAGTTAAGGGGATATGATGAGTGGTGGTATCTCGCAACAATTATGCGAGTTGGGTGTCCGCCCAAAGCCTGGTTACGACAATCTGGGCACTCTCATATTATCCAATCTGATCCCTAACCTGAAGGACCAAAATCTTCTGGAGTTTATTTTAAATTTTATTTAATTTATGCTTTTATTTGTCTGAAAGGTACTTTTTTTTTAACCATAGTTTGTTTGTCAGATAGGGGATATTTTGAAGGGTTGGAATCATGGTATAGGCATAGGCCAGGCCGACCCTTAAGATTTAAATCCCAAGATTTAAGTGCAGGTTAAAGTAATAGATTAAAGTTTTTTTTTTTTTACTTAATTTTATGATTTTTGATTGTCAGAATAAAAATCTTTGCACTATCTATACGGAAGTTAAACTCAATAACTAATAATGATGAGGTTGTAAAATAAAATTATATTTTGTTTTTCTTTTATGAAATATGAAATATATCTTCTTTGGCACATTTTTATCTACAGTTGGTTTTATTTATTGCATAAAACAAAAAATAAGGAATACAAAGCAAAATAAATATGAAGGTGAAGAATGGTGGGATCAAAAGACAGGATGTTATTATGTTATAAAGATATTGGTTAAGAAATTCAATTAAAGGAAGTTTTACTAAAAATCTAAAGATACCATTTCTCACAATTTTAAATACATTACTTTCAATAATTTTTTTTGAAAATTTCTTAAACTTTTGCAAAAGTTATGTTACTATAAACTTTAACAATCCAACCCATGACAATAACAGTATGTAGTTAAAAACAAAATGGTAAGACGACGGGCACATACTTTCTAGGTTGAGTGCCGCGGGAAACGAGAAAGAAAAGAAAAGAAGTGCAGCTGACGGGGTGGTTTTTGAATCAGTTTTAGGCTTGGAATCACCTCTGTATTGTTTTTTCTCACATTTTTTTTTTAAATAAGTGGGTTTTTCATACAGATCTGGTTTTTCATTCGTGTTTTTTTTCGTGTTTTCATGGTCTATGTGCGACGGTGTTTTGTTCGTCGTCTTGGTGCGATGTCGTTTGGTTTCCCGTCTTGGTGCGGTGTTCGTTTGGTTATAATTGGCAAATCTGTTTCGATCCATCACATATTTGATCAAGGCTGAGACGCTACGCATCTGGATCTGGATGGATATTCCATGGCTTTTGATTTTGTACTTTGTAAGCATTTTGATTTTGCCGTGTTTTGAATGGATGAATACTTTTTTTAGTAAAAAAAAAAAAAGCAACAACAATCCAACCCAAAATCCCTCGAAACCTCCATTTTGCATAGGAGAAAGTATAAAAATTTACTTCCATGTTACTCATTTGAAAAATAATTTTAAATGTTTGAAATAAGGTTTCTTATGCACAGTTTTTAATTCATTTGTGAACTCACTTGTTTTAAGTTTGTTTTTTCATTAAACAAATATGTGGATGAAATTTATATCAAGGAATTCACAAGCAACGTTTACATCTTTTTCCTACCATACTTGAAATAACAAGTTTTGTAAATGATCTTACCAACCAGAATTTCAGTATCTTAAACCATCCATAATATCCAAAACATTAGAGTTTTGGCTAACAGGTGAACCCCCAACACTCTTGCTACAATGCCAAACTCTAGCTTCTCTTTCTTTGGTCACTGCAAGATCCTCACTTTTGCTAAGTCCTGGAGTCCTTCTCCTTGAAATTACCTCCTCCAATAAACTCCTATCCTCTTGAGAAAGTTGAGTTCCCTTGCAATCCAATGACACAAATTGTAGCATCTTTGACTGAAAGTAGTGTCCCTTGTTGGGAGGACTTCTGTTAGGCATTGGCTTCATGGGATTATATTTGTATCTTACAAAACTAACCAAATGGTGAAGCAGTGCCAACAATTCAAGGATGTAAAAATCTATCTTCTGCTTGTCAGCATAATGAAGTGTCTGGAGGCGAATCAGGTTACTTTCATTGGCTGTTTTACAGCCAAAGTCATTACTACAAACCAAAATAGAATTTATCACAAACCGTCCTGCTAACTCGAGGGTCAGATTTTTAACATTTATATCAGAAAATAGTTATCTTAATTCACGCATCACTTTTTCTCTACATCTTTTTCTTATGTATAAGTGGCTGTCTTGGTGTACAGAGAAAACTGGACAAATGTGAGGTAACATTGGTGTAAATGTTTGTATAGCATTGATGATTTATAACTAACCTTGTACTTGCCCATTCACCAATCCATCCAAAACCTTGATGTGCTCTGCCAGATAATTATAAAGTAAAGGACAAATTCTTAGGTGCTACAAGACCAAGAAAAAGTATTATCTCTACCATACAGTTAAATATGTCAGTCTACTTTCACTTAAATAACATTTTCAATGTTGTAGCTGAGATGGAACGCATTGAAATAGTACAAAGTAAGAAATTTGTCTTGCTCCAAGGAGAAATTCTTGCATAACTTAGAATACCCTTAAGCCATTCAAATAACTAATTATTAATTAGTTATAATAGATAACTATTAACTAATTATATAATGGCATAATGCACCTGACTTGAGTACTATAGTCTATAGGTTTATGCAAGAATTTCTCTGCTCCAACAGCACCTACCAATTTCTCTAAAGTAGAAGAGGTTTTCAAACAAACATTCTCTATATCTTACTTGGTAGTATTTGTGGCAAATGGACCTAGCCACTGGAGAGTCTTATCCATTTCTGCTTTGACCTGAGTGAAAGAAAGCTACAGAAAATTTCAAGTTAGCATTATTCCATCAGGAAATAAAACTCCAATCTTCAGGAAGCAGGTGAGACCAAGATGGAAGGGCATACCTCTTTTGTGACATCATTGTTTTGCAACCTGGATGGAAGGGTACTCTTAATATTGTTGGGCAAGCCATGATATAATGTGTCCCTCATATTTGGAGGAAGAGAGGTTGGGCGAGACGCCTGATAGAAAGTTAGAACAGACCTTTTATTTACACAAAATAACTACTTGCCGAGGTCACTTCTAATTATATTAGCATTATATAAACTTACAATCATATTTATCTGATTGATAATGTTAGCATAGTGCAGTGCAAGACCAGCTTCGCCTAGTCTTTGACAACCCTTGCAATTCTCAGGCTGCAGTTTTACTTGCCATGAAATGCACAATTTCAGAAAACCTTAGAACATTAATAATCAGAAGCACCTATTTTCTAGATACAAGTATAGATATGTTTTTATTATCTGCTACACAATTCGATTTTTATACAAAATCAATGTTGGCACATACTTGGCCAGACCACAAACAACAAAAATGATTTAGGAATTCACATAATAGTCTTACAGATTTCCCTAATGCTTTTAATCATTATGCCAATCCAAGCAGCAAAAAGTGATCAGAGCCAGAGTAGACTTGGGCAAGTAGTATAGCACAGTATAATTCCTTTTTGTCAAAAAAAATTCCTCTTTTTTTTTTTTTTTGAGTGACATTCTTGTTAAAAAGTTAGAAAGATCATACACTGAAATTCCACATTGAGCCTTCAGCAAGATATTTTACTTAATACATATGAAGTATTTATTTTATAGAGTTTCCTTGATTAACAAATACATCTGTGCTTTTAATTTTAGTGACTTCAACTACAAAGAGGATTGCTCTTACTAATACAAGTAGCAAGCAATTAAATAGTACATATACAGGAGACTGAGGAAAGCATCTTAGATTGCCAAGTTAGTCTACAGTGTGTTTACTTCCCTGAGGATCACTCCATACAGATAACATGCATGAGATTTTCGTAGATATAAGAGGCAGCATGTGGTTAAAAAAACAAGTTCAGACTTCAGATCCCAACTTCACTTAATATAATGAATTCCTTGTGCATAAGGGGATGAATATCCCTTAAATATATCAGAGACGTAGCAATTGGTTTTTAGTTCATAGGATATATGATCTCATACCATAATTCCCAAGGAACTCAGAAATTGCTTGATGTATATAGGTAACAATATCAACAAGCTTTTCAACTATCTGCAATTAGCAAATCCAGCAGGATAAGTTCATTGTTGCAAAATCTGCAGATATAAAACACCTACTTCTACACTAATATCCACAACTTCTCCATTCAGATAAGTGAATGCATGAAAATTGAAATTAATAATGAATTAAAAATGGTGAATTCAACTTGGGAACTGTTCCTTCCTATAAATTTCAAAGTTGTTATTAAATTCATAATCAGATACCTCCTCCAAATTTCTAGACCAAAGGGACTTCTTTTGCAAGCTCTTCACAAGCTTTCTTTGTTGCTTTATCTCACTAAGAAAAATTGTGAGACTCTCCCCTACAATTATAAAGAGCTTAACCTGTCAATAATTATTAAATTACTGCAGATTATAATTCACAAATATCCGGGAGATATATGCATGCATGCATGTATGTATGACGATCAAACTGGTAATCCGAGAATATATAATAGGCCCATTAATAATGAGAAATTGAGAATATATGTTAGCCATATAAAAGGCTTTTTGCTGATAGCAGTGGATACAAAAAACATTATAAACCAAGACTTTCTTAAAATTATGATGTTATTATTACAAGACAGATTCCAAATCAAACAAATTTAAAATAATAATCTTAGCACATGATAAAAACTGAAATCTTCATTGGAATAGAGAATATTTTAAAAAAAAATTGGCGAAAACTATATTTTAAAGTTTCTAACCTTTTAAAGGAAGATTTAAGGACTCCATTTCCTTAATCTTTTGCTGATAATCTTGTTCAAAACGGTCAAATGCACTTAACTCGTGGTATAATTCCTACACAAAAAGAAGAACAAATAGTTATTTGAAGAATTAAGGAACTAAAAAAATCTCAAGAGTAAAGTCCAACTCTAACCAGTACAAAGCTTAAAATGAATATCAGAAGAAGTATGAACCACTAACAATACAAATGATATCAGACATAGATTAAACACTTGAGAAAATATAAATACACCTGTCTGGTATGCCACAAAATGCATATATGTAATACAGAAAGATATAAGAAACAAAATCATGCAGCATACAGCAGTATTCTGAGCTAGAGTGGTCAACTCCTGCATTGTCTTTTCTGCCTCTACCCTAGGTTGCTTGTTGTCCAAGACTTCCAAATCTAATCTGAAACTGTTTTTGGGATAAAAAAAAAATTATAATATGAAATGGTTTTAACCATCTAAGAATTCAATCATGATGAGTTAGCAAAATCTTATCATAAACCAGCATGTAAAAGCAAGCAAACTCACCGTGAGAAATATCGATCTAGGTGATGCCACTGAGGGCCTTTACACATATTTCCAAATCTAGCTACTTCCCGGGAGAATACATCGAATTCTTCCCTTCAAATTCCCCAAAAATTAAGAGATAAAAAACATCAGAGAAAGCAAAATATGCATCTAGGGAAATTTAAAAGCTCCATGAAAAAGCATATGATGCGATGAACAAGCAAGAACCTCTTGTCAGACTCAATAAAACTTATTAACTCCTTTGTATCAGTAGAAACTAATTGTTGCACCCCTTCTGATTCTAAAATCTCCTTTTTAAGGAACTGAATGTTTTCTTCAGACACTGATTGAAACAAAATTGCTCCTTTGTTTATTGTATTAGCTACTTCAAATGACAATATAGATATTTTATTTCCTCTAGGAGCCATGCCTGAGCCAAACCCATTACTGGTGTTTAGCTTTGGCATGCTACTTCCAAGTGTGTCCAGAACTTCTACTGCCTTTTCACCAGCTATTCCCAGCAAGGAGACTGTCTGGGAGACCTGTGGAAAGAAGAGACATCATAAATTCAAAAGTGAAACATCCAAATTTGAAGACAAATAAAAGAAGCAACTAATTGATTTTATTCTGTTTATAAAGTTAACAGTAAAACTAAATTGCACTAATAGGGAATCACTTGTTTATATCTATATTAAAGAAATAAACAGTTATCTGCTTGAATAAAGTAAGAGTCATGCAGACAAGTTTATGAACTGTTTTTGTGATATTTAAGGAGGTCTCTAAACTCAATGATTAGTTGACAGGATTTGAATTATCTTCTTCTCCTTTATATAACATGTGGTGACATAGCTTCAGTGAAATGCATAAATTTAATTAAAATCAGCAGTTTTGCTGAGCTTCCAAGTTATTCATAATTGATCCTTTACATCATAGTTACCAAGATGGCATACACTTTACGCAGTACTAGTACACAATTTGTTATAGGATTTGTCTCTTCATACTATATAATTATATAAGACTTTCTCTACACTGCAAAGTACCATGAGTTGATACATAGCACAAGGGAATTGGTACGCGGATTGATGAGAGAATCTAATAACTATTATGCCTACCCAGTAAAAAAAAAATTCCTTATCCAACTTCATTATAGCATGAAAGACGGTTACAAAGTGAAAAATTGTGGTGTTTTCTCTTCATTCCAGGAGAATAGTATGCATTTAGTTAATATATAGTTAAAATCAGCCTATATAACCAAATTAATACACTAGCAGAGTGATAAGTACCTGTTTTCCCTGGGTTGCACTAGCACTGGATAACTTGAACTCCCTAGAAAATCCAGAGTCTAGCTTCTTTTTCATTTTACCACGATCAATGGTCCTTGAATTTGAAGAAAAAATTCCTTTTCGGTCAACAAAGTTCTTCATCTTCTTAAGCTTATTCTTCCCTCCAAAATCTGCATTTTTATTTTTCTCAGCCTTACCGGATGAGCAAACCGACCCCATTATTCTTCTAAGTGAAATAAGCTGAAAAGAAGTTCAACCCCTGCACAAATTCAGCTTCTACTTTAATTGCCATGATGATTTATGAAACAAAATAAATAAATAAACAAATAATTTTCTTTGTTTATTCATACCAAAGCAGTGATATATTAACATGCAGGGCTTATCCTAAGAAGTAAGAACCAAAATTAGTGACATGCATTATCTACCTAACTGAGGCTTAAGCTGCTTCTATTCAAGAATCCAGTAATTATGTCCATAAATTTGAGCAATACCTATTAAGAGAGAGTATCCAAGTCCAAATTGGAAACTCAGAGTAGAAGAAACTGAAAACGAGGATCATAGGAGTCGCGGGGTATGGACGAAAATAGCTGAGAAATTACGACTTTTGGCATTGACTGAAAATGGGACGGTAGGTATATTAAATGATATTCATAATCATATATCATATGGTTGAATAATATTGGAATAAATTAAATAATGAAAAGTAAACAAGGGATAAAATAAGAGATGTGTGAATGGAATTGGAAGGAGAGGAAATTTCGTGGCATGAAGTTATGAAGTAATTGAGAGGAGAGAAAGAGGGGTGTGACAAAATCAAACATGGAATGGAAGGAGGACTATTGGCCTGTCATGATCATGGACTACGTAGGAAAGAGAAAAACGTGAAAAATGATGCAAAAAAAAAACCGTAGTCACGCCCACCGGTTCCACTTTCATTTCATCTAAACAAAAAATCCAAATTAAGCTTGTCTCATTTTGATACTTTAAATTTAAAATGTGCTGCAAGGTTTGAAGGTTGTTAGTTTACGTTTTAAAAAAATGATTTTATAAAGTGTGATATTTTGAGAAGACGAAAATGTAAAAATTTTCATAAAATCTAAGTTATATTTTTTCCCAGCTTATCTTTTTTTTTTAAGTAAAAATTCAACTAAGAGTGCGTTTGTTATTGTTTATTTTGTTAAAAAAACATTTTTTTTAACTGAATAATCATTTTTTTACAACTTTTAGTGTGTTTGTCTTTACTTTTGAAAATAAAGAAAAACAGAAAATAATCATTTTCAGGGTTAAAATGAAAAACAACTTTCATTAGCTTTTGGAAAAAAAAAACATTTTTAATAACTTTCTTTTTATAGGCAAATATTAGTGTTAATATTAGTATTTTTAAAAACTATAAAAATAATCAATAAATTATTTTATATCAAAATCATTTATTTTTTAATCTTAAACAAACACTCTGAATAAGCATGGAAATGCTAGAAGTAAAAATATCACTTATTTTATATATAAAAAAAAGCCTAAATAAATGAGCCCCAAAATCTATAAACTGTGCAAAATAATGCAAAATTGTGACAAACCTTAAATTTTAAACATAAATATCAGGGAGCTTGTTTTTATTTTAGGATTCCTTTGTGATACAACTTATTTCAACGCTCATGCAATAAGCCTTTTTTTTAAATAAGTTAAAAAGAACTTATAAAAAGACCATAAACTATTTGTATATGTTTATTATTGTAAGTTGATTAAGCTCTCTATACGATTTACCAAAAAAAAAAAATCTATATGCTCCTTAGTTTAAGAAATCAAAAACTCTATTAAAGAAAGCATTTTCGTACCATGCAAACGTTTATTCCCATATTTTCTCCTTGTGAACATCTAATTTTGTCCGGGTATTTTTTCATTTTATTTAATATTTAAAAAATTAAAAAAATAAATAATAAATAAAAATGTGCAGAGAAAACTAAAAAAAAATATTTATGTTATTGGCCCATCTTGTTTTTGTTACAAGGTTGTTTTGAGTCCAGCATCCAAACCCAAGTAAAAAAAAATGAAAATGAAAACAAAAGTTTCTGCCTTGTATCCTCTTTCCTCTTTCTCACGTATAGTAGCCGTCACTCCTCCTCTACCATGATTTTTCCCTTTGGTATTTCCCTTTAACCAACATGCTTCCAAGCAACTTTTTAACATAAGAAGAAAGCAAAATTCAGATTTGGGTTTCTCAAGGAGATAATGCTATTGTCAAACATATTTTCATACAAAGCTCCACATCAGTTTCCATCTTTAGTTGATTTTCAGAGCTTGAAAAATGGTTCTTACTGTTGGAACCAAAGCGGTTTTGGATTAAATAATCTATATGTTTTGATGTTAACAAAATGATTAAATTTGCTTGGCAAAGTGTTAATTGAAATCTAACATGTGCTATTTAGTTATGCAGGAACACTTAAAATTATAAGACATGAAAACTTAGAATAAGTTTTCATATGTATCTACTTGGACTCATAAAGAGAAATGCACTTCCACCCGTATAGATGGGCTACTCAATGTTTTGGTAAAGTTATTTAGTTATTTAATTGAGTATACTGGTTTCTTTAAGTAGATGAGGCACTAAATGTTTACTAGACGGATTTTAAGTTTAAAATCAAATAGACTAGTTTTAAGTTACCCCGTCAGTAGACGAGTTCATTGATCGAGCAGACGAACTCTAATTGCCACGTCACTAGACGGAGATAAAAATAACTCACTGAGATATAGCAAGTCCAAAGACTTGATAGTAGACGAGAGAATATGCCACGTCAGTGGACGAGTTAAATGAAAGAGTGAATAGACTTCGTTCTTACACATAACTATGTGGACGGAGATTTTTGAATAGACGAGCTTCTATCTCTTATGTATATGTTGTTCTAAAAATGAATAAATGCAATCTGACCCACAATGAATTTATTTCAAATGATTGATATTTAATGAAATAGAATATTTGTACTTTCCATTTGTTTTATCCGGTTAACGCTTTGTTTCCTTGTGAGAAAATCATAGTACCATCGAGGAAATTCAAAAAGCAAATAGTACAATGAGGAAATGAAAAGTGACTTGTACGAATTCTTCTTTACTGCTGGAAAAAGCTGGATTGTACACAAAGGAGGAAAGAAAGTTTTCAAGGTACAAATGGCTCAGAAACAATGCCCCTCTATTCTGTGCAAATGTGATAACCAAGAGTACATTTCACAAAGGTCACAATCAAACTATCAGTCACAACGGATATCATGCATTCAATGTTATCTCTAAACGGGACTATTCAAAATAATCATTGAAGAAATACAAGTGAAGAAGAAGGTCACTATAAATAAAAGACCTTAAGTTCTGAAGAACAACTTTTGCCAATCGATAATCACTCATTCTAATATTCTTTCAAGAGCAAGAGTCTGTATTCTTTAGTTTGAATATTGTTGTAATATTCATCTGATCTTAAACTTTTATATCCTCACATATAGTGAGTTAAGAAGATCGTCAGTTAAATATCTTTGTTAGAGTTAGAGCCTGAAGAGGCTTGGTAAGAAAGAAATGCTTGTAGCCTGGAGAGGTGTTTAATACTTGGTTGTAATCTATTTGGAAAATAGTGGAGAAAAACCTTCAAGTATAAGGGACTGGATGTAGCTCTTGGTCGGAAGAGAGTGAACCAGGATAAAACATCTTGTGTGAATCTTCTAACCCTAAACTCTTACTGCTTTATTTGTTTATACTGAGTGTGGGGATTTGATATTGCATTTGTTAAGTTTCAAAAGTTGTTTTTCAGTGTGTACATCTGTTTTAAATATCCTTGTGTGAGAAAATCAGTTTTGAAAACGGTTGTTTGCGAAAATTATTAACAAATACAATTCAACTCCCCTTCTTGTGTTTGCCTGTGTCTACTTCAGTTGGTATCAGAGCTCAGCCTCGAAAGGGTTGAGCATCTAACAAGTACTGAGGGAGTACGATCCAACAACCATGGATGAGGAAGGACAAGCTATCAACAGACCTCCTCTCTTTGATGGTTCTGATTATGACTACTGGAAGAAGAGGATGATGGCCTTTTTGGATGCACAAAGTGTAGACATCCGGGAGCTCATAGAAACTGGTTATACTGAACCCAGAAATGAAAATGGAGCTGCTGTTGCTAGAGCAGACTAGACAACAGATCAAAAGGCAAAGCATCAACTCAATCTTAAAGCTAAGCATTATTTGATGTGTGCCATCACCAGATCTGAACATGACAAAATTCACAGCTGCAACACTGCCAAAGAAATCTGGGATACTCTTGCTCTAGCTCATGAAGGTTCCTCACAAGTGAAGGACTCAAAGATCAACATTCTGGTTCATCAGTATGAGCTGTTCAAGATGGGTGAACATGAAACAATAGACCAAATGTTTGGAAGATTCCAAACCATCACCAACAGTCTCAGATCTCTTGGAAAAGTCTATAAAAATAGAGATCATGATATAAAAATCCTGAGAAGTCTATCCAAGCAGTGGAGACCTAAAGTTACTGCTATTCAGGAAGCTAAAAACCTGAATACTCTTTCTCTGGAAGAGCTTTTTGGATCTCTCAAGGTTCATGAAATTGAACTGAATGAAGAAGAAAGCTCCAAAAAAGGAAAGACTATTGCCCTGAAGGCAAGGAAAGCAAGTTCATCAAAAGTCCTCAAGGCTGCTGAATCCTTAGATGAAGCTGGAATCTCAGATAGTAATGAAGGATCAGATGAGGATGAACTATCTTTCATCTCCAGAAAGATTCAACATATGTGGAGAAAGAAAGGTGGTTTCAGAAGGAAGCAATTCAACAAGAAGTTTTCCAAGGAGAAGTCAGACTCCAAGGAAAAAGGTCCACCCTTGTGCTTTGAGTGCAAGAAACCTGGACACTTCAAAGCTGATTGCCCTAAGCTGAAGGATAAAAAGAAATTCTTCAAAAAGAAGAAAGGTTTAATGGCTACATGGGAGGATCTTGATCTGTCTTCATCAGATGAAGAAAATGAAGCTGAGGAAGAGGCAAACATTTGTCTTATGGCTGATACATCATCAGAAAGTGAATACACTGATGTTGAGGTAATGGACTCTGACCCGTCCACATTTCAAAATGCTTTTGATGAATTGTTGCATGATTCGTCTATACTGTCTAAAGAGTATATGAGTCTCAATAAGAAACTTTCTAAACTGTCTAGAGAATATGATAGGATTTGCATTGAGAAACAAAACCTTAAGATGAAAATGACATACTAAAATCAGTGAATGATAATCTAGCTAACAAATCTGACGGACTCTCTGTCAAAGCTTGTAGGTGGCTCAGATAAGCTTAGTCTCATTTTAAGGTGCTCTAGGTCACCACATGATAAATCTGGCATTGTGATGGGCTCCGGCAAGTGTACCGGATCGAAGCAAGTAATAATAAAACTGTCAGAAACTGAGTATCGAACTCAGGGATTGGGTGACCAAGTACCACTTCACAAATTTAACAATTATTTAGATCAAAAGAAATTGAGGATTTTAATTAAGATAAAAATTATGAAAAGAAACTAAAATAAATATTTTTTGGATTTTTGAATTAATTAACAAAAAATCAAAACTAAACAAGGACCCAACAATTAAAGAAAATCCTAGGGATCCAAGTACCACTTCACAAAGTACCACTTCACAAATTTAACAATTATTTAGATCAAAAGAAATTGAGGATTTTAATTAAGATAAAAATTATGAAAAGAAACTAAAATAAATATTTTTTGGATTTTTGAATTAATTAACAAAAAATCAAAACTAAACAAGGACCCAACAATTAAAGAAAATCCTAGGGATCCAATTTCACCAACGCTATGAATACGCATCCCTCATAGACAAGAAATACTTATCCCAATTGGTTTCATTCAATTATATCAATTCTTCCTAATTTCTAATCAACTTCTAATGTCAACCAAGAATCTTAATTTATTCTAATGTCTCTCCCGAGTACGCTAGAACACATCGCTTAATCCTTAATCAACTATATCTCTATGATGATTATTTATCAAGAAATTCATGAAGTTATATGATTCTCTATTGAAGTTGCATAAAGCTCCTACGGTATATCTCTATCCGTATTAACCATATGGTTTTATCTCAATAACCTTGACACATAAATCTCCTTTCAGTCTCATTATGATTAGCCTATCATCTAATTGGTGATCAAGCAATTAGAAGCACTAAGAACAGAGAATAAAACACACAAAAGAGAAGAAGAAATAAAGAAAATTAAAATAAAATTACCAAACCATCATGACGCGGTTACATCGTCACCCTAGAAAAAGAAATTTAGCTACTATTCATAAGAAAAGAAAGAACAAGAATAAAAATAACTATGAAAAACTCCATCATTGTGTTTCTGGACTATTTCTCTGGAACGGCGCTGCCGTTTCTGCGTTTGGAACTGCGCTGTGTTACTGTGCGCAACCCCCTTTTGACTTCCTGTACTGTGCTTGCGCGTCTACTCGTGCTCCTCTCCTGCTATGCTGGGACTGTTGACTTGCGCTCCTTGCGGCACTCCTCTCTTCAGCCTCGCGCAGTGTGGCTTTTATATGTTTTTTCGCAAGTTCAGTAAGAATCCAAATCTTGCATAGGCCTCTCTCAATCTGTTTCGCCTGAGCATTCTTATTTTTTTATTTTCAAAAGTGACATCCAAATTATATTGCAAATCAGGTGGGCTTGTGACAAATCCAAATGCAATTGTAGTGCAAATGTTGATGTGGGCCCTTGCCAATTAAAATTTCAATTCTTCTATTCACTTTTTATCCTCCAGTAATTCAACTTGGGCTTTAGCCTATGAACATGTTTACAATTCCAATTCCAATTCCATATTGAAGCAACAATTCACGTAAGTACAGGCCACTAGCATAGCTTCAATTCTTTTCTTCTAAATTCAATTCCAAACTTCAATTTAATTGTAATCCATCTTTTTGTTCTTGATACTTTCCTAAAAAACAAAATAAGAAAATCATAAGGAAATAACTAATATCTAATTAAAGTTAATTAAATGTAAACATTGACGCTAAAATAAACAAAATAGGAAAACAAAGTCTAATTTGGGCGAAAACGAGATTAAACTCACATAATTGACACAAAAAGCGTGGCTTCACTAGCTATAAAACTAGATAAGCTAGAGCCTTATCACATTGGTTATGACAAAGAGAAGTAAGAAGTATCTCAACAAAAGTCAACACCACATACTCAGGACAGAGCTTCAAAAGCTCAAACTAAACATGCTAAAATAAAGTATGGCTTGTCCAACACCTTTTGCAAAGTGTGTGGAAAGAATGGGCATACTACATCTAGATGCATACATAATAAGCATGCCAAGCATACTCGTCCAGTGACTACTAACAAGAAAAGACCCAAGTCAGTTTGGGTACCTAAAGATAAGATCATACCTATTGCAGATTTTCTTAACAAGAGGAAAGAAACAAGCATCTTGGTACTTGGAAAATGGGTGCTCACGACATATGACAGGAGAAAAATGTATGTTCCAAGAACTTAAAGCCAAAGATGGTGGCTGGGTTACATTTGGAGGAAACCAGAAAGGAAAGATCGGTGGTATAGGTAAAATTGGTAAATACCATTTTCCCTCCATTGACAATTTCTATTAGTTAAAGGCTTAAAACACAATCTGCTAAGTATAAGTCAACTATGTGATAGTGGATATCCTGATTCATTTGACAAGAACATGTGTAATGTTAAGAAAAATGATGGATCACTCTTGTTCACTGCCAAGAGGCAAAACAATTTGTATAAGATTGGCTCGGAGGACCTTACAAATCAAAGTGTCTCATGTCTGGTGTCCATTGAAGATGAGCGCTGGATTTGGCACAAGAGGCTAGGTCATGCAAGCTTGAGGTTAATCTCAAAGTTAAATAAGCATAATCTCGTGAGAGGGCTACCAAACCTTAAGTTCAAATCTAACGCTTTCTGTGATGCATGTCAAAAGGGAAAACAAGTCAAAGGTTCTTTTGAATCTAAGAATGTTGTTAGTACCAATAGACCACTAGAAATGCTACACATTGATATCTTTGGTCCAACAAGGACTGCTTCTGTCAGTGGTAAGAGATATGGTCTTGTCATAGTAGACGATTACATTAGATGGACATGGGTTATGTTCCTAGCTCACAAGGATGAGTCTTTCAAGGTCTTTTCTGTGTTCTGTAAACGTGTACAAAATGAAAAAGGCATGTGTATATCTTCAATTAGAAGTGACCATGGGGGAGAGTTTGAAAATGAGCTATTTCATAAGCTATGTGAAGAAAGTGGCATTCTTCACAACTTCTTAATACCTATAACACCACAGCAAAATGGTGTGGTAGAGATAAAGAAAAGATGTCTTCAAGAGATGGCTAGGACTATGCTCAATGATAATTCTATCCCTAAACACTTCTGGGTTGAAGCTGTTAACACTACCTGCTACATTCAGAACATAATATACATTAGACCTATCCTGAACAATACTCCTTATGAATTGTGGAAAGGACGAAAACGCAACATTTCATATTTTAATCCCTTTGGTTGTAAATGCTATATACCGAATACTAAAGATCAACTTGGTAAGTTTGATGCAAAAGCAGATAATGGAATACTATTAGGATATTCTGAAACTTCAAAAGGCTTTGGAGTTTATAATTCTAGAACTTTAGTGGTAGAAGAATGTATTCATGTCAAGTTTGATGACAAGCAGCCTGATAAGAAATTATCAGAGCTAGATGAAGCTTTTGCAGATCTTGATCTAAATATTTCTGGAGATAAAACTGAAATTAAGGCTGATGATCAAGAAGAAGACTTCCCTCAACAAGAACCATAAACCTCTGCTTCCCAACAAGATAATGTTCAAAGATCTTGGTACTTCAAGAATTATCATCCACAAGATCAGATCATTGAAAACCCCAATAACAAGCTAAGAACCAGATCAACTTTTAGAGAAGAAGATAATTCTGCACTAGTCTCTGAGTTGGAACCAAAGACAGCAGACGAGGCTCTACTGGATGATGGCTGGATTATGGCTATGCAAGAAGAACATAATCAGTTTGAAAGACGTGAAGTTTGGACTCTGGTTCCCCTGCCTAAGGACAAACCAGTTATAGGAACAAAGTGGGTTTACAGAAACAAACTTGATGAAAATGGTAAGGTGGTGAGAAGCAAGGTAAGACTTATTGCTCAAGGTTACTCTCAAGAAGAAGGTATTGACTATACTGAAACATTTTCACATGTTGCTAGACTAGAAGCAATTAGGATTTTACTTTCATTTTCTGCACATCATAGCATTATGCTTTTTCAAATGGATGTTAAAAATGTTTTTCTAAATGGATTTATTAATGAAGAAGTATATATAAAGCAATGATGAGTGGATGCTCAAGATCAGCCATGATGGAGCCTGGATGAAGATGGGGCTTGAAAAATGAAGAAAATGAGCCAAACAGATCCCATCACAGCCTAGCCGTGATGACCATCACGGCCATGATCAAACAAAACTGAAAAGAAAAGAAGGCAAAAGTCAGAGTTCATCACGGCCTAGCCGTGATGCCTATCACAGCCTATCCGTAATGCCTATCACGGCCGTGATAGGACAGCTGAACCAGATCCTCAACAGGCAGAACTGATCACGGCCTGGCCGTGATGAGTATCACGACCGTGACAAACCAAAATTTGAAAGCACGCCCAATTGAGAACCAAAATTTGAATGATTTGCTGCTTTGATAGACAATTGGAAAATTAACGTTAAGGCATGCTCATGAATCAAATGCCAAGTAGCTCGTGAATCTAGGAATAGGTCTTGGGGTGCTTGCAATCTTATAAATCTTGGCTCTTTATGAAAAATCTCATGTTAATCCACCTAAGGAATTAGGATTTAATTTGGGGTTTTAGGCTCATTCCACCTAAGGAATTAGGGTTTGAGTATTTTAGAAGGTTTGATTGTCATAAATGAATTAGGACTTGTGTTAGTAACCATTTCATTGCAATTAAGGGAGGATTAGTGTAGTCTAAACCTCACAATTTCATCCATTTGTTAACCACATCTCTTTGCTTGTTAAGTGTTTGTTAAAATTCCTAAAAGACCAAAAATATTTTATTCTTGTTTGTTTTGTTTTGTTAAGAGCTCCCTTCCATCCAAACGATCGTCTAGATAGTAGTCCGATTTGTGAAGTGGTACTTGTCCGCGATCCCTGAGAACGATATCCGGTCTCACTACCGTATTACTTATACGACTAGGTATACTTTCCTAGAATCGTCAATAAGTTTTTAGCGCTGTTGCCGGGGATCGGTGTGCCAATATCACGAGTACCAAAGGGAACTCCTAATTTAGGCTTTTTCTTTGCTTTCCTACTGTTGTTGTTTTTTTTTTCTTTTTACGTGTTTTCCTCGTAACTGCATAATTGTCCACTTGAAGCTTGACTTGTACTTGCTATATTTGTCGCTGTGCTACTCTATTTGTTTCCTTGTATGCGAGGTACAATTGACCCAGGTGAACTTCAATTCAATCTTGAGATTGAGAAGCTTTGTAGAAAGAATAGAAAGGAAGCCAAAGCAAGAAAGAATAGAGAAGGAGCATCTTCTAGAGTACAAGAACCACAAGTTGAGTTACCAAGTGTGCAAGAATCGCAAGTTGAAGTATCAATTGTCTCCATGGCTGACGACAATGCACAAAGGAGGACAATGGGGGACTATACTACCCCTAAAGTCGATAGATGTGGAACTCCAATTGTTAGACCTGCAGTGGCTTGTAACAACTTTGAGATAAAGGCATCACTTCTCAATCTTGTGCAGCAAAATCAAATTGGATGTTTAGAGAGTGAAGACCCTCATTCTCACATTGGCACATTTATTGAGTTATGTGATACTATCAAGCTGAATGGAGCTTCCGAAGAGGCTATTCGTTTAAGGCTCTTTCCTTTCTCTTTGAGGGATAGGGCTAAGTCATGGCTTCAATCCCATCCTCATGGGAGCATTATTACTTTGAATGATTTGGTGAGCAAGTTCTTATCTCGTTTCTTCCCTCCATCAAGAATGATCAAGTTGCGATCGAAGATCAATGCTTTTGCACAGAAGGATGGTGAATCACTTTATGAAGCATGGGAGAGGTTCAAATCTTTGCTTACTGCTTGCCCAAATCATGAGTTAGAAACATGGCAACAAGTTGCAACCTTTGTCAATGGTCTCAACCGAAATTCTCGAAGTATGTTTGAAGCGGCTGCGGGTGGAACATTGAGTCAAAAGACACCCGATGAAGCAAAGGCCTTGATTGAAATTATGGCTAATAATGATTATCAAATGCCTAGTTCTCGATCAATGGCCAAGAGAGGTGTTTTGGAGCTTGATGAATATAGTGCTCTTAAGGCGCAAATTGCCGCTTTTACCAAGCAATTGGGGTCCATTCAACTACAAAATTCTCCATTACAAGCGGTCCAAGTTCAAGTCGTCCCAGTGTGTGACTTCTGTGGAGGTAACCATGCCAATGGCAATTGTGAAATTAGTGTGGTTGGAGGTTCGGGGCAAGAAGAAGTGAACTACATGGGAAACCGAGGGCCTAAGCATGATCCTTTCTGTAACACCAATAATCCGGGGTGGCGTAGCCATCCTAACTTTGGTTGGAGACAAGGACAAGGCTCAAGTTCCCAAGCAAAGCCTTCTCAAGAGAATTCAAGCAATTTGGAGAATATTCTAGCCCAATTCATGCAAGCAACTCAAGCTAATTTGAAGGGTCAAGAAGCAATGATGAAGAATCAAGATGCCTCCATCAAGAATATAGAGCACCAAATAGGCCAATTGGCAAAGCAAATGACGGAGAGAGCTCAAGGAAAATTTCCGGGAGATACCGAGAAGAATCCAAAGGAGGATTGTAAGGCAATTACTACAAGAAGTGGGAAGGTGGTAGTTCCACAAGAAAAAGAGAGAGAAGAAAAGAGAATTGGTGAGGGAGTTGATGAGGCGATCATTGAAGATGCAACCAATGAAGAACTAGAGACTTCCCAAGCCACTACCTCTAGTCCTATTGTTGTTGAAGTTGAAAAACCAAAGAGAGAAAAATTGGTGGATGAAGAGTTTGCAAGAAAGAAGACTAAAAAGCAAATTCTTGAAGAAGTTGACAATCCTAAGGAGTTGCCACCGTATTTCAAGATACCCTATCCTCAAAGGTTGAAGAAAGAGGTAAAGGATCAACAATTCTCTAAGTTCTTGGATGTGTTCAAAAAGTTGCAAATTAGCATCCCTTTTGCCGAAGCTCTTCAACAAATGCCTTCCTATGCCAAATTTATGAAGGAGATCCTTTCTAACAAGAGGAAGTGGAAGGAGGAGACGGTCATGCTCACGGAAGAATGTAGTGTCATACTCCAAAGGAAGTTAACGGTGAAGATGAAGGATCTGGGTAGCTTTATTATTCCATGTGCTATTGGTCATTTGAACATTGGAAGAGCCTTGTGTGATCTTGGTGCAAGTATCAATCTTATGCCTCTCTCCATCTTCAAGAAATTGGGAATTGGTGAAGTCAAGCCAACCGGGATTTCTCTCCAATTGGCAGATCATTCCATTACGTATCCTTATGGTGTAGTGGAGGATTTATTGGTAAAAGTAGACAAGTTAATCTTTCCGGTAGACTTTGTGGTGTTGGATATTGCGGAAGATAGTGAGACTCCATTGATTCTTGGAAGGCCATTCCTAGCCACGGGTAGGGCTTTGATCGATGTAAATCAAGGGAAGTTGGTGCTTAGAGTCCAAGATGAAAAGGTCACCTTCAATGTTTTTGAAGCAATGAGACATCCAAGCGACAAAGATACATGTATGAGTGTAGACCTTATTAAATCATTGACTAGCAAGAGTATTCAACAAACTTTTGAAGATTCATTGGAAGCGGCTCTTATGGTTGAGAATATAGAAGAAGAGATATGTGAGGAAGAAGTTGAGGTCATGGTTAAATCCCTTGAGGCTTGTCTAGTTTTGAATAATGATAAAGACAAAGTTGTGGAGGATGTGCGGATGGAAGACAAGGGTGAAACACCTATGCTAGAGTTGAAGGAACTTCCATCCCATCTCCGTTATGCTTTCCTTAGAGTGAATTCTTCATTCCCAGTGATCATTAGTAGCGGATTGAACTCCTTAGAGGAAGAGAAGTTGTTGAGAGTGCTTAGAGAGAACAAATCCGTAATTGGGTGGTCTATGTCTGACTTGAAAGGAATAAGTCCCTCATTTTGTATGCACAAAATCCTTTTGGAGGAAAACTTCAAGCCGGTTAGACAACCCCAAATAAGACTTAACCCAAACATGAAAGAAGTTGTAAGGAAGGAGGTTGTGAAGCTTTTGGATGCGGGTATAATTTATCCAATCTCCGATAGTCCATGGGTGAGTCCGGTCCAAGTTGTTCCTAAGAAAGGGGGGATGACGGTTGTTGCAAATGATAAAAATGAACTTATTCCCTCAATGACCATTTCCGGATGGAGGGTTTGTATTGATTATAGAAGATTGAACGAGGCTACAAGAAAAGATCATTTTCCCTTGCCTTTCATTGATCAAATGTTTTAGAGATTGGCGGGTCATGCCTTTTATTGCTTCCTTGATGGATACTCGGGGTATAACCAAATCGTGGTTGACCCAAAGGACCAAGAGAAGACCGCTTTTACTTGTCCCTATGGCGTCTATGCATATCGGAGGATGCCATTCGGGTTGTGTAATGCACCCGCCATTTTTCAAAGGTGCATGCTTTCCATATTCTCTGATATGACTGAAAAATTCATTGAGGTATTTATGGATGATTTTTTCGTATTTGGTAATTCTTTTGATGATTGTCTGAAAAATCTTGCATGTGTTTTGAAAAGATGCTAAGAAACTAACCTTGTTCTAAATTGGGAAAAATGTCACTTCATGGTTAGGGAAGGTATAATTCTTGGTCATAAGATTTCATCATGGGGGATAGAAGTTGATAAGGCAAAAATTGAAGTAATCGAAAAACTTCCCCCTCCCATGAATGTGAAAGGTGTTAGAAGCTTCTTAGGGCATGCGGGTTTCTATAGGAGATTTATAAAAGACTTTTCAAAGATTGTAAAACCCTTGTGCAAACTTTTGGTAGTTGATACTCCTTTTATGTTTGATGATGATTTCATGCATGCTTTCCAACTTTTAAAGGAAAAACTCACCACCGCACCGGTCATTGCACTTCCAGATTGGAGTTTGCCATTTGAGTTAATGTGTGACGCAAGCGATTATGCGGTGGGGGCCATCTTATGTCAAAGGAAAAATAAAATGCTGCATGTTATTTACTATGCTAGTCTTGTACTGAATGACGCTCAATTAAACTATACCACGACTGAAAAAGAATTGCTTGCTGTAGTTTTTGCATTTGATAAGTTTAGATCTTACTTGATTGGCTCTAAAACTATTGTGTACACTGACCATTCCGCTTTGAAGTATCTCATGACTAAACAGGATGCCAAGCCAAGGCTCATTAGGTGGATACTATTGCTCCAAGAAATTGATTTAGATATAAAGGACAAGAAAGGAGTGGAGAATGTGGTAGCCGACCATTTGTCTAGGCTTCCACAAGCAGATATTCAAGCAAAATATGAGTTGCCAATTCAAGAAGAATTCCCAGATGAGAGGTTGTTTAGGGTGCAAGTGGCACCTTGGTTTGCGGACATTGCAAATTATAAGGCCGCAAACAAGATTCCGAAGGACCTCAATGCACAAGAAAGGAAGAAGCTCATCCATGATGCTAAATACTATGTATGGGATGAACCTTACCTTTTCAAAAGAGTTTTGGATGGAATTCTTAGAATATGTATTCCAGAAGAAGAGATTAATGGGGTTTTGACACATTGCCACAACTCACCTTATGGAGGACACTTTGGTGGTGAGAGAACCGCCATGAAAGTCTTGCAAAGTGTTTTATTTTGGCCTACCATTTTTAAAGACTCTAGAGCTTGGGTAATGAGGTATGACAAGTGTCAAAGAACCGGAAGTATATCCAAGAGAAATGAGATGCCTTTGAAGGGTATTTTAGAGGTGGAGCTCTTTGATGTGTGGGGAATCGACTTCATGGGTCCTTTCCCATCATCCTACAACGACAAGTATATTCTGGTTACGGTTGACTATGTGAGTAAATGGGTAGAAGCTGTCCCAACTATGAAAGATGATGCAAAAGCGGTGGTTAATTTTGTGAGGAAGAACATTTTTACCCGATTTGGAACCCCTAGAGCCATTATTAGTGATGGGGGGTACTCATTTTTGCAACAAAGAGTTCAATACGGTGCTTGCCAAGTTTGGAGTCAATCATAAAGTTGCCGCACCATACCACCCACAAACTAGTGGGCAAGTGGAGTTGTCTAATCGGGAATTAAAGAGGATCTTGGAGAAAACAGTGAATAATGAGAGAAAAGATTGGGCAAAGAAGCTGGATGATGCACTTTGGGCTTATCGAACTGCATTTAAAACACCTATTGGTATGTCACCCTACCAATTAGTGTTTGGAAAATCATGTCACCTTCCGGTAGAGCTCCAACATCGTGCTTTTTGGGCAGTGAAAGCCTTGAACTTTGATACGAAGCTGGCTATGGACAAGAGACTTTTGCAATTGAATGAGTTGGATGAATTTCGACTCTTGGCATATGAGAGTGCAAGAATCTATAAGGAAAGAACAAAGTTTTGGCATGACAAGTACATTTTTCCAAAGCATTTTGAAGAAGGCCAATCAGTTTTGCTCTTTAACTCACGTCTCAAGCTATTTCCGGGCAAGTTGAGATCAAGGTGGTCGGGTCCATTCCATGTCAAGTCAGTTTCTCCATTTGGTGCGGTTGAACTGGAGGATCCATCGTCCGGAAGAACTTTCACTGTTAATGGGCAAAGGCTCAAGCACTATCTTGGAGGAGACTTTGATCGTCAAACAGTCTCCATCCCTCTTAAAACACCCTCTGAGAGATCATCTGCCCGTCAAACTAGTGACGTTAAAGAAGCGCTTATTGGGAGGCAACCCAAGTTCTCTTTCCCTTTTCCACTCGTTTTTGAATTTGACTCTTGAATAATTTGAGAAGATCAAGAAAAAAAATCATAAATTAATAGATTTGTTAAGTGTTTTTAGGGTAAGAAGGAAGGAGAAGCACAAAGGGCAGGGAAAAACAAAGTCAGCAACCATCACGCCCAGGCCGTGACACTGGTCACGGCCGTGATGAGCCAGCCATGAAGATCAGAAAGGATCACGGTCCAGCCGTGATAGCCATTACGGGCGTGATGAGAGGACCCTGAAGATCAGGGAGCATCACGACCGTGACACATTTTCCAGCATCCCTTTGCCTGGGCATGTAAGCCAGCACCCGCTACCACCTCGGTGAGTTGTTCCATTTTTCTCCTCTCTCCGACTTGATTATTTACATTGGGGACAATGTAAGTTTTTAAGCTTGGGGTAGGGGTATTTTTGCAAATTTTGAATTTTTTGCATTTTTCATGTTGCATTCATATAGGCATAGTTTTGCATGATCATATGATTAGATTAACCCTTGCTTAGATTATGCATCCAATTGTGAGAACTTAATACCAAATAAATTGAGATAGTGAATTTTTGAACCCAATTTTTTATTCTTGTGATGAGGCTACAAATAAAAATGCTTGAGATGATCTTTGATAGTTGATAATTAGCATGTGGTTCCGTAGATTTGTGTTTCTCATTGATTTTTAAACTACTAAATGTGAGATTTTTGAGCCAAAAGGGGTACTCACTAAATATACCCCATTCTTGTGATAGAGTGTTTTATTCCTCTTGGATTGTATTCTCTAGAACTTGACTCGAAACCGTTTTGAAGCTTAAAAATTTTTGAAAACATTTTTGAAAATGATTGAGGCACTAGGTATTTTTCCGGCCTTCTGAGCTTTGATTGACTAAATGCTACCCCTTAGTTGCTCAATTTTGAGCCTGAAAGAATAAAATACTTTTCTTGGTACCTTGAATTACTTTGATAAATATGCTTGGTATGGAACCTTTTAAAGTATTACAAAAAGGGTAGAAAGGTAGTTGAAAAAGTATGAGATGAGAAAGTCCAAATATTTCTCTTGAATTGAAAATCTCCCCTTCTCCAAATCAAAAAAAAAAATTATAGAGAAGGGGATGACAAAAGGAAGTGAGAAATAAAATAAAAAGAAAGAAAGAAAGGCGGAAAAATAAATCAAAACCCAAAAGGTATTTCAGAAGGTGTCATGCTTTGCAATGCTTGATATTTTGTTTAGCCTTCTTGAAATTTCCTTTTCTTGATTTCCCCACCTAACGATTAATCCCATGACCCCGTTACAACCAAAGTAAAAGACCCCTTGATTCTTATTTGTTTTCATTAATAAAGTAGAGATCCGGTTAATAGTCAAGCTTATGGTAGAATTCATTCCTTGCGGAAATTGAGCGAATTGTCATATATCCTTAAACACTTGAGTGAGGTGAGAAAGAGTGCTCGAATCAGTGAGAACATGAGTCTAAGAAACCTAAGCTTCTAATTGGACTTGAAATTGATTGTCTCTTGGTGAATTATTTGAAAATGCCTGTTACTTGGATTAGTAACTCGGGTTCTTGGTTCACTATCCATGCTCTGATTATTTATTATTCTGGCCTTGGTGATTGCTTGAGGATAAGCAAAGTCTTAAGCTTGGGGTGATTTGATGAGTGTGATTTCACCTCATATTTCATGTACATTTTGCATGCATTTTTATATAGTTTAGGCATATTTAATTTGATTTTTAGTTAGTTTTTATCTTGGAATGGGTAAGGCGGTTTTGTGGTGTTGTTTTGCAGAAATTAAGGATTAAATGCTCAAGATCAGCCATGATGGAGCCTGGATGAAGATGGGGCTTGAAAAGTGAAGAAAATGAGCCAAACAGAGCCCATCATGGCCTAGCCGTGATGACCATCACGACCATGACCAAACAAAACTGAAAAGGAAATAAGGCAAGTCGTGATGCCTATCACGGTCATGATAGGACAACTGAACCAGATCCTCAACAGGCAGAACTGATCACGGCCTGGCCGTGATGAGCATCACGGCCGTGACGAGCATCACGACCGTGACAAACCAAAATTTGAAAGTGCGCCCAATGCAGAACCCGTCACTGCCTGGCCGTGATGGCCGTCACGGCCTTGCTGTGATGGCCATTACGGCTGTGACGCGCATTATTTGAATCCAATTCTATAAATAAGGCATCAGGAGCAGACTGAAAAGAAGAGGGGGACTTTTGGAGACTTTTAACCTAGGCGGCTGGAACCCTAAAAAGTGACGTTCTCTCTGCTCTTGGACTGGAAGAAGCTTGGAGGATTCTTCATGGAGTTTTCTTCATCTCTCCTTTCTTTCTCTTTTGTAGTTTCCCTTATCATGAGTAGCTAAATTCCCTTCTTGTTGGGGTTAGATGTTTGCTTTTCTGAACTTGGTTATTTCTTGACTTGGTTTTAATGCAAGTTCCTACTTCTTTATGAGTATTTGATTCTATGCTTAATGCTTTTCTTGGTTTGATCACCCTTGGAATGATTTGTTACTTTGATAGACAATTGGAAAATTGATGTTAAGGCATGCTCATGATCAAATGCCAAGTAGCTCATGAATCTAGGAATAGGTCTTGGGGTGCTTGCAATCTTATATATCTTGGATCTTTATGCAAAATCTCATGTTAATCCACCTAAGGAATTAGGGTTTAATTTGGGGTTTTAGGCTCATTCCACCTAAGGAATTAGGGTTTGAGTATTTTAGAAGGTTTGATTGTCATAAATGAATTAGGACTTGTGTTAGTAACCATTTCATTGAAATTAAGGGAGGATTAGTGTAGTCTAACCCTGACAATTTCATCCATTTTTTAACCACATCTCTTTGCTTGTTAAGTGTTTGTTAAAATTTCTAAAAGACCAAAAACATTTTATTCTTGTTTGTTTTGTTTTGTTAAGAGCTCCCTTCCATCCAAACGATCGTCTAGATAGTAGTCCGATTTGCGAGGTGGTACTTGTCCGCGATCCCTGAGAACGATATCCGGTCTCACTACCGTATTACTTGTACGACTAGGTATACTTGCCTAGAATCGTCAACAAGCAACCTCCGGGTTTTGAGAGTGAAACCCATCCAGAACATGTTTACAAGCTTTAGAAAGCTTTATATGGACTTAAGCAAGCATCTAGAGCATGGTATGATAGGCCAAGTTCATTTTTAATGGAAAATTGATTTAGTAAAGGAAAGGTTGATACAACTCTGTTTAGAAAGTCCATTAAGTATAATTTCACAGCTGTGCAAATATATGTTGATGATATTATTTTTGGTGCTACTAATGAATCACCGTGCAAGGAATTCTCTAAGTTAATGCAGAAAGAATTTGAAATGAGCATGATGGGAGAACTCAAATTCTTCCTTGGATTTCAAGTTAAGCAATCAGTGGACGAGATGTACATTCATCAAACAAAGTATACAAAGGAATTCTTAAAGAAGTTTACGATGGATAACTACAAGTCAATGAATACCCCTATGCACTCCACTTCCATACTGAACAAAGATGATAAAGAGAAAAAGGTAGACCAAAAGGTATATAGAGGTATGATAGAATCTCTCTTATATCTTACTGCGTCTAGGCCTGATATTATGTTCAGTGTATGTTTGTGTGCTCGATTTCAATCTGATCCTAGAGAATCTCACTTATCTGTAGTTAAGATAATTTTTAGATATTTAAAAGGTACTACTAATCTGGGTTTGTGCTTTAAGAAAAATGAAGATTACAGATTAGTTGGTTTTTGTGATGCTGACTATGTTGGAGATAGAATTGAAAGAAAAAGTACTACTGGAGGATGTCACTTCATTGGAGCTAACCTTGTCTCATGGTCAAGCAAAAGACAAAGTATCATTGCCTTATCAACTGCAGAAGCTGAGTATATTTCAGCTGCAAGTTGCTGCTCACAACTTCTATGGATCAAACATCAATTGGAGGATTACAATGTGTTTGTAAGTAGTATTCCACTTATGTGTGATAATACTGCTGCAATAAATCTATCTAAGAATCCAATTTTGCATTCTAGAGCTAAGCACATAGAGATTAAACATCATTTTATTAGGGATTATGTGCAAAAAGGTGTGTTTGATATACAATTTGTAGATACTCGCCATCAATGGGCAGCTATCTTTACTAAACCTCTTGCAGAGGACAGATTTATCTTTATTAGGAAGCATCTGAATATGTTATGTGTAGATTGATATAAGCGTCCAGACCTGAGAATGTTGTTCTGATAAATATACGTCTATAGATTTTTTTCGTCCAATGCATGTTAAAAATTTTGCATCTAGAGCATGATAAAACTTATTTGCGTCTATTGCATATTCAACTGCGCGTCTACTGCATAACCCGTCTACTACTTCTGCTTGCCGCGTCCATTGCATGTTAATATGTGTGTCCATACTTGCTTATGGTTGAACCCTTCTATGCATATATTTGTTAAATGCATTTATTTTGTCTTATAGACATATTTATCTAGTATATTCTCTTTGCTGAGTCAGTAACTTCCATCAATCTCATCAAGACCTTTTTATAGTTTCAAAATACAAACGCCGTTTTATTCTTTATGACATGTCTTGTCAATTTCTTTTAATTAATTTCCAAAAGAAAAACCTTTGAAATTCAAAACCTTTTTAAGTAAGTTTCTTTCCCTCTTAAAAACCTTTCGCTACCCATCTTCCCTGACATCTATCTCTCTCAAACTCTCGAGCTCTTTGTTTCCCCTGTCTCTTAACCCTAACCTTCAAACCTCAAAAATGACTTTAACTTCAATCCTTGTCCATTCCTACGTCACCGATACTCTGAACATGGCGATTGAACACCACTTCAATTTCGGAATTCTGAAAGAGTATAACTTGGATGTTAGCAAGTACATAAATGCTGCTGGATGGGATAATACGTTCTTAGAGAAAGTCTCTATCTACCCCAATCTCATTAGAAACTTCTGGAGGAAACCTACAATCACTAAAACTGAGATTATTGGCTTCGTGTTGGGAAAGAAGGTGATTGTCTTTGAGAAGACCATTTCTGATGCTATTGCATGTGCCCAAGAGGGTTTGGTGATTTCTGACACTTGGGAGGAAGACCTAGGTGGTTCTGAGACCATTTTTGTTACCCTAATGAAGGAAAACACCATAAGAACTCACTACTGGAAGTCTGCTGAATTGAAGGCTGAAATCAGAATCCTCCATCAAATTCTGAACAAGAGTATTCTACATAAGACTGGCTCCAAGGACAACCTTTCTGCTCTTCACAAATTCTGCCTGTGCAATCTCTTCTTAGAAACCAAAATCAACCTTCCTTGGATTCTGTTTGACAGATTCAAACATGCGATGCAAAATAGAAGGAATCTCTCTGCCATTCCCTACATTCATCTTCTGTCAAAAATCTTCAAGCATCAAGGTGTTAATGATGTCCTTGCTGCTATGTCTGAGGAAGAGCAGAATAAGATTCTAACCGAGAAAGGGATGTCCGCTGCTGATTTTGGGAGAAGCAATCTCTCAGGCATGCAACTGAGTACTTACAAGCAAATTGCTCTAGCCAAGGCAGAAGAAGCAATGAAGATCAAGGAAGAAATGATTGGGGCCAACAATGCTGAAGTCCTAAGTATAAAAAGAGGAACTAGGCATAGAACCACTGCAGCAAGGAAACCTGCCCCTAAGAGGCCAACTGGTGGCATTGTAATTAGGGAACCTACTGCTGCTCCTGCTCAGAAGAGGCAAAGAAGAATCTTCCTCTCACGCAGTGAGGATGAGGAAGCAGATGAGGACAAAGTTCCTATCAATACCATCCTGAAGAAGCAGAAGGCTTCTGCTGATACTGCTGTTGTCACTGCTGTTGAGGCCTTTGTGCCTGTTTCAACTCAGACCAGGAGGCAACTAGTCAGGAAAGCTAAGGCCACTATGGTAACTCTGCCAGCTAATGACTCTGTTCAATTAGCAGTAGATGCCCTAGTGTCTAGTCTTGAGTCTTTGCCTATTAGTTTTGAAAATAGGAATGTTGTTGATGATGTCTACATTCCATCCCTACCTTCACCATAAACAAATTCCTCACTAGACCAACCACAAATAGCCTCACCCACAAGACCAACATTCCAACCTATTATCCCTGCCAATGACCCCTGGTTCAAACAACTGGATAATGGAATCATACTAGGAGCCCCCTGTCACAAAAATAGAAAAACCAGATTCCTTTACATTCCACCCTCTATTTACTATGATGGCCAAGCTGAAAACTGGGACAAAGTAAAAACAGATTGGAAGATCTGGTATCACAAACATGAACCTGAACCCGTCTCTACCAGACCTTTTTATCCCCTTCCTGAGTATGACTATGAACCTGAAACTGTCATCTACCCCTGGCATTCACCTTACCCTGACATTCCCACTAACCTTCCACCATCCAAACTGTACAATCACCTTGGACCACTCATTACTCACCTACCCCTAAGGAAATTCCCTCCCAGAAAAATCTATCCAAACCTAGTAAAATTTCCACCCTTCAAGCCCTTCACTGAAGGAGTTGAGAGACACATCATCTCTGATTGGCACACAGACCCTGCCAAGAAGGATCTCACCAATGTGATCTACAAAAGATCCAGACCATTAAGACACATTCCATTCATCATGGACAAAAACACCAAGTGATCTTAGAATGTAACATCCTAAAATTCTAATATAATTAATTTGAAAAATAAAATAAAAAATGAAATAAATAAATAAATAATAATGATATAATAAAAAAATATGATTAAGAGGTTTAGTGGTGAGAATTTATTAGTATAAAATTTATTAGAATTGGTTAGTGAATACAAAAGAAATATTAAATTAAAATAAATATATGAAGAAAAAAAGAGAATTAGTATATATATATATAGAGAGAGAGAGAGAGTAAACTTGTGCCTGACTCACAAGTTTTAAAAATAAATAAATAAAACCCTGAAATGCGCACAGTGTGTGTGTGTGTGTGTGTGTGTGTGTGTGTGTGTGTATATATATATATATATATATATATATATATATATATATATATATATATATATATGTATGTATGTATGTACATTAGCAGCAGTACGAAAAAGGGAGCGCCGCATAGTGTAATTGGCACGCCGCCCATAGTGAGTTTAGGAAGGGAGGTGCTCCTGAGACGCATTACTTTTTTTGGGTAGTGCAATCGTGACACGGAAGGGTAGAAGATTTTTTTCTCAGAGACAGTAGTTTTATCATACATATTTTTTTGAGCACTTTGGAGGTCTTCGAGAGGTGAGTAACAATATCTTTTAATAACCCTTTCCATGCTACATGTGTTTGCTGTGTTGAGCGATTTACCTATGATTTTGAGAAATTTTAATTGAATGATGCATGTTATTGATAAACTATTTTTTTAGGGGTTTTGAATTAAAATAAAAAAATTATTAAATTGGATATTTATTCTTGTTACTGATGACATGAAATATATGACTGGTAATTGTATTAGTTGAATGACGTGCTTATTGGTGTATGCTATGTCATGTGAGTTTATTTGACATGCATGATAAGATCAAATATTTAATTTTTGGTAAATGAGTTGTTACACGTATGAGACATGAAATTGTGCCTTATGATGAATTGAATGATGTTTGTCGCAATACCACCTATAATAGAGGTATCGAAGAGAAATACCGCCTTAAGGGGTATCAAAAGTAACATCACCATGTGATTGGGATGTCGAAAATGAGTAATACCACCTAAAAAGGAGTATCGAAAGTAACACCGCCACAGGTTGGGGTGTCGAAAAAGGAGAAATACCACCATGTGCACATGGGAGGTATCGAAATGGAAATGTCCCCGATAGGAGGGTGACATCGAAACACTCCTCATGAGTAGGGGTGGGCAATGGGACGTCATTGTCGTGTGATGTGTGAATATATGGCATGCCGGCAAGAGGCCAATTTAATTAGGAGGTCTTCGAACCGCTTGGATTAAACTAGAATTTATCTGGTATATGGAAAGTGATGTATTGAGATGAGATTATTATTGATATTAAAAGTATTTTCTTTTATATATATTATTTGAAAAATTAGTGGGTGCCATGGACAGTTTTTACGGTTACCGCGCCGGCTGAGGACAATGCTATTTTCAAAAATATTTTATAAAACTGTATTGTTGATCACTGGGATTTTATATCTCATTATAAGTATTGTTTTCAGAGCACGAGGAAGACGTCATTGAAACTGAAGAGGCGCGAAGACTTAGTGGATTCTATTAGTTATTCTTTCTAGTTTGGTTAGTATTTTCTTCAATAAGGAGCCGTATGTGGCTAGACACATGTTTATTTATCGTTGGGGTTGTTAGTAGACGCCCGGTATTGAGGCTTGTGGTTTTCATTTATAATTATATTCATTACATGGATATTTTATTACTATTTTATTTAATATGAGGTATTTCCTACTTAGTTATTTGAGAAAAAATTTATGACTTGTGTTTTTTTTAATTAAATGTTTTAAAGGATTTTTATTGATATTAATTTGGGTTACCAATGTAACGAAGGGCGTTACATTTATGGTATCAGAGCAGTTCGATTCTAAATCGGACTGTGGTAGTGGGACTTTTTCTAAAGCAAAACTTGGGCGCATAGGATGCTTGTTAGAGTTATAAATGCTGCATATTATTCTTTGCGATATTGGACCTGATCAAACCAATATTTCATTGGTAGTGAGCAGATTTATGACGATTAATGGGCGAGGGACGAACGTTGCACTTGCACCAGCTTTGGATTGTATAGCCAGAGTTATGCAAGTGCAGGACCCTTAGCACGTGTGACTTTCCGAATTCAAGAAGAGTAACCCGCCATCATTCTGAGGCAGCTTAGATCCGAAGGAGACTGAATTTCTTCAACTCGTACAGGAGAAAATTTACTCTATTGTTTGATTCAGGAGCAACACATCCTTTTATATATCCTACATGTGTGAAATTTGGAGTTGCCTATCTTTCTTTTGCCCTTTGATCCATGTGTTTCTACTTCTATGGGGGATAATCTTATTTCTTCTAGTTCTTGTTTAAATTGTTTTCTTGTGCATCGGGACGTGCCTTATATCTTCGATCTTATTTGTTATCTATGTCTGGGTTAGATGCTATTCTTGGTAAGGAGTGATTGTCTTTTAGACTCGTTGTCATAAAGCACTCTAATAGAACTATTTATATTTTTTATATCTCTTCACAACCAATGTCTATTGATTTTCTTCGGTGTCAACCCTTATTGTATTGGTTGCTTCTTCTAATAAGTGCTTAGCTGGGGGAACTCAAGGATCGATACATACTCTAGTTTTCTGGTGAGGTGGGGATTTATAGTGACGTGACAGTAATACTCATAGCATGTGAGTAAAACACTTTCTTAAAACCTTAATGGAATGAATTATTGAAGGATGTGATCTCTTAATTTGTTTTGATTTTTTTTAATGTGGAAATTGAGATTTTCACCTGTATATTTGTCTGATATGAAGAATCGAGGTTTTGAGATTCTTGATTATTGATTTGGGATTCTTAAAATGTTTTAATGTTATTTGATGAATTAATTTGACAAATTTTTTAAATTTTTTTTTAAGATTCTTTTAATTGTGGTTTTGTTTCTTTTGTTGTGGTGTATATGTGGCTCCTTAGTTTTATTTTCGTACAAAATGTGTAGTCCTATCTCATTTGTGTTTACACTACTTGAATTAACTTTTTCTTGTTGTTTGATAGCAAAATCGCAAATCTCACTTGAATTGATTTTTCTATTTCATATTTGGAAGCATTGCTTCACTTTGTCAAGTCACTAACATTTGAATTAGTTTCACTTTGCCAAATTCAAATTAGACTTATTTGGAATCACAATTTGCTCATGTATACTGACGCACGACTTCACTCTGTAGTGATTTTTATCGGATCCTAATTAATTTTTTTTTAAAATTATAGTATGAGTCAAATTCCACTTTAGTCAATGGTAAGAAATATGTTTGATTTTGTAATAACTTTTGAGTGATTTTAGTGGAAAAAATTTATTGGAGTATGAGGTTATATGTGGGCAATATGCAATTGAACAAAGTAACTATTATGGATATGTATCTTTTACCTAGGATAGATGAGCTTAGATCAATGGAGTAGAGTAGTGGTTGATTCTAGTAAAGTAGATGCAGGGATAGGGTGAGAGAAGCCTAAGACAATGACAAGTGTGAGAAGTTTCCTAGAATTGGGGGAGTATTATAGAAATTTATAAAAGAGTTCTCTAGACTAACCTTACCTCTAACCAAGATGACTAAAAGGAAAACCGCTTGTACGAGATAAAGTTCGAAGTTTTATTTTTATGATCATAAGAACCTTAAATAGTTGTTAAAAAAAAAGGAGAGAAAGTTAAATATAAGGGAAAGAAGGTTGATAAAATTTCCTAGGAACTATGATTTTTTGAGTTGAAGTAGCATCCAGGAAAAGCCAATGTGGTGGCATATGCTTTGAGTAGGAAGTCCCTACACGTGTCAAGCTTGATGGTACAAGAGCTGAACCTCATGGGAGAGTTTAGGGACATGAATCGGGAGGTGTTGGATGTGTCCTTAAATGCCTTATGTTTGAAGCTGAATAGGTTGGAAATTAATAGTGACCTTAGAGATGAGGTTAGACGGGAACAACTTTTAGACCAAGAGTTGCTGTCTCGGTTGGGACAAGAGGGTTATGAGTTGTCTATTGATGGGCTAGTGAAGTTTAAGAATAGGATCGTTGTTCCTAAGGAGGGGAGCCTTAGAGAGAAGATATTAGAGAAAGCTCATAAGGGAAAGTTTACCATACATCCTGGAATAACTAAGATGTACCAAGACCTTAAGAGGATGTATTGGTGGCCAGGAATGAAAAAGGATGTGGCTAGCTTCGTAACTAGGTGTTTAGTGTGCCAAAAGGTTAAGATAGAACATCAGAAGCCTTCGGGGTTGTTGCAGTCCTTGGAGATTCCAGAATGGAAGTGGGAAAGAATTTCTATGGACTTTGTGATGGGGTTACCTAAGACGCGTTTGAGCTTAGACGCTATTTGGGTGATAGTGGATAGGCTGACCAAGTCCGCCCACTTCTTGCCAATTAAGGCAACCTATAGATTAAACAAGTTGACATACCTCTATATCAAGGAAATAGTCAAGCTTCATGGGATACCCACATCCATAGTGCCGGATAGAGACCCGAGGTTTACCTCTAGATTTTGGATAGCTTTTCAGCAAGCCTTTGGGACTAAGTTGAACCTTAGCACAACCTATCATCCACAAACGGATGGTCAGTCAGAGCAGACCATTCAGACTCTTAAGGACATGCTTAGGGCGTGTGTCTTGGATGAAGGAGGGAGTTGGGATAGATTCCTACCTATCATTGAGTTTGTGTATAACAATAGTTATCATGCTAGTATAGGTGAGAAAACATTGATAGGACCTGAATTGGTCCAGGAAACCTCCGAGAGAATCAAAATGATTAGGGAGAGGATGTGCACGATGACTAAAGTAGACAAAGAGCTATGCCGACAAAAGGAGAAAACCTCTAGAATTCCAGGAAAGTGGGCATGTATTTTTGAGAGTCACTCCTAAGATGGGGGTAGGGAGGTCGATGAAAGTCCGCAAGCTAAATCCTCGTTTCATGGGACCTTTCCAAATCCTTAAAAGAGTCGGGCCTGTTGCTTATCGATTGGCTCTTCCGCCACAGTTGGCAAACCTTCATGATGTTTTCCATGTGTCACAACTCAGAAAATATGTGCCTAATAAATCTCACGTGATAGCTCCCGAGTTTGCACAATTGAAGGATAATTTGATCTATAAGCCAAAGCCTAGTCAAATCCTAGACAAGAGCACTAAGACTCTAAGGAACGAGGCAATTCCATTGGTGAAAGTGTTATGGGACGGATTGACTCCTGAGGAAGCCACTTGGGAGATGGAGGAGGACATCGTGCGTCAATACCCAGATTTTATTATCTAAGGTATGGTAACCTTTAAGTTTGAATATGCCATATGTTAAAATGAGTGCGTGAGTATGAGGCGAATTTCGGGGACGAAATTCTTTAAGGAGGGGAGAAAATGTAACATCCTAAAATTCTAATATAATTAATTTGAAAAAAATAATAATAAAATAAATAAATAATAATGATATAATAAAAATAAAATATGATTAAGAGGTTTAGTGGTGAGAATTTATTAGTATAAAATTTATTAGAATTGGTTAGTGAATACAAAAGAAATATTAAACTAAAATAAATATATGAAGAAAAAAAGAGAATTAGTATATATATATACATATATATATATATATATAGTGAACTTGCGCCTGACTCACAAGTTTAAAAAAAAGAAAATAAATAAATAAATAAATAAAACCCTGAAATGCGTACAGTATATATATATATATATATATACATACATACATACATACATACATTAGCCGCAGTACGAAAAAGGGAGCGCCGCATAGTGTAATTGGCACGCCGCCCATAGCGAGTTTAGGAAGGGAGGTGCTCCTGAGACGTGTTCCTTTTTTTTTGGTAGTGCAATCGTGACACGGAAGGGAAGAAGATTTTTTTTTTCCAGAGACAGTAGTTTTATCATACATATTTTTTGAGCGCTTTGGAGGTTTTCGAGAGGTGAGTAATAATATCTTTTAATAACCATTTCCATGGTACATGTGTTTGTTGTGTTGAGCGATTTACCTATGATTTTGAGAGATTTTAATTGAATGATGCATGTTATTAAACTAATTTTTTAGGGGTTTTGAATTAAAATAAAAAATTATTAAATTGGATATTTATTCTTGTTACTGATGACATGAAATATATGATTGGTAATTGTATTAGTTGAATGACATGATTGTTGGTGTATGCTATGTCATGTGAGTTTATTTGACATGCATGATAAGATCAAATATTTAATTTTTGGTAAATGAGTTGTTACACGTATGAGACATGAAATTGTGCCTTATGATGAATTGTATGATGTTTGCCGCAATACCACCTATGATAGGGGTATCGAAGAGAAATACCGCCTTAAGGGGTATCGAAAGTAACATCGCCATGTGGTTGGGATGTTGAAAATGAGTAATACTACCTAAAAAGGAGTATCGAAAATAACACCGCCACAGGTTGGGGTGTTGAAAAAGGAGAAATACCACCATGTGTACATGGGAGGTATCGAAATGGAAATGTCCCCGACAGGAGGGTGACATCGAAATACTCCTCATGAGTAGAGGTGGGCAATCGGACGCCATTGTCGTGTGATGTGTGAATATATGGCATGCCAGCAAGAGGCCAATTTAATTAGGAGGTCTTCGGACCGTTTGGATTAAACTAGAATTTATCTGGTATATTGAATGTGATGTATTGAGATGCGATTATTATTGATATTAAAAGTATTTTCTTTTATATATATTATTTGGAAAATTAGCGGGTGTCATGGACAGTTTTTCCGGTTACCGCGCCAGCTGAGGACAATGCTATTTTCGAAAATATTTTATAAAACTGTATTGTTGATCACTGGGATTTTATATCTCATTATAAGTATTGTTTTCAGAGCACGAGGAGGACGTCATTGAAACTGAAGAGGCGCGAAGACTTAGTGGATTCTATTAGTTATTCTTTCTAGTTTGGTTAGTATTTTCTTAAATAAGGAGCCGTATGTGGCTAGACACATTTGTTTATTTATCGTTTGGTTTGTTAGTAGACGCCCGGTATTGAGGCTTGTGGTTTTCATTTATAATTATATTCATTACATGGATATTTTATTACTATTTTATTTAATATGAGGTATTTTCCTACTTAGTTATTTGAGAAAAATTTTATGACTTGTGTTTTTTTTAATTAAATGTTTTGAAGGATTTTTATTGAAATTAATTTGGGTTACTAATGTAACGAAGGGTGTTACATAGCACCTATGGTAGAGCTGCTGACTTTGTTGATACATTGATGTATGAGATGTTGATGTGGGAGTTTAGACACTTTAGAATTGACAGAGTTGCAAACTTTGTCCCTCCAACTTGGCTAAGTCATAATGAGGAAACCAAGATTGGGATCAGGCCATACATGATCTGTCCTAGGCTACCCATGATTGATCTCAATAAAGACAAGGATAAGAAGAAGCAGAGAAACACTGGCAAGATGCCTTCTCCTGACAGCTGCATAATCAATCCAGCAACAATCAATCTCACTGACCAAAATGTGATTGATTACTGGTTGACTCAACCAACTGAAGATATTCAAGAGGATGTTGCTGTGGACATCTGGATGACTCACATGGTGGCATGTGCACAGGAAGCTTCCTCCTCTGAACTGACTACTGAAGAAAAGAAATTTATTCCTAAATTCAGAGGGAAGTGTGGCCTTGCTTATTGCAGATTCCTTATCTATAAGGACGTCATTGGCATTCCTATCATAAGTCCTATTTTTGAATATGACCATATCCATTGGGGAAAGTAATTGCCTCCACCAGCGCTGCAATATGCTGCTTCACCTCCATCCTCTCCACCATCAGAGCACACGGAAGAAGAAATCATCATTGAGGACATGACAATTGAAGAAGTGAAGTCTAATCCTCAAGTGGACGTGGTTCAACCTGCAGCTGAGGTTGAAGAAGTTGCTGAGTCCATTCCTAGACAAAGCACTTCTGAGAAGCACCTTCTCGACCACTGGCTCTAACTGTCATTCATCCAACAGAGCAACCTCAAACTTCAAGACCGTTAGATACTGTTCCAAGTCAAGCCTATGCTCAGAATAGTGCTGAAAGCTCAAGATTCTCACTCTCACTGCCTCCAAACTTTGAAGAAATTATTGGCAGAATTATAGATGAAAAAGCAGAGAGTAAGGTCAAAGAACAAGAGAAAGAGCAAGTAGCTGAAACCCTGGTTCCAACAAACATCATGATGAACCAGATGATGAACATCATGCTTCAATTCCAACAGAGTCAAAATCTACCAACTCGGATTGCTCCTCCTCCACCTCCACCCTCTTCTAAGGCTTTTCCTTTATTATTTCCCATACTGACAATGATGGTCCACTCATTTTACCTTTTTGTCTGATGACAAAAAAGGGGGAGAAAGGAAAGAGAATTAAATTTCATATGAAAAGTCAGTTTTTTTTTTGAAAAGTATATACTTGTCTGCATATGCATGTCTCCTTCTATTTATACTTTGACATGATTTGCTATGCTAATATAAATATTGTTCGGATATATCTATCTAGATAGCTCTGATACTGTATAGCTCTGATACTGTTTGATATGATATACTTTCAATTGCTCTGAAATTTGTTTAAAGTTGATAAAGAATTTAAAAGGTCTGATACTATACTTAACTGATAAATAGTTGCACTGATCTGATAAGTTATTACATGTGCTGCTCAATTTCTATCTTATGCTTTTCCTGATTAAAAGTTTGAATGCTTTGTCTTAGGGGGAGCTTTGTAAGCTCTCTTAGACTTTGCTACTCAAATTTAATTAGTTTTTGTCATCATCAAAAAGGGGGAGATTGTTGGAACTAAAGTGGTTTTGGATTAAATAATCTCTATGCTTTGATGTTAACAAAAGGATTAAATTTTCTTGGCAAAGTGTTAACATGTGCTATTTAGTTATGCAGGAACACTTAAAATTATAAGACATGGAAACTTAAAATAAGTTTTCATATGTATCTGCTTGGACTCATAAAGAGAAATGCACGTCCACCCGTGTAGACGGGCTACTCAATGTTTTGGTAAAGTTATTTATTTAATTGAGTAGACTGGTTTCTTTAAGTAGACGAGGCACTAAATGTTTACTAGACGAATTTTAAGTTTAAAATCAAGTAGACTAGTTTTAACTTGGCACGTCATTAGACGAGTTCATTGATCAAGTAGACGAACTCTAATTGCCATGTCACTAGACGGAGATCAAGATAACTCACCGAGATATAGCAAGTACAAAGACTTGATAGTAGACGAGAGAATATGCCACGTCAGTGGACGAGTTAAATGAAAGAGTGAATAGACTTCGTTCTTACACATAACTGTGTGGACGGAGATTTTTGAATAGACGAGCTTCTATCTCTTATGTATATGTTGTTCTAAAAATGAATAAATGCAATTTGACCCACAATGAATTTATTTCAAATAATTGATATTTAATTAAATAGAATATTTGTTCTTTCCATTTGTTTTATCTGGTTAATGCTTTGTTTCCTTGTGAAAAAATCATAGTACCATCGAGGAAATACAAAAAGCAAATAGTACAATGAGGAAATGAAAAATGACTTGTACGAATTCTTCTTTATTGCTGAAAAAAGCTGGATTGTACACAAATGAGGAAATAAAGTTTTCAAGGTACAAATTACTCAGAAAGAATGACCCTCTATTATGTGCAAATGTGATAACCAAGAATACATTTCACAAAGGCCACAATCAAGCTATCAGTCACAACGGATATCATGCATTCAATGCTGTCTCTAAACGAGACTATTCAAAATAACCATTGAAGAAATACAAGTGAAGAAGAAGGTCACTATAAATAGAAGACTTCAAGTTTTGAAGAACAACTTTTGCCAATCGATAATCATTCATTCTAATATTCTTTCAAGAGCAAGAGTCTGTATTCTTTAGTTTGAATATTGTTGTAATATTCAACTGATCTTAAACTTTTATATCCTCGCACATAGTGAGTTAAGAAGATCATAAGTTAAATCTCTTTGTTAGAGTTAGAGCCTGAAGAGGCTTGGTAAGAAAGAAATACTTGTAGCCTAGAGAGGTGTTTAATGCTTGGTCATAATCTATTTGGAAAATAGTGGAGAAAAACCTTCAAGTAGAAGGGATTAGACATAACTCTTTGTCAGATGAGAGTGAACCAGGATAAAACATCTTGTGTGAATCTTCTAACCCTAAACTCTTACAGCTTTATTTGTTTATACTGACCGAGGGGATTTGATATTGCTTTTGTTAAGTTTCAAAAGTTGTTTTTCAGTGCGTACATTTGTTTTAAATATCCTTGTGTGAGAAAATCAGTTTTGAAAAAGGTTGTTTGCGAAAATTATTAACAAACACAATTCAACCCCCCTTCTTGTGTTTGCCTGTGTCAACTTCACTTGCCTTGATCAGAGGGAGAAAAAAACATAAATGAAGTTGAAAGGGACAAGAGCATGGTAATCTCTCCAACACTCTACTTCAGTTGGTCCCAATGTTAATGAGAAGAGTTTATCTTCCTTTATAAATACAGAACATCATTAACACAAAAAAAGGGAGGAGAAGGAAAAAACCATTCAGATGCACTCTTCTCCTCCATTCCCACCATAGTCACCCCACTCTTTATTTTCATCACCATTTTTTCACCATTTCTCTCCATACCTACAACACAACCATGACCATCACCTTCTATCTCAAATACCATCTCATTCTCTTCAACCTTCCAGTGAAAAATACAAAAAGATAAAAATACAGATTAGATTATGGTACCAAGTTCCTCCACCTGCTCCGCCATCCCTGTCTCCATCTCCGCCATCCTCGACCACTGCCGCTGCTACTGCACTCGCCGCCGCACGCTACCACCGATCGCTTTCTCCACCAGATCAGGACCACCCGTCACGTCTCCACCTCATATTAGCCACCCTTCTCCGCCATCCACATGCAAATTCACGTGGCCTTGCCGCTGTTCGCGTCTCCGTGCTTGTTGCGGTTCGTGCTTTCTGCCTCGCCGCCACCCATCACACTCGTTGTCGCTCACAATCCCTGCTCCGCCGTCGCGCTGCTCGCACTCGCCGCCGTCTGGTCCTCTCGGTTCAGCCATCGTCACCCCTCTCTATTTGCTTGTGGGTATCGTGAGAACTCAGAAGCTAGAAGCTTCTGAGTTTGTTTCTTTTCTTGTTTTATTGTTATTAATTTATAATTTATTATATTTATGTTGGTTTATCTGTTTGGGCTTCATTTAGTTGGGCTTCTGGTTTGGGGTTATGGTTATGTTTTATTTCTAATTCTTCTGATGTGTCTTGGCTTGTGGACTTAGTGTTCTTGGGATCAGTGGGTGAGTTTTTGTTTTTGTTTCTTCTCTTTGTTTATTTCTTGGGCTAGTTTGTTGGTCCAGACAAGTGGGCTTCATCCAATAAAAAGGGAATCAAGTTGAAAAAATAAAAGCAAAAAGAATAAATAAAATAAAAACAAAACAAAACAAATCACTTAAATTAGTTTTTTAGGATTGCTTTGTAAGATGTATCACACTCAATTCCTTAGACTCGGGATCGCTCTGTGGACGTACCTGCCACGTTCTATCTCGTTTAGAATTTTTATTTCTTATATTTTAAATTAGGCAATAAAAACAAAAAGCAAAAAAATGAAAAAATCCTTGTAAAAATCAAAAATCTTTTTTCTCAAGAAAATTAAAATCAACCAACCAATCAAATCTTTTTATAAGAACTACGTGACTTTGAATTTCCCATCACACCCAAGAATATGTAGGAGCAAGATTAATCATCTTGTCAAGCCAAAATTAAATTTTCCTTATTTTAGTGTTTCTTTTTATTTGTGAATAGCTAATTAAAATATTTAAACTTGTGTCATTTAGGGATGTCCTATAGACTCGGGTGTCATGTTCAATCCTTTAGATTTGAGATTGCTCTGTGGACTTATGTGCCATGTTCAACCTCATTTAGGTTTTATCAACAACATTTTTTGAAATACAAAATCGATAAATAAATACAAAATATTAAACAATGAAAAACAATTATTTCTTGTAAATAATTTTGGGGTAAAACAAATGTTTAAAAAATTATTAAAATGTTTTGCACAATTAACTTGAAGTACCGTTTTGTAAACGGGTGATGTAGGGTGCTAACACATTCCCTACTCGTAACCGACTTCCGGGCTAAAATCTCTTTTTTTTAAAAGACCAGTTTACCTTAAAGTAAATGGATTTTTCAAGGTTTTCCCATAACAAAATTTTGATAACGACTCATCTGTTTTTACCTTCTTTTACACGCCGAGGCATTTATAAAGCATATTTTTTTCCCATCGTTATCATACATATCTTAAAAGTTGAAAATTCAAAATCCACATAAGACATAGTTAAAGGTGCAATCTAAACTTTTATTGTATGAAAAATTAAGATTGTCCATCTAAGTGGAGTTCAAAAAAAGGCATTTGTTGACAATTTTGAAGCTACGTTAGGCGAGAAATGGGAGACAAACACAAATGAGCAATCCGGATGGTGGAAAAGGTCCACTAATTTTGTTGCAAATAAATTTTTAGCCAAGTTATTGCAAATTTCAGAGGCACAAATAATTATGCAATGTGATATGCATGAATAAATTAGATCGTATTTACATTTCATTCAGCAATTAAAAGGATTTCAGGGTGCATGAGAAAAACAGGACATGGAATAAGTGTTGTTTAAAAAGCCACAAGTGTTGGTCAATTCATAACTTAAAGAAGTCCCACGTTGGGTGGAACAAGAGAGATAACAAAACTGGCTTCCTATAAGAGCATAAGGTTAACTCAGCAGAAATCATGATCCTTCAGGCAGTTAAGGGGATATGATGAGTGGTGGTATCTCGCAACAATTATGCGAGTTGGGTGTCCGCCCCAAGCCTGGTTACGACAATCTGGGCACTCTCATATTATCCAATCTGATCCCTAACCTGAAGGACCAAAATCTTCGGTAGTTTGTTCCATTTAGGCTTTACTGCACCAAAGTTTCCAACGTTTAAATTAAAAATTAACAGTGTTTTTAAAATATTTTTTAAGAAATAAAAAAAAACAAATTTTTATAGAAAATCAAATGTTAAATATTTATGTAATTTTTATTTTCTTGATTTTTTAACGAGTGTAATACTCGTTATTATTTTCTTAATTTTATTAAGATTAAGATTGTCCATCTAAACTTGTAGAAACGTCAAAGTAAATATTTTTATTATTATATGATATACCAAATATGAATTTTCAATTTCGAATTCCTTCTCTCCAGATGTTTGTGTTGTGTTGGAGTTGTTTGGAGAGTGGTAATCCTCACTTTTAGAACGGTATGGTTTGCTAGTTAATTGGCACTTTTATTTTTACTGTTTATCTAACAGTAAAATAGGTGTTTGTGGTCTTTTTAGTTTTTTTTTTTACCTTTTCAGAAAAATAGGTGGCATTTACATTAAATGTAAGGAGAAATTGATTTTTACTATTCCTTCCACAGGATGACATAACATTTTCTAGAGATAGCATCATTATTTTAAAATTGAAATTTTATAATTTTTCTTTAATAATAGTTACTTTTTATCTTTAATTTTCTCATAACTAAAGTTTTATATAAATTTGAGAGAAATAAATATTGGAATATTAATAATTTAATAAGTAATAATATTACTTACATAATAAAAGTAACATTTGTTGCAAAATAGTTATTGCATTTTGCCTTGTGAAAGGTGTGATAATCCAAGGTATTTTTTTTAATTTCTAATTTCTATACTACTTTTATCATCGACATAACTTTTTTCATAAAGAATATCCATTATTTAAATATTGATCACAAACAAATTAAAATACATTTAGTTAGTATAGGATATTTTAGAGTATATTTTATTATAATATTCTTCTTATTAGAAAAAGGTTTGAATTCATTCGATATATATGTAAATATTTATATATTTTTATGTAATCATGAGTAATAATATTATTACAAATATATTTTACGGTTATATTTTACGGTTTGCATGGGGGAGGTAAATGGTGAGGGCATGTCTATTTTGGACTTTTCATCTGCCTTCGATCTTACTATAGCCAATACATGTTTTAGGAAACGTGAGGAGCATCTTATCACGTACAAAAGTGGGGTGACAAGCTCTCAAATAGATTTCTTTCTTATTGGGAGATCAGATAGAAAGATTTGCTTGGACTGTAAAGTCATACCTGGAGAGAGCTTGACTACCCAACATAGAGTCTTGGCCATGGATGTAAGAGTTAAAAGGAGTGTGAAAAACAAAGGATATTCCAACACAAGGTTTTGGAGGGAGGGTTTTGGGAGGCAAACGGAAGTGCAAATGTTATGTGGGACAAGATGGCCATGGGGATTAGGAAGGTAGCTATAGAGACGCTTGGTGAATCAAGAGGATTCGGACCTAAGGGTAAAGAATCCTGGTGGTGGGATGAAAGTGTGCAAGCTAAGGTTCAGGTTAAAAGGGAATGTTTTAAAGTTTGGTCTTTATGTAGAAATGCTGAAAATTGGGAAAATTATAAGGTGGCCAAAAAAGAGACCAAGAAGGCAGTGAGCGAAGCTAGAACTAAAGCTTTTGACGAGTTGTACCAATCCTTAGGCACCAAAGATGGTGAGAAATCTATTTATAGGCTTGCTAAAAATAGGGAAAGAAAGACAAGAGACTTGGACCAAGTGAAGTGTATTAAGGATGAAGAAGGTAAAGTTTTGGTTAAGGAACAAGATATTAAAGATAGATGGAAGAATTATTTCCACAAGTTATTTAATGAAGGATTTGAAGTTTTATCATGCTCACAGGTGCTTGACATCAGAGAGGAGGACCAAAATTACACTTTTTATCGTAGAATCCAAGAGCATGAGGTAAAAGAAGCTTTGAGAAGGATGGATAATGGCAAGGCAGTTGGACCGGACAATATACCTGTGGAGGTATGGAAGAGTCTAGGAAATAGAGGCATTAGTTAGCTCACGAAGTTTTTTAACGAGATTATGAGGTCAAAGAAAATGCCGGACGAATGGAGGAGAAGCACTTTAGTTCTGATTTACAAGAACAAGGGAGATATACAAAATTGCGCAAATTATAGGGGGATTAAGCTCATGAGTCATACTATGAAGCTATGGGAAAGGGTGCTTGAACGGAGACTAAGAAAAGAAACCAAAATCACCAACAACCAATTTGGTTTTATGCCCAGGAGGTCGACCATGGAAGCAATTTACTTGCTACGACGAGTGATGGAACAATATCGAAGGGATCAAAAAGATTTACACATGGCCTTCATTGATTTGGAGAAAGCGTATGATAGGGTGCCAAGAGAGGTTTTGTGGAAAGTCCTAGAAAAGAAAGGTGTTCATATTGCCTATATTCGAGCTATCAAGGATATATATGAGGGGGTCACGACTAGTGTGAGAACGCGGGGTGGAGCCACAGAATATTTCCCAATAACCATATGCCTGCACCAGGGGTCAGCTTTAAGCCCCTATCTTTTTACCTTGGTCTTGGATGTACTTACAGAGCACATTCAAGAGCCATCACCGCGATGCATGCTTTTCGCTGACGATATAGTCCTAGTCGGAGAGTCGAGAGATGATATAAATGGAAGGCTGGAGACTTGGAGACAAGCTTTAGAAGCACATGGCTTCCGCTTGAGTAGAAGCAAGACGGAGTATATGGAATGTAAGTTTAGCAAAAGGCGAAACACCTCTAGTTTAGAGGTGAAAGTTGGAGACCACAATATACCACAAGTCACACGGTTTAAATATCTTGGGTCTATTATACAAAATGACGGAGAAATTGAGGGAGATGTAAACCATCGGATTCAATCAGGGTGGTCGAAATGGAGGACGGCTTCGGGTTTTTTGTGTGATAAAAAGGTACCTCTTAAGCTAAAGGGAAAATTTTACCGTACAGCTATTAGACCGGCGATGTTGTATGGGACAGAGTGTTGGGCGGTAAAAAATCAACACGAGAGTAAAATCAATGTAGCAGAGATGAGAATGTTATATTTGGATGAGCTGAAAAACTAGACGTGATAGGATTAGGAATGATAGCATTAGAGAGAGAGTTGGGGTAGCACCTATTGTAGAAAAGATGGTTGAATCTCGACTTAGGTGGTTTGGGCATGTATGGAGGAGACCTTTAGATTCTGTAGTAAAGAGAGTGGACCAAGTGGAAGGCAATCCAATAGCTAGAGGCAGAGGTAGGCCAAGAAAAACTATAGGAGAAACTATTAAGAAAGATTTTGAGGCCAATGATTTAACTATTAACATGATTCATGATAGAACATTATGGCGCCGTATGATCCATGTAGCCGACCCCACCTAGTGGGATAAGGCTTGGTTGTTGTTGTTGTTGGTTATAACCATGATATTATAACAAGCTAATAACTAACATTTGTCTATCAAAAAATAAAACCATAAATTGGGTAACATATTATTTGTTGTTGGTGTAAAAAATTTTACACCAACTACAGTGTGATACATTTTTGTAGATATTGATAAATTTAATAATTAATAATATTATTTAAATAATAAAAGTAACATTTGTCGTAAAATAGTTATCGCGTTTTGCCTTATGAAAGGTGGTAATAATCCAAGGTAATTTTTTTTTAATTTCTAATTTCTATACTAATTTTATCATTGTCATAACTTTGTTTTTTCATAAATAATATCCATTATTTAAATATTGATCACAAAAAAATTTAAATAAATTTAGTTATTATAGGATATTTTAGAGTATATTTTATAATTATGTTTCAAAATGAAAATAGTAATTATAATTAGTAACTGAGTTAAATATTAAAACAATTTATTCTGTAAATCATATAAATTGAATTTATTTCAACTTTATTGTTGTGTTTTAAATTATTTCAATGTATTACTTAATTCATATGCATTTGTTATGATTTTCTTATTATTTTTGAATATTTGTATCAAAGATTTAAAGTAGTCTCGTGGTTTATTAGTTTATTTCTTGGTTTGTTAGTAAAATAATACTTGATATAGATGACATATTTATTGTAGAAATATTTAAATTTTAATTGAAAATATAGATTGACTAATTATATTCCTTTTTAATATATTACATTATAAATATAATATAATAAAACTTTAGTTTGGCTTGATGTGTATGGAAGCAACCCAAATAAAATAAAGAATATCTTGGTTTTATTTCAAATATGGCTTGCCCTTATTTTTTGATATTTGACGATGTCATATTTACCAAATGAAAAATAAATTAATGTTAGTGTTGATTACTTAAATTTGTTTTTCCTTATAATTATAAAAAAAATCACAAACATCGGTTATTACTTAAAGTAGTCTCGTGGTTTATTAGTTTATTTCTTGGTTTGTTAGTAAAATAATACTTGATATAGATGACATATTTATTGTAGAAATATTTAAATTTTAATTGAAAATATAGATTGACTAATTATATTCCTTTTTAATATATTACATTATAAATATAATATAATAAAACTTTAGTTTGGCTTGATGTGTATGGAAGCAACCCAAATAAAATAAAGAATATCTTGGTTTTATTTCAAATATGGCTTGCCCTTATTTTTTGATATTTGACGATGTCATATTTACCAAATGAAAAACAAATTAATGTTAGTGTTGTTTACTTAAATTTGTTTTTCCTTATAATTATAAAAAAAATCACAAACATCGGTTATTACTTAATGTCTTTCATCAATTAGTAAATAGACTCTCTCTCTCTCTCTCTCTCTCTCGTGTAAGATATTATGTTCCAATGTTTAAATTTGTGCTTTGATTATGTAGATAGATGTGTTACTTTCTGGCAGGTAGTGTTTATGTTGAATTGAAGAATCACTTGTGAACCGACAACAAAGTTTATGGTGTTGAAGATGAAGGTTGGTGGGGAAGACGGGGGTGGCAAGGTTGGGTGGTCCGCCGTGGAGTTGTCATCCACCGTCGCTGCTGTCCTAACCCGTTCTATACCACACTCGCCGTCAACTTCATTAGAACCAAGCTAAGACAATGAACTCACCACCGGATATTATGAAATACAGGCTTTTCTTGTAGTGTATTTTTTTTTTTTTTTACAGATTCTTGTTGTGTAATTATTGTAACTACAAGTGTATAAGTCCTAGATCGAAATTACTAATTAGGCTCAATTATTATAACAATAATATTAGGGAAGGTAATATGTATAAAAAAAAAAGATAAAGGTCCATTTTGGTCCCTGACAAAAAATGCGGTGCCCATGTTAGTCCCTGACAAAAAAAAAAACAAGTTTGTCAGTCCCTGACAATTACTAACGTGAGACAAGTTAGTCCCTATGTTGACTTCCGTTACTCAGCCTCCGTTACTTTGATGACATGACTGTTAACTTGTCCCAATTGCTCGTTATCTTTGCCTAGGTGAACTTTAAATTTTTTTTTTTTCTGTTTGGGTGGCTGGAAATTTGAATTTTGAGAAGTGGGTATCTGAAAGTTTGGATTTTGTGTGTTATTTGCACACTTGGATGGGACATCCGGTACTGTAGTGCCACTCTAGCAAATTTTTTATTTTATTTTAATAAAAATTTAACTTTTTTGAATACTAACATTTTTCAGGATGACCCATTAACCATATAATGAACTGAATTAACCAAATATTTGTACATAATTAACCAAATATTTACATGGTTGTGGAAAATGATTGTAAACTTCAGGATGACCCATTAACCATATAATGAACTGATGCACGTGATCAACCAAATATTTACATGATTGTAGGAAATGATTGTAAGCTTCAAGATGACCCATTAACCATATAATGAACTGAATTAACCAGATATTTGCACGTGATTAACCAAAGATTTACATGGTTGTGGAAAATGACTGTAAGCTTCAACCCATTAAACATATAATGAACTGAATTAACAAGATATTTACACTGGATTAATCAAATATTTACACATAATTAACAAAAAAAATGCTAATATTCAAAAAAGCTATTTTTTTTTTTAAAGTCAAAATTTGTAAAAAAAAAAAAAAAAATAACACTATAGTAGCACTACCGTGTGATGTCGTCCCAGGGTGTCGGATTCAGGCGTGCAAAAAAAATATATCTTTGGATTTTGAGAAGTGGGTGGCTGAAAGTTTGGATTTTGAGACGTGGGTGTTGCTCGATTTTGAGGATAGTTGTGACCTTGATGGCTCCACTGATTAGGGTTTATGGGGGTTATGGTTTTGGTAATCGTAAGAAAATTGATTGGGAGGTGGAAGGTTTCTAAGCTGAATGTTGCTCTGGTTTTGGGTATGTGGTGGGTTGAGATGTTGAGAAGGATTTGGATGACGTTGTTGTTGCCAATTGTTGGGGTTTGTGTGAGAGTGAGGGTGAAATGGTGTGGGATCAGAGGGTGGTGGTGGAGGTGGTTGGTGGGGAGGGAATGTTTGATACTTGTTTGGAACTGCAGAGGTACTAAGAGACATGCTCCATGTTTGGGTGTAGCAGTGTGTACGTGACTTGAAGGTTGAAGAAAGCATCGTTGTTCGAGCACGATGAATCAAAGCGAATGTCGCCATTTTTTCGGAGTGAAATGAGTAGTAACTAGAGCAGCTGCGAGCCAAACAGCTAAGACAAGGAAGACGAAGAAGCTGATTGGTTTCTCCCTTCATCACCAAACGACGCCGTTTCTATTAAATATGGAGGAAAAAAATTAAATCCACCTAGACATAGATAACAGACAGCTGAAACAAGTTAATGACCATGTCATCAAAGTAATGGAGGTTGGGTAACGGAAGTCAATATAAGGACTAACTTATCCCATGTTAATAATTGTCAGTGATTAATGGAATACTATTTTTTTGTCAGGGATTAAAATGGACACCGAATCTTTTGTAAAGGATCAAAATGGGCAACCACCACAAAAAAAAAAAAATAGCTAACCTAATACAGCAAAATTTTCAGAACATTTTTCCTCTAACAAAATACTATTCAGTAATTTTATTTTTCAGAATAATTTAATTGTAACTAGATTTGTATATTATTTTTTATTTTTTATGTATTATCACTTTATTAAAATGTTTTTCAGTATATTATTAAAATAAGAATAAAGACCCAAATTGGTACCCGAAAAACTTAAAGGACCCACTTTTGGTCCCTGAATAAAATAAAATATTCATTTAATCCCTCAAATTTACAAATGCGGGACACATTAATCCATCGATTCACTTCCAATGTCCGTTTACTTGCCTATATGTCATGTTAACCATCATGCCTGATTCGTTAGTGTTCCTGTATAGCTTATGACAAGTTTCCACCGTGAAAAAGAACAAAAGTGAAATATAGGTGCAAAATTTTAAAATCCTAATACCTAAAAATTGTGCATGTTTTTCACTTTTTATTTGTTTTTCACTATGGAAACTCATCATAGGCTATACATGACCACTAACGAATCAGACATGATGGTTAACGGGACACATATGCAAGTAAACAAACATTGAAAGTGAAATGAGGGACTAATGTGTCCCGCTTTTATAAATTTGAGAGACTAAATGAATAATTTATTTTTTTAAGGACCAAAAGTGGATCCTTTAAATTTTTCGGGGACCAATTTAAGCCTTTATAATTTTATAGAGAAAGAGATTTACATAATCATTTGCCTAATGTTGTAAGAATGCAACTTATCCAACTCTAAACACACCTGGAGGGGAAAATACTTGAGTTAGGGGTGATATTGGTGATTGATGCACTAAACTAGCTTAGTGTGTACAGGCTGACCTTACAGCTATTGAGGCCTAAAACAAACTCTGAGGCAGGATCTTTTTAAAGCTAATAAAGTAAAACTTTTGCCTTTTTCACTGAGAACTCAACTCATGTAGAGACGACGTTGGCACTTCGGCACACGACACAGAGAGGCCGCATGGTCAGTCGGTCACAAAGAGGCCATTGTAGGGTCGTGGCTTGTGCGGATGTCGGTGGACGCACAGTCACTGAGCCACAGAAAGACCGTACAAAGAGAAAGAAAAAAAGATTACGAGGGAGACAAAACAACGACGGAAAGAAATCATATGAGAAAGAAGACTACATAGAGAGATTTTTTTTTGGGAGAAAAGAATTTGAGTTAGTAATATTAACTATTTTTTATTTAATAGGAGTGTATCAAAAAAGTTTTAAAAAAATTGAGGCCTAAAGCCCTGGCCTTAATGGCTTGGGCCTTAGGCCGATCCTGATTGTGTATTTGATTTCATGATGAATAGTGTCGGAATTGTGTTTGCACTCTGTTAAATATGATTTTAGTAAAAATCAAAGATGTTTATTTATTATCAGGTTAAATTTATTTTTCCTTCAAACATAATTCTAATAGAAGTTACAAAAAGTAGCGTCTGCGTTAGATTGAAAATTTATATTAAGTTCTACATCAAATTTATTTTTAAAATAAAAAACATCCAAATATATATAAATCGCATCAGTTCAAAGTCAATCATAAACAAATCAATTTTACAAAATTAAATTCATTTAAAATTATATGTATCAAACGCTCATCAAAATATACATAAGATATGAAATTAGCTTTTAAACCAAACAAGCCAGTGGAGCTGTTTGGCAAGGGAGTATTGTGGAATAAAAGAAAAAAAGTTCTCATAACGTAGTAGAGGTAGATTACAGAAATAAGTTATATGTTGCACATTTTTATTTTATTTTTTATGGTTTTGTCCATGTTAGGTTTCAAAAACGACATTTTATCCTCTCTTAATTAATATCCTTATTTTCAACATTAATGTCAAATAACCCTAAAAGAAACTCGTATCATACTACTACTACTACTATTATTATTATTATTATTATTATTATTATTATATATTCCATCAAATAATAATAATAATAATAATAATAATATTCCATCAAAAAATAATAATAAATTTATATATACCCATTAATTATATTTTTTTGTCATTTTACATGTATCAATTAATTGATTAACTAATTTTTCAACTTAATGAACAAACCAACCAGTTGTTCATTTTCATTTAGTTGTGTTATAAACAGAGTTTAAGAGTATCTTCAATGGTACAACTCATTGGAGTTACTTAGCTCTTTTTTTTTATGGGTTTTACCATGTCATTTCAGCACTTTTTACTTTATACTATTTTAAACAACTCTTCACTCCAGAGCTATAATTTAAAAAGTTTACCAAATAAGTCTCACAAATACGGACATCTTTATTCTCATCTATTGTTATTTCAATTTTCAAAAAAAGGCACTCAATGCAATTTTCGATTTTTCCTCTCTCTCTTATTGGAGGTTTTTACATATGAACCAGTTGTTTAAAAAAACAATTTTTATACAACTCATGGTCACCTAAGCTCACTCCAATGGTTACAACTGTCTAAGAATCGATTGCTTAATTCCGTGCAACTCTTAAGCAATTCTCATTAGAGATGCTAAAGTCCCACCTATGATTGCAGACCTCTTAAGTCGTACTCCCTCTGTTCTCTATTATATGCAAAAATTAAATAAAATACATATATTAATCTCATTTAATCTTGTTAATCTTATTTTAAAAAAAAATAAATTTGTTACCTAAAATACATCCTCATTAGATACAGGAATGAGAAATTGCCTGTGTTGTTGAGAAATGAATCATTGGAAAACAAAATTTGTATTAAGTGAAATGTATTTTGGAAATAACTTCATTAAATTGGATGGAAGTAGTTAAAACTTATTTATATATTGGACCAAAAAGTTAGGACTTTTTTTGCTTATAATAGAGACCAAAGAAAGTAGTACGTAAGAAGAAGCAAAGAGAGGCGTTTCATTTTTAAGGAAAACCTCAATCATATTAACAATGGTGGCGTTTATTAGCACCTTCTATGTAGAATTAAACACATCAATGACTATTGATTCTGACATTCTCATGTCAAGGCTGAAGAGATGAAATGATTCTTAATTGGTTACACAATTCACATCAAAGCTAACTCAATGATAGTTGTTAAGTCAATTTCATAGTTAAGGTTGCGTCTGTTGAAGAGACAGAGAAGAGCTATGAATGAAGGATAATAAAAAGAGCTAGATTTAAATCTTATATTCAAGTTTAAAAAGTTAAGTGGGAATCCTATTGATTATTGATACAAGTATATCTTCACTTAGCCTGTTAGCCACACCGACGAAGACAAACGTCGGTGGCCATGCGATGCACATGGGTACAACTAGTGTAATCTAATAAAATTAAACAACCTCTCAAGAATAACATACATCAAGAGTGTGCACTGTTCATTTTTTTTGTGATCTAATATGATCGAAGTATTTTATATTTTAATTGGAAAAAGTGAGAGAATGGTTAAGGGTGAATTTATAACAGGTAACACAATTTTACGAATTGTTATAAAACACTTGAATGGAAGAATCTTTAGCAACCTATAAGTTAGTCAAATAGTAATTTGTGTTCTTTGCATGTCATTTTGCTTATAAAAAAAAATAGAAATTTGTGTAGTAATTTGTGAAGAAATTAGGTTTAAGATTTTTTTTTTAACCATGACATAGGTATGAAGTATCTACCATCGTTAGTAATGATTAATCTCCATCGGGGAACCTGTTGAGCACACAAGGTGGGTTCTCCCCTCTCAACCAGGTTTTCTCCATACACAAAAGTCAGGATTCGAACCCATGACCACTTGCTTAAGGTGTCCAAATCCTTTACCACTTGAACCAACCACACGTTGGTAATTAGGTTTAAGCTTACGGAATAAGGAAAAAAGAGATAAGATTGTAAACTCAAAAAAAATTAATAAGAGACGATGTGATAGTAATGTGGTTGTGATTCAAAAGATGAATTCAAGAGTCATATATATTAATAGTAGAATTTCAATCTCAATTAAATAAAGAAACAAATCAGAAAATAATAAATAGAACTCCTAATAGATCGTCTAAGATATTCTAAAATATGTTAATACATAATAAAATATCATAAGATCTTCTCCTGATATTATAACCCAGTTTTGGCTTGTTACAATAAAATATAACAAAAATAAAATAAACCGAAAGCAACTTTAAGGGTTGTGTTTGGGAGGATGGGATATGATGGTTAGTAATGGAGTAGAATGACACAAATTCCTTGACTCATTTTTGAGAGATTTTTAAACAATGGAGTGGGATGATTGAGGATGGGAAGCCAAACCACTCCAAAACTCTATTTTTCATATCCTCCCGTTTGATGGGTTTGGAAGAGAACATTAAAACTCCCAAACAATGGAGTGGTATACTTTTATTACTCAATCCTACTTCACTCTAAACCACTCCATTACTAACTATTCCACTCCATCCTCTTCAAAACTCTCAAACATAGCCTAAGATCTTGGGAAAATGCAACACTAGGAAGTGCCGTTGGAAGAAACACACAACAAAATAACCAAGCTACATCTGAGATGGAACCATATTGCATTTGAGACAAGCATAATGAAAGATTCAAATCGCATCTGGTGTGAAACATATTGCATTTGGGACGGAACCATGAAGCCAATATTTTAGGCTAGACTAGGCAGAAGAAGTGAACGGAGATGCGAGGATCATGTAAAACTGACCAAAAACACTAGATCAAGTGGAACTGACAGGAGACACAAGGATCGGGCGGAACTGATCGAAGGTACAAAAGTAGGCGAAAGTGATTAGAAATGCGAGATCAAACGAAAGATATGTACATATATATGGTATAACTAAATGGAAATGCATATAGATGATGCATATCATGCATATCAATGATACATATATGAGGAAACTAAATGGAGATGTGGACAACAATAAAACTAAATTTGGGTTTACGGTGGTGAGTAACGATTCTAATGAATCTATGAACTTTACATAGCAAGAAAGTGGAACTTTCTTCAAAATATATTTGTTTATTTTTTATTAGGTTATTTTGTATTAGTCAGTTTTGTTTATAGAAATCGGTCAAAATTTCACTTTTGATTTCTTAAGTTATTTGTTTTTTTTTTTTGACAAACTAGCACATTAAGTTATCAACCGTTATTGTTTAGCCCAAATGTCAATTTGCATCCAACTCTGTTACTGACTTGCTTAGCTAGCCGTTAAGTGGACATCTGGACATCCTATGAGGCAAGTAATTTGTCAGATACATGGTAGAGTTGCAAAACGTCGCCGTTTCAGATGGACCCTTCAAATTTCCATTTTTAATTTATTCTCATTTACATGAAGAAGTGTATTGTCTGTGTTATTGTAGGGAAAATTTCAGAGGGTTAGGACGTGAAAAGCTTGAACGTTGCAGAGGTGTTCATCATCAACTCATTTTCGTTTCAAGTTTACTTGCGTCTTCTGCTAAGTTAAGGTATGTTATCGTTCCCAAAATGTTAATATGTTGTGCGTTTTGTGATGTTGTTTGATAATGGGTTGATGATGGGTGTTACTTTCTATACTTGGTTTTTTCTTTCTTTATGGATTACGCATGTGGGGTTTAGGGTTTTGGTTTGTTTGTCCTTCATCTTATAATGAATAGTGTGTTGTTATTTGTTTAAGGGTTTTGGTTGGTCTTTGTGTTTAGTGATTGTGCTTTGCATTAGGGGTCTCTGTTTTTTGTTGTTTTGGTTGTCCCTACGCATGTGTTGGATTGTTTATTAAGGAAATGTCTTGCTTTATCGTGGTACATTTTGGTTGGTTGAGGTCTATGTTTATTGGGTTATTTTTTAGTGTAACAAAGACTGTCTTTTTTGATTCAGGAATGGGTTCACATTTCATTGTTGATGTTCACCATGGTGGGTATTTTGTGGACCCAGAGAGAACCACATATCATGGCTTCTTTTCAGAATGGAAGTGTGACTCAGATAGGTTTTACCCATGATCAGAGAAATGGGCTACCCAGAAGTAATTAGCATATGGTATAGGGCAGAGGGAGATCCAGATGGCTTACAATTACTCTTAGATGATGTAGGAGCTATGGAGATGGTGGATTTGCCAAAACCAAGGGGAAAGCTGAGATGTTTCTTGTTTTCTCGAGGGATTCCTGCAAAAACGGTATCCTCCTCATCTGTCTCAATATCTGGAAGTCCTTCTCACACTGAACACTCGGATGATACCATTCAAAGAAGTTGCAGTAAACATCTGGGTCATTCTTCTGCAAAATAGAATGATAAAAACCATGTAAAATCAACAAAAGAGGAAGGAGAAATTCAAAACAGCCATGAATGAACAGAAAATGCTTACATTGTAGAACTCACCCCCGGAATATCTTTCCAAAGTTCTTAGTCCTAGAGGTACACACAACATTACGAACCTTGCAATAGCAATTTGGTGCACAGGAATCGCGCTTGCTATTGGATATGGTGGACGAACCAGACCTCAAATTGCAAGATTCGGTGGCCTCTCTCAAGAAGGAAGCCATTATTGCAGTGCAAGAGAAAGATTTGTAAAGGGTGAATCGTAGGTCACCATTTAATAGGAAGAAGAAGCCCCAAATTTCACCAACGGTGAGAATTGCCACGTTGGATGTCCAGATGTCCAGTTAACGGCCAGCCAAGCAAGTCAGTAATGGAGTTGGATGGAAGTTGATATCTGGGCTAATGTTGTTAACGGTTGAAAACTTGAGGGGTTAGTTTATCAAAAAAAAAAAAAAAACTTAAGGAATCAATTTAAACAAAATAAATAATTCAAGGGATCAAAAATATTATTTTTGTCTAAAAACAACTATTTTAGATGTGAATATCGGATTATTTTACTCGAATAGTATAATCCATCAGGATTTTATTCTTATATTCATTAACTAATTAAGTCATTGAAGTTGCTCTCGATATGATATTTTTAGTTGCTGTCACATGGTGTCTAAATTAAGTGTATCCCTTATGTAATCTATCATTCCCAATGTTTATGCTAGGATCATGATTTTCTCACTGATATCGATACAAATATAAAAGTGAACTAACAATTTGTACTGTACATCTGATGTGGAGGGTTCATCTTATTTTAAGGAGTTTAATCATTTTTTTGTAAGCTTTTGTTTCTGATTATTATTATTGTATTTGGTACTTTGATTGTATTGTTTATTTACCCAGGTAAAGTTGCATTAAATGAGATTAAATATGTCAACCATCATACCTCCGGATACTGAGGAGAAAGTGGAAACATGTTAAGATAGATAAGTTTTTTTTTTCTTATTGTATTTTTTTACTTTGTTTTTTTAATATATATCTTGGCTTTGCCTTCCTCCAGGTTTAGATACAACCCCATCATACCAACTATTAACCTCTAGATACTTTTATTTGATGGTGAAGCCATGTCCATGGCTTGAGCTCTTACATTCAGAAACTTCTTTTACATATTTTCGTTCGGCCCAAGAGGTTTGGAAAAAATTGCGAGGCTAATAAATGCAAGGAAGATAGATTCTTCAGAATTGATTGCAATTAAGACACTAAAGGTGACTACTATCTCACTTAAAATGGAATTGTTCGCATCCTATGCTCCCTATCAACTTTGTAAAGGAATTCTGCCACCTTGGAAGACCACATTCAATTACACTTAAAGACGATGTTGGAGCTAAGTTCCGGTGCAAGCACAGATGAGGATAAGGAATTGAGAAACTTTTCTATCTTGTGATGAAAACATTGTAGGAGCTTGAAAGATAAATCGATGAAAAAGTGAATTGTGTTTGAAGAGTTAAAAAATAGTAGCCATGATTATAAATTTATTCCTTGCCTACAAAACTGTCCATATGTATTTCTCAATATTGTTATAGCTTAGTGTTCATATATATTTACCAGTAATGTTAAACGTGGGATGAGTCCGTCACATTTGTACTTGCTGTGGACGGGGAAGCCCCGTCCATCACATGGGACTTACCGTTGGACGGGGAAGTCTCGTCCATCACATTTGCTCTTGCTGTGGACGGGGAAGTCCCGTCCATCACATGAGACTTCCTATTGGACGGGGAAGTTCCGTCCATCACATTTGCACTTGCCGTGGACGGGGAAGTCCCGTCCACCACACGGACTTCTGTTGGACGGGGAAGCCCCGTCCATCGCATTTGCACTTCATCGTGGATGGGAAGTCCCGTCCATCACATGGGACTCATTGTGGGGCGGGAAAGTCCCGGGCATCACATAGGACATCCCGTTGGACGGGTAAGTCCCATGTGGACTAGCAAATATAAAAGTGGACTAGCAATTTCTACTGTACATCTGATGTGGAGGGCTCACCTTATTTCAAGGAGTTTAATCATATTTTAGTAAGTTTTTTGTTTTTGATTATTATTATTGTATTTGGTACTTTGATTGTATTGTTTGCTTACCCGGGTAAAGTTGCATTAAATGGGATTATACATGTCAACCATCATACCTTCAGACGTTGAGGAGAAAGTGGAAACATGTTAAGATAGATAAGCTTTTTTTTTTCTTATTGTATTTTTTTACTTTGTTTTTTTAATATATATCTTGGCTTTGCCTTCCTCCAGGTTTAGATACAACCCCATCATACCAACTATTAACCTCTAGATACTTTTATTTGATGGTGAAGCCATGTCCATGGCCTGAGCTCTTACATTCAGAAACTTCTTTTACATATTTTATCTCAGCCAGTAGGTTTGGGGAAAATTGTGAGGCTAATAAACACAAGGAAGATAGATTCTTCAGAATTGATTGCAATGAAGACACTCAAGGTGACTACTATCTCACTTAAAATGGAATTGTTCGCATCCTATGCTCCCTATCAACTTTGTAAAGGAATTTTGCCACCTTGGAAGACCACATTCAATTACACTTAAAGACGATGTTGGAGCTAAGTTCCGGTGCAAGCACAGATGAGGATAAGGAATTGAGAAACTTTTCTATCTTGTGATGAAAACATTGTAGGAGCTTGAAAGAGAAATCGATGAAAAAGTGAATTGTGTTTGAAGAATTAAAAAATAGTAGCCATGATTATAAATTTATTCCTTGCCTACAAAATTGTCCATATGTATTTCTCAGTATTGTTATAGCTTAGTGTTCATATGTATTTATCAGTAATGTTAAACGTGGGATGAGTCCGTCACATTTGTACTTGCTGTGGGCGGGGAAGCCCCGTCCATCACATGGGACTTACCGTTGGACGGGGAAGTCTCGTCCATCACATTTGCTCTTGCTGTGGACGGGGAAGTCCCGTCCATCACATGGGACTTCCTATTGGACGGGGAAGTTCCGTCCATCACATTTGCACTTGCCGTGGATGGGACCCCGTCCACCACACGGGACTTGCTGTTGGACGGGGAAACCTCGTCCATCGCATTTGCACTTGCTGTGGACGGGGAAGTCCCGTCCATCACATGGGACTCGCTGTGGACGGGAAAGTCCCGTGCATCACATAGGACATCCCGTTGGACGGGTAAGTCCCATGTGGACTAGCAAATATAAAAGTGGACTAGCAATTTCTACTGTACATCTGATGTGGAGGGCTCACCTTATTTCAAGGAGTTTAATCATTTTTTAGTAAGTTTTTTGTTTTTGATTATTATTATTGTATTTGGCACTTTGATTGTATTGTTTGCTTACCCGGGTAAAGTTGCATTAAATGGGATTAGACATGTCAACCATCATACCTTCAGACATTGAGGAGAAAGTGGAAACGTGTTAAGATAGATAAGCTTTTTTTTTTTCTTATTGTATTTTTTTACTTTGTTTTTTTAATATATATCTTGGCTTTGCCTTCCTCCAGGTTTAGATACAACCCCATCATACCAACTATTAACCTCTAGATACTTTTATTTGATGGTGAAGCCATGTCCATGGCCTGAGCTCTTACATTCAGAAACTTCTTTTACATATTTTCTCTCAGCCAGTAGGTTTGGGAAAAATTGCGAGGCTAATAAACGCAAGGAAGATAGATTCTTCAGAATTGATTGCAATGAAGACACTCAAGGTGACTACTATCTCACTTAAAATGGAATTGTTTGCATCCTATGCTCCCTATCAACTTTGTAAAGGAATTCTGCCACCTTGGAAGACCACATTCAATTACACTTAAAGACGATGTTGGAGCTAAGTTCCGGTGCAAGCACAGATGAGGATAAGGAATTGAGAAACTTTTCTATCTTGTGATGAAAACATTGTAGGAGCTTGAAAGAGAAATCGATGAAAAAGTGAATTGTGTTTGAAGAGTTAAAAAATGGTAGCCATGATTATAAATTTATTCCTTGTCTACAAAAATGTCCATATGTATTTCTCAGTATTGTTATAGCTTAGTGTTCATATGTATTTATCAGTAATGTTAAACGTGGGATGAGTCCGTCACATTTGTACTTACTGTGGACGGGGAAGCCCCGTCCATCACATGGGACTTACCGTTGGACGGGGAAGTCTCGTCCATCACATTTGCTCTTGCTGTGGACGGGGAAGTCCCGTCCATCACATGTGACTTCCTGTTGGACGGGGAAGTCCCGGCCCATCACATTTGCACTTGCCTTTGACGGGAAGTCCCGTCCATCACATGGGACTTGCTGTTGGACGGGGAAGCCTCGTCCATCGCATTTGCACTTGCTGTGGACGGGGAAGTCCCGTCCATCATATGGGACTCGCTGTGGACGAGAAAGTCCCGTCCATCACATAGGACATCCCGTTGGACGGGTAAGTCCCGTCCATCACATTTGCACTTGCTGTGGATGGGGAAGTCCCGTCAATCACATGGGACTTACTGTTGGACGGGGAAGTCCCGTCCATCACATTTGCACTTGCTATGGACGGGGAAGTCCCGTCCATGGCATAGGACTTGCTTTTGGACGGGGAAGTCCCTTCCATCACATTTGCACTTGCTGTGGATGGGGAAGTCCCGTCCATCACATTTGTACTTGCTGTTGGACGGGGAAGCCCCGTCCATCACATTTGTATTTGTTGTGGACGGGGAAGCCCCGTCCATCACATGGGACTTGCTGTGGACGGGGAAGTGCCGTCCATCACATGGGACTTGCTGTGGACGGGGAAGTCCTGTCCATCACATTACAAATATAAAAGTGGATTAGCAATTTCTACTTTACATTTGATGTGGAGGGCTCACCTTATTTCAAGGAGTTTAATCATTTTATAGTAAGTTTTTTGTTTTTGATTATTATTATTGTATTTGGTACTTTGATTGTATTGTTTGCTTACCCGGGTAAAGTTGCATTAAATGGGATTAGACATGTCAACCATCATACCTTCAGACACTGAGGAGAAAGAGGAAACGTGTTATGATAGATAAGCTTTTTTTTTCTTATTGTATTTTTTTACTTTGTTTTTTTAATATATATATTGGCTTTGCCTTCCTCCAGGTTTAGATACAACCCCATCATACCAACTATTAACCTCTAGATACTTTTATTTGATGGTGAAGCCATGTCCATGACTTGAGCTCTTACATTCAAAAACTTCTTTTACATATTTTCTCTTAGCCAGTAGGTTTGGGAAAAATTGTGAGGCTAATAAATGCAAGGAAGATAGATTCTTCAGAATTGATTGCAATGAAGACACTCAAGGTGACTACTATCTCACTTAAAATGGAATTGTTTGCATCCTATGCTCCCTATCAACTTTGTAAAGGAATTCTGCCACCTTCGAAGACCATATTCAATTACACTTAAGTCCCGTCCATCACATTTGCACTTGATGTGGATGGGGAAATCTCGTCCATCACATGGTACTTGCTGTTGGATGGGGAAGTCTCGTCCATCACATTTGCACTTGCTGTGGACGGGGAATCCCCGTCCATCACATTTGTACTTGCTGTTGGACGGGGAAGCCCCGTCCATCACATGGGACTTGCTGTTGGACGGGGAAGCAAGTCCCGTCCATCACATTCGCTCTTCCCCGTCCATCACATGGGACTTGCTGTTGGACGGGGAAGCAAGTCCCGTCCATCACATTTGCACCTGTTGTGGACGGGGAAGTCTCGTCCATCACATGGGACTTGATGTTGGTCGGGGAAGTCCCGTCCATCACATTTGCACCTGCTGTGGACGGGGAAGTCGCATCCGTAACATGGGACTTGATGTGGACGGGGAAGTCCCGTCTATCACACTGCTTTTGCCAAATGGAGACGCCAGGTGGCCCCGTCCGACCCATCGCATTCTTTGTTGGACGGGGTAATCTCGTCCATTGCTTTGCACTTGCTGATGGACGGGGTGGTCCGGTCCATTGATTTGCACTTGCTGACGTTGATGGTCGGGGTGGTCCCGTCCCGTCCAGTCCATTGCTTTGCACTTGCTGATGGATGGGGTGGTCCCGTCCATTGCTTTGCACTTCCTGATGGACGGGGCGGTCCCGTCCATTGCTTTACACTTGCTGATTAGTACTAAATTATAATTTGTCTAAAAAAAATCAAATTCACTATAAAATTGAAGGTTGAGAGAATTAGAATCCTAAGGTAATGGGATAAATATCAAATGTTAAAAATAATGTGTGGGATAATTATATTTTCTAGAAAAGGATTAACTTGCACCGTAAGAAGAGGGGAAATTAATCAAATATATTTTCAAGGAAGAAGGAAAATTGCATATGGTTACCAAAATAATTGGAAAGTGATTAACATTAGTGTTTAAATAAGTTATATTGTGAAGTGATTATTCTGCTTGAAATGCAGTGGTTGCTTTGAAAACATATATACAATATTAAATATTCAGAGAAGTATAATATCAAAGTAGTGAAAGAAGAAATAGTTAGTGATAAGTTATAATTTTGCTTTGAAAAAAAACACAAATTAACCATACATGTTCAAAATAATTGATAATTGATGGATTTGACTTGCCCATCACTTATTTTAAAAAAATTATTAGTTTATTTTGAATAATGCAGAATTTACCTATCAACTTTGTAAAGGAATTCTGTCGCCTTCGAATACCACATTCAATTACACTTAAAGACGATGTAGGAGCTAAGTTCCGGTGCAAGCACATATGAGGATAAGGAATTGAGAAACTTTTCTATCTTGTGATGAAAACATTGTAGGAGCTTGAAGGAGAAAATGATAAAAAAGTGAATTGTGTTTGAAGAGTTAAGAAATAGTAGCCATGATTACCTTGAGGGATATGTTGCATAAAAATCATGTAAATAAAAGATAACTAAAAGTAGTGTCAACTGAGCTTTTGAAAAAATCATTTAAAATTACCGACTACTTTTTAAAAATGAGTTTTTTATTATAACCAAACACATAATATCTTCTGTTTTTCTTTAAAATCTCTAAAAAATATTTTATAAATCATTTTTTAAAATCTGTAACAAACGGGTCCTTATTGTGTCTCAGCTACAAAATAATTTTTTTTTTATTTCCACGGGTGCACGGGTCACATTATTAAAGTGTATATATTAAAGTCCAATGCAATGGACGGGACCAACCCGGCCCAACAAAGAAGTGCAATGGATGGATTGGACGATGGCCCAAAAGAAGTCCAATGCAATGGACGGGATCACCCCGTCCAACAGCAAGTGCACTAGACTGGAATGGTCCGCGGCCACCAGCAAGTCCACTGGACTGGACTGGACCGCGTCCAACAGCAAATGCCATGGACTGGACCGCATCCAACAGCAAATGCAATGTATTGGAGTGCCCCCTCATTTAGTTATTATTTATTTTTCCTTTTTTTTCCCTCTCTTCTTTATTATTATTAAAGACGGACAAAAATGGGTGTTCGCAATAAGTAGGCGATTTATAAATGTTTCACAGATTAAGAAAACATACGAACTTCAGTGGCTATTATACATGTTTAGGACCTCCGTTATTTATATTTGGTAGTTTTAGAATTTATTTTTCTTCCAAAACGAACGATCTTTTATAAACCGAAGATATATTTGACAATTTTTTTACATTTATACTCTTATCATATAAGTAAATTGGAATGCCTTGAATACACCTTAAAGCCTTCCCTATTTATATTCGGAGACAAATAAAAGGTAGCTTCAATGGTGTATAATGCAGTGCACAGATTATAAAGGAATCCAAATTCAACAGTTACTTCTTAAAAAGTTTCTTTATGATGTAACCAAATATAAAAGAGTCTCTAATTTTTTTAAAAAAATCACTCGATTATCAAATGATAAAAACAAATTTGTTTTGGTCCTAACGCGTAATCTTCTTGTCTTATCTACAAAATTATATTTTTTTACCGCTATTGTTTCAGAAATCTTTGATCGATGTTGGGTATTGTGTTCTTAAATCTATTTGACAAAACGGGAATCATTGTTTATTTGATTCCCTACTTTAGTTAATCTGTGTTGTAATGTTTGTTACTTACAATAAGGTATGGTTGCTTATATAAGAAATCCGATGGATGAATTGCTTAAAAATAAAATATTTATTTTTTTACCAAATCTCACTAATGAGTTGCTGTTTTAAATTAAAACAAAACCATGTACAAATAATATATATATATATAAGCAACAAAATGGGTTGCTTGGATAGGTGTTATTGGAATAAAAGTATATGATGGATTACTTAAATATAGAAAAATGCTAAACGGACACAGATTTGGGGGACACTTACGGTGACACTGTATGCACAGTGCGGCACTGTAGCGTTTTTTTTTTAAATTTAAATTTTTTTTATAAATAATTTTTTTGATTAGGTATGTGTCAATATCTGGTGAATCGGGTACAAATATCTGGTGAATTCAGTTCATTAACTGGTGAATGGGTTTTTTTGAGAACTAATTTTTTGATTAAGTATGTGCAAAAATATGGTGAATCCGGTTTAAATATTTGGTGAATTTAGTTCATTATCTGGTGAATAGGTTTTTTTGAGAAATAAATTGTGGTTAAGTATGTGCAAATATATGGTGAATAAGGTATAAATATCTAGTGAATTCAGTTCATTATTTGCTGAATGTGTTTTTTTTTTATAAATAAATTTTGTTGGTTAAGTATGTGTAAATATCTGGTGAATCGGGTACAAATATCTAGTGAGTTCAATTCATTATCTGGTGAATGAGTTTTTTTTAGAAATAATTTTTTTGGTTAAGTATGTGCAAATATCTGGTGAATCAGGTATAAATATCTGGTGAATTCAGTTCATTATCTGGCGAATGGTTTTTTTTGAGAAATAAAGTTTGGTTAAGTATGTGCAAATATATGGTGAATCAGGTATAAATATCTGGTGAATTCAGTTCATTATTTGGTGAATGCGTTTTTTTTATAAATAAATTTTTTAGTTAAGTATGTGTAAATATGTGGTGAATGAGTTTTTTTGATAAATAAATTTTTTGGTTAAGTTTTTACAAATATCTGGTGAATCATGTACAAATATTTGATGAATTCAGTTCATTATCTAGTGAATGAGTTTTTTTAGAAATGAAATTTTTATTTTTATAAAAAAGCCAAAAAAATTTTTTTTTTAAAAAAAGTGTTACAGTAGCGCTACTGTAGCAGGTGTCGTATTTGTGTCGCAAAAACTGTGTCCGTTTAGCAGAGCTCTTAAATATATTGTTGTTTGATTGTGGTCACTTAATAGAAGATTTTTTTTACTAAACACTTAATGAAAGATAAACGACTCAAAGTGGGTTGTTTAAATATACCTATTGTTTATGCTCTTAGTATGACAAACAAGTAGCATCATTAAAGGATAGAAAAATAATTAACTTATAGGATAAGAGTGGATAAATAAATCAAACAGATTTTTTTATAAAGAAGAAAAAATATAATATGATAAATATATTTTCAAAGAATGATTCACTTGCACGGGGAAAATATGAAAATTAAAATATATTTTTCAAAATAAAATAATAATAATAATATGATAAATAAATATATATTTAGAATGATTCACTTGCATAAGGAAAAAGAGGCGTATTAAATCAAATAGATTTTCAAGAGAGAGAAAATAAATATGTTAGATTATTATATTTTTTAAAAACGGTTAGGTTGCACGAGCAGGGGTGAATCCGTGATTCAAGGAGATTAAATGATTATTTAATGGTTGATTTTATTCTATTTTTTAATTAAAAAATTTGATTATGTTACTTTATTTGTTGCTTGAGCAGATGGAGCGAGCATTTATGGGGATAAGACATAAGACATTTATAACAAGACAACCTGTTAACCATCATTACACGACAACTGTTTCTTGTCCTCGGTCTCAAGCTTCTTGCAAAAGCTTTTGATTATCAGCATTAGATTTTTCCTTCTCACCATCATTTTCCTTTCCTTCTTAAACGTCTTTTCCTTCTTAAAGATTAAAGATTATAATATATGCATTTTTTAGATTGCAACAATAGTCTCCAACACGTTTCTTTCTTTCCATTCCCACAAAAAAATCCTTCTTCCTTCTCCCCCAAAAACCCTATTCTCTCCACTCTTCCTTCTCTCAACTCCTCCTTCTCTCATCGCTTATTGGTGACAGGTGCAGGTGGTGGACTGACTGTCAAAAATACAGATCGTTGGTGGCTAGGTGTAGATGCACCCTAGGAGTCTACTTTAGTCGGTTGCTTTTTGAAACAAGCTTCCTTTCTGTCAGGTTGAGCTGTCCTCTGGTTTGAAGGGGTTACAGAGGTGTCCAGATTATGGGTGCTAAAGGGGGACATTTGGAAACCAAAATTAACTACATAGTTAACCTTGGTGGAATTAGCATGTGATTAGTGGTACTACAAATTTAGTTGTAGATGTTTTGCGATTTGTATAGGGTTTGGCCAAACTCTTTGGTAATACTAATATGGTTTACTTTTCCTGTATGAAGGAGGTTCAATATGGAATTGGGACAGATTTGCGATACTTTGGTTTTTTGATTTTTCCTTCTCTTTCATATAGTTGGGTCCGTTCTGGTTTGGTTTTTCTCCCTAAGGGTGTACAGTAGGTCATCAGATAAATTTAAATATTGAGTTTTGCCATGATTGTCTTACCTCTTGATTTGACCATACTGTGAACTTACCACGGTTTTGTAAAAATTCAGAGTCCTTTGATTTGATCGTTCATTGTTCATCATTAGGCATTGGTCAACCCTAATTTTCACGGTATTTTCAAAACCTTGTCTTCCCTCCCATTTTGTTTTGTTGGGCTTTTAGGTTTCAGTTTGCCTATAAATAAGGTGGTCTCCTTTTTGGCTCAGCACTTGTCTTCAACTTATTTTGTTCTTCTCAAATTGTGATCATAATTTCCTTTTGCAATGGTTGCTAACTATGATAGGATCAGTTATATAGTTTCCAATAGGGAGTGTATCAGGTTGTTGGTTAGGGTTGTTAGACTCTGGACTGTTCCATTATTTAATAACCCGACTCATACTAGCTCATTGGATATGCTTTTGATTGGTGAACATGTAATAAAACCTTTGTTATACTCTTCTGGTCCATTATTCTATTGATATCTTTAACGCAAATCATCTTTATTTTTACTTGAAACTGATTGTGTTTTTTTTGGTTTATTGGTTGTAAAGGGAGGAAGGATAGAGGCTAATGTTAGGAAACCTTTGCTGCACAGATTCAGTTCTCTTTTGGAAGAGGTGTGTGTATTCAGTTATACATATGACATGTTCATTATAATCTGATCACAATGCTCTGTGAGATAGAAATAAGCTTGTGTATTTTGGATTTTATATAGTCAAGATAGAGGCAACAAGGAGGACGACAAAGAGTCTTGTGGAAGGTTTGTTTGGGAACTGACCATCTCTTGGCATCATATGCTTGGCAACAAATTGGATCCATTCCCGTAGTGAGACCATTGATCGATTTACAGGTGATGTTAGCAATGGAAGGGACCATCCGGCCCAACAAGTAAGTGCAAAGGAAGGCGGGCCACGCCCAACAAAGAAGTCCAAATCATTGGACGGATCACCCTGTCCACGGCAAGTGCAATGCAATTGACGAGACCACCCTCCAACAAAGAACTCCAACACACTGGACGGGATCACCCCGTCCAACAGTAAGTGCACTGACTGGACTGGACCCCGTCCAACATCAAATGCAATGCAATGGATGGGATCACCCCATCCAATAGCAAGTGCACTGGACTGGACCTCGTCCAACAGCAAGTCCAATGCTATGGACGGGACCAGCCCGTCCAACAAAGAACGCAATCAGATCGATCGACCGATCCAACAAAGAAGTCCAAAGCAATGGACTGGATTGCGTCCAACAACAAGTCCAAAGCAATGGACTGGACTGCGTCCAATTGCAATTGCAATGCAATGGCCGGGATCGGCTCCAACAAAGCAAGTGCGAATGGACGGATCGATTGGGTCCAATAGCAAATGCAATGCAATGGACGGGATCACCCCGTCCAACTGCAAGTGCAATGGCCTGGACTGCGTCCAACAGATAGACCAATGCAATGGACGGGACCATCCCGTCCAACAGCTATTTCAAAGGCCTGGACTGGACCGCGTCCAACAACAAGTCCAAAGCAATGGACGGGACCACCCCGTCCAACAGCGAGTGCAATGCAATGGACGGGACCGCCCCATCCAACAACAAGTACAATGCAGTGGACCGCGTCCAACAGCAAGCCCAATGCAATGGACGAGACCAACCCGTCCAACAGTCTCCACCTAGATAGGGTGTTATTTTAAATTCAATTTTAATAACCGTAAACAAAATTTAAATAGAATCTATTTTTCCTAAAAAATATAAAAATTATATCTCAACTATAAAATATGGAAATCATTTATTATATTCATAACAACCAACACACTAATTGTGTCTCTCATACATAATACAATTTCGTAACTCAATTATCTTACTGCATTAAATAACAAACCTGAATTTATTAATCATTATCAAAATATATCTTCAATAGGAAATTTACCCGTGCATTGCACTTACACTAGTTTCTTGTAATTTATTATATATTTTTTTGATATAGCTAATATTTGAACTTTTAGCCGTGCACTTTAAGGATCCTCATATCAAAATTGAAACGACATTAAAAATCTTTTAGAAAGATAATGAGGAAATATATGGAATGGAGATTGAGATTTGGGAACTGAAAAGAGTAGGGTGGCCTGACTGAGAGTTATATGGTGGGGACAGTTATGCGCTGGCATAGTTGGTGCTCGAACTGTCACACATGAGCAAACACAAAATGGAAGGGTACGAATACGAACAACCCACTTCAAAACAAAAATATAGAATTTTAGTTAAAAAAAAAATTATAGAATTGGATTTATTGGTATGTACGGTCAACCTATTATCAATTAATAATATTAATAAAGATATTTTGTTTTTATTATAATTATTTTAAATTTATTGTTTAAAAATATTTTAAAAATCATCCATGAGATAATTTACTATTAGATGACAATATAAATTTTTTAACAATAATAATATATCAAAATAAAACTCATTTATATACTTGGATCCAGTGACAAAAGTTTTTTATATGATCATTTAATTATATATTTCTATGTTATAAATAATATTTGATTTTTATAATAATTATCTAAAAATTATATATAAAAATATATAATTGATAGATTATGTAATTTTTTACGAATAATATATTAAAATTAAAATAATTATATATAATTGGTAATTATTAGTATTTTTTTTACACTGTCAATCAATCATAAGTCATATTATGAGTGATTTCTGAGATAATTAGGATAAGATTGAACATTCTTAATAATATAACAATTTATAATTGATTGATTATGTTAAAAAACTATACTGAAATACAAATTAAATCGATCATTTAAGAAAAAATGAAAAGAGTCACCAAACTGTCTTATCCCCTAATAATTATTTAATTTTTTTAATTCAGTGAATCTTGTAATTATTATATAAATAAATATAGATATGAAATACTAACAATTATATCAATATGTGAATTGATAATGAGTTGCATCTTTTAAACAAGTAGTTAAAAATAGATTTAACTCCGACTCTTATGGACGTAGAAAACCTAATTAGAAGGGAATCATCCTTAAATATTGTCTATGTTTCTTCGTGGAGATTAGTTACTGATTATAATGATAGATATGATTACCAAAAAAATACTAACAATTGTTTTTTTAACATATTTTTAACTATATTTTGTTATGTTATTTGAAAATCAAATCTTAGACACGGATGTAAGGTAATATATATTTTATCTTTTTCTCACTTGTTTTTTTTTATCTTTTTTATATATACCCATTTTAAATATACATCAAAAAATAAATAAAGATCGTATTGTTTTTCAAACTTGCATGTTTAAAAATCATTTTCCTTTTTTGCAATTTAGTAGCGTACAACAATAGAAAATGAAATGTATCCCCTCTCCTGTCTCTCCATAACCATAAATCTCACATCCTGCCCCCCCACTCTCTCACTCACTCTCCCATTTCCCAATCCATCAACAAACCCTAAATCCCATTCTCAATCTCATTCACCAAAACCATGAGAGAGATCTTGCACGTCCAAGGAGGCCAATGCGGTAACCAAATCGGTTCCAAATTCTGGGAAGTCATCTGCGAGGAGCACGGCATCGATCCCACCGGCAAGTACAGCGGCGACGACGCCGTTTCAGGTACCGATACTCAACTCGAGAGGATCAATGTCTATTACAACGAAGCCTCTGGCGGAAGGTACGTTCCGAGAGCGGTGCTCATGGATCTGGAACCCGGAACCATGGATAGCATCAGATCCGGCCCGTATGGGAAGATCTTCCGACCCGATAACTTCGTGTTTGGACAGTCCGGTGCTGGTAACAATTGGGCTAAAGGTCATTACACTGAAGGCGCTGAGTTAATCGATTCGGTACTCGATGTCGTTCGCAAAGAGGCTGAAAACTGTGACTGCTTGCAAGGTAAACGACGTTACTGTTTAGTGTTTCTATCTATCTATTTTTGTTTAGTCATAGATATGAGTTCAGTTATAAGTTTCTACCACTTTAACCTTTGATTTAGAGTTTTCTGATTACAATGCATGAAGTGAAAGAAGAACGTTTCTTAAATTGGGAAAGCTGAATGTTAATTCGTTTTTTAGTTTTAGAAGACCAAAGAATTTTGTGCCTAAAAGTTCAACTCGACTTTCATAAAAAATAAAAATAAAAATGCTGCGGGATATGAATATAGGACCGTGGAATAATCGCTTTTAAAGTGAACAATTAAAAGTAATTAGTTTAAGATTAAGAGATTATTTGGAATAATTTATAAATTTTTTTTATAGAGATATAGTTCTTTCCTTCCAATGGTACTTCTGTAACTTTAAAATAGTCGCTGGGATACTTCAATGATACTCCTTGCAGTATTATACAATTTTTTCAATTTTAAATATATATTTTTTATATCAATATAGATAAAAAAATATCATATTAATTAGATAAATATAAACATGTATTATATTTATAATGACCATACTCATTTTTAAAATTTAAAATTAGCCAAGTTATTTTTTATAATTTTTAAAATTTTCTATATCCCCACTATATCCTATCATACTCTTGTGTTCGGATGCGTGTTTGTTTTGCATTTGTATATGTCTAACTAATGACTATTTTCTCAGATCTATCATAAAAAGAAAAAAGAAAAAGAATACTAGTAGATCTGGGATCTGGAAAGCTAGCTATCAGGATTTTCTTGTTGTCAGTTTTATACTGCAATAATTGATGTTTCATTCATATTTTTTTTTCTTGTCAATTAAGCCATGTTTTCGAAAAATTGACAAAAGGCTGAACTATTATCACTAGTGGATGGATCTCTTGTTGTCTGGTACCAGGACAGGCAGGGACCACCTAACCTTACTTCTATAATTCATGATTAAATTAAAAAGTTCAATAAATGTCTTTTTTGTTTCTTTACCTTCCTGTTATGATAACTAGGCACCGACTATGTGCTTTTACTTTCAGTAATTATACAGAGAAGAAAATATAGTGTCTACTCATTGCCAAGTTTGTAAATAAACTTTGGAATTAAGGAAGGGTAAAATTAAACTTCAAATTGGCGGTAGCTAAATTATGGTATATCAAAAATTTGTATTTCAATATAGATCTTTAGAAACAAAGAGCAATTCACTACAGTACATGAATTTACCACCTGCATGCAATGTAGATTCGTGGAACAGGAGATTCTGTCCCTCTTTGCTTCATTATGACTGCAGCAACTCGACAACTACTCTAATAGTGGTCAAGGAGCTAACTTAACACGCAATTTATAAGATTTGAAAGAAACACGTTAAGGGCTTCTGTTGGGTGGTGTATATCGAACAAAATTTTGATCATGGTTCTCTCTAACAAGGCAGATTGGAGTTGGTTTAATTTCATGATCTTGTAATGCCTTCCATGAAAGTCTCTAATAGTTTAGTTGCCTTAAGATTCCACTATGATTTGTGAACGTGCATATTTGTCCTTTTTATTCTGATTTTTAAATTCAATTCTTTTCTCAGGTTTTCAAGTTTGTCACTCGCTTGGAGGAGGCACGGGTTCTGGCATGGGAACACTCTTGATATCGAAGATCAGGGAGGAGTATCCTGACAGAATGATGCTCACTTTCTCTGTTTTCCCTTCTCCAAAGGTCTCTGACACGGTCGTGGAGCCATACAATGCCACTTTATCTGTGCACCAGCTAGTAGAGAATGCAGATGAGTGCATGGTTCTTGACAATGAAGCACTTTATGACATTTGCTTCAGGACTTTAAAACTTACCACTCCTAGTTGTGAGTACCCCGGTTCCCCTCTTCCCAAGTAATTTGGCCCTTTTAGTTACACACTTAATCAACCAATAGTAACAATAACTTGTTTATTTCTTTTATGATTTGATTGCAGTTGGTGATCTGAACCATCTGATCTCAGCAACTATGAGTGGAGTTACCTGTTGCTTGAGGTTTCCTGGACAATTGAACTCTGATCTCAGGAAGCTGGCTGTCAATCTGATCCCATTCCCACGTCTTCACTTCTTTATGGTGGGGTTTGCACCTCTCACCTCCCGTGGGTCTCAGCAGTACGTCTCCCTAACCGTCCCAGAACTGACACAGCAAATGTGGGATGCCAAGAATATGATGTGTGCTGCTGATCCCCGGCACGGTCGATACTTGACCGCATCTGCCATGTTCAGGGGGAAAATGAGCACCAAGGAGGTTGATGAACAAATGATCAATGTGCAAAACAAGAACTCGTCCTACTTTGTTGAGTGGATTCCCAACAACGTGAAGTCCAGTGTTTGTGATATTCCACCAAGAAACTTGAAGATGTCAAGTACTTTTATTGGTAACTCCACATCAATTCAGGAAATGTTTAGGAGGGTGAGTGAGCAATTCACTGCAATGTACCGGCGCAAAGCCTTCTTGCATTGGTACACTGGGGAGGGAATGGACGAGATGGAGTTCACTGAGGCAGAGAGCAACATGAATGATTTGGTAGCTGAGTACCAGCAATACCAAGATGCAACCGCGGAGGAGGAGGATGAGTATGATGAGGAGGAGGGTGAAGAAAATTATGAGCAGCAGTAGCTGAACCACCTTTGGTAAATGGTGACTGCCTAGGCTGAGCGGCGTCCTTGTTTTATTTACCAGATTTGCTGCTATTCGTGTATCTATAGCCATCTGCACTTGGTTCTTTTCTACTTATTGCTCCTTATCTTGCTGATGTTCATTTCCCTTTTAAGCATGTTACTTTAGAATTGTTTGATATGAGCCCCGCATACAAAATATTCGATTGTTTATGGAGTCAAAGACGGATGCAAGGACGAGTTTGGTAAAATTAGTGATATATTTGAAGTATCTTTTATAATATATGTAGCCCTCCCTCGAATATTTTCTACATTTATGCTTAATGCAAGCGTTTGAACAAGTGCCCCCAAAAAAAATTGTATCAATAAGAAAAGAGGTTGGCTTATCTGTTGCCTTTAAAGATGGCGAGGAAGTACGGAAAAGCTTCCCGGGTGTGCGCGCGTCTTAGATTTTTTTTATTTTTTTTATTATGATAGATGCAAAATATCTATAGACTTCATTGATAATTAATTTTCGTCGGGGAATATGGCTGGCAAACTTTGGTGAGGTTTTTCTTCCCAATCATGTTTTTCTCCATCAAACTCAACTTTAATTAAGGGATTTGAGTTTCACTTGAATTAATGTAATATTAGTGCACATGTCTTGATTTACCGTCATCAGGATATTTTTATTGGACTAATTTTGTATATTAAATTTTTTTTTACTCTGAAGCTATATTTGGGAGATAGAGTGGAGTGGTTAAAAAAATTAAAAATATATTTTTAATAAACATTTAAATATTACCCTATAGTTTAGTAATATGGTGGGATGATTTAGGATGATAACCTAAATAACTCAAATCTGTCAATTTTTTTGTTTTAGTAAACAAATCTGTCAATTTTTATACCCTTAAAATTGGGGGTTTGGTATCTTTCAATTTCGTCATTAAACCTTTAAATAATATAGTGATATATTTTTACCTCTTCACTTCACTTTATTACGAATCACTCCACTCGATCTCCACTTCACTCTGTTACCTTATAATTCGAGTAGTTAATTTGAATATTATGTACGGGTCGTGTTAACCAATATCATAAGGATACTGGTTAAAGAATCAATGAAATAATGTATTAGGAAACTAAATGTTATATACTTTAATATATTAAATACATTATCTTTCCATATAAAATTTTCTTCTCTGATTTCTTATACATAATAAAATTATAAAATTTTATAAATATGAAACAAAACTATAGAATGCTATATAATAGATATTTTTAAACAAATTATATCAATATAAAAACATTAATGTAAGTTAAAAAAAAACTTATAGTTTGCTAATAATTTTATAAAACTATAAATTCTAATGTATTTTGTAACAACACGTCAGATTATACCAACAAAATGTAATTCACACCCATTCCAAAAAATCCAAAAAAATACATCAAACTTTAATTTCAAGAACTCAAACCTATCAAGTAAATTTTGGGTGATGAACGTACCTACATCAAATAATTAAAAATTAATAATAAAAACTACATGTGTTCAATTGTAAAAAGTGATCGTAATTTCATCGTGACTAGTTAAACAAGTTCACTTCCATGCCTAATTTCACTTTTCATAAAACAATGAGAAGAAAGAATCTCAAACGATATTACCATATCTTTTTTTCAAAAAGAATTGATGTATATCATTAATAATATAATTCGACCAAATCTCCCCATGAGATCTTCTAAAATCTCCCAAGGGTTTCCCTGATATACTTGTTGTATACATTGTAGCAATTTTATCCTACATCATCACCAAAAAGATTTCTTTGGCACCAAGTATTAATCAATAACGTGTTTTACAATTTCCATTGAAACTCTTCAGCCTGTTAATCTGAATCCTTCTTTGTCTAGCTTGAGCTGCCATGGCTTTATACAAATCTTTGTTGACCGCAATCACATCCAACCGTTGACAAGGTTCCACTTGGATGAACTCTTGGACGTTCAGATTTAAAATGCCAAGTGGGCCTATGTTACTTGTTTTAACCATGCCCAATGCACTACAAGTAGAAGAAGGTGATTGTAGAGCAATGCCTTCATTGTTACATATTTGGGATGGCCCACTTGTGTGATTCAGCATCAATGGAATTGCTACATTGTGTGATGTGGTGGACACTTGCAATTGCAATTGTTGCCCTTGATTTTCAGCCATGGAATTGGAAGAGTTGACTGAGACATTCACCAATTGCATTGGACAGCTAATTCCCAAACTGGTATTTTTGGATTCACTTTTGTTGGGGTTACAATATAGCTGTAAAATATTGCAAAAATAACACCCACCATCATATAAGGGATAAAAAGCAACAGAAAAAAAAAAAACATTTAGTAAAAAATGTGGAAGAAAAATAACACCCAGTTAAGAACTAAGAAGGCATTACATAGTAACATACCCTTTTAAGAGAGGCTTTCAATCGCAATGGTTTCTTATTCTTGTCGTCAGATTCAGTAAGCGACAACGAGGGAGGGGTTGCAGGACTGGGAGCCTTGAACGGAGGAGTCACGACGGCGCCACCGTGATGCAATGGCGGAGGAGCAGCACATTGGGTTGTTGTTGGGGTAACTTGAATAGCAGATCTCATTCTTTTGCAACCCCAAGTGAATGGTAATGGAAGAACTGCACCCTTTGAATGGAAGATCAAACGAGGCAAGTCATCGACAAGGATTTGAGCAACTTGCCTCTCATCTTCACTGAACATGCCAATGCTCTGTTCCGTCTCTTTCCTCTTTTTTGATTTCATTATCCTAATCTTCATCTTTTTCTTTGTGTTGCACTAACAAGTGAAATTTTGCATTCGGGGTTTATGTGTGTGTGTGTGTGAGAGAGAGATTATAGTATAGTTTGGGCGAAAAGAGTATCAGAACTCAGAAGTAGAGAAAGTGAGAGAGTGAAGAGATATATTTCGTTGTGCTTCTATTTCTTGATTTTGTTGTCTCTGCTAAATAAAAGGAACGAAATTGCAAATCCATGGCAATGTACTAGCTACTAACACGTGTCCTGCGTAGAAAGATTGAACGGACCCCCTCCTAGGGTTTTGTTTGTAAAAAGTTATTTATTCTTGTAAACGCCTACGGGTCTAAGTGGCGGGAGCCGGGAATGGTAACGGGGTCGGATGGACACGAGTAGCATCCTACCCGCCCCCGTATGCGGAAGATAAATTTGTGTTTGTCCCTGCCCATTACCTGCATGGGTATCAGTTGGGCAGCTATTTAGCGGATATAGCGGGTATCTGCGGATACGACGGGTATCCATGAATATTTGTCAGCAATTATGTTTTTTTGAAAAAATGCAATAATTCTTTAAACAATTATAAAAAATTGTAAAAAAAAATGCAAAATGTCAATTAAAAATGCATATTAGAATTATTTGTCGGCACACCCCTTACACCATTATCGAATTATACTTGAAATTTCTGTTTTTGGTGAACTTAAGTTTATTATGAACATTATGTGCCAGAAACTACTACAATTTGGAAGTTGTTTCACTTGAAGAACTTTACAGAATGGTGTATCTTTTTGGCAAGCTTGAAGTATTAAAATTTATGAAGAGTAACTTATGTGGAAATTGAAAGGAAAAATGGATGCGTAGAATAAAAAAGTTCAAACACACATTTCCTACACGGGTACTGGTACACCCCCCCCGCCCCGCCCCCGGTCAGCAAGTGGATATTTAAAATCCCTGTTTATTTTGCCCTACGGGTACTCGTATCATTACCCGTCCCGTACCTATCGCCGGTTTTATCTACGGGTACCCACGGACACGGATAAAATTGCCATCCCTAGCTAGAGCTTGGTTCTCCCTTCATTATCAGTTGCTCTCATTTAGAGACAAATTCACTTTAGAGAAGTGTTATCCTTAAATATAAAAATCAATGTTGACACAATTAGTGATAGACCTGAGATCGTCAGACAACTTTAATGTTATTTTGAGTTAGTTAATTGAATATTATGTATTGGTCTCATTAACCAATACCCTAAGGCACTGATTAAGAAATCAATAAAAGGAAATAATGTATTGGAAAACTATATATATATATATATATATATATATATATATATATATATATATATATATATATATAAAATACGTAACGCCTAGTTTTAATTAACACTAAATTAGATGATTAAAATAAGGATTTTCATAAATTATTTTCGAAATGTCTCCTTTGAAAAACGGAGATTTGTATGAAGTCGGAAAAACACCTGATAAACAGTTTATAACGTCAAAACTTTATCCAACCAAACTTGGTCTCTGGTCTTTCATGTTTGTAAATGTGTATTGATCATGCATTTTTACACCCACGAACCTGATGGAAGGATCTTTTTTCAATACTGGATGTTCCTGTATCCTTCAAATTAATGAAATTCTTTTCTATGATTATGTGAAAGTGAAATCTGTAACACCCCCCTTGGTCATTACTTTGTAAACACGTGCGGAAATAAAATTAAAAGGATAATAATTTGCTGGTTGCTTTCGGAAAATAATTTATATAAGTACGTAAGCGTCTGAAATTATGTATAAAAAATTTGTCACGACTCCAAACCTAAGCCTTGATCGACACACATGCTTACTATCCTAGCCTGGCAAGCTGATGGCGTGGATTCCGGCAAGTGTACCGGATTCGTCGTCAAGTAATAAAAAGATCGATCCCACAGAGATCGTGATATCAAATAACAATTAATTATTAAATCAATTAAACTGGATTATATAAAAAAAAAGGATTTTGAAAAGATTTGATTTTTGTAGTAAGAATTAACTTAGAAAATCATATATTTAAGAACGCAATCAATTAAAATAGGAAAGTAAATCAATTAGGGGTTTTTCAAATCTAAAGAGATTCCTAGGAATTGGGTTACCAACAAGATTGTTCATGTTACCAAATTGACTACCCCTTGTTAATTATCAAAATTGCTTTGAAGGTGAATTTATTCTCAATAAGTTAATTCTCCCTCTCGGGTTACAAAAACCGTGCCCAATTAAACCAACCCCTACTCTCGTGGTAATTGAATTCAGGTTGACCCCTTTAAGCTTTGTGACAATTCGTGAACCCTCGAAGGACCGCTTCTAACTCTCGTGATTTAAGTCCTAAGTTTGATTCCTATAGATCCAATACCTAAGTTCACCGCTAGGTTCCTCCTTAGAGTATCTATGACATGCAAATAAGTGCGCACCAGATTCACAAGTAATTCATGCGATAGAAACCAAATCGAAAGCGAAATCAAACTACTACTCAATCATTGCCATGTTAAGAGCAAGCTTGATTAACAAAAACATGAAAGAAAACCTAAGAGAGGAGAAGAAGAAGAAAAGGAAGAAGAGAAAATCCTAATTTTGCCTAAGGTAGCAGCCCCCAAAAGTCCCCTATTTTCGAGCCTAAGTGTTCTATTTATATATCAGGGTAACTTGAATCCCAATCAATCACAAATTCAGATCAAATCAGTTTCTAAAGATCCATGTATTGCGCGTCACGACCGTGATGCCTGTCACGGCTAAGCCGTGACGGATTCAGACTTGGAGGTTGCTTTGCTGGTTGGTCTGTCACGGCCGTGACCACCATCACGGCTTAGCCGTAATCAATTCTGCCTGTGAGGGCCTGGTTCAGTTGGCATGTCACGGCCGTGATGGACATCACGGCCTGGCCGTGACCAACTCTGACTTTTCCATTCTTTCTTTTCAGCTCTACTCGATCACCGCTGTGATGGCCATCACGGCTAGGCCGTGATCAGTTCTGTTTGCCTCATTTCCTTGCCTTTCAAGCTCCATCTTCATGCCAGCTCCAACACAACTGATCCTGAGCAATTTAATCTTCGATTCCTGCACACAAGCACCACAAAACCACCTTACCCGTTCCAAGGTAAAAATTATCAAATAATGAAATAAAATACGCCTAAAATATATGAAAATGCATGCAAAAATGTCAAGGAAATATGAGGTGAAATCACACTCATCAAACTACCCCAAGCTTAAAACTTTGGTTGTCCTCAAGCAATCACTAAGGTCAGAAAATATAAACAATCAGAGCATGGATAGTGAACCAAGAACCCGAGTAACTAATCCAAGTGACAGGCATATTCAAATAAGTACCCAAGAGACAATCAATTTCAAGTCCAATTAGAAGCTTAGGTTCCCTAAATTCATATCTCTCACTAATTCGGGCACTCTTCTCACCTCACTCAAGTGTTTAAGGATATGACACAATTCGCTCAATTTCCTCAAGGAAGGTACCCTACCATAAGCTTGACTATTAACCAAATTTCTACTTTATTAATGAAAACACATAAGAATCAAGAGGTCTTTTATTTTGGTTGTAATGGGGCCATGGGATTAATTGTTAGGTGGGGAAATCAAGAAAAAGAAAATTCAAGAAGGCTAAACAAAATATCAAACAATGCAAAGCATGACAACCTTCTAAAATACCTTTTTGGGCTTTAGTTCACTTTTCCACCTTTCTTTCTTTCTTCCTTTTTATTTTTATTTTTTTATTTTTTTATATTTTGTTTCTCACTTTCTTTTTCTCATCCCCTTCTCCATTTTATTTTATTTTATTTTATTTATTTGGAGAAGGGGATATTTTCAACTTAAGAGAAATATTTTTCTAACTTTCTCATCCCACAATTTATTTTTCAAACTACCTTTTTACCCTTTTTGCAATACTTTAAAAGGTGACATACCAAGCATCATTCATCAAAATATTTCAAGGTACCAAGAAAAGTATTTTATTCTTTTAGGCTCAAAACTGGGCAACTAAGGGGTATCATTTAATCAATCAAAGCTCAGAAGGCCAGAAAAATACCTAGTGCCTTAATCATTTTCAAATATGTTTTAAAAAAATTTTAAGTTTCAAAACGGTTTCAAGTCAAGTTCTAGAAAACACAATCCAAGATGAATGAAACACTCAATCACAAAGAATGAGGTAGATTTTGTGAGTACCCCTTTTAGGCTCAAAAATCTCACATTTTGTAGTTTGAAATCAATGAAAAACACAAATATGGGGAACCACGTGCTAATTATCAACTATCAGAAGATCATCTCAAGCATTTTTAATTTTAGCCTATCACAAGAATACAAAAATTGGGTTCAGAAATTCACTATCTCAATTCATTTGGAACCAAGTTCTCACAATTGGATGCAAACTCTAAGCAAAGGGCAATCTAATCATGTGATCATGCAAAACTATACATATATGAATGCAACATGAAAAATTCAAAAATGCAAAAAATTGCAAAAATACCCCTACCCCAAGCTTAAAAACTTACATTGTCCCCAATGTAAATAATCAAGTCGGAGAGAGGAGAAAAATGGAACAACTCACCGAGGTGGTAGAGGGTGCTGGCTCACATGCCAGTCAAAGAGATGCTGGAAAATGTGTCACGACCGTGAGTTCCATCACGGCTAGGCCGTGATACATTCTGATCTCAGGGTCCTTCTCATCACGCCCGTGATGGATATCACGGCTGGGCCGTGATCCTTTCTGATCTTCTTTGGTTAGTTAATCACGGCCGTGACCACCATCACGGCCTGGGCGTGATGACTTATGACTTTATTTTTCTTTGCCTTTTTGCTCTTACTGCTTTCATAACCTGAAAATACTTGGCAAAGCCATCAATTAGTGATCTTTCTTCTCTAATCTTCTCAAATTATTCAAAAACAAAATTCAAAAACAAATGGAAAAAGGAAAAGAAACTTGGGTTGCCTCCCAAGAAGCGCTTTTTTACGGTCTTAAGCTTGACCATACTTCTTTCAATCAACCGGGGTCGCTGGGCGTGGAGGTGAAAGAACACCTCTCTTCCAAGGAAGTCCTTCAAAGAGCCTATTTTGTTCATATGGCCAATTGCGCTTTCGCTTTGCTCTTTTTACTCTGAGTTTCATGGCCTTACTTCCTCCCGGCAGAAGTTATGACTCCACATGATGAGCAACTCTCATTTCATCATTATTTGGTGCATCATTCGTCATGAAAAGTTTGGGAGTTGCTTCCATATTAGGCTCTTCCTTCACCTCTGGAGGCATTATCTCGATCCTGCACACATGACTCTCAAAAGGAGGGTTGTTATATGAGTTAGTCAAATCAAAATCTACCATACCTTCCTCTACATTCAGAGAGAGCTTGCCATTCTTTACATCTATTATTGCTCCAGCTGTGGCCAAGAATGGTCTTCCTAGAATGATAGGGAATTTAGAATTCCCGTTCATATCCAATACCATGAAATCGGTAGGAATGAAAAATTTCCCTACCTTTATGGGAACATTCTCTAGTATGCCTAGAGGAGTTTTAGTTGAGCCATCTGCAAATTGTAAAGAGAATTTGGATGGACTCAATTTCTTGGTTCCTAACCTCTCAAAGATAGTAAGCGGCATCAAACTCGCACTAGCCCCTAAGTCACATAAGACTTGGTCTATTTTCACCTCTCCAATTGAGCAATCAATTGAGAAACTTCTTGGATCTTTTAGTTTAGGAGGCATATTAGTTTTTATCATGGCATCATGCTCCTCAATTAAGCTCTTACTTTCTATTTCTACTTGCTTTTTCTTGACAAACCTTTGTGGGAAAGGTATTGGGGGTTGGTAAGGTGGTGGAGGGACATACTTTGGCTCTATCTCTTCATCTTCACTCATGTCCTCCTCATATTCCACATCCTTCTCAACTACCCCAAGCTTATCATCCCTTAAGTATATAGCATTACAGTGCTCATTGGGATTAACTTCGGGTTGTCCTGGAAATGTACCCTTAGTTCTAGAATATGTACTAGCTTGTTGGGCAATTAGAGTTTCTAACATCTTATTATGGATGGCTAAGTTATCTACCTTTGATGCTAACTCTTTTACTGCCTCATTGACTGTCCTACCTTGATGCCTAAACTCTTCGTTTTGTTTTGTTTGAGTTTCAACAAAATTTTCCAAGAGAGACTCAAGTCTAGACTTTTGTACGTGAGGATACCCTGATGCGGGTTTCCTATTACCTTGGTCTTCCTAGAATTCGTGGTTCAACATGTTGTTGTAGTTACCGTAGGAGAGGTAAGGGCTATTCTTCCTTCCTTGGTTGTAAGAATTAGGAGGAGCATAATTTGGCAACTTCGGGTTCGTGTCATAGAAGTTGTGACAAGAGTTCACTTGTTCCCCCGAAGCACCGGATCCAGGAGTAATACCACGTGGGTACTCCATTATGTCAAGTCTCTGCATTCCACAAATCTCACAAACAATATTAGTAGCACCTATTGAACTCACATTAGCCTTTTCAAGCTGATCAAAGCGTTTATTCAATGAGTCAAATTTAGGCATAATTAGATCAGTGCTATTCATTTCAAACTTACCCCCCGAAAGCTTTTTCGGGTTATTACCTCTTTCCGAACCCCATTGGTGGTAGTTGGTGGCTACGTTTTCAATGATATGGAATGCTTCGGTCAGAGGTCTATTCATAAAGACTCCACCAACTGCGGAGTCAAGTGACACCTTCGAAGAGTAATCCAATCCGTTGTAGAAGGTATGCACTAATAGCCACCTCTCGAGTCCATGATGTGGGCAAGACTCTAGCAATCCCTTGTAACGATCCCAAGCTTCGGATAAGCATTCTCCATCCTTTTGGAAAAAGCCGGTGATTTGAGTTCGTAGGTAGGTAGGCAGTCTTGGATGGAGGGAAGAATTTCTCCAAGAATGCCTGCTCCAGTTGGTCCCAAGTTGACAACGTATTAGCGGGCACTTGCTTCAACCAAGCTTTTGCCTTTCTAGTCAGAGAGGAGGGGAATAACCTTAATCGTATAGCATCAATCGGGGCACCATGAATTCTAATTACATCGGTGAACTCCAAGAATGTCTCCACATGATCAGTCGGGTCCTCCGAGGGTAATCCTCCGAATTGATGTTGCCTAATCATGCTAATTAGCATAGGCGGTATAGTGTAGTTCTCCGCCTCGATTTCTGGCCTAGCAATCCCAGTTCGCAAGCCCCTAGCATTTGGGGCTGCGTAGTCCTTCAGTGGTTTAGTATCTGGTAGATTCACCATGAGTGGAATGAGAATTAACCTTTCCCTCTCTCTTTGTAGTCTCCTACGTCTATGAAAGGTCCTTTCGATTTCGGGGTCAACTTCAATAAGGTTTCCAAGACTTAGGGATCTTTGCATAAAAGAGAAAAACACCTATAAGAGAGAGATAGATACTCTAGAAAGAAAAAGAGATAAATGAAAAAAAGAATTTTTTTTTATAAAAAAAAATAATTAAAAAGAAAAAGTCCAGAAAAAATCAATTTAAAAATTAAATTGAGATTCAAGAAAGCACAATCCCCGGCAACGGCGCCAAAAACTTGATGGCGTGGATTCCGGCAAGTGTATCGGATTCATCGTCAAGTAATAAAAAGATCGATCCCACAGAGACTGTGATCTCAAATAACAATTAATTATTAAATCAATTAAACTGGATTATATAAAAAAAGGATTTTGAAAAGATTTGATTTTTGTAATAAGAATTAACTTAGAAAATCAGATATTTAAGAACGCAATCAATTAAAATAAGAAAGTAAATTAATTAGGGGTTTTTCAAATCTAAAGAGATTCGTGGGAATTGGGTTACCAACAAGATTGTTCATGTTACCAAATTGACTACCCCTTGTTAATTATCAAAATTGCTTTGAAGGCGAATTTATCCTCAATAAGTTAATGCTCCCTCTCGGGTTATAAAAATCGTGCCCAATTAAACCAACCCCTACTCTCGTGGTAATTGAATTTAGATTGAACCCTTTAAGCTTTGTGACAATTCGTGAACCCTCGAAGGACCGCTTTTAACTCTCGTGATTTAAGTCCTAAGTTTGATTCCTATAGATCCAATACCTAAGTTCACCGCCAGGTTCCTCCCTAGAGTATCTATGACATGCAAATAAGTACGGACCAGATTCACAAGTAATTCATGCGATAAAAACCAAATCGAAAGTGAAATCGAAATTAACAAAGGGAAAATATCAATTCATAACATAAAACAGATCTTGGGCATAATCCCAATCCCTAGAAATAAAACTACTACTCAAGCATTGCCATGTAAAGAGCAAGCTTGATTAACAAAAACATGAAAGAAAACCTAAGAGGAGGAGGAGGAGGAGAGAAAATCCTAATGTTGCCTACGGTATCAGCCCCCAAAAGTCCCCTATTTTCGAGCCTAAGTGCTCTATTTATAGATCAGGGTAATTTGAATCCCAATCAATCACAAATTCAGATCAAATCAGTTTCTAAAGATCCATATATTGCGCGTCACGGCCGTGACCACCATCAGGGCTTAGCCGTGATCAATTCTGCCTGTGAGGGCTTGGTTCAGTTGGCATGTCACGGCCGTGATGGACATCACGGCCTGGCCGTGACCAGCTCTGACTTTTCCATTCTTTCTTTTCAGCTCTACTCAATCACGGTCGTGATCAGTTCTGTTAGCCTCATTTCCTTGTCTTTCAAGCTTCATCTTCATGCCAGCTCCAACACAACTGATCCTGAGCAATTTAATCTTCGATTCCTGCACACAAGCACCCAAAACCACCTTACGCGTTCCAAGGTAAAAATTATCAAATAATGAAATAAAATACACCTAAACTATATGTAAATGAATGCAAAAATGTCAAGGAAATATGAGGTGAAATCAAACTCATCACAAGCCTATTTAATTTAAAGATATACTTGAATAAAAGTTAGTATTTTTACGAAAATTTTGACAGAGTCTCCTCTCTGTAATTCGGATATCCAGGTAAAAGAACACCTGCTAAAATAATTACATTTCATTCCAGAATTGCAGTTACAGCAAATACAACCAGGCAGTAATATGCTAAAAAAATAGTTATATCAATAAGCTATACATGACCAAAAGGAACAACTTAGGTTTTCATTCAAAAGATATGATCTCCGAGCCATAAACATTCCATTTTAAAATAAAGGCTCTCTTAGCCATACTCATACATACTATAAAAAATAATCTAAGTCTCAAACCCTAAGCTGGTCATTCTAAAAGTTATTCCTGAGGAAAACTCACGTGGTCATTCCACAATCAAGTACTTCATCAAACAACCAGATCTAAGTCTCTGAGTGACTTAGGGAGACTCCTCTGCACCATCTGTACTAAAGTACCCAGGGTACTATAGCGAATCAGAAAAAACCTGATCTATCTGTAAGGTGAGATACCGACAAATGGATATATCACACAACAACCATATACACGATACATACAACACCTCAGCACATTAACATTTAATTATTATACAGAGAAAAAATGACAAGTGTCATATCAGTGGGTCTCATGCCCGAATCAATCAGTTTTATAAAGAGAATCCATGACACTTCAATCATCAGGCTCTAAACTTAATCTCATGATATACCAACACCGTTTTGTCATTAAGAAAGAAAGAGCTGATCAGGCTCATACGCCCCATTTGGCAAGTTGTCTCCGTCACCTCATGCGCCTGGATCAACATCATCACGAATCCCTTATAACGGCCATTCGGACATATACCTCATCGAATACCACATCTTAAGCGGGTATTCGGATAACTCAAGCATGTCTGCTAAGGGGAAATGCATATGAATAAAAGACTTTTCATTAACGAGACTTTTCTTTGTGTTCACTCTTTTTCGTTGTCGAAGCCCAAGGCTAACGACTATTCACAATTTCTTGTCGAAGCCCGAGGCTAACGACTATTCACAATTTCCATTACTTGAAAATCAATAACACAGGACACGCAGTCCAAGTGCTCAATCACAACACCTTAGACCGATGCCGCAGTCCGAGGTTTTGGTCGTAGAAACAATTATAATTTTATCCATGTTTTATTTCAACATGATAAGGACTCCTAGCCCATAACAACGAAAATAGGACAGACAGTCCTCAATTCCAAAAATCAGGACTCCTAGCCCATAATATCACGATTGGGACCCTTGGTCCATAATTCTTGATACGGATCCCAGATCACGTGCATACAACTGAATACTAGAGACGACATCTCGCGAACTAGTATTCTCTTTCACATGTGCTTACTTTTCGCTCAGTGAAAATCAAAACCAAAACAAAACCTCGGTTACTTATCCAATTAACCGGAACGTTTCTAAATCATTTAGGAGAGAATTTTTTCCTTTACAAATTCTTTTATAAAACATTGAGGATATTCGTTTGCTTTTTAAATCCTTGATGAAATAAAGTCAAATATTTTCAAAGGGGTTTTCCTTCATAAAACACATAGTTCGAAAAATGTTTTCTCTCATACCAACTTTGGATCATAGAAAGGTAGTTTCTATTGTCTTAAAAATATTTCAACGTTTCTTTTCAAAATAAGAATCTCATTTTCTTGAAGTAGGCGTTTTAAACAAGGAACTTTTATGAATGAAACCAACACTTTCAAAGTTCTATTCAAGGCTTATTAAGACTTTTAATCTTTTATAATCATTGGGCACAGACTCAAGTCCGGCTTCTCAAACTTCAATCAATAGTAATATATTTACAACAATAATAATATCACAGTTAATGACAATTCATCACACACACACACACACACACATACACACACACACACATATATATAATTCATAACACTTTAAAGCAGGTAATGTTCAACTTCAAGTAATAATCACAATAGTTCAAGTAAACAAGTCATTCAAGTATTTGCTCAATATCACAATAATATTCACAACACTCGATTAAACACATACACACATGCATATGGTCATTAAATATCCCTAGGCAAGCTCCCCTTACCTTTGAAGACAAGTAAAGGATCCTCGTCTTAATGCTCACGTTAGCTCCAAGAGTGCAAACTCTACTCCACCATGTAAGCATAGTCGTGTTCAACATCAAAGAGACACAAACCAAGCATGATAACAAACAAATAAATTCACCAATCCAATTTTCATCCTCAAAACATATAATCAAAGGAAACCATACATTTAATTCAGTAAATAGAATCGATTTCTCGATAATATCGATTTGGGTGAAAAGGATCCATAATTAAAATTGGGGATTATTTGATTTGGTTTGAGAAACATGAAATTGAACATAGAAATCTCAAATTAAAGGTTCTAATTTGAATAAAACAAAGTTAATTTTATAGAAACACAATCGATTTCAAATAAAATCAAATTGGGGTTTAAGGTTCCTAAATACAATTTGGGGAAAACTCATTTTAACTAAAGAATAATGAAATTGGTTTAGGGAAACACTAATTTACAGTCCCAATTTCATAAAACAAGGTTTAATTTCAAGGTTAAAATCTGAAATCAAAGGGTTAGGGTTAGGGTTTCAAAATGAAATTTGGGGATTTTCAATCTATAAGAGAATAAAGTGTAAAACACTTACCCAAGATGAAGGAAGAAGCAAAGTGGTGGCTGTGATGGCAGCCATGACGGAGGACGGTGGTTCATGGCGGTGGCTGTGATGTTGACGACCCAGAACGAGCTCACCGGATCCACGCTCGGGTTCCTCTTCTTCCTCTATGGCACGGTGACACGGTGGCTGGACTGAGCCCGAACGGCAGCCATGGCTGTGCACCGCGACAGCGACGCGGCGGAGTTGAGACGCGATGGTGGACATGTGGAGGAAGCTGGTTCGCAGTGCGTGGCGGCCGGACGGTGGCTGTGGAGCTCCTAGGGGCGGCACGGCTGGTTTGGTGTATAGGAGGAGGAAGAAGATGGAGTGAGGGAGAAAGAATAAGATGGGTGAGAAGGAAGAAGAAGCAGAGAAAGAAAATAGAAAGAAGAAGGAAAAGAAAAGAAAGAGAGGGGGGTTTACGGGTTTTTAGATATAATAGGAGAGAGAAATTTGATTTTTTTTGTATTAATGAGAATAAAATGAGTGATAAATGTTAAGCCTAAAATAAACATGTTTTTACTTTTTGGGATCTAAAATAAAGGGTAATAAATATGTGATTTCGAAATTCAAATTAGAGTACAGATTAATAATTGAACTGATCAACTAAGAATATACTCGGTCCAAAATTTAATCTCCGATTAATGTCAAACCAATTTATTTTCGAATCTAAAATTAAATAGAATGAAAATATGAAAATTCTTTTCTCTTAGTCATATTATTTAAAACATTTTTATGTACTGGTAATAATAGTGACAATAACGTAAATTATTATCTAGTAAGCATGCATCCACTGAAATAAGTCAGTGCTAACGCACCCAATAAAATAATTTGAAGAGGGTAATTTAATTACTCAAACTAAACCACATAACAAAATAAACATAAACACCCAAATAAAATAATTAATCGTGTGTAAAAACTAGGGTGTTACATTACTATCCCTCTTAAAAAAAAAATCGTCCTCGAAATTTCGTAGCTCGAAACTAAACAGGATTTTATAATCCCCTCTTTATCCCAAGATCATACATTGTACTTCCCGTATTCACTTTCCCTTAGATGATTTTTTTTAACTTGATAACACATTTCATACTTATGCTTCATCATATTGATCCTCAAAATTTAATCCCTTATCCTCAATCCATACTTCTTGTCCCTAACAATTTTTTCTTAGTTCCTCCCACACGAAGAGCAAAATCAAAAGTTAATCACTTCTATTCTCAATTACTAGTCCACTAGAAAACTGTTTTCCACACATCTAACTCTCATAGTTATTACCAAGATCAAAACTAACTTTACCGCCACATGCATCAACTTCCTACTCAAAGTATCCAAGTGCAGTCTTAGCTTCCTTTGGACTTATTCCACCACTCCAAATTTCATCACGGTCAGACCTTTCAAACTCTAAAACAGAGCTCTCAACCTCTTCTCACTACTTAGTTTCTCAAGAACTTCTCTTTACTATTTCCGTTCAGCTTAAGGAAAACTACTATAGATATTTTTCCGTTAATCCTCGGACTCACGAAGTCAACATTAACCATAAACGTTGATCACTAATCTAAATTCCTTTAATGATATATCTGCCTCGATCATGATAAGGTCCATTGTAATCATCTCACTCAATGATATTGAACTTAAGGGTTCTCATAGTACCATTCACATTTATACATTAACGAAGCTCCTATCAACTCTGGTTTGTCCTACCATAGAGATGACAAAATTAGGTACCACACTATCCCCCAACTAACCTGCTAAGGATAGGTCATCTCATTACTTATCCATCCCGCTGAGGATGATCAGTTGGACTTAGCCTCAACTTAGTCCTTGACACTTAAAGCAAACTTAACCGGCACACGTTGATAAACTTCTGTTTTTCATCTGAAACAACACTTGAAGATACTCCATGAAGTCTGAACAATCTTCTGATACATTATTCGGTTCACTAACACTGCATAGTGGATCTTAACTTGTAAGAAGGGTGTAGACTTCACCACTCGATCCACGCTCAATTGAATTCAAACAAGACTCGTGTAGGTCTTCAGCAAACTCATAACAAGGATTGAAGGAATGTCAATATCTTAACAAGGAAGGTCTCAATTGTTAAACTATCAATTTTTTTTCACTGTACTCGACTAACTCTGACATCTTGATGTGGAGATACCCAACTCATGACTGATGAGATAGGTCACACATCGACGACATTTGGAGAATACGTAGAACTAAGATGATCAACGACGACAAGTACTTTCGAACCGCAATAAGACATGACCTTGGTGAACATAAAAGAATTTCTCAAGAAAAGAAATTTTTCTTGATTTCACTTTCACATAAGCATAGAAAAGAATTTCACTAATTGAAGGATACAGGAACATCCAGTATGGAAAAAGATCCTTCCATCAGGTTCGTGGGTGTAAAAATGCATGATCAATACACATTTACAAACATGAATCTAATAAAGTTCATTCTTCCACAAGAATCCTCCAGCGGGTTTAAGGAATCAAAGGGTGAATAATGTCTAATCCAAAGAGGATAAATTCTTATTCTTAGTACAAAGAATTTACAAAATGATGATTTTCACCTCTACCAAAAATAGAAGCGACGAAACTAAGTTTCACCAAGAAACTTCTGCTATCACGAAATTATCTGAGTTATAACTCAAGAAATAGTCATAACCACTTCTCTCAACAAAATGTGAAAGTATCCAGACCAATGGATTCCGTTAAATCAATTCACTCAAATGTCTAATACATCGAGGATTATTTAGAAGTGTGAGTACGACTTCTCACAAACAAAGAAATGAATAACTGAAAATTTATGAATTAGCATAACTAATACATGAGTCCTGACTGATTTCAAATTAAAGTCAGAAAATTTGTCTGACACATACAAACTTCACCGTTGTGATTATCTAAAACAATCATAGGATTTGAGAAATAAATGTCAACTGACAAATACAAGAGAAGCAAATGGTACAGTGGAGAGTTTCTTAATCACGAGACACTCACCCAAGATCGAAAACCCACTCGATTCGTCTTGGTTCCAACCAACATACAAGTCTTCCTAGCCATGCCTAGTATGACCACCTTGAATTGGGTACGATCCCGGACAACTTAATCAGTCGATCAAACATACAAAGGGTTGATCTTTCTTCATAAACTGAGTTGACGACGCAAAATCTTAGATACGTCATCACTCCCATCTGGTAATAACTCGTCTTCAAGTCGATCTTTGAGTAGACGACAACTCCTCGCAATTGATTTACCGAATCAACTACGCAAGTTAGAGAACACTTGTTCATAATTCGTCCTTTTACTTAGTTGTCAGAAATCCACACGGTGACACGAGCCTTCACACAACATTGGTGCTTCACAAGGAAAACACTCGGTCTAACAAACGGTTCAGACCACCGATCTTTCAATTCAATCGAGTCATCTAACTCATTTTAACTTTGTCGGCAACATCCTACACAAAGCGATATAGATCTGACCGAATCCAAAAATTAGATCAATCCAAAATCAATGTCTTTTTCTAACCATAAACCTAGAATATTTTCAGGGAACACTCCCGGAAAAATCCTTTACACAAGCACCTTGTTTCGAATGTCTGACACGATTCGCAAGGATAATCGAATGTCATATCCGAACCCAAGTAACATTCAAGATCCATGGTCTCCCAGGACATAAAACCCTTGGAAAACCATCAAGAAAACAAATACTTGTGCGTTAACACACATTGCTTGAACAAGAAACAATTCAAACAAGAACCAACCAGAGATCACACAACAAAAACTTAACAGACCTATTCCCCAAAGTTCCAGAAAGACTTGACCAGCTCTGATACCACTTTGTAACACCCCCCTTGGGCATTACTTTGTAAACACGTGCGGAAATAAAATTAAAAGGATAATTTGCTGGTTGCTTCTGGAAAATAATTTATATAAGTACGTAAGCGTCTGAAATTGTGTATAAAAAATTTGTCATGACTCCAAACCTAAGCCTCGATCGACACACAGGCTTACTATCCTAGCCTGGCAAGCCTATTTAATTTAAAGATATACTTGAACAAAAGTTAGTATTTTTACGAAAATTTTGACAGATTCTCCTCTGTAATTCGGATATCCCAGGTAAAAGAACACCTGCTAAAATAATTACATTTCATTCCAGAATTCCAGTTACAGCAAATACAACCATGCAGTAATATGCTAAAAAAATAGTTATATCAATAAGCTATACATGACCAAAAGGAACAGCTTAGGTTTTCATTCAAAAGATATGCTCTCCGAGCCATAAACATTCCATTTTAAAATAAAGGCTCTCTTAGCCATACTCATACATACTATAAAAAATAATCTAAGTCTCAAACCCTAAGCTGGTCATTCTAAAAGTTATTCCTGAGGAAAACTCACGTGGTCATTCCACAATCAAGTACTTCATCAAACAACCAGATCTAAGTCTCTGAGTGACTTAGGGAGACTCCTCTACACCATCTGTACTAAAGTACCCAGGGTACTATAGCGAACCAGAAGAAACCTGATATATATGTAAGGGTGAGATACCGACAAATGGATATATCACATAACAACCATACACACGATACATACATCACCTCAACACATTAACATTTAATTATTATACAGAGATAAAATGACAAGTGCCATATCAGTGGGTCTCATGCCCGAATCAATCAGTTTTATAAAGAGAATGCATGACACTTCAATCATCAGGCTCTAAACTTAATCTCATGAGATACCGACACCATTTTGTCATTAAGAAAGAAAGAGCTGATCAGGCTCATACACCCCATTTGGCAAGTTGTTTCCATCACCTCATGCGCCCGGATCAACATCATCACGAATCCCTTATAACGGCCATTCAGATGTATACCTCATCGAATACCACATCTTAAGCGGGTATTCGGATGACTCAAGTACGTCTGTTAAGGGGAAATGCATATGAATAAAAGACTTTTCATTATCGAGACTTTTCTTTGTGTTTACTCTTTTTCATTGTCGAAGCCCAATGCTAATGATTATTCACAATTTCTTGTCGAAGCCCAAGGCAAATGACTATTCACAATTTCCATTACTTGAAAATCAATAACACAGGACACGCAGTCCGAGTGCTCAATCACAACACCTTAGACCGATGCCGCAGTCCAAGGTTGTGGTGGTAGAAACAATTATAATTTTATCTATATTTTATTTCAACGTGATAAGGACTTCTATCCCATAACAACGAAATTAGGACAGACAGTCCTCAATTCCAAAAATCAGGACTCCTAGCCCATAATATCACGATTGGGACCCTTGGTCCATAATTCTTGACACGGATCCCAGATCACGTGCATACAACTGAATACTAGAGGTGACGTCTCGCGAACTAGTATTCTCTTTCACATGTGCTTACTTTTCGCTCAGTGAAAATCAAAACCAAAACAAAACCTCGGTCACTTATCCAAGTAACCGAAACGTTTCTAAATCATTTAGGAGAAAATCTTTTCCTTTACAAATTCTTTTATAAAACATTTAGGAAATTCGTTTGCTTTTTAAATCCTTGATGAAATAAAGTCAAATATTTTCAAAGGGGTTTTCCTTCATAAAACACGTAGTTCGAAAAAGGTTTTCTCTCGTACCAACTTTGGATCATAGAAAGGTAGTTTCTATTGTCTTAAAAACATTTCAACGTTTCTTTTCAAAATAAGAATCTCATTTTCTTGAAGTAAGCATTTTAAACAAGGAACTTTTATGAATGAAACCAACACTTTCAAAGTTTTATTCAAGGCTTATTAAGACTTTTAATCCTTTATAATCATTGGGCACAGACTCAAGTCCGGCTTCTCAAACTTCAATCAACAGTAATATATTCACAACAATAATAATATCACAGTTAATGACAATTCATTATATATATATATATATATATAATTCATAACACTTTAAAGCAAGTAATGTTCAACTTCAAGTAATAATCACAATAGTTCAAGCAAACAAGTCATTCAAGTATTTGCTCAATATCACAACAATATTCACAACACTCAATTAAACACATACACACATGCACATGGTCATTGAATATCCCTAGGCAAGCTCCCCTTACCTTTGAAGACAAGTAAAGGATCCTAGTCTTAATGCTCACGTTAGCTCCAAGAGTGCAAACTCTACTCCACCAAGTAAGCATAGCCGTGTTCAACATCATAGAGACACAAACCAAGCATGATAACAAACAAATAAATTCACCAATCCAATTTTAATCCTCAAAACATATAATCAAAAGAAACAATACATTTAATTCAGTAAATAGAATCGATTTCTCAATAATATCGATTTGGGTGAAAATGATCCATAATTAAAATTGGGGAACATTTGATTTGGTTTGAGAAACATGAAATTGAACTTAGAAATCTCAAATTAAGGTCCTAATTTGAATAAAACAAAGTTAATTTTATAGAAACACAATCGATTTCAAATAAAATCAAATTGGGGTTTAAGGTTCCTAAATAAAATTTGGGGAAAACTCATTTTAACTAAAGAATAATGAAATTGGTTTAGGGAAACACTAATTTACAGTCCCAATTTCATAAAACAAGGTTTAATTTCAAGGTTAAAATCTGAAATCAAAGGGTTAGGGTTAGGGTTTCAAAATGAAATTTGGGGATTTTCAATCTAGAAGAGAATAGAGGGTAAAAAACTTACCCAATATGAAGGAAGAGAAAAGGTGGTGGCTGTGACGGCAGCCACGGCGGAGGACGATGGTTCGTGGTGGTGGTTGTGATGTTGACGACCCAGAACGAGCTCACCAGATCCACGCTCGGGTTCGTCTTCTTCCTCCATGGCACGGTGACACAGTGGCTGGACTGAGCCCGAATGGCAGCCATGGCGGTGCACCGCGACAGCGACGCGGCGGAGTTGAGACGCGATGGCGGACGTGTGGAGGAAGCTGGTTCGCAGGTTCCTCTCTTCCTCGCGTCGATGCGTGGCGGCCGGACGGTGGCTGCGGAGCTCCTAGGGGCGGCGCGGCTGGTTTGGTGTATAGGTGGAGGAAGAAGATGGAGTGAGGGAGAAAGAATAAGATGGGTGAGAAGGAAGAAGAAGCAGAGAAAGAAAAGATAAAGAAGAAGGAAAAGAAAAGAAAGAGAGGGGGGTTTACGGGTTTTTAGATATAATAGGAGAGAGAAATTTGATTTTTTTTGTATTAGTGGGTATAAAATGAGTGATAAATGTTAAGCCTAAAATAAACATGTTTTTACTTTTTGGAATCTAAAAATAAAGGGTGATAAATATATGATTTCGAAATTCAAATTAGAGTAAAGATTAATAATTGAACTGATCAACTAAGAAAATACTCGGTCCAAAATTTAATCTCCGATTAATGTCAAACCAGTTTATTTTCAAATATAAAATTAAATAGAATGAAAATATGAAAATTCTTTTCTCTTAATCATAGTATTTAAAACATTTTTCTGTACTGGTAATAATAGTGACAATAACGTAAATTATTGTCTAGTAAGCGTGCATCCACTGAAATAAGTCAGTGCTAACGAACCCAATAAAATAATTTGAAGAGGGTAATTTAATTACTCAAACTAAACCACATAACAAAATAAACATAAACACCCAAATAAAATAATTAATCATGTGTTAAAACTAGGGTGTTACAAAATCAAGAAAAATTTCTTTTCTTGAGAAATTCTTTTATGATCACCAAGGTCATGTCTTATTGCAGTTTGAACGTACTTGTCGTTGTTGATCATCTTAGTTCTACGTATTCTCCAAATGTCGTCGATGTGTGACGTATCTCATCAGTTATGAGTTGGGTATCTCCACATCAAGATGTCAGAGTTAGTCGAGTACAGTGAAAAAGGGATAGTTTAACAATTGAGACCTTTCCTTGTTAAGATATCGGCATTCCTTGAATCTTTGTTATGAGTTTGCTGAAGACCTATACGAGTCTTGTTTGAATGCAAATGATCGTGGACAGGTTGACGAAGTCAACACCCTTCTTAGCTGTTAGGACCTACCATGAAGTGGAGAAGAAGAAAAAAAAAACGAAGTATGTATCAGAGGACTAATTAAATTTCAAGAAGTACCATCAAGTGTCGTTTCAGAAGAAGATCCGAAGTTTATCAACATGTGTTGGTTAAGTTTGCTTTAAGTGTTGAGGACTAAGTTGAGGCTAAGTCCAACTGATCATCCTCAGCGGGATGGATGAGTAATGAGATGACCTATCCTTAGCAGGTTAGTTGGGAGAAAGTGTGGTACCTAATTTTTGTCATCTCTATGATAGGACAAACCAGAGTTGATAGGAGCTTCGTTAATGTATATATGTGAATGGTACTATGAGAACCCTTAAGTTAAACATCATTGAGTGAGGTGATTACAATGGACCTTATCATGATCGAGGCAGATATATCATTAAAGGAATTTAGAGTAGTGATCAACGTTTATGGTAAATATTGACTTCGTGAGTCCGAGGATTAACGAAAAAATATCTATAGTAGTTTTCCTTAAGCTGAACGGAAATAGTAAAGAGGACTTCTTGAGAAACTAAGCAGTGAGAAGAGTTTGAGAGCTCTGTTTTAGAGTTTGAAAGGTCTGACCGTGATGAAATTTGGAGTGGTGGAATAAGTCCAAGGGAAACTAAGACTACAATTGGATACTTTGAGTAGGAAGTTGATGCATGTTGCGGTAAAGTTAGTTTTGATCTTGGTAATAACTATGAGAGTTAGACGTGTGGAAAAAGTTTTTCTACTGGACTAGTAATTGAGATTAGAAGTGGTTAATTTTTGATTTTGCTCTTCGTACGGGAGGAACTAAGATCAAATTTGTTGGAGACAAGAAGTGTGGATTGAGGATAAGGGATTAAATTTTGAGGATCAGTATGATGAAGCATAAGTATGAAATGTGTTATTAAGTTAAAAAAAAATCATCTAAGGGAAAGTAAATACAGGGAGTACAATGTATGATCTTGAGATAAAGATGTGATTACAAAATCCTGTTTAGTTTCGAGCTACGAAATTTCGAGGACGAAATTTTTTTAAGAGTGGTAGTAATGTAACACCCTAGTTTTTACACATATGATTAATTATTTTATTTGGATGTTTGTGTTTATCTTGTTATGTGGTTAGTTTGAGTAATTAAATTAGTCTCTTCAAATTGTTTTATCGGGTGCGTTAGCACTGACTTATTTCAGTGAATGCACGCTTACTAGACAATAATTTACGTTATTGTCAGTATTATTACCAGTACATAAAAATGTTTTAAATAATATGATTGAAAGAAAAATATTTTCATATTTTATCCTATTTAATTTTAGACTTGAAAATAAACTAATTTGACATTAATCGGAGATTAAATTTTGGACCGAGTATTTTCTTAGTTGATCAGTTCAACTATTAATCTTTACTCTAATTTGAATTTCGAAATCATATATTTATCAATGTTTATTTTTAGATTCAAAAACTAAAAACATGTTTATTTTAGGCTTAACATTTATCACTCATTTTGTACCCACTAATGCAAAAATCAAATTTCCTCTCTTCTATTATATCTAAAAACCCGTAACCCCCCCCCCCCCCACTCTTTCTTTCTTTTCTTTTCTTTTTCCTTTTCTTTCTTCTTCAACAGCAAACTCCCTCTCCCTTCATCTCCCTCCTCCTCTCTAACCCACCCAACTCTTTCCTTCCTCCTTCAACCAGACCGCACGCCGCCTTGCACCACCCCCTGGACTGCGACCGCCGTCGACCACGCCGCATGAGGAGGAAGAGAAAGTCGCGGCCCAGTTCTTTTCCCACATGTCCGGTCCGTTCCGCCGTTGCGCTGCCGTCGTGGGTGTACCGTTTGGTCGCCGTTCCGTCGCGCCATGGAGGGAGGAGACGAAATCGAGTTCGGATTAGGTGAGTTTCTCATATGGGTCGTCATTTCAGTCACGAACGAACTCCGTCATCGCTGCCGCCATCCTCAACCACTGCCACCGTGCCGGTTGTCCTTCAACAACCACCATGACATCTTCTTCTTCTTCCTTGGGTAAGTGAAAACCTCATCTATTTTGCTTAGATTCAAAAATCCCCAAATTGATTTTGAAACCCTAACTTTTCATCTTACTTTAATCATGAAATTGGTTCATTTTTAGCGCAATTGGGACTTGTAATTAATGGTTTCTAAGGTTAATTTTATGATTCTCTATTTAAATCAAATTTTCCCCCAAATTGCTCTTTGAACCCTAAACCCCAATTTGATTTTATTGAAATTGATTATGTTTCTATGAAATTAACTATGTTTTATTCAAATTAGGACCTTTAATTTGAGATTTCTAAGTTCAATTTCATGTTTCTCAAACCAAATCAAATGTTCCTCAATTTTAATTATGGATCCTTTTTACCCAAATCGATATTATTGAGAAATCGATTCTATTTACTGAATTAAATGTATTGTTTCTTTTGATTATATGTTTTGAGGATGAAAAATTGAATTGGTGAATTTGTTTGTTGTTATCATGCTTGGTTTGTGTCTCCGTGATGTTGAACATGGCTATGCTTACTCGGTGGAGTAGAGTTTGCAATCTTGGAACTAACGTGAGCATTAAGACGAGGATCCTTTACTTGTCTTCAAAGGTAAGGGGAGTTTGCCTAGGGATATTCAATAACTATATGCATGTGTGTGTGTGTGTAATTGAGTGTTGTGAATATTATTGTGATATTTTAGCCAATACTTGAATAACTTGTTTACTTGAACTATTGTGGTTATTACTTGAAGTTGAACATTTCTTGCTTTAAAGTGTTATGAATTATATATATGTGATGAACTATCATTAACTGTGATATTATTATTGTTGTGAATATATTACTGTTGATTGAAGTTTGAGAAGTCGGACTTGAGTCTGTGCCCAATAACTATAAGGATTAAAAGCCTTGATAAGACTTGAATAGAACTTTGAAATTTTGGGTTCACTTATAAAAGTTCCTTGTTTAAAGTGCTTACTTCAGAAGAATAAGATCTTGGTTTTTAGAAAAATGTTGAAGTGACTTTGAGTTGAAGGAAACTACATTTTTATGATCAAAAGTTTTGTACGAGAGAAAACCTTTTCGAACGGTGTGTTTTATGAAGGAAAGACCCTTTGAAAATAGTTGACTTTATTCCATCAAGGATTTCAAAAGCAAACAAATTTCCAAATGTTTTATAAAAGACTTTGTAAAGGAAAACATTTTCCCCTAAATGATTTAGAAACGCTCCGATTACTTGGATAAGTGATCGAGGTTTTGTTTTGGTTTTTGATTTTCACTGAGCGAAAAGTAAGCACATATGAAAGAGAATACTAGTTCGTGAGACGTCGCCTCTAGTATTCAGTTGTATGCACGTGATCTGGGATCCGTGTCAAGAATTATGGACCAAGGGTCCCAATCGTGATATTATGGGCTAGGAGTCCTGATTTTTGGAATTGAGGACTGTGTGTCCTAATTTCGTTGTTATGGGCTAGGAGTCCTTATCATGTTGAAATAAAACATGGATAAAATTATAATTGTTTCTACGACCACAACCTCGGACTGCGGCATCGGTCTAAGGTGTTGTGATTGAGCAGTCGGACTGCGTGTCCTGTGTTATCGATTTTCAAGTAATGAAAATTGTGAATGGTCGTTAGCTTTGGGCTTCGACAACGAAAAAGAGTGAACACAAAGAAAAGTCTCGATAACGAAAAGTCTTTTATTCATATGCATTTCCCCTTAGCAGACGTGCTTGAGTTATCCAAATAGCCGCTTAAGATGTGGTATTCGATGAGGTATACATCCGAATGGCCGTTATAAGGGATTCATGATGATGTTGATCCGGGCGCATGAGGTGACGGAGACAACTCGCCAAACGGGGTGTATGGGTCTGATAAGCTTTTTCTTTCTTAATGATAAAATGGTGTTGGTATCTCATGAGATTAAGTTTAGAGCCTAATTATTGAAGTGTCATGCATTCTTTTTATAAAACTGATTGTTCGGGTATGAGACCCACTGATATAACACTTGTCATTTTAACTCTGAATAATAATTAAATGTTAATATGCTGAGGTGATGTATGTATCGTGTATATGGTTGTTGTGTGATATATCCATTTGTCGGTATCTCACCCTTACAGATATATCAGGTTTCTTCTGGTTCGTTATTGTACCCTGGGTACTTTAGCAGATGGTGCAGAGGAGTCTTCCTAAGTCACTCAGAGACTTAGATCTGGTTGTTTGATGAAGTATTTGATTGTGGGATGATCACGTGAGTTTTCCTCAGAAATAACTTTTAGAATGACCAGCTTAAGGTTTGAGACTTAGATTTTGATAGTATGTATGGGCATGACTCAGAGAGTCTTTATTTTAAAATGGAATGTTTATGGCTCGGAGAGCATATCTTTTGAATGAAAACCTAAGTTGTTCCTTTTGGTCATGTATAGCTTATTTATATAACTATTTTTTTAGCATATTACTGCCTGGTTGTATTTGGTGTAACTGGAATTCTGGAATGAAAATGTAATTATTTTAGCAGTTGTTCTTTACCTGGGATATCCGAATTACAGAGGAGACTCTGTCGAAATTTTCGTAAAAATACTAACTTTTATTCAAATATATATTTAAATTAAATAGGCTTGCCAGGCTAGGATAGTAAGCTTGTGTGTTGATCAAGGCTTAGGTTTGGAGTTGTGACAAATTTTTATACCCAATTTCAGACGCTTACATACTTATATAAATTATTTTCCGAAAACAACCAGCAAATTATCCCTTTTAATTTATTTCCGCACGTGTTTACAAAGTAATGCCCAAGGGGGATGTTACAGATGTCAGGTCTGCTATTGCATAGGTATCTAAGTGATCCTACCATTTGTTTTTACAGCATGATATCAACAGCTTCTTCATCTGATTGTCTGTCCAGTTTCAAATTCGTTTCTGCTAGTGTGATGGTAGGATTGCAGCTATTCATGTTGAACCTTTTTAGAACTTCACAAGCATACTTCTTCTTACGCAAAACAAGTCCCTTAGGAGTGCTTACAAACTCCATTCCTAGAAAGTATGCTAACCTTCCCAAGTCAGTCATCTCAAACTCAGCTTTGAGTACTGATTTGAATTCCTCAATCTCTTGAAGATTGCTTCCAGTGACTATCAAGTCATCTACATATAAGCAGATAAGTAAGATGTTTCTTCCTTCATTTTGGTGTGTCACATACACCCCATGTTCGACCACACATTTGTTAAACTGATGCTGCACAAGAAAAGAGCCAATCCTCTTGTTCCAGGCTCGAGGAGCCTACTTCAGACCATATAGTGCCTTCCTCGGCCTATACACCATGTGTTTCTTACCATGAATCTCAAATCCAGGTGGCTGGAGAACATAGACCTCTTCTTCCAAAGGTCCATTTAGGAAGGCAGCTTTCACATCAAGCTAGAATATTGGCCAGTCTTTTGCAACAGCTAATGCCACAACCAGTCTGATGGTTTCGGTCCTTGCTACTGGGGCAAACACTTATGAGTAATCTACTCCAGCCTTTTGAAGAAAGCCTTTTGCCAACAACCTTGCTTTATGCTTGGCTATTGATCCATCTGGCTTCAGTTTCAGCTTGAAGATCCATTTGACAGCAATAGGATACTTGTTGAATGGCAAATCAACAAGTTCCTAAGTTTGATTCTTTTCAATAGATCTCAACTCATCTACCATTGAATCTTTCCAGACCCGTTTCTCTAGTGCATCTTCATAGTTCAAAGGTTCAGCATCAGCAAGCAGTGCAAAATACACTAAGTCTCCTTATGATGTTATTGCATCATCAGTAAACAACTCAAAATCAGCAAACCTTCTAGGCAATCGTCTCTGCCTAGACTGTCTCTAACCTTGATTAGAAGTTGCTTCTGCCATACTCTCACTTTCACCACCTTGCACATCTTCAATCGTTACAGAAACTGTGGAGTTGAGACTGATCTTCTGAGTTTTCTAGTACCAAAATTCTGCTTCATTCACTATCACATCTCTGCTTATGCAAACTTTGTGTTTCTGGACAATACAACTTATAGGCTCCTGTTGAGTGATATCATACTAGGATCATTGGCTCACTCTTATCCTGTAGCTTTCTTCTGGTTGCATCTGGAACATGCTTGAATTATAAAGAGCCAAAGACTCTTAAATGACTCACTGTAGGCTTCTTGCCACACCATACTTCTCCTAGGGATGGCAATGGGTAGGGTCTGGGTAGCGTACTATAGTACCCGTCCCCAAACCCGCATTTGAAAAAATTACCCGTACCTGGACCCATACCCTCGTGTGCAGCAACTTTAGTACCTTTACCCATACCCTCTGGGTACCTAAGTACCCGTTACCCGTACTTTAATAGTGAAAAAACAATAAATAACAAAAGAAAGTTATAACAATGAAAAACGATTCAAAGGTCTTTTAAATCTACTAATAAATATTACAAATCAAAATATTCAAATAAATTAAAACATCAAAAAAGGAATTATAGATGCAACTAGGTTTAGAAAGTTAAGAATCTTTAGATTAATTTTGGTTTAAAATTTGTGTTATAGTTAAAATTATATATATTAGTAGTATAAGTAAATAAATAAATAATTATATATACATATATATATACATATATATATATATATATATATATATGTGTGTGTGTGTGTGTGTGCGGGTATGGGGTGGGGTGGGTACCATAGTATCCGTACCCGCACCCATACCCATTCAAAAATACGGTAATTACCCGTACCCGGACCCTTACCCATTGTGCGGGTAATTACCCTACCTATTGTGGGTAATTTTTGCGGGTACCCAATGGGTAGGGTACAAATTGCCATCCCTACTTCTTCAGGCACTTGATCTTTTAGTCTCCTGGTAGGGCATTTGTTCAGTATATAAGCTGCAACGGTAACAGCTTCTCCCCAGAATATGTGTGGAAGGTTCTTTTACTTCATCATGCTTCTAGCCATGTTGAGGATTGTCCTGTTTCTTCTTTCTGCCAGTCCATTGTGTTGTGGAGTGTAAGGGGTTGTGACTTCATGCTGAATTCCATGCTCTTCACAATAAAGCTTGAATGCATGAGAAGTGTATTTTCCATCTCCATCTGTCCTGAGAATCTTGATAGCCCTGCCACTTTGTTTCTCCACCATTACTTTAAACTTTTGAAATATTACAAATACATCACTTTTGGCTTTGATCAAATATAACCACATCATTCGGCTATATTCATCAACAAATGAAACAAAATACCTATTTCCACCTAGAGAAAAGACCTCAAAAGGTCCACATACATTAGAGTACACAACATTTAACAGGTCTGAGGCTCTCATAGGCATATAGATTTTAAAGTAATTTCTAGGTTGTTTGTTAACTATGCATGCTTCACACATCTTATTAGGCATAGCAATAAGGGGAAGACCAGATACCATTTTCTTAGCAGCTAGTTAATTAAGACTTTTGAAAATTAAATGACCAAACCTCTTGTGCCAAAGCCAATTGTCTTTGTCATTTACTGCAGCTGCAAGGCATTGAACTTTACTAGTTCTGAGTTTGGTTTGAAATGTCCTATTCTTTGATAGAGGAGAATTCAACACCAACCTCTGACTTGGATCATATTGCTCAAGATGCTCACTCTTCATGGTGACAGAGAATCCCTTCTCCACCAATTGTCCAATGCTCAGCAGGTTGCACCTCATTTTAGGTACATATAGAACATTCTCAATCACTGCAGCTTTCTCACCCTTTCTTCTAAGGCCAATATTGCCAACTCCTTCTGCTGCTATGGTTCTGCTGTCATCAAACCTGACCTTGCCCTTTCTTGTAGTATCAAGATCAGTGAGCCACTCCTTGTGACCAGTCATGTGGTTAGAACATCCAGTGTCAAGAAACCAAGTTTCTGATTGTGGTTTTACCTCACTGGAAGTTGTAGCCATTAGAAGCACTGGTTCATCATCATCACCTGAATCATCTTGTGCTATATGTGCTTCATCATTACTGTTCTTTTTCTGTTTTCCTTTGCCATACCAACACTCACTTGCATAATGACCCCACTTGTCACAATTGTAACACTGGATCTTTCTTTTATCTTGTCTCCTTGCACCTGTGTTGTTGACAAACCCTCCTCTTTTAGAGGATTCAGGTTTATCATCAACTTTGGACTTGCTTGAATTCCATCCTCCTTGTGGACTTTGCCTTTTCCTTTCCAGCCCTTTCTTTTATCATCTTTCTTGAATGTCTGGGCTTGCAGTGCCTGTTCTGCAGCCATCTCTCCACTTTTTTCTATTAATCTCAGTTCATGTGCCTCTAAAGAACACTGAAGTTCTTTAATTTTCATCCTTTCAACATTCTTGGCTTCTTGTATTGCCACCACAATATAATCAAATTGTGGAGTCAGAGTGCGCATTACCTTCTCAATGATCATTAGATCTGTCACTGTTTCACCACAGCCCTTCAAGAGATTTGTGAGGCTCACCAATCGATTAAGGTAGTCAGCAACCTTTTCTGCATTCTCCATGTGCAGCAGCTCGTACTGCCTTCTTAGAGACTGAAGTCTCACCTTCTTGACCTTGTCTCCACCAGTGAAGCAATTGGCCAGGGTATCCCAAGCCTCCTTAGCTGTGGTTGAGGAAGCAATCTTATCAAAGATACTCCCATCCTCGCTTTGATGTATCAACCACAGTGCCTTACTATCCTTCTTGACAACTTCTTTGTGGGTGGCTCGCCGTGCTTCAGTAGGGTTTGCTCCCAACTCATTATAGCCTACCCTGACAATTTCAAGAACATTTTGAAAGCTGAACAAGACTCGCATCTGTATACACCATTTTCCCCAGTTCTTGCTATCAAGAATGGGTAAATTTCCAGGGAATCCTCCATTTCTAGTCATCGTTGCAGCAGATTGTGGCCTTCACTCATTTCACAAATCTCACTTCGTCCCAGAACTCACAAGCTCTAGATACCAATCTGTTGGAATTGGCACAAGAACTCTAAACACACCTCACACTAAGAATTGAATATCTGAAAGTAATTTGTATTGATGAAAACTGAATTGTGTTATCATACATGAGTGCACCCTTCTATTTATAGAATGTTACAAGTCACTGGTAATTATAACTGACTAACTACCCTTATTAACTACTAACTGAAAACTAACTAACTAACTTGTATTTGAATTATCTACACCACCATTGTTATAGCTTATCCAGCCATAGTGCATCCAATTAGCGTTTAGTGACTATGCGGTCCACACAATTGATTATTCTACAATCCACACAATTGTTTCTTCCAATTAACACCAGATTATTGTAGTTTGTAATAATTAGCATAATCATTGCATCTGGAAAAAATAGTGGTGGTATAACAAAAGCTGAAGACTGTGAAAACATGAAAGAACCTTGACATAGTTGAAGTATAGGAATCAAGAAGTATAAGAAGACAATGTTTTCCCCTCATCTACCTGTTGTGGTGGTTGATGGCCAAAGCGTCGCCAGTTTGGGTAATGGTTGTGTCATAGCGGTTGGCGGCGAGCAGAGTGGCGACTCCACTTCATATGTTGGTTCGGGGTCGCAGGCAGTCTCCTGTTGGCCTTTGCGGCAGCAGCGGCGGCATCTGTAAAACATCAAGATTTGCGATGGTTGGGTAGTGGTTGGTGAGAGACTGTTGGCGATAAGAAAACTATGGTAAGGCTTTCAGGAAGTAGTGGTTGGTTAGAGAAGCATTCAAGTCTGATATGTATTTTTCTTTTTACTTCACAATGGAAGAAAGGATCAAGCCAAATGACATGACCCAATGTGTAAACACTCAGGTTTTTTAACAAGCAGATTATAGGCAATAGAAACTAACTATAGGCATCAACATTATCTATTACTCAATTCTTTCTTCAAATATATTGCAGGCAACTAGCAGATAAACTCTTGTTGACACTTTGAATCAAAGGGGCTTGAATATTCCCCAATTAATAACAAAAAAAGATCAATTGCACTCTCTTCGCGCGCTGAGACAGACTGAGCAAACAGAGACGATGAATCGCGACAGCTGGAGCGGAGATGCGACGACAGTGCAGTAGAACGAGGGAGGTGAAGAGAGAAAGGAAGGAAAGAAGAATGGGATCTGCGACACGTAGAGAAAGGAAGGAACTAGGGCTGGACAAAAAAGGCGACCCGACCAGAACCCGATAAACCCGTCAGAAGAAAAGAGGAAAAGGGTGGATCGGTTTGGGCTAGCAGGACAACGGGTTCCTTTTTCGGTTGTACATGGTTTCCTTCGGGCAGGTTCGGATTACTAAAATTTTTGCCGTCCCCGCCCGAAACCGACCGCCCCTTTAATACTACTTGCGTTTCAGTCTTTCATAGTGAATGGGGAAGTTAAATGTATTGGGAAATTAAAGACTAAAAAGTTTGACAGCTGCCAAGCATTCAAAATTGAATACTATGTGCTACTTTACTTTCTCAGTTCCCGTTCCTAGTTTCTCTCTCTTAATTAATTAATCACTTTCTACATTTCTCACTCTTTCTCTTTGTCGTTCTCTGTAACATTACCCAAACCCTTATGCAATTTCTCTTTCTCTTATAGTCTCTTTCTCCAGTTCTCTCTAACAGACGCCAACCAGTCCCTTCTTCTATCTCTCGGCCAGCACCAACGTCACTTTGCTTCCACCAACTATAGTCTCCGCTCTCTTCCAACTCTTATCCTCTCTCATTCTGCACCATGCCACCATCAAACACGCGAAGCCATCAACCGCAGCACCAACATCGTGCAGAGACCTCCGGAACCGCCGCACGAAACTCATAGCCGCAACCATCGTGGAGCTTGCACAACCACCGCGTCCAGCCCCACTCTCCGGCCCAGTCCTACCGCATGAAATGGAAGATTTCGATCAAGCTTCCTCTCGGTTGCGAGGTGGACATATCTATGGACAAGGGGTGAAGAACAGAGAGAATCAGAGAAAGATCTGTGAAAAAGAACTATGAGTGCAAACAAAGAAGATCTGCCAAGAATAAGTGTTTTTTTTTACAGTTTTTTTTTAAAAGTTTGAATATTTCTGTAAAAACTTTTGATCTTTCTCGATTATGTTCTTGTTCCCCTTCTTCTTTTTGGGTTTATAACTTTATGGGTTTGTCTCTCTGTTTTTTATTTTTTATGAAAACCGGCCAAACCGACCGGTACCCGACCGTCACCCGTCAAACTCGCCACCCGACCAAACCGTTCCCCAAACGGACGGCGACGGGCTTCATATTGTTATAGTCGGTTTTGGTCGGTTTGGGATTTTTTGGCCCGAAACCGACCGAAACCGACCGCTGTCCACCCCTAAAAGGAACAACGTTCTGAAGGAAGGAAGGAAGAATGATTACTGATTAGGTTGAGAAGTATGATTTTTGGGTCTCCATATCGTAATCTAACTAATTAATCAATAATTACATCTATGTCATTAATGAAAACAATTTGTTTCCCGTGTTTTTTCCTGTTCCGAGAATTGAAAACTAGAAAAGAAAATAAAACAATGCTGAGGTGTTGAGTTTCTTGTTTTTAAAACTAAAAAACAGGTATTGTTTTTAGAACAAATATTTTTACAAAACAATGTCAACAAACAAATTTTTTTTCTTTTGTTTTTAAAAACAAAAAAACAGTTCTCTAAAACAGTAAACAAACGGCCCCAAAGTTATTTTAGAAGAGTCTTATCCTTAAATGAAGAAAATCTCATCCTTAAATGTGAATCTACATTGGCACAACTAGTGACTGAATCAAGATCAAACTACTTGAATATTATTTTTAGTTAATTTAAATAATATGTACAATTGTTGTTAACCCATATACTAAGGACACTGGCTAACGAATCAATAAAAGCGAATAAAGTATTGGAAACTGAATGTTATATAGTTTAATATATTGAATACATCATCTTTTACCAACATGTGGTTGGTTCAAGTGGTAACGAGCCTGGGCCCCTTACGCAAGTGGTCGTGGGTTCGATCCCTGGCTCTTGCGTATGGAGAAAACCTGGTTGGGAGAGGCCGAATCTATTTATTCACTATTGTATCACTCATTCAATTAATGAAAACACCATTCAATTATATCTCTTATATGGTATCACTGAGCCCATCTTCTTAATCAGCACTTTTTTTTCCCGATCCTCATAGCCTCCAACTTTGCCACTTCTATCACCACACCCACTGATGCCACCTCCTATTCTTCTAATCTAATTGAGTTTAACTTTGCTTCCAACCTTCCCATCAAGCTATGTGCTACGAATTATCCAACTTGGCACAAACAAATAATGCATTTGCTCAAAGCTAATAATCTGGAAGGTTATGTCACTGGATCAGTTCCTTGTCCTTCATCTCACATTGGCACTAGTGAATCTGCTACCTCAAACCCTGCTTATCTTCATTGGTGCCGCCAAGACAACCATGTTTCTCTTGCCTTACTTGGCTCATGCAGTCCAGAAGCTCAAATTGTGATGTCCTCAGTCACCTCCTCTACTGATGCTTAGACAAAACTTCAGAAAGCCTTTTCCAACCGATCTCGAGCCAGAATTATGCCTCTCAAGGAAAGACTTGCTTCAATCCAAAAGGGCTCCTCTAGTGTCCATGATTATCTTCGCTCTATCAGGTCAATTAGAGATGAACTCGCTCTCATTGGCCATTCTATTGATGACATTGATCTTGTTATTGCTGCTCTCAATGGATTAGGCCCCTCTTTCCGCGAGTTTAGTGCAGCTATCAGAACCCGTGATTCACCCCTTCAATTTGATGAGTTGTTTGACAAGCTGGTTGATTTTAAAATTTTTCTCCAAAGGGATGAACAGCAGCAGGACAAATCAGTTCCAATCACTGCCAATTTCACTCATCGTGGTTCCAAACAAGGAGCTCGTGGTAAATTTTACAACAACAACCGTAGGTCCTCTTCCTGTCGCCCTTCATCGCAGTTTCCTGATGATGGTCCTGTTTGTCAATTTTGTGACAAGTCTGGTCACACAGCTAGGACCTGCTACAAAATCAATGGATATCCCCTTTGCAATTCCAAACGCCCACAAGCACACAATGTACAGAAAAGTGCTGCTGATTCCTCTGATTGGTTGCTTGATTCTGGTGCTTCTCATCATGTCATTCATAGATTTTGGAGCCCTAAACATTTCCCATGATGCACCTTCCTCTGATCATATCCTTGTTGCTGATGGTAAGCCACTTAAAATTAAAGCTACTGGTACAACTGTTTTGACTACACCTCATAAACACTTTCATCTAAATAATGTTCAATATGTACCTAACAAAATTTGGTCTCAGTTTCTCAATTATGCCAAACGAATCATGTTTCTCTTGAATTCTTTCCATGGCATTTTGAGGTAAATGATTTGTCAATGAGGAAGATACTGCTGCGATGAAGAAATGAAGATCATCTCTACAAATTTCCTATATCATCCTTCAGTCCAAGAGTCCATCATTCTTTCAAGTCTTCTTCCTCTGATATCTGGCATCATCGGCTTGGTCATCCAGATTTCAGGATTTTGCACCATGCTCTCAAAAATAATGATATTTCATTTGTCTCATCTAATAAAAAGTGTCTTGATTGTCTAGCTAATAAGAGTCATAAGTTGTCCTTTCATAAGTCCACCGTGTCAAGTAATAAACCTCTTGAGATTATCTATTCTGATGTATGGGGTCCAGCTCTTATTAAATCAATAAATGGTTATGCTTATTATGTTCTTTTTGTTGACCATTACTCAAGATATGTATGGCTTTATCCAATGAAATTCAAATCTGATATTTCTGTCATTTTTCCTGTCTTCAAGTCCTTAGTTGAGAACCAACTTAATGCTAAAATAAAGACTGTTTACTCGGATAATGGTGGGGAATATCTTAAACTACGCACATTTCTTCAACAACATGGAATTTCACACCTTACCACACCTCCTTATACCCCTGAGCATAATGGAATTTCTAAAAGAAAGCATAGACACCTTGTTGAATCAGTCCGCTGCCTTCTTAACCAGGCCTCCCTTCCAGTCAAATTATGGTGTTATTCCTTTCAAACCGCAGCTTATCTAATTAACAAACTTCCAACTCCAAGTTTGAAAATACAATCACCAATTCAAAAGATTTTTAATCTTGTACCTAACTATTCAAAATAGAAAACATTTGGTTGTCTTTGTTACCCTTGACTTTCTCCTTATGTTGCTAACAAACTTCAACGAAAATCTCAACCTTGTGTCTTCCTTGGATATAGTGAATCACAATCTGCCTACCTTTGTTTCAATCCACTCACCAACAAACTCTACACATCACGACATGTTCAATTTGTTGAGGATATCTTTCCCTACTCAACCTTATCCTCTTGTCCTCTATCTTCATCCAATTCAAATCAAAAAAAAAAAAAAATCCTAATATCACTCAATAACAAAATACAACAAACTATGAACTATTCAAACCATTATCTAAACCAGATTTTCAAACCTCAATCACCCAAATTTCAACCTCTTCTCCCACCAACCTTTCCAACCTCAATTCAACTCCCACTTGTTCCCCTCTATTATCGAGTGAACAATCTTCTCCTCCTCCTTCTTCTTCATCTCATCTTTCCATTGAGTCTCCCTCCCAGTTGCAATCCAATGATGATCTTCAACAGTCAAATTCAGTTCTTCCTGCAGCAGTAGCTTCCTCGGGTACCCCTCTACCTCATCATCCTATGGTTACAAGATCTAAGAATGGCATATACAAACCAAAGAAACTGCATACTGTCAGCAAATTTCCACTTCCTCCATCAGTTGAGCCCTCTTATGCATCTCAAGCAATCAAAATTTCAGTATGGAAGACAGCAACGAGTGAAGAGTTCAATGCTCTTCTAGCCAATGGTACTTGGTCTCTAGTTCCACCTAAGCCTCACTATAAAATCATTGGTTGTAAATGGGTGTTTCGCATCAAAAGGAACACAGATGGTTCTATTGCTCGCTATAAGGCACGCTTGGTAGCTAAAGGTTTCCATCAACAACCCGGAAATGATTTTTTAGAAACCTTTAGCCCTGTTATCAAGCCACAAACCATCAAACTTGTTCTCTGCATAGCTCTTTCTAAAGGTTGGACTTTGTCTCACATGGATGTTAATAATGCTTTCTTACATGGTACAATTCGAGAGGATATTTATATGGCTCAACCGTATGGTTTTGTGCATCCTACTCAATCTACCTATGTTTGCAAGTTGCGCAAAGCACTTTATGGTCTTAAACAAGCCCCTCGGGCCTGGTATCATGAATTTAAATCATTTCTCATTGCATATGGTTTTACTAATGAAAAATCTGATACATTATTATTCATTTATAGAAATGATCATGTTCTGGCCTATTTTCTACTCTATGTCGATGATTTGTTGCTTACAAGCAATAACAACAGATTTTTAGCTGAATTTCAAGAGGCTCTTTCAACCAAGTTCTCTCTCAAGAACCTTGGCAGACCAAGTCATTTTCTAGGCATTGAAACCTTGCCAACAAATCAAGGACTCTTCCTCACTCAGCATCACTATGTTCGTGATCTTCTTGGTCAATTCAATATGCAAGATTCCAAGCCTATTTCTACACCAATGTCCACAAGTACATCACTAATTGCTGGTCCAGATAGTTCGAGTTGTGATGTTACTAGTTATAGACGTTTGTTAGGGTCTCTACAGTATCTCTCTCTCACACGGCCTGACATTTCTTTTGCTGTGAATCACCTCTCACAGCACATGCATCGTCCTACAAACTTACATATGCAGGCAGCAAAACGTGTGCTAAGATATCTCAAAGGAACTCTTGATCATGGTCTGTAACTTAACCGAGATCCTTGTACTTCTATTCAAGCCTTTTGTGACTCAGATTGGGCGGGTGACACTACAGATTGCAAGTCTATTGGAGCCTATATTGTCTACTTTGGTTCCAATCCTATATCTTGGTCATGCAAGAAGCAACCTACTGTTGCAAAGTCTTCTACAGAAGCTGAATATAGAACAATAGCTTCAACAACTACAGAACTTCTCTGGATTCAGTAACTGTTAAAAGAACTTCATCATCCCTTGTCTAGCAAACTTCTTGTTCACTCAGACAATCTTGGTGCAGCTTATCTTTGTGCAAATGCAGTTTTTCACTCAAGAATGAAACACATTGCAATTGACTATCACTTTGTGCATGATTTGGTTTCCTCCAAACAGCTTCAGGTGCTGCATATACCACCTATAAACCAGCTTGATGATCTCCTTACAAAACCTTTGCCACCAGCACGTTTTCAGTTATTAAGATCCAAGATTGGTGTTGTAGATTCCTTCACCATCTTGAGGGGGCGTATTGGAGTCATAACTACTTAGCTGTGATTTGGCCTTATCCTTTATTTCTGTTAGCATCTTCTGATGACAGCTTTTGTTAATATGTTATTATCTTCTGCTAACAGCTTTGCTGTTTGTACTTTAAATTCTTCAAATCTCCTTATCTCTAGCTCTAGCTGTTGTAACTAAGTCAGCTCCTGAATCTATTTATTCACTTTTGTATCACTCATTCAATTAATGAAAACACCATTCAATTATATCTCTTATAGTAACAACAGGTCAGATTAGACCAACAAAGTGTAATTCACATCCAATCCAAAAAAATACATCAAATTCAATTTCAAGAACTCAAACCTATCAATTTAATTTTGGGTGATGAGCGTACCAACATCAAATAATTAAAAATTAACAATAAAAACTAAATTTGTTCAATTGTAAAATGTGATCCTAATTCTATAAAACAAAGAGAAGAAAGAATCTCAAACATTATTACCATATCTTATTTTCAAGAAAACAAATCAATATGTATCATTAATCATATAATTTGATCAAATCTCTCGAAAGATGAGATCATACCAAATCTTTGAAAGGTTTCCCTAATATACTTAAATACATTGTAGCAATTTTATCCTACACCACCAAAAAAATTTCTTTGGCACCAAGTATTAATCAATAACGTGTTTTACAATTTCCATTGATACTCTTCAACCTGTTAATCTGAATCCTTCTTTGTCTAGCTTGAGCTGCCATGGCTTTATTCAAATATTTGTTGACCACATTCACATCCAACGGTTGACAAGGTTCCACTTGGATGAACTCTTTGACGTTTATATTTAGAATGCCAAGTGGGCCTATGTTACTTGTGTTGACCATGCCCAATGCACTACAAGTAGAAGAATAAGGAGGTGTTTGTGTTGGCAACGACGTCGTAGTATGGTGACCAGAAACATACTGAAATTGAGCAATGCCTTCATTGTTACATATTTGGGATGGCCCACTTGTGTGATTCAGCATAAATGGCAATGGTACATTGTGTGATGTGTTGGACACTTGCAATTGCAATTGTTGCCCTTGATTTTCAGCCATGGAATTGGAAGAGTTGACTGAGGCATTGACCAAACTGGGATTTTTGGATTCACTTTTGTTATAGTTTAGCTGTAAAATATTGCAAAAATAAAGGATTAGATTTGGACCCACCATCATACAAGGGATAAAAAAAAGCAACAGAAATATAACTAGATAAGCAAGTTGAGGAAAAAAAGGGTAAATAAATAAAATTTTTGGGGAAAATATATTTATTAATCTTCTAGTACCTCTTGTTTCCTTTCTTTCAACTTCAAATTGAAGGCCCTCAGCTGGTCACCATGACGCTTCACATTGTCTAACTCCTGTTTCGATTTTTTCACAGATGAAACAGTGAGAATGAAGATATCCAAAAAAAATCAAGAAACAGGGGAATAAAACATAGATAAAAAAAAACAAGGGAAACAAAAAGTTAAAAAAAAAAAAAAAAACTTACTTGATTGAGCGAAGCTTTGCTTTTCGTCAAGTCTTCTATAATTTTAAGATAGTATTCTCTCTTCTACCAATTTTGACAAAAAACCCAAAAATCAGATAACCCAGAAAAACATATGCAACCTTTTATTTTTATACATAATTACTTTGCTTTTTTTTTTAAAAAAAAGTCTCTTTTGGGGTTAAAAAAAGCATTAGAAAAACAAAAAAGCTGAAGACAGACAACACCCAGTTAAAAAATCTGGATTGAATAAAGAAAAACGCATTAAGAACTAAGAAGGCATTTACATAGTAACATACCCTTTTTAGAGAGGCTTTCAAACGCAAAGGTTTTTTAGTCTTGTCGTCAGATTCAGTAAGCGACAACGAGGGAGGGGTTGCAGGACTGGGAGCCTTGAACGGAGGAGTCACGACGGCGCCACCGTGATGCAATGGAGGAGGAGCAGCACATTGGGTTGTTGTTGGGGTAACTTGAATAGCAGATCTCATTCTTTTGCAACCCCAAGTGAGTGGTAATGGAAGAACTGTACCCTTTAAATGGAAGATCAAACGAGGCAAGTCATCGACAAGGATTTGAGCAACTTGCCTCTCATCTTCACTGAACATGTCAATGTCCTGTTCCATCTCTTTTCTCTTTTTTGATTTCATTATCCTAATCTTCATCTTTTTCTTTTGTGTAGCACTAACAAGTGAAATTTTGCATTGGGGGTTTATGTGTGAGAGAGAGGATTTATAGTATGCTTGAGCGAAACGAGTATCAGAGGTAGAGAAAGTGAGAAACTGAAGAGATATATTTCGTTGTGCTCCTATTTCTTCTCCCTGCTAAATAAAAGCAAGGAATTCGGAAATCCGTCGCAATGTACTAGCTGTTGACACGTGTCCTGCATAGAAAGATTGAACGGACCTTCTGCTAGCATTTTGTTTGTAAAAACTTATTTGGGTGTTACTATCTATTGAATACGCGACCAAATTATCAATAAAAGTTATAAAATTTTCAATATTGGTTTTTTTTTCTTTGAAGCAATATATATTGGTTATAAAGTTAGTTTAGTTTTATCTAATAATGATTGGTCATAGTAAAAATGACTGTAATCTCATATGAAATTTATTTTTAATATCAGAAATTAAAATATTTGAGTGACTATTTAGGAGAGGTTTTACTTACTGCACGCAACCCTCCATAATTTTGAAATTACATGAATAATTAGTTAAAGACAATAAAAATTTAGTTTGATTTTCTATATGAAGTTATTATGAAGATTCTACCTTCTTTAATCTCTTCATAGTAAGAGACTCTGCATAATTCCTTGCTGTATTAGTAGTTTCATCATTAAAGTTTAATTAATCATCGTAATTACTCTCCGAAAATTATGAATTGGAAGCGTTATTAAAGAAGTCATACTGTCATATGATTGAAATCTTTTTCTCCTTGTTCTTGTTTCTTTACCAAAGGGGCGGAAGCCCAAAACAAGAAGGGTAATGTGAGTATGCGACCCCAATAGTATCGGCCTGCGAGAGAAATGTGGGATGCGGTGCGGACAAAAAGATACAGCAATTAGTTAAAACTAGTATTTGTTGGGTGGATTCCCTCCTAAGTGGACCCATTAGATAAAATGGTAAAAAAAAGAGAAGAAGTTAATAATGAGACCAAGTCCACGTGGCAATTGAAGAAGGGATTGAAATCCCAAGGTTGAAAAAAAAATTTGGTTGCTGCAAGATGGACAGAGAAAGAGCGTGGAGAAAAGAGGAAGAAAAAGATGGTTCTTGTGGTAGAAGGTGATATAAAAAACTTGCTCTGTTTTTGCTGAAATTTCAGTATGTTGTTCCTACCAATGAGCTCATCAGTTTGATATATTTTATTTGTTGTTTTGCCTTCTCTTTGGGTTGGGTTGTTATACCACTCTTATGAGGTTTCTCTCTTGTTGCTTGGTGATATCCACATTTTAGGTAAGGTATTGTTGAATTGGTGTTCCCTAGTATTTCTAGGAAGACTTGGTGTACCCATTATTATTTATAGTGGAAGTTTTTTTGGTGGACTTGATCCCGTGGTTTTTATCCCTACACTGGGGAGTTTTCCACGTTAAAAATTGTGGTGTCATTGTTCTTTATTTTTCTGCCATTGATATTATCCTGTGGAAGAATATTTTTGTTGTGCCTATTTATTTGCACAGGTGAAGGGAAAAAATATTTGCTTCACTAGAGATTGTTATCTCTGGTTTTTCCCAACAAAGTGATATCCATAGCTTAGGTTGTTCTGTATTGTGCATTTAAATGGAGGAAAATCAAGGGCCAAATATGATTAAACTGAACTCTACAAATTATACACTTTGGAAGACCCTCATGGAAGATATTTTATACAGCAAAGACTTGTATGATCCCATTGAGGGGGACACTGCTCGACCCAAGGATAAAAATGAAAGTGATTGGAAGAAGATGAATAGAAAGACAGTTGCTTTGATTAGGCAGTGGCTATATTTGAGTGTATATCCTCATGTAGGCATAGAAACAGATGCCCAGAAAATGTGGAAGAAGTTGGAGAATTTGTATGAGCGGAAGAACGAATGTGCAATATAGAGCATTTCGATCCGGAAGGTGGTGAATATGAAATACAAAGAAGGGGATTCAGTGGCAGAGCATATGAGTATTTTTCAGAATACTGTGAATCAGTTGACAGCAGCAGATATTAAATTAGAAGATGAGTTGCAAGCCTTGTTGTTGCTTAGTTCCTTGCCTGACACTTGGGAAGTTCTGGTTGTGACATTGACTAATTCAGCTCCTAATGGGAAGCTGACAATGTCAATGGTAAAAGAGAGCATGTTGAATGAAGAAGCTAGAAGAAAGGAGCGTGGTTTGAATGGTACATCCACTCAGTCAGAAGCACTAGTTGCAGAGTCATGGGGGAGAAGTCAAACCAGACATTTCCATAAGCATGAAAAATCTGACAGTCGTAGCAAGTCAAGAAGCAAGTCCAGGACTAGAAAAGAAGTGACATGTTATCATTGTGGCAAGGTGGGACACATCAAAAGACAATGCAGGTTCCTAAAGAGAGACAAGTCAAGAGAAAGAGATGAAGACAAAGAGAAGAAAAATGATAAAGACACAACTGCAGTTGCATCTGATAGTGATGTTTACATTGTCTGTGATGATAATTCTACAAATCTAGCATGCCATGATTCCAGTTGGATTGTTGATTCTGGAGCCTCATACCATGTCACTCCTAGATGTGATTTCTTCTCATCTTATACTGCTGGTGATTTTGGCACAGTTAAAATGGAAAATGAAGGGGTATGTAAAATTGTTGGAATGGGAGATGTTTGGATTGAAACTAGCATTGGGTACAAGCTGCAATTGAAGAATGTCAGACATGTTCCAGATATCCATCTCAACTGGATTTCTGTTAAAGCCTTGGACATTAAGGGTTATCATACTTACTTTGGTGGTGGCATATGCAAGCTCACCAAAGGTTCACTAGTAGTGGCAAAAGAAGAAAACTTCACTACTCTCTACAGGATGCCTGGAAACTTAAGCAAGGAGGAAGTGAATGCAGTTGAAGATGCTTCTTCTGATTTGTGGCATATGCGCCTTGGTCACTTGAGTGAGAAAGGACTCAACATCCTTGCCAGGAAAAATTCTCTTCCTATGAAAGGTACACCTTTAAATGTTTGCTCTCATTATTTTGTTGGAAAACAACATAGAATTTCATTTCGTAGTTCTGGTCCTCATAGGAGGCCAAATGTTCTTGATTTAGTTCATACTGATGTTTGCACTATGGATTGTAAGTCTCTTGGTGGTGCTTCATACTTTGTTACTTTTATTGATGATCACTTTAGAAAAGTGTGGGCTTTTGCTTTGAAATCTAAAGACTAGGTACTTGGTGTCTTCAAGCACTTTCATGCAAGTGTTGAAAGAGAAAAAGGAAGCAAGTTGAAATGTGTCCGAGTAAATAATGGTGGTAAATACAGGGGTCAGTTTGAAGAATATTGCAAAGAACATGGAATCAGGCTTGAGAAGACAGTTCCAAAGACGCCTCAACATAATGGAGTTGCAGAGAGAATGAACTGTACCATTAATGACAGAATCAGGTGTATGCTCTCTCATGCAAAATTACCCAAATCCTTTTGGGGTGAGGCAATTGTTAAACTCAATGACTTAGAGATTTTAATATATGACAAATACAACTTAATGTGTATGCAAGTGTTTTTAGTGTCAAATTACAAAGACAGGTATCAAGCAATACTCAACAAGTTCAGTGAGCAATTAAAGGAGAATATTCAAGGAAGAACTTGGAGGAATCAAAGAGCAAAGACGGGGATCAAGGAATCATCAAGACAAGAGCTTAACGAAGAAATTAGTCTTAAGTCTTAGATGATTTGTAAGAGATGAAATCTCTTATTCACAAATAAGCTCAATTTGAAAAGATGCATGAAAGAAAATCATTTTTCATAACCTGCATTAAAAGGAATAAGTTTTCGTAAATGAAAATGATTTTTGAAATAAGATTTAAAGCGCTCGTCCATCACTGGAATAATATAAGCGCTCATCCAACACTGTGAATAGTAAAAACTGGCATCCAAGAAACTGATAGAAGTTCACGTCTACTAAAGTGACAGAAGCTCACGTCTACTAAAGTGACAGAAGTGCTCGTCCACTAAAGTGATACAAGCGCACGTCCACTAAAGTGATACAAGCACACGTCCACTAAAGTGATACAAGCACACATCCACTAAAGTGACACAAACGCACGTCCACTGAAGTGATAAAAGTACTCGTCCACACAAGTCTCTGGACTTGCTAAGATCTTAATGAGAAGCTCTGTCCACTGACATGGCATATGGAGCTCGTCTACTAGTTGGAGCACGTCCAATTACTCTGTGTTAGTACTCCCGTCTGTTGACGTGGCAAATGGACGCGGCTATTTTCTTCAAATGGACTCGGTAATTTTTTAAGATGGACGCGGTTATTTTTTAAGATAGGCGCGACTATTTTTTCCAAATGGACTCGGTTATTTTATGGACGCGAATTCTACAAGAACAATCAGAATCTTATTTCAAGAACGAGAATCAAGAAAACAGATTCTGTTAATCAGATCCAAATCTGTTTTAATTGATCCCAACGATTATAACTTGTTTTCTATATAAAGAGGGATCAAATGAACACTTTCACAACATATACGAATATCATAACATATCACGGTTTTACGAAATCGTTTTGAGAAATCAATTGTGAAAATCATTCATCATCTTTATTGAGCTTACTGTGAAAGAGTGTTTCAATACTCATAAGTGCTTCAATTTGTTTATCTGACTACTGAGAGTTAGGAATCAACTTTTGTTTTTATTTTTGATTGTAAAGAGATAGGGAGTCTCTCTGAGTGATTAGGGTGAGGTATCCCTAAGGTTGAACATTGAGGCTCTTCACAAGAGTGTGGTATCTCGAGGTGAATGAGTGCTCTGTAGTGTGAAGGTTTTTCAAGCTACCTGGTAAAGCTTGTGTGTTAGTGTGTGAAATCCCACAGGTGGAGTAGGGACTAGATGTAGGTCACAGTGGTGGTGATTGAACCAAGATAAATCTGGTTGTGTGGTATCCCTAAACTCAAACTCCTTTACTTTCTGTTTATGTTCAAGAACCTGCAACTTTGATGTTTAAAGACCAATATAATTTCTGTTCTTGATCTGTATAAACTGTATTTTGTTATTACCGAGTTATTGAACCTGAACCTATTCGTTATTAATCTTTCTTATCCTCATCACCTTCTATTCAAGATTTTGTAAAAAACCCTTCATCGATTTTGTAAAAGATCCTGAGGGCACTAATCCTCAACTCTGATTTATAAAGCTTTGTGAAAAAGTTTTAAGAGGGAAATATTTTTTGAAAACTCAATTCACACCCCCCCCCCTCTTGAGTCGTTGAAGCCAAAACAACAGTAATAAGAACTGCAGTGGATCCGATCAAACTTTCTCCTTTCGTGCCACTAGATGGTGATGTTCCAAACAGAGTATGGACAAGGAAAGATGTCTCTTATAGTCATTTGAGAGTGTTTGGCTGCAGGACTTTTGTTCACGTTCCAAGAGATGAGAGGTCCAAGCTTGATGGAAAATCCAAACAGTGTGTCTTCTTGGGTTTTGGTCATGAAGAGTTTGGTTATAGACTCTGGGATTCAGTTGACAGGAAAATTATCAGAAGCAGAGATATGGTATTTCTTGAAGACCAAACCATTGAAGATTTTGAGAAAGCAGAGAAACAGAAACCGGTTGCTAGAAGTTATGTTGATGTTGCACCTAAACCTCCTGCTGGAACTTTTGTTGATGGGGGAGATATACAGATAGATGATGGGAATGCAACTGATGACCCTGCACCTCACCCTGATGATCCAGTTGAAGAGGTTCCTCGTGAGCCACCAGTTGAGCCTCGGTTGAGAAGATCCACTAGAGAGCGTCATGCTTCTCAAAGATACACTCCACATGAGTATGTGATGATCACTGATAGTGGAGAGCCAGAAAGCTATGAAGAGGCCATTGTAAATGTGCACAAAGAAGATTGGTTGAAGGCCATGCAGGAAGAAATGAATTCCTTGCATGAGAATCACACATTTGAATTGGTGAAGTTGCCTAAGGGTAGGAAAACACTCAAGAACAAGTGGGTGTTCAAGTTGAAAGCAGAATAGAATAACTCTCAACCAAGGTACAAAGCAAGATTGGTTGTGAAAGGCTTCAATCAAAGGAAGGGTATTGACTTTGAAGAAATTTTCTCACCCGTGGTGAAGATGTCCTCTATTCGGGTTATGCTTGGATTAGCGGCTAGCTTTAACCTAGAGGTTGAACAACTTAATGTGAAGACAACATTCCTTCATGGTGATTTGGAGGAGGAAATTTATATGGAGCAACCTGAAGGCTTCAAGGTCAAAGGAAAAGAGCAGCTTGTGTGCAAGTTGAAGAAAAGTTTGTATGGACTCAAGCAAGTGATAAGCCTCTGGCTTATCTAGTTTTACAACTAGATAGACTGTAGTTTTTGTGCAAATTATTCGAGTTCAATCTCGTTTTTGCCCAAATTTGGCCTTGTTTTGTTCCTAAGTAGACTTTCACTCGTTCTAGGCATTTTTAGTAGTTTTTAGTCTATTTTGAATAGAATTACGCCTTTTGTTTCTTTTTTATTGTTTCAGGTTAGAAGTGAAGCTCCGAGAGTCAAGGAAAGTCAAGAAACAGTGGAAATTGTCATTCTGGAGGTACTCGCCCCGCGAGCCTGAAGATCAGCAAAGCAGCAACAGTCATCAATTCTGTCTCGCCTCGCGAGTCACCAGATCGCCTCGCGATCATTCAAACTCAGGATGGAGCCAAAACTGAAATTCGCCACGCGAGAGGCTTCTCGCCTCGCGAGAGCCTGAAGACCCTGGAAGACAGAGACCATCACGGCCTAGCCGTGATGAAGGTCACGGCTGTGACAGATTAAGGTTTGAAGACTCGCCCCGCGAACACACTCTCGCGTCGCGAAAATCCAATTTGAATGCGCACCAATTTTAATGCTCGCCTCGCGAGAATCTGTTCGCCTCGCGAGCGAGCGCAGAATCAGAACTCTATATATAGGCTGTTTCAGATCAGAATGGGGAGCTCTCTGGATAGATCCGAATCCTAGTTTTTCCACTTGTGTAGAGTAGCGTTTAGGCTAGTTTCTTGTCTCTTTGGAGCTGCGTCTCCCTTTCTTTTTTTTCTTATTTTACTATGGAGGTTATGTCCGATTGTTTGTCTATGAGCATGAGGAACTAATCCCCTCGTCTGAGGGAACAATGAAGCCACCCATGGCGGTGTAGATCCGATGTGATGTATGTTTTTCTCCCCTTATCTCAATTGATGTTTTCCAATTCTGACTTGATTGCGTTGATCATATGCTAGCGTGATTGACTAGTTAAACGTGTTGAGGCTGATCGACGATTCGCATTTTAGAACTTGAATTGGGATCATCGATCGAATATTGCACGAGAGTGGGTAGGAGATCGGTGCAACCTTATAGGGAACAAGAATTAACAGAGTTTGATGATTAGGATTATGAGACATAGTAAGTAATTGATCCAATCATCGAATACGTCCTAATAAGCACGACAGTGGATTTAGGAGAATTTGGGGGTCCCGATTGACATTGTAATTGAACTTAGGGAGGAATTCGTCATCACTTGGGTATGCATGATTGGGTAGGTGGATTTGTGACCTTGGACATTTTAATTTCAGATTTTTAGTTAATTAGCTTAATTTGATTTGTTATTTGAATTGCGATCTTAATCTCTCTCTCAACCACTTTCCTCACTTGACCAACTTATCGGATTTCTCGCGAATTAGTTGAATTGGTAGCCCAATCCTTGTGTTCGACCTCGGTAAATTCTTACCGTGTTTATTTTATTACTTGCGACGACCCGGTACACTTGCCGGTGACTCAACAAGTTTTTGGCGCCGTTGCCGGGGATTGGCACAACCAATTTTCCTAATTTTAGGGAAGTTTGATTATTTGGTTAAGTTATTTTTATTTTTATTTTTATTTTTTATTTTTTTATTATCTCTCTACTTCTTTGATTCCACTTGGTCTTGCCTTGTTTTTGTATGCGAGGTACCCTCCCACAAGAGGACTTGCTATTTGATACGGAGATCACCAAGACCGAGAAGGGCTTAAGGAAAGAAGCAGAGAGCGAAAGAGGCTTGAATGGATGGATGGGCATCATTGGAGGAGATGTCGTACAATGATTACAACCGTGGTTGGGAAACCTCAAGTGGATTCAGTTCTGCAACATTAGAGGCCATTCTAGAGCAAAATAGATTGTTGAAGATGCAAAATGAGGCTTTGTCTTGGAACAAGAGGGTGAATGTGATACACGAGGGAATGCTTCCGGGTTGCGAAAATTGTAATGGAGACCATGACACTTGGAGCTGTCCGTTCTACTTCTCTCAAGAATATGTGGACTCATGCCGTAATTTCTATGACAGCGTTCCCCAGGACAACTATCAGAGTCAGAATCAGTATTGGGATTATATGAGGGGAGACCATCCGGGTTTCGCTTGGAGTAGTGCTGGCGATGGTCTAGCTTGGCAACTACAACCTCAACAGAATTGGCAACAACAGCCCCAACAGGATGGTGGAAGACAACCTTGGGAGTTGGCTCTTGAGAGGACAAATGCGGCAATTGATAAGGCGAATGCGGCAGTAGAGAAGTTGGGCCAGCTCGCAAAGCAATTAAATGAGCGTCTCTCAGAGACTTTCCCAGGTGATACCGAGAACGACCCTAAGAACCAATGCAATGCCACAACAACTAGAAGCAGTGGGGTGTTGGGATCTAACTGGGATGCAACTAGTTCTCAGGGAGTTGAGGAAGACAAGGCCTCGGAACAACCACATGTTGAGGAAGAGCAACCTGAGAAAGAGGAATTGACAAGTGACAAGGCCCCAGAACAACCACATGTTGAGGAAGAGCAACCTAAGGAAGAGGAGTTGGCAAGGGACAAGGCACCGGATCAAGGGGGTAGAGTTCAAAATGAAGATAAAGTGGTAGTGGACTCCACCATGCTTGCCAAGAAACCTGAAATTGCTGCATTAGATAAATATGTTGGCTTGCATGCATGTGTGGACACTGGTAAGTTAATCCCTCCCACTTGCCTGGCACACTTCCTCGAGAAAACACCATTTGACCCGAGAGGAAGTGAGTTCATAATTACATAGGTCAATGGAGTTTTCACACACAGGCCAGATGGAATTATGGATAGAGTCGTATTGCTTCTGCAAGGGCCACTTCACAAACCATGGGATCCGGGTGGAAGATCTCACATGATGAGCATCTCTTGGCCCTTGTACCACAGGCTATGGGATCCAGATGGATGCTTCTTAATAAGTCAAGCTCGGGACATTAACCAAGCGCTACTTGGGAGGCAACCCAAGATAGGTATCCTTTATTTTTAGTTTCTGTCATTTTCATTTATATATATATAAAAAAAAGCTTGATTCGCCACGCGAATCCACAGTGGCCGCGCGAGACAGAAGCCCTGAATCTCAGAGGCTTGCTCACGTTTCTGTCTCGCGTCGCGAGGTATACTTTCGCCTCGCTATTCTGGGCATCATCATCTGTTGGAATTTCAGATTCGCCTCGCGAGTGGTCTCTCGCCTCGCGAATCTGCACTTAAGGTTTTAATTGTCAGGAGTTCTTCCAGGATGCTATGCAACAGAAGGGAGCCCGTGAGACCAATTGGATGAGGAGGCAACCATGGAAACTTGATCAGGGAGCACCCTCTCCTCTCCTCACTTTTGTTTATGAATGTCGTGTCGGCAAGCTTGTTGGATTCTAATTAAATTGAGAATAGTTTGATTGCATGAATTATTTTGACCATTGATGATTTCCCCCTAGGTTCTGAAAATAGAAAATTGATCCCCATGTGAAAAATTGAAAATTGAACTTTGAGAATTTTATTGTGATTACTTGATTTATGATAAGTTTGGGGTGAGGGGGTGCACACACTAGGAATTGTATCTCGGTCAAACAATTTGCAAAATGTCCAGGTGAGGATTTGAGCCTCCAACTTTGTTTTTGATTGTGTGAATCACTGTTAAGTTGCACTTTCCCGAATTTGATTGAATCTCTTCATGGTTTGCATGTTTATGTGTTGCATCAAATGATTTAGGCAATTTTCTTTGAATTAGCTACTTGGCCTAAAAAGAACCATCCCTAATGCATGTTCCCTAGTTAGCCACATTGAGCCTAATTAGCCTATTGTTTCTTGATGACCCTATATTATAAGCCACAATCTGAAAAACCATGTTAACCCAATCTTAGGATTAGGAGAGCATGGACACTTAGCAAGAGAAGGGTTGTGAGAAACTAAGTTTGAGGTGGCTACAAGGTGATATGTCATTTTGGGTTGAGAAAAATAAAAATAAAGGTTGAAACCCAAGGCAATAAAAAAAAAAGAGAGAGAAAAAAAGAAAAAAAATATTGCCAAAATAAAAGGGGCAAAACAGAGAAAATAGCAAGGAAAAGGCTGTAGTCACCCGAAAAGAAAAAAAAGAAAAAAAGAAAAATGGAAAAAGGAATTTGAGTGGAATGTGTGTCAAATGCTCATGCTCTCTTAGTTCCTAGGGACTTAAGCCTAGTATCCTTGAATATCCTACCCTCAGCCAGGCTCCATTACAACCTTTATAAGACCTTCTGATGTTGCATGCATGTTTTCGTGGGAACCATTTTTGAGATGAAAATCAAATTCATGGGAAGTGCTCTTGATATGTGAAATTGAGTGAGAAGTTGATAGCCTAGACGAATTTGAGCGAATGAGTGAAATTTTACATACCCTTGTGAGGAAGACAATTGTTTGAAATTGGTGATCTTACTTTTGTGTGTGACTCTGATCTTCAACTTAGATTAATGATTGCATGAATGATGAAGTTCTCAATTGTTTAAAGTAAATGAATGTGGGGATTACATTGATGCAAGGGGGAAATCATTGGAGAAAAACTGTTTTGATTGCATGAAATTTGTGCGAAATCAATTAAATCCCTTAAGCTTGCCAAAGTCTTGAGTCCTTTTTGAGTTTTAGCATGCTTGGGGACAAGCAAGGTTTAAGTTTGGGGTGTTTTGATAAGCCTCTGGCTTATCTAGTTTTACAACTAGATAGACTGTGGTTTTTGTGCAAATTATTCGAGTTCAATCTCGTTTTCGCCCAAATTTGGCCTTGTTTTGTTCCTAAGTAGACTTTCACTCGTTCTAGGCATTTTTAGTAGTTTTTAGTCTATTTTGAATAGAATTACGCCTTTTGTTTCTTTTTTATTGTTTCAGGTTAGAAGTGAAGCTCCGAGAGTCAAGGAAAGTCAAGAAACAGTGGAAATTGTCATTCTGGAGGTACTCGCCCTGCGAGTATATGCTCGCCCCGCGAGTATATGCTCGCCCCGCAAGCCTGAAGATCAGCAAAGCAGCAACAGTCATCAATTCTGTCTCGCCTCGCGAGTCACCAGATCGCCTCGCGATCATTCAAACTCAGGATGGAGCCAAAACTGAAATTCGCCACGTGAAAGGCTTCTCGCCTCGCGAGAGCCTGAAGACCCTGGAAGACAGAGACCATCACGGCCTAGCCGTGATGAAGGTCACGGCTGTGACAGATTAAGGTTTGAAAACTCGCCCCGCGAACACACTCTCGCCTCGCGAAAATCTAATTTGAATGCGCGCCAATTTTAATGCTCGCCTCGCGAGAATCTGTTCGCCTCGCGAGCGAGCGCAGAATCAGAACTCTATATATAGGCTGTTTCAGATCAGAATGGGGAGCTCTCTAGATAGATCCGAATCCTAGTTTTTCCACTTGTGTAGAGTAGCGTTTAGGCTAGTTTCTTGTCTCTTTGGAGCTGCGTCTCCCTTTCTTTTTTTTCTTATTTTACTATGAAGGTTATGTCCGATTGTTTGTCTATGAGCATGAGGAACTAATCCCCTCGTCTGAGGGAACAATGAAGCCACCCATGGCGGTGTAGATCCGATGTGATGTATGTTTTTCTCCCCTTATCTCAATTGATGTTTTTCAATTCTGACTTGATTGCGTTGATCATATGCTAGCGTGATTGACTAGTTAAACGTGTTGAGGCTGATCGGCGATTCGCATTTTAGAACTTGAATTGGGATCATCGATCGAATATTGCACGAGAGTGGGTAGGAGATCGGTGCAACCTTATAGGGAACAAGAATTAACAGAGTTTGATGATTAGGATTATGAGACCTAGTAAGTAATTGATCCAATCATCGAATACGTCCTAATGAGCACGACAGTGGATTTAGGAGAATTTGGGGGTCCCGGTTGACATTGTAATTGAACTTAGGGAGGAATTCGTCATCACTTGGGTATGCATGATTGGGTAGGTGGATTTGTGACCTTGGACATTTTAATTTCAGATTTTTAGTTAATTAGCTTAATTTGATTTGTTATTTGAATTGCGATCTTAATCTCTCTCTCTCAACCACTTTCCTCACTTGACCAACTTATCGGATTTCTCGCGAATTAGTTGAATTGGTAGCCCAATCCTTGTGTTCGACCTCGGTAAATTCTTACCGTGTTTATTTTATTACTTGCGACGACCCGGTACACTTGCCGGTGACTCAACAGCAAGCACCGAGGCAATGGTACAAGAAATTTGATTCTTTCATGGAGAAACATGGTTATAGTAAAACCACTTCAGATCATTGTGTGTTTGTGAAAAATTCCTTGATAATGATTTTATTATCATCTTGCTATATGTGGATGACATGTTGATTATTGGTCATGACACTAAGAAGATTGATTGTCTGAAGAAAGATTTGAGCAAGTCCTTTGCTATGAAGGATTTGGGTCCTGCAAAGCAAATCCTTGGCATGAGAATTACTCGTGACAGGAAGAATGGTAAATTGTGGTTGTCTCAACATAAGTATATTGAGAAGGTATTAGAGAGGTTTAACATGAGCAATTCCAAACCTGTTAGTACTCCACTTGCAAGTCATTTCAAGTTGAGCTCTCAACAATGCCCTACAAGTGAGAAAGACAAAGAAGTGATGAAGAAGGTTCCTTATGCATCCACGGTTGGTAGTTTGATGTATGCTATGGTATGCACAAGGTCGGATATTGCCCATGATGTTGGAGTTGTTAGTCGTTTTCTCTCTAATCCTAGTAGAGACCATTGGCAAGCAGTGAAGTGGATTTTCAGGTATCTCAAAGGCACTTCTAGAGTATGTTTATGCTTCGGGGGTGGTCAACCTGTGTTAGACGGCTACACAGATTCAGATATGGCCGGTGATGTTGATTCTAGAAAATCTACTTGTGGATATTTGATGACTTTTGTAGGCGGAGCGGTGTCTTGGAAATCAAGATTATAAAAAATGTGTTGCTTTGTCTACCACTAAGCCTGAGTATATTGCCATTACTGAAGCTTATAAAGAACTTTTGTGGATGCAAAAATTCCTACAAGGGTTGGGCCTCAAGCAAGAGAAGTTTGTGTTATTTTGTGACAGCCAGAGTTTTATCCATCTCAGCAAGAATCCAACTTTTCATTCCAGATCAAAGCACATTGAGGTGCGGTATCATTGGATACGAGATGAGCTAGAGATGAAGGCATTTTCACTTGAAAATATCCATACTGATGAAAATGGTTCAGATATGATGACAAAGACCTTGCCTATGACAAAGTTGATTTGTTGGAAAAAGAAAGCAGGCATGGTTGAGCAGTATCTTCCTACTTAGTCGGGAAATGGGAGATTTGTTGGGTGGATTCCCTCCTAAGTGGACCCACTAGATAAAATGGCAAAGAAAAAAAAAAGGAGGTTAATAACGGGCCCAAGCCCATGTGGCAATTGAAGAAGGGATTTGAATCCTTAGGTTGAAAAAAAATTTGGTTGCTGCAAGATAGACAGAGAGAGAGCGCTGGAGAGAAGAAGAGGAAGAAAAAGAGGGTTCTTATGGTAGAAGGTGGTATAGCAAACTTGCTCCGTTTTCGTTGAAATTTCAGTATGTTGTTCCTACCAATGAGCTTGTCAGTTTGATATATTTTATTTGTTGTTTTGCCTTCTCTTTAGGTTGGGTTGTTATACCCATTCTTGTGAGGTTTCTCTCTTGTTGCTTGGTGATATCCACCTTTTAGGTGAAGTATTGTTGAATTGGTGTTCCCTAATATTTCTAGGAAGACTTGGTGTACCCATTATCATTTATAGTGGAAGTTTTTTCGCTGGACTTGGTCCCGTGTTTTGTATCCCTGCACATAGGAGTTTTCCACGTTAAAAATTGTGGTGTCATTGTTCTTTATTTTTCTGCCATTGATATTATCCTGTGGAAGAATATTTTTGTTGTGCCTATTTATTTGGACAGGTGAAGGGAAAAAATATTTGCTTCATTAGAGATTGCTATCTCTGGTTTTTCCCAACAGTATTTTGATAGCGTGAATCCGCAAGTGAACGGTTTCGTCGTCAAGTAATAAAAAGATCGAACCCACGAAGACCGTGATCTTAAATAACAATTAATTATTAAATTAATTAAACTGGACAAGAAAAAGATTTGGTTTTTTTGAAATAAGATTAACTAACAAATCAAGTATTTAAAACACAATCAAATAAAATCGCAATCAAATCAAATATGGATATTTTCAAATTAAAAGAGATTTCCAGGAATTGAGTTACCAACAAGACTGCTCATGCTACTAAATTGACTACCCCTCTTGTTAATTATCAAAGTTTCTTTGAAGGTGAATTTATCCCAAATAAGTTAATGTTCCCTTCCGAGATACAAGAACCGTGCCCAATTAAACCAACCCATACTCTCATGGTAATTGTATTTAAATTGAACCCGTTAAGATTCGTGACAATTCAATGAACCCTCGAAGGACTGCTTCTAACTCTCGTGATTTAAGTCCTAAGTTCAATCCCTATAGATCCAATACCTAAGTTCACGGCTAGGTTCATCCTTAGAGTATCTATGACATGCAAATAAGTGCGCACCAAATTCACAAGTAATTCATGCAATAGGAATCAAATCGAAAGCAAATTGGAATTAACAAAGGGAAAACATCAATTCATAACATAAAACAAGTCTTGGGCATAGCCCCAATTCCTAGAAATAAAAAGACTACTCAAGCATTGTCATGTTCATAGCAAACTTGATTAACAAAAGCATAAAAAAAACCTAAGAGAAAAGAAGAAATTGAGAAGAAGAGAAATCCTAATTTTTGCCTAAGGTAGCAGCCCCAGAGATACCCTATTTTCGAGCCTTAGAGTCCTATTTATTATGTAGGGTAACCTGGGATTAAAGCTGTTACAAAATCAGATCAGATCAGCAATTAAATTTTCAGATTTTTCGTGTCACGGCCATGATGCTTGTCACGGCCAGGCCGTGATAGATTCTGTCTTGGAAAACTTGGCATTGGTTGGCCTGTCACAGCCGTGATGGCCATCACGGTCTGGCCATGACAGGTTCTGACTTTTGTGTACTTTGATTTTCAGCCTTGCTCGATCTTGGCCGTGATGGCTGTCACGGCTAGGTCGTGATGGGCTCTGTTTGGCTCATTTTTCTTTCTTTTCAAGCTCCGTCTTCATGCAAGCTCCATCATAACTGATCTGAACATTTTAATCTTCAATTCCTGCACATAAACACCACAAAACCACCTTACCCATTCCAAGGTAAAAACTAACAAAAATCAAATTAAAAATACCTAAACTACATGAAAATACATGCAATATGGTAAAGAAATATGAGGTGTATTCACACTTATCAAACTACCCCCAAGCTTAAGATTTTGCTTGTCCTCATGCAATAACCAAGGCCAGACAAGATAAACAATTAGAGCATGGATAGTGAACCAAGAACCCGAGTAACAAATCCAAGTAACAGGAACATCCAAACAAGTAACCAAGAGACAATCAATTTCAAGTCCAATTAGAAGTTTAGGTTCTCTAGATTCATGCCTCTCACTAATTCGGGCACTCTTCTCACCTCACTCAAGTGTTTAAGTACATATGACAATTCACTCAATTTCCTCAAGGAAGGTATCCTACCATAAGCTTGACTATTAACCAAAATCTCTACTTTATTAATGAAAACACATAAGAATCGAGAGGTCTTTTATTTTGGTTGTAATGGGGCCATGGGATTAATCGTTAGGTGGGGAAACCAAAAAAAGGAAAATTCAAGAGGGCTAACAAAATATAAAACAATGCAAAGCATGGCAACCTTCTAAAATACCTTTTTGGGCTTTAATTCACTTTTCCACATTTCTTTCTTTCTTTCTCTCTTTCTTTTTTCTCATCCCCTTCTCCATTTTATTTATTTATTTATGTGGAGAAGGGGAGATTTTCAACTTAAGAGAAATATTTTTCTAACTTTTTCATCCCACAATTTATTTTTCAAACCACCTTTTTTCCCTTTTTGCAATACTTTAAAGGTGCCATACCAAGCATAATTCATCAAAATAAATCAAGGTACCAAGAAAAGCTTTTTATTCTATTAGGATCAAATTGGGCAACTAAGAGGTAGCATTTAATCAGTCAAAGCTCAGAAGGCCAGAAAAATACCTAGTGCCTCAATCATTTTCAAATATGTTTTCAAAAATTTTTAAGTTTCAAAACGGTTTCAAGTCAAGTTCTAGATAATACAATCAAAGAGGAATAAAACACTCAATCACAAAGAATGGGGTAAATTTAGTGAGTTCCCCTTTTAGGCTCAAAAAACCTCCCATTTAGTAATTTAAAATCAATTAGAAACACAAATCTAAGGAACCACATGCTAATTATCAACTATCAGAAGATCATCTCAAGCATTTTTTTTAGCCTATCACAAGAATACAAAAATTGGGTTCAAAAATTTACTGTCTCAATTCATTTGGTACAAAGTTCTCACAATTGGATGCATACTCTAAGCAAAGGGCAATCTAATCATGTGATTATGCAAAACTACGCCTATATGAATGCAACATGAAAAATTCAAAAATGTAAAAAAATGCAAAAATACCCCTACCCCAAGCTTAAAAACTTACATTGTCCCTAATGTAATTATTCAAGTCTGAGAGATGAGAAAAAATGGAACAACTCACCAAGGTGGTGGAGGGTGTTGGCACAGATGTCAGTCATAAAGTTGCTGGAAGACGTATCATGGCCGTGACATTCATCACGGGCAGGCCGTGATCGATTCAGGTGCTGGTTACTGGGCCTTGTCACGGTCGTGATACACATCACGGCTAGACCGTGATCAATTCTGACTACCTGCTTCTTCACATCACCCCCCGTGATGGCTATCACGGCCTGGGCGTGATCAATTATGGTCTCCTCTTCCTTTTTAAATTGCTCCATCACGGCCATGATGGCCATCAGGGCTAGGCCAGGATCTCCTCTTACTTCATTTTTCCACACCTTTTTGCTCTTCATGCCTTCGTAACCTGAAAATACTTGGCAAAATCGTCAATTCATGATCTTTCTTCTCTTAATCTTCTCAAATTATTCAAAAAAAAAATTCAAAAACAAATTAAAAAGGGAAAGAAAACTTGGGTTGCCTCCCAAGATGTGATTATTTACGGTCTTAAGCTTGACCATACTCCCTTGGATCAACCGGAATTAGCTGGGCTTGGAAGTGCAAGAACACCTCTCTTCCAAGGAAGTCCTTCAAAGAGCCTATTTTGTTCATATGGCCACATGCGCTTTCGCTTTGCTCTTTTCTCTCTGAGTTTCACGGCCTTACTTCCTCCCGGTGGAAGTTTTAACTCCGCATGTTGAGCAACTCCAATTTCATCATTATTTGGTGCATCATTTGTCATGCAAGGTTTGGGAGTTGCTTCTATGTTAAGCTCTTCCTTCACCTTTGGAGGCATTATCTCAATCCTGCACACATGATTCTCAAAAGGAGGGTTGTTATATGAGTTAGTCAAATCAAAATCCACCCTTCCTTTCTCTACATTCAAGGAGAGCTTACCATTTTTTACATCTATTATTGTTCCAGCTGTGACCAAGAATGGCCTTCCAAGAATGATAGGGAATTTAGAATTCCTGTTCATATCCAACACCATGAAATCTGTAGGAATGAAAAATTTCCCTACCTTTATGGGAACATTCTATAGTATGCCTAGAGGAGTTTTAGTTGAGCCATCGGCAAATTGTAAAGAGAACTTGGATGGACTCAATTCCTTGGTTCCTAACCTCTCAAAGATGGTATGTGGCATCAAACTCGCACTAGCTCCTAAGTCACATAAGGCTTGGTCTATTTTCACTTCTCCAATTGAGCAAGCAATAGAGAAACTTCCTGGATCTTTTAGTTTATGAGGCATATTAGTTTTTATCATGGCATCATGCTCCTCAATTAAGCTCTTAGTTTCTTTTTCTACTTGTTTTTCTTGACCAACCTTTGTGGAAAAGGTATTGGGGGTTGGTAAGGTGGTGAAGGGACATACTTTGGCTATATCTCTTCATGTTCACTCATGTCCTCCTCACATTCCACATCCTTTTAAACTACCCCAAGCTTATCATCCCTCAAGTATATAGCATTACAGTGCTCATTGGGATTAACTTCGGGTTGTCCTGGAAACGTACCCTTAGTTCTAGAATATGTACTAGCTTGTTGGGCAATCTGAGTTTCTAACATCTTATTATGGATGGCTAAGTTATCTACCTTAGATGTTAACTCTTTTATTGGCTCATTGACTGCCCTACCTTGTTGCCTAAACTCTTCATTTTGCTTTGTTTGAGTTTCAACAAAATTTTCCAAAAGAGACTCAAGTTTAGACTTTTGTACCTGAGGATACCCCAATGCGGGTTTCCTATTACCTTGGCCTTCCTGTAATTCGTGGTTCAACGTGTTGTTGTAGTTCCCGTAGGAGAGATAAGGATTATTCTTCCTCACTTGGTTATAAGGATTTGGGGGAACATAATTTGGCAACTTCGGGTTCGTGTCATATAAATTGTGACAAGAGTTCACTTGTTCCCCTGAAGCACTGGATCCAGGAGCAATACCATGTGGGCACTCCATTATGTCATGTCCCTGCATTCCACAAATCTCACAAACAACATTAGTAGCACCTATTGAACTCACATTAGCCTTTTCAATTTTATCAAAGCGTTTATTCAATGAGTCAAATTTAGACATAATTAAATCAGTACTATTCATTTCAAACTTACCCCCCGAAAGCTTTTTCGGGTTATTACCTCTTTCCGAACCCCATTTGTGATAGTTGGTGGCTACGTTTTCAATGATGTTGAACGCTTCAGTCAGTGGTCTATTCATAAAGGCTCCACCAGCTGCGGAGTCAAGTGACACCTTCGAAGAGTAATCCAACCCGTTGTAAAAGGTATGCACTAACAACCACCTCTCGAGCCCATGATGTGGGCAAGACTCTAGCAATCCTTTGTAACGATCCCAAGCTTCAGATAAGCATTATCCGTCCTTTTGGAAAAAGCCGGTGACCGAGTTCGTAGGTAAGCAGTCTTGGATGGAGTGAAGAATTTCTCCAAGAATGCCTGCTCCAGTTGGTCCCAAGTTGACAAAGTATTAGCGGGCACTTGCTTCAACCAAGCTTTTGCCTTTCCAGTCAGAGAGGAGGGGAATAACCTCAAGCGAATAGCATCAACCGGGACACCTTGAATTCTTATTTCATCAGTGAACTCCAAGAATGTCTCCACATGATCAGTCGGGTCCTCTGAGGGTAATCCTCCAAATTGATGTTGCCTAATCATGCCTATTAACTGAGGCGGTATAGTGTAGTTCTCCGCCTCAATTTCTTGCCTAGCAATCCCAGTTCGCAAACCCTAGCATTTGGGGCTGCATAGTCCTTCAGTGGTTTGGTATCCGCTAGGTTCGCCATGAGTGGAATGAGAATCAACCTTTCTCTCGCTCTTTGTCTTTGTAGTTTCCCACGTCTATGAAAGGTCCTTTCGATCTCGGGGTCAACTTCAACAAGATTTCCAAAACTTTGGGATCTTCGCATAAAATAGAAAAATACCTGCAAAGATAGATAGATACTCTAGGGGAAAAAAAGAAAAGAAAAGGAAATAAATAATAAATAATAATAAAAATGTCCAGAAAAATCAATTTAAAAATTAAACTGAAATTCAAGAAAGCACAGTCCCCGGCAACGGCGTCAAAAACTTGATGGGCGGAATCCGCAAGTGAATGGCTTCGTCGTCAAGTAATAAAAAGATCGAACCACAGAGACCGTGATCTTAAATAACAATTAATTATTAAATCAATTTAACTAGACAAGAAAAAGATTTGGAAAAGATTTGGTTTTTAAAATAAGAATTAACTAGCAAATCAAATATTTAAAAACGCAATCAAATCTAATCTGGGATTTTTCAATATCAAAAGAGATTTCCAGGAATTGGCATACCAACAAAACTGTTCATGCTACTAAATTGACTACCCTCTTGTTAATAATCAAAATTTGCTTTGAAGGTGAATTTATCCTAAATAAGTTAATGTTCCCTATCGGGATACAAGAACCGTGCCCAATTAAACCAACCCCTACTCTCGTGGTAATTGAATTTAAATCGAACCCTTTAAGCTTTGTGACAACTCAGTGAACCCTCGAAGGACCGCTTCTAACTCTCGTGATTTAAGTCCTAAGTTTGATTCCTATAGATCCGATATCTAAGTTCACGGCTAGGTTCATCCTTAGAGTATCTATGACATGCAAATAAGTGCGCACCAAATTCACAAGTAATTCATGCAATAGGAATTAAATCGAAAGCAAATTGAAATTAACAAGAAGTAAAACGTCAATTCATAACATAAAACAAGTCTTGGGCATAGCCCCAATTCCCAGAAATAAAAGACTACTCAAGCATTGACATGTTCATATCAAGCTTGATTAACAAAAACATAAAAAAAAACTAAGAGAAAAGAAGAAATTGAGAAGAATAGAAATCCTAATTTTTGCCTAAGGTAGAAGTCCCCCCAAGCTCCCTATTTTCGAGCCTTAGAGTCCTATTTATAATGTAGGGTAACTTGAATTCAAAGCTGTTACAAAATCAGATCAAATCAGCAATTAAATTTTCAGATATTGCGCGTCACGGCCGTGATGCTTGTCACGGCCTGGCTGTGACAGATTCTGTCTTGGAAAACTTGGCATTGGTTGGCCTGTCACGGCCATGATGGCCATCACGGCATGACCGTGACAGGTTCTGACCTCGTGTTCTTCTTTTTTTTTTCCAGCCCTACTCGATCATGGTCGTGATGCCTATCACAGCTTGGCCATGATGCCTATCACAGCCTGGCCGTGATGGGCTCTGTTTGGATCATTTTTCTTGTATTTCAAGCTTCGCCTTCATGCAAACTCCAACATAACTGGTCATGAGCATTTTAATCTTCATTTTCAAATTAATATCTCCAAATTAATTGCCAAATCTTATCATATCCTTTATTGTTGTGATAGGCAATTATTATCCAAATCCAAATTGATTTGGATCCAATCTTTTATCTCAATGTCAATTGAATTATCTTTTAATCATAATAATTCAAATCCAAATTGATTTGGATTCAAATCCATCATGTGGGTCCTTGCAATTTACTTGGCAATCTTCAATTTAATTGATTTCTATTCTTTTCTTCTTGATACTTTCCTGAAAATCAAAAGTAAGAATAATATCAGAAAATTAATCAAAATCTATTTAAAATTAATTAAATACACACATTGACTCTAAAATAACCAAAATAGGAAAACAAAGTTTAATTTGGGCTAAATCAAGTATTCAACAAAAATTAATTGATGAGATCCGCTCTAAAATAATAGATGAAACACGATAAGACAGTGGATTATCAAAATACCCCAAACTTAAACTTTGCTTATCCTCAAGAAAACTAAAACTCAAAAAGACTCAGAATTGGGTAAGCTCAATGGACTCAATTAATTTCACACAAATTTCATGCAATTTTATAAATTCAATTTTTCTCCAATGTTTCCCCCTTTACATCAATGTAATCCCCACATTCATTTACTTTAAACAATTGGGAATTTAATCATTAATGCGATTATTAATCTAAGCAAAGGGTTTAAGTTACACACAAGAGGGAGATCACAAATTTCAAACAATTGACTTCCTCACAAGGGCATTTAGTAATTCACTCATTCACTCAAGTGTCTAGGTTATCAACTTTCACTCAATTTCACATTTTAATAGCACTTTCCATGAATTTGATTTTCATCTCAAAAATAGTTCCCACGAAAACATGCATGCAACATCAAAAGGTCTTTTAAAGGTTGTAATGGGGTCTGGCTAAAGGTAGGATATTCAAAGGTACTAGGCTTAAGTCCCTAGGAACTAAGAGAGCATGAACATTTTTACACATTGAATTTCCACTCATTCCATTTTCTATCTATATATTTTTATTTTTATTTTTTTTACTTTGGGTGACTACAACCTTTTCCTTTTAATACCATTTTTGACATTTTTGTACTTTTCTTCTTGTTCTTTTTGCCTTTGGCTTCAACTTTTATTTTTCTTTTTCTCATCCCAAAATAACATATCAAACCCTTGTAGCCACCCCAAACTTAGTTTCCTACAACCCTTGTCTTGCTAAGCATTCATGCTCTCCTAAATCGTAAGATTGGGTTAACATGGTTTTTCCGGATTTTTGGCTTATAACATAAGGTCATCAAGAAAATTGTTGGAGGCTCAAATTCCTCACCTGGACATTTTTCGCAAATTGTTTGACCAAGATACAATCCCTAATGTGTGCATCCCTTCACCCCCCCCAAACTTATCATAAATTATGCAATTACAATAAAATTTCTCGAAGTTCAATTTTCAATTTTTCACATGGGGATCAATTTTCAATTTTCAAATCATTAGGGGAAATCATCAAAAATCAATATTTATCATGCAGTCCATTTATGCTAAATTTAATAAAATCCATTCAAGCTCACCGACAGAAGTCTCACACACATATGACTCAAGTAAAGAAGTAAAATAATTAAAAAGAGAAGGGTTTAGAAAAACTCATTGAAGACGCTTCCACCCGGATCCCATAGCCTGTGGTAAAAAGACCAAGAGATGCCGAAGATGTAAGGCCTTCCTCCCGGATCCCATGACTTGTAGAGTGGAGATGGAAGAAGCAAGTGTGATAAGATTCCATTGACTTCTTTAAGTGATATGATGAGCTCACTTCCTCCTGGGTCAAATGGTAAGTCACCTACTCCAAGAATGGCCTTTATGTAATTAGTTTCTCCATGAAGCACTAGAACCATAACTTTTTGAGGCAACCTTAGAACCTTTGCCGCTGTTGATGAAAACTCTCAATTCTCAGGCAATGACTTGAACTCCAAAGTTGGTATTTTCACAAAGTAATGTTGTAGAGAAATAGAAGGTACCAACTTTGTTATATCCAAACATGCATGCAAACCAACATACTTACCCAACTCATAATTTTTAGGCTCCTCAATAGGAATGGTGAGAGAATTATTTTCCACATGGTTGGTCTCTTTTGTCCCTTGCAAAGGAACAATAGGAGATATTTCCTCCTTGCACTCCTCTTCATTGTCCTCTCCTCTTGAATCATCTTCCACCACTACTTGATCTTCATTCACGTCAATTCTAGCAAATAGATTCTCTTCCATTTGAACTTCACGCTGCTTTTTTGCTAGCAATTTAGAAAATTCACTAACTTGTTCTTCTAACTTTTGAAAGTTATCACTTAGCGGTGCCGCTATCTTACTAGCATTTTCCCCTACTCGTATTTCAGCCCTCTGAATCGTGGAACTAACTTCCTCCTTGCTGCGCTCTATGCTCAAGCTCAAAGGATAAGCATCTATATCCCAAAGAATCTCTAGCAAATCGGGATCCAGCTTGAAGTATAGTGGTGGTTGCAAAGATGACAAATATGATTTCCATTCCTCTTTGGAGTATATCTTCACGTGCTTATCAGTGATACCATCAAACACGATCCAATCAAGTTGATATTTCCAAGTTGGATAGTAACGATAGCCCATGTGTTTCATCAACCTTGCACAAACAAAACTCAAAAGAAAAGGTCAAATATATACAAATAAAAATTTAAAAGTCTAAAGTAGTTGCCTCCTTTGTTACTAATGATATTGGTAGTGTCAATCCCTGGCAATGGCGCCAAAAACTTGATAGCGTGAATCCGCAAGTGAACGGCTTCGTCGTCAAGTAATAAAAAGATCGAACCCACAGAGACCGTGATCTTAAATAACAATTAATTATTAAATTAATTAAACTGGACAAGAAAAAGATTTGGAAAAGATTTAGTTTTTTTGAAAAAAGACTAACTAACAAATCAAGTATTTAAAATGCAATCAAATCAAATCTGGAGATTTTCAAAAAATAAAATCAAATATTTTTGGGATTTTAAATATGAAAAGAAGATTTCCAGGAATTGGGTTACCAACAAGACTGCTTATGCTACTAAATTGACTACCCCTCTTATTAATTATCGAAATTGTTTTGAATATGAATTTATCCCAAATAAGTTATTGTTCCCTCTCGAGATACAAGAACCGTGCCCAATTAAACCAACCATACTCTCGTGATAATTGTATTTAAATTGAACCCATTAAGATTCGTGACAATTCAATGAACCCTCGAAGGACCGCTTCTAACTCTCGTGATTTAAGTCCTAACTTCAATCCCTATAGATCCAATACCTAAGTTCACGGCTAGGTTCATCCTTAGAGTATCTATGACATGCAAATAAGTGCCACCAAATTCACAAGTAATTCATGCAATAGGAATCAAATCGAAAGCAAATTGGAATTAACAATAACATAAAACAAGTCTTGGGCATAGCCCCAATTCATAGAAATAAAAAGACTACTCAAGCATTGCCATGTTCATAGCAAGCTTGATTAACAAAAGCATAAAAAAAACCTAAGAGAAAAGAAGAAATCGAGAAGAAGAAAATCCTAATTTTTGCCTAAGGTAGCAGCCCCAGAGATACTCATTCATCTCCAAGGCTTTTTATTTATAAACAGAAGTGATCAACAAAAACCTTGTAACAATTTTATCTATAATTTGAGTGTAAAGAATTGAATATTATTTTTATTTTAAAATGATATTACAATACGTAATGTAACACTATGTGTTAAGTGTTCCTCGTTGATTATTATTAAGGATCAACTAATCATCTTAAATCACGTGGTGCTGACACGTGTCCCTTTATTAGAAAATCAGTAATTCCCCTTATTAATTAGTATACATATAGATTTATTATTTAAAATAGAAAAACAAAGACAAAGATGTAGAAAAAAATAGATTAGAAAATATGAATAGCTCTGCCTCTTATTTATGTCAATTCAGAGATTGTCGTGTTAATTCCCAAAATATTGTACCTTTACCGGTTTGTAAATATTTTAAAACAAAAAAAATATATAAATTTTAGGAAGAAAAAATTATCACTTGACATGTGGCTTGCACCATTGTGCTATACTAAAATATTTCCCCTTATTAACTAGTATAGATATAGATTTATTATTTAAAATATAAAAAACAAAGGCAAGGATGTAGAAAAAAATTACACATTATGAATAGCTCTGCCTCTATTTATGTCAATATAGAGATTGCCGTGTTTGACTCCCAAAACAATATACCTTTACTAGTTTGAAAATATTTTAAAACAAAAAATATATAAATTTTAGAAAATAAATAAATAATAAAAAAAAAGCTTCCATAACTTAACATGTGGCTTACACTATTGTGCTATATTAAAATCAGAATTTTTCCTTATCAATTAGTATAGATATTGATTTATTATTTAAAATAGAAAAAACAAAGACAAGCATGTAGCTTTAAAAAGAAATATTAACAAAAAAAATAGAAAAAAATATTTAAAAAAATATTAGCTAAACAAATTAGGAAAAAAATTATTTAGGAAAAAATTATTTAAAAATATTAGGAAAAAAAGTATTTATAAAAAAATATTTAAACTAATTAGAAAAAATTTATTTAAAAAAATAAGAAAAATTAGGAAAAAAATAATTTGAAAATAAATATATTAAAAAACTATGATTGGTTACCAATTTATGATTGGTTGACACTGTAAAAAAACTTTACACTATCGGTGTATACAAATAAATTCAAAAAAAAGTATTAGCCAAAAAATAATTATTATGAAATTTTTTTAAAAATTAAGGAAAATTAAATTAGAATAAAATTAATTCGAAAAATAATTAGAAGAAAATGTATGAAAAAAATTAGGAAAAAAGGGATTTTAAAAAATTAGAAAAATAAAATTAATTATAAAAGTAAATTTAAACTAATTAGAAAAAAATATTTTAAAAACAAATTAGAAAAAATATATTTAAAAAATTTATAAAAAAAATAGAAAAAATAAAAAATTATAAAAAATTAGAAACAAGTATTTTAAAAAATATTTAAACAAAAATTAGGAAAATAATAATTAGAAAAAAATATTCAAAAAAATTAGAAAAAAAACATTAATTAGAAAACAAAAATATTTTAAAAAAAGAAATTATAAAAATAAACATTTTAAAAAAAAGTAAATTAGAAAAAAATAAATTCGGGATTTTTTTTAAAAAAAACAATATTATAAAGAATATAAGTTTAAAAAATAAATAAATAAATTTAAATAATCCACCAGTTGACAACTCCTTCTACTATTACAGGAACAGTAGAAGAAAAGTTGTTAATTGATAAAGTGATATACATATTGAATATTAAAATGTATATAAATATTAAAATATAGTAATTGGTTCGATTCCAAAATGACAAAATTAATGACCAATGTGTTTGGTTCAATTCGGAGTCGTGCACAAAAAAGAAAAAAAACGAACCAATTTAATTGGTTTGTTCGGATTTTCAAATTCATCGAATTATTGGTTCGAATCTTACGACCCTAAACTTTTTCGAAGAACACGGTAGCTTTGCTACTTTTCCTGGCTAAAAATATTTAGAATCAAAAAAATTATAAACTTTAACAAGTCAATAACAATATGCGAACCAATTAAAATTGGTTTGGTTTGATTCGGTTCGAACCGAAAAATATTAATATATATATAAATAAAAAATATATAAAATATTAAATTTTAAACTATTAAATTATATATACCTTAAAATATAAGTATATAAAAATTAAAACATTATGAACATGATAACTATATTTTTACTTTTTGTCAATTTATGATTGATTGACAGTGTAAAAAAAACTTTACACTATCAGCATGTACTAATAAATTCAAAGAAAAAAGTGTTAGCAAAGAAAAAATTTTAAGAAAAAATTTTTAAAAATAAGGAAAACGTAAAAAAAAGTTTTAGTTTTTTTTTTAAAAAAATTAAAGAAAGAAAAAAAATTTAAAAAAATAAAACATGAAAAAAAAACGTAAAAATAAATAAATAAATATATATAAAAAATTCTATTAAAAAAATACTTTTTTTAAATTAAAAAAAAAGGTAAAAATCCTGACGTTGACACGTATATGTATAGTAAAAATGTCTATCCAATTTTATATTAGTATAGATTTTGGGTTTTTTATGAGTGCGGCTCTTTCCATTAACTATGCTATCTTTCATTAGGGAAGGCTGCAACTGCCTTGTTGTTCCCTTTGAAGAAAATCCTCTTGAAATAGAGAAAATTTTGTATAAATTTAGAGAATTTAAATGCCCGAAAATATTTGGGAAGATTATCTCTCATCTATTAGATGAGATGAGATGAGATGAGAGGATATTTTAGGAAACAAAAAATTTAAATATATTAAGTTAATTATATTATTAATTAATTAATTAATATTATAATTAACTATCTTACAATTTTCTTTATTAGTATGATTGGCTTAATGTATTTAAATTTATGCAAGAATTTCATTTAAAATTGAATTAAATTACTAATCAATCCTTATATATTAAATCAGAGTCTTCATTTTTAAGTATGAGACATTCTTCACAACCTCTCATCTTCCCAATGTGTCATGCATATTTTTTAAATGCATCATCTATTTATTGATTTATTCTATTTAGTTTTTTTCCTCTTTTTGGACAAATATTTCAAATAACTTCAACTTTATAAATTATTTACTAAGCTTACTTATTTTTTCCATTTAATTATTTTCCTTTTTAAAATCAAATATCTCTAATTATTAATAATAATTCCTGAATTTTTTACTACTAATTGTTTATTACTAATCGACCACTATATATTAAATTAGATAATTTATTCTTGAATGTGAATCATTATTCATAACCTCTCTCCTTCTCAGCGAGCCTCGCGGTGTCACATACGTTAAATTGTTGAGTCTTGTTAGGCTTAGTCATTGTATTCTGTTAGTTGGTTAAATCTGTTAGTTAGTTGGTTATTTCTGTTTTTCTGTTAGTCTGTTAGTTTTGGTTAGGCTTTGTTAGTTTCTTATTGTTTTGTACTTGCTATATAAGAGCTTAGCGTCTCATTTCAATATCAAGGAAGTTCATTCATTTCATTAAGAGCTGATCCAAGCTTAACATTTTGGCATCAGAGCTCCTACTGGGGCTTGAGAAGAAAAAGTCGCATACTTAGAAGTGTTAGCAATAATGGCGAATGAAGGAAACTTTGTGCAACCTGCAATTCCTCGTTTCGATGGTCATTATGATCATTGGAGCATGCTAATGGAGAATTTCTTGCGCTCCAAGGAGTATTGGAGTCTAGCTGAGACAGGTATCACAGAAACAACAAAGGGGCAAGAGATGAATGAGGCCCAACAGAGGAGGTTTGATGAGTCAAAATTGAAAGATCTCAAGGTGAAGAATTATTTGTTTCAGGCGATTGACAGAACAATCTTGGAAACAATCTTGGAGAAGAACACCTCCAAGGAGATCTGGGACTCGATGAAAAGGAAGTATGAAGGCAATGCCAGGGTGAAAAGATCCATTCTTCAAGCTTTGAGGAAGGATTTTGAGGTTCTTGAAATGAAAAGTGGAGAAACCATCACTGATTACTTCTCTAGAGTGATGAGTGTGGCAAACAAAATGAGGAGTCATGGTGAACAGATGAGAGATGGCACCATAGTTGAGAAGATCCTTAGATCCTTAACTGACAAATTCAATTATATTGTTTGTTCAATTGAAGAATCTAAGGACACTGATGTGCTATCTGTTGCTGAGCTGCAGAGTTCGTTAATAGTTCATGAACAAAAGTTTCACAAGAATCATGGAGAAGAGCAGGCCTTGAAGATTAGCTCTGAAGAAAGGGGTGATCTTGGAGGCAGAGGAAGGGGTGGCTATAGAGGAAGAGGTAGAGGCCGAGGGAGGCAAAGTAGAGCAACAATTGAGTGCTTCAAATGTCACAAGATAGGGCATTACAAATATGAATGCCCTGAGTGGGATAAGGAGGTGAATTATGCAGAATTCAATGATGAGGAAGAGATGTTGTTGATGGCCTATGATGAGAAATGTGATGCACATCAAGGAGATGCTTGGTTCTTGGACTCTGGCTGCTCAAACCACATGTGTGGGAAGAAAGCCTGGTTCTGTGAATTAGATGAAAGTTTCAAACAACAAGTGAAGCTAGGAAACAACACCAGAATGGATGTGACTGGAAAAGGAAATGTGAAGCTGAGCATAAAGGGAGTTAATCATGTGATCTGTGATGTGTTCTTTGTGCCTGAACTCAATAACAACCTTTTGAGTATTGGACAATTACAAGAAAGAGGCTTGACAGTTATGTTTCAAGCAGGAAAATGCAAGGTGTACCATTCTGAGAAGGGGTTGATTTTGCAAACTATTATGACAAATAATAGAATGTTCATCCTGTATGCTGAGCCCCCTCCTAAGAAGAATACATGTTTCCACACCAGTGCACAAGATCTCACTCACTTGTGGCATAGTAGATATGGTCATCTGAGTCTTAGAGGTTTGAAAACCTTGCACAGCAAAGTAATGGTTAAAGGACTTCCTCAGTTGTCAGCATCAGAAATTGTATGTTCTGACTGTATGAAAGGAAAGCAGCATAGAGATCCAATACCAAAGAAGAGCAAGTGGAGAGCATCACAGAAATTGGAGCTTGTGCATGCTGATATTTGTGGTCCCATCACTCCAGCCTCTAACAGTCAAAAGAGGTATTTTCTATGCTTTATATATGATTTTTCAGGAAAAGCATGGATTTACTTCTTAGTAGAAAAGTCAGAAGTCTTTCATTACTTTAAATGTTTCAAGAATCTAGTGGAAAAAGAAACATGATTGCCTATCAAATGTTTTAGAACAGATAGAGGTGGAGAATTTACTTCTAAAGAATTCAATGAGTTTTGTCAAAGGAATGGAATAAAGAGGCAATTAACCACAGCTTACACTCCCCAACAGAATGGGGTAGCTGAGAGGAAAAATAGAACTGTTATGAATATTGTTAGGTCACTGCTTTCAGAAAAGAAAATTCCCAAATGTTTCTGGCCTGAAGCAGTGAATTGGACTGCATATGTTTTGAACAGATCACCAACCTTGGTTGTCAAGCATCAGACTCCAGAAGAGGCATGGAGTGGCATAAAACCAGCAGTTGACCATTTCAGGGTCTTTGGTTGTTTGGTACATGTTCATGTTCCAAATGCCAAAAGAACCAAACTAGAGAACAAGAGTTGCAAATGTGTGCTTCTTGGCATGAGTGATGAATCAAAAGGATACAGGTTATATGATCCAAATACAAAAAGGATCATTGTAAGTAGAGATGTAATTTTTGAAGAAGAAACAACATGGAACTGGGAGATCAACTACAAAGAATACCTGATAGTAGATATGGATCTTGGTGAATCAGAAACAGAAGGATCAACTGATGCTGACAGTAACTCAAATGAAGAAGCAGATGAGCCTGAGTTGCCTCTTAATACATCAACTGAAGCTGATAGTAACAGAGAAAGAAGAGATAGGCATCCTCCTGGATGGATGAGTGACTATGTCACAGGTGGAGAAATCACAGAAGAAGAGGAAGATGCAGTGAACATGGCTCAGGTAGATTCAGCAGATCCTGGGACATTTGAAGCAACAGTAAAAAGTGACAGGTGGAGGATAGCCATGGATGCAGAAATCAGTTCCATCATCAAGAATGGAACTTGGGAACTCACAGAACTTCCAAATAATGCAAAGAAGATAGGAGTGAAATGGATCTACAAGACTAAGTTGAATGAACTTGGTCATGTGGATAAATATAAAGCTAGATTGGTGACAAAGGGGTATTCTCAGCAGCATGGAGTGGATTACACTGAAGTATTTGCACCAGTGAGCAGAATGGACACAGTCAGGATGATAATTGCAGTTGTTGCACACAGAGGTTGGAAAGTGTATCAATTGGATGTCAAATCTGCCTTTCTATATGGAAAACCGAATGAAGATGTATATGTTGAACAACCAAAGGGTTATGTGAAGCAGGGTAGTGAGCACAAGGTCTACAAGTTGCACAAGGCCTTATATGGCCTCAAACAAGCTCCAAGAGCTTGGTTTAGCCGCATAGAGTCTTATTTCATCAGTAAAGGTTTCCAAAGGAGTAAGAATGAACAAACTCTGTTCTTAAAGCACAGTAAGGAGGGAAATGTTCTTATTGTCAGTGTTTATGTGGATGATCTCATTTACACCAGCAATGATGAATGTTTAATGAATTCCTTCAGAAATTCCATGCAACAGGAGTTTGAGATGACAGATTTAGGAAAGATGAGATTCTTTCTTGGCATAGAAGTTTTACAAAATGAGCATGGAATATACATATATCAAAAGAAATATGCTATGGAAGTCTTGAGCAGATTTGGCATGACAGAAAGCAACTCAGTGGGAATTCCTATAGTTCCAGGACAAAAATTGCACAAAGATGAAGATGGAGAAAAGACAAATGAGACTTACTATAAGCAAATAGTAGGAAGTCTCATCTACATCACTGCCACTAGACCAGATATGATGTTTGCTGTTATCCTAATCAGCAGATACATGAGTAAGCCAACACAGTTACACTTTCAAAAGCTGCCAAAAGAGTTCTAAGGTACTTGCAAGGAACTGTGAATTTTGGGATTTTCTACTAGAAGGGAGGGAATGAAGAGCTGCTGTCCTACACAGACAGTGATTATGCAGGTGACTTGCAGGATAGAAAGAGTACACCCGGATATGTTTTTCTGTTAAGTGGTGGAGCAGTAGCCTGGAGTTCTAAGAAACAGCCTATTGTCACTCTTTCCACCACTGAAGCAGAATTTATAGCAGCTGCAGCATGTGCTTGTCAGGCTATTTGGATGAGGAGAATCCTGAGGGAATTAGGCCATGTACAGGAAGGTTGTACTACTCTAATGTGTGACAACAGCTCTGCCATAAAATTATCCAGGAATCCAATCATGCATGGAAGAAGTAAGCACATTGATGTGCGGTTTCACTTCCTTAGAGATCTTACAAAGGAAGGAACTATTGAAATGATTCATTGTGGAACAAAAGATCGGATTGCTGACTTGATGACCAAGCCATGGAAACTAGACCCGTTTGTCAAACTTTGAGGGCTACTTGGTGTGTGTGAAATTCCCAAGATAAACTAGTTGCATCTCTTTCTTATATGCAATAGTTTAAGGGAGGGTTTGTTGAGTCTTGTTAGGCTTAGTCATTGTATTCTGTTAGTTGGTTAAATCTGTTAGTTAGTTGGTTATTTCTGTTTTTGTTAGTCTGTTAGTTTTGGTTATGCTTTGTTAGTTTCTTATTGTTTTGTACTTGCTATATAAGAGCTTAGCCTCTCATTTCAATATCAAGGAAGTTCATTCATTTCATTAAGAGCTTATCCAAGCTTAACATAAATAATATTTTATTTTTAATATATTTTAAAGCCAATTAATTAATAATAATTATTACCTAATCTATATATCATTTACTCATTCCCATTTAGTAATTTTTTAGAATGTATTTTCAAATCTAGTAATTAACAGTTTTTACTATCAAATCTGGTGATGATTAACTTATTTCCATTTAATTATTTTTCCTTTTCAGGACAAGGATTCATAAAGGAAAAATATCAACACTTATATATTAAATCAAATTACACTTTCTTAAGAGTGTTTAAATCTTTTAGGCTGCTGTCATTTATAGAATGCAAAATATTATTTTTAATTTCTCTTTTTTAATATTAAAATTAAATTTAGAATTAACTATACACATTTTTTAAGATTTAAATATATTTTCTCTTTTAATTTATAATTTTAATTTCTACTTGAATTAAGTTTTTTATTTTTTATTTTTCTAAATTTTAAAATACCCATACTATACACAATACTTGCTAACTACCAGGGAGTTGATGTGTACCTGCAAAAATGCTCCCTCCACATAAGGTTATCAAAATCGGACCGGACCTACCGATCGGTATGGTTGAATCGTGAACAGCACTGTCGCCTAAACCACAAAAAACTCGATAACCAAAGTCCGAACAAACCTTAAACTTAACGAAACAAAAAAAACATATACTAGCCCGCCCGCGAAGGGGAGAGAGGAGAGGAAAACAGGCCGTTGTATGGAATTTTTTTTGACTATGGTTTGGAGCTTATGTTGGGAAAAATGGTGGAAGGGATGGATGAGGAGGGGTTATTGAAGAAGGAGAGAAATGGGAGGAGGAAGAGAAGAGAAAGGGAAGGAGAGGGGGGAGGGAGAAGGAAGTAAGGGAAATGGGTAGGTGTTGTTGGGTTTGGGGTGAAGGAGGAAGAAGGGTTGGAGTTAGGAGGAAGAGGAGAGGGGAAGAAAAAGAAAGGGAGGAGGAAGAGAAAAAAAACCACACCACCCCCGACCCGACATCCACTTCCAACTCCCCCTCTTTCCTTTAACAATTTGATTTTTCTCTTGTTCGGTCTTGATCAGGAGTCAAGACCGTTTCTTCGATCAGACCGCTTTAAATTGGTCAAAATCCCAGTTGGACCAGGTTGGATTGTGTTAAATCGGATCTAACCGATTTTCTAGAGAGAGAAAATAAATTTAAAAAAATGAAAAGAGACTACTCAATTCTTGTAAAGTTAAAAATTAAAATGTGTAAAGTTAAAAGTTATGAACTTTATAATAATAGTATTATATTATAGAGATGGTAAGTTCAGTTTTTAATTTCTTGGTTTAACTTTTAATTATTATAATATTTTTATAATACTACATGTTATAATTTATGGGAAAATTTTATCTATTATATTATCTGATTAGATCATTTGGTTGAACCGATTAAACCTGAACCTTTTTCAGCCGTCCGGTCCGGCTTTGGCAATATTGCCTCCACATTAACATATTTCTTGCTATAAAAAAATACCTTTATAAAAAATTATCTGTTGATTTTTAAAAATAAATAATGTGAATTAGCTTTTATAATCTTATCAGTATCCCTTTTTTTTTTTGGGCGGTACAATATCAGTATCCTTTTTTACTAATAATATTTTTGATGTGTCTAATGCTAACCCATGCATTAATTAATAATTAAACCGAATCCATCAAGCTATAGTCATATGCGTGAGTTATTGGTTCGTTTCGAGCCTGACTCGGTCTTGTTGTTTGAGACACATACCCCTTTTGCTTCATCCAAAAATTTCTGGGAGCGGGAAGGATATGAGTGCTTGATGGCAGAGGAAGCTCATGGTCATTCGGGAGGTGTGTGGGCTTTGTCTTGGAGAGCATGCCGCAGAGTGTTAGTAGTAGAGTTGCCTTGGGAAATAATGCTTGGGCATACTCGATCTCTTAGAGGATTGTGGATCAGCGGCTAGGGCAAACAAGTTTGCTGGAATGCTTGAGGATTGTGGTTTAATGGACCTTGAGTGTCGAGGTGGGAGATTAGTGTCCAAGAGGCTGGACAGGTGTGTGTGTGATGTGGAGTGGAGTGGAGGCTGTGTTTCCAAGAGGCTTCGGTGGGGCATTTGATGAGGAAAAATTCAGATCATAACCCTCTCCTTCTTAGATGCAGCAATCAAGTTTATTCCAAAGAGGGACGTCCTTTCTGTTTTCAAGCAGCTTGGTGCATGCACCAAGGTTATCAGGATCTTGTTAAGGAGGCGTGGAATAAGAACCAGAGTAGTGCGGCCACCCAATTAGATAATGTGAAGTGTGAATCTTTGATGTTTTACAAGGACCATTTCGGCAACATTTTTGCAAAAAAGATGCAGATAGAAGCAAGGCTGAGAGGGATTCAGATAACATTGGAAGATGTGGATTCCGCTAGCCTCCTCATTCTTCAAAAAGAACTGCTTCAGGAATACGAGGGAATACTTTTCCAAGAAGAAACGTTATGGTTTCAGCAGTCCCGGGAGAATTGGATCAAGTTGGGTAGTAGGAATACTGCGTTTTTCCATGCCCAAGCTGTGGTCAGAAGGAAGAGAAATAAGATACACGGGCTTCATATTCCATCAGGTATGTGGTGTACTGATCCTACAATTTTAAAAGATGAAGCCGTAAAGTACTATAGGGAGTTGTTTGGTACTAGAGATGCGATTCAACAGGATGTATATGGTGTCCCTAGAATTGGTCTCACTGATGAAGATAAAGTTAATCTGGTTAAAGATGTATTAAAGGATGAGGTCTATAGGTCGTTAATGAGTATGAAATCTTATAAGGCTCCGGGACCTAATGGCTTCCAACCAATTTTCTTCAAAATGTTTTGGAGTGAGGTGGGAGAGAGTGGTAGCTTTGAGCCGGGAACTACTGATACTCTGGTAGTTTTGATCCAGAAAGGTGATCACCCTAACTCCTTCAAGGACTTTAGACCAATAAGCTTGTGTAATGTAATTTATAAGCTTGTGTCTAAGGTACTGGTGAATAGGCTTCGACCTATTCTTAGTAGGATTGTGAGTCCCTTGCAGAGTAGTTTTATTCCGGGGAGAAGCACTAGGGATAACGCTATTGTCTTACAAGAAGTGGTGCATCATATGAGAACTAAGAAGAGGAAAGGTGGGGGGGGTCTTGTCTTGAAATTGGACCTTGAGAAAGCTTATGATCGTCTAGTCAACACGGAGTTTCCCACGGACGGGCCCGTCGCAAATTCCAGCAGTTTCCCACGGCTTTGACGGTCGTAAAAATAGGCGGTGTTTCCCACGGCCAAGCCCGTGGGAAAATGATGTTAACCTACTGTTCGCCTTCCTCCTCTTCACTTGGTCCCTTCGCGCCTCCGGCTCCTTTCCGGTCCGCGAACTGTGTTTGGAGAAGAAAACAGAACAGCGCAAGTGTTCCTAAGACCCTAACCCTAAAGTCCTCAGCTGCACTCCACTCAACCTCACCCTCCTCGACATCACGGCCTCGCCATTCCGGGCTCGCCATTGCAGAGGGATTCCCGCGCTCAGGTCGCAATCGCAGGCTCTCAAGTCACAGGTCAGGTTTCAGAAGGCTATTTGTTTCTGGATTAAGGATTTCCTCTCTTTTTTTTATGACTTTGTTTCTGATTGTTTATTGTTTGTCGTCTGACCCTCTCCTTTTTATCGTTCTCCTTTTATGTATTCCTTTTCTTCTTCTTTTTTACACTTTCCTTTCATTTGAGTGTAACTTTTCCATCATTCTGATACGATCCAAGAGAGATCGATGTGTCAAGATGAATTTTTGTTATTTTTTTTTGTGCGTGGGTGGGTGGGTCGGGGGGGTCATACTGTCAAGAGGAGAGTACTCAATGGGGTTGATGTCTGTGTGGAGATGTTTGGGATGAATACCTGAAATTTATCATCAAATTAGTTTTGATGATTTTTTTGTCAAGTTGCCATTGTTTTTTCCCCAGGTGCAATTGATGACGAGTTTGATGACATACTATGCTTTATGGTTCATGATTCAGTAACATGTCGCCATTGCTTTGTTTTTATTATAAAAGATTCTTTAGCGACTTGAGACATTTGAACCATCATTTTACTTGATTTTTCTTATTACAGATTTGCTTCTGGGTTGCTGGCTTGGATTTTGAGCCGGATTTTGGGAGCATCTGTTGGGTTTCGTGTTGGTGGATGGAAATGTTTAAGAGATGTGGTAGTGAAATTTAAAAAGGTTTTTTCTTGCCTTCATCCACTGCCTTATTTCATTAAAGGAATTTTGAAGGGCATTGAGGGGTTTTACATTATGCATTTTAACTTGAGGAATTGGGAAGCTTTGTTATATTGATTTTCTCTTTTACCATGTTTGTTTTTTGTCTCTTTGTTTATGAGGATTCCTTATCCTCCTCACTCTTTGTAATTCTCTCTCTTCATCCTAATAAATTTCTTCTTTTGTCAAAGAAAAAAAGAGATTACACGTTTTATCATGCTACAACTTGAGAGTGTAAAATGTACTCAGTGCTGTGATTTTATTGTCATATTTCTGTAGGTTTCACTTAAATAATTTTTTCCGTCTAAGTTTTCCCTCAGCTTCTGAAATCTGTGGGCAATTGTTTCAATGATCCTTCTTTTCTTTATCCAGCTGCACTCTGTGGATCCTAGTTAAAATCCTCTGTTTCTCATAAATAAATTTCCCCTCAGCTTCTGAAATCTGTGGGCTATTTGGTTCAACGATTAGTATCCACGGTTTCCGCCTTGCTCGGGTTGACGGTTTCCACCTTGCTCTGGTCGACGGTTTCCACCTTGCTCGGGTCGCCGGTTTCCGCCGCTCAAGTCACAGGTCGCAAGTCGCAGATTGCCACCTATTATCTTATCTTAATCTCTTTTGCAAGTGTCTGCTTCACTGCTTCCCAGTCGCAGTGGGAAGATCGTATGGTATGCTCATATTGTCATTCTTTATGCATTAAATGTATTTATTCCAACATCATAGTTCATTAATTGTTATCTTAATCATCTATGCTTGTGTTATAGGCTCGCCGGTATAATCGAGGAGTACAAATTCATGAGGTTCACAAACGCACCCATACTAGGAAGGATACCGGCGAGTACATAGATGAGCGCTCCAAGCGCACTCAGGTAATATGCCCTTTTGATTTTTGAAGAAGCTATTGACTTTAATAGATATTGTAACACTCATACTTTACTGGACTTGAGAGGCAGAGAGCCTCAAATGTTATGACTAGTTTGAGCATTGGCTTTTAGGGAGTTTAATAAGAAAGCAAGATTGTATTTCACATATTCTTTACTGAAGTGCGTATCTTTTTCAACTTTCACATTCTAATTTTAGTGTTGTTAATCAATTCCATTGGACAAAGACAAATGATGTAAGTATGTGGTTGTTGCTTTGGCTCTCAAGCCAGTTTGAATATATTGCTTTGTGTGAATCTTATTAAGCTTTTGATGACTTGCAGTTTTAAATTGTGGTGTTCAATTTGTAAAGTTTGAGGTTTAGGGGAAACTCTGTCCAATTTTCTACATAATTAATCATGTAACATACTATTCATGTTTTGATTATTGAGTCTGTAGAGTCACTTTATATTTGGACCTATGATACTGCCTGACATTGGAAATGTTATAACTAGTTTGGACATGATAATTTGTGTGCATCCTATTGAGCTTTTGATGATGATTTATGGATTTAAATTGTGGTGTTCTGTTTGTAAACATTGGGATGTTGTAGTTTTAGGGGAAACTCTGTCCAATTTTCTGTATAATTTATCTTGTAACATTGTTCAAATTTTGATAGTCTGATGTAATGTAACAGGAGGAGTTTCATGAGAGGATGAGTCAACATAGGTCTCAAGCATCAGCCTCTTCACCATCCACCACCCCAGCTAACCCACAGGAGGACGAGCAGCTTGTGCTGAATGTTTGGGCGAAGTCGTCGGCGGCAAGTATAAGGGTCGTTTATGCGGTCTTTGGAGACCTTGCCGCCAACTATCGGAAAGGGCCCTCGCGCAAGTTAGAGATTAGGGTTGGAGCGTCCACCACCTGCAGTCGTTACCCTCAGGAGTCTGCGGAGATTGCTCAGTTGAGGCAGATGTTGGTCGCTTCCCAGGAGAGGGAGCGGTAGAGGGATGAGGAGCATCGTCAGATGATGGATATGATGCGACAGTTGTAGCAGCAGTAGCCCCCACAGCAACGACAGCCTAGTCAGACGACCCAGCGTGCTCAGGAGGACAACGACTCTCTTGACCATTTTGTTGAGGATAATGGGGATTCTTAGACTTTTGAATGAATTTATATGTTAATTTTACTTATTATGTTAATTATGGTTTGAAATAATTTTTTCGTTGAACAAATATGACTTGAATAACATTTTGTGTAGAACAAATTATTTGCTTGAATTATGATGTTAATTTCTTTGTTTATGTAGTCATATAAAAATAATAATTATTTATTTATCTACTTTAACATTAATGTTAAGTTATAAATAAGGTTTTATAATTTAAAAAAAACATATATTTCCCAGGGTTCTGACCCTGGGAAATATTTCCCAAGGCTGGAATCGCGGGGTATTTCCCAGGGCTTACCCGTTGGAAAAGTTTTCGACCCCCTAAAAATCGAGGGATCTGAATCCGTGGGTCATCCATGATAAATGTGTACTTTCCCACGGATTTTCTGGATTTCCCAGGGCCAATGGCCGTGGGAAACAACGAAAATTCTTGTAGTGAGAAAGACTTGGGGAGATGATATTGGAAGAAGTGGGAAATAGAAAGTGGCTCTCAAGATTAGTCTACAAAAGTCAGTTATATATGCTTCTAAAGGGGTGCCTAGCCGAAAGAGGGAGAAAATCACAGCTACCACTTCTATTAGATTCACTACTAACTTGGAGAAATATTTGGGTTTTCGACAGTTCAATGGTAGAATTACAAAGCATGACTTTGAGGATGTTATAAGTAGAGTTGAATCCAAGCTAGCCTCTTGGAAAGGTAGATTGCTCAATAAGCCAGGGAGAGTGGTTTTGGCTAATGCGGTTATTAGTTCTCTTCCTTCCTATGGCATGCAAATCCAATGGTATCCTCAATCCATTTGTGATTATCTTGATAGAGCGGCTTCTCGTTTTATCTGGAAGGGCTCAGATGGTAAGGGGTTACATCTAGTCAGTTGGAATAAAATGACTAGGAGCAGAAAGAATGGTGGCTTGGGATCTAGGGTAGCGAGGCATCATAAGGTGTTTTGTTGATCTTAACATTTCTCTCTCGGATAATCTGGATTATCATGCTTGGTTCAGAGAGGCTATTGGTGAGTTGAGGATTGGTGTGGATTTTGTGGTGTTCTAGGAACAAGCAGCTGTTTGATAACATTAAACACTAGGTGGATGATATTTGCTTTCAACTTTCAAGCTTTTACTTTTATCAGTCATACTAGCAAAGCTTATGGTGCTAGGGAGGGAATTGGGAGAAGCAGTGAGAGACTTGTGTCTTGGACGCCTCCTCATTGCAATGTCATTGCGGTGAACGTGGATTTTGGTGATAAGTTTTTTTTCTTTTTTTAATGAGTGGATTTTGGTGTTAACTGATAAGTGAAAACTGACACGTTATGTTATTTCGTTGATTTCAGAACTATTTTAAAATCTATTATCACAACAACAAATACTTATGGAGGACATGATTTTTTTGTAATATATCTATTTGAACCTTTCATATATTTTCATATACTTTATAAAACATAGATTTTCCTCTTAAAAATAGACTTAACTAGATAATTGTATAAGTTAAAATTCCAAGTTTTATGATATTGATGATTTTATTTTATGATAAACTAAATAATTGAATAATTATAGAATTTTGAAAATACTTGATAAAATATTAATATTCTAACTGCGAAAGTGTTTTTTTTCCTCCTAGCTAATGTTGAATTAGTTTCTTATTTATGGGTGCAATAATACTTATAAATGAAAGAAATTTATTTTCTATGGATTGCCCATTAAATATTCAAATAAAAAAAACCTTGAAAGAAAACATATTATTAGTTTTGGGAACAATAAAATTAGTATTTTTTTTGGGGGGTAAAAGGAGATAAGAACAAAAACTCCAAACGCAAGAAAGAAATAGCTGGAGCATCGGCTAACAAGGAGCACGAGCGGCGCCTTGTGGTAGATCTTCCATTTCTCATGACCCTTGGAGAAATTTCTCAATAAGGGGTCACTTATCATTCTCCAAAGCTTCCAAAATTCTTGTTCTCCAAATCCACCACTGGGTGCAAACAAACAGAAATTTAAAATTAGTATAATACTATAATTACTTAATTAGAAAGAGAAGCGAGAAAGAAAAAAAAGAGAGAGGATGCAACAACATTTATTCGAATTTCCTGGGGTATCTGGTTTTATGTTTCTTTATCTTTTACTATGATTTGAATCTTATTTTTCTTCGGCCATGATGGACCCTTGTTCATGACAGTTTTTTTTTTTTTTTTTTTTGTACAATGAGTGAATTAGGATCAAAAGATAAATAAAAAGCCCAAGAATATAAGCTCGTCCTAGGCCCAAATCTCAGCCCCGTAAAGAAGAAAGAGGGGTTCCAAAAAGGGTTCTAATTAAAAAAACTCACTCGCAGTTTGCAAAACAGCAAAAAGCGAACATGGAAGAGAGTCTGAACCCAATGATTCTCATTCTCCAGCGTCCATTAAGCCTTCTATTTTAGCTAAATAGCTTAGTGGTATGCCTCAAGAAGGACACCTTACCACATATTATATATTAAACAAAAAATCTATAACAACCTCCACAAATTTTGTCGACTACCAGATAAAAACAAATTTCATTTTATTTGTTTAGATAATTCAAATTTTATAGAATCGCCTAATATATTTATGCAAATGCTATTTCTAAAAAGATTAAATCTATTTTTTAAAATATAAACTACTCAATAAATAAAATATAGTAACAAAATACATTTAAAGAATTTGCGCTGGAATAGAGAGAATGAGATCTTAACTTAAACCTTCTTTGAGGCATATGCTATATTTATTTATATATTGCCTAAAAAAAGTAATACGATTTAGTTTCTTAAACCATTTTTTTCAAATTTTAATATTTATTGCAACTGTGTCAAAAAAAAATATTGTTTGAAAAATTCATCTAAGAATAGTTAATTTTGTAAAGATGGTAACGAATATAACCCTCTATATGGAAAGGATGAAGATAACCGTCGTTTTATATTTGACGTTAATGAACATATTATAAACCCTCTTTAGTTTAATATTTTTATTATTGTAACCATCTTTTTATTTAATTTTCAGGTGTGGGCTATGGCTTACAAATACAAGAGCATTTCTCTCTTCAACTAGCAAGACGAGTTATAGCTCGGTTTATATTAAGAATAATATCTCTTAAATTGAGAATGTATGCTCTGTTAATTCGAATATTTAGCCTAAAGATATATATTTCAGCATATTATGACTCGGTCAATGTTGGCTTGATGAAAGATATGACTACACACTTATCCACTATCATGAATGGAAATAGATTGTTTGCCATTGTTTTTTGACTGTAGGGAAATCTTAGTCATTGATTAATTTTATATATCATAAATATATTAATAATAAAAATAGGTGTATGAGATATTGACCATTAATTAAACTAAATGTGTTAATGTGTGGATTTACCAACTCCATGGAACCGGAGTCCACCATAAATATGGTTAGACACCCGCAACAACATTATCCCATAAAGATAATCATATCAACCACTATCTCACTAATGGATAAGAACTTATCTTAGTCAGGTATCACACTAGCACTATAAATAGAGATGTACACTACATGTATCGAGATCATCTTCTTCTCCTCCTTCCAATTTCACTTGTAAGAATTACGTTAGCTAGTTTTGATTCTCACGTAAGAGCGGGATTTTAATCCTGTCAAACTATATCTACAAATTATATATCCTAGAATTCATAGTCAGAAACACGTTATACTCAATTATGGTCAGATTCCAATTAATTGGATTTTGGCTAGAACAAGTCCTAAAGCATTTTGACCAGGTGAAAGAAACAAAACTCTCATCTTCAAGCCATGGCTTGAATGCTTGCAAAGGTCCAGCATTCTGACTTGGCTTTTCAATTACCGTGAAGCTTACTGACTTGACTTTTCCCGACCTTCTTCCACCGATGTGGGTTATTCCATGGCTGTAGTTCTTTCTGTCTTTAACTTGACTTCCAAACTTCGTGTTCTAAAGCCATAATTTTACCACCTATGCAAAGCAAAGACACGCAACAATTAACCGAACTGAGAATAAAAACTTATGGTAAATGCTAAAGATTAACAAAAAATATGCAACAATTAAATGCTAAGTTGCTAATTATTATGAAAATACATGCATGTTTCATACATATCAATTTACATAGTTTTGTTGGATTTGTTTTTTACTAGTACAAAATATGCTTTTAACGTCAGGGTTGTAACATTGGTTCAATTAGGGGTGAGCATCGGGTGAGTTCAGGTTGGAATTATCGGGTTTGGGCGAGTTTGATATAAGAAAAATGAAATCCATTTCCACCCATTTGAGACCGCGGTTTGGTCAGGTTTCAGTTTGGGCGGATTGACGGGTGGGTTGAAGCAGTTGTGGACCAATATTGGGCCAAGTAATTTTTTGGTGTGATCAATTTTTTGTTAGAATTTTTTTATTGAAGTTCAATTTATTTCATGCATTGGGCCACTTAATTTTTATTTTTTTTTTGATAAAGGGCCACTTAAAAGTATAGTTGTAATACATATATGTTGAGGGCAAAAAAAAAGCAAAGGACCAGAATAAAAAAGGAATAACTACCCAACCTGTCCGCCATCCATTATCCACATAAATGGCTGAAAAATAAAATCTTTAAACATTAAACAATGTAAGAGCCCTGCAGACACGTGAATTTAAAACAAATACTTCAACCAAGTGAAACAACCACCAAACATCAAATGAGTAAACACATGAAAACATTTGCAGATTGCTTCCATGCGAATATTACCTTCACCATCCTATTGCCATCAAGGTTTAGTCTATTACAAAGTTCAATAAGAAAGATAGTCCTTTCACCATCCTATTGCCATCAAGGTTTAATGCGTTACAAAGTTCAATAAGAAATATAGTTTGGTACATGATAATTATATAAACAACATTCTTTCATCACTTGTCATTAGAGTAGTAACTCAAGCCTCAACAAAAGAACTTGATGATCAGATTCACCCCCCATTTTCATAAATTGTCCAGTTTAGTTGCAGCCAAGGCAAGGGAGCATGACATGTTGTAGCAACTGCACATAAGGGTTATCACAATTTAGAACACTGCTAGATTAAAATTTAAAAAATAGGAATGTAACTATTAGATAATAAATGGGACAGTAGTAAAGGTGATCAACAAGAAGAACCAACAAGCAGTTTGAAGTGGGACTGACATTGATCCACTTGTTATTGTGAAGCACTTGAAAGCCATTCACTCCATTTTGCATGAGGAGGTTCAAGAGGCCATGAGCAGAATGAGGGGGCACCCAAGCTTTAAGATATTTCTTTGAGTAGTTCCTTGACCACCTTCCAAGTTCTTCTGCAGTACTCTGCAGATGTAAACCGTAAACAAAAACAAAAAAGGTAGTCATTCAATCAGAGACTGAAAAATATGGCTGCAGACTGAAAAATAGGAATGCAACTATTAGATAATAAATGGGACGGTAGTAAAGGTGATCAACAACAAGAACTAACAAGCAGTTTGGAGTGAAACCCAACCTTTATGATATTCCTTTGAGTAGTTCCTTGCCCACTTTCCAAGTTCTTATGCAGTACACTGCAGATGTAAACCTTAAACAAAACAAAAAACAAAAAAAAAGGTAGTGATTCAATCAGAGACTGAAAAATATGGCTGCAGACATTTGTAATTCAAATAGTTACCTTTTAGCTTTGCCAAATCTTTCGGAAATGAGATCAAAATCCATGTCAAAAAGACTAAGCTGGAATATATGTTCATTTGATCAGGGTAATAGTTTGTAGATAATCAATGTAATAAACAGAAACCCTTACATAACACTTACTGATCTGATGAAATGAATGCTACACATGCTTGCAGGTTCAGTAGCAATGCCAAAAACATAGCATAAACACCAAAGTAATAGCAAGTTCAGATGGTGAATGAGTCATGTATCACAAATGACTCCCAAAAAGCAAAAAACTTGTAGTTCTGTTAACAGATAATAAAATACAAAATAAGCACTTAGCATAAAGTCAATAAGTAAAATTCAGCAAGACTAAGGAACAAACCCTTAACTTCTCATTCACAACCAATATTCATTGGTAGTGATTGAGATGATGGACGAGCACCAGTTGCAGTTCCAGTTGCTGTAGCTCCAACCCCTCCAAAATTTGTTGCTTCGAGATGAAATTCTTAGAAACATTGCCAGAAAAGAATTGACTTAACTTACATGTAGAAACACATACACAAAAACATTCAAAGTTGCAAATTAATAAGAAAATGTACCTGATATAATTTTCGCAGATGTCTCAAATTCCTCATTCAGATTGAGGTCTTTGAATGGGTAGAGATAGGGCCTCAACCAACTCTGAGCACAAATCAGTGCCTCTGCCATTCATCCAAAACTCTGCCCCCGGTACTAAAAGCACTCTCCGAAGCCAAAGTGGAAACGGGAGTGGCCAAAACATCCCTAGTCATAACTGATAATATAGGAAACCTAGAGGAATTTTGCTTCCACTACACAAGCAAGTCAATGACTGATTGGTTGGGGTCAGAATTGATAGCATGTGTATATGTAGGACAAATTTTGAGGTGAGCAAGCAAATTTGAAGTTCCATGAGTCTTGGTGCCAGCTAGATATTTTTTACCACAATACTTACATGCTGTGGTTGGGTCTTCGGATTCACTCTTAGGTAGTTTGATGAAATGGTCCCATGCAGATGATGTTTTTCTAGGACCCCTAGCATTTGGCTTCCTCTTCCTTGTATTTTTAGGAGGAAGAAGAGTGGGATCAGCACTTGCAGCTTCATTTACAGCTACTGGTTGGTTAGTGGGCTGAGTTCCACCACCACTTGCTGCTATTGGTGCAGAACTAGTGGGATTCACATCCCCTATACCTACAGTTTGTGTTGGTGCTGTTTCTTCTTGAGTTATATTAAGTGAAGGAGGCAAGTTCTGGTTAGAGTGTTCCATTGCCGAAACATATTGAGTGTTTAATGTTAGAAAATAGAACTAATTCAACTAAATGTGTTTTATTTTATATTACAGTCAGATTAAAATAGCTATCCTACTTGTTTTATGCTACCTATTAATATGTTTTACAATCGCTCACTGGACATGAAGGCTTCAAGCATGCAAACAATCTCAACATTAAAATATATTAAATAAAAACAAGAACTTTAAGCTTGAAGCATAACACTTCGATTAAAGATTTAAGCTTGAAGCATATCATTAAGCATGCAAACAGAAAAAGAAAAAGGCATGAAGCATTCCTCTCAAGTAAGGACATGAAAACAGAGGGTCACAGACACAAACATCAACACAGATTAATAGCATTGCATGACAGACCCAACTAATAGATACTAAAAATCAAGCAAAGATATCCATAAATTGCATCTCCAAAAACACATTGCTATCTAGCAATAGCATAGACCTGTTAAAGAGAACATTACCAATGAGGGTTCCCTCAAAGTTCAATCCTCAAGTCCAACTTTGTGCTTTCTGTAAAAAAAAAAAATAGAGAAAGAAAAACAAAGTAGATAAATAAATAAGAAAATCAATAATAATTAAAAGCTGGCCAACAAAAAAAATTATAAAAAAAAAAAGAAGGAAAAACGGAAATGGTAGGGTTGAAATGCTTACTCTTCGAAATTGATTCAAGTCAGGTTAGAAATCACGATCTAAAATCATGAGGATGAACAGTTCTCTGAGAAATTATGTTCGCCGAAGATTGAACCGAACAAAAGAAGATGAAGAATGAAAATCGCAGAGAGAAGAGCGTGTGCACGAGAAGAAATGAATATCAGATAAAGAACATAACCAAGGATAGGAAGGAAGGAAGGGGAATGAACGAAGGAAGGAACAGAACCTGGACGGTGTCGCCACTGTGGTACTGGTTTGCCTGCGCCGCTACGACGCTACTCCCTCTGCTGGCTGCTGCGTCTGCGTCTTGGGTGAGTGAGGAGAGGACTTATGGTTTCAACTTTCAAGTGTAAGCTTCTGACTTAAGAGTAAGAATAAACTTTACTTACTTAGGAGTTAGGCGTGTAGTAGTGGTTTGGGCCAAGGCCCATGTATTTCTATTATCTGGTCTTTTTTTTTTTTTTTCCTGTTATCATCGGGTCGGGTCGGGTACCGGTGGATTAATAAATCCAGACCCGAACCTGATCATGTTTATCCATTTGAACCCTATTTTTCCAACCGCTCAACCGATTCAACCCGACTGTTTCTCCAAAACTGCCAGTGGATTGGTCGGTTTCGAACGGGTCAAGTATTTTTTATCAGCCCTGGGTTCAGTTTTAACCGATGTAAAAAACGAAGCGGTGGCATTTTTGAAATTAATGGCAAAATCGGATGGGTCAAGTATTTTTTATCAGCCCTAGGTTCAGTTTTAACCGATGTAAAACACGAGGCGGTGGCATTTTTGAAATTAATGACAAAACTTTTGACATCAGTTTTTTAAATAACCGATGTTGAAACTTTTTAACATCGGTTCCTTTTAACACCCGATGTTTAAAAGTAAAAAAAAAGAAATTTAAAATTCTGCTTAACTTTTAACATCGGTTCTTTTGCGACCGATGTCTAATGTCAACAAAAAACATCAGTTTTCTTCACAACCGATGTCTATTAACTCAGAACTCATTTTGTTTTTTATTCATCCCCTCCTTTCTCACAGCGCCCTTCCTCTACACCCATTTTGTTTCCTAAACCCAAACCCTTTGTTTTCACCGCCAAAAGTCCATCGCCTCTCACCGCCAAAACCACCTTACTGGCGTGCACCGTCCATCATCTTCTTCTTGCGCTGTTCGTCGTCTCTCACAGACGCAGAGGTTGGAACGCTCTCCAGTCACCACGGCCTTTTGGAATCGAAAATATTAGGGATTTCACTTGCGCCGCACCTCCGTCCGCCATACGCCGCCACGTGTTGCTCCTCCGATCACCACTCTCACTCCCCCTTCGCGTGTTCTCGATTCTCTGTAAGTGATTCTCAATTTCACGAACCCTACGCGTCCTCCATCATTCACTGTTTGGTACATCGGTACGAACCCTATTTCCTTTATTTTCAATTTCGCCTTTGTTTCAATGGAACCTAGGGCTTCCTCATCCTATGGATCCATGCAAGTTCTTTGGAAAAGGAGCATGTAGCATTTTGATATGTATTTTTTATTTCATTTTCATTAATTTCTATTCGTGCGCTGTGCTTTTGGAGCGAATCGTGAAATTGGTTCTAAGTAGAAATGGATGAAGCTGTTACAATAGGAGAATACCTTGAGGAAGTTGAGGAACAAGAGTTGGTCAGTCATTTTCTAAATTCTCACCATACTTTAATGGCTCTTTGTTGTGAGGTGTTATGTATTTTTTATGCTTGCTTTTGTTCACCTATGTAATTACTTGGAGTTCATTTGCTTGGTAAATCTGTCATCATGGATCTATATTAGGTTTAAATTATTTGAGTGGCTCTAGATAGCAGATAAGAGGGTTCCTTCATTGATACCTTGTTCTCCTCAGTTCTGGTGGAATGTTTTTCCTCCACTTTATTTTTATGAAAGAAAAACTCTCGTCCATCAATTTACTATTTGAGATTTGGGCCTGGTAATCTCATAATTTGTTTAGAGTATAATGGTCTTCTCTCATTGAAAGTCCTTAATTTAAAAATTTTAGACCCCGTGGACAACAACTTAAAAAGGTAAAATTTTGGTTGGTCAACAATATGCTAAAGGAATATTTTGGCAGCAGCCATTAGATGCTTGTGTGGGGTTGAAGCATGTGTCCTGGGTTGTCTGTTTTGACACTATGAAAACTACAGTTTTGAAGGGTCTGACTGTGATATTGGTTTTGATTTTATCTTTGCTAAATATTCTAGAGTCTCTTAACTATATTTTACCATTGACATTGATGTTGTAACTGCTGTCTAATGCCACTTATTTTCAAAACCAAATACTCTCAAGAGAGAATTTCTAATTTGGCATTCATCCCAAGAGCTTATAGTGGGGCGTAAATTATCATCGAAGTCTTCCGTTCAAAATGCTTCATTTGGATTTGTGTCTCTACAAAACTCTAAATCGATTAAAATTTACGAGTTTAGATGCTTGTACATGTTATACTGTCATAAATTTTATGTCATAGAAGTGCTAACTACTAGTTTTATGATATTTTCTGATTTTCACTATAGAGATGGGTTCTTTTTTGCTGTAAAGGAAGTTTCACTGCTTGATCAAGGGAATCAGGGAAAGCAAAGTGTTTATCAACTGGAGCAGGTGAGACAGGCTTACTCTTTCTATTGTTTTATAGTTCTTTTTTTCGTACTTTACTTTTTACTAATGAAAAGTCTTTGATGAGAGAAAAAGGTTTTCTTACATATTAGGGATTTTGCTATCTTGTCACTTGTGCAATATCTCATTATTTTTTAGAGGAGTTTAACCCTATTTATCATTTCCTTAAATGTTTTTCTTTCTATATTTCTTCTCTCACTGTGTTTCTTCCTCTCTCAGGAGATTGCACTTTTGAGTCAGTTTGAACATGAGAACATAGTTCAATACTATGGCACAAAAATGGTACTTTTCTTTCTGTCATCTCATGTCTTCTCTGTTTCCTCTTATGTTCAATTTGATATTCTCTTGTTGTTTGCCATTGTTGAATCTATGTTGAAAGTTTTCATTACAGATTGTGTTAAATGTAACAAATCTTTACGCATCCAGCTGAAATGTTTTACTGGATGCTAGCAGTTCAAATTAAAATTGTTAATATATGAAAGTAAGAATCAACATTAGATTATATGTTGCATGGCAAAACATTTAGATACTGTTATATCCCATCAATTATTTTTTATTAGTTATGCTACAGTTATCATTCTCATTGCTTTTGGTTTTGATTGTCAGCTAGAAACGAGTTTAGCTTAAGCTTTTCTCATTCTTCTCAATTTATTTGTTTTTGTAAGGCTTGTAATTTTATCCTATAACAACTGTCTTGTGTGAACTTTTAGTTTGTACTTTACATTCTACTTGTTTATTGTAATTATATTTGTTTATTGTAACTATTATTATTTTTTAAAAAAATGACTTTTAACATCGGTTATTATCGAGAACCGATATCAAAAGTGTTGTTCTTTGTTTTAAAAACTGTTGAAGAGAACTTTAGACATTGGTTCTAAGCTAGAACCGATGAACACTTGCCCCGGATTGACTTCTAGATCATAATTGTTATAGTGAATAACTAAAGAAAATAGATTAAAGAAGATATAGTATAGATAGATGGGAGATAGAAGAGAAAGAAACTCAATATAAACATCTCTCATAAGTTCACTAATTATGTTATACCAAGTTCCGAGGAGTGGCTATCAGATTATGCCTAATTACTCCACATTTAGTTCCTCTAACTATGTTTTCTAAACGAACCAAATCCGATCCAAATTGATCTTGTAAGAGATTTGCTACAAAACGAATCCGTTTATTTTTCAAATGATTCATATCGTCAAGTGTACCCATTCCAAATTTCATTCCAATTAAATGATCCGCAGCTGTCAATATATCTCGTGGTAACAAAAATGGAATCCCCATGAATAGGACCAAACCTTATTCCATGGTATTTACATAAGATTCCTCTTTATTATTCTTAAGAAAGTCCCCAAGAGGGCTTATTTGATCCATGATTTATGTGTCGTCTTTCGTTTACTTTTCATTTATTTCGAGAGATATATCGATCAATGTTGGCTAGGTAAGCGTCCTGTAGTAAGAGGAGTAGTTATGAACCCTGTAGACCATCCCCATGGGGGCGGTGAAGGGAGGGCCCCAATTGGTAGGAAAAAACCCGCAACTCCTTGGGGCTATCCTGCCCTTGGAAGAAGTAAAAAAAGAAATAAATATAGTGATAATTTGATTCTTCGTCGCCATAGTAAGTAGTAGAGAAAATAGAATTTGTTTCTTCGTCTTTACAAAAAAGAAAAAAGAAAAATAAATAGCAGTAATTAACTGTGACATGACACGTTCACAAAAAAAATCCATTTGTAGCAAATCATTTATTAAGAAAAATAAATAAACTTAACACAAAAGCAACAAAAGAAATAATAATAACTTGGTCAAGAACATCTACCATTATACCCACAATGATTGGTCATACCATTGCTATCCATAATGGAAAAGAACATTTACCTATGTATATAACCGATCGTATAAAGTGTTATTCTTTTCTTAAAAAAAATGTTTTAAAAGCACTTTAGACATCGGTTTTTGCTAAGAACCGGTGTCTAAAATGCACTTTAGGCATCAATTGAAAACCGATGTCTAAAACACCCACATACAACATCGTCCGTTTCAACGTCGGTTCAAAAACCGACTTTAAATGTCAATTTTAACCGACGTTAAATCTCTTTTCTGTACTAGTACATTCTCTACATATTTATTGATGTCCTATACACCTCACATTTTTCTTCGGTGATGAAATTAAAACATGACAAAGGCTAATTAGCACTCTTAGGACACATGTTAAAAAATAAAAAATAAAGTTTTTATTGAAAAATGATGCTAATTTTAAAATATTACATACATGTATAGGCAAGGGTTGCTGTTTGGCTATTGTTTTCTTTATAATAGTTATGGGTTGGAATACCTCTTATACCTGTTTAATAATATTCTTTCGATTATAAAAAAAGAACTTTTTAATAAAGATTTTTTATCTTTCAATCTTTGATTTCTTAACTATGGTGAGTAAGACTCAAATATATATTAAGTGTGAAAAAAATAACGTAACGACTAATTATGAATATTATATGATAAAAGCTATATAAATGAGTTAATATTATTGAAGTTGCATTTGTATTCCATATTGTCAAGGTTCCTAAACTGTACAATGCTTATATGTGCTTGACCGCCCCCATCCTTTGAGCTAGCATTTGAGAGTAAGATCCAAAATACATTTAAAACACACACACACACACACACACACACACATATATATATATATATATATATATATATATATATATATATATATGTATTATGAACAATAATGAGTAATTGATCTGAATAGTAATCTTTCTTATTATTGAAGAGAGAGTGTAAAATGGTTTATATAGCTTCCTTGCTAAAGACTAAGTCAAGGAAGCCTTTACTGAAGTAACAGAAGAGATCCATATTTATCTAACAAACTGTACTATCCAATGTAACTAACACTGACTAATCTAAATAGAAATAACAACCAAATGTAAACCTTCCCAACTGATAATTGAAATAACTCTTCCTGCTATGGCTAATACTTCCCCTCAAGATGGTGAGTGGATACTCATTAATCCCAGCTTGGACAAAAATGTATGGAAAGGTAATGGATCCAGGCCTTGGTTAGAAGATCGGCCAGTTGATTGGAACTAGCAATTGGCAGCAAATGAAATAGCTTGGCTTGTAACTTATCTCGAACGATGTGACAATCCAGCTCAATATGCTTCGTTCTTTCGTGGAAGGATGCATTTGCTGCAATATGTCTAGCGGATTGGCTATCGCAATACAAGAGGGCTTGTGGTAATGTAGAAAGTCGAAAATCTTGAAGCAAATAATGGAGTCATTGAATCTCACAAACTGTAGAGGCTAATCCTCGATATTCGGCCTCGAAGGAAGATCTAGATACCGTAGGTTGCTTTTTAGACTTCCATGATATGAGGGAGTCACCAAGAAACAAACAAAAACAGTGATGGATTTGCGGGAATCTGGACAGCTTGCCCAATCAGAGTTGCTAAAGGCTTTGAGTTGAATTGTAGTATTGCTGGGATAAAATACACCATGTGTAGGAGAATGCTTGATATACCGAAGCACCCCAACAGCAGCATCATGGTGGAGTGAGGTTGGATGTGCCATGAATTTACTTAGCCGTTGAACAGAAAAAGATAGGTCAGGCCAAGTAGTTGTTAAATACAATAGTTTACCTATCAATATCCTGTAGGCAGAAACATCTTGTAGAGGAGTGCCTCCAGTGGGTGTTAGCCAAGTCCCTTTAGACATAGGGGTGGAAACAGGTTTACAAGCAAGTAAACCACATTCCGATAAAATGTCCAAAGCATATTTGCATTGACATAGGTGGATTCTAGCTTTAGATCTATCTATTTCCAAACCAAGAAAGTATTTTAGAGGCCCTAAATCTTTGATCTTGAATTGAGTTTTCAAAACTGATTTAATGTGAGCAATTTCAACCAAATCAGTTCCTGCAAGAATGAGATCGTCAACATATACTAAAAACACAGTAATTGAACTAGAAGATTGTTTAAAAGATAAAGAAGAATCTGAAGTGGATTGAGAATATCACTGTGTGATAAAAAATGAGGATAAGCTAGTAAACCATTGACGGCTAGACTGTTTTAAGCCATAAATGGATTTAAGCAACTTGCAGACTTTATTAGGTTGAGAAACATGTAGTCCAGGTGGTATGTTCATATAAACTTCTTCATCTAAATGGCCATGGAGAAAAGCATTATGCACATCTAGTTGGTGCAAATGCCAATTTTAAGCTGAAGCAAGAGCAAGTAAAAGCCTAATAGTAGTTAGTTTGGCAACAGGGGAATAAGTATAAAAAAAGTCAATACCTTCAATTTGTGTAAAACCTTTGGCTACTATGCGAGCCTTATATCTTTCAACACTTCCATCGGCTAGATATTTGATTTTATATACCCATTTACAGCCTATAGACTTCTTTCCTTCCGGTAAATCAGTGATAAACCAAGTGTGATTATGTTGTAATGCATCAAGTTCAGAGTTCATTGCCTTGATCCAATGAGAATGCTTGCTGGCTTGTGAATAAGTTTTAGGTTCTTCATGGGCAGAAATGGACAGAGTGAATTGAAGGTGTGGAGATGACAATCTGGAGTAGGACGGGACAGAGGAAAGCGGATAGGAAGGTGCTGGTGCAGAATCAGAATTAGAGGCAATATAGTTACAATGAAAATCCTGTAAATAGCTAGGTGGATTTCTAATTCTGTCAGACTTTCGTAAGGCTATAGGTGCTGGAGAATGGGGTGGAGATGGTGAGTCTGAGATGTCGGCAGCAGGGGATTCCATTGGAATAGATGAATCCTGTGTATTATTGGAAGAAGTCTGAACTGATGGTATATCAAATAAAAAGAGAGGATCCGAGTAGATAGAGTTAGGATCAATATTATCCATAGTAATAGTAGATGATTTTGAATAGGGAAAAACATGCTCATAAAAAAAACATTCCTGGATATTAAATTATTTCTAGTATGTAAATCAAAAAGGAGATATCCCTTAGTACCTGTTTTAAAACCAAGAAATAAGCATCTTCTAGCTCTAGGATCAAGTTAATGTCTATTATGAGTTAAAGTCGAGGCATAAGCTAAGCAACCAAAAACTTTAAGATCTAAGAAAGTAGGAGGAGAGGCATACATCATTTCACAAGCGTTTTTGTTATTAAGGACATGGGTTGGGAGTTTGTTAATAAGATGTGCTGAATGACAAATAGCATATGACCAAAATTGCTTGGGTAATTTAGAATGAAATAAGAGTGCTCTTGTGACATTCAACAAGTGTCTATGTTTGCGGTCAACAACTGAATTTTGTTGAGGAGTTTCAATGCAAGAAGTTTGATGTAAAATCCCTAAACTAGCATAAAAAGATGGCATGTGAAATTCACTGCCATTGTCAGTTCTAATGGCCTTGATTGTTGCAGAAAATTGTGTGGAGACATCGCTAAAGAAATACTTAATGCAGTCCCTAGTATCAGATTTGGCCTTTAAGAGAAATATCCAAGTAAATCTACTAAAATCATCAACAATAGTCATGAAATAATGATGTCCTTGAAAGGAAGGAACACTAATTGGTCCCCATATATCCATGTAGATTAAATTAAAAGTATGAGTAGAGATAGTCATGCAATGGGGAAAAGGTAATCTACTTTGTTTAGCAAGATGACATGAATCACAAATCAAAGCTTATTAGAAACAATATAAGGGAAATGTTTACAGAGATTATGCAAAACCTCATAAGAAGGATGGCCTAACCTAAAATACCACAAGTTAAAAGAATCATTGTTTTGATTATTTGTGGCTTTATTGCTAACAGAATTGAAAACAACATTACTATGAATTGAGTTTTTACACAAGAGAGGTGTGGGAGTATGCCGAGTGATGTAAAGATTGTGGCGCACATTAGCATGCCCAATCATCCTCTGGGTGGCTCTTTCCTGAATATCACAAGAAGAAGAAGAGAATATGAGTTGACAATTTAGGGAGGAGGTCAATTTGGAGACTGAAATGAGATTAAAACGAAAATCAAGAATATGTAACACATCATACAAATAGAGATCAGAATTAAGAAGGATAGTACCATAATAGTAAGCATAAAGAACTACTCCATTTGGTAATTTTACAGCAACAGGGTTAATTTTGTGATAAGTAGTGAAAAAATGGATGGATGGACACACATGGTCACTTGCACCCAAATCTAATATCCAAAGAGAATGTGTGGATGAGGGAATACCTGATTGAGTGATACTGGAGACTACATGAGGATTAATGTCAGATGTTGAAGACCTAGGAATAGAACTCACAGTGGGAGGGTTTTCTTGTTTGTTGGCATGTAAAAGGGAGACGAGGTATTGATAGTCATCTCTGGTTAAAGAAAGAGGTTGCCCTGTATTGGAAGGTTGCATTGTATCAACCTTGGTGCAAGAATCTTGATTGTTGGTGGAAAGTTGCATGGTCGAACTTTGATTTCTTGTTCTATATCCCGGAGGGAAGCCATGCTTAAAATAGCATGTATCAACAGTGCGATTGGAGCGATGGCAATGAGAGCATAGTTTGTTTTATATATATATATATATGTGTATAATATATATATTTGTTATGTGAGAATAAAACTATTCAAACAGAAATAGAGGAAATAAAGAGAAACATACGCTGAGATGGAACCTTGAGTTTGATTATAGGGAAAAAGAAGTTGACAAATAGAAGGTGCCCTGCTTGTGCCTGTAAAGTTTTTTCCTCTGTCTCTTTCATGTCTGTAAAGTTTCTTTTTTTTTTATTCATGGAGAATTTGTTTTTATATCGCAAAGCTATGATCCCGGAGCTTTTGTGCTAATTGTAGACATGGTGCTTTAGCCCACCTAACCTTAAAATGGACTTCTCAAATTTTATATATCATGAATTCCTTTAATGATTGATTATGCATAAACTGATGTACTTTACAGTCACTATACTTTCTCTTTTGTATTATTATTCACATCGTTTTGCTTATTCTTTTAATTAAATTACCCCGTACCACGAATTAATCAGGAATTATGAAATAACTTTGCTTTCTCTCTCCTCCATTCCCCAGCCTTTCCAATGGCTTTCCAGCAAAAACATACAATGATTCTTATATGGAACTGGTTGAGAAGCAATCATATTCAATAAATTAATGTCTGAAACATATATAATATTGGATGGCTAGGTTTTCTTTGATTTGTTTCAGCGTCATCCTGGTTCTCATATCCATCTTGGCCTTTTCTATTTAGTTATATAACACAAAACACACACACACACTATATATATATATATATATATATATATATATATATATATATATATAGACACACACACTAGTGTATGGACCTGTGCAATGGACAGGGAGTATATCAATTTTTTAGAATTCCATTTTTATTGTAATGGTTGATTTCATGTTTTGTGACTTAAATTTTTTTTTTGTGAGGAATTATTTATAAAAAATTATAAAAAAATATTTTATCTGAACCATTGATCATAAAGTGTAGCATATATTAGTATATTAGCTTTTATTTATATTATAATACAGCTAACGACTCTTAAGTATAAATAATAAGTACACGCTGTCTACTACACAATATTAGTATTAAAAATATAATTTAGAAAATAAGACATGTATGAAGAATATGTTAAAAAGCATAATATTTGAAAATATACATTAAAGTTTTGCTATGAATTTGTTTTTTTAAAGTCAAAATTATCAATTGAAACTAACCATTTCTTCTCTCACATCCTTAGTATCGTAATTCTCTGAATATTTAATAGTAAATATATATTTTCAAAGTAACAACTGTATTTTAAGCTGATTAATCATTTCTCAGTGTAATGTATTTAAACACTAATATTAAGTACGTCACAATTATCTTCGTAATTATATAAATTTTTAGGGGAAAAATATATTTATCTATTATATTACTATTTTCTTCTATCTTAAAAACCTATTTGATTTTGTTGTCCTCTTTTCTCTTGCAATTCAACCATTTTTATAAAATATATTTATCTATCATATTAATCTTACTCTTATCTCTTGAAAATATACTTCATTTATTTCTTCTTTTTGCACGGTGCAAGTTAATATTTTTTAGAAAATACATTTATCTATCATATTATTTTTTCACTCTCAAAAATCTATTTGATTCATTTCCCCCATTTCATGTGCAAGTTAACAATTTTTAGAAAAATATATTTATCGACAATATTATTTTTCTTCTTCTCTCTTGAAAATCTATTTGATTTACTTCTTCTATTTGTCAGATGCAAGTTAACGTTAACCATTTTTAGCATTTTCTTATTTTCTCCTGAAAATCTATTTGATTTATTCTATTCTTTGTCCGGTGCTAGTTAACTGTTTTTTTTAAAAAATATTTATCTATCATATTATTTTTTTCTTCTCTCTTGGAAATCTATTTGAATTAATTATTCTCTTTTTCTCGTGCAAGTTAGCCATTTTTGAAAAATATATTTATTTATCATATCATTATTTTTATTCTCTCTTAAAATATATTTGACTTATTTATTATCCTTTTCTATGCAAGTTAACAATTTTTAAAAATATATATTTATCTATCATGTTATTTTTCTCTTTTCTTTTCCCTTATGAAAATCTCATTTTCTTGTGCCTTGCATCGGATGTCATACATATTTGGTTAATAATATAATTTTTATTTTTATTTTTATATTTATTAATTAGGTAAAAGAAAGTTCAAACATGCTTTGGTAAAAAGAAAATCTGCAATAAAATAATTATGTAAGAAAACAGTAATAAAAATAAATAAATTAAATTAATAATGAAAGTATTAAAATAAATAATTAAAAAATGTAATGAAATCTATAATACAATACACTTTTTCTTAGTAATTCATATGTAAACATGTTTTCACGTAAAATACTAATTATTTTTTAAAATGTAATTTTCTCTACGTGCTTTCATTTAAAATATAAAAAAATTGTGATTTGATTGCATACCTGAGAAAGTTTGTAACACTGCATAAAAATTAGTTTAAAAAAATAGTGATTTGATTGCATATAAATTTTGTTGTAGGTTATAATTAGAAGGTTTTTATAGCAAGTATGAATGTTCCAAAAACAAATTATGAAAATTTATCACATTTTATAATTAGAAAGTTTTAAAGCAAGTAAGAATGTCAAAAAAAAAAGAATTATGAATTTAATTATGCCTATTTATTATTTCTATGTATCACTATTAATTTTGAATTCAAATTTGATTTGAGTTAAAATTTGATTAAATTTAATATTTGATTTAATTCTTCTTTACATTACATATCGTATTATATCTAATTATACTTTTAAATATTAAATTATACTTTTAAATATTAAAATCATCTTGGCATTAATTAATATAAAATTACATGTCAATCATCAAACAATTAATTTCATATTGATCGATTTTTTTTCAATTTTAACTATTTAATTTAATTTAAGTTAATTTAATTTAATATTCTTATGATAAAAGGTGATTTGAATGAAGAAAATATATGATACTTACTAATATTTATCTAAAGTTCACTCAATTTCAGTGAGTGATTGATATTTAAATAATCAAATTCTAATAAAAGTGGAAGATATCTTTTATATATTATTTTTTTTTCAACTTATCACCAAATCCTTAATAAAAACAATTTCAAACCAAATTAAAAAAATATTTTTTTTTCCTCTTCCTTATTGTACTTGATCATGCTCTAAATGAAATTAAAACTAAAAGAAAAGAATAATTTAACATTGTGAGAAGCAAAAAAAAAACCGTATCAAATTGCATACCAATTGTGGTCCTAGATACATCGGAAATGGAGCAAAATGATTAATTTTTAAGAACTTTTTATTCTTCTTGATGGTCTCCCTTTAATGGGGGTTTCTTTTTCTACGTGCCACATAGTCAGATATTACAATGCACATCCAAATCCTAATCGGAAAAAAATTGACAGAAAAGGCACGCATTTGTTATTATGTTAGACGAAAAAATCAGTCGTCTAAATTTGAACACTCACGATATTTCATCATATTTGAGAGACAAAAATTACATAAATATACAAAAATGAAAAGCTAATCACAAATGGAAACACAAATAAAAAAACAAAAAACTTATGAGTGCAAAATATGGAAGCCAATATTGAAATAGTACAAAAAGCTAATAACTAAAAGTGATTAATCATAAAATAGGAAAAAAAACTCGCCTTAGATTGAAAGCCAATATTGATTAATAGAAGAACAACGACAATACGAAGTCTACAACAAAGAACGAAAAAAAATTATTAGTACATGTATATATTAAGAAAAACCTTTGCTCTTGTCGTCTAAAACTTTTGGTTCTAATTGCCTCCAACAAAGTTGCACTTATCTGTCATCATCATCATGTTTGCTTTTGTTGCAGACGGACAACCTATAGACAAAAGAATAATTCCAAAAAAACAAATGCATGTGGTAAGAATAAAAGTACAAAGATTGAAATATAGAAAAAGTTGATCATCAAATAAAAACACACACACACACATTTAATCGAAAGGTTTAGATAATAGCGGCAAAGAAGGAGAAATTTGAAGAAGAAAAGTGTATAAGAATTGATAAATAAAAAATAATATAAAATAACAAAAATGGAGAAAGGATACAATTTTTTGGAATCAATGCATTATTTATGGTTGACATTTGAATTGTTATCAATATAATCAATTCTAATCAATACACTTGTTTCTATGGTGATTGCATTTGAAAATTTGGATATGAGAAATCAAATCAAATCCATACCAAAACTTACCATATAAATGCCATATCAAAATATTTGAATTTGAATATTTTTAGACAGTCGCTACGTAATTGAATATCCAGATCATCGCAAACATTAAGGTACCCAATCAACGAGGATTATAATGTGCATTAATAATAATTCATTGAATCCCTCTTGTATTGACACGTCGCCTTTGCGATGTGTCATAGCCTGAAGAAGAGAATTTGCCTTGAGGGACATTTTACTTTTTATATTATATATATATATATATATATATATATATTATACTAGTAACTGAACTTGTGTAACGCACGGGAATAATTTTTATAAAAGTGAAAATTAGTTATATAGGTGCTTTTAATATCTAAAATATAGAAATAGTTAATTAAATTTAGAACAATAAGTGGTTGATAAGCGCATAACATAAAATTCTACGAAATAAACATAAAAAATGTCTATAATATAAATGTTTTAGAGAAAAATTAATATAATCAACTAATAAGAAAATTACAACATCAATTAATAAATAACGTAGAGATCGATCCTTGTATGGAAGTTAGTAACTACGGACAGATGTGAATGAGTACTTAATTTTACGTAAATAAATAATCATAGAAGATTTTGATATCTGATAAAGAGATTTAATGGTTTAATCAAATTTGAATGATTGATTTAATCTTTTTATTGGAATAACTGCCTAATTTTCTGGCAATTAAAAAGTACGGAATGAACCAAATTTTGAACCAAAAACAACTTAGTTAAGCCTTTGTGTTTTTATTGTTTGTATAAATACATTAAATAATATAAAATAAAAAAGGTTAAATAACAGTTTAAAAGTGAAAAGGATATATTGAATTATTCAAGACAAAAGCTTTTGGAGTGTCGACTTCATTAGAGGTAACTTCTACAAATTTTCAAAAACTTCTTTGTATACGACATTTTGTGTAACACCAGACACATTTTTATCTTCATCCAAAATTAGTATCTTCAACCCCTTCCTCGATCTGACTCTAGAAAGTGCAACATAAAGTTGTTCATGAGAGAAAACTGGTTTAGGAAGAAACAATCCAACATGAGATAAAGATTGTCCTTGACTTTTGTTTATTGTCATGGCAAAACAGAGGGATATAGGAAATTGTCTTCTTTGAAACTGGAAAGGCATTCCAATATCTGAATGTATTAGATTCATTCTTGGAATGTAAATCTTCTCTCCAATGTTTGTTCCAGAAACAACTGTAGCTCCAACAATATTCCTTCCCAGCTCATTGACGATTAGTCTGGTACCATTGCATAAACGTCCACTTGGATCAATATTTATGAGTAACATGATTGGAACTCCAATCTTAAAAACCAATATATGATTTGGAATTCCATATGTTTTGATATCGTTTAAAAATTCTGTCGTAAACCACTCACTCTGAAGTTCGGAATCTTCATCTGACTGGCAAGGTGAGTCAGAACTGAGATATTCCTTTTCGTCTCCTGGTATCAGGGAAAGAATGTAATTGTTGACCTTCTCAACTACTTCCGATGCGGGTGCCAATATTGATCTTTCTTGAAAGAAAGCTGCATTAGTTATATTATTCAACAAATCAGGATAAGAAAAGTTTACCAAGTGTAGCAAAGAATTGTCTATGTCTTCAATTAGAAGGTCGGATGGAACCTCTATTTCACATTCCTCATCATCTTTGCCATTAACAGAACAATCCCCTACTTTTAGAATCCATTCAGCAAACTCTTTTATTGCCCATTATCTTGTGCTGTTAAGGAAGTCTTCAATCTCATGTTTTGAGTCAGTTTTAACACTCTACAAAACTTCCACAAATAAGATGAGTTTATTGTAGAACCAATGATGTCCTGTTTGCAACCATTTCTAATAACCGGCAAAAATTGACAAAAGTCACTGCCTAGTACCACAACTTTCCCTCCAGATGGTTGTTCTAAGCTATTGGGATTTTTGTGTCTCATAATATCTCTCAAAGTCTTGTCAACAGCTTCAAAACAGAATTTGTTTAACTTTGGTGCTTCATCCCAAATAATCAATTTGGCATACTGGAGAAGTTCTGCCTTTTGACCACCCTGCCTTATGTTGCAATTAGACATTTCATTGATGACCAAGGGAATATTAAATTTAGAATGAGCGGTTCTTCCTCCTAGCAAATGTAACGATGCAATACCACTGGACGCTACGTTGAGGACTATGTTGCCTTCTGATCTAAGAGATGCCGAAAGAGTATTCCATATAAAAGTCTTTCTTGTTCCCCCATATCCATAAAGGAAAAAGAAACCTCCGGAATCTGTAGAAACTGCTTTCAAGATCTCTTCGTACACATTCCTTTGCTCTTCCGTCATTGACAAAAGTAATGATTAAGGTTGTTGTTTCAGTTGTTGTTTGTCATAGTTGAGTTCATCAGCAACAAATTTGTTACTATATTGATGAGTTTCATGCAATTGGGGAAATGGCAAAGAGGGAAAATCTTTAAGACTTCTTCCATTTAATTGGAGTAAGTTCTCTACTTCAATCAAACAAAGATTCTTAATTTCATCATCTTGCAAATGCAACGCTACATAAAAAGAAGATTAAATAAGATATTAACAATGGATTAAGAATTATGAATTAAGAATGAAATATATACAATTCAAAATTCAAAATGCAAAAAACAACAAAACCAAAACTCCATAGGCATGTAATATACCTGATTTCTATTAATGAATTTTATTAATTGATAAATGAATGAATCAAATTCGACTAATGAATAAATGATTGTAATTGTTTGTTAATGAATAAATGAAGAAACGAATAAGGAAGTTTAAAAAATTAAAGTAAGTGTCAAATATTTACTTATTGAGAATAATTATTGTTAAAGAATATAATTTTTTTAGTAATTGGAATCATTAAATTTTAATATAATATTGATCAAAATTAATTCGATAGAAAAATCATTGTCTGTTGTATTCCTAAATTATAGGAAGGAAGTGATTTATATAAATGAATCATATAATTTGGAAATGACAAACAACTTTAAGACACATTTACACCACTTTAAAAGTAGATGACCCAAAATTCTCATACAGTGATAAACAATTTTAAAATATGTAGAATGACTTTAAAATAACGGATATTTTTGAAACTTTAAAGTTACGAATTTGTGTTTAAAACATGATTGAATTGATCGATGGATTAAGAATTAACAATGAATTATACTAAATTCAAAAAACAACAGAACCAAAACTATTTAGCCATGAGTTGAAAAAATAAAAATACCTAAAATAAGTTAGACTATCAGGTTATAGATTTTAAATTAAATATACCTGGCATGTTTAGTGACCTTCTTCTTTGATATAGAATTCCATCTTATAGCAATGGCCATGTGTTGTTCCATACAACATCTGGTTTACTCACTGTATTTGCCAACAATAAAGTAACAAACAACCTTCTAAACTGTGGACCAGATGCTAATTCACCTGCTTCAGTAATGGCATCAATGAATTCTCTATCATCAGCCAATAAACCTAAGGCGTAACATGCATCTTCGAATGTGTCATAAGTAACACCATCAATTGTTCTTATACCTTCAAAACTTGTACACCCTTTACGTACAGTTAATACGATTCTCAAGTAAAAAAGTTCACCTGTACCAGGTGGTACATAATGAAGCCTGCCAATAGAATGACCCTATTTCCGTGGGTGCCACTTTCTTGTACTTGCATTATACACAAACTTATTTGGAAATTCTGAATAAGTTAGTTCCCTAGCTTCAGAGTATACCTAATTTACTTGCTGAAGTTGACACGGGCAAACACAAGAAGGGGGGTTTAATTGTGTTTGTAAATAATTTTTCTAAAACAACCTTTTAAAACTGTTTTTCTCACACGAGGATATATAAAACATATGCATACACTGAAAAACGAACTTTTGAGATTTAACAAAAGCAATATCAAAACCCCACAATCAGTATAAACAAATAAACCTATAAGAGTTTAAGGATAGAAGATTCACGCAGATGATTTTATCTTGGTTCACTCTTTTCCAACCAATAGGTACATCCAGTCCCTTCGACTTGAAGGTTTTATCCACTATTTCTCCAAATAGATTACAACCAAGTATTCAACACCTCTCCAGGCTACAAGTATTCTTTTCTTACCAAGCCTCTTCAGGCTCTAATTCTAACAAAGAGATTTGTTTGTTTTTTATCTTCTTAACTCACTATTTGTGAGGATATGAAAGTTTAAGATCTGTTGAATATTTTCACAATATTCAAACTAAAGAATACAGACTTTTGCTTTTCAAAGAATGAAAGAAATAAGAGCTTGTTCTCGCAAATATTGGATCGGCAAAAGTTGTTCTTCATCACTTGAGGTCCTCTATTTATAGTGACATTCTTCTTCACTTGTATTTCTTCAACGGTTATTTTGAATAGTCCCGTTTAGAGATAGCATTAAATGCATGATATCCATTGTGATTGATAGCTTGATTGTGACCCTTGTGAGATGTACTCTTGGTTATAACATTTGCACATAATAGAGGGTCATTGCTTCTGGGCAATATGTACCTTGAAAACTTTCTTTCCTCCTTTGTGTTTAATCCAGCTTTTTCCAGAAGTAAAGATGAATTCGTTCAAGTCACTTTTCATTTCCTCATTGTACTATTTTCTTTTTGTATTTCCTCGATGGTACTATGATTTTCTCAAAAGAAAACAAAGCATTAACCGGATAAAACAAATGGGAGGAACAAATATTCTATTGAAATAAATATCAATCATTTGGAATAACTTCAAGAGAACCGGATTGTATTTTTTCACTATAGAAGAACGTATAGGATATAGAAACCCGTCTACTCAAAATATTTGTCTACTTAGTTATTTGTGAGACTAAGTCTGTTCACTCCTTCATATTACTCGTCTACTGACGTGGCTTATCCTCTCGTCCATAAAGTCTTTGGACTTGCTATATCTCAGTGAGTAACTTTGAGCTCCGTCTAGTAACGTGGCAATTAGAGCTCGTCGACTTATTATTTTATTTTTCCGTCTATTTCATTCTATTAAAATTTTCCGTCCGCTGACGTGGTAAACTGAGCATGTCTACTTAGAAAATTTTAAGCCTCGTCTACTTAAACTCTTGTCTACTCAAATAAACAGAAAGTAATTTTACCAAACATTTTTTATCAGCTCGTCTGCATGATTGGACGTGAATTCTTTTTCTCAGTCCAAGCAGATATAAATAACTTTATACAAGATTTCTCATGACTTATATGATTCAAGTAATCCTGCAAAAAACTGAATAACATTGTTAGATCTCAACTAACACTTTGCGAAGAAAATTTAATCCTTTGTTAACATCAAAACTTAGATATTAATTAAATCCAAATCACTTTGGTTCCAACAATCTCCCCCTTTTTAATGATGACAAAAACTAATTAAATTTGAGTAGCAAAGTCTAAGAGAGCTTACAAAGCTCCCACTAAGACAAAGCATTCAAACTTTTAATCAGGAAAAGCATAAGACAGAAATTCAGAAGCACATGTATATAACTTATCAGATCAGTGCAACTACTTATCAGTTAAGTATAGTATCAGAGCTTTTAAAGTCTTTATCAACCATAAACAAGTTAAAAATATATCAAAACAAACAGTGTTAGAGCATTTGGATTTAAGATATATTAGATTGATAAACAAATCATAGCAAACAGTATCAGAGCAATCTAAATAGATATATTAGAGCAATATTTATATTAGCATAGCAAATCACGTCAAAGTATAAACATAAGGAAACACGCATATGCAGACAAGTATATACTTTTCAAAAACTGTCTTTTCATATTAAATTAAATTCTCTTTCCTTTCTCCCCCTTTTTTGTCATCAGACAAAAAGGTAAAGGGAGTGGACCATCATTGCCAGTAAGGAAACAACAAAATAAAAGCCTAAGAGGAGGGTGGGGGTGGAGGAGGAGGATTTGGATTTGGTGGAGGAGGAGGAATCTGAGTTGGTAGATTTTGACTCTGTTGGAATTGCAACATGATGTTCATCATCTGGTTCATCATGATGTTTGTTGGAACCAGGGCTTCAGCTAACTGCTCTTTCACTTGTTCTTTAACCTTACTCTCTACTCTTTCATCTATAATTCTGCCAATAATTTCTTCAAAGTTTGGAGGCAGTGAGAGTGAGGGTCTTGAGCTTTCAGCACTATCTTGAGCATATACTTGACTTGGAACAGTATCTAAAGCTTTGGAAGTCTGAGTTTGCTCTGTTGGATGAATGACAGTCAGAGCCAGTGGTTGAGAAGAGTGTTTCTCAGAAGTGCTTTGTCTTGGAATGGACTCAGCAACTTCTTCAATCTCAGCTACATGTTGAACCACTTCCACTTGAGGACCAGACCGCACTTCTTCAACTGCCATGTCCTCAATGATGATTTCTTCATCTGTGTGCTCTGATGGAGGAGAGGATGGAGGTGAAGTAGCATATTGCAGCACTGGTGGGGGCAACTCTTTTCCCCAACAGATAGGGTCTTCCTCAAATAAAGGACTTATGACAGGAATGCCAATGATGTCCTTATAGATGAGGAATCTACAATAAGCAAGGCCACACTTCCCTCTGACTTTAGGAATATATTTCTTCTCTTCAATAGTCAGTCCAGAGGAGGAAGCTTCCTGTGCACATGCCACCATGTGAGTCCTCCAGATGTCCACAACAACATCTTCTTGAACATCTTCAATTGGTTGGGCCAACCAGTAGTCAATCACATTTTGATCAGCGAGATTGATTGTTGCTGGTATAGGCTTCCTTACCGTAGTGGTTTTCTTCTTGACATTCCTTTTCAGCCCCAAAATCTCATCATTGTTCTGTTCCACCATTTCTTCCTTAACCTTCATCAGTTCCTCTGTCTTATCTATGGCAGCAGCAGCATAGGTGCTAAGATTCATATTAGCAATGTTCATTTTACCAAATTTAGCAGCAGACATTGGTTTTTCAATTAAGATCCTGGCTTTCTCTTCAGGAGTCCTTGCAGCAATCAATTCATGGATTCCTTGAGCTTTGAAGATTTTGGAAAGGAGATAGCAATAGGGGAATGCCGAAAGTTTCTTCTTGTTAATCACAGCATCCCTGAATCTTCCATACAAAATTCTGGGAAGATTGATCTTCGTCTCAGTGAAAAGATGGCATAGGCGGAACTTATGCAGAGCAGATAGGTTGTCCTTGGATCCAACCTTGTGGAGAACAACCTTGTTCAGTAGTTGATGAATGATGCGAATGATGTCCTTCATTTCAACAGCTTTCCATGAGTGATTCTTAACTGTGTCTTCTCTCATCAAGAAGACTTCAATCATTTCAGTGCCTCCCAGTTCAGTCTCCCATGACTTAGTAAATACCACTCCTTCCTGAGCGCAGAAGATGGCATCAGCAATAGTCTTCTCAGAGACTACTATCCTCTTTCCCAGCACAGTAGAGGAGAAGTCAGTATCAGTAACTTGAAGTCTCCTCCAAAAATCCCTTATCAAGTTCGGATAAATAGAGACTTTCTCAGCGAAGAGTCCTCCCCATCCAGCAGCGTTAATGTACTTGCTAATATCTAAATTATAGTCATGAAAAACTCCAAGGTTGAAGTGATGCTCAATAGCCATGTTGAGTTTGTCCACGTTGAAGGTTGAAGAAGAAGCCATTTTTTGGTGATATGAGAGCTAGGGTTTGAAAGCAAAGAGATAGAGAGCTCGAGAGTTCAAGGAAGTGTAAAGTTTTCTTAGAGGGAAGAAATTGCTTTTAAAAAGGTTTTAAATATCAAAGGTTTTTATTTTAGAAATAAATCAAAAAGAAAATATTTGACAAGACATGTCATTAAGGATAAAACGACGTTGGTATTTTGAAACTATAAAAAGGTCTTGATGGGATTGATGGAAGTTACTGACTCAGCAAAGATAATAAAGGATAAATTTGTTATTGAGACAAAATAAACGCAAGTAATAAATATATGTATAGACGGGTCCAAACAAGATGCAAACATACATAGACACAACATGAAGTGGACGCGACACACAAATACAATGGACGTGATATGCAATGGACGCGTATTTTAATCATACAATAGTCTTGAAATGCTTTAGACGCACATACATCAACAACAAAATTCTCAAGGCTGGACATCTTAATCAATCCACACATAGCATATTGAGATGCTTCCTAATAAAAATAAATATGTCCTCAGCAAGAGGTTTAGTAAAGATATCTGCCCATTGACGGTCAGTATCCACAAATTGTATATCAAGAACACCTTTTTGCACATAATCCCTAATGAAATGATGTTTAATTTCTATGTTCTTAGCTCTAGAATGCAATATTAGATTCTTAAAAAGATTTATTGTAGCAGTATTATCACACATAAGTGGAATACTACTTACAAACACATTGTAGTCCTCCAATTGATGTCTGATCCATATAAGTTGTGAGTAGCAACAAGCAGCTGAAATATACTCAGCTTCAGCAGTAGATAAAGCAATGATACTTTGTCTTTTACTTGACCATGAGACAAGATTAGCTCTAATGAAGTGACATCCTTCGGTGGTACTTTTTCTTTCAATTCTGTCTCCAACATAGTCAGCTTCACAGAAACCAACTAATCCGTAATCTTCATTTTACTTAAAACCCAAACACAGATTAGTAGTACCTTTTAAATATCTACATATTCTATTTACTGCTGATAAGTGAGATTCTCTAGGATCAGATTGAAATCGAGCACATAAGCATACACTGAACATAATGTCAGGCCTAGATGCAGTACGATATAAGAGAGATCCTATCATACCTCTATATACCTTTTGGTCTACCTTTTTCTCTTTATCATCTTTGTTTAGTATATACGTGGGGTGCATAGGGGTATTCATTGGTTTACAATCATCCATTTTGAACTTCTTCAGGAGTTCCTTTCTTTACTTCGTTTGATAGATGTACACCTCGTCCACAGTTTGTTTAACTTGAAGTCCAAGGAAGAATTTGAGTTCTCCCATCATGCTCATTTCAAATTCTTTTTGTATTAGCTTAGAAGATTCTTTGCATAGAGATTCATTAGTAGCACCAAATATAATATCATCAACATATATTTACACAATTATGGAATTAGACTTAAAGGACTTTCTAAACAAGGTTGTGTCAACCTTTCCTCTATTAAATCCATTTTCCATAAGAAAATAACTTAGTCTGTAATACCAAGCCCTAGGGGCTTGTTTAAGGCCGTATAAAGCTTTCTTAAACTTATATACATGTTCAGGATGAGTTTCACTCTCAAAACCTGGAGGTTGCATAACAAAAACTTCTTCATTAATAAAGCCATTAAGAAAAACACTTTTAACATCCATTTGAAAAAGCATAATACTATGATGTACAACAAATGAAAGTAAAATTCTAATTGCTTCTAATCTAGCAACAGGTGCAAAAGTTTCAGTGTAATCTATACCTTCTTCCTGAGAATAACATTGAGCAACAAGTCTTGCCTTGTTTCTCACCACCTTACCATTTTCATCAAGTTTGTTTCTTTAAACCCACTTTGTTCCTATAACTGATTTGTCCTTAGGCACAGGTACCAGAGTCCAAACTTCACTTCTTTCAAACTGATTAAGTTCTTCTTGCATAGCCAGAATCCAGCCATCGTCCAGCAGAGCCTCGTCTACAGTATTTGGTTCCAACTCAGAGACTAGTGCAGAATCATCTTGTTCTCTAAAGGTTGATCTGGTTTTTAGCTTGTCATTGGGGTTTCCAATGATCTGGTCTTGTGGATGATAATTCTTGAAGTACCAAGATCTCTGAACGGTATCATGTTGAGAAGTGGAGGTTTCTGGTTGTTGAGTGGGGTCGTCTACTTGATCATTGGCTTTTATCTTTGTTGTATCTCCTAGGATGTTTAGATCAAGATCTGCAAAAGCTTCATCTAACTCTGATAATTTCTTATCAGGCTGTTTGTCATCAAACTTGGCATGAATACTTCCCTATACTACCAGAGTTTTAGAATTGTAAACTCTATAGCCTTTTGAAGTTTCAGAATACCCTAATAGAATTCCATTATCTACTTTTGCATCAAACTTACCAAGTTGATCTTTAGTGTTTAGTATATAGCATTTACAACCAAAGGGATAAAAATATGAAATGTTGGGTTTTCGTCCTTTCCACAATTCATAAGGAGTCTTGTTCAAGATAGGTTTAATGTATATTCCCATTCTCGAATGTAGTAGGCGATAATGACTTGATCCGAAGTGTCTAGGGACAGAGTGATCATTGAGCATAGTCCTAGCCATCTCTTGAAAAGATATGTTCTTTCTCCCTACCATACCATTTTGCTGTGGTGTTCTTGGTATTGAAAAGTTGTGAAGAATACCACTTTCTTTACAGAACTTATGAAATAGCTCATTCTCAAACTCTCCCCCGTGGTCACTTCTTATTGAAGTGATACACATGCCTTTTTCATTCAGTACACGTTTGCAGAATATAGAGAAGACCTTGAAAGACTCATCCTTGTGAGCTAGGAACATAACCCATATCCATCTAGTGTAGTCGTCTACAATGACTAGACCATATTTATTACCACTGATAAGAGCAGTCCTTGTTGGACCAAAAAGATCAAGGTATAGCAACTCTAGTGGTCTTTTGGTACTATCAACAGTTTTAGATTCAAAAGAACCCTTGACTTGTTTTCCCTTTTGACATGCATCACAGAGAGCATCAGATTTGTACTTGAGGTTTGGTAGCCCTCTCACGAGGTTATGCTTATTTAGCTTTGAAATTAACTTCAAGCTTGCATGACTGTCGCGACCGTCCCGTCTGGGAGCTGCGAAAAAGGGATATGAAAAGTCAGAGGAGTCGCCACTAAGATTTTTATTGGGAAAATCTTAGAAAAGCCCAATTATTTAAAGGTAAACTGGTCTTTTAAAAAAGAGAGATATGAGTCCGGGAGTCGGTTACGAGTAGGGAAGGTATTAGCACCCCACATCGCCCGTGAAAAAAACGGTACCTCAAGTTAATTGTGCAAAAAACATTTTAATAACCTTTTAAATGTGTATTTTACCCCGAAAATTATTTACAAGAAAGAATTATTTTAAATTTTAATTTTTGACTTTTATTAAATTTTTTATATTTTTAACTTTATGGTTTATAAAAACTAAATGAGGTTGAACATGGCACATGAGTCCACAGGGCAACCTCAAATCTAAGGGATTAAACATGGCACCGTGTCCATAGAGCATCCCTGGAAAGAGAAAAGTTTAATTATTTTGATTAATTATTTTAACATAAAAAGGGGATGCAAAAAAAGGAAAATTAATTAAATGAGGTTGAACGTGGCACATGAGTCCACAGGGCAACCTCAAATCTAAGGGACTGAACATGGCACCGTGTCCATAGAGCATCCCTAAAAATAGAAAAGTTTAATTTTTTGATTAATTATTTTAACATAAAAAGGAGATACAAAAAAGGGAAAATTTAGTTTTGGCCTGACAAGATGATTTATCTTGCTCCTACGTATTCCCGAGAGCGATGGGAAACTCAAAGCCACGTAGTTCTTTTAAAAAAGTTTGATTGATTGGTTGATTTTAATTTTTGATAAAAATATTTGATTTTGTTTTGATTTTATTTTAAAAAAAGATTTTATTTCAGAATAAATTCACTTTTGCACAGAGTCCAAGATAGCAGAGCTATACGATGAACCCTTACAATTCATACAACACTTGAGGATGAAAAATCATACATCAATATTGTAGATTGTTACGTGAACTCAAAATATTCTCTCTCTTTTTTTTAACTTTTTTTTTTTTTTGTTTCTGAAACCCTTAACCCTTAACTTTATTTTATACAAAAAATCTAACGTAACATAGGAGGCAAAAGCTACTGTGAAAGTAAAGATTTTGATGGTAGGTCATTTAATGCTACTGGAGCCTTGCCTACCCCCACAGACACTGTCCCCAGCTAAGATGGTCAAATGATACTTCACCTACCATTAGAACAAACCTTACCAGAGAACTCAATCTTCTTTCACTGTTGGCACATTACTTGGTGAGTCCTCTCCTCTCTTCCTTCTTTCAAATGCCGTACGGACATCGGAGAGAGCAGCGACTGGGAGTGGTAGCAGCGCCAGATCTGTGTCTGGACTCGTGGTGGCGTCGTGGCGGCGGCCGGAATGGCGGTGATGGAGAGGCCTCTGGTGGATGCAGCGGCGGAGGCGCACTGCGTACAGATAAGGACAGCAGCGCGGTGATCTTCCCCAGTCTAGCGGCGAGCGGCACGACGAGCTGCGTTCCTAGGGCGACGCGATGGTCGAAGGTCCTCCCCTGTGGTGGTGCACGGCTGGTGTGATGAGAAGGAGGAAGAAGGGTTGCAGTTAGGAGGAAGATGGAGATGGGTTCTGGGTAAGAGAAGTGAAGCAGAGAAAAAGAGAAAGAAAGAGAAAAAGAAAAGAGAAAGGTATTTTCGTTTGTTATTTTCTGATTTTTTGTGTTTTGTTGTTGTTGGCTTGGTTGAAGAAGATGAAGGATGGGAGGAAGGAGATGATGCAGGCGGGAAGATGGAGAAACAGGGAATGTCCCTTTTGCTTTTTTTTTCCTTTCTGTCCCCCCCCCCCCCCCCTTGTTGTTTCTGTTGCGTCCTTTTTATAGAAGAAGATGAACTCTTCTCAATGTCATTGGGACCTTGTAAGCTTGAGTGTTGCAGAGGTTACCATGCTCAGGTCCCTTTCAATTCCATTTATGTTTCTTCTTCCTCTGATCTAGGCAAATGCTTTTCTCCAAGCTCTGAAAATTAACTAAAAATGGAGATTGATTACTTGAGCTTTGGGGGGAGATTTGGACAGTTGCACTGGCCCTTGAGCAGCCCCCATCTGAGTGTTGCTTCATTCAAGAAGGTTTTGGAGCATGTTGGTTAGAAAATAAAACTGACGGGGAAAGACCATAGTGGAGATTGTGTTTGTTGGGAAGGAAAAATGGAAAAAGATATCTGACAGATTCTATCTATTTATTTATTTATTTTATTTTTATTATTATTATTTTTTAACCAGAAACCAGATGTATTGATTTGTTTAAGTTAGCTTGTTAAAAGGAACCGGACAAAATTAGGTGTTCACAGCTGCCCCTCTTTACTTGTTTCTTAGTAGATACTAGGTGTAATCGTAGTTAACCGATTATCGTTATAAGAAACTAGTAAAGACAAGAACTCCAATTTTTGTCCGGGGTACACTGACAAGCAAAGGACCTGTGTCTACAAACCGATTTCCTGTAAAGAACCCGCGGGTTTGATTGTCCACTGAGATTTACACATAAAAGCTTGCGGGGTGGATTGCTCGTCATAAGCTCGAACAAAAGATAAAGAGCTTACGGGGTGGATTGCCCTTCAGAAGCTCGAACAGAGAGATAAAAAAAGCATACAGGGTGGATTGCCCGTCAGAAGCCCGAATAGCAAGGTAAAAGAGCTTACGGGGTGGATTACCCGTCAGAAGCTCGAACAGAAAGATAAAGAGCTTGCGGGTGGATTGCCCGTCAGAAGCATGAGCAGAAAGACAAATGAGCCTACGGGGTGGATTGCCCGTCTGAAACTCGAACTGAAAGATAAGAGAGCTTACGGGGTGGATTACCCGTCAGAAACTCGAACTAAAAGATAAAAGAGCTTACGGGGTGGATTGCCCGTCAGAAGCTCGAACTAAAAGATAAAAGAGCCTGCAGGGTGGATTGCCCATTAGAAGCTCAAATTGAAAGATAAAAGAGCTTACGGGGTGGATTGCCCGTCAGAAGCTTGAGCATAAAGACAAATGAGCCTACGAGGTGGATTTCCCGTCTGAAACTCGAACTAAAAGATAAGAGAGCTTACGGGGTGGATTGCCCGTCAGAAACTCGAACTGAAGGATAAAAGAGCCTACGGGGTGGATTGCCCGTCGGAAGCTCGAACTGAAAGATAAAAGAGCCTACGGGGTGGATTGCCCGTCAGAAGCTCGAATTGAAAGATAAAAGAGCTTACGGGGTGGATTACCCGTCAGAAGCTCGAACTGAAAGATAAAAACTTGTGTGGTCCTTTGCCTATAGGAGCCAATAAAGGTACAGCTTATGAGCCCTCTGCCCATTAAAGCTAAACAAAAACAAACACGAAGCTCATGAAGTCCTATGCCTACTGAAGCTAATAAAGATGCAGCTTATGTGCCCTGTGCCCGTCGAAGCTGAACAAAAACATAACGAAGCTTATGAGGCCTTGTGCCTGCTAAAACTAAAGGTAACAAAAACAATGCTTATGGGTCCTATGCCCATTAAAACAAAAGAAAGCTTAGAGACCCTATGTCCGCTAAAGCTAACGACAACAAAGCTTATGGGCCCTATGCCCAGTAAAAACAAACGAAAGCTTAGAGACCCTATGTCCGCTAAAGCTAACAAAAACAACGCTTATGGGCCCTATACCCATTAAAACAAGAGAAAGCTTAAAGACCCTATGTCCGCTAAAGCTGACAAAAACAATGCCCTATTCCCATTAAAACAAGAGAAAGCTTAAAGACCCTATGTCCGCTAAAGCTAACAAAACAAAGCTTATGGGCCCTATGCCCATTAAAACGGACGAAAGCTTAGGGACCCTATGTCTGCTAAAGCTAACAAAGACATGACTTTTGGGGCCCTATGCCTGCTAAAGTCAAACTACAACAAAACAAAGCTTTAAAAGGCCCTGATGCCTGCTAAAGCTAACAAGACATGACTTTTGGGGCCTTGTGCCAGCGAAAGCTGAACAAATGCACTGCAAAGATGTTGACTTTGTTGATGCATGAAATGATAAGACAATGTATGATATGAGAGATGATTTTTTTATGATTGGTGAAAACTGTGATAATTTTTTTTTTAAAATGATGCTTGAGATGCTTTTTATGATCCTGATTATGATGCATGAGATGTTTTTATCATTTATGAAAACTCTAATTTTATTTTATTTTTTATTTTTATTTTTTTGCGAAAAGCTCTTTGATCATTGGCTCCTTAGAGTCCTGATTGCAGCCGAGATTGGGGATGAGCTAGAGGAAGACACCTTGATCTTAATTATCACTAACTTGCTCACTGATGTTTAGCTTCTTGGCTGAGATATGCTTCTTCGTAATGATTACCCAATGGATGAAATTATCTGATCAACCTTCAAGGATGTGACTTGCCACAGTCGTCATGTATTGGGAGCCTTTCATGACTTGTCCTCTTAAACTGCCCCAATTTGTTATTTTGAGGAGACTTCATGTGATTTATTCGTATTTGATCCTAATTTTTGCGTAGGTTGCTTTTTGCTAGTTTTCAACCTACCGGGCCGCTCTAACTTTTGCCTAGACTTCCTTTTCAGGTTTTCAGTCTAGCGAGCCATTTTTCTTTCTATTTTTTTTTTCTTTCGATTTTTTTTCGAGATGTGGACAATTTTTACCACCCTTATCCGTGAGGATCAAAGCTTCTTGCTTGATTGTCGACTGAGATACCACTTTCCCCTTGTATCAAGAATTCTTCCGGCCAGAGTTGGTCATCAAAGAATTACCATAAATGGTTAAATTGTATCATCGAACTCATGTTTACCTTACCTGAAGCATCATGTAACAAACATGCATGGATTCAAAAGTATGATAGGAAATGACATTATTACCTGAACAGCCTCTCAATTGGTATTAGAAGTTTGACAACTCAAATAGTATTCAAAAGAACAGAAATGAAGCAAGATGCACAAGAGGTGATATGAAGATCAGAAGGGCATTGCCCCAGTTTGGATTGATTTGATCATGGCGATTGTCTCGATATTCATAAGAACAAAATTGCCCCAGAGTAGTTTACTTGAGGATGAAGTGCCCCAATGTAGGGTTCCCAGAATGAAACTGCCCCAATGTAGGGCACTCGATATGGAAAACTTGAGAATGATGTTGCCCCGGTGTAGGGCATCCAATAATGGAGATGCTCTAGAATAAGGCCCTTGAAAGCAAAGTTTTTCCCCATGTAGATCTTGCCCAAGCTTTTGCCTAGACTGCCTATGAGGGTTTTCAGCCTAACAGGCTTTCTTTTTTCTTTTTTCATTCTTTTTTTGGATTTTTTATAAGAGGAGCAATCAATTAAAAACTATAAGAGCACAAACTTTTTGTCTCAAAATGAAGTTGATGAAAAAGTAGCAATCATTCATTGATCAGAGTGGACTTTTTGAGGCTTGTAACGTGGCTAATGGTTGGGGGTCATGAAAAAAGGATATAAGGCTCAAACAAATGTTTTAAGGTTGAATAGGATCAAAGATCCATGTTCTTTTTCGAATTTTTGAGAACATTTACTTTCTTCTAACTTTCCCTTTTTTTTCCTGTTTTACATGAGTTTTTTTTTATCCTCCTTCTTTCTCTTCTTTTTATTCTTATTCTTTTTTTAATTTTTTTTTCTTCAATGTTATGCTTCATGATCACCATTTCCTTCTTGCTTGCCCCTTGTTTAGTGGTGATCCTTGTCCAAGGTTCTTTGAAGAAAATTTTCAGGCTCAAAAGGGGTAACAAGGGATAATGATGATATTTTGCTAAGGGTTGAGAAAAAATGGCCAATCTTCATTTCAAATCATGATTGTTTATTTTTTTTAAACTTTATTTTAGAGACAAAGATGGGACTCACCAAGTTTTTATTTATTTGCTCCATTTTTATTTTTATTTTTATTTTTTTTGAAAAGGTATGAGCACATGTGGGCTTTATTGTTGTCCACAAAGAACTTTCAAGAAAGTGGGCCTTATTAACCAAACCAAAAAATGTACTTGGGGAAGAAAAAAAAAGGAATATGATATATGAGGATGACGAGAGAAACATTATGGTGGGGATGGAGATGTAAGGAAAGGATGAGACAATGTACGCATGCAAATTCATTACATTAATGCTTCAAGAAAGTGAACATGGTTCAATTATCTCATGATAGAATACAACATAACCATTGTGTCATGGTAAATCCCTGATAAACAAATCTAGCCTTGGTTGCTTAGAAATTCTCAAGATGGGGATCACAAAGTATTGGCTCTTTTCAATCACTAGGATTGAATCTCTGATCATGTTAGCATAGCCTTCATCTTGAACTCTCCATAGTTGATTGGGACTGTCCTTATCATGATTTCTTTCTTCCTCGGTCAGGGCCTTATTATCCCGAATTTGCATTGTAACATCCCTGGCTGCTCTATGGATTGACGACTGTCCCCACAGACCAACACGGGTCTTTTCAGTGTGCTTTGTCCTCACTCACACGCTTCCCAAGAAAACTTCCCAGGAGGTCACCCATCCCAGAATTGCTCCAAGTCAAGCACGCTTAACTGTGGAGTTCTTAATTGATGGGCTCCCGAAAAGAAGATGGATCTTGTTTGTACAGGTAGTACCAATCAATTCATATAAGCCTTCCTCAACTGTATAGTTCCATACCTACACATTCTCAGGATCCCTCTCATTCAGGTGTGTAATCGGTTCATTCATGTCTCCCTCCGCCTAAAAGCCTGCAAGGAGCCGCTCCTTGTCTGTGCCTTCTTGCACCGGCGACCACTCCCCGCCCTCGTCGGCACCCGGGTGTTACATGCCCACCAGCTTCCGCTTGGTTCGTCCTCGAACCACACCGTACTGGGAGAGGTACCGCTCTGATACCATTTGTAGCATCCCTGGCTGCTCTATGGATTGACGACTATCCCCACAGACCAACACGGGTCTTTTCAGTGTGCTTTGTCCTCACTCACACGCTTCCCGAGAAAACTTCCCAGGAGGTCACCCATCCCATAATTGCTCCAAGTCAAGCACGCTTAACTGTGGAGTTCTTAAGTGATGGGCTCCCGAAAAGAAGATGCATCTTGTTTGTATAGGTAGTACCAATCAATTCATATAATCCTTCCTCAACTGTATAGTCCCATACCTACACAGTCTCAGGATCCCTCTCATTCGGGTGTGTAATCGGTTCATTCATGTCTCCCTCCGCCTAGAAGCCTGCCAGGAGCCGCTCCTTGTCCGTGCCTTCTTGCACCGGCGACCACTCCCCGCCCTCGTCGGCACCCGGGTGTTACATGCATGATTTTCCAAAGATCACTCCATAAGAGCGTGAATATGTGCTACCTGACTCCAGTAGGACTATATAAAATCCTTCACATTGACATCCAAACATCCATGATTAGGCAAAAGGCCGTGCCTACATTTTTCGGTTACTTGAGCAAATATTGTCTCCAGTTCCACCTCATGATCCAAGGTTTAGTTGACATTCTTTTTTATTGAAAGTGCAGTGGTTTACTTTTCTCCAAGAAAGGAGCATAATGCATGAAATGCATGGAATGAATTATTTTTAATAAATGTTCAACTTAAAAAGAAATGAGTATATGAGATGCATAAAAAAAGAAATTTTTTTTTGAGCCAAGTACTAATGCGTGAGATGCATGAAATTAATTCTTTATGTTATTATTATTATTTTTTAACTAGAGAATTGTATGAAAAAAGAGTTTTTTTTATAACAATGGCAATGCATGTGTTTTTTTTTAATGTATGAGATGAATGGTTTGTTTTTATAATGACCCAAAGAGGTATGAAATGCATGTAATGGTTTATTCTTTTTCAAATTTTCTTGAGAGATGTATAAAAAAAATGAGATGAATGAATTTTTATTTTTTATTTCTTTTTTTATCCAAGAGGTTAATGAAATTGATGCATAAGATGTGTTCCGTCCAAATATCTCGGATATGAGATACTCAGCTGAACGAGGATTAGTGGGGTTTTTTGGATTGTGCTTGACAGAATGTGGATTATGCTCCTACGTATCCAAAAGGGAATCAAAGCAAACGTAGTTCTGAATGAGGGGTAAGCCCCCTATTTATAGTGATCTCTCAGGATCAAGCTCCGAAATAAGCGGAGGAATATTTGGATCAGATCGCGATCATGGGGAGAAATATCCGGAGCCTGATTGTCCGGAGTGACATTATGGCTAGCGAGATATTCGGCCCAGTTAGCTGCGGATGGATAGCTTGGGGCCGAGGTACCTTCGTGCGTGGCCTGTCATAGAAAGGGGGCCGAGTAGTTATCCTCGGGTGTCAGGTGTGCTGACATGTCCTCGGCTTCGGAGGAGTTTGGGCCAAGGCCCATTCGTGGGGGTAAGCTCGGTTGGTCCAGTGTATAGACGAGTTCTCGGTCTTACATTCTCGGCCAGTACACAAGCCCCCCGAGCTCCGAGCTTGAATAAGCGAAGGAGCTGATACGTATGAAACCGAGCTTATTTTTCGGCTATGCAGTTATCCACATTCTCAGCTGTCGTTTCAATCAAGTCTTCTCTCTCTGTCAGAGAAAGCAATTATTCCCCTATTACTTCTCCGGCACGCCATAGACAAGAAACCCTAGAGTTCCGCGCCCATTTAATGGGGGGGAAAATCAAAAGTCGCGTCGGGACAATCAAAAGTCGCGCCCTTTTTGGGCCCGACGGACAATGGGCTTCCAATCGCAGGCTATAAATATCTCCTCTGGCGCCAACTCCCTCCTACTTTGCTTAACCTTCTTTGCCATTCACCCTCGTCTTCCAAGTTTCTGCCATTGTCTCTCTGCTTGTCATCCTCCAGGTACGCTCCGTCTCTTCCTTTCCTTCGTGTTTCTAAGCTCTATTTCTGGTTTCCAGATATGAGTTCATCTGTGTCTTCTGAGTCGAATACTTCGCCTCTGGTTGAGCGCGAAGTTTCCCCAATTGGGGGATCCCTTTCTATTTCTTCTGTTCCTTCACGGGAACTGAGCATCGGGGAGGCGGAACCGTCCTCCTCCGGGTCATCTTCGACTGACTCAGATTCTTCCGAGTCTGATTTTCCTAGGTCTGGTTCTCCCCCTCCCAGAGTGTCCAAACCCGCCGCTCGCAAACAACGCCTTAGGGTTCCAAAAGACCCTATTCCTGATATTACCCTTCCCGGGTATACCTGGGTTAAAGGGGAGGTTGGAACCTTTTTTTCTGACTACCAAACTCCTGATTCAATTGTTCAACTTCGGTCCCATATCAATATCTCGGCCTCCGGAGACGAGTCCGAGTTTATTTGTTCTCCGTGCTCGAGCACCGAGTGTGTCTTTCTAAGGGCTCGTCCTTCCGAGTCCCCCTTTACATATATGTATAAAACACTTTTTGAAAAACTGCATGTGTCTCTTCCTTTTTCTGAGTTTGAGTGCGACGTTCTGAGAACCATGAACGTCGCACCTACTCAGCTTCACCCTAACAGCTGGACTTTTATGAAAGCCTTTCAGATTCTATGTAAATACATAAGGATAGAGCCCACCACTCCAAAATTTTTGTACTTTTATCAAACCAGATTTGGCGAGAAAAAGGGATGGGTATCCCTTAATGGGTTGAACCGAAGAGGTCTTCTTAGTTTATACGCATCGTCGTATAAAGACTTCAAGGTTGGCTTCTTCCGAGTTCGCCCTTCGAGTTCTCATACCTCCCACTTTTTTGACGAGAATAAATATGCCAAGTTTCCTTTATACTGGCAATCCTCTCCCACAAAATTCGTCGGCTTCGAGTATCATTCCCTGCCAGTCGAGGATAGGCGGGATATAGATGTACTAGAAAATCTTTCTCGGCCCCTCCATTGTGCACGCCTTCTGAAACTCCCCTTCTCCTCCACCCCAAGGTCCGACCTTAAAAGTAAGTGCTCGGCTTTTTAGTTTCTTAAGTACTTTCTGCATGTGTTGTTATACTAACAACTCTTTCTTTTTGACAGTCATCATGGGAAAATTCGACTTTTCAAAGCTTGTCAAGGCTGGTGTTGGCAAAGAGGGTCAGGGTCCCTCTTCAACCGAGAAGAAGCAGAAAAGACCTCCTCCCTCCAAGGCTTCTGCGAAGGGGGCTTTGTCACCCGCCCCTCAAAAAAGGAAGAGGGCAGAGGTTGAAGTGGTCGCCAAAGATTCTCCCCTTCCTGGCCCAAGCTCCCCTCGCCCTACTACTCAGGGGACGCAAATCGCGGGGCGAGAACAGCCACTTTCTACCCCCCTCGAGCCAAAATGGTACAACACCACCCTGAAGGCAGGGACTTCATCTCTCTGGGGTGAAGACTTCAACCCCTCCTCCTCTTTCGACTCGAGCCTCTTAAAAGCCGCTGATCTTCGGTTTATCAAGCAGCAGGGGGCCCGATCCAGCATGGAGGCCCTCTCGGTCTACTGCCTTCGCGCTGCAGCTTTGGCTCGTTTCTGTAGCCGAGAGGTGACGGAGACCGAGAGGAAGTCTCAACAATTGGAGTCTGAGTTTGCTGCTATCGAGAGGTTGAAGGGGGATCTTTCCCGGATTTCCTCCGAGAATGAACGCCTGACTACCACCATTGCTGACATTAATACTCGGAACTCCGAGCTGGATTCTCGGGCAAAATCAGCCGAGGAAGGCAGAGTTCGAGTTGAAGAAGACAAGGCTCGTGCCGAAGAAAAGCTCAAAGAGGCTCAGGCTGAGATTGATCGGCTCAAGGCTGCCTTGGAGGCTGAGATCCAGGCTAAGATGCTGCTCGAGGAGGACGTAAAGGAGGCCACCAGCTGCATTGTCATCGAGCACCGGAAAGGTTTTGACAAAGCCATTGCCCAAGCTGAGGTTCTGGTTCCCGGCATCGACCTTTCGGGGGCCGATGTGAACATGGAGGTGGTGAATGGGGAACTTGTTCCCATTATTCCTGAGGGGGGGAAGAGGTGGACGTGGTGGGGGCTCTCCCGACGGTCACATAGAGGCCGAGGAAAGCCATAGGGGAGGAGTAGCATTGCAGTTTTTGTTTGTTTTTTGTCCATCGTTTGTACTGGGCTCATGCCCTTGTAACCTGACATTACTTGAATGAATATCATTATCATTTTGCTGATTCTTTGTTGTGACTGGCTTGTTGATAGAATATTCGGCTAAGGCCGAAATACTCTACCGTCCAAAATGGATTCGGTGGTCGCGTTACACGAAAAACACGTGTTTTACGTTTTGCGTTGTCATGCATTAAATGCTTTGGAAACCAGAATGGGTTCACGCAATCGCTGCCTTTTGCTTAGTTTCGAGGTTTGTTTTCCCAACAAACTCTCACGCATGTTACTTCCTTCCTTGCTTATAAATAGGGCCCTTCTGCTGCCTCACTTGTTCATTCCTCATCCTTTTGCATCAGCCAAGTTTGTTTCTTACTTCTCCTCCATCCGAGTAGTTCTATGCTAGTGTCGGGGGTTTACGCTCCCCTCTCCCAGTTAACATCCTTTTTTGGGTTTCACATCCGCCAAAAAGGATGTAAGTGGGAGACGGGATCCAGAATTCCTTGATCCTTCAAGAAGGATGTTAACTGGGAGAATAATAATCTTCGGGAGTCGAGAAAGGGGTAGAGGCCGTCTACTCCCTGAGTTGGCCGAGCACCTCATCATCCAGCTTTCTCAGGGGGAAGTGACTACAGCCTCCCTTAAGAGAAAGTGGTGGCGCTTGATTAGGGGGATTGGGGGCCGTCCGGAGTTGCTCCTGCTCTGACTGGGGGGACTACTGTCCCGCCGTGCGGCCCTTATTTTCAATTTCGGCTTTCGACTACATAGTAGTGCTTGGTCCCTTGAATGTACTTTTCTAAGAGTCAAACTCGGATTTATTTTTGCGCATTGTACTTGGTTTCCTTGAATGTACTTTTCTAGAATCAAACTCGGCTTTATTTTTGCCTTGCGCATTGTACTCGGTTTCCTTAATAAAATAATGGCTCGTACTCAGCTTTTCCGAATTTTGTTCTTTGCTCTTATTCGGCTAATTTTGCGGCTTAAATTCAACGTCTATAACTTAATAATAACTCGGATTCGGCTAGTAAGATCGTGCTTGACCTTTATACTTAACTTTATGGCTCGTACTCGGCCACCAGGCTCAAACTTGGCCTTTAGAATGAAATTGGCTCGGACTCAGTCACCAGGCTCAAACTTGGCCTTTAGAAGATAACCGGCTCGAACTCGGCCGTTAGGCTCAAACTTGGCCTAGGCTCAAACTTGGCCTTTGGAATTTAACGGCTCGGACTCGGCCGCCGGGCTCAAACTTGGCCCCTTTGACTGGCTCGAACTCGGCCATTGGCTCGTACTCGGCCACCAGGCTCAAACTTGGCCTTTGGAATTTAACGGCTCGGACTCGGCCGCCGGGCTCAAACTTGGCCCCTTTGACTGGCTCGAACTCGGCCATTGGCTCGTACTCGGCCGCCAGGCTCAAACTTGGCCTTTGGATTTTAACGGCNCGGACTCGGCCGCGGGCTCAAACTTGGCCCTTTGACTCGGCTCGAACTCGGCCATTGGCTCAGTACTCGGCCGCCCGGCTCAAACTTGGCCTTTGGAATTTAACGGCTCGGACTCGGCCGCCGGGCTCAAACTTGGCCGTTGGAATTTAACGGCTCGGACTCGGCCGCCGGGCTCAAACTTGGCCCCTTTGACTGGTTCGAACTCGGCCATTGGCTCGTACTCGGCCACCAGGCTCAAACTTGGCCTTTGGACTTTATCGCCTCCGACTCGGCCGCCGGCCACTAACTTGCACGCGTTGACTGGCTCGAACTCGGCCATTGGCTCGTACTCGGCCACCAGGCTCAAACTTGGCCTTTGGAATTTAACGGCTCGGACTCGGCCGCCGGGCTCAAACTTGGCCCCTTTGACTGGCTAGTACTCGGCCAAAAGCTAGTACTCGGCAACAAGACGCAAACTTGGCCTTTGGAAGTTAACGGCTCGGACTCGGCCGCCGGGCTCAAACTTGGCCCCTTTGACTGGCTCGAACTCGGCCATTGGCTCGTACTCGGCCACCAGGCTCAAACTTGGCCTTTGGAATTTAACGGCTCGGACTCGGTCGCCGGGCTCAAACTTGGCCCCTTTGACTGGCTTGTACTCGGCCACCAGGCTCAAACTTGGCCTTTGGAATTTAACGGCTCGGACTCGGCCGCCGGGCTCAAACTTGGCCCCTTTGACTGGCTCGAACTCGGTCATTGGCTCGTACTCGGCCACCAGAATAAGATGCCTGCAAAATAAATACTTCGGCAAAGCAAGAGAAAATAAAACCATATTCATAATAAATTTTGCTACTGATGAAGTATACTGGCATTTGGGATTTCTCTACCTCCTGTACGATGACTGCGCTGATAGCATTCTCGGAGGCTGACAGATACAGATACAATTCCTTCCCAGGGATGGGTCTTGTTAATATCGGCGGGGAGGACAGAAAGTCTTTGAAGTCGACAAAGGCCTTCTCGCAGTCCTCGGTCCACTTGAAGGTTTGGGGCTTCTTCAGCAGTTTGGAGAAAGGCCGAGCTTTCTCTGCGGATTTGGGTAGGAACCGAGATAATGACGCAAGCCGTCCTGCCAATCTTTGTACTTCTTTAACGTTCTGCGGGCTTCTCATCTCAATTACGGCCCGGCACTTATCGGGATTGGCTTCAATTCCCCGGTGGGTAAGCATAAAGCCGAAGAATTTACCCCCCTGGACACCGAAAACACACTTCTCCGGGTTGAGCCTCATGTTGTACCTTCTCAACTGCTGAAATATTTCTTCCAGATCTATAGGGTGGTGGCTGGGGTTATCGGATTTCACCACCATGTCATCCACATATACTTCCATGGTTCTGCCAATTTGCTTCTCAAATACCCGGTCCATAAGTCTCTGGTACGTAGCTCCCGCATTCTTCACCCCAAACGGCATTACTCAGAGCGATAATTTGACCCCTCAGTAATGAAAGCTGTTTTGTCCTCATCCGGGGGGTACATTCGAATTTGGTTGTACCCGGAGTATGCATCCAAGAAGCTTAGAATTCTGTATCCGGAAGCCCCGTCAACCAGTCTGTCAATACTCGGCAAGGGATAAGAGTCTTTTGGGCATGCTCTGTTCAGATCCGTGTAATCAGTGCACATGCGCCACTTGCCGTTTGCTTTCTTGACGAGAACGACGTTGGCCAGCCATGTGGTGTATTCTACTTCTCGGATGAAGTTGGCCTTGACCAACTTCGCTGTCTCCTCTTCCACTACTTTTCTCCTCTCTTCACCTAATCTCCTTTTTCTCTGGGCCACTGGCTTCGCCTCGGGACAGATTGCCAATTTATGGCATAAAAAGTTGGGATCAATTCCCGGCATGTCAGATGTGGTCCAGGCGAATAGATCGGCATTTCTGCGCAGCACTTGCTTTATTTCTTCTTTCAGAGTAGGCTCAAGGTGACCACCGAGTTTAGTGCACTGTTCAGGCTGCGCGCCGAGTTGGAACTTCTCTAGCTCCTCAATAGGTTGTGGACGTTGTTCCTGCACGTCCATCCTGGGATCCAGCTCAACGGAGTTTACTGAATTCACCGCCTTGTCCTTCCCCCTGTCTAGGGTTTCTACCGGTGCGGGTTTAAGTTTGCTCACCCGCAAACTATCAGCATAGCACTGTCTTGCCATCCTCTGATCTGCTCGGACAGCCACTATATCCCCCGAGCTGGAGGGGAACTTCATCGTGAGGTGGGGAGTAGAGACCACAGCCCCTAACTCGTTCAAGGACGGTCTTCCGATCAGGATATTATACGATGTAACAGCATTAACTAGCACATACCTGACCATGATGGTTTTAGAAGCTCTGCCATCGCCAAAAGTGGTCAAGAGGTCAATATATCCCCGAGTATCAACCTGCTCCCCTGCGAAGCCAACGAGTTTACTGTCGTACGGCTGAATTGATTTCTCCGGGATCCCGAGCTTCTGAAACGTTGAGTAATACAATATATCCGCGGAGCTCCCCTGATCGACGAGGGTTCTTTTGACCGAGAAGTTGGCCAACTGTATGCTGATCACCATGGGGTCATCCCGATTGGGATCTACTCCCACAAAATCTTCATCAGAAAAGATAATAGGGGGGGAACTTCGGGGAGGCTTGCCAGATACCGAGTTGACAGCTCGGATGGCCCGCAGATGTCTTCTCCGAGCTGAACTTGTTGTGCCTCCCCCTGCGAACCCTCCTGAGATGGTGTTTATCACCCCCCGGATGACATTATCCTCTTCCCGTCTTTCATTCTGCCTTTCTCTGGTCTCTGCTCTCTCATCATTCCGTCGATCGCCGCCCCTCCTCAGGCTTGGTCACCCTCTCTCCTTCTCGTTTCCACCGCCTCTCTCACTGTGGTTGTTTTTTCTTCGGACAAAGTTGTTGAGGTGGCCAGCCTGGACCAGTTCTTCAATTTTATCCCGTAGGACCCAAGCACTCCTCGGTGGTATGGCCATAGTTGCGGTGATACCGACAATGCTTCAGCGATCCGCGTTTGGGGGTGTGGCCACGGTTTGGGAGCTGCGAAGCTCACAACAGACGCTTCCTCGAACACCCGAGCCCGTTTTGTATTGAGGGTAGTATAATGATCATACTTCGGTCCCCTCTGGAAATGCTCTCGGCCGGGCCTTTCAATCTCGGCTTATCACCCCCTGCCCTCCTCTTGTCTCTACCTTCTCGCCTGTCGGCCTCATCGGTCCGATCCCTTTTCTTGGACTCCTCCACCTCCTCCATATTGATGTAACCTGCAGCTTTTCTTCTCAGTTCGTCCATATCGGCTGGTGGTTTCCGAGCTAAGTACCTAGCAAAAGGGCCAGGTCTCAACCCGGTCAGGATGGTGTGTAGTGCAACATCGGCACTGAGATTGGGGATGAGTACCGCCTCCTTGCTGAATCTGGCCATGAAGTTGCGCAGGGATTCATTCTTCTCTTGCCTAAAGTTCACCAGTGAGGCCGAAGTTTTTTGGTGGGCTCGGCTCGTGGCAAACTGAGCGCTGAACTTGGCAAATGTATCAAAAGAGTCCACTGAGGCTAGGGGTAGCTGGGTGTACCAAGTCAACGCTGCCTCCTTCAGTGTGGTTGGGAAAACTTTGCACATGACAGCGTCGTCATCCGTAAAAAGGTACATCTGCGTGGTGAAGGCATCCAAGTGGCGCTCGGGGTCTGAGGTGCCATCATATTTGTCAATGTTGATGGGCTTGTAGTTGGCTGGCAAGGGGACCCCCATGATATCATTCGTGAAAGGATGCCTCGGCTTCCGCAGGCTGGCCTTGTCATTGGGTCTGTTTGTTTGGAGTGAAAATTCTGGGGCCTATTTAGGGAATCCCTCTTCCTCTGCTCGGTTGTTGTGGTGGGAAGCCCGGAGGTGAGGACCCCCTTCCCGATACAAGTTTCTGGACCCCTCAATCTCGGGAGGTCGGCGCTCTCTTTCATGTGAGGAAGAGACCGACCTCTCCCTGCTCTGCTCTCTCTCACGACGGCCATTCTGCCGGCGGATTTCTTCATTCTCCCTTCTCAGCACTGCAACCTGCGCGAGAAGCTCCTGAACCACGGGATTGTCAGTCAATCCTGCTGGGCCTACGGATTGTTCTCCATTATCCCCGTTAACTCCGTTGTTGGCATTCCTTGGCTCCTCCCTCCTGCAGTTTCCGCTTCTCGTCCTCACCATTTTGTGTGGTATGGGAAAATATTTGCTTCGATTCCCACAGACGGCGCCAAATGTTCCGTCCAAATATCTCGGATATGAGATACTCGGCTGAACGAGGATTAGTGGGATGTTTTTGGATTGTGCTTGACAGAATGTGGATTCTGCTCCTACGTATCCAAAAGGGAATCAAAGCAAACGTAGTTCTGAATGAGGGGTAAGCCCCCTATTTATAGTGATCTCTCAGGATCAAGCTCCGAAATAAGCGGAGGAATATTTGGATCAGATCGCGATCATGGGGAGAAATATCCGGAGCCTGATTGTCCGGAGTGACATTATGGCTAGCGAGATATTCGGCCCAGTTAGCTGCGGATGGATAGCTTGGGGCCGAGGTACCTTCGTGCGTGGCCTGTCATAGAAAGGGGGCCGAGTAGTTATCCTCGGGTGTCAAGTGTGCTGACATGTCCTCGGCTTCGGAGGAGTTTGGGCCAAGGCCCATTCGTGGGGGTAAGCTCGGTTGGTCCAGTGTATAGACGAGTTCTCGGTCTTACATTCTCGGCCAGTACAAGATGCATGAAGAAGATTGAGTTTTTTATTTTTTCACCATATGCATGACATGATTTTTTCTTTTAATTTTTTCTTCATGTGGTTGTCACAGAAAGTAATTGATGCATGCAATACATGAAAAATGATTTTGTTTTTTATTTCTTCATATTGACTCAAAAAAGTAATTAATGCATGAGATGCATGGATCATCCTTTTTTATTCTTCTAAAAAATATGAATTAGTTACAAAAAATATGGATGAGCTAATATATATATATATATATATATATATATATATATATATACACACACACACACACACACACACACACATACATACATACATACACACACAAGCCCATTTTTTTATTTACAGAAATGCATGAGTTATAAAATATGAAGAATTTTTTTTTTTTTTAAAAACAAAAGGACTCGTATAAATCAATTTTTTCTTTTAGAAAAAAAAAGTGGATTTTTTTGACAAAAAATAAAATAAAAGACATGAAGATAGTTAAAGAAAAAAAATGCTCCCTTTGTGTCCTAAGATTTAGGGTTGACACACCTAAAGTCCTAACTTTAACAGCCTGGCCCCTAAGTTTGTTTTATCAGTGAAAATTGGGTAGGGTCTAGACTTCTAAAATCCATGGTCCTCAGATTGCCCACATCCCGAAAGATAAGGATCCGACTTATGAGTCTAGCCACAAGTAGGGATAAACCCTCTCAATATGATCATCCCATGATATCGGGTACAACCTAAGTGGTGAATCGACAAATATCAGGGGGGTACAAGACCTCTTCAATGACAATGTCGACACACCGCCTAATCCTTAAGCTTCCACAAACTCGGGTATAGAGCTAAAAGTGTGTGAAATAAGTGTAAGTGATGTGTGTGCTGGGAGCATACAAACCTGCTCCAAACCTATTAAAATGAAAACTACATCACACATGCAAAAAAGAACAGTCAACAACATAATAATTCTCTACCCTAGGGTTGCAAGAATATACAAAGGCATATATTAAAGCATATAACAATTTACAAAACAAATAAAACAAATAGGGGTAAAACTAATATTTTCAAAGTTATTAAAAGAAGTTGCACAACCAACAATGATAGGCCTCACTCTCTAAAGTCCCCAGTGGAGTCGCCAGCTGTCGCTACCGTCCCGTCCGGGAGCCGCGAAAAAGGGATATGAAAAGACAGAGGAGTCGCCACTAAGATTTTTATTGGAAAAATCTTAAAGCCCAATTATTTAAAGGTAAAATGGTCTTTTAAAAAATAGAGATATGAGTCCGGGAGTCGGTTACGAGTAGGGAAGGTATTAGCACCCCACATCGCCCGTTTAAAAAACGGTACCTCAAGTTGATTGTGAAAAAAACATTTTAATAACCTTTTAAATATTTATTTTACCTGAAAATTATTTACAGGAAAGAATTATTTTAAATTTTAATTTTTGACTTTTATTAAATTTTTTATATTTTTAACTTTATGGTTTATAAAAACTAAATGAGGTTGAACGTGGCACATGAGTCCACAGGGCAACCTCAAATCTAAGGGATTAAACATGGCACTGTGTCCATAGAGCATCCCTGGAAAGAGAAAAGTTTAATTATTTTGATTAATTATTTTAACATAAAAAGGGATGCAAAAAAAGGAAAATTAATTAAATGAGGTTGAACGTGGCACATGAGTCCACTGGGCAACCTCAAATCTATGGGACTGAACATGGCACCGTGTCCATAGAGCATCCCTAAAAATAGAAAAGTTTAATTTTTTGATTAATTATTTTAACATAAAAAGGAGATACAAAAAAGGGAAAATTTAGTTTTGGCCCGACAAGATGATTTATCTTGCTCCTACGTATTCCCGGGAGCGATGGGAAACTCAAAGCCATGTAGTTCTTTTAAAAAAGTTTGATTGATTGGTTGATTTTAATTTTTGATAAAAATATTTGATTTTGTTTTGATTTTATTTTAAAAAAAGATTTTATTTCAGAATAAATTCACTTTTGCACAGAGTCCAAGATAGCAGAGCTATACGATGAACCCTTACAATTCATACAACACTTGAGGATGAAAAATCATACATCAATATTGTAGATTGTTACGTAAACTCAAAATATCCTCTCTTTTTTTTTTAACTTTTTTTTTTTTTGTTTCTGAAACCCTTAACCCTTAACTTTATTTTATACAAAAAATCTAACGTAACATAGGAGGCAAAAGCTACTGTGAAAGTAAAGATTTTGATTGTAGGTAATTTAATGCTACCGGAGCCTTGCCTACCCCCCACGGACACTTCGTCCCCGACTAAGATGGTCAAATGATACTTCACCTACCATTAGAACAAACCTTACCGAGAGAACTCAATCTTCTTTCACTTGTTGGCACATTACTTGGTGAGTCCTCTCCTCTCTCTTCCTTCTTTCAAATGTCGACGGACGTCGGAGAGAGCAGCGGCCCAGGAGTGGCAGCGGCGCAGATCTGCGTCCGGACTCGTGGTGGTGTCGTGGCGGCCGGAATGGCGGTGATGGAGAGGCCTCGGTGGATGCAGAGGCGGGCGCACTCGCGTGTCTGAACAAGGACATCGGCGCGATGATCTTCCCGATCTAGCGGCGGCGGCGTGACGAGCTGCGTTCCTAGGGCGACGCGACGGTCGAAGGTCCTCCCTCGTGGTGGTGCACGGCTGGTGTGGTGAGAAGGAGGAAGAAGGGTTGCAGTTAGGAGGAAGATGGAGATGGGTTCTAGGTAAGAGAAGTGAAGCAGAGAAAAAGAGAAAGAAAGAGAGAAAAAGAAAATAGAAAGGTATTTTCGTTTCTGATTTTCTTATTTTTTGTGTTTTGTTGTTGTTGGCTTGGTTGAAGAAGATGAAGGATGTGAGGAAGGAGATGATGCAGGCGGGAAGATGGAGAAACAGGGAATGTCCCTTTTACTTTTTTTTTTTTTCTGTCCCCCCCTCTCTTTGTTGTTTCTGTTGGGTCCTTTTTATAGAAGAAGATGAACTCTTCTCAATGTCATTGGGACCTTGTAAGCTTGAGTGTTGCAGAGGTTACCATGCTCAGGTCCCTTTCAATTCCATTTATGTTTCTTCTTCCTCTGATCTAGGCAAATGCTTTTTTCCAAGCTCTGAAAATTAACTAAAAATGGAGATTGATTACTTGAGCTTTGGGGGGAGATTTGGACAGTTGCACTGGCCCTTGAGCAGCCCCCCATCCCGAGTGTTGCTTCATTCAAGAAGGCTTTGGAGCATCTTTGGTTAGAAAATAAAACTGATGGGGAAAGACCATAGTGGAGATTGTGTTTGTTGGGAAGGAAAAATGGAAAAAGATATCTGACAGATTCTATCTATTTATTTATTTTATTTTTATTATTATTATTTTTTAACCAGAAACCAGATGTATTGATTTGTTTAAGTTAGCTTGTTAAAAGGAACCGGACAAAATTAGGTGTTCACAATGACCTAGCCTTTTATGTCAAATCCATCGCTCATCTTCAATGGATACTAGACATGAGACACTTTAATTTGAGAGGTCCTCCAAGTCAATCTTATACATATTGTTTTGCCTTTTAACAGTGAATAAAAGTGATCCATCATCCTTTTTCACATTACACATATTCTTATCAAAAGAAACAGCATATCCACTATCATATAACTGACTTATACTTAGCATATTATGTTTAAGACCATTAACCAAAAGAACATTGTCAATGGAGGGAAAATGATGTTTACCAATTTTACCTATATCAGTGATCTTCCCTTTCTGGTTTCCTCCAAATGTGACCCATCCGGAAAGCCATTCATATCTCAGCTATGATGGTAAGGGAACTTGAGTTGATTGAGAAGTTCTATTATCTCAATTTAATTATGGAATTAAATAAGGAAAAGATCATCATGGGAATGATCAAAATTTCCAGTGGATTAATGGAAGAAATCCGAGAACAACAAGTTGCAGATGTTTATCTTCAAGAAAAAAGGACTTAATGAAGCAAGGAAAAGTTGAAAAATTTAGTATGGACCAGATCAAATTTTGAGGAGCAATGGAAGAGTGTGTGTGCCTGATAATCCTGAGATGAAAAAGATGATTTTAGAGGAATCACACAAGAATAAGCTAAGTATTCATCCTGGATCAAAGAAGATGCATCAAGATCTGAAACAAAGATTTTGGTGGCCAGACATGAAAAAGCAAGTAGCAGAGTACGTTGCATCATGTCTGACTTGTCAGAAAGCGAAGGTGGAGCATCAAAGACCCGGGGGTATGCTTACATCATTAGATATACCATAATGTGAGTGGGATAGCATATCAATGGATTTTGTTGTAAGTTTACCACGAACTTCCAAAGATTTTGATTCAATTTGGGTGATTGTCGACAGGCTAACGAAATCGGCACATTTCTTACCTGTTAAGATCAATTACACTGTAGAAAAATTGACTGACATTTATATCAAGGAAGTGATCAGACTTCATGGAGTACCATCGAGTATTGTGTCGGATTGAGATCCGAAGTTTAGTTCACGTTTCTGGGGAAGCTTGCATCAAGCTCTAGGAACCAAGTTAAGATTAAATTCAGCATATCATCCTCAGACCGATGGACAAATAGAGAGAACGATTCAATCGTTAGAGGATTTACTGAGAGCATGTGTCTTAGACCATCGTGGAAGTTGGGGTGACCTATTACCGCTTATCAAATTCACGTATAACAATAGTTTTCATTCGAGTATAGGGATGGTTCCCTATGAGGCTTTGTACGGAAGAAATTGTCAAACACCTCTGTGTTGGTATCAGGATGGAGAAAGCATGATTTTAGGTCCTGAAATCGTGAAGCAGACAACGGAAAAGGTTAAACAAATTCGTGAAAAGATGAAAACAGCACAAATTAGGCAGAAGAGTTATTCGGATCGAAGAAGATGACCTCTCGAATTTCAAGAAGGTGAACATGTATTTCTGAGAGTCACACCCACGACTGGGGTAGGTAGGGTTATGAAGTCCAGCAAACTCACTCCTAAATTCATTGGACCTTACCAAATTCTTCGCCGTATTTGTCAAGTAGCTTATCAAATTTCTTTACCGCCTTTTCTTTCAAACATTCATGATGTATTCCATGTCTCACAACTAAGGAAGTATATTCCTGATTCATCACATGTAATCAAACGCGACAAAGTACAATAAAAAGAAAACTTGTCTTACGATACTTCACCTGTACGAATCGAAGATAAGTTGATTAAGCAACTCAGGGGTAAGCACATTTCCTTACTCGAGGTTATTTGGAATGAGACAGTTGGAGAAGCAACGTGGGAAGCCGATGACAAGATGAGATTACAATATCCTGAACTTTTTACAGGTGCGTAATTTCGAGGACGAATTTTTTTTTAGTGGGAAGTAATGTAACACCCCAATTTTTCGTTGCTTTCAAATGTCGGTAATAAATATATAAATGTTTATATTTTTATACGAAACTAGAAAATGATTTTGGGTAAACCACTGTCATTTTCATGTCATGCTTTATATCATAGAGTTACGATTAAATTTTGGGTCGAAAATTCAGACGGAACCCGATCCGTGTTTTCACTGACAGTAAAAGTTTACTGCTCAGAAAACCTAATTTTAATTCGTGAACGCGATGAATAATGTTTTTATCATATTTACTACGATCACTAGTGCAATAAGTGCTTTTTATGTCAGTTAAAATTGATTTTTACGTCGAGAATCGATCGGCGTAAATACTGGTAGCGTTAATAGTTAATATTTTAACGTCAGTTAAGAACGGACGTTAATTTTGTTAAAACTAACGTCAGTTGTTATAAAGAACTGACGTTAAAGGTCTTAATTTTAACGTCAGTTGTAATAAACAACTGACGTTAATAGTGTACTGTATATTTTATAAAATACTATCAACGTCAGTTGTTTGATACAACTGACGTTAATAGTATTTTTTTTTTAAATTCAGTTTTAAAATATCACTCCCCTCAGCTATCCCTGCATTCAGTAAATATCCCAGTAACACAGAATATCATACACATTACAGAATTGCAAAGGAAAAATGGAACAATGATCCATATGTATGCTTGTTCAGAAACAATATATATTTATTAACATAGGTTATAACTCAAAATAAATACAGAAATATAAATAAAAATAAATGTATACTAAGTTTAAACTACCTATATCAATATCCCTTCGTGATGATCATCACGAGTGGCATGTACATCGTCCACCTGTGTCTCCTCGATTATAGTAGGCATGTTTGTTGAAAAAGAAGGAGTCTCAGGAATATCAAGATTTGAATCTTCATTTTCATCACTACCATTATACATGCTTTTTCCTTGGAGAACCACGGACAACCTTTTGTTAGAAGGATCAGCGATGTAGAACACTTGTTTTGCTTGGGAAGCCATTATGAAATGCTCATTTATATGACCTAACTTGTTGAGGTCTACCAATGTGAACCCCAATTCGTCGGTTTGTACACCACCGTTACTATCAACCCACTTACATTTAAATACCGGCACCGTAAGCTTAGTGTAACCGAGCACCCAAATATCTTCAATATATCCAAAGTAAGGTCTCGGTGCTTTAACGGGTTTTGTGTCCTTTTGCACTAGAGAAGTGCATTGCTTCGGCCACAATCATAACCCCACTATTTTGCATGGTACTCTTGTTATCTTGTTCCTTTGTATAAAATGAAAAGTTATTTATGTCGTATCCACTCCAATATATGACGTTGAAGCTAGGCCCACGTGCTAGCCATCTTACGTCATCAGAAGCAGTACTACCATCCTTAAGCATTTCTTCCTTGAACCATGGTAAGAAAGTCTTGTTATGCTTGTTCAACAACCACCTTTCGCTCAATCGAGGGTTTTCTTGATTGACTTTTCTTTTATGTTCAAATAAGAAAGGCTGAACACATTCGATGTTGTTCAATACATACAAATGTGCTTGAAGCACTTCCTCCCTTCCTATTAATTCTTAAGCCATGTGTACCCTTACCTTGACATCTGATCTCATCATGCCGAGGCTTAGGAACCCCTATAGGATCCGTGTTATGAAGGTAGTCCGAACAAAACTCAATAACTTATTCTGCAACATACCTTTGAACAATAGATGCTTCCGGACAATGAGGATTCTTCACGTACCCTTTCAAGATCTTCATGTAGAGCTCAACTGGGTACATCCATCTCAGAAAAACCGGCCCACATAATCTAATCTCCCTCACCAAATGAACAATTAAGTGAACCATTATGTCGAAAAAGGAAGGAGGAAAATACATCTCCAATTGGCACAAGATTGTAGCAGCCTCAACTTCCAAGTCATCCAACATACGGGGATCAACGACTTTGCTACATATAGAATTGAAGAATGAGCACAACCGAGTAATGGCATGTCTCACATTTTTTGGAGCAATACCACGAATAGCAACGGGCAGAAGTTGTTGCATCAAGATGTGACAATCATGAGACTTTAAGCCAACCAATTTAAGATCACTAGAGACAAGCCTCTTCATATTTGAAGAGTAACCATGTGGAACTTTGATGCCCTGAAGACACCCGCAGAAACTTTGTCTCTTTTTTTTTGACAAAGTATGACATGCAGGCGGCAAATAAGTCCGCTTACCATCCTCAACAACTGGAGCTAACTGCTCTCGTATACCCATAGCAACGAGGTCGAGACGAGCATTCACACCATCCTTTGTCTTGCCCTAAATGTTGAGAAGCGTCCCGATCACATTATCACACACATTTTTCTCCACATGCATCACATCAATGCAGTGCCTGACATCAAGCTTGCGCCAGTATGGAAGATCAAAGAATATCGACCTCTTCTTCCATATTTTTTTCTCCACAGCTTTACCTTTCTTTTTGGACTTGCCGAATATAGCATCGATGCCCTTTACCCTCTGATAAACCTGCTCTCCAATTAAGGCCGCCGGCGCTTCTTCTGTCTCTTGGCATCCATTAAAAGCTTTTTTCATCTTACGATATGGGTGATCACGTCTAAGAAATCTCCGATGCCCAAGGTAAACCATCTTCTTTCCATGATGCAACTGAGTGTAGCATGTGCCTTCTTCACATATAGGGCATGCTTTATTCCCCTTGACACTGTACCCGGACAAGTTACCGTATGCTGGAAAGTCGTTGATGGTGCAAAATAACATGGCACGAAGCTTGAAAGTCTCATGAGAATACCCATCAACTACATCAACAGCTTTCACCCACAGCGTTTTCAAGTCTTCAATCAAGGGACCTAGATAAACATCTAAGTCATTTCCCGGTTGCTTTGGGCCCGAAATCATCATAGACAACATCATGTATTTGCGCTTCATGCACAACCAAGGGGGCATGTTGTAAATTACCAACAAAACAGGCCATGAACTATGAATACTACTCATGTTACCATAAGGATTCATTCCATCCGTAGCAAGTCCAAGCCTTAGGTTTCTTGGCTCATCGGCGAAATCCGGAAACATAGTATCGATATTCTTCCATTGAATAGAATCAGCAGGATGACGAAACTTTCCATCACGTTTCCTCTCATCATTATGCCATCTAAGATTCTTCGCATCTTTCGCATTGGCAAAGAATCGCTTGAACCTTGGAATTATTGGAAGATACCACAACACCTTCGCAGAAGGACCCTTTTTCTCACATCATCAAGATCATCATCATCATCACCACCCTTCACTTTGTATCGTGATAACCCACATTTGAGGCAATCGTGATTGTCTTCATGAACACTGGTGTACAATATGCAATCATTGGGGCATGCGTGTATCTTCTTATACTCCATACCCATAGGACACAATACCTTCTTGGCCTCATAGTTACGGTCAGGCAATGTGTTGTCCTCCGGAAGCAAGTCTTTCAACACTTCAAGCAATTCCGTGAAGCTTTTATCGGTCCAACCATTTCTCGCCTTCACACAAACCAATTTTAGCACCGCCGACAACCGTGTATGAGTAGTACACCCTGGATATAAAGGCTTATCCGCATCACCGCACAACCTATCATACACATGAGCTCAATGAAAAGATTCTTGTCCAATATCACGGATCATGTCCTCTACTCGATCATCCTCACTTTGGGAGACACTTGTCGTACTACTCAACAACACATCACCATGCCATATCCATCTTGTATAACTCAAGCAAATCCCTTCACAAATCAAATGAGTACGTATATCCTTCACCGTACATTTCCTCGTATTCAAACACTTGACACAAGGACAACAGAACATTCCATTACTATTAGGAACATTCCTTTGAGCAAATTCTATAAATTCTCCCACCCCCTTCAAATACTCAGCACTAGTGCGCTTACAAACCATCCAACTACGATCCATAACTAGATAGGTGCTGTAGATATACAAAACATATATCCAATATAAGGACAATACGGGAGATTGAAAACTATAGTTTTTGAAGATTGCCAAGCACTGGTCACGGCCTGGCAGTGATGTCCATCACGACCGTAACGTGCCAACTGAACCAGACCATCACAGGCAGAACTGATCACGACCTTGCCGTGATGAGCATCACGGCCGTGACAGATCAACCAGCAGAGCAACATGCACTCAAAACCAAAAATAGAGACATTCCAAACAACTTAAACTCACGGTTTCAAGTTTCAACTACTGAGACTACAATTTCAACATACACTCAAAACCAAAAATAAAAAAATGTGCCCTAAAGACTCACCAGAAATATGTGCTCGCGTGGTGGTGAGGAGGGGAGCTCGAGTGGTGGCCAACGTTCGATGTGGTTACTGAGAGCAGAGGGACAAGGAGAGTTAGTGCGCGGGAAGGGGAAAGAGAGATGTCAAGTTATTGCAAAGAATGAATGGAAAGATAGTTAGGGTTAATAGTGTACCTCACGGTGGTGGTGAAGAAGCCCCCACGGTGGTTGCAGTGGAGATGAGCTCGCGATTAGGGCAGAGTGAGAATGAGAGTGAGAGTGAGAGTGAGAGTGAGAGTGAGGGTTGAGAGTGAGGGTTGAGCGTGATAAAAAGAGAAAAGAGACGTACAGAGTGAAGTGCAGAAGGCGCGCGGGTGTAAACCAAAATAAAACAACATTTGACGTCAGTTGTTTGTAAAGACTGACGTTAAAGGTCGTATATTTAACGTCAGTTGTCTTAAGAAACTGACATTAAAAGTGTATACCTTTATCCAAAAACATTAATTCCTTTGACTATTTATTTAATTGAAGTAAAAATAAAACTTTTAACGTAAGTTGTATTAAACAACCGATGTTAAAAATAAATATTTTTTATTTTAAAAGCACTTTTAACGTCAGTTTTTGAAGACAACTGACGTTAAAAGTGTATAAGTTTCTGCAAAAAAAATCATTCCTGTGACTACTGTGCTAACCCATGCACCTTGAAACTTAATCCTCTTAATGATAATTAAGTTTATAGATAAGTTTTCAAGAAGATCAGAGAGACTCTATTCTCTATATAAAGTGTCATTCTTCTGTATCAGTCTGTAAATACACCCTCTTCTTTTCCTCTATATTTCATGCGTTTTCTATTCCTTCACAATATGGTTCTATCACATTTGAGACTTTTGTTATTTCTTCCTATACCTATACTTAAAGGTCTCTGTCTTAATGGTCAAAAAACTTCTGAGGTTGAGTAAATCACATAATATGACTCCCTCACTTTATTCCATCTACTCCCCAAGTGACTGTGGATAAAGCACAGATGGAGCATCAAGGACTTCAAATGAGCAGGGAGGGGATCGATGCATCCAGTGGAGTTTCTAAGGACAGAACTAAGAAGAAATTGATGTTGAAGCAGAAACTTTTTAATATTTTAGTGCTATGTTGCAGAAATTTTTTATCTTTTAATCATGTAATTGTAACTTATGAATCGCTTCAATGAGATACGATTTGATTATACATATAACACTTTTATGTTAAGTGTTTATTTATTTTAATTTTCACAAGAATATGTTTACTAATTCAAGCTAATTAATGAAGATTAAAAATAAACTTGTTTAATATTTACACAAGTTCTTTACACAACTGACGTAAATAGTTATTTAATATTTACAAATTGCCACCACCTCATTTTTAACGTCAACTTAATTTATGACTGCCAAGTTCCCGTATATTACATTATTTCCAATATTCATTCTGCTCGTTTATAATTTATAGGATTATTTACGTCGCCTATTTATTATCTTTCAAGTAAAAATCACACTTTTAACGTCGGTTGTATAAAAAGCCGGCGTTAAAAATAAATATTTTTTATTTTAAAAACACTTTTAACGTCGGTTGTATTAAACAACCGGCGTTAAAGGTGTATAAGTTTCTGCAAGAACATTCATTCCTTTGACTACTGTGCTACTTACCCATGCACCTTGTAACTTAATCCTCTTAATGAGCATTAAGTTTATAGATAAGTTTTCAAGAAAATCAGAATAGCTTAGTAACTTCATCCCCTACTCCTATAAATAGCTTCCTTCCATCCTTTTTATTTTCTGCTTCACAATATGACTCTGCCATGGAGATTAACTTCATCACTCTTTCTTCCTATTCCTAGACTCAAAGATCTTTGTCTTAATGGTCAAACAACTTCTGAGGTTGTGTAAATCACATAATGTGAGTTGCTCACCTTATCATCTTTCCTGAGAATCGCAGCTCTGACTCAGGAACCTCGACTTTGGAAGCAAATGACTGTTCCAAGACCATTGCTGAAACAGATCGGGTGCACCCTTGCTCAGCCACTCTGCAAAACTCAGTCGCTCGACTCTCCTATCTTGCTCACCCGTGAAGGGAACGAAGCCTCAACAAATGTTTAGGATTTTAAACCCTTTCAATGTAACTTTTTATAGGATTTTAAACCCTTTCAATCTTCTGTATCAGTCTGTATTACACTTCATGAATGAGATCTGGTTTGGGTTATTGATTCAACTTATACTTCGCACATATATTTTACTTTTCAAAACAGAAACACAAAATATCAAAGCAATTGTGAAACTGAAACTTTGAGGAAGGCAATGCGGAAGGGTACGTATACTAGATAAAAAAATTATTAAAATAACCTTTAACGTCTGTTGATGAAAGAACAGAAGTTAAAAGTGAAGTGACTCACTTTTAACATCAGTCCTTACAACAACTGACGTTAAAATTTAATTAATGAAGTCTGATATTTACAAAACTGCCACCGCCCCCTTTTTAACGTCTAGCTTTTGGTTAACTGACGTAAACCTTTATCGTCTAATGTATATTTTCCACTAGTGGATACTGGAAGTTTTGAAAAATTTAGCATAAAAATATAATATTATATTTGCTGCGGGTAAAAACGTCGAGATATCTATAGGAAAACCTGAGTTAGCTAAATCAGGGGGTCAACAACGGAGCTGAGATGATTGATGCGACTGAGATGACGAGCATTTATGACGATCCTATCCGAGTCAAGATGGCCATAATGGCACATTTATGACATTAGATATTTTTGTATGGAAAAGACTGTTTTACCCCTAGTTTCACTTGAAAATTTCAAGTCTTGCCATCGTGATTTTGGACCAAATTTCCCCCAAAACCCATGGCACCCTTCACTTGACCACACTTAGGCAAAATTTTCTCATTTCATGTCATCTTCCTTATGAACAAAACCATAGTTTCTTAAGAACTTCAAGAACACTTAGTTTGGATTTGTGAAGAACATCATCCAAATTATCCATTTCTTTAAATTACAAGAGGCAACCTCTCTTAATCTTGCCTTTATAAGTTCTTCTATTCACAACTCTTATGACTTTATGCCTTTAATCATCATGTTCATCAATTTCTTCAAAGTTCATGAAGTTTTCTTCAAAAATTCATAAGAAATTGTAGAAAAATCCTTTTGACTTGAAACCAATTTCTATGATCTCATAATCATCTCTATATTCATCATCTAGAAGCATGTGATCAAAAGAAATTTCTTCCTTATTTTTCTAAGCTTGGCCGAACCTATGTAGGTTAGGTGTTCATGGATTTTGTTTCAACTTTAAGTCATGATTCATGCTTTAATCTCTTAAGACCATGATAGCTATTGTATGTAAGTGATTAGAAAACCAAAAATCAAACCCTGGCCTATTTTATTCAAAAGGGCCGAAACCCTAACTTTGGTTGTTGGATGAATTTTTGATTCAAAGTTGTCTTGTGACACTTAAATCCAACTCTATACTATGTATATTTTTTAAATCCAAGAGATGAGAATCAAGTGAAATTTTTAATCTCACTTTTGTGATGAGGCCGAAACCCTAGTTCATGGAGCTAGATGAGTTTTATTCAAAGTTCTTAATTCATGATCTGGGATTAAGTGCTTAATCATGTTTAGGTTGCCTATGGATCATAAATCCATAAGTTTTAGAAATTTTTTAACTTTCCTAACCTAGAAATTTAGAATAGGCCAAACCCTAACCCTCTTGAATAAGTGTGTTTTTGTTTGATTTTGATTTATTTTGGTTGCAATTTGTTATGAAGGAACCAATCGGATTGAGTTGATCTAAGCCGACGGAGGAAACCGGATCAAATCGGAAGGTTGTTTGAGAGCGTTAGTTTGAATCTCCGAGAGGTAAGGGGAGTATGCCCGAGGAGTTCAAGATAATCACATGCTAGTTGTTGGAATTGTCTGTAAATTGTCTATAGTAATGTCTTGTGATTTTAAATTGTTTATTGTTAATTGTTGAATTGATTATATGCTTACTTGAGTAATTGAGTTTATGTGATATGTGGATTTACATGATTATGATTAAATTGTTAAATTATAATCGTGATGCATGCCATAAATTGGATGTATGTCATGCTATTCTGTGATGAAATTATATGCTGTTGAGTGATGTATTGAGAAACCTGACATTGGTCAGTGTTCAATTTAATTTAAGAAAAAGTGAAAAAATATTATTAAAATAATATTTTTGCAGAAACTGTGTCAATAAGTGACAGTAAGGGAGGAACTGTGAAATTTTTCATAGGGGTTAGTTTTTCCAAAATAAATTCAATTTTATTATAGAATGTTATTTCAAGTGATTAAGTTCCGAAAATAACGTAATATAGCCGTCAGAACAATTACTTATGACAGAAGAGTCATTTAAGTTATAAAAATAATTTTATTAAATTTTTTTGAGAAAAAGGTTTTATTTTATTATTAAAAAAATTTATTTAGAAAGAACTTTTTAAAAGTTGACGTTTATTAAGAACGATTTTCAGAAATGAAGTGATTGGAAATAAAAGAATTTATCGATGATTTTCACGTTTTATCAATGTTTTAACAGAAAAGAATTTCTGTAAGAGAATTTTTATTCAGTGAAATTATTCCGTTAAACTTAGATAAGTTTTCGGGGGTTTGGTTTTTTGTATTTGTTTTTCCCTGAGCGAAATGTTTTCACAAAGGATAAACGAACCTAGTGACCGAAACGTCGGGGTTCTAGTGTTCTATGGACACGTAGATCAGGGATCTGTGTCATTAGACTGAGTGTCCTGCAAAGGTTTTGTGGACTGTGTGTCCTAAACTTGATGTAGATAATGTGAGTTCCATATCCGCAAGCCTAAGACTGGTGCATCAGTTTAGGGCTTTGCGATTGAGCACTCGGACTGTGTGTCCTGTGTTGAGTTTAAAACATTTGGACTGTGTGTCCTATGTTTGTTTAAACTGAAAAAGTCTTAATATAAAATTAAGCATGGTCGTGAGCTTTGGGCTTCGACAAGAAAAGATTATTACGACAAAGAAAACGGAACGAGAATAAAAGTTTTTCTCATGCATTTTGGCATACGTGTCATGTGTTATGATCATTGAGTCCTTAGTGGATCAATGTATCTTTTATGGACTATGTTTCCCTTTGATCATTGGGTTTATGAGTGAGCCAATGTATCTTTACTAGACTTTGTTTCCAATTTTATGCGATAACTATAGAGGTTCTGAGTGATGCAATAGGTTATGGACAATAAACTCTATCGATCGCAGTAACTATTGTGTTCTGTGTGGACCAATAAGTTACATTTTTGAACAATAACCTTGGTGTACTGAGTGATGACCAGTGTGTTATGTGTTCTTTTGGACATTGTTTTATTTCATTTTACAATGGGCCATGTAAAAAGCTTGATCTGCTCAAAACGAAACAGAAAGTTGTGGGATCTCCGGAGATTAGTTATCAAAATAGAGCCTAAATATTGAAGTGTCATGCATTTTTATAAAATGACGACGACTGTCGGGTATGAAACCCTTTGAATAAAATTATTCTACTGTTTAGATAATTTTTGTATGTTGTGAATACGTGGTACATGCTGGTTGTGTGTCGTGCATGGGGTTATCTTATCAAAACTCATATTAGTAACTCACCCTTGCATATATGTTTGTTGTTTCCTATACTATGTGGAATATGTATATATATGCGTTCAGATGAATCCGGACGCAGTGGATCTGAACTACTCGGGGGTCCGAGCCCTGATGTTTGACAACGCTGATCAAGGGAACGCCTGGGTGATCAACCCAGGGGCTCGGAGTGCTACCTACACTGGTCCGATGAGGACACTCCGAGGGACTGTAGCTGACGGACCACAGCGGCTTATTCATAGCAGGGAGACGATCAAGGTTTCACTACCTCCCATTTGGATGATCCTACGGTATTTGGTACAACAAAATGACTTAGAGCATCGACCACCTCCTCACGTTCAACCTTTACAGCAGGTAGCTCCTGAGTCACCTCCTGGGCCTATAGTCTTGATCCTGGAGGAGGCACGGGTGGATATGGAGGAGGATCCTGAGGAGGATCTGATGGTTGATCCGGACTATGTTCCTCTTGAGGATGGTATAGTCTCGGATATTGGAGAGGGGACTGATGTATCCTCTCCAGATACACCTCCTGGAGGTGGGGGTGTCTATACTGGACTCTCTAATGGGTTTCTGTAGTGGTGACCAGCTGTAGGATGTAGTCTTTTTGGGTAGAGTGAGATTTTAGGTAGTCTCACTTATTGGCTACTAAGAGCCATCTTTTTTAGTAGTGTTCTTCAGACTCCCACTGTGATATAGTTAAGTTATTTCAGTTTGACGTGATATATGTTTGGCAGTAGATGGTGACCTGGTAGGAAAAAGGTCTTATGTAAAACTTTGATGATGCATATGTATGATATATAGAGATGTATATTATGTAATGGTGTTGGAGTGTGTGTACAGTAAAGAAAAAGGAAAAAAAATTAACACCATTTTGACAAGAATAAGTAATTAGTAAACTTATTTTGTTTTCCGAAGGAAACCAGCAAATTATTATTTTTGTTAAGTTTGATTTTTGCAACATGTTACGTAAATGTAATACCCTGGGAATGGGGTGTCGCATTGAGGGCTTGAGAACCAGATTGAATAGTGTCAACCATTCTAGGAAGGAAAAGGGGAACAAAAGCTATTAGTTTAATTCTTCATCATAAAGCTGATTAACAATTTTTGAATTATGAATGTTCAAGAAAAAACCTTAGTTTTAGATCCACAGCCTCTAGTATCTCTGGATTGAAAAGCAGCTTGGTTGAATACATAATAGTTTGAATACGGTTTACACCTGAGAACAGAATATATCAAATACATGATTCTAAAAGATGTAAACTATTCTGTCATGAAAAAGCCAAAATATACAGCAAACCTTTGTATGTCCCGACTTTGGCAAACTGTATGACAACAACAGAATTGACTCCACCACCAGCACCAATAAAGTTATTGAACTCATCAAAAAATTGCCAAAGAGAGCACATTCAATTTTATTGCTGCTTAAATAAATTACACGTTAAAAGACATATAATAAGAAACGAAACCACAAAATAGGGAAAAATAATTTAGATGAGTAAGAACTAACCCATCATTGTCCAATTTGATAACCTTCAATGTGGATTTTTTCTCATCCTTTACATATTCCTTTTCGAAGCCAACACCAGTAAGTAGACCGATTACATCTAAAAGCATCCCATTGAGAAGTAAAAATGAAGAAATAATGTGGAAAGTACATCACTGGAAATTAATAAATGAAATAGCAAGTATATTACTAAAAAAAGCGTACCAACCAAGTAACATGCATTAAAATTGAGATCCAATATTTCGGTGAGGGCACAAAAGAGTAAAGAGTTGGAAAATTTTGGGTCTGTTGCAAAGGTTGCACTTCAGTATCCTACAGAAAATTCAACTTGTAGTCATGTCTTAAGGTCCTGTAATCACCTCCATTAGAGCCAACCCCAATAGCAGTTATAAGAATGACTTTGCCCTCGGACAACAGACACAACAGATGCTGAAACCTATAGATAAATGACTTTCGAATAGATGCTTGTATTTTTTCACCCTGAAACATAGATAAATGACATTTAGAGTTTGAGAAATTAATCACGGTTAATACTAAATTAAATACTGAACACTAAAAATTTACCTGCTCATCCATGACAACCAACTCCAATGAATATGGTATTCTAGAACCATTTAAACTCGAAATAGACCACAATCTGACGATTTCAACTTTGAGGTTTCAAGTAGACTTTGCAGCTGTTACATCAGACACCAATTCATAGGATGCATCCATGATGAATAATTAGCACAAGAATATGAGAGTGTTGACAATTGCTATAGTATGAGAAGTAAGATAATTGGAGTGATAGTGATTTTGGTCCTTAATTTATACACCTGCGTTTTATATATTAATATATATGCCATCAATATCATCAATATCTATTTTAATTGATAATCAATATATTGATCTGCTTTTCAATAACCAAATTTTATTTGAATTATTTGATTAATCAATGTGCCTTTAAAAAAATGTGTTGATCATAACATTTTAAAATTTTTATTTCATTTTAAAAAATGAATTCCGAAATAAAATAAATAATATAAATAAATAAAATAAAATTAAAATCAAAGAAAATAGAATGGGTATCTACAAATATAATCTAAAATCTAAAAGATCTAAAATGTAAAATATTAAAATCAAAGAAGGGAATTCGAAATAATAAAAATAAAACAAAATAAAAATCAAAGAATGATTTCTATGCTTATCAATGAAAATAAAAGCAGATTAATATGATATTGAAAATCAATCAAAATATTTTTGTTTTTATATGAATGATCATGAGTAAACAGATGTTGATATCAATTTGAATTATATGAATCAATTTGAATAAACACATGTTGATATACAAATATGAATTGATTGAGCTAATCTATACTATATATGAATTAATGTATTATTCCTAATTAAAAAATTGGATTTCGAATTATACTTCTCAATTAAAAAATGATTGAACTAACTAATACATAAATATGATTTAATGTATTATGAGCAATTAAAAATCTAGAATTCACTTCGTCAAAAAAAAAATGTTGATAACATCTTAAAAATTTTATTTCATTTTAAAAAATGAATTCCGAAATAAAAAAAAATGGAAGAATGAAAATAGAAATAAAATAAATAAATAAAATTAAATATTGGAAATCAAAGAATGATTTCTATGCTCATCAATCAAAATAAAATCATATTGATATGATACTAAAAATCAATCAAAATCTTTTTGTTTTTATATGAATGATTATGAGTCAATAGATGTTGATATCAATTTGAATTATATGAATCAATTTGAATAAACACATGTTGATATATAAATATGAATTAATGTATTATGAGTAATTAAAAAATTGAAATTCGAAATTAAAATAAAATAAAATAAAAGAATGAGTTAGAATAGTATATGAGAAAGTATTGCACCAGAATAATTTACACAAATAAAATTTGAAATTTAAAAAACGGGGACTTAAAAAGTATGTTTTCCAATAATATTATTTGAATTATGTGAGTAATTAAAAAAATTTCTTTTATTCTAAATTAAGAAAATTTAAAATAAAAAAAATCAAAGAATGAAATTCGAAATAAAATTAAAATCAAATAAAGTTTGAATTATATGAATAAATATGAATAAACACATGTTGATATACTAATATGAATTGATTGAGCTAATTAATACATAAATATGATTTAATGTATAATGAGTAATTAAAAAATTGGATTTCGAAATTTAAAAAATTAAACAAAAAGATTGGATTAGAATATTGTGAGAAGCTATCTCATGAGCGAGTGACACTTATCAAAATTGTAGCCTAATTGTTTCTAATGAACCTTCTTTTATATATATATATATATATATATATATATATATATATATATATATATATATATATAACTTAAAAAAATGCATACTAGGAGTGAGCTAGCTAGTAATTAATAAATAAATTAAGTAATTTGCATGAATTTAATTTCTATGTATTGATAGTGTAAATGAGTTTTACTTTGACATCTAATGATATTTTGATAAATCGATTTTATTATCGTTTCTCTTTTTTAGTTATCAAATTAAAAACACGGATGTAAGAATTATAGTGGATGTTAATGTAATTTTTTTTACATTAATAATACATATTACTTTAATTCAATTTGCATATAACAAAAGAAAACATAAGCCATGCAGGAGGAATACCATAGATAAAATTGATGCATGCTAATTTCTTTTTGACAATTGAAAACGAGAATCCTTAAAATATTGATTAAACTAGAAATCAAAAGAAATAGATTTATATAAAAAAAATTAGTATATTTATTGTATTAAAAAAATAGTGAAAATATAAACTTTTCTTTTAATTGATTCATTAATAAATATTTCTAGGACACTCATAATTAGACTCATTAGCAGGACCTTTCTTCTTTTATTTTAAGGGAAAGTGGTGCATGATAATTTCATATATTAACATATTACAGCTATTATGCTGCCGCATACAGCTGTCAGTGTGGCTTCCGCAATCGTTTTCCAACTTTGTGCTAATAGTTCCTATTCCTACTCCACATAGATATTGAATCCAATTCCACGTATCACCATCTCCCAAAGCCAATCTTGGCGGAGAGTCACTTTGCAAATTCTTGGCTGTTATAATAATGACCCCATCACTTGTAGTTTTCCGTCTACGTGGAAAAAATGGAACACTTCCCTTGTATTCATGCCCAATAATGCAACCTAGCTAGACCCATGCCATAATATGACCCTCCTTCGGTAGGCCACGAACATAACACACAAATAACGACGCATGCGAATCGAATATAGTGTAGTAGGTAGAGCTGCCTTTAGCTTATTAGCTCATATGATATGAACGAGAAAATATACGCAGCCAAAGAAAAACGCGTTTTAATGTGCCATATGCTACCATGTTTACCGCCATATGCTTTTCCAAAGGAATAATAATAGCATAAGATGATCAAATAGTCGGTCTTAACTCTTAACGTAACTAGGACTAACAAATTTAGTTACTATTTTGCTTAAAAAAGAATTAGTTACTATTTTTTAGATGTTTAAGAGGCTATCTTTTAATGAGAATATCATATATATAATTGTTATTTTTTATTTTATTAGAAAACAACATAGTTTTAAATAAAGGTCCGTGATCATAATTGAGACTGTAACGTTTTGATTTTGGATTTCTTTAAAATCAAAATACGACCATAATTACGGTCAATGGACGCATTTTATTGCAATTGTAATAAATGCAATACAATCGTAACTATAATAGGGACCACAATTTAAAACCTTGCAATAGATACTTAGAGAACTGCACCTTGTGGGATTTTTAATTAATTGATGGCCAACAGTTTAAGTAAATAAAACTTGAATATATACACGTTATTAGCTATTAAATAGGTACTTACTATATATAGTATGAAAATGAAAATTTATACCGACGCTCAAGACACGAATTAGGATAAGACTCGTGGGGTTGTGACTTGTGAAGGAGGCTTCATCGTTGTAACAAAAAAAATTCATGCAGTGCTTATCCCTACGAAAGAGCCACCTGGCTACTTCGTCCACCAAGTAATGGCACTTTATCTCCTCTGGCTCCCGACGCTTCCAATAATCCTTTTTCTGTGTTCGTTACCAAATTTCCCTCATCAGTCACTAACACCAACTTTCAGATACAGGTCTCTTCCGCGTATGCGCCACATTACAGTGGAAACAAGATTTTAAATACAATTTTCTAAATTGTTTATAATATTGTTTATCAATAAAATATAATATGCATATGATTTTTACATCTTATTAATTATAATAAGGTGATTGACAAAATAAGATATATATATTTTTATTAATGAACAATATTACAAGCATTTAAGAAAATTTTACTTATTAAATTTTCTCTACTCATGTACATCATACAAATATTCCCATAATTTATTGCAACCTAACGGTATATATTAAGTAGTTAATTTACCTTTGTGCTTATACTTATTTATTTTTATATAAAAAAGTTTAGATTTGGAGAAGACATGCTCCTTGTAAGGTCAGGAAATACAATCAACTTCAGCGATGATTTATAATGAAATTTACATATTGCCTATTAATATGGGAGATCTAGGCATCGAATACAAGTCATAGTTAGTGCGTGGAAGGCTTGATCAAATGTGTCAATCATGTTTACTGCATATACTTCATAGAGCTTGCTGTCATCAAGTATAAATACGGGTTCTTCTTGTTTCTCATTCCGTGCAATTGGCAATCAACTCTTCCCATAAGAATAATACATCTTCAAAAACTCCCCTTTGCCATAGCCAATACTCATGGCTCTTTCTAAGCTTCTAGTTGCTTCTCTTCTTGCGTCTCTTTTCCTCTTTCATCTTGTTGATGCTGATCAACCGGTAATTAATCTATTCAAAGATTCTGCTTCTTAATATCTATATTAGTGATTAATAGATATTCATTACTTACCTATCTCGCATTCTTCGTTTCTTGTCCTTCATGAACTGAGCTATTAGTTTTTTTCTTTCTTTTAACTAAGCATTTATTTAAATAACTAATTATCTCTATACATGCTTTTTTGAGGAACTACAGGCATACGGACAAACGCAGGGTGGTTCTCTTCTTCAGCAGATAGGTACATTCAAATTAAACTTTATATACAGCTCATACATATCTCCATACATACACACACGTATGTATGTGTGGGTACATCTAAGATGCATCACCCACTAAAGTAATGCATCCACGTGACAGATTGTGGGTCAATTATTTTAACACATGGATTAGTCAAATGGTATTTGCGCTATGTTTACAATGTGCAATGAAATATGATAAACTTGTAATTTTGCATTAGTTTGATTAATTTGAAATTTGAACTTATAGTATACAACTAATACGTGGATATGGGTTGAATTAATTTCAGATTGTAATGGTGCATGTGCTGCGAGGTGTCGTTTATCATCTCGTCCACGGCTCTGCCACAGAGCGTGTGGAACTTGCTGTAGACGCTGCAACTGCGTGCCACCAGGCACTGCTGGCAACCAAGAAGTGTGTCCCTGCTATGCAAGCTTGACCACCCATGGCGGCAGACGCAAGTGCCCTTAGACTTATAAAGATCAGTTCCATTCAAACCATCCATATGATGTTATACATACAGAATATCCTTGGTTCATAAAGGCATAATATGTAATTGGTCAATGTACTCTGAAGAATAAAGTCATGGAAAAATAAATGTTTTTCAGTATGTGCTGAATCATTGAGTGTGTGGAAGTATATTTACAAAATTAATAATCACATTAAGAATTTGTGATGGTCATTTTTCCTGATCTTTTTCACTGTTGTATTTAATTCACCTTTGTTGTACTGTGGTACTGTTTATATAAATAATATAAAGAGAATTTATTATCCAATGTTTCTTACTTCTTAAATATATAATTTTTTACTTTCATGTTAAGTATTATGCTTTACATTTACGAGTAAAATATAATTATATATAATGATTTGGATAATTCTCTTCTAGTAAGTTAGCTTTTAGGATCATATTCAATTATTCTAATATGATATTAGAACTTCTTTCATTGTAGGGTCATCCACATATATTTAAGATCATACAAATTTTATTGATCTAGTTGTTTGGTGCATGTAAAAGCTCATATTGATCTAATTGAGTGGGTCATTATGCCCTTTTATATTGACTTTCTATTTTTTCTTTGTTTCCTATTCTTGTATACGGGTTAGAGTACTCTCCGTACTCTCAATTAATATACTTTTTTATTCATAAAAGAGTAGTTTTTGGGTTGTAATTACAGCAACTTATTTTGATATTTATCTCTAATTAAAATGAGGATGCAAAATTATCATTAGAAATCAAAAGTATACTTTTAGAACTTTTTGAAATATTTTGTATACTGTAATTTCAGTCAATTATATTCACAATTAAAATTTAAAAGTTTTTTTAAAAAAATCTAATTAATTTGTTGCAAAAATATTTTATTTTCAATGGACAACGTATCTTAAGTGTTTATATGCAAGAGATCAATTGGATCAAAATTGGTTGTCAACCAACATTCCTACGGAGTCATAAAAAGTGATCAAGATGGTTTGGATGGGAAGTTAATGAAAGTGGAGTGACAGAGAGATTAAAGATTCAAAACTCACTCAGTAACAAAAAATACTAACATTAATATATTTATCAAAAAATAAAAAAACCAACATCCGCGTCAGATACAAAGGAGTATAGTAGCATGCTGACAAAACATAAATCATTTTCCCGACTTGGATTGCTCACGCACGTGCATCAAGCAACCTGATATGTACTTGACATATCTAGATTTTCCTAGTATACTACCTTGTTAATTTGCGCACAGGGGTGTTGATAGATTGACTTAATCTCATGAACCCGAAAATTTGACCTTAATTGATTTAATTGGTTTGGTTTTGTTGTCGTGTGAATTTTGTGTTTGGTTGATTGGTTAACTGATTAGTCGATTGGTTAGCTAACTCACATAATTAATTCCCCTTATTGAAGTGATATGTTGAGAAAAAGTATATTTCTCAGTTATGAATTCCTAGACTGTTATGATCTGTTTGTCTGTCCAGGATTACTTTTTTTTTTTATAAAAAAAAACTAACATAACTCATTTTACTCTTTATGCATACTAATTCAGTGTGTGCCGTTCTTTATAATTATAAGTTTTTGTCCTGATGGTCGGTATAATTTTTTGACAGAATCAATATAAATAATTTACAGCATAATATATCAATAAGCAAAGGTTTTATGAAGAGGGTTAAGTAGCACATGATAGGATGGTTTTTCTTCAACCCTTTTCAGAAGATGGAGAGATTAGTCACTATGATGCTAAAGCTGGATATTTTTAATAAACTATTTTACTTATCAACAAAAATGAAGAGGGTTAACTTCTTTTTTATTGTTCTGGAAGTTATTTGATCAGAGTCGGACACTGATATGTCTAACTAAGCCCATTTCAAAGTGGAATGAGAAAAATTGACCAAGCCCAATTCGTCACTAGGATTCCTCGAAACATAAAAATAATCCTTTTGAAAATTCAAAATCGAATGCTGTCATCAAAACCACCCTCCCCCCTCTGCTTTTTTATAACGCATGGAACATAGATAGTGAGGTTGGTGCAACATATTGTATTATTTATTTATTTAATATTCATTATTTATTTATATTGTTTTTTAAAATTTTTTTGTTAAAAAAATAATTTTTTAACAAGTTGTAATGTTAAAAAACATAAATATTATTAATATAAACAAATAGTTCCATATCATTTTTTTGTAAATAATTATGTAAAAATGATTTTTTTGTATCATCCAAATGAAATAAATTATCTTATAATCGCTTTTCAGCAAACAGACCCAAACAAAAACACATTCTGATTATAGTCGATTATCACAAAAATTGATTATCAGCATAATATTTTTTTCTCAGCTTTCTCGAACACTACTAAGTTTAGCTCATCACATATATTTGGTAATAGCAAATATTTAGCCAATGAAACAGTAATGAATTCTCAGAATTTCCATTAATGTTAAACAAACATTCTTTTACGAAATAATTATGATCTTTTAATCAGTATATCAAATTTTTTAAGACCATTCTGCGCATAAAAAACTAGTTTCTAAATATATTTATTTCTCAAAAGCGTTTAGCTAGTAGAAGAGATATTGTGAGGGTGACAAAAACCTACACAAGTTATGGTTCTCGAAGTTACAAGCCCCACTCAGGAATGCGATGATCGTTACTTCAACCTCAACCTGATCCTATCAAATAATGATATCTTCATTTTGCTGTCAGTCAATGACTCAATCTAGCTGTTTCCTCCCTTCAACGTCAAGGAGAAAAGGACGCTAACTTTTGGTTTGATTGTTTCACCCAATGATATGAAAGCCGGATTGGACCGGCTGGTCGAACCGATCAGATCGTGAACCCGTCACTTGTCCGACTCTAGGTAGAGGTCATAGTCGTTCTCATGGTCAGATCAGTTTAAATAGATCAAAACCAGATTGGACCTGATTAAACCGGTCAGTTTCGGTTTTTCAGGAGAGAAAAATTGAAAAACTAAAACAAAATTGAAAAAACACGGCTAGAGAAGATCAGATCTGATAAGGAAAGTAGGAAACAGGAAGATTACAATCTTAATCTTAAATCAATCCATAAATCGTTTACTAAATCCCAACGCCTTAACAGTAACTTGCATCTGCATCATGTGTCTTTTCCGTCTTTCTGCAGTGCGTCTTCTTAGTTCTTCCTCTTCTACGTTCGCATATGTCTTTGTTTGTTCTTCTTCATCAGAACGTTGCATGCGGGATAGTGACTTTGTGAGGCTGAAAGTTTTGTTCTTTTATTATTTGAGAAATTTTTAACTTGTTGAAAGCTCAGACCTCAAAACAAATGGTTCGTTTAGATGATTCAAATAGTAAAAAATACACAAATATGTTTAGGGTATAAATTCTTATAATAATTTTATAAGTTTTTTCTAGTGATTTATGAAAATAAGTCAAAAACTTCTCATGGGATGATATAAATTATTTTTATAACCTCTACCAAACATACTATATAAAAACTTATGTCATCAGATAAGTCAAAATGAACTTAAATAAGCTCTTCCAAACACCATCAAAATCACACCGTCACGGTGAGACCTAAAAGTCACGGACTCGAGATATTAAATTTGAGTCTTTAGCTTTAATTGATAGACACCTCACCTCGAACATGGTGAGTCTCTCAAGACGGAGTGCTTTTCTTTTTTTCATTATTATTTTTAAGTTTTAACTTTTAACTTTTAATTTTTTCTTAAAAAAAAGTATCTTTTAGAATTTAATACTAATATTATAAGATATTGTAAAATATGAATATAAAAAATCAATTCTTTGTTAGTATATATATGTATACATATATGTATACGATATCATCCGGTTCAACCCGGGATCTTTTCCGGTTTTATGTTCGGTCTGGCTTTAACAACATTCACCCAAAATTTAAAAGGAAACTTTAGACATTTAGCAAAATTTAGATTCACGCATTTTATTGTTTAAAAGATTGCATGTTCATAAATTGGAAGCAAATATTTGATCCTTAATCTCTTGTAGTGTATCCACCAAAAAAATCTCTTCTAGTGTTACCGCACCGAAAATGTTGTTGACGAAAAAACAAAAGATGTTAGCAAAATATATTCAAATTTTAGTTTTAAATTCTTTTGAGTAAAGATACAATATAATAGCTTTTTTTTTCCCACCAAATACAATAGCTTGTTGAAGAAGATAAAGTTGAGTGAAAAATCCTGTTGAATTGTATTGGAGGGTTAGAGTTTTAAGTGTGATTAATTAATTCATATTATATAGAAAGTGAAAAATAGTTTTAATTAGATAACAGGTGCATCCAATTTATATATATAATTTTTTTTTTGACGAGCAATTTATATATATAGTTGGAACTCTATTCTTTTATAGATGTATACTCTTCTCAATACTTCTTCTGACATATATTATTTTTAAAGAAGAAATAGAGAAAAAAGAAAATGAAGAGTCATGAGACTACTTCATATAATTTTTTCCCCCTAAAAGGAGGAGTAATAAGGATATTATGTATACAATCTGATGGTTAAAATAATTTGGAGAATGTTAATTAAGAAATTAGGAAAATAAAAATTTGAATGATAAAATAGTATTTGTATTAGATTGAAAAGTGTTAAACTTAATTTTTTAATACAATTTTTTTAAAATTTTTGTTGTGGTTGGACTGATTTACGCTCAGATCCGCCTTGTTTATGCAGAGGCTTTGTTGGACTTGGAAACTGGAAGACTTGATATATAGGTCGAGTTCGTGTTTATTAGCCCATTATTAAGTACATTGGACAACTTGAAGGTCAGACAAATCATGTGGGGAAATCAAGAGGCCAAAAGCTAGAGTTAGAAATGACTGAATGGTTAACTCATATGATTATAGACATCAATGCTGGCCGGCCGACTATGATTACTAAATCAGAAACAATAATCCTAGAGTAAAAACATCAAATTAATAATGACAATTAATGAACACATGACCTAGTATAAGAAGAGGCTGAGAGGTTTGAGAAAGAGGACTTAGTTACAAGATACAATGGACTTTTATAGATCACTTGGTTGCTTGGTCGACCAAGTACCTAGATTTTCTGTTAGAACTACGTTAGTCTTGATTCCCATTTGAGATATTTAAGAGCATAATACTACATTCTGTCAGACTATATCCACAAAATTAAATACCCTTAGAATTCATACGTAGAAATGCTTGTGATACTATGTTTCGATCATAATCCGATTAACCAGATTTAGTAAGAACAATTATCGAGACAAGAAAAACTAAGTTAAAGCCTCTTCACAGTACACAACTCGAAGCTTGAGGGACTTATGTTACGACATGGCCGGAGTTGGAGCTTGGTCATTAACCATCCTTAAATTGTGTGTCCAATAAGTCGATCATCTCCTATTAAGTTGTGGCCACTGAAGTCCATAACCAACATATTATATATATATATATATATATATATATATATATATATATATATATATATATATATATATATATATATAAGCCATAGCCTTGGAGTATGAACATCTCATTTATTTATATTAATAACACCGTGTAGTTAGCTTTTCATCTAGAACAAATTCCTTAACTTTTAGAATAATGGTTAATTAGTATGACCCAAACAATATTTAAGGATTGAGAAGGTTAATGTTAAGATTGAGAGAATGAACACAAGTAATTATTGCTGAATTACCATCTCTTATTGACCATCACAAGGAATGCTCTTATAGAGCTACAAAGGCAGCAAGGCCAAGCAGCAACAAACTCTGCTTGCCAAAACAGAAAAAACTAACAAACAGAAAGAGCTAACATAACAGAAAGCCTAACAGAATCTTAACAGAATTAGACTTTCTGTTTGGCTACAAAATCACATAACAATCCCTCCCTTAAACTATTGCACTTATATGCAACTAGTTTAACTTAGGAATTTCACAAACTCCTAGTTGCTCTCTAAGTTTTATGAAGGAATCTGATTTAAGTGGCTTTGTCAGTAAGTCTGCAATTTGATCCTTAGTTCCACAATGAATCATTTCTATATCACCATCTCTAGATAGGTTCCTTAGGAAGTGAAACCGAACATCAATATGTTTACTTCTTCCATGCATGACTGGATTCTTTGAGAGTTTGATGGTTGAACTATTGTCACACATCAAGGTAATGCAACCTTCCTGAGCATGCCCCAGCTCTTCCAATATTCTTCTCATCCATACAGCCTGACAAGCACAAGCTGCAGCTGCCACGAATTCTGCTTCTGTGGTGGAGAGAGTCACAATTGGCTGTTTCTTTGAGGACCAAGCTACTGCTCCATTACTCAGAAGAAAGACATAACCAGAGGTGCTTTTCCTGTCTTCTAAGTCACCTGCATAGTCACTATCTGTGTAGGCTAACAGTTCCTCATTTCCTCCCTTCTTATACAGAATGCCAAAGTTCACAGTGCCTTGAAGATACCTGAGAATTCTCTTGGCAGCCTGCATATGTATTTGAGTAGGCTGACTCATAAACCGACTGATCAAGCTGACAGAGAACATCATATCGGGTCTGGAATTTGTGATGTACATGAGGCTTCCCACCAATTGCTTGTATTGAGTCTCATTTACCTTTACACCTGTTTCATCCTTGCATAGTTTGTAACCTGGCACCATAGGAATTCCAACCGAGTTCTTTGTCACCATGCCAAATCTTTTCAACACTTCTAAGGCATACTTTCTTTGATAGATGTAGATTCCATATTCCTCTTGTAGTACCTCTATTCCAAGGAAGAATCTCATCTTACCAAGGTCAGTCATATCAAATTCCTCCTTCATTGAATTCTTGAAGGTACTCATTAAGGATTCATCATTGCCTGTGTATATGAGATCATCAACATACACACTGACAATTAGAAGCTTTCCCTGTGCAGAGTGCTTTAAGAACAATGTCTGCTCATGATTGCTTTTCTTGAAGCCTGCACTGATGAAGTATGACTCAATTCGACTAAACCAAGCTCTTGGAGCTTGCTTTAATCCATACAAGGCCTTGTGGAGCTTGTACACCTTGTGCTCACTTCCCTTCTTCACATAGCCTTTTGGTTGATCCACATATACATCTTCAGAAAGAGTGCCATATAAGAAGGCTGATTTGACATCAAGTTGATACAGTTTCCACCCTTTATGTGCTGCAAGGGCTATAATCATTCTCACAGTGTCCATTCTGCTCACAGGAGCAAACACTTCTGTGTAATCCACTCCATACTGTTGAGAATAGCCTTTGGCCACTAACCTGGCCTTGTACTTGTCTACTTGACCAAGTTCATTCAATTTAGTCTTGTAAATCCACTTGACACCTATCCTTTTTGCACCTGCTGGTAAGTTAGTGAGTTCCCATGTACCATTTTTCACAATCGAATTGATTTCAGCATCCATAGCTTGTCTCCATTTGATACTTCTTACTGCAGTTTCAAAGCTGTCAGGGTCTGTGCATTCAGTGAAGGCCATGTTGATTGCATCTTCTGGTTCTGAGAGCTCTTCACCAGTTACATAGTCACTCATCCAACCAGGAGGATGCCTACTCCTGCCTCCTTCATCATTAACAACTTCAGTTCTCTGAGTTGGGGTCTGATTCCTATCTTCCTCATCATTAGACTCACTTTGCCGCAACACTTTCTTCTTCAAAGTCAGTGATACTCTCAGCATCCCCATTTTCAGTATCTACAATCAGTTCCTCCTTTTGCTTCTGATCCCATTTCCATTGAGTATCTTCCTCAAAGATCACATCTCTGCTTACAACAATTCTTCTTGTAGTTGGATTATAGAGCCTGTATCCCTTGGATTCCTCACTTATTCCCAACAAAACACACTTGCAGCTTTTGTCCTCCAGTTTAGTCCTTTTGGCATCTGGAATGTGTACATGTGCTAACAACCAAACACCCTAAAGTGCTCAACTGAGGGCTTTACTCCACTCCAGGCCTCTTCTGGTGTTTGATTCTTCATGACCAAGGTTGGTGATCTATTCAAAGCACATAAGTCACCCAATTCACGCCTTTCGGCCAAAAAGGCTTTGGAATCTTCTTCTCTGTTAGTAGTGTTCTTACCAAGTTCATGATGGTTCTATTCTTCCTTTCAGCCACCCCATTCGCTTGTGTGGAGTGTAGGTCAGTGGTCAATTGTCTTTTGATACCTGTTTTTCGGCGTAACTCATTGAATTCCAATGAAGTAAACTCTCCTCCTCTGTCGGTTCTAAGGCACTTAATCAACAGACTGATTCTTTTTCAACTAGCCTTTTAAAACATTGAAAATAGTGAAAGGCTTCTGATTTCTCCATCAAAAAATAAATCCATGCCTTTCTAGAGTAATCATCTATAAAGCACACGAAATACCTCTTCTGGCTATTGGATGATGGAGTGATAGGGCCACAGATGTCTGCATGAATTAAATCCAGCTTCTGTGTTGCTCTCCATTGACTCTTCTTTGGAATTGGATCTCTGTGCTGCTTTCCTTTCATACAATCTTCACATACTTTCTCTGTTGCTGATAATGAGGAGGGGAGACCCCTGACCATGTCTTTGCTCTGAAGAGTTTTCAACCCCTTGTGACTGGGATGAGCATATCTGCAATGCCATAAGAAGGAAAGGTCTTGTGCAGTAGTATGGAAGCATGCATCATTCTTGGTTATAGGCTGTGCAGACAAGATAAACATCCTGTTTGCTGTCATGTTAGTCTCCAGAATCAAGCCTTTGTCAGGATGAAACAGCTTGCAGGTTCCTGACTTGAACATTACAGTTAAACCTCTTTCTTGCAGCTGCCCTATGCTTAAAAGATTGTTCTTGAGTTCTGGCACCAAGAACACATCTCTGATTATGTGAGTGACTCCTTTAATATTCAGCTTCACACTTCCTTTTCCAGTCACCTCCATTCTTGTGTCATTTCCAAGCTTCACATACTGCTTGAAAGTATCATCCACCTCCTTGAACCAAGATCTGTTTCCACACATATGATTCGAACATCCTGAATCCAAGAACCATGCATTTGTTCCTTGCACATCATGCAATTCATCATGAGCCATCAACAGGAGTTCTTCTTGGTCATTGAAAGAAGCATAATTGGCTTCTTTATCCCAGTCAGGACATTCATACTTGTAATGTCCAAGTTTGTGGCATTTGAAACATTCAACAGTGGCTCGGTTTTGTCTTCCTCTTCCCCTTCCTCTACCTCTTCCTCCATTATCATTCCTCTCATCAGAACTTATTTTGAGAGCCTGCTCCTCTCCATGATTCTTGTGGAATTTCTGCTCATGAACTATCAAGGAACTCTGAAGTTCATCAATAGAAAGGGAATCGGTATCCTTAGATTCCTCAATTGAACAAACTATATAGTTAAATTTGTCAGTTAAGGATCTAAGGATCTTCTCAACAATGATTACATCCTGCATCTGTTCTCCATGAGTTCTCATCTTGTTAGCCACACTCATAACCCGAGAGAAGTAGTCGATTACTGTCTCACCTGTTTTCATCTCTAAAGTCTCAAACTCTTTCCTCAAGGCTTGAAGCATTGATCTTTTTACTCTTGCATTGCCTTCATATTTTCTCTTCATCGAATCCCATATTTCTTTTGACGTGTTCTTTTTCAAGATAGTCTCCAAGATTGTTCTATCTATGGCTTGAAACAAGTAGTTTTTGACCTTCATATCTTTCAGCTTCAGCTCATCAATTCTCCTCTCTTTGAGCTTCACAAGATACCTTCTTGGACCTGGTTACGCAATGCCTGTTTCCACCAAGCTCCAATACTCCTTGGATCTGAGAAAATTCTCCATTAGCATGCTCCAATGATCATAATGACCATCGAAACGAGGAATTGCAGGCTGCACAAAGCTACCATCATTTGCATTCGACATCTTCTTGTTACTCCAAGAACTCCCAAGAACACTGATTCACGATTTTCTGCTCAGGCCCCAGTAGGAGCTCTGATGCCAAATGTTAAGATTGAGAGAATGAACACAAGTAATTATTGCTGAATTACCATCTCTTATTGACCATCACAAGGAATGCTCTTATAGAGCTACAAAGGCAGCAAGGCCAAGCAGCAACAAACTCTGCTTGCCAAAACAGAAAAAACTAACAAACGGAAAGAGCTAACATAACAGAAAGCCTAACAGAATCTTAACAGAATTAGACTTTCTGTTTGGCTACAAAATCACATAACAGTTAAACTATCTTTCTCAATCTTCAATGAATTCTTATCCATATATCTTTTTCACTAAAGTTAGATTAACTTTTCTCTTATACATTGTAAGTAGATGATGGCAACAAAGGATATGTCCAGCTAGCCACACCTACCTCATTTAATTGGAGAAAATGATTATATACCCTCTTCACATTTAACATTAGGTGACGGGTGTAGCATATAAATATAATAGCATTTCTCTCTTCACGATACAAGTCCAAAAGCCTTAGGTCCAGGGGAAATAAACAAAGCTCCTACCTTCAAGTCAAGCCATGGCCATCTCTAAAACTTTCTTTGCATCAATTCTCATTTTTTTCGCCATTCTGGAACTTGTTAAACCAGATGCAATGGTAAACCTGTCATCTTCCCTTAATTATATTATAATGTTTTTTTTTTTTTTGGTGACCATTATAATTATTTTATTCATTACATAGAAATCTCAATTATATTCTGCTTCTTTTTTATCAGGTCATCAGTAGCATGGTGGAGAACCCAAGTCCCAGCCCTCTGCCACCAACGATTGGTACATCACCCCTTTAGCAATAATCTTCTATTGAATAATCAGTGGAGTTTGTGTTTAAATTTTCAATGTTTAATTGAAGTGAGTACATTATTTTTGGCTAAAACAGATTGTGATGCTGCTTGCAATGGAAGGTGCCAATTATCATCAAGGCCACACCTATGTAAGAGGGCATGTGGAACATGTTGTGAGAGGTGTAATTGTGTACCTTCAGGTACTTATGGTCATTATGAAGAATGTCCATGCTATGCCAACATGACTACTCATGGCAATCGACACAAATGCCCTTAAATTAAAGTCTATCTCTTATGTTACCTCAATCTGGATGAGAATTGAATTGTTATACATAATAATGAATTAAAGGTATGGTTCTTTGATGTATCCAACTTATGTCATTAATTAATATATGAATATTTACAACAATTACTTGCTTTCTACCGATGATTTTTGGTTTTGACATAATACTTCAAACTACTGCGAGTTTTGATAACTTAATTAATCCAGTCAAATTGGTAGTACAAAACTTTGTTGGCGTTAATTGAGATGGAGCAGTTGTAAAAACGCATAAATAATTTAACAATGACAAAAACTTTTGAATGCATTCAATCAATTGATAAATGATTTAATTTGTAAATTAAATCTGTTTAAAATATTCAAAATAGGAAATAATTAGATTTTAGAAATTATATGAATTTTATTCCCTCGTTATAAAAAAATGTCAAATAGAATTTATTAAAATTTTATTTGAGATAAATAAACTATTTTATGTAGGAATGTCTGACTCCAACCATCTTTTATAAAGATAATAGTGTTAAATAATATGATCAAATTAAATCAATTGACATTCTATAGAGTTTTAAACATAAATTTTGCAAGAAGCTACTATGAGTAGCTTTCATGTTTGAAACACGATTCCATCGATCTAAAACGTGGTTCCAAACATATACTTAAAAAGCAAATTAAGGTTTGGGTTGGTGAGTTTTCTCTTGCTAACATCGATTAAGGTAGGTTGGGTGATAAAACTTCATGTTGAACTAAAATTTAGCAAGGATCCCTAAAACATGAAATACAGATTCTCTGTCCGCAATTCTTTGACACTTTTTATCTTATCCAATTAAAATATGATAAATATACATTCTTTTCTTAAATTATTATTATTAAAAAAAAAAAAAAAAGACCATTACATTTCTATTTTGTAGTATGAGACAGAAAGTGGATCATAAAATTGAGAGAACATATTTCTATCCTAAAATGTGTCACTCAATTTGGTATGCATACGGGCCCTTTTACCGTTACTGAGTGGGATGAAAGTGAACTTTTTTTTTTTTTCTCTTGTAATGTATAAGGCTACACAAGTCTCGCATATCCTTACCCACCCTTTACTCTAAAGTCTAAGATAAGGCACTCACTTTTTTCCTTCCTCTGACGTTTTTCAAGTTCACTGCAGCACTTGGCCAAGGTTGAACCGTTGAAGAAAGAAGCCTTTATAGTTGGAACTTGAAACTCAGCTTGCACAATTGGCAACCCATTATTTAAGTAAACTTCAGCAGAAATCAGAAACAAGCCTAGAAGAAAGATAAAGAGATACGTTTTTTCATTTTTCTTTTTGTTTTATCATCTTAAAATGGATATTATTGTTTGGTACAAGCGTTAGTTGCTTTATTGGGTTGTAGTAGACTAGTAGTGATGTTTCACACCATGACACCAACATATTTCTTTCTCACATTGGTTTTAAAGTAAATAAATAGGCAATAACTTCACATGAGTAAACATCCTATTTAATCCTTGAAATTGTGGAGTAATGTCTACTTAGTCCCTCGTTGAAAATCGTATGGAATAAGTTGATTTTAAGTTAGCAGTGTCAGGGACTTAATTGTTATTAAGTAAGTAAAATAAGGGACCAAATCGATACTAACTTATTATTCAGAGACGTTTTTGGAATTTCAATAATTTCAAAGACCAGATTGATACTACTTCATAATTTCAGGGACCAGACAACATGTTTACTGAACTTGATGTTGTTCGCTACAGTGTGCTACAAAACGGGCTAACAGTCCAAACTGTGACGAAACCGATGCCCAAAATAAGCACATTTGGATTGGGCTGGGCTTGTGGGTTAATAGAGATGTTCAATATGTTAACGACAATATGATATCAGAGATTCAGAGGATTTTGATACTTTTGTGTTACTAAGTAAAAAGATACGTGGCTACAGGGAAATATTTAGTGCATATCTGATTTCCCTTTGCAAAGGTTCCAAGCACACGTTTGAACTACAACTAGTGAGAAACGAAACATGCTATTATTGATTTAGAGTTGTTGAAAAAAATTCTGAGACTTGCAGGTGCTTATCATACAATCCCACTGGCTACAAATTAGCAGTGATGTGCACACTTCATATAAAATATGGGCAATCTCACAGAGATGGGAAACGAAGAGTACGTGAAAGTGTGAAACGATAACGAGCTTTCCATGCTGTACTAAACGGAGATATACTATTTGCCACATCTTATCTATCCATTACTAACTCATTCTCTTTTTTTAAAACATTAATGTTATTTGAACATAATCTTTTTTACAATATGAGATAATACGATTAATAATATTTAAAATTATGGTTATTGACGTATTGGACTTGACTGATGGATACATCAAAATGGGTAACTCTTTAATCATCCACCGAACTTCATTAACCAAAAAATCATACATCATTAACCAAGTTATCTATTAACGAATCATCTAATAGAGGTGTATCTATTAACCATGTTCAACACGTCGTTAATGACAATTTTGAATGTTATGTATAGCATATTATCAAACTTTGATGTCCAGATAACATTTTGGTTTTTAAAATGTTAATGTAATAAATACAAAGATTACAGTGACCCTAATTTAGCCTATAGGTGCTATGCCATGAATCTTTTGGGTGTATACTTCGTATGTAACTGTGAAGATTAATTCCTCGAATACATGTTTAAACTAGCGTTCATATGAATAGGAATAATAGGTAACCTCACAGGCATTGTTCTGATTCTGAAAAAATTAAATCAAGTCTAAATAAATAATTTGATTAAAATATTATAACAAGTTCAAATTAAATTAAGTGCATGTTTGGATTCACTTTTGTTAGAGGCAAAAGTGATTCTACAGACAAAAAATTGATTTTGACATGTTTGGGTGTTCTCGACTAGAATTGATTTTGCCTCTGGAATCAATTTTAACTTGAAGTTAGAATTTGTAGCTTCTGCCCCCAAACGTGATTTTTAGCCTCAAATTACACTAAGTTTTACATCAAACTTACTTTCAAAATAAAAACATCTAAACATAAATCACTTCACTTCAAACTCAATTATCCGAAATCACGTTTGCCACCCTTTGCTGGAAATTCAATGCCCCCATTTATGTTTATGTTAATCAAGCTTGTCATCACCATGGCAATGCTTGAGTAGTAGCTTTATTTCTAGGGATTGGGGCTATGCCCAAGATCTGTTTTTATGTTATGAATTGATGTTTTCCCTTTGTTAATTTAAATTTTGTTTTAGATCTGATTTCTATTGCTTTAATTACCTGTAAATTCGGTGGTCACTTATTTGCATGTCATATATACTCTAAGGAGGAACCTAGCGGTGAGCTTAGGTATTGGATCTACAGAAATCAGACTTAGGACTTAAATCACGAGAGTTAGAAGCGGTCCTTCGAGGGTTAACGAATTGTCACAAAGCTTAAAGGGTTCAATCTAAATTCAACTACCACGAGAGTAGGAGTTGGTTTAATTGGGCACGGTTTTTGTAACCCGAGAGGGAGCATTAACTTATTTAGGATAAACTCGCCTTCAAAGCAATTTTGATAATTAACAAGGGTAGTCAATTTGGTAACATGAACAATCTTGTTGGTAACCCAATTCCTAGGAATCCCTTTTGATCTGAAAAACCCCTATTTGAATTACTTTCTGTTTTAATTGATTGCATTCTTAAATATCTGATTTTCTTGTTAATTCTTATTTCAAAAAATCAAATCTTTTCTAAATCCTCTTTTTATATAGTCCAGTTTAATTGATTTAATAATTAATTGTGATTTGAGACCACAGTCCCTGTGGGATCGATCTTTTTATTACTTGACGATGAATCCGGTACACTTGTCGGAATCACCACATCAATGGCCATACCAAGACATGCCAGGGTTAGACCCTAGTGTAGCAGAACCCAGGCTACCATTAAAGCCGGAGTATCCTCCAGTAAAACAGAAGCTACGAAGGATGAAAGCGTAAATGTCCTTAAAGATCAATGATGAGGTCAAAAAGCAGCTAGATGCAGGTTTCCTAGAGGTTGTGAAGTACCCTCAATGGGTTGCCAATATTGTTCATGTTCCTAAGAAAGATGGAAAGGTTCGGATGTGTGTTGACTATCGAGATCTGAACAGAGCTAGCCCAAAAGATGACTTTCCTCTACCACACATTGATGTTCTTGTAGACAATACTGCTCAACATGCATTATTCTCTTTCATGGATGGATTCTCGGGATATAATCAAATAAAGATGGCTCTCGAAGATATGGAGAAGACCACATTTGTCACTTTATGGGGAACCTTTTGCTACAAGGTTATGCCCTTTGGCTTGAAAAATGCTGGGGCAACATATCAGCGGGCTATGGTGGCTTTATTCCATGACATGATGCATAAAGAGATAGAAGTTTACGTAGACGATATGATCGCCAAGTCCAGATCCGAAAATGATCATGTTGATAATTTGCAGAAACTTTTTGAACGGTTAAGGAAGTTTAAGCTCCGACTGAATCCAGCCAAATGCACTTTTGGGGTGAAATCAGGCAAGCTTCTGGGCTTCATAGTTAGTCAAAAAGGAATAGAGGTTGATCCTGAAAAAGTTCATGCAATCATCGATATGCCAGCACCTCGAACAGAGAGAGAAGTTCGTGGGTTTTTAGGAAGATTGAACTACATTGCCAGGTTCATCTCCCAATTAACAGCGACATGTGAACCAATCTTTAAACTGCTGCGTAAAAATCAGGCAGTTACATGGAATGAAGATTGTCAAAAAGCTTTTGAGAAGATCAAACAGTACCTACAAGAGCCTCCAGTCTTGGTTCCCCCGGTGCCAGGAAGACCTCTCATCATGTATTTGACTGTGCTAGATGAATCTATGGGTTGCGTACTGGGGCAGCATGATGAGTCAGGAAGAAAGGAACATGCCATCTATTATATAAGTAAGAAATTCACCAGTTGCGAAGCCAACTACTCACTGCTAGATCGCACTTGTTGTGCTTTGGCTTGGGCGGCTCGCCGTTTGAGGTATTACATGTTGTGTTACACTACCTGGTTGGTGTCCAAAATGGATCCAATCAAGTATATCTTTAATAAGCCTGCTCTGACTGGAAGAATTGCTCGCTGGCAAGTCCTGCTATCAGAATATGACATTGTCTATGTCACCCAAAAAGCAATAAAAGGGAGTGCTCTTGCAGAATACCTAGCCAATCAGCCAGTAGAAGATTATGGATCGATGCAATGTGATTTCCCAGATGAAGATATAATGGCTTTGTTTGATCGCGAGCAATCTCCAGAAAAAGCCAAATGGACTTTGTTGTTTGACGGAGCTTCTAATGCATTGGGACATGGAATTGGGGCAATACTAATCTCACCGAAAAATGATTATTTCCCAGTCACTGCAAGGCTTTGCTTTGATTGTACAAACAATATAGCCGAATATGAAGCTTGTGCGCTCGGGATCCTGGCAGTGATAGAATCAAAGGCAAGGATACTGGAGGTATATGGGGACTCTGCATTAGTCATCCACCAGCTAAGAGGGGAATGGGAAGCCCGAAATGCCAAGTTAATCCCAAACCATGATTACATCAAAGGTTTGATTGAGCAGTTTGATGAAGTCACATTTCATCATATTCCCCGAGAAGATAACCAATTAGCTGACGCGCTGTCTACCTTGTCCTCGATGTTCAAAGTAAGTGACGAGAGGAACCTACCACTCATCAAAATAGAAAGTCGTGATCACCTGCATATTGTCAAGTGATAGAGGAAGAGTCTGATAAAAAATCGTGGTACCATGACATCAAATGCTTCATCCAAAGAAGGGAATACCCTCCGAGCACTTCAGAAAATGACAAAAGAACCCTAAGAAGACTTGCAATGGGTTTCTATTTAGATGGAGGTATTCTCTACAAAAGAAATCATGACATGGTGTTGTTGAGGTGCGTTGACACAAAAGAAGCTAAACGAATAATTGAGGAGGTACATGAAGGATTTTTTGGAACACACGCGAGCGGTCATGCAATGGCCAGGAAAATCTTGAGGGCTGGTCAATACTGGTTGACAATGGAGGCTGATTGCTTTAATTATGCGAAGAAGTGCCATAAGTGTCAAATATATGCTGATAAGGTTCATGCGCCGCCAGCTCCCTTGAATGTCATGTCAGCACCCTGATCGTTCTCAATGTGGGGAATGTATGTGATCGGGCCAATCGAACCAAAAGCCTCAAATGGGCATCGCTTCATTCTTGTTGCCATTGATTATTTCACAAAGTGTGTTGAGGCTGCATCATATGCCAGCGTGACCAGGAATGTCGTGGTCAAATTTGTAAAAAGAGAATTAATTTGTCGTTATGGGTTGCCGAGTGAGATTATCACTGATAATGCGACCAACTTGAACAACAAGATGATGAAGGAGACGTGCGAAAACTTCAAGATAAAGCATCACAATTCCTCCCCGTACCGCCCAAAGATGAACGGAGCAGTTGAGGCCGCTAATAAAAACATCAAGAAGATTGTCCAAAAGATGGTGGTGACGTATAAGGATTGGCACGAGATGTTACCTTTTGCTTTACACGACTATCGTACCTATGTTCGTACCTCGACGGGGGCAACGTCATATTCTTTAGTTTATGGGATGGAGGCAGTGCTCCCGATTGAAGTAGAGATCCCCTCATTAAGAGTACTAAGAGAAGCAGAATTGGAAGAAGCAGAGTGGGTCCAGGATCGACCAGACCAATTGAACCTCATTAAAGAGAAAAAATGAGGGGCATTGTGTCACGGTCAATTGTACCAGAGAAGGTTGATGAGAGCTTATGAGAAGAAGGTACGCCCGCGACAGTTTCGGGAGGGTGACCTGGTGCTTAAAAAGATTCTCCCAATCCAAAAGGATCACCGAGGGAAGTGGACTCCGAACTACGAAGGACCTTACGTTGTGAAAAGGGCCTTCTCGAGAGGAGCTTTAATTCTCACCAGGATGGATAGGGAAGATCTTTCGCTCCCTGTAAACTCAGTATGCTTGAACGTACTTCCCAAGAAGAAGAAGAAAAGAAAAGAAAAAGTGAAAAATGAAAAAAAAGAAGAAAGAAAAGCTCGCTAGGCTGAAAATCTGAAAAGACAGTCTAGGCAAAAGTTAGAGCAACCCGCTAGATTGAAAACCTGAAAAGGCGGTCTAGGCAGAAGTTAGGGTTAAAAGAAAAAGAACATAACAAAGGAAGTGTCGTCGAGCTGATAAACTGGGGCAATGAGTGTCTAAGATGCATGAAGACTGGACAAACAACATTCTCTGAAGTCAATTGATGAGAAGCCAAGACTGTATGAGAGATTCTAACACTAGTCATTAAGAGAGATGTCACTTGAAGAAATGTGATTCTACTTCATAACGTTTTGAAATTCCATACTCCATTGTAATATCTGCCTTGTACACATTTTCGATCCTGATATGGTGACAATGACTTCCAATTTTGTTGTTTAATCTTGTCCTTCCGTTTCACTTTTGTCAATTGAATGCATCCATCATGATAAGTCTATACTGAAATGTGAAACAAGTATTGGTGATTTTAAGTAGTTAGAATCCCTTGGAAAGCCTCAAAAGGTCATAGGGGCACGATGGTTCCCTGATGAAGGGCACTAAAGAAAAAGAAAAGAATCTTAAAGATCAACCACTGGGATAATTATCATCAAAGACGTCTACCATCAGAAAACAAGAGTGCAAGATATCTTTCCTCGACGAGATGGACCTTCTTTTAGTTCATCCTCAAGACTGACTATGATCGACGCTTTTAAGGGGGTCAAGGATCCAATAATGAAAAGGAAACAGCAAAGAAAAAATAATTTCTCATCAAAAGTATCTCTTGCATCGTGCCAAAATATAATAAGGGTTTTCATCATTAGCATTTATCAATAAAAGGCATCTCATACATCGTCATTCCATCAATGAGTAAAACCAACATTCATGCATTGCATTTGTCTATATGGCCTCATAATCGAGCATCTAACGGGCAATTGATGAGTGTGATTTTACCTCATTTTCCATGTACATTTCTGCATGCATTTGCATATAGTTAGGCCAATTTAGTGTTGATTTTGTATAGTTTTTTATTTGGAACGGATGAGGTGGTTTCTGGTGTTGTTTTGCAGGATTTAATGGAAAAATGCCCAGAAATTAGCCTTGATGGAGCTTGGATGAAAAAGGGCCTGAAAAGAGAAGAAATTGAGCCAAGCGCACTCGGTGATTCGCCCCCGAGCCCCGGATTCGCCCCGCGACCGAAAGCCGATTGTTGGAGAAAATAACAAGCCTTCCCTCGCGGTTCGCCTCGCGAGTCCGCAAACGAAGCCATCACGCCAGGCCCTGATGCTCCTCACGGGCGTATTGAAGAAAAACCTTTCGGTCTCGCGTCGCGAAGAAACTCTCGCCTCGCGAGAGTTCAATTCTCTGAAGCAGATTTTTAATATTCGCCTCGCGAGACATGTCTCGCCTCGCGAATGCGCGCAGCACTGACTGGTATAAGTGGCTGTTTTAGGACAGAAAAGAGAGAGCTTTTGGTGGAGAGAGCACTTGGGGACTTGGAGGCTGCGGCTGAGATAGGGTTCCAGCCCTAGAAGGGGAGATTTCCTTGCTCTGGGAATGGAGGAATCTTGTCTATGAGTGTTCTCCATCCATTTTCTCATTCTATTTTGTATTTCCTTTTATCATGAGTAGTTAAATCCCCATTGTTGGGGTTAGATGTAGCTTTTTTGAACTTGTTGTATTTGATTTGGTGTTTTAATGCAAGTCTCTATTTCTTTATAAGTGTGTGATTCTGTGCTTAATGCTTTCCTTGGATTAGCTACCCATAGGAATGATATGTTGCTTTGATAGATGACTGGAAGGTTGGTGTTAAGGCATGCTCATGAATCATATGCCAAGTAGTTCAAGAATCTAGGAATAGGTGTTGAATGCTTGCAATCTTATAAGTCTTGACTTAATGCAAAATATCAGGTTAATCCACCTAAGGAATTAGGGTTTAATTTGGGGTTTTAGGCTCAATGCACCTAAGGAATTAGGCTTGAGTATTTTAGAAAAGGCTTGATTGTCATAATTGAATTAGGACTTGTGTTGATAACCATTTCATTGCAATTAAGGGAGGATTAGTGTAGTCTAACCCTAACAATCTTAGCCATATCTCTGTTTGCCTTCCAAGTGTTCGATATAATTCCCGAAAGACCAAAAATATTATTTTATTTCTTTATTTTCTGTTTTAATCTCTCATACTTTATTTTAGTCTAGATAGTTGTTAAGTTTGTGAATTGGTAATTGACAACCAATCCCTGTGGATACGATAACCGGTCTTACCACCGTATTACTTGATTGCGACGAGGTGCACTTGCCTTTATTTATATTTAAAAATCACGCACCAAGTTTTTGGCGTCGTTGCCGGATATTGGTTTTGTCAATATCAGTAGTAACAAATGAGGCAACTAGTTTAGACATTTTTTTTATTTTTATTTCCTGTGTATATTTGATATTTTTCTGTATATATTTGATTTTTTTGTTTTGAGTTCTGTTTTGTAAGGTGGACAAAAGTCATGGAAAATTTTTATTGTCCACCTGATAAGGAAGCTTCCGGTCATGTTTTGGAGGACAACTTGTGGTGGGATGGCGATATAAATTTGGGAGAATTCTTCGAGGAGTTTTCTCTATCTCATAACATCCCATCACGAGTCGATCCTATGACTGGTGAGCTTATATATATATATATACCGAGGAGGATTGGGAAACCTTGTGTTCTTATTTACCACCTCCACCACCATGTATGATTCCCATAGAGCCACATGAAGTGGAAGTCGAGAAAAATCTGGTTATGGGAATGGACCAAATTGAAAACGAAGTGGTGGTGGTGAGTGAACCACAACAAGAGGAATTACCTTCCACAAATCCTTGGGAAACAACAAGTGAGGAGGCAGAGCATCTAGATAGCACTCCTTCCACCATGCATGCTGAGCAATCTGATTTTACTGCACTAGATAAATATGTTGGCTTGCATGCATGTGTGGACATTGGTAAGTTAGCCCCTCCCACTTGTCTGTCATACTTCCTCTTGACAATTCCATTTGTCCCGAGAGGAAGTGAGTTTATAATTGTAAAGGTCAATGGAATTTCCACCCAATGGCTGGGTGGAATTGAGAATAAAGTTATTTTACTGTTACAATCACCATCCCAATTTCCATTTGATCCGGGAGGAGGATCCAGGTGATGCTTTTCAATAAGTCAAGCTAGTGACATTAAAGAAGCGCTTATTGGGAGGCAACCCAATTTTTCTTTTCCTTTTCCTTTTTTCCTTTTTGTTTAGTTAGAATTGATTTTTGATTTCAAACTCTTGAATAATTTGAGAAGCTCAAGAGTTTTCTTTTACTAATAAAATTGCCAAGTGATTACAGGGAAAGAAGGAAGGAAGGGAGAGCAAGAAGACAAGGAGAAGAGCAAAAGGGGCAAAGAAAAAGCAAAGTCAAGCACCGCTACCGCCTCGGTAAGCCGTTCCATTTTTCTTTTGTTTTATTTTATTTTTCTTTCCTCTCTCCAACTTGATTGTTTACATTGGGGACAATGTAAATCTTTAAGCTTGGGGTAGGGTTAATCTTTTTGCTTGCATTGTAAATATTGCATTCATATAGGCTTAAGTTTGCATGATCGCATGATTCGGTTACCCTTGCTTAGATTGAGCTTATGATTGTGAGAGCTAAGTGCCAATTTTTTTGTGATAGTGAATTCTTGAACCCAATTCTGTTTATTCTTGTGATATGGCTGCAAATGAATATGCTTGAGATGATCTTGGATAGTTGATGATTAGCATATGTTTCTTTAGACTTGTGTTTCTCACTGGTTCTTGAACTGATAATTGTGAGCTTTTGAGCCATTAGGGGGTACTCACTAAATCTGCCCCCATTCTTTGTGTTGAGTGTTGCTCCTCTTGGATGAATTTCTCTAAAACTTGACTTGAAACCATTTTAAAGCTTAAAATTTTTTGAAAACATTTTTGAAAATGATTGAGGCAATAGGTATTTTTCTGGCCTTCTGAGTTTTGAATGATGAAATGCTACCCCTTAGTTGCCCAATTTTGAGCCTGAATGAATAAAATGCTTTTCTTGGTACCCTGAAAATTTTGATACATATACTTGATAAGGGACCTTCTAAAGTATTACAAAAAGGGTGAAAAAGGTAGTTGAAAGTTTGGGATAAGAATCAGAAAAAATAATTCTTTTGAGTTGAAAAATCTCCTCTCTCCAATTATTAAAAAAAAAAAATATATATATATAAAGAGATGGGGATGACAAAAAATAGAAGTGAGAAATAAAAGAAAAAGAAAGAAAAGAAAGGTGGAAAAATGTATTGAAAACCCAAGAAGGTATTTTAGAAGGTGTCTTGTGTTGAAATGTTTGATACTTGGTTTAGCCTTTTGAAATATCCCTTTCTTGTTATCCCCACCTAAAGATTAATCCCATGGCCACGTTACAACCAAATAAAGACCTCTTGATTCTTAGGTGTTTTCATAAATAAAGTGGAGATTTGGTTGATAGTCAAGCATATGGTAGGAATCATTCCTTGAGGAAAATGGAGCGAATTGTTATATATACTTGAACACTTGAGTGAGTGAGGCAAGAAAGAGAGCCAAGCAAATAAACAAGCTTGGGGTGAGCTTCAAGTGAGCAAGAGTGCCCGAATCAGTGAGAATGTGAGTCTAGGAAACTTAAGCCTCTAATTGGACTTGAATTGATTGTCTCTTGCTGAATTGTTTGAATTGCCTATTGCTTGGATCATTTACTCGGGTTCTTGGTTCACTATCCATGCTTTGACTGTTTATCTCTTCTGGCCTTAGTTTTTGCTTGAGGACAAGCAAAGTCTTAAGCTTGGGGTAATTTGATGAGTGTGATTTCACCTCATTTTCCATGTACATTTCTGCATGCATTTGCATATAGTTAGGCCAATTTAGTGTTGATTTTGTATAGTTTTTCCTTTGGAACGGATGAGGTGGTTTCTGGTGTTGTTTTGCAGGATTTAATGGAAAAATGCCCAGAAATTAGTCTTGATGGAGCTTGGATGAAAAAGGGCCTGAAAAGAGAAGAAATTGAGCCAAGCGACTCGGTGATTCGCCCGCGAGCCTGGATTCGCCCGCGACCCCGAAAGCCGATGTTGGAGAAAATGCAAGCCTTTCTGGTTCGCCTCGCGAACCCATGTCTCGCCTCGCGAGTCCTGCAAACGAAGCCATCACGCCCAGGCCCTGATGCTCCTCACGGGCGTATTGAAGAAAAACCTTTCGGTCTCGCGTCGCGAAGAAACTCTCGCCTCGCGAGAGTTCAATTCTCTGAAGCAGATTTTTAATATTCGCCTCGCGAGACATGTCTCGCCTCGCGAATGCGCGCAGCACTGACTGGTATAAGTGGCTGTTTTAGGGCAGAAAAGAGAGAGCTTTTGGTGGAGAGAGCACTTGGGGACTTGGAGGCTGCGGCTGAGATAGGGTTCCAGCCCTAGAAGGGGAGATTTCCTTGCTCTGGGAATGGAGGAAGCTTGTCTATGAGTGTTCTCCATCCCTTTTCTCATTCTATTTTGTATTTCCTTTTATCATGAGTAGTTAAATCCCCATTGTTGGGGTTAGATGTAGCTTTTCTGAACTTGTTGTATTTGATTTGGTGTTTTAATGCAAGTCTCTATTTCTTTATAAGTGTGTGATTCTGTGCTTAATGCTTTCCTTGGATTAGCTACCCATAGGAATGATATGTTGCTTTGATAGATGACTGGAAGGTTGGTGTTAAGGCATGCTCATGAATCATATGCCAAGTAGTTCAAGAATCTAGGAATAGGTGTTGAATGCTTGCAATCTTATAAGTCTTGACTTAATGCAAAATCTCAAAGTTAATCCACCTAAGGAATTAGGGTTTAATTTGGGGTTTTAGGCTCAATGCACCTAAGGAATTAGGCTTGAGTATTTTAGAAAAGGCTTGATTGTCATAATTGAATTAGGACTTGTGTTGATAACCATTTCATTGCAATTAAGGGAGGATTAGTGTAGTCTAACCCTAACAATCTTAGCCATATCTCTGTTTGCCTTCCAAGTGTTCGATATAATTCCCGAAAGACCAAAAATATTATTTTATTTCTTTATTTTCTGTTTTAATCTCTCATACTTTATTTTAGTCTAGATAGTTGTTAAGTTTGTGAATTGGTAATTGACAACCAATCCCTGTGGATACGATAACCGGTCTTACCACCGTATTACTTGATTGCGACGAGGTGCACTTGCCTTTATTTATATTTAAAAATCACGCACCAGCAATCCACCCCGTAAGCTCATTTTATCTCTTTGTTCGGAGCTTCTGATGGGCAATCCACCCCGTAAGCTCTTTTTACCAGTTTGTTCGAGCTTCTGACGGGTAATCCACCCCGTAAGATCTTTTATCTTTCTGTTCAAGCTTCTGACAGGCATTCGAGCATCTAACGGGCAGTCCACATCGTAAGCTCATTTTATCTCTTTGTTCGGAGCTTTTGACAGGCAATCCACCCCGTAAGCTCTTTTTACCATTTTGTTCAAGCTTCTGATGGACAATCCACCCCGTAAGCTCTTTTATCTTTTTGTTCAAGCTTTTGACAGGCATTCGAGCTTCTGACGTGCAATCTACCCCGTAAGCTCATTTTTTATCTTTCTGTTCGAGCTTCTGACGAGTATTCTACCCCGTAAGCTCATTTTTTCCTGTTCGAGCTTCTGACTGGCAATCCAACCAGTAAGTTCATTTATCTTTTTGTTCAAGCTTCTGACAGGAAATCCACCCCGTAAGCTCTTTTATCTTTCTGTTCGAGCTTCCGACGGGCAATCCACCCCGTAAGCTCTTTATCTTTGTTTTTAAGCTAGGCAGACAATCCACCTGCAAGCTTTTTATGTGTAAATCTCAGTGGGCAATCTAACCCGCAGGTTCTTTACAGGAAATCGGTTTGTAGACACAGGTCCTTTGCTTGTCAGTGTACCCCGGACAAAAATTGGAGTTCTTGTCTTTACTAGTTTCTTATAACGATAGTCGGTTAACTATGATTACACCTATTATCTAATAAGAAACAAGTAAAGAGGAGCAGCTGTGAACACCTAATTCTGTCCTGTTCGTTTTAACAAGCTAACTTAAATAAATCAATACATCTGATTCCTGATTAAAAAATAATAATAAAAATAATAAAAATAAATAAATAAATAAATAAATAAATAGCATTTGTCATATATCTTCTTCCATCCTCTAAAGTCATTTTTCCTTCCCCAACAAACACAATCTCCATGATGATCTTTCTCCTTCAGTTTATTTCTTTAACGAACATACTCCTAAGTTGTTTTTAGCATAACAAGAAAGCAACAGTCATTTAACATTTCCCCATAAGGCTCAAGTCATCAACCACCATTTTTGGTTAAGCCCTCAGAGCTCCTGTGCATAGATCAGAGGAAGAGAATACATAAATGAAAATTGAAAGGGGATTAGAGGAGGATGAACCACTGCAACACTCTTTCAACTGGTCCCAAGATCAAAAGCAAAGGGGATCTTCAATTCTTTCTCCTCTTTAAATAGCAATCATAAACACAGTAGGGAGGGGGAACCCAACAGCAACAACAAAAATTGGCTAAGAAAAAGAGAAGATCTTTGTGAGAAGAGAGACACAACACCTCTTACCTACACCCAGCCAAACAGCATCATTGCTTCACCGGATCCGCCGTGCCCGTTCAGATCGTCGCCTCCACTGGTTCGAACGCGCCGCTCCGGACCGCCGCTGCTGTTACCGATCTCAGACCCACCTCACCGGATCTGCACACCACCGTTGTTGCCGTTAATTCTGCCACTCGTCGTCGCGCATCCACCGCCCAAACCCAAACAGAATCGTAAGCTTCCCCTCCACCGTTCAGACAACGTGCGTTGCCTTCCACCTCCTAAAGTCGTCGGCCACCGCCCCGAACACGTCCAGTCGCGCCGCCGGCGCACGACCAGCCGCCTCCCCGCTTGCTGCCACCGTGACCCAACAGCTTGGCTACTTCATTCACGTTTTGGTTAACTTCATCCTTCATCTGATTTTATGTTTTAAATAATAGATTTTTGTTTTTATTTTATTGTTTTGTTTCAGATCTTATTTAGCTTTTTGTTGGTCTTAGAGTTATACATGTGGGCTTACCATTTGGCCCAACTTTAAGGTTTAATAACATAAAAACAAAAAAGGCTTTCTGATGGGCCTTCCAGAATTGGGTCCAAATTTTTGTTATTGACTCATAAAAAGATGTATTTTGAAAAAAAAAAATATAATTTCTTTTTAAAATGTATATAAAAAAATCCTTTAGTGAAATAACAATCTTTTGAGTAAAAAATAAATAAAAAGAGCAACAATCTACAACGTTGATGTATGTTTTTCATCCTCGAGTGTTGTATGAATTGTAAGGGTTCATCGTATAGCACTGTTGCTATCTTGGACCCTGTGCAAAAGTGAATTATTTTTGAAATAAAATCTATTTTCAAAATCTTTTCAAAATCAAATCCCTTTTTTTTTCCAAAAATAAAACCAACCTATCAAACATTTTCTATAAGAACTACGTGGCTATGAGTTTCCCATCGCACCCGAGAATACGTAAGAGCAGAATAAATCATTCTGTCAAGCCAAAATTTAATTTTTCCTTTTGTTTTGTTTATCCTCTTTATTTATTTAAAAAGTCGGGTAAAATAAATATTTTCAAAGGTTATTTAAATTATTTTGCACAATTAACTGGAGGTACCTTTTTTTAAAACGGGTGATGTAGGGTGCCATCACATTCCCTACTCGTAACCGACTCCCGGACTCAAATCTATCTTTTTTTTTCAAGACCAGCTTACCTTAAAATAAAGGGTTATTCCAATGTTTTTCCCAAATAAAATATTGGTGGTGACTCCTCTATTTTTACCTTTCTTTTCGTGGCTCCCGGACGAGACGGTCGCGACAACTACAATATATTGTTTTCATATATTTGACTATAGTAGAAATACAACTAGAAAATTTGAAATTTTGACCAAACCCGTGACAATTTGATTGATCCAAAATTTACCATATATAAGTAATGTAGTGGATGGTATAAAATATGGGTGATACACCGTAGCCCGGCCATGATTCGCTAAACACGAGCCACCCATTAGCTTACTCTTCCCACAGAACACAACTACTATAGTAGTACAATCTCATTCACATTGGGTTCCTACCTTTTTGTCTCTCTTTAACTCTTAAACACTAGTTTTCCATTTCCTCCTCACTTAACACAACAAAAGGAACACATGAATTAAACCACTTTGATTCACGTACTTTTACTTGTTCTTCCTTCAACATTTCACTCTTTTTTCATGCATTACATAACATAACACACACCGAAATGGTTGTCTAATCTGTTCACCGAGTGCAGAAGAAATGGACAAAGCTCGAAACGTGAGGAATGGACGGCACATGAATAAACATTCTGAAAGACACAAACTCTTCGGTGCTACATTACTCAACACCAACTCATTCTAGTTTTTTTCTGCCCTAAGAAACAAACCCCATTTTGTACTTGTCGTTTTTTGTGTCCTATTTTTTTCTTATTACCTTTCCCATGAGGCCATAACTAAAAAGTTTTTTCTTATTTTTTCTCTTGTTATCTTCATATATGTATTGTTTTTTCTTTATTGGTATAAATAATTAAATGTTTGATTATGAGTGATAGTTTTCAGTTTTCACTGCTGCTATTCGCGGGAACCAGCAATTCTTGGAGAAATCAAAGAAGGGAAAAGTGAGAAGCTTGAGTGGTGTTGTTAGAACATTGTCAAGCTACAACCAACACTGCCAAATGGGTTGCCATGATGTCACTGAAAAACAAGCACATGAGCCTTCAATTCATGGCAATGACTATGTCTGAATCATGTTTATGAGTTTTTATTATTATTATTTTTTTGTTTGGTTCTTAGTTTTTGAATGACTGCAATGGTGTTCATCATGCAACTGTTCCAAGGAAGCAACGTTCAGGTGAGTGTGTGATTTTCAAATTCAAAATCAAAGCTTTCATCTTTAATCTGAATATCTGCAATTTCTAATTTTGGATTTGAGTTGAAGCATTCCCTTGAAGCTTTTTGCTTTTTCTTTTCTTTTCAATGATTTGTTCTATCTTTTATTTGTTATATAGCTCATATTTGTTCCATAGCGTATGATACTTTCTGATAATATTGATTTTGTTTATGAATCATAAGTCTTCTTCTGTATTCAATCTTGTGGGGAAGGGAAAAAAATATATTCTTTTTTGCTTTTGCTGAAAAAAGGTGTTCATTTTTTTAGAGTCGTTTCATCCATATAGCCAGACATTTATTGAGAAAAAAAAAACTTTAATTGTTTTGTTTTATAGTGCAGTCATGAAGAAGCGCAGGTGTGAATCCATGTTACTTGATTCAGAAAAGGTGAACCATAAGATGAATGGAATAGAATCTCCCAAAAAAGATAGTATAAAGAAATCCAGAGTGAGTAGTGTAAGTAACACATGTGTGGACTATACATAGCTGCCAGTTTCAAAACTTGGCATTTTGCTTCTATTTCACTCGCCTTTTATAATTGGGAATTTTGCTTTTTGTAGAAACGAGGGATTATGCCACACTGGTCCTTCACAAAAGATGAGGAAGAGGTTGCAGAGACTCTGTATGCCTTGGCTTTACCAGAGAACTCTTCAGTTTTGAAGGAGTTGGAGGAGAATTCTAATGCTGCTTTTGAAGGTTATACTTTAATCTCATCCTTATCCATTACAAAATGATTATTCTCTAGGAGAATTAACAAGGACTCTAATAATACAAAATTATAAGTGAATGATAAATAACCATTCTGAGTGGTCAATTTGTCCTTTCTGTTAATTACGTATTGTTAATGTGAAACTAATTAATTCTCTCTTATTCTTCTCTGCCCCCATTACACTTGTAATAGCTATTTTAACTCGTGTTTTCATTTTCTTTTTTATTTTGTTATGTATTATAGCCTTAGGAACTGCTCAGGATTCAAGTCCTTGTCCTGAAAGATCACCTAGAGAAGCTTCAAAAACCAGTTCTTTACATGAAACAATTGGTCAAGAACAGCATGATTTGCCTGAGAGGGAAAAGTTCTCGATGGCATCTCATAGTTCTACTCCAATGATAAATCTTCAGGCCATGCCTATGATTGTTAAGAGTGAAAATAGCAACAAAGTTTCATTCCATGAATCTGAGTTATGTCTAGCAATGGGGTGGGTAGTTTTTCAGTTGCATTCAGAAATCTCTATCCTTTCCAAGTCCTTTTGTATCTATTTACATGGTTTCTCATCATATTGTAGATTAAATATGCCTACACAATCAAGGATTTCACATACAGAGAAGAAACCAGATGTGGAATTTGAGGCGGTAGGCATTTCAACTTTCATGGTTTGTTCAGTTGTACCTAAGCTTCTTAATTTTGTGAGCTACACTAGTATTCTTGGTTAACATTTCAGGCCAGAGATGTTGATTGTAAGCAAGAACAGCATATGATCAAGGACCAAAAAGAAAATGGTATGCTTCCTCAAGGATCAAAATGTCCTTTTCAATATAGTGGTGAATGCTTATTTCAGTGACTTAAGTATAGGCTAAAGTATTTTAGATCAATTTGCCTAATACATGGACATATTTTGGTTCTTTTTATAGGTCTTACATTGTGGCCAGGCTTGTCTCCAGTGGTATCTGCTGGCCAGGAGTATCTGCAGTAAATTTCTTTCATCATACTTCATTCTCACTTTGTTAGGCAGCTTGATTTCCCCCTTCCTGTTATGCTTGTCCAAATCTGATGGATTTTTCTTTCGAAGGTCTTCTGCTACTAAAACTCCAGATTGGATGCAAGCTGCTATCTGTGCCTCCAAACAGGATTTGTTGGAGAGTTGTTCTTCTGGTGGAAAGGTAAGGACTTACATTTTTTATTATTCTGTTTTGTGTGGCTTACCTTTATTAAGTTAGGTCCTAGCTCCTAAATGATGCACTCCACTCAACACCTATTTGTTGTTGGCCAATAACTAACCATGCAGATTTCAGAAGTTGCCATTCATAAAAGGTCATGGAAGAGGTGTGCAGCTCATGTTCACATCAGTCATATCATCCGGAGTTTAGAGGTGCCAAAGAGACAGGTTATCAAAGAACCTGAGCTTTATGAATGTCATCAAATGAGAGCACATGAAGGATCAAAGGGTGGAGCTCTTTCAGAAGTACACAACTTGAATGGAATCAGAAATGGAGTTACTTCTGCACCTGGAACTGGTCATTTTGCTACTGTGAGGAATCCCTATGAAAGTAAGAATGGTATTCTCCAGCAGCAGAAATGCCATTATGATGTCATATCACATGCTGCTCCAATGCCAGGGGTGTGTGGCCCTCAAAACCAAGTAAGTTAAAGGTTATTTTTGGTAATATTCTGAGAGTAATAACCTCAACTGCTTTTCAATCTCAAATTTATCAAGTAACATTTTAAATTCAATCAACAAACTGTATGGTTATGCAGATCATGTGTCACATTTTTATTATATTCAGTCTAATACTATGAGGGTATACAAGAACCTCTCCTCCCCCCACATTCCTCATACCCTGATGACTATCCTTATTATGCAGAGTTTCAACAACTTGTCCTTGTCAGCTGGAAATAATATGTTAAAGGTTGACAATAGTTATAATAATAAAGTTGGAAGTAGGTTGGAACCATTGTCAAAATTGCAGGATCCTTATTTGAATTTACTAGCACAGCAGCATGGACTTATGCCAATTCCTACGCCTCAGAGTCAATATGGCTCCACTTCTTACCTTCATCAGCCTTCTGTTGCAGGACCGCAGGTATTACTGTTTCTTTGTTGCAAGAGCACTATCAATCAAATAAAATGGACCCTAAACTCCAGGGACCGACTTTGATAAAGATAGCTTAACGAAGGAATTCTAACCTACTCCTATAGTAGTATTACTCTGAGTAATTTTATGACCCTTCACACCTAGTTTAATGATATTTTATGTTTCAATCAAATGGCACGTATGATTATAGGTGACAGGTGTTACAATATGATTGGACCAGGGCAATACTCCTTGAGTATCTAAGAACTTTTCAGCTTAATGTTATTATTTTCAACATGATATGAAATGAGGTAGCTAAAGTTTGTTGCTAATAATGAATTGGACAAACTACTACAACAACCAAAAAACCTGTGCCAATTTATATCCTGATGCATATACCATCCTTGACTTATCATCATACTAATTAGTATTCCCTAATGCTTTAATTGAATGCAGGTTCGGTTGCATCAACCTCATTATTATGGTAGCCCGTTATGTGGAACTCATAATAGTTCCAGTCTCAAATAAACAACAGCAAAGTTTTTGGGCGTTGCAACTAGCTGCTCAAGGTAGGTCTGCTGTAAATTGCAATGTTATGGGGACCCAGTATCCTAATTGGCAAAGTGGAAGGCATGACTCTTCTGTGGTGAGTCCATGTGCCCAAGCATTCCTTCCTCATTCCCCTGCATCGCTAGAAGTACTTAGATCCAAGATTATTTCAATCTATGGGCAACAGCAGCAGCTCATTGCACCCATCCAGGATGAACAGACTAGATCTCCATCTCCCTTCTGTATGTGATGAAATTAGCACCAGGCTTTCATGTAGTGCTATATAACATCGCTGCAATTGCTATGCAACGAGCAAATCAAAATATGATTCATTGTTGTGTTATTGGCCAAATACAATGACGTTATTTAATTCATACAGCCAATCTCACATAGTTAAAAGGGGGGAAAAACCTCTGGTTGTATAACTGCAAATAGACAATATACAACACTTTCGCAAGTAGTTCTGTACCATCCCAAATAATCGTTTTGAATTGCTCATTATAATTCTCCAGTTATGATTTACTTGAAGTGTTACAATACAAACTACCAAGAAGAGCATTGAAATTTGAGAAGGAAAAAACAACAAAAAAACAAACGCACGCACACAATGAAAGAGAGGTCTGGGAAGAACCTGATCTTTACGAATGTCTTCCTTATATAAACACGAGCCAAGTAAGAAGCCTAGGTAAACATGGTACTGAATACAGATTCAAAGGAAAAGATTTTCAAAGTTCTGTACCACAATTGTATTACAATAATTATGTGAATTGCAGGTGCATATCATCAAAATCTCCAAATCACTATGATTCGGCTTCAATGTAATGCATCACTCTAGTTTTTCCAGTTCCCCCATTCTCTCAATGATAGCCTGCGAGCACAAAAACAGATTTGTAATGAAACAAAGGTTGTCTATGTCACAGTCTAGCTTGAAAATAAATTTATACCCAAGCCATAATTGACATAGGCAAAAAATATGCTGGAAGAAGCTACAGAAGTGGGCAACTTGGCCTGGCACCATAGCATAACTACACAGCTCAAACCTTATACTACAGCAGATTTTTTTAAAAATAAAATAAAAAACAAGAAATGCAACCATATGTCGAGAACATAGTAACTTCAAAAGAATGCGTACCCTCTTGCTTGTTTCTTGCAGTTCACCCGCTAGAATGAATTCATCAAGTATAAGATAGACCTTCAAGAAAAGGTAGGTAAACTTCATTAATAAAGAAACAAAAAAAAAAAAACAAAGATATTCTGATTACACGAGATACATGGGATATAATCTGTCTCAACTACATAGTGGAGGCTTGAATAAATAAAGTTGATGTGCAAAATACAAAGATTACAGTTACCCTGATTACATGATTTGGTTAGCCTATACCATGAACCTAGACATAATAATACATGTTTCCAACATGATCAATTAGTTTTTAGTCTTTGTCACTTTGAACAGGTATCCTCAAAGGCATTAATATGAAACTAACCCTTGGATGCTGTCGCGACTACGAGACCCTCCCAACGAATTAGTTTGAACTTATATATGTTGTACTTTGATAAATTTCAAATTATGTATTTTTTAATGAACTTGTGTATTCTAAAAAAAAAACTATTGAATTTGAATCCAAACTGATTTAGATTGGACTGCTCTGGAATATGTTTTACAGTATTATCAAAACCAATCAAATGATAACATGAGAGAAGCATAAAACTGATTAGATTGGATCAGTTGGTATCTTTCCTTAAAACCAAACATATTGAAAGTATGGTAAAACTTACGTCATAGATATAAGCACATTCATTGGTGGATGTTAATGTAAACAGTAAACGAAGTTACATTTGAGGCATGCTCAATTACAAACTACATAACTCATAGGTAATATAGAAAAGTGGCAGGGTATAAATGAAACTGGTGTTTTCCAGCAAAATAAATGATGTAGCATATTGATTAGTGCAGGCTATGGTAGCCAATATTCTAACATATGCTCAAGAGTAAAATGCAGCAGAAACCAAAATTTGGAGCACAACTGCAACTAGAAACTCGAGTAGATAGACATAGACATCTACATCAACAACCACAGACACTTATTTTATCAAAAACTATGAAAATAAGCATAGGATAGGAATTAACAATCCTTGTTTTTGGGTGGGGAAAAATAAAAACTTACAACAGATCATATCATGGAGGTGAAAGAGTAAATACTAATAAGCACACACCATTATCAAAAGATATAGAGTTGGACTTGGTCCACCTGCAAGTAGAACACGGTTGACACAGAAAGATATGAAAAATAACAAACCTTGTGGAAGTTAAAGACCAAATCCAGTTCACACACATTGCTGAAGAAATGATCCAATATTTCCACAAACAAATGGATGCACTCTAAATAGGCCAACTCATTATCAGTGATGTCAACACAGAGCGAGAAAAACAAGCCGGCGTATCGCCGGTATATAACCTTGTGGGTACGAAACTGCAAGCCATGTTACAGTAGAACAAGAAGCTAAGTATACAATATCAAGCTGCTATAAAACAACAATCTAATATTTAAAAAAGACACAGCACAACGTTTTTAGCCTATAAAATGATAGAACGGAACAGGAGCAACAACAATCACCACCAGACCTAGTTTAAGTTTGGTTAGAGCATTCATCATATTTATAAATGCACATTTTTTTTATGGAAAGCCACAAAGTCCTTATTTTGGTCAAAGCAAACAAACAAAAAACTGAAAAAGAGAGAAAGTTCAGACCTCAACAAAATTTGTGTATTTGGGGTCTCGATTTACTACGAGGCGATGAACCTGAAAAATGAGGAATTTAAGAGAATTAGGTTACGTGTATATACAAATAAAAAAAAAATAGAATGGCAGAAGAGAAGAAAGAAGCTAAATAAAAACAGAAGATGGTGTGGGAGCAACCTCGTATTCGACCTTGTGCTTCTCGGAATCCTCGAGAGGAACGTAGTATTTGGCTAGACGGGTCTTCCCCTGCCTGTTCTGCAACAGAATGAATCGGATCTGCAAATCCCAAAACGGAATATGAAAAAATATGAAAATGAAAATTAGAATTTGGAACGAAAGTAAAATGAAATGGAATGAATGATCACCATTTCCGACGATATAGAACTTGATTTGCAATTCAGGAATTGCAGAACGAACGAACGAAGCAGGTGATTTTTTCAAGCTATCAGTTTCGACTTTCAACTTTCAAACTATGAGATGAACGACTTCACTTTTTCAGCTCCTTTTTTCTTTAATTTTAATTATCTGTTTTTCGCCAAATTAATGGATTGCAGCTGCCAGAGTGCCAGCTACCGTGTAATGACGCGGACGAGGTTATTGTATTCCCCTCCTCCTTATGGATCCGGATACCAGCTTTTAAAAATGGAAAATCTCACTAAACTCGTTAATAACTAAAAAAAGAAAGATTATATATAGAATTGATATATTTAACATTTGATAAAAATAAAATATTTGATTTTTAATAAAAACTTACTTTTCTTAACTCCTTAAAAAACTAAAGGTATTCGTTAACATGATCCTTTAAAAATGTATGCATTCACCTATTAATAGTTACATCAATTTTAGGCTTCCTAAAAGCACTTTTAGTGGGATAAACCTCCTCTAAATTGAGGAAAAATATAAAATAAATAAGTAAAGATGTATCACTCTTGATCAATTGAAATATATTGAGATCTTAACTCATTTTAATTAATCAATGATGAATATATTCTTATTTTCCCACTTTACAATTTTGCCCACTCTAGAGAGTTCTTATTCCTTTCACTGATCGATCTAATTGTATATACTTAAGCGTGTGATTTTTTGACATTATGAAATTCATTTGCTTGCCCTTATTCATGTGTTTTTTTTTTCTTTGATGACCAGATCCCCACAAGCAGCTTTGAGACTAACCATTAGTTTGGATAATGATTAAGTAAAGTTTTTCCCAAAATGATAACTCCAGGATTCGTATATCTGATATTACAAATAAAGTTCAGATAGAGTCGTTGTCCACTTCCATTACAACCAACTAGCATTGGGTATTCACGTGAATTTTTAATAAACAATGTTAGCTACTTATAATTATAATTTCTAGGAAAAGGTCTTTTAAAATGAGCTTAAATTGATTTTTCCACCATTGTTTTTATCTAGAATGTATTAAAATCTTAACCAACTAATGATCTAAAGGTGATACTCCCACACTTGCTCACTTTATATATAATCTCTCTTCAGAAGAGTCTTACCCTTAAGCTAAATTAATTTTTAGGCTCTCCAATCATCTGAGAATTTTCAAGCAAGTCTCTATATTTTAAAAATTTGTAATTGGGTCTTTAAACACATAGAAAATTTGTAATTGAGTCCCTTATATACTTTTTCGCTAGGGTTTTATTAAGTACCCATTAGGGTTTCGTTAAGTATCCATTAGGATTCCTTAAAGTGATCTATTCACTTATCATTTATGGGTCCCTAAACTTTTTGAAAAAATTTAAATAAGTCCCTATACATTTTAGAAAAATTCAAATAGGTCGTTGCATTTTAGAATCATAATGAAAAGGTGTATGAGAGACTTAATTACAAATCTTCCATGTATTCAGATACCCAGCTACAAATTTAAAGTATAAGAACTTATTTAAAATTTCTCAAATATTTGAGAGCTACATATTAATTAAAGTTATCCTTTATATACAGGTTATTTTTTTGTGTAATATCCTCGGTATCCGAAAATCATATTGGACTCTGATTAATCCGGATCGGATAGAATCGGGAAGACCTATTTAAGGAGACATGACAAAACTCGTGGAACACTTTTTTTTTTTTTCATTCACAAGACTTAAACTCCTCATCTTTGATTTCCCCCCACAGACCTATTTAAGCTCAGAATTCTTAATCTGAGTTGGGAAGACCTATTTACATTCTAATCTGATTCAAATCATAATGTTTAAGTTGATTTGAATTTCAACTTCTACCAGGTCACATTGTCCTCTCATATTGGGTGCTCACCTCCAATGTTACCAGAAAATGGAAAACTTTATACTATGATAGTTAGATTATTTCTTCAATTTTCTTATTCTTAAGTCTTAACTTAATCAAAAGGTTCCTTCAAAAAAAAAAAGTTAATCAAAAGGTTCCAATAATTAAATAATACTTCAGATTTTTTCCATGATGATGATAAATAAATGCCCTAAAAGTTGTGCTTGTACATGGAGTTTGAAGCAGCCAATAGAGCTGCCCCTAAGCCAGATCCATCTTTTGAATGCTCTATTACCACATGGTTTGACTTTTCTGTTCCTAGCAGCTCCTTGACCGAATCTTGTAAGTATGCTCTGTATTGAGGATAATTTTCATATAAGCCACCATCGATGGCCACAACTATTCTGTTCCCAAAGATGAGACCTCTCGAGTTCTCTTCCATTTTTTGCAAAATTCCCACAATTCCTGCACCAGCTAAGTTGCCACCTCTCTTTACAATAGTGTCACAAACCTCTAACACGGTTTTCCTTGCACTTAAATTGGATTCAACCTGAAGAGAATGATAAAATAGCAAGATAACAGGAAGTTAAAGAATATATATATATATGATGAGAGAAATATAGCATCTGCATTTATAATAACATATACAAATTTAAATGCTAGGTTCTTGCTACATATATATATATATATATATTGATTACGGGTGTGGCTATGGTGCACCACCCATATTTTACACCACCCACTACACCACCAATGTGGCAAATTTTGGGCCAATCAAATTGCCATATAGGTTGGTCAAAATTTCAAACTTTCTAGTTGTATTATACTGTAGTCAAACTATATGAATACAGTATATTGTAGTATAGTATATGTACTTTTTGTATTCGCAAATTTAACCCATATTAAAATAATGTTTTTTTATTAAAAAAACTGATTATATTGCAAAATATTATTGACAACGAACATTATTTTAATTCATATTAAAATATTATTTTTTTTAATATAATCAGTTTTTTTAATCAAAAAATATTATTTTAATATGGGTTAAATTTGCGAATACAAAGAGTACATATACTATACTACAATATATTGTATTAATATATTTGATTACAGTAGAAATACAACTAGAAAGTTTGAAATTTTGACCAAACCCATGTGGCAATTTGATTAGTCCAAAATTTGCCACATATGGGTGGTGTAGTGGGTGGTGTAAAATATGGGTGGTGCATCTTAGCCCAATCCATTGATTACATGACTCTGCATCATCTTCAAAATCCTACCAACAAATCTTCCAACTACTACACTAATCTCGTATCATATGATCATTTCTGTTAAGCTTTTGAGTTTTGACTAAAGTATCTTTCAAAGAATGAGTTTAATATTTAGGAATATTATTTTACCTATTTGTACTCATTAAAATAATAGTTACTTCTGCCCAAACTGAATTTTTCCTTTATCAAACATCAATTTAGTTCCAAAATGAATTATGGAGTACAAACCAAACGAGCCTTAGTAAAGAGACGAATGGTGAATCTCACTTCCTACTAACTGGCCTTCTCTAGGGAAATTGCTATCTTTTTTCTTTTAGCCATGGAGAAAACTTTCCCTCAGTAACTTAGTATTGTTAATTATGGAACAAATGCTTTCCTGCAGCAGAATATATTTGCATTACCAAATACCACCAATATAGTTAGGAGAAAAAGTTTACCCCAGCTTTGTCATAGAGGAGGGACCCAACGGCTTGTAAATCGCCAGAATTGTCCTGCTGCATGGCACATAGATCTGGGGTCCTATTAAATTTATACAGGAAAACCATATTAAGTATGAATTAATCTCAAAAGGGTCCTAATAATGTATCAAAAAAGATATACACTATTAAAGAAAATTAATAATAATATTAAAGGGGAAAAGAAAAATGATGAAAAAGAAGAACTAAACAAAATGAACAATTGTTAGATTACCAATTTTATTTAGCAATTGGAATTCTTAACATATCTACTAATATATATGATTTGATCTGTAGAATTAACTGAAGGTTACTAGTTACCCGAGTATGAAAGGCATAGATAGTTTTTGTGGGACAGATTTTCCAAACAATCCACCTACTTCAGCCATTTTCAGTAGCACTCGTCTCACAATTTCGCCTAGATACATTCCTGAGATTGTCTTTTCAAATATCTGCCATAAGTAATATGAAGAGATTGATTTTTCTGCTTGCTACTCTGTCAGAACAACAAAATCAATTACAACAAAGATGGTGCCAAAACAAACTTACCTGCTCACCAGGATTGATGCTAGCAGCATCCATTTCTCTATCAAACTCAGTTAAAGGAAGACCATTTGAGAAAGCCCCCCACTCAGTACTAATGATCTGGATTAAGGAATATAAACTAAATCATATATAGCATTCCAATAAGACATGAAGAAATAGAGTATGCAGCTATTACTAACCATTTTGCCAGAAGAAGAGGCATGGTCATGTAACTTAGGAATGGCACTGATCTGCTCAACATAGCAAGCATTGGTTCCAGTACCCAAAATAACAGCAACCATGACATCATTGTCCCAGTATTCTGCTCCAGCTAATGTTCCCACGGTATCATTCACCTATTAGGTTGCATGGCATTCACTAGAGAATCATATTGCTACCATTGCATTGGTTTAAAGCATGTGTCAAATTACAACGTTAAAATAACATACCAGAGCAGAAACTCGCATGTCAAGTCCTTGCCTTTCCATAGCCTTATTCAGACAAGCAACCACATCTCTTCCTACCTGTGTAAAGAGTCTGAAGTTCCCCATCATGCTAGTATTAAATACTAATATATTTCTGCTACTATTTTACTATACCAAAACATAAAATTCTAGTTAATGGTGATGATTAATGACACAAGTGCAAATAGCATCATACACAAATTACAGTATATATAGTATAAATATTAATTTTTAAAAAAAAATCAATAATATTTTAAAAATATTATGAATCATCATACACATAATAAAATATCAACATTTGAGTTTCAAAAATAAATGTAAAAATAGTATAATATATTAGTAATATCTAAAAAGTGTCTGTGAAAGGCATGTGTAATAAGGACACAACTATTATTTTGAAGGGTAGTCATTAACAAATGACAATATTGATCTGGTAAACATTGCAGCACTAAATTACAAATAGTGAGTACTAGAAAAAATACATACTGTTCCAGAGACTGCAAAACCCTTGGTCCACTTGATTAATATGCCAGAGTCAATAGATGTCTGCTTTACAGGAAATGAAAACGTGAACCCTGTTTCTCTCTTTCTTCCTGGCGAGAAATGAAATCTAGCATCCTCCTTAGCCACAAATTTTGCTAGCCTTAAAGCAATGAAGTCAAAAAGTTCCTGCAAGAAACAGGGTCCTTACACTAAGATATTAATCCCAATTAAGAAACTAGTAAATAAATACCTAAACTTTATAAACTAGAATCTAACACATTCATATAAATAATATTTTAAGAAAATAAGAAGAAGAAAAATTAAAATAAGTGATAATAATAAAATAAAATAAAATAAAAATACCTGGGATGTACCAAACATGAGCTCCTGAGGTATGGATACTTGCTCAAACTCAGTGGCAATCACACGTTCATCTTTCCCACCTAACTGCACTCTCAGCACACGGAAATTTGTTCCACCAAGATCCAAAGCATAAAACAACCCTTTCTCGTTCCTTTCAGTTTCAGATCCAACGATACAACTCAATTAAAGATCATCAACAATACATAACAAATTAGGAAAAAGAGAATAAATTCTTATAATATATCTATATCAGTTTTATAAAAGAGAAGGAACTTTTACCATATATATTTTTTATGCACTCACATTATATATTACTTAAAAAAAAAAAAAGGAGAGTTTTTCTAGCACTGAAATTGATTGTTAGATTCAAATATATGTTAAATATTGATTTGAGTGATTAAGATAGAAGTATAACGCTACTCTAAGCTGAGATCAAGTATAAAGTGAGCAAGACTCTTGAGTCTTGACTAGTTAGAGTGAATAAAAATCTCAATGCATAATAACAAATCAAAGTGTGGATACACCTTATTTGCTCCTTCAAACTCAAGCAGTGTTTTAAATAAAGGTTCGCAATCAACACCACAACATTTTGGTTTTAGAGGTGTCCGAATCGAAACACGACAGTAATTACGGCCGGATCAACCGCAATTTAAAACATTGCACTCAATTCACCTTTTAGCTCAATTTAGCAGTGTTTTTCATGTATCGAATTACTTTTTTAAAAATAAAAAAGTAGAAAGGTATACCCAGAGGGGAGGTCGTGAACATAGGTGGGTATCATGGGAAGTCCGTGTCCACCATCGGCGGCGAGACCAGCTCGCATTTCGGCACACATGTCATCAGCAACTCGTTGAAGAAGAGGCAGAGGAGTGGCACACTCGTGTTTGAGTTTGGTCAACACTGTGATTGGGTCCACGGAGATTGAGCCAGATCGGAGGGTCATCGTGAACCGAGGCATGCTCCGCCGCTGGGATCGTGGAAGAAAGGAGGATCCCACGGCGGAGGAAGTGGTGGCGGTAACAGACATGTTTGCCGTCGATGTTTTCTATGATGATGGCTTGTTTCTTGAGCTGATGTATTATGTGTAATTAACGAACACGAGAACAAAAGTTTTAGTTAGGTAGCAAAACTACGAAACGGTTAACGGCTCGCGAGTGAGAATATTGGTAGCTAAAAACTCACTATTATTTGGTATTTGCTGTTTGCTCTGTAGCAAACTCCTCTCACTCACTCTCTTTCTCGCCTTGCCTTCGCTTCATGGTGGGCCGTTTTCTCTAGAACAATTGGTTAGGTTTTGAAAAATAAAACTGATATAATTTAATTTTGATAATTATATTCTCAATCATTCACAAATCCTCTTATAGGATGTTGTACCCAAAAATAAAATCCTCTTATAGGATGAACTTTAAGATAGATATAGGTCGCATTTGTTAGAGATTATTAGATGGGGAAAAGATCATTCTTTTTAGAATCCGTTTGGTAAAAACTAGCGGATAGTAGATAGCGAATCAATTAGATGATAATGAATAAGCTAGCTGATAGCGGATAGCAGATTAGCTAGTTGATTGGATTTGAAGTGTTTGGTAAAACTAACGGTAGCTGATATATAAAATGACATAAAATTATATGTTTGAATTTTTTTATATAAATTTTATGTATGTATATATATATATATATATATATATATATATATATATATATATATATTATTTATATTATTTATTTTAAAATAATTAACACTTTTAGTATTAATTTTTAATATTAATATCAATTTAGTTTTAATTATATTTAATAAATAAAATGGAATAGTAAAAATAAATTTATATATTGATATGATTTGTATATAAATTGTATTTTTTATAGATAAAAATTTATTTTTTATTTAAATATAAATCTAAATAGTGAAATTAATTCTTATTTATATACTATGTTAAATGATTAATATTTTATTTTATTAGTTAAGGATAAGTGAGGAAAATAATTAAGATAGTAGAGATAAAAAAAGGAAGAAAAAATGATAACTTATATCTTATAAGCTCAAACGCTACTATGGAAAAAATGTTATATGCTAGCCAAAAAAATTATACGCTAATTTTAAAAATGGTTAAAGGGCTACTTTTCCATCCGTTATAAGTTATCCGCTATACCCTAGCGGATTTGTCAAACCAAACAGACACTTAGTATAAAATCATTTTAAATGATATTGATTGTGTTTGATTAAAATTTCATTTAAAAAATAATTTTTATGATTAAGATAAAAAATTACTTTCATTAGCCTTTGAAAAACAACAGTTGCAAAAGTTAATTTTTTTTAAATGACTTTTAAGATTATAAACAAATACAAAATAATTTTGTTTTTCTTTAAAATCTCAAAAAATAATATCTAAACTATTGAATGTCAAAATTACTTTATTTTTAATCTATAACAAATGGGTCCATAATAAGAGTCAAAAAATTTTAATAATGTGATGATTTATAATTGATTGACAATATAAAAATTCTTTACATATCAATTAAATCGAAAATGTTATTTGAAAATCGAATAATTTCAATTATTAATTATTAAAAGGATTTAATTGGTATGTATTATCAATATAAAAAAATTATACTGTCAAACAATTATGATTTACTGCATCACTAATATATTTGTGATGAGTTCATAGTGTAAAAAAATTTACTTAAAAAAAACTATGATTCTAAGTTCTAAATCGAGAGCGGGAGGCGGTAGTCAGGTAAATCTATCCAAAAGTGTTACTTTAGAATTCGAACCTCTAACCTAAAGTTCATATGAGGACACGTCTTACTTCCTCTATGACCAATCACTTTTAGTCGATAATTCAGATAGACTTTGATGATTGATGGATTATTTTTCAATATTTTTTATGCACTTATAAAAAAATTACAATAACTCAGTAATAAATATTTTAAAATTATTCTGTTTTCCTTTCAATTTTATTTTTTTTTGCTGTTATCATAGAAGAAAGGCCATTAAAAGAAAATCTCAATATGTTAATTATAGTTTTTTTTTGACTGGGCAATATGTTAGTTATAGTTACAAATTAAACTCTTAATTCTTAAATATTTACTTAAATTTTTTTGAAAGTTATTAAATTAAATTAACCGTTCAGCTGAGTTGCTGAGGTAGTGTTTGTTACAAGTTTTAAAAAAATATTTCTGGAAATATTGATATGGGAATAAAAGTTTCTCATGTTTGATACAAGTTTTAAAAATTTATTCGCAGACATAAAAGATTCTCAGAAATAAAATCAGTGAATAATAGTTAGAAATTTGGGAAAACTCTATTTCTCTGTACCCAACAATATGATTCTAAAAAATATAATTTACCTAAGAATAAAACATTTCAGTTATCAAATTATACCTAAATGCTAAAGTCGTTATTTGACCAGCTTGTTTTGTTTTGTGAAAAAAATTGGTGAATTCTCCGGTACCATCAATAAATTTGGTGTAACTTTTACACCTCTTATGTGGCCCAATCACAACATGTCAGGTCAATTAATGAACCCACATCAGCACCACATGAGATGTATTTTCATTTTTATGGAAATATCCAAGAAACTCTTGCCTTTGTTTTTTCCCCCGGGGACCATTTTGCAAAATTAAATATAAATAAAAAAAATCAAAAATAAAACAAATTAACTAGGTTGCTAGTCTAAATCTGAATCAAAATCTAACAACTTTTCATCTTTTTTTGTGTTCATCAACCTTCAACCCCTATTCATCAACTTCATCTTCTCCTCTGTGTTTTCCCTTTACAAAAAAATCAAAGAACATCATTCCAACTCTAAGCACCATCACCTCCAAGATCAAGATATGCAAAAATCTTTTTATTCCTCTTTTCTTTCACTCGTCTTTGGTATATAGTTATTCTGGGTCATAAACAGGAACTCACAAAATTGACAAATCGATTTTACCATTTTAATTAACTAATCTGAATCATAGAGCTTCGGTGACATTTTTCAAGCCAAAATAATGTTTAGCTTTATTGTTACAGTGGCTAACATTTTGTTGTGGAGAGACGAGAAGACATCCTTTACATGTTTCGTTGTCCTGGTTTTGTTGTTTTACTGGTTTTGCCTTTCCGGAAACGGTCTTATTTCATCTGCTGCCAGACTTTTACTGCTTGCCACTTTACTTCTCTTTGGATACAGTATTCTACCATCAAAGTTGTAGGTGCATGCTCATAAATAGCACGACAGTAGCAACAAATAAAAATACAATAATGATTCAATCTGAAATCTAAGGGTATGCTTAGCAAGGAAATGTAAATAGGAAGAGGAGTGAAAGAAAAGAGGAATAAAAAGATTTTTGCATATCCTGATGTTAGAGGTGATGGTGCTTAGAGTTGGAATGATGTTCTTTGATTTTTTTTTGTAAAGGGCAGAGGAGTAGATGAAGTTGATAAATAGGGGTTGAAGGTTGATGAACACAAAAAAGAAGATGAAAAGTTATTAGATTTTGATTCAGATTTAGATTAGTAACCCTAGTTAATTTGTTTTATTTTTGATTTTTTTATTTATATTTAATTTTGCAAAATGGTCTCCAGGAAAAAAAAAAACAAAGGCAAGAGTTTCTTGGATATTTCCATAAAAATAAAAATACATCTCATGTGGTGCTGATGTGGATTCATTAATTGACTTGGCATATTATGATTGGGCCACGGGGTGTAAAAGTTACACCAAATTTATCGATGATACCGAAGAATTCACCAAAAAAAATTCCATATTGGTTGGGCTGGGAACTTGGGATTGGGGCGGACATCACGATGCTAACGCGACATCCCTGCTTTGATCTCTTTGTTCAACAATCAAATCCATTTGGTATTATTTTCTTCCCATCCCAAACTTTTCGTACATTTTTGGGATAATATAATCCCCAAAATTTGATGTTCCTTCTGTAAAAAAAAAAAAAAAGATTTGATGTTCCTCTTTAGAAAGAAAGAAAGAAAAAACAAATGAGAAACAAGGCAATATTAATAGTTTATACAAATATCATTTATTTCCACGATGCCACAAGCAAGGATAATCGGCACAAATTAAGCAAAGTAATAATCTCATAGAAGATATTTGTGCTCAAATTCTTACCCTCGGTTTGGATGAAGCATTTTTAAGGAAGGAATCTATTTTTTTAGAGGAATTAAAATTATTTTAATAAAATATCTTAGTTGAATATTTTAAATGAAGGATTCTGAAAATTCAGGGGAATTTTAGAGGGATTTTTTTTTGGATAATAATTTTAGGATGATTTTATATAGCTCAAAACATGGGATTTAGAATACCACATGAATATTAAAACAAAAACAAAAAAGAATACCACATGAATAGATGGAATATGACGTGTTTATTGTAAAAAATTAAAAACAAAACACAGAGTTTAGCCGTTGACGAGCCAAGCTTTTCCTTCAAAGAGGGTACATGCCAATGTGATTGGTTTGATTGTGGTATTGAAACAAGGAAAATGAAATTGACTACTTTTACAATATGGACCATCATCGTCCATATAATAATGATTTAACCGTGTTGTCAAAGTGAATCAACTCGACTCATTTAGGTTGACTCATCATGGGTTCATAAAAAAGTGAATCCACCTATTCAGCTTAGAATTAGATTTCGACTAGAGTCCCTTGAAAGTGGATACAAATGTCTTGTCTTTGGTTGTTGTGATTGCCTATTCTTATAAGACCAACATATGGTCAGCTAACACGATGACCTACCCGAGACAACCTCTCCTGTTATGGTAGCCTGGAGTAATGTATGTGATTCATGTCTTGCTCAAATAACACACCCCTCTTAATATCGTGTGATTCTTGCCCACGAAGTTCCTCCGTGTGGTCAGGAGACTGGGGTTTTCAAGGAGGTATACGGCCTGGGCCGACATCCAATTTGGGCAGTAACCCACCCAATTTGGATTACTTTACTGATATGTCAAGAAATAGTCAACCCAACTCAACCTACCCCTGATTGGTGAGTTAAACATGTTGGCTTAGTTAAAATTATATATATATATATATATATATATATATATATAATTCACATTAAAGATAAGCAAAATCGCAGAAAATTAAGAAAAAGGACACAAAAAAGAAGAAAATTACAAAAATAAGGACTTCTTTTGTGTTTTACATTGGCGTTATACAATTAAAAAAAATGTGGGCTATCCTGACTCAAACCTATTTCACCGACATGTTAAATGAGTCGGATTATTTTGACTTGAGGCAAAAGTGAGCCTTTTTTTTTCCATCTCAACCTCCGAGTGAACCGGGTTGGATCATTTTGGCTCATGGTTTAGGTCCCATTTTAACATCTCTAACCGTGAATCCGGTGGTCAAATTGTGCAAGATGCAAATAATATTAATACTCGATTGAGTGCATGTTGAATACTAGTGTATGGACCCTTATCATACACGGGGAATATATTAATTTTTTATGATTTCATCAAAAAAATGGAATTGTTAATTTATGATTTTGTTTTTTTTTTGTAGGAAGTTTATTCCAAAAATTGTTAAAAAAATAAGTTTGTTTGAATCGTCGATCACAAAGTATAATAGATACTGACATAATAAATATTATTCTATCATATTACCTTTTTTTTTTCTCTTTCGAAAATGTATTTGATTTATTTCTCCTTTTTTCTCGTCAAAGTTAATCATTTTCAAGAAAAAGATATTATCGTATTATTTTTAATATTTAACATTTCTTCCAATACCTTGATAATCTGACTGCTTCTCTCAATATCAATATTATAGTGCTTTTTATTCAAAGTAAAATTATAAATTAGCACTAATTAGTTCTTGTTCCACTACCTTGCTATGATCATTCTTTGAACATTTAATAGTATATATTTGTTTTCAAAGCTACAATTACATTTCAAGCTAATTAATAATTTCTTGATGTAATTTATTTTAATATTAATGTTAAACTCTTCACAATATCTCAGTAATCCTACACAACTTTTTCTTCTCTTAAAAATCCATTTGATTTATTTCTCTTCTTTTCACGTGCAATTTAGTAATTTTTAGAAAATATATTTACCTACAATATGATATTTTTTATTCTCTCTTGAAAAAACTATATCATTTATGTCTCTTTTTTTCACCGTTCAAATTAAATATTTTTAGAAAATATAATTATTTATCATATGAAAAAAATGTTTCTGGAAATTATTTTGATTTATTTATCCTATTCTCCCGTGAAAGTTAACCTATTTTAGGAGATATATTTATTTATCATATTATTTTTTTCTTCTCTTTTGAAAATCTATTATTTTTATAAAATTTATTTATATATCATACTATTATTTTTCCTTAACACTTCCAATATTTTTGATTTATTTCTCTTATTTCCTAGTGCAAGTTAACAATTTTTAGAAAATATATTTATTTATCATATTATTTTTTCTTCTCTTTTCAATGTGTATTTGATTTATTTCTCCTCATTTTTCTATGCAAGTTAATAATATTTCCAAAAATTAATTATTTATCATGTTATTATTTATATTCTCTCTAAAAAAGTTATTTAATTTATTTCTCATTCCGCCCGTATAAGTTAAATATTTTTATAAAATCTATTCATCTATGATATTTTTCTATTCTGTTTTTTAAAATTTATTAAATTTATTCCTCCTCTTTTATCGGTGTGAAATAATCGTTTTTAGAAAATGTATTTATCTATCATCTTTTTCTCTCCTAAAAATATATTTGATTTATTTATCTATTATATTTAAAGGGAGAAAGACTTATATCCCATCACAATTTGATATCAATACTGGATATATCATTTTAAATCATATAAATGTTAATCAATTTGTATCCTTTCATTCCAATCCCCATTTCATATTATTTAAATTTAAATCCGGAACGATAATCGTTTAGTCATTGATTGTAAAATTCTTATAATTATAATGTTAATATTATTATAATAATTACCTTTTTAATTACCTTCAATAATATGATGAAACCTTTTGTATCTAAATTGATATTAAATTATTTTAAAAAATATGATATTTAATTTATAATGAAAACAAATAAATATATCATTGTAAAAAATTCTAGACAGTAAACATTTATATAAACATAAATACTTTCCTAATAAAATCAATTTAAAAGATGTAAACCTTTTTCAGAAAATAAATTTAATTAAAAACATATCATTTTTATATACAATGAAATTTACTAAGGTGAGCTAAAACTTTCATCTCCAAAAGATATGTTTATGTAATATGATTTTTCATTAATAACTATTATAATCTATACCCTTGTGGAAGGGGATATTTTATAGCAGAATAAATTGATGCATTTCCTTTATTTCATATTTATTCACAACTTGCAAAAAAAATTTATGTATGGTTCTCTCTATCTTTGATTGGAATTTTACATTTAGTGTACTTTTTAATGATGATAGGAATTAAATCAGCATGCAATTAACTCGTAAGGCATTCAGAGATCTTAGCATCAATGTTGATTCTTTGTACATTTTCCATATTGAAAACGTCATCTCCTAAGCCATTGTAGTATGATCCTAAGCCATTAATGTTTCTTTTATTTTTTATATCCCTGTTAGTTAGTTGGAGGATGAATAAAATATACTTATTTTATTATTATATAATAAGAGTTTAATTAATATATACTGTTAGTGTAAAAGTTTTTTATATTAATCAATCATATGTTGTCACATCATTGAAAATCTTTGATTGTTATGCTAACCATCTTAAAAGTAATCTATATCGTAATCTATGACTGATTGATAGTATAAAAAATTTTACACTGACAAAGTACAATAATTAAACTCATATAATAATGTCTAGCTTTTTTTGTAGAGAAATATTAGTGATGTATAGCTATTTTATTAAAAACCGATATTTCTCATTGAAAAAAGTAAAATATAATTTTTATGTTGTACATAGATTATTCCATTTTTTGCTTTCAATTGCTTTAGATCTGATTTTCATTAATACTTTTTTATTTAAAGTTTGAATTTGTGGTTTCATTTTGAACCAGTAATTAAAGAATATTATAATTCATATGATCAACATTAAAACATCCTATAAATTTTTATTCTTTACAATTTTTTCAACAATTTTCGAAATCTTATGTTAAATAATAAAATTGAAAATGTCATCTCTTTATTTAATCAATTGAAAACGCTATCACATACTTATAATTCGAAGTCTTGTTTTAAATATTCATGTATCATTCTATCAAAAAAAAAATCATGTATCAAATAAGTGAATTGATATACTTGCATGTGATCAAATATTAGTATTAATGTTTTTAATGATCAAATATCAAAATTATCGAGACTAATCAAATATTAGAATTAATGCTTTTTAATGATTATTTTCCTATCAAATATCAGTATTAAGTTTAATTCCATTTACCTTATTTTTTAAACTTTGATGCCGGTATGTATATCATTGAATAGTTTGTGATTTTTAAACCTCAAAATATTACCCTTGATGCATTGATGATATTGACTCTTTTTCAAGATAAAAAATGAGGAGAGATGAAAAGAAGATAGGAAAAAAACACAACAACAGTAGATCTAGAACCTTCTTCACATTGCCTTATGAAACCAAAAAATAAAAGAAAACGGAATACCAAAATGAAAAGTTATGAACCACACGAAGACAATGGAACTGGCAAACAAAGAAAGGTATGGTAAAAGAGGAATCGTACATGAAAAATATCATCAATGATTCTCCGTCAGAATGTGCAGCGAAATCATTCAAAAAAAAAATTCAATGTCAATCAATTCCATTTTTAACATAGATAAACACTAGTGCAGAAAAGGGATTCCACATAGGTTATTTTTGGCTTTTCACATTGGTTTTCAAACTGATGTTGAAAAGACCGATGTGGTTTATTGCCACTTTACACATCGGTTTTGAAACCGATGTGTAAAGTACATTTTTAACAGCGGTTTTTATAACAAACCGATGTGGAAAGTTTATTTGTCAATTGGTAAATTATTGGAAATATCACTTTCCACATCGGTTTTATTGAAAACCGATGTGGAAATTAGACTTTACACATCGGTTTACACAAAAACCGATGTGGAGATTTCACTTTCCACATCGGTTTTCTGTAAAACCGATGTGGAAATTGAAATTTCCACATCGGTTTTTTAAAACCGATGTGTAAAGTCTATTTTTTTTTTTGAAACTGTTATTTACATTTCTATCATTCATTTCTCCTATTTCAGTAATAATGCAGATCAATACCAGAATAACATACTCTAAATATTCTCAACAATCATTTTTGTACAACAAAAACACAATTAATGTATACTGAATTTATTGCGAACAATACATATGTACGTTCAATTACATTCAGACAACAAAGATAATTAGAAACCAAAAAACTACATGATATATTATAGATTTCAAATCAAAATACATATGATCAGTCAAAAGTACACTATAGCCAGTACATGATAAGTTTTTAAACTAACTACATATATATATACAAACTATGGTTGGTACACTTCAAGAAAGAAAGTTTCCCAACGCCTCCTTATGCTGTTGATGTCGGAATCATATAATGGAGTTGGATTGTTGAATATCTGCAAGTTTAATTGGACAAAAGATTATATCTTTTAAGTAATTAATAAACTAACATAAAGCATATAACGAATCTATAATTGTTACTTCTAATTGTTATCAATTAACATTTACCTCGTGCCATCTTTCAGTGATCCTGGAGGAGATAATTTCCAACATCCACTGCATCACATAGTATCCACATTCCCATGATCTACGTTGTGTACGTGACTACGTACAAATGAAACCCAATTAGAATATGAGGAATTAAATTAAATAGAAATCAATAATTATACCCATTGCATTTGTACTAATAAATATCTTACCCTAGGAATAATCCATCTGATAGGCCGACGTCTTTCACCACGCAACATGTGGCTTGCATTAATAGAACTATAATGACAAAATAAACATTAATTAAAGTATATCTATATAGATTTCAGATAATTAAAACAACTGCATTACTGATTATAAAGTATTTTAATGCTTACGTTTCGATGATCGTCTGCAGTTCATTCTCCAGCTTATTTCCAATTGAGTAGAAGAAGACCACGACGTTCATCCTAGGGTACAAGATCAACTGTTGTCAATGCTGGCTGTATTTGCGGAACAGTTAGTGACTAAGTCATATATAGTTATAATTAAATAACAGGTACTTACTTATTGAGATAAGGCGCAAGGTAGAATTGATGATCGTCTCGGGCAAGTATATCACGTATGGTGATGACCCGGTCTTCTGATGCTAGGAGCACATCACCGTGAATGAACATGGGGTCAATGAACCCATAAAGGGTGAGGTTACCCTGATCAACTAACATACGATGCAGATACCTAATATATTGAAAAAACATGTTAATTATCATAGTATTTAAAAATTAATTACTTAACTTATAAATAAAATGTACTTACGTGCACCATAACGATAGGTGTGCTGAACTAGCCATTTCTTTATTGAGTACAATCTCCATAAGTTCCTTCTTTGGAATATACAGTTCATCACCTGGGCTGACATCATGTTCCAACCTCACCAAAGCTGCGTCATTCTCCATAGTGACAACCTGTATAGCCAGAAGTTTAAAAACATCACCAGGTGCCCCTTTGTCGATCCCCTAAACAACAAAGATATATATTAGTAATCACGGATAATGAAGTTATTTCATTGGTAATTAATTAAATGGTCAAATGAATACCTTGGCTGGAGCAGACATCTTTGGTCTTCCTGGATCCGACCTTTTAGGCAGAATATGATCACTTCTAACATCCTATAACGAATAAAAATAAAGCATTATTGTTAAACAATAATAAATAATTTCAACTATGAATATAGAAAAACACAGCTAACTGAATACCTCAGATGTAACAAGAAAGCTGACCAATCTTCTTGTCCAGAGGATGAAGTTACCGGGGGCCTGACCCACTGTTTGAACCTCCTCGGTGGGCACAGGGACTCGAGCATCGGCATCTCGAATAATCTCAACAACGAGCCTCAGCTGATCATCCGGTAATAAACGATGGTGTATTGTATTACCTAAGTTATTATGTGCCCTCCCCAATGCCACTAAGCGGCGATCATGATGATCATCAACATACAGCTCACACCTATCAGGGTCGTCATCATCATCATCATCACCATCATCATCATTTTCAGGCTGATGAGGAGGATCACATGAGCCCTTAGTGCTCACATGGACAGAGGGTTGGACACCGGCTGTCATCTGCTGGGACATAAAAGTCAATATTGCCATCTGCTGGGCAAACTGCTCGGTCATCTCATGTCTAAGCTCAGCTGCAATCTCCTGTTTTAGCCGTGCTCTATCTGCATCAACATCCCTGTGGGATTGGTGTGAAGATGAACCATGGTATTGGTGAATGCCGACACCCCATCCAACACCAATGACACGATCCAGATGGTCTGGTTTACCGATGGCAGCAGCTAAGATATCATCGCGTCCTCTAGGAACAAAGGTTCCTTGGGTTACCTGCTCGTCCAAGGCATCCTATCACATATAAAATATCAGGTCACATTACAATTCGGTAACAATCTTAAAATGACAATTACAATTCAAACTACACTTACAATCTTCTCAGCTACTTGGCGGGCCTCCTCAGATGTATATTGTCCCGTTTTTCTTTGTCGGGCCCTCTTCCATTTACGATGGCGTGGGGGTGGAGGTGGATCAACAACCTCTGGACGATTTTGAGCGTTAGGATCCGCCTGAGATGCTGCTTCCTGACGTGCTTTCTTTTCTTCTTCCACCATTATCTGACCAAGCATTTTATATCCCCCACGAGACATGACATGGGGGTAGACATGCTTTGGTTTTCCTGCCCCTTTTTCCTCTTCTCCTGTTATAAATAGAAGACAATTAAATTACATAAGTAAATAAAATTAATGAAATTACATAAATTTAGAGACAAATCAAATAAGTTAATCTGAAAGTCGGGATCATGTCGGCTCTGAACAAAGCGATCCCACGTCGCCTGGTCAAGAAACAGGTACACCTCAAGTGGGTTCTTTTCACATGTTGGATCGAATACATAGTATCTGCCCAGGTCGACCTTAAAAGCCCTCCAACGCTCACCAGCATACTTTAACAAACGCTTCTTCATAACCATCGTATATGGTATGTCAAAGGTGAGCTGCATTAAGACCAAAAGAATCAACGAATTACTGTATGATATTAGTAAGATTAAAATAAAGTAGATGCATACAAACACAGGACGTAAAAGTATAGATACCAGAATACTCTCCCATATCTGATCCTTCACGTCCACCGGTACATCTTTCCAATTATCAATGGGTATACTAGGCCTGCTCCTAGCAAGGGTCGCCACAAAACTGTTAAACTGCTCTGCCATTGACCCAATAGGATTGAGGTTATTATCAAAGTCTATTCTTACCTTTTATTTGAACCACGGTTGGTAGTCAAATTCCTCATTCGTGTGGCATGTCTACCCTTTCTACCCGTAGGCGGGGTCTCCGACCCATTGCATGAAGGAGGAATATCCTCACGATCAGCCATGTATACCTGTTTAAACAAAAAAACTTGTTAGTATGTCAGGATAAATATCAAACATAACTTATAGATATCGATCAACGTACGTAAACATAACTTATAAATATCAACGTAAACATATAATATGCCTTTAAACATAACTCAAACTAAACTTACTTTGTGGTCAATTAGTAAAGTTCTCCCATAACCCTTCTTGGTGATCATTACGAGTAGAATGTACATCATCCACTTCATTTTCCTCATTGAAATTAGGCACTCGTGTTGAGAAAGAAGGAGTATCAGAAATATCAAGAGTTCAATCTTGATTTCCCTCACTACCATTATACATGTTTTTTCCCTGGAGAACCACTGACCACCTTTTGTTAGAAGGATCACGGATATAAAACACTTGTTTTGCTTGGGATGCCATGATGAAAGGCTCCTCTTTATTACCTACCTTATTAAGGTCCACCAATTTGAATCCTAACTCATCGGTTTGCACACCATTGTTACTGTCGACCCACTGACATTTAAAAACAGGTGCTCTAAACTTCGTGTAATCAACCTCCCATATCTCTTCAATGATTCCAAAGTATGAAACGGATGCCATAACAGGGTTTTTATCTTTCGAACTAGAGAAATGCACGGACTCAGCGACGACCATAACCCCACTATTTTGCATAGTACTTTTGTCATCCTGGGACTTTGTATAGAAGGAAAACTTATTGATATCGTACCCACTCCAGCATATGACATCAAAGTTAGGCCCCTGTGCTAGCCATTTTAATGTATCAGAAGCAATACCATCCTTTGCAATTTTTTCTTTAAACCAGTTCAAGAAAGTCTTGTTATGCTTGTTCAAACACCATTTTTCATTCATTCTAGGGTAAGTTTCATTGATGATGCTTTTATGCTCACATAAGTATGGTTCAACCTCATCTGTGTCATTCAATATATACAAATGTGCTTGAAGCACTTCCTCCCGATCCATGCTCTTAACAGTGGTACCTCGTGTATCCTTACCATCATATCTTCCTTCGTGACGAGACTTCAGAAGCCCTACAGGTTCCGCTTCTGACATGTAGTATGTACAAAACTCAATAGCTTCTTCTGCAACATACCTTTCAACAATAGATGCTTCGGGACGGTGTGGATTTTTCATATATCCTTTCAAGATCTTCATGTATCGCTCAACCGGGTACATCCACCTTAAATAAACGGGGCCGCACAATCTAATCTCCCTCACTAGATGAACAATCAAATGAACCATGATGTCAAAAAATGAAGGTGGAAAATACATCTCCAATTGGCACAAGATAATGGCTGCCTCATTTTCCAAGTCATCCAACTTTTTAGTGTCAATGACCTTGCTACATATAGCATTCAAGAATGAGCATAACCTAGTAATGGCATGTCTGACTTTTTTAGACAATATGTCATGAATGGCCACCGGTAGTAGTTGTTGCATCAAGACATGACAATCATGAGACTTTAAGCCAACTAATTTGAGATATTTCATTGAGACAAGTCTTTTGATATTTGAAGAGTAACCCTGTGGCACTTTGACTCCCCGTAGACATTCACAGAAACTTCTTTTCTCTTTTTTTGATAAAGTATGACATGCTGGGGGCAAATAAGTCTTCTTATCCCTCACTTTAAGTGGAGCTAACTGCTCTCGTATACCCATTTCAACTAGATCCAGACGAGCATTCACACCATTCTTTGTCTTGCCTTGAATGTTGAGAAGCGTTCCGATTAAATTGTCACACACATTTTTCTCCACATGAATCACATCAATACAATGTCTTACATCAAGCTTGCACCAGTATGGAAGATCAAAGAAGATCGACCTCTTCTTCCATATTTTCTTCTCGGTAGCCTTCTTCTGGGTCTTCCCATAGATAACATTAGTGTTGTTCACCCTTTCATAAACTTGCTCTCCAGTCAAGGCCACCGGAGCAATTTCATTCTCTGGAAGTCCATTGGAAGCTTTTCTCAATCTACGATAAGGATGATTACGTCGGAGAAATCTCCGATGCCCAAGGTAAACCGTCTTCCTTACATGTTGCAGTTGATGGTAACATGTGCCTTCTTCACATATTGGACATGCTTTATGCCCCTTAACACTATACCCACACAGGTTCCCGAATGCTGGAAAGTCATTGATGGTGCAAAATAACATGGCACGCAATCTGAATGTCTCACGACAATAACCGTCGATCACATCAACGCCTTCATCCCACAACATTCTCAAGTCTTCAATCAAGGGACTCAGATAAACATCAATATCATTTCCTGGCTGTTTAGAACCCGAAATCATCATACTTAACATAATGTATTTGCGTTTCATGCACAATCAAGGAGACAGGTTGTAAATTACCAGGAGAACATGACATGAACTATGAATACTACTTAAGTTTCCATATGGATTCATTCCATCGGTAGCAAGTCTAAGCCTGAGGTTTCTGGGCTCATTGCCGAAATCCGGAAACAAACTATCAATTCTCTTCCATTGCAAAGAATCGGCTGGATGCCGAAGCTGTCCATCACACTTCCTCTCATCTGCATGCCATCTAATGTTCTTTGCGTCATTTACATTAGCAAACAATCGCTTGAACCGCGGAATCACGAGAAGATACCATAACACCTTCGCAGGAGGAACTTTGGTGACCACATCACAACTAGAATCACCATCCTTCACTTTGTAGCGTGATACCCCACACCTGGGGCACTCGTGCATCTCTTCAAACTCTTTCCTGTACAATATGCAATCATTGGGGCAAGCGTGTATTTTCTTATACTCCATACCCATCGGACACAATATCTTCTTCGCCTCATAGTTTCGAGATGGCGATGTGTTGCCTTCTGGAAGCATGTCTTTCAACAACTCAAACAATTCGGTAAAGATTTTATTGCTCCACCCATTTCTCACCTTCACATTGAACAATCTTAACACCGCTGACAACCGTGTGAAATTAGTGCACCCCGGATACAAAGCCACTTCCGCATCACTGCACAAAGTATCATACACATGTGCGCGTCAAAAAAACTTTTGCCCAACATCACGGATCATGTCCTCTAGTCCATCGTCCATTTCCACGTCACCAACTTCCTATCTAACGATTCACCATGACATATCCATGTTGTATAACTCTTGCAAATCCCCTCACAAATAAGATGATCACGTATCTCCTCAGCTTCTAGTCGTCTCTCATTCAAACAGTTAACACAAGGATAATAAAACCTTCCGTTACCACTATCAGGAGCATTTGTTTTTGCAAACTGTAGAAAATCTTCCACTCCATTCTCATACTCATCACTTGTCCGTCTAGCATTCATCCAACCGCGATCCATGACTAAACCAATAACTTCGTACTTAGTCCAACATATTCATCAACCACTTCTTATGATAGGGTATGGCCATATCCCATTCGAGAAGAAACTTTTTCAACATTCGGTTAACAGTTAGTCCTTAACTATCATGCTCATACTCGACAAAATTTTGGCAGCATTTCCCTTCGGTCTCCGACGTACACGACTTGAACGCTATGACATCCACCACGATAAAGTATGCACCCGGAGAACGAAAGGAATTGTATCAATCCGAACTTTCATCAAGTATATAACATTAGAATCAATGAATAACTATCTTAACTGAATTAAGAAAAAGTTTTTTCCCAAACTGTCCAACTTTGGACAGTTCAAGATCCAACACAATGAGCGGTACATTAAGCACGTACACGTGTGCTCATTAGTATTGCATCTCAAACGGGAAACTAAGGCTTTAGTAATTATGTAGCTTGCATGAAGATGGGGCTTGAAAAGTGAAGAAAATGAGCCAAACAGAGCCCATCACGGCCTAGCCGTGACAGCCATCACGGCCATGATAGAGTAGAGCTGAAAAAGTCAGAACTGGTCACGGCCAGCCCGTGATGTCCATCACGACCGTGAGATGCCAACCGAACCAGACCCTCACAGGCAGAACTGATCACGGCCTAGTCGTGATGGTGGTCACGGCCGTGACAGACCAACCAGTGAAGCAACCTCCAAGGCAGAATCCGTCACGGCCTAGCCATGACAGGCATCACGGCCGTGACTCGTGATACCACCACTGGAAAAATCCAGTCTTGGAGACATTTCCACTATGGTGGATTAGACACAGATTCACACTTTATAACACTTCACACATAGAATAACACATGCAAGTATATTATCCAACCATTTGAAGTCAAAGTTCATAACTTTTCTAAACAAGAAACGAAGAAATGACTAATCTTGCAAATGAGACTGTTTATAACAGGGAAAGCGCACCTTTTTTTTGTGGAAGAATGAAGATCTTGAAGGTTTCTTTGTGCACCTGTGATGAGCCTGAAAACCAGTAACAGGGAAAATGAGGAGTGGTTTCATGTGCCATTCTCAGGCATCCCCTATTTACTTATCCAACCATTTGGAGTCAAAGTTCATAACTTTTCTAAACAAGAAACGAAGAAATGACTAATCTTGCAAATGGGACTGTTTATAACAGGGAAAACACACCTTTTTTTTTGTGGAAGAATGAAGATATTGGAGGTTTGTTGTGGAGTTGTGAGAGAGTGAGGGAGTGTGAAGGTAGAAATGAGAAACCAGAGAACTGAGAGTGAGTGAGTGAGTGAGAGAGTGAGTGAGTGTGAAGGTAGAATTGAGATGTGGGAAGAAATGACTAATCTTACAAAAGGGCGCGTGACATTGGAGGAAATGAAAATAGAAACATAAAGAATGGTTATATTACACATCGGTTATTATAAAACCGATGTGGTTAATTTATATTTCACATCGGCTATCTAGGAATCGATGTGGAAAGATAAATTTTAAATTCTATTTTTTTATAATTTTATACATCGGTTATCTGTGAACCGATGTGGTTAATCACTACTTTACACATCGGTTCTAGAAAAACCGATGTTAAAAGATAAAAATTCTAACTTTAAAATTTTTTTGTTTTACTTTTAAACATTGGTTAAAAATAACCGATGTGGAAAGTATTTACACATCGGTTAAATTCTAAACCGATGTGGAATACTTTGATTTTAATTTCAAAAATGTCACCGCCTCGTTTTACACATCGGTTTTACAGAAACCGATGTGAAAACTCCGATGTAAAAAACATATTTTACACTAGTGAAAGAAATAAGAATTTTTTTAACATAGATAAAGAAATAAGAAAAGAAAAAAATGACAGATGTACCTTAGACAGAGAATATGGTTACAGAGTGGTGGTAGCCTCTTGTGGTGATCTAAAAAATGCAAGCGCCCCGTCTTCATGATTTCGTAGATCTGCGAAAAGTTCAAAGGAGAAAGATGAAAGATGATATGCGAATAAAATGTTGAATGAGAGAAAATAATAGAGTGAGACAAATACGAAGGGTGCAGAAAATGGGTTCAACATAAACCAGACATATGTTAATTTGATCCAATATTTATCAATCAAGATCCTCTCCTGCTGCTGCACGGTGCAACAACAGGTTTTTTCCCATTTACCGCATAAGGGGCCCATATGAAAAATGTTTGATTGTTCTCTCCCACAATTTGGGCCGTTGATTGTTGCTGGAGGGGCGCTGCAGGAGACTTTGGCTGGAGGGGATCCGAATTGAATATTTATAGAAGTTGTGATTTCAAAAAAATAATGATTTGATTCCTTTGTGATTTGATCCAAAAAAAAAATCAATTTTAAATAATGGATAATATGTCCAGCAAATCAAATTAATGTTGATAGGGATAATAAGTATCAAAAGCAAAATGTAATCCATGTAGCAGATAATTAATTAGCCGGAATTCTGTATACTATGAGAGTGACACGTGTACTATTTCACTTGAGACTCTGTCATAGACCGTCACGTGTAAAACTTTCAATATGTAAGATTCATGATACATTCTATTTTTTATATATTATAGATTATAGATCATAAAATGACTAATATTGACCACGGCGCCTTCGTATCATAACTGTAATTTTGTTAGTCAAATTGGAGTTTCGGCTCATAAAAGTATTTAAAAGAAAATTGCAGGAGTTGCTTATGTATTTATTTACAGTGGGGGATCTTAAGAAATAATCTTGGGAGCCACTAGATACTATTCAAAATAATATATTTAAAATTTATAATTAATCATGTATAATTTTATCATTTAAATATATAAAGTGAGTAAATATTCGATATATGAAATCTTGACTAGTATTTGTTCATATTACAATGGTGTAGATGCACACGATGTATTCAAAAATTTGAAGTAGATGTCTGGAGAAGAAAAAAACGTATTTGTAATGAGTACTAATGATTTTGAGTTTGAAATAATATTCATTTTGATAGAGTCATTTAATCGTTTGAATTTTTTTTTAAAATAAATATGGTCTAATAACAGTGCAAAATAAAATATATGAAAATTTGTAAACTTATATATAATATATAGTGTATAAATTATTTTAGGGATATCATACATAATTTTTTTATATAGAAGAAAATTAGAAAAAAAAACCACTAAGAAGATCCGCCACGGTTTATTTAGGTGAATTTTTTGCATACTTTACGTCCCTCGATAGCAATTAGTTCTCTTGTCTGTGGTTTGCATTTTTTTTCCCTTCCCTTTTTGTCTCTCTTGAATAAACAACATATAATGTATATTTTTTTTTCAATTGTACATTTAAAAGTGGTTTTAGTTATCACTGTACAACATTAATTATGTTAAAATCAATTTTCAAATAAAGGTATTTTTTACGCAAAAAAAATAAAGATATTTAAATATAAACCATTTTGTTTCAAATACAATTTTGACTAAAATCAATTTTGTAAAATCATTTTCATCCAAAATTAAGTTGACAAACTCTTATCCAAACACATGCTTACAGCATCAATGCCAATGTCGATCTAAAAAAAAGGTTTAATTATTGAATTGGTCCTTGAACTATTTGGGAATTTTCAATTAGGTTTCCAAACTAAAATTTTTTTAATTAGGTCCCTAAACTTATATAAAATTTTCAATTGGATCCCTGAACTAAAAAATTTATAATTGGGTCTCTAAACTTATATAAAATTTTCAATTAGGTTCCTAAAGTAAAATGGTGAATATATAAAATATAAAATAAAAAATAATAAAATGATAAATGATAAAATTTAAAAAATTAATATTGTTTGACATAATAATAAAATGACAAAAGATAAATATGAGAGAAAAAATCACTATGAATAATACTAAAAAATAAATCTTAGTGAAAAAAAACTATTGTTTAGCATAATAATTAAATAAAAATAAATAAATTTGAGAGACAAAATTTAGATATTGAAATGATAATAACAAAATAATGAAATATGAAACCGTGTTATAAAATTTATGTTTTATAACAAAATATTAAGTTATTAAACCGAGTCAAATATTCAATATTTGAAATAATATTAAAATAATAACAATAGACATAGCAAGCAAAAATATTCTTGTATAATTGAAAATTTTATATAAGTTCGGGGACTTAATTAGAAATATTTTTAGTACAGGGACCCAATTGAAAATTTTATATAAGTTCAGGGACCTAAGTAGATTTTTTTTAGTTCAGGGACCTAATTGAAAATTCTTAAATAATTCAGGAACAAACTCAATAGTTAAACCTACAAAAAATTAACGTTTTCACATTCGGAGTGACATCCACATGCATTATTATTTTTCAATCAAACATAAAGTGAATTTTATCTCCGTTGACATTTTATCAACTCAACACTTATCCAATTCCAAACTCACCGTTAAACACCCTTTGGTGATTGTATTTGTAGCATTGAAGGCACCATTGTTGTGAAAATCGAGATTCTAGTGAGGATCGGGAGGGGGATGGAAGATCGTAACTTGAAAGATTGTAACAAGGATCGTAAGATCCTAGCTAAAGGAGATAAGTAGACTTGTAAAGTAGAAAACTATACTTATACATGTACATATGCATGAAAAAAATGTAGATAAGGAAAATTCATAATCATAATTCATAAGAAACCAAATCCAATACATAACACAAGCATAATAAGTTCATAAACATAAGTTCATAATAATAAAATAAGACAAAAGCATAATAAGTTCATAATCAAAATCAAGTCAAGCTAACTCTAGACATCTAATCTATAAGAGAGAATTTAACATAATATCAGGAGAGTCATCCTCATCCTTCATATCATCTTCATTCTCATTTATAGCATCATCTACAAGTCCACCAACTATCTCATCAACATCATCACCAATAGGAATCTGCAGATCATCTACAGGTGCACCACCAACACCAACATTTTCTGGGACTGTAAGATCTAAAATGTCTTCATCCAAAATAGGCAAATCTGAATTTTCATCTTGTACATTCTCCTCCACAATCCAATCGTCATCAGAAGAAACATCTTCAATGTTGTAGTTATTTGCTTTCCTAGCTTCATTCTTCTTGTTCAATCTTGAATTAGCCATCACAAATACCACATCATTCATGGTCTTTTGCTTCAAATGGTTCCTTTTCTTGGTGTGGACCTAAATAATCATGAAAGCAATTAACTCATAATAGGTACTAGGTAATTCTAAGGATGAAATCAATTGTGCTTCATAAATTCAAGTTCTTACCATCTCAAAGACACTCCAATTATGTTCGCAGCCGGATGAACTACATGTCAAACTCAATACCCGAATAGCAAACTTCTGCAATTCTGGACATTCATCACCACAAGACTTCCACCATTGTGCTGGAGTTTTGGTTTGAAGTGCATGTTAAGCTATTGGATGACCAAAAAAATCCCTTTTTGAACTTGAAGTCCTCAAGCTGGTGATCCAACTCTGCTATTTCTTCAATGTCTCCCACCATTCTTTGGAAACAATCATACAATCCTCTCTTGACTTCCCGATCTGAATTAAAATTAGGACCATAATGCAACATGGGGTTGAGGTAGTAGCCCGCAGCATGCAAAGGCCTATGCAATTGGTTGTCCCATCTTTGATCAATGATTTCCCAAATAGGAGTGTAGCTAAGAATGAATAAGAAATTAATTAGTTTCCAAAATAAGTCTACAAATTATATCATTGAACAAGTGGAAGATAATTACCTTTTACTAACGCCATTGAAGGCACTTTGTATTATCTCTTTAGCTCGGTCCATTTCTTCATAAATGAAGCCCATGACTGGCTTCTCATCCCCATCCACCATTCGCAGCACCTTAATTAGGGGATAAGCACCCTTCAAGCTGTTGACAATGTCCTTCCAAAACCCCTTATCAGTGACAGGTTCTTCCACATATTTCCCATCCCCAGTCTTTACAAATTGGCTTTCACTCCATTCCTTGGATGTGAACATTCTAATTAGGGAATCCTTATTATCATGCAAGCATCCTAAGGTAAGGTAAGCAGTGGCAAAACGAGTAGCAGCTGGTCTAATCAATTCTCCTCCCTTAGTAAAACGATGCAACAAGGACATAAGACCAATTCTGGAATAGATGTAGGTTGTAAGCTTCTTACCACTTGCAATTGTCTCTTTGTGGAGTGGAATATTCTTCTCAAAGTCCTCCAACATAAGGTCAATGCAATAAGCAGCACAAGGAGTCCAGTACAACTTCTCCCTCTTCTGCATCAACAAATCACCGGCTGCCTTGTAGTTAGCTGCATTGTCTGTGAAATTTGGACAACATTTTCTACCCCAACCTCTTCAACAACCTCATCCATCATTCGAAAAATCTTGTCAGCTGTCTTGGTAATGTTGGATGCATCAACAGACTTCAAGAAAATAGTTCCCTTAGGACTATTAACTAAGAAGTTCAATATAGTCCTCTTCCTCTTATCGATCCAACCATCTGTCACTATTGTGCAACCCACTTTCTTCCAAAACGCTCTATGATCCTCCATCTCTTACCAGTAAGATCAACTTCTTGCTTCAGATACCACCCTAATCTCATGGTAGCATGGTGGCTTAAATCCTAACCATGCAGGGCAACTAATTCAAACATTTTTGGAAACTCATCACTCTTTACCACATTAAAAGGAATAGCATTTATGTAAATAAATCTGCCTATTTCTAGGCATGCCTCCTCCCTCAAGCTCTTCTTGAATACACTATTGATTGTGGGTTAAGAGCTAACTCCCATCTTCTTGAAAAGATAAACAGAAGTCTCTTCCCTCTTTCTTTTTCCATCCTCATCAGTTGCACCACCTCATTCGTGCTCATTTTGGCTTGGCTTATTAATGAGCCTATTCTACAATGAAGTCACAATGTCCCACATTTCTTTCCTAACTGTATCAGGCACTGACCTACAAGCTCCAACATCCTTTGCAATCCCTGCCAAATGATGCTTCATTAGGTAGACTCCCCCTGTTATCACCTTCTCACAATATTTACATTTTATTTTTCTTGCATCCCCATCCATTGAAACCCTATGTTGTCATGCCACGTCAGACCTAGTCCCAGAAGCTTTCAGATTAGTCTTGCCACTCCCACTCCTACCAGCTTCGTTCCTATTAACACCACAACCAGCATGGTTACTTGAAGCCATTGCTGTCTAAGAACAAAACAAAGCAGAGCACAAAGAGAGGGGCGAATGAAGAAAAACAGAGGCGAAGAAGAGAACACAGGTGACGACGCGTCTGAGAGAGGAAGAGAGGGAAGGGGCGGCGCTGGCGGCCGTTTGAGAGAGGAAGAGGATGACGATGTGGAGCTGTTTGGCTGAGGGAGGAGACGATTTACGAATAGCAGAGTAGAAGGAAACGAGGTTTAGGAATGGAATGGCACTTCAGGGTTTTTTAATTTAACAATTTAACACTTTTAAACTTTAACTGGGCTGTGAAATTGGACCCGGTTTAAAATAACCCGGATTTTCGAATCGGGTCATCCCAAACCCAACCCTAAAACGAAACATAGTAGGATCGGGAGACTCAGAGAAATCGGCGTTTCTACGATTTTTCGATGAAGATCGACGATCTCGCCATGATCCTGCCAAGCGATGATCCCAGAGGCGATTTAGCAAGCAGAAGGGGCTGAAACTCGAAGGATCGCACGATCTTGCGATCTTGAACACGATCCTAACAACACTGGAAGGCACCACCTATATTCATGGGCCCTTGAGACAGTTGTAATTTCAGAACTAGCAAATGGCAAGAGTGACAATGTTGAGACAGTAAACGTGGGTGTGTTTGGATGAGGTATTTGTAGAAGGTGAAGTATTTTAAGAGGGTAATTAAAATACTTCACTCTAAAATACTTTGTTTGAGTATTAAATATGAAGTATTATAGAAATCAAGGGATTTTATGGGGGTATTTTGTTTAAGGTAAATTTGAGGAATTTGCATTCCCCCTAAAGAGGTGGTATTTTGAAATTCCCTCTTCATACTCATGTGCCACCTACCACAGCGCCGACCCTCGAACCACCCAGACCCAGTCCCGGACCCACCAGACCCGGCCTGGTCCCCCTGACCACTGGGACCTGGCCCCCGCACCACCCTAGACCCGACCCCCGGACACCCGGTGCAGGGGGGCGCCGGCCCGGACAATCGGTGTGGGGTGGGGGGGCACCGGGCCCTGACACCCGGAGCGGGGGCGCCGGCCCTTGGACACCCGGTGCCGGGGCGCCGGCTCCCGAACAGTTGAAATCCCAGTTTTTTAAATGAATATTTAAAAAAAAAGTAATTGAAATGTTTTATCCAAACAAAATATTTAAAATACAAGGTATTTGAATTACCCTATCCAAACAAAGTATTTTTAAAATGAAAGTAATTCAATTGAAATAATTGAATTGACATGTATTTCAAATTCCTTGGAATTTTGAAATACCCCATCCAAACACACGCTAAAAGGGATTTGAATTGCCTGCATTCACGCATTTACGAAATCATAAGATACATCATTGGATCAATCTTGTTTCATTTTTTAAAATCTTTTTAATACACACTCAAATACATCAAACGATGCATATCAGTGAATGTGTGGATATAATGAATACAGGGCATCCAAATCCATTTCTAAGAGTCTTGCTAATTAATGCTCTAAGGACATTAGTTAAAGAATCCACATCTAAAAAGTTTTTATCAGAAATCACAAAATTTTAAATTTAAATATGTTGAATACATAATTTCCAATAAAGATTTCTATCTTTGATTATTACTTAATCGAGGGCGTTAGAACTCTCCTTAGCATTTCCTATTTCTAAAGTTCAATTTTAGTAATAGACGCAAAACAATCTTAAGTAACCTCAAACATAAATGAGATAAGATGAAACTCAATTTGTACCCTCATTATGAATTTATGATGTCCCTTTAGATGTTTAACTAAGCATATATGAAGAAATTATCACTTGGAAAATTTACAATTCAACAACAATGTATCTTCAAGCCTAAAAGAAAATCGATTTAGAGAGTTTCTCCCTTTCCCAATGCTTCTGTAAAGAGTAAGGCCTAGATGCAAGGACCAATGGGGCTATAGGTGAAGAGTCTTCTTCAGTTCAGTTATGCTAAATTTATGCAACTATGGACCATTCAGGTCCAACAGAACATAGGCCCCAAGAGAATCCACCCACCACCGTCGAACTCAAACATATATAACAGAATTCTAGTGAAGTGGACGCGAAGAAACGAACCTTCCCTGTTCATATTGATATTTTAATTACCTCCAACTTCTTTATTTAAACACTTAAAAACTCATACACACATAGACTCATATTTATCTATAATATTCTGAAATACAAAATAACTTGATATTCATCCACATTTATTTATGCCATATCTACATTGGTGTCTTAACTAGTAATACAAGAAATATTTCCCCTTACCACTTTATCCACCCCCAGTAATACCCACTTCCACTCTTGTAACTTTGTAACCAACCCATTTCACTAGTCTCTTTCTCTCTCTTCCCCTGCAGCCAAATAAAAAGAACATCCTCGTTTGTTTTGTTTCCATCACTGAGAGCGAAAGGAACATCAATAACGTCAACATGAACAAGAAAAATGGTGTCGTGCTGGGAAGAAAGGCAGAGATAGATACAAGGGCGCCTTTCCGGTCCGTCAAAGAAGCCGTCTCATTATTCGGTGAAAAAGTTCTAGCTGGAGAGGTCTACGCAACCAAACTCAAACAGGTTCATCAATAATATGTATTTATTGATTACTACAATTATACAATTATATGTATAACCAATTATTCTCTTGATTAGTTAGTACACTCTCTGAACTCAATTATAAATAAAGAAGTATCCATATTCTTTTTACTCAAATATAAGCAAAATCAAACCAGGTCAATTCTGTTTAATGTCGGTATTTCAAAAATCAATAAAATTAATCAATTCAATCAATTTTCTTTGTACTTTTCCAAAAGCATTTCACGATCCCGAGATAATTAAATGGTAGTTTAGTAATTATAATTCATTTTTTTACATAAATCAAGACAATTAAAAAAAATTAACTAACTTTCTTAATAAATGTGAAATTAGTTAATTTTACTTATAACTAAATCTGGAGATAATACAATACTTGTACAAAATTCGATACGGATTTCATTTTTCTTTGTTTTCTAAAATAAACACGAGTGTTCTTTAAATATCGGCTTTTTTACACAAAAAAAAAAAAACAAAAACAAACGGGTGTAAGGTGAGAAAATATGATATTCTGATTAACTAAAATAAGTTGAGAAGTTAATATATTTTAATTAATCAACGTTTCATTATCCTTGGCTGCTTTACACTTCAACTCAACTTAAAGAAACATAGTAGTGAAGTACTACTTATACTGAATACATTGATTTCTCAACTAAGTGTCTGTTTGTTTTAGATTTTGATAGAATTGATTTTGAAAAAATCAAGGTTAAAAAAATTGATTTGTATTTGGTAATAATATTTTAAAAGTGGGTTTAGAAGAATTTGTTTTGTTTGGATGATAAAGTAAAATCACTTTTGAGGTGTAAATATGTAGAATTTTGTGGGTTCTATATCTAGAATCAATTATTCTCAACGGAAAAGTTAGAAATTCTTACTTCCACTAAAATCAATTTTACCCACTAAGAATCAATTATTTTGAATTGAATTTTACATTCAAACACTCCAGTTTAGCAACTGGGGTTTGGGTGCCAAACTGGGGTTTGAAATGCTTACCAAACTGGCACTAAATGACCTTTCGTAAAAGTACAAAACTCTGCTTCCTTTGTTTCGATCTTTGAAGAATAAATAGAAGGTAAAACATACATTTTAGACTTTAATTACAGTGCTACATGACTGAGATACTCATGTCTTGATAGTTGATATAATCATATGCAACTTGCTATTGGTATTGATGAGAAAGCCTAACTTCACAATAGTCTCACCTATGCAAATCTAAACTGCAGCACGCCTAATTTTCTATTGTCCATCAGCGTATCAAGTCATACACAAACACACACATAAAAAAAATGTAATTGTGTACTTGATAATTAAGCAGCACTTAAATGTCGTACTATTATTAGATATTATTATTATTATTTTATATATATATATATATATATATATATATATATATATATATATATATATATATATATCTGTGTGTGTGTGTGTGTGTATGTCGTCTGGAATATTGTATACTATAGATTACCATATATTTATTTTAAAAATTCACGGACACGCGCGAGAGGAATTAAGAACATTTTTCTAGTTAGTTCTCCAATCTTATGCTTGCTTGCAAGAGGGTGCCAACTTCAAGCGGCTGATTATCAAGTCGTACACTGTGTCATATGCTTGCTTGTATTTGTCTGTTTTGCTTTCTTACATGTCGTGGAATAAAGGCGCAAATATTAATTTATGATTTTACATTACTTCGGTACGTATATTTATCATTAACAACGGAAGTTCAGCTTGTTTTTTCAATGTTTTTAATTTTTTTTTTATCAATGTATGCATTAAAAAAATTTAACCGATGTTTTAAATAGAAGTTAATTACTCACATGTTTATTAGCAGAACCAACAAACAAACAACAATATTTAGACCATATAACTAAAAGTATTGTACAAATAACATTTTTGGATGAAAGTGGCTCCGCTTACAACATTTTTGAGATCAAACCTTTTTTATGTTTAGTAAAGTCAAAGGCTAGGTACTCAATTATGTAAGTTGTAACGAAGATATTAAATTGTGATTGGGATCACAATTGTCATTATGCTATATCTATCACAATTACAGGAAAGTATGATCGATGTAACCATAATCTATGTGATTGCATATGTTACTAAAATCGTAATAATAATGTGGCCTCAATTACAATTGAAAACTTTGATTGTTTTAACCATGAGAGAGTGAGTTAACAAGTGTGAGAATCTTAAAAATATGTATGGTTAACAAAATGATCTTAGATTACTTATTTGTGTATATGTAATATGTATGTCTATATATATATCTAGATACATATTGGAGCAAATGAAAATGGTATCGAGTCTTTGAGGCACGGAGCAGTTGAAGCTGAGCTAGAGGAGACAAGGCAAAATCTGGAGAGGGCTAGGGAGGAAAGCATGTCAATGATACATTGCATATCTTCTCTTCAGGAAGAGCTTGAATGTACAAAGCAAGAGCTCCAACAACTGAAGCAGCAACACGAAACCGAGAAACAATATCCAGGGGAACCCGAGATTGAAGATGTCAAGTTTGTCGAAAATTTAACCAAATTTGAAATAAAAAATTTCACTTCCGATGAAGAAGAGATTGAGTTCCATAAGAAAAGGTACGTGACTTTTGCAAATTCACCCTCTGTACCTCATGTTATGTTACCACAAGAGGTTGAGAAGTTGGAGAGGCACCCTTCGCTTGGGAATAAGAAAAAGAAGCAGCCTTTGATTCCATTCATTGGTGGTATATTTTCAAGGAAAAATGGAAATTAAACCAATAATTAGTTCCGTGAGCCAAGTCAAATCCAAGAGATTTATTTGCTACTTGCATTACAATAATAATTGCCAGCTGCATTTTTTTTTCCCAAGGTAAGATGAGACTATTACAAATTGATTGGACTAGCCAAGTATATATGAATGAAATGCAAATTATGCAAAGAGTATATGCAATAGTCATGTAATAAAGAGCCTTAGCTACATGTTTCAACTTTGTTTGTTTATACATTAGCCCCACGGTATCAATATTGTGAGTGATTATTATGCATTCATGCCCCTTCAAATTAATTAAATTCAGAATAAAGCACGTGGTTAATAAATTGGTAAAACTGAATATGGAGCTTTATGAATACCGTGAAGGGCTGAATTCTACTTAATGATAGTCGCTTGACCATATAGAAACCCAAATTACGAGTCAATGAAAAGATATTATAATGGATACAAATACCACATCTTTGTTATTGGGAATGTTGGCATGACAAAAAAATTCTATACTTGATACAAATTTTAAAATATTATTCCCCAATAGTAAATAATGGTTATAAATTTTATTATCATGTATGAAGATGAAAAAGAAATATTCTTAAAAATGAAATTCTCAAGAATGTAACTATATTTGTCTTGGAATAAATAAAACATTTCATAAATCAATTGATACCTAAATGTACTTGAAGCATAATAATAATAATAATAATAATAATAATAATAATAAAATGAATAACAATGATAATAATAATAGGCAATGAATAGAAAAGTATGGCTTAACAAGGCAGTGCTCACTTATACATTCAATCAGCATATCATGTGGGAGAAGGAAAATAAAAAGTAATGAAACAAAAACCATATGGTTTGAATAAAATCACAAAGGATAACATATATCAAAGGGTGTTAATTAGACAACATCTGATTTTCGAGCATCCAGAATGCCATCTTGTGCTGATTTATTGAAGAACTCAATGCAATCTGCAATGGCCTCATTGTAATGAGAGTATGAGGAGTAATATGAACTGCACGATGTCTTTGGCGGTTCAAATCGGTCTGAGTTTCTATGCCTTGAAGAATCGGATGATGATGAGTGACGAGAAGGTAGTGAGAAGATGAGGCGCATGATGACCTTGCGGAAGCGGTGAAAGAGCTTCATGGCTGAGAAGTTGAATTTGATAGAAGAGGGAATTGTACTGTGTGGAGGAGCACCTTTTAGTTGTATGTCAAAACTCTCTGCTCCTCTTTGTGTGTGGTGCATTTTCTCCCTTTGACGCCCCCGGGAAGTGTAATGCTATGATGGATGTCGTTTGGTTTCTAAAGAGTATATATAAAAGTATTTTTCTAAACCAGCTAACTTTACATATGTTAAGGAATCATAAAATAAAAATATTATATTGGGAATGATGATTTTTAAACTTTCAAGAAATTGAATACACAACTTTTAACACAATATTTCTATTTTTGATTTCTTAACATTTGTAAAATTGCACATGTTAAAAATATTGTATATACAAAAGAAGAAATATATGCATGCATGAGGATTTCGACTGTTGATCTTAAGAAGTAATTTTTGGCGAGGCAATGTTTACTCTTAAAAATGTATTAGATAAAGTTGGCTCAAGGGCCTATGACATGACTTGTCTTTGGCTTCTTTTTTTTTAACCTACGTAATTAGGGTTCTTTATTCACCAGTGGGTCTACGAAGTATCCATCACTATTAGATCATTTGAATATGTTATGAAACAATTTTTTGTTCGAGTACGCTTAGTTCTAGTTAAGGTTTTTTACTCATCTACATGGGTGTGTTCTGCTATATTCGAACTGAGGTCCCACCACAAACTCGGTTTTACAACCAATCGAGCAACACCCATTAGATGACTTGTCTAAGGCTTAGTTTGGCATGATTATTAAACATGTCAGGTTAAGGCTTTTTTATAAGCCTTTTAAGAAAAGGTTAGGTAAAAGGTTATCCAAAATGCCTTTTAATTAAGTCTAAGAAGCCTACACATTCTATATATAATTTTATAATTGTTATATTATTATATATCAATATTATAATCATATATTTGTTAACATGGTTAAAGGCTTAAGCCACCGGTAGCTTGTTCAATTATAAGTTGTTGATTTATTTAAAGGCCTGCTTGCAAAGTAAACTTTTAAATAGAATTTCAAGTCAAGTCAGACTTTCAAATAGATTATGTAAAACCTTAAAAGAAAATTTATAACAAGTAAAAGATCAACCTAAGATCTTACAGTTGTGATGTCAGTTAGACCCATTTAAAACAAGGTCTAGTATATGACTTAACACGAATGTTTACATCATTATTTAATATGTATAAAATTATGAAAATCAAATTAAAGATACATTAATATTTTAAAAAAATATTTTTATAGATATCAAACAACAATTCTAACTTCTAAGTGACTAAGAAATGATGTGATACATCAAATGTGACCAGCAACTTTACAGATTGTGTTTTTTTTATACATAAAAAAGCAATATGAGAAATTATTGAGTGTTTCAATTGTATATGTCAATTGTTGAATGGAATGCTAAAAATGATGTGGCAAGCTATTACGTATGTAAAATTTTCTTAAATTTTCATAAAAAAGGTGAGCATCTCAAAGGTGAACGATTATATTCCATTTTGTAGGGCCAAACTAGATGTTGGCCAAGTGTGTCCCATGCATGTGCCCAAATCATTGGCATGGCCTTCTCCTGTCCCCCTAAACTGGTTTCTCCGCTAAGGTTTCTTGATTACATTCAATTAATCTCGCTTCTAAGCCCATTAATTATAACCATTACTATGTTTAATACCCATGAGGGAATTATATTGATCAGCTCTTAGATAGAACTAAAATTTGATCATCATTTCAAGTTTACTAGCTCTATATATAATTAAAAGAGGGCTTGAATGATGATAAATCCACTTTGCTACATATATAAAACCTTGACCGATCTCCAACAGTAATCATTTCTAACCCATGTGGAACCCATATAACATGTCCAACATTAAAAGCAAATGATTTTGCCCCAATTCCTCTGTTTATAATTTTCGTTTTATATACAATTCCTTATCCTTCAGGGATTTTGTGTTCCCTGTTTATGTTAAAGTAATACTATTGCTTACAAGAAGATATGATTATTTAGTAATTGGGCAGAAGAACAAAAGCCAAGCTTACAATAATTGCATTATATTGTTGTGAGGGGTAAGTTTTTGCGTTAAGAATGAAATTAATCAGTGGAGGTTAATAGCCGCATTTTACTACGCAGTGTGCTCCAAATGAAATGGTTTTCATTTTTGAAGTGTGTTTGTCAAAGCAAATTAACATGTGAACAAATATAGTTAGTGTTGGTTATAAAAGTTAAAAGGCAACGGAGCCATTCCGTAGTCCTATGTTCTATTATCATGCTATGTTTGGATTAGAAGAGAAATAGAGAGGAAAGAAGTAGAATAGAGAGAAGTATGAGAGAAGAGAGGATGAGTAGAAAATGAGTATATTTTTAGGTTAATTGGATTGAAAGAAGTATGTCATAAGTGGAAGAGAAAAAAAATTTAAATTTTCTTATAAAGACATATTTATCCCTAATAACATATTTATATAATATAACACAAAAAGGCATAGTTGTCTTTTCATAATTTTTTTCTTCCTCTCTTGCTCTTGTCGGTGGAGGATAGATTTTTTTTGGTTATGGGTCCCACCAAAAAATTCTATCTTCCCCCAGTTCTCTTGCCAACCAAACCAGCAAACTCTATGTTTTCTCTCTCGCTCGGTTCTCTCTTGCCAAAGTTCCTCCATCCAAACGATATGTTGGACAAATAAAAAATATTAATCAATATTTTTAGGGTATCGATTAAAAAATCAAAAATAAAAAATTTGTATTATAAAGTGAAGTGTTTAATACTTTAAAAATTCAAAAATTAATTCTATAATAAAAATTTACAACTTTAAACTTTTTAATCAATATCTTTAAGTCACTAATTAACTACCTCTTGTGTATTTTCGTAGTTAAACTTGGAGGGGCTGTAAAGAAACGTGATCATGGGAATGAGAACCATTCAGCATTCTGTCAGAGAATTTTATCATTAGAGTGAAGGTTTGATGTAATCATGATTGATTCGTAAACATTATGATGGTGTCTTGTACTTGTTTCCTTTAAACAACTCAAATCTGATATATGAGGTCATTTCCTGCGTTAAAAACACATTCAATTTAAATAAATTGTTTTGATCAATGATTAGGGAATAGCGAGGAAAGCGTAAATCCCTCCAATCACAGGGTTCTTTTTTTTATAAACAAGGTAAACAAAAACTTTACTTCATAAAGTGTTACAAAAACAAAAGTTGGATATTACAATTTTCATTACTCATGTATATAATTGAGTTTATTTGATATGTAATGTTAGTATAAAGTTTTTTATACTATCACTCAATAAAAAATTATGATATAAGTGACTTTTAGGTAGTTTTGATAATAGTCAAATAATTTCAATGATGCCTAAATTTATGATTAATTAATAGTATACAAAAAAAACCTTTACACGGATGGTGTATACCATTTAAATCCTATATAATTTTCTTTTTGCATCACCAGACACATGAAATGCTTATTTAGGTAAAAAAAAAATCAAAATAAAACATAAATTATGTAACCAACCAAGGGTTGGTCGAGTGATAAGCATCTCGACCTCATAAGGAGAAGAACGCAAGTTCGAATCTTGGCGACAGAAGCTCTCGTTGAGAGGTTGCAAAAACCAAAGGCTAATTTCTTGTTTAAGCAGCTGATCGAGGATTGGTCTCATAACCAGTCCAAAGGGTCGAAACTTGTGATAATACTTCGTGATGTCATTGGGGAGCCAAAGACCCTAGATAAGGAGCTTCATAAAAAGAAAAACATAAATGATATAGAGAAAGTAAAGGAATATTGGAAGAAATAAACAAAATTATTTTATTTCACAAGATAGAGATTTGAAAATATGAATGAAGATTGAAAACTTCCATCATGTTCTTAAAATTAGAGCAGTTACTCTACCCAAAAAAAAAAACATTAGAGCAGTTAGTAACTTAGTATCATTATGGATCCTAAACTGATTGGGCCCAACAAAGTATCAAGAAGTTAGAATATATCCGGTCTTTATAAGTCAACACTTGGTTTCACACTTATCACTCTTTAAGATATTAGCAGATTGGTTATAAAAAAAAAAAAGATATCAGCAGATAACTCCATCAAACAAAAACGCGCGTTAGTTTTCTTTTGGGCCTGGGGGCTTGTACTTCATTAACTCGCCAACTTGAAGTCTTGGACCGTATGTCCACTACAAGTTTTTAATGAAAAAAACACACTCCATAAAGAGGAATGTGTTTTGAACACAAAATTGAGGACACCATATGGTGTCTTCTTAGTTTTTTTATTTATTTTTGAGATGCGCGTATTTAAAGATAATAAAAAATAAGTGAGAGATAGAAAAAAACACATGATATCACATACAGTGTTTAAAATTTATGTTCAAATAACACAACTCCTCCTTAGAATACATGCATGATTGAATTATATTCATTTACTTCGGAATTTCAATGATTAATATTATTTACACATTGTCAAATAATAATAATGTTTAACATTAGGTATTAGAAGAGTGATCAATTTGAGATTTTGAAAAATTTAGTATGGTCTAATTAACTTCCTATATTTTAAATTAGTGACTTTCTTGGTCTGACTAGCAACGAGTAGTATTTCCTCTCATTTGTAGTTTATTAAATGACCTATTTAAGAAATTTATTTATAAAAAGAATTAACCAAGAATCATCTATGGTTAAAGTTATTACGAAGAGTTTGATTATGATTATGATATATTGTTAGTGTAAAGTTTTTTATATTATCAATCAAATCACAAATCGTCATTTTAACATTATTGTTATGTGAAAAAAAGTAACCAAGTCTCTAAGGTTACTAGAGCCGCATCTCTCTCTCAACCTTTCCTCTGCTCCTCTTTTCCTTCTTTTTCATCCAATGGAAGGGAGTGATTTTGGACCATTTTTTGGCCTGGAATCACCCATTTACATCTTGTTTTCTCTCATTTTATCTAAATAATAGGTTTTTCCACATAGATCTAGTTTGTCTTTCATGTTTTTCCTTGTTTTCGTCGTCTGCGTGCGGCGGTGTTTTGTTCGTCGTCTTGTTGCGACGTCGTTTGGTTTCGCGTCTTGTTGAGGTGTTCGTTTGGTTCAGATTGACAGATCATCTTCGATCCATTACAGATTCAATCAAGACTTGGGCGTCAACGTTACATATCCGGAGGCATGGATATTTCGGTCACTTTGATTTTGTCACATTTGTAGGCAATTTGCCGTGTTATGCTATTAACCTGGATGTTATGAGTTTGTTCGCAGATTCATCATTTTCGGTTTTTAGCGATGTTGAATTTATGTTGTTTTCGATGTATTTTACAAATTTAAAGAATGAATATCTTTTTTAGTAAAAAAAAAACATTATTGTTATGAAATTCAAATTTTGTTCATAATGAAACATTTGATTGATAATATAAAAAATCTTTAAAATGCATCATAATTAAATCCTATTAACAAAGTTATTAATCTCATGCTAAAAAAACGTTCAAAGTCTTTTTTTTTTTTTTTTTTTGATAAACGTTCAAAGTCTTTTAATCTATTAGTAAAACTAAATACACATCACTTGCACTTGTATCTATAATATATACCATTTAATTTTGCCTTTTAAATATATACCATTTAATAGGGTCTCACGTCCGATAGGTTGCAGGTTCAAGTTCCCACTAGTCTATAATATATACCACTATATCTATAATATATACCATTTAACAGGGTATCACGTCCGGCAAGTTGCGGGTTCAAGCTCCCACTACTCTCAGGGTGAGATAAATGTAAATCCATTTATAGGTGTTCATAGAGTCCGAAGGTTTTCCCCACCTTGGACTGGGGCATCACCCCTCACCCTAAATTTTTGTAACCAAAAAAAATTTGATTTGGACTGGGTTTTGCCTAATGGGATTAAGTCCAATGGGTTCAACTATGGACGTAGATGCACAACAATTGAGCAAATGGCAACATAATTGAAACAACATCGAAAATGCAGCGCTCAAGACAATGACACCATCACACACGTATGACTTAAGACATTTTTTTTTTAAAGTTTCTTTCAGTTTGTGTGTGTGTGTGTGTGTTTTTTTTTGTAAAGCATTTATATTTTATTGACAAAAATTAAATTTTATTATTTTATTTAGTTTTATAATTTTATCAAATTTATTTGGATTTTATAATGTAAATCAATACAAAAATAAATAGTTAGATTAGCGACCAAATATAATCGTTAAACTGGATCTTGCATTTTTAAACTTAGCGACTGATATAGCGACCACTACATGAGTCGCTAAGTCGGCTCGAGTCCTCAGATTATTGATTGTTTAGCCATTTAAATAGCGTCGCATTACTTGTTGATAATCCATTGATAAATCTCAGTTATTTTCCATTACAGAATAATTTTTGGCTGTAAGTAATGGTAAATTTACTTGTAGTGCTAGAGGTATTCTCAAAGTCAATGCGGGCGTCTCCATTTTTAGCTATTAGAATGCTTAAGGATTATGCTGTAGTAATCAGAGACTGGTTGGGGCTTTTGTGGTAGGAAAGGCTCTAGAGAGCCCAGAGGATCCATTGGTTTTATGCTCATGGATGAACTCCTAACAACAAATGAAGGGTTGTTATTTGGTAAAATAGCTTCTAAAACGTTATCCTAGAGATGAAGAACTTTTATTACACCGAGTTCAGGATCATTCTTACAGATATCTAGTTTATTTCCTATTGGATTTCTAGATGTCATTCATTGCTATTTTCATTTTTTGTACCTAGCGCAAGTAACCCTGTCTGATTCCCTTGCTTAATTTGGCATATATGCTAAATCATGTGGCCTTTTGGGACTAGGTTTGGCTCACCAACCCAGTTACTTGTAAGATTTTTTTTTTATAAGCAAAATTATATTATAGAGAATATCGAGAATACTCAAAACCATATATAAAGAGAGGCACATACACAAAAAAGTAAGTGTTCAAGTAAGAGAAACAATATCTACAAGATTGAAGAGCTAACTCCCCCAATCTCCTGTAGAATTCCTGAAGCTTCTATGAGCCCATGAGAAACCACTTGCCCAAAAATTATAAAAGCACCCTCAACACATTCCTTGAATAATGACATCCAAAGGCCAACCCATGTTGCCTGCCACCACCATACACAGACTGCCACCACCTTGTTATATTTGGATTATGTATCTACGTGAATTCATCATTTTTGTTTAAAACATGGGTCTTGCTAACAATTACCCCAAGAGCATTAGTTAAGGAACCAAAAAAAAATTTTTTATTGAAAAACTAAGTATATTAGTACATTTTAAAATGATAAATACATCAATTTTAGATATAAAATTTCCTTTTCGATTCCTTAAACAATATCCCAAGAACAATTGTTAATATTTTTCTAAAAACATAACTACAAATATAGGTCATGTTTTGTGATTATTCTTTAGAAAAATATAGTGCTATGTGGTTCTACTGAAATAAGCACAAAAATTATTATAAAACAGCTATAAATATCTAAAACTATAAAAACAAATATGAACAAATTTAAAATAGAAAATGATAAAAAGTTAAAAACGATCATGGGGTGATTATCCAAAGGAAAATATCCATGTCATCACTTTTTTATCATACCATTTTTTTACAACTAAATCTTAACAATTTACCATCCATCCATTATTGTTTTTAAAACAAAAGTGATTTGATCAATAATTATAAAATGTGTAAAAAAAAAATATGTTAAAAAAATTATTATAAAGGCCTATTTGGTTTATTTCAAGTTTCCAGTTTTTATTTTCTGTTTTAAAAAATAATTACAAAAAATTTACTTTATTTTTATTTTGTTTCCTATTTTTCAAGGATTTATACGGAAAAACTGAAAAACAAACAAAAAGTTATTTTTCAGTTTTTTCTGTATAAAATTATGGAAACATGAAACAAAATGAAAACAATGTTCTATTTTCAGTTCTAAAAATAGAAAATGAAAATAGGAAATGAAAAACAAACCAAACAGACCCTAAGAATATCATAATTGTTATAAAGTATCTCGAGGCGGAGCCACATTGTGGCTTGGGTGGGCAGTAGCCAAGGTTATATGTTTTGATAGATTATTAATGTAATTAACGTTTTGAAACATATAATTATTAAAATTTTGCATGAAATTTGATACGTAAAATTTTGTTGGATGGACTTTGATTTTTTTAATCGGCTCTCCCTATCATCAAAGTGTAGCTTTTGATATGTATGAAACCCAAATTTGTCATTTTTAGTGTTGAAAATACTCTTAAAAACTGTCAAGTAAAAGCTATGCCTTAATTTATGATTAATAAAATGAAACAAGAGCAACTAGCTAGTACCTACTCCTCTAGCATAGCATTGTGGGATATTGGATTTGCTGGAAATTTGTATTGGTATATATGAATTCTCCCAAAGTTCAAATGCTCCGGACAGTAAGAAAACAATGAATCACCATGTGCGAGCGCATGTGTAGGCAATTATCATCTAAGTTCTCCAAGAATCCAAGCCTAGAAGCATTCAAAAAGAAGCAAATACGGAATAGAAAAGCTACCTTCTTCATTATGCCTCTCTTGGAAAAGTGTTGTTTGGTCAAGGGCAAGCAAAACCGATCACGTCCCAACCTGCTCTTAATGACTTAATTTGTCTCTCTTATATCTTATTTATCTTCCAATTATTGCAGAATACTTTGTTACTTTGACCACCATGATTATGTCCCCATAACTTGTTCACTAATCAATTGTTTAGGAATATAGACACGTTCTATTATGAATCATAATTTGGATTTTTTTTCTCATGTTAAGAAAGAAATAGAAATTGACAAAATTAATTAAAATTAAAATTAAATGAACTCATGGCAAAAGTAAATTATTTTTGTCTTTTTTTTTCTCCTAACAAAACATGAGAGAAAAAAAGAGAGTGGACTTCAATCCTTTTATCATGAAAGGTTGTTATTGTTATTTTGTTGGATGTTGATAACGAGCTTCTCTGGGCCATTGGTTAATGGAGTAGCTCTTAAAACGTAAGAGCTAAGGGTTTAAAGTGTTGGAGGTCCAAGATTCAAATATTGATAAAGAAAAAAAATTAATAACCAACATATTAACATTTACCTATAAAATAACACAAAAGAAAGTTTGCATTAGAAAAGTGAGTAACATTTTTTAAAATACTAAATACACAATTTTTTATATAAATCATCTTTTTTTGATTTCTTAAACAATATATTAAAAACACTCGTTATCGTTCTCATGTTATGTTTAATAATTTTTCCCCCTTTTATACAAAATTGAAAGAAAAAAAAGTGGATCGTGGAGTACTGACAGAGCACTGGAGTCTGGAATTGATAGTGTGCTTGGAAGGTGACGGGTCAATGCTTAATGTCTGGGCTGTACAACCCATTTATTTATGGGGTGCTGTCGGTCTTCATCACATGAACAATCAATCAATATCTTCGGTGACTTTAATTAGTTAGTAACAAAAATTCAGAGAATATTAAGTAAATGTTTCAGCTGTCTTCCTTCAATTAAATAAGCCAAACGAGGAATTAAAATGGATCTTTGGGCAAAGCATGGATGCGGTTACGTTAAGCACCTGAGCAAAACCCATTAATAATTAAACAAAGCACAAACTCGTTAAATATGGAGGGAGATTCACTGTCTCATTTTTTTGTTCATTCTTTGTCTTTCATCAATCATAATTTGTCACCTAATAAAATACAAACTTAACTCACTAATACTTCCTCCGGTCACTATTATAAGCAAAAATTTAATGGAACACACATATTTAGGTGATTAATTAATCTCATTTAAAAGAGTCATTGTGAATAAAAAATTAAGTTTGTTATCTAAATTGTCATTCCTCTTATTTATTAAGCTCGTGTTGTTGAAAATAAAAAGAGTCGTTGGAAAATATAATTTGTATTAAATGAAGGGTATTTTAAGAATAATTTCATTAAATATGATGAAAATAGTTGAAATTTGCTAATATTCAGCACCAAAAAATTTGGAAATTTTTATTTAAATTGTTGATTGAAAGAAGTACTTATGTAGGTTCCAAACATATGATTGATAGGAGACATGAATATACCATTTTTTAGGACAGCGGAGAAGATTTGTATCACTTAAATATATTCACAAGGTTATGACATCACACCGGGTTCCACCTACGTATCCTTCCACCCACCATGGTTACAGGTGATGCGTGAATTAGAGACAAGATCCCTTAATGTGTGGATCCAATGATTTGCCTTGACACTGTCAATCATTGTAATTAGTGTAATTACCAATCAATGACTGTTAGCATTATTTGTTGCCTTATTTGCTTGTAGTATCTTAATGCTAGCCTTAATCATAGGATCATGTATTGCTAGCATTTGCTATATATGTACACTGTAATCATCATATCAAATATATCATTATTTACCTCTCATTACATTTTTCTAACTTGGTACCAGAGCTCTTAAGCCCTGAAGGCTCTTGATCCAATACAAATCATGGCATCCGCTGCAGATTCAAAGTTCAAAAATGATCTCCCATCCATTGTGTCTGTCAAGTTGGACAGAGACAACTATCCACTATGGAAATCCTTGGTGATCTCTATAGTCAAAGGCTGCAGGCTCGATGGGCACATGCTAGGGACAAAGGAGTGTCCTGAAGAATTCATAGCAGATTCAAGCAAGAAGCCAAATCCTGCTTTTGAAGATTGGCAGGCTCATGATTCACAGCTCCTTGGATGGATGATGAATTCAATGACTATTGAAATGGTAACACAGTTGCTGCACTGTGAAACCTCAAAACAACTTTGGGATGAAGCTCAAAGCCTAGCAGGTGCACACACAAGATCTCGAGTCACTTACCTTTAATCTGAGTTTCACAACATCAAAAAAGGAGAGATGAAGATGGAGGAGTATCTGGTCAAAATGAAGAATCTCGCTGACAAGCTTAAACTTGCAGGCAGCCCCATTTCCAACTAAGATCTAATCATTCAAACCCTGAATGGTTTAGATTCTGAATACAACCCTATGGTGGTCAAGCTATCTGATCAAACTAGTCTCACTTGGGTTGATCTCGCAGCTCAATTGCCGACCTTTGAGAGTAGACTTGATCAATCGAATAGCCTCACCAACCTAACCCTTAATGCTTCAGCAAATGTTGCCAACAAAACTGATTACAAAGGCAACAAATTCAACACAAACAACAAATGGAGAGGTTCCAGTAGCAACTGGAGAGGCTCTAACTTCAGAGGTTGGAGAGGAGGCAGAGGAAGAGGAAGAATGTCTAAGCCAACATGTCAAGTTTGCTACAAGGTCGGGCACACAGCAGCAAATTGCTACTACAGGTTTGATAAGTCTTATTGAAACTCAAATTGTTCAAAGACGATGATGGACAAGGAGCACACAATGCCTTCGTAGCCTCACAAAGCTCTCTTCAAGATTATGATTGGTACTTTGACAGTGGTGCAAGCAATCATGTGACACACCAAACTGACAAATTTGAGGATTTGGCAGAAGATCATGGTAAGAACTCATTAATAGTTGGAAGTGGTGAAAAATTGAAGATTGTTGCCTCAGGTTCCTCAAAATTACTAAACTCACTTAACTTACATGATGTCTTATATGTGCCCAACATTACCAAAAACCTATTAAGTGTGTCGAAATTAACTGCTGACAATAACATTCTGGTTGAGTTTGATGCAAATTGTTGCTTTGTGAAGGACAAGTTGACAGGGAAGGCAATTCTAATAGGGACACTTAAAGATGGCTTGTATCAGCTCTCAAGGACTGAAAGGGACCCATGTGCTTATGTATCTGTCAAGGAGAGCTGGCATAGAAGGCTTGGTCATCCAAATAATAAAGTCCTAGATAGAGTCTTGAAAAGTTGTAATGTCAAACTATCACCTAGTGATCATTTTAACTTTTGTGAGGCTTGTCAATATGACAAAATGCATTTTTTACCCTTTAAAACCTCTTCCTCTCATGCTAAGGAAATTCTCGAATTAGTTCATACTGATGTTTGGGGGCCTGCACCAGTAACATCTCCTTCGGGTTTCAAATATTATGTTCACTTCCTTGATGACTTTAGTAGATTTACCTGGATTTATCCTCTGAAACAGAAATCATATACTACACAAGCTTTTACCCAGTTTAAAAACATGGCAGAAAATCTGTTCAACAAGAGAATTAAGACAATCCAATGTGATGGTGGTGGTGAATATAAGGCTGTGCAAAACCATGCAATAGAAGCAGGGATACAATTCAGAATGTCATGCCCTTACACATCACAACAAAATGGTAGGGCTGAGAGAAAACACAAACATATTACTGAATTTGGCTTGACATTACTAGCACAAGCCAAAATGCCCTTACACTATTGGTGGGAAGCTTTCTCCACAAAGTTTATCTCATAAACAGACTGCCCTCTCTAGTCACTCAAAATGAAAGTCCTTACTCACTTGCTTTCTTTAGAAAGGAACCCGACTACAGCCTCCCTAAAACCCTTTGGGTGTGCTTGCTATCCCTGTCTCAAGCCCTATAATCAGCACAAACTGCAATTCCACACAATTAGATGTGTTCTTGGGCTATAGTAACTCCCACAAAGGATACAAATGCATAAACTCTCATGGAAGAATCTTCACTTCAAGACATGTTGCCTTCAACGAATAACATTTTCCATTCCATGATGGCTTTCTCAATACAAGAAGTCCCTTGAAAACACTAACTGAAAGTCCATCTGCCTCTTTTTCTTTGCCTACTGCAGGTATACTCACATACTGGAGAAGCAACACCTTCAGATGACAACAATCCTGATGTCGAACAAGAACCAGCCAGTCCAACTGGAAGTGCTGCGATCAATAACGGCAGAGATCAAGATGCAAATGATTCAACAAGGAACAATCCAATTTCTCATGACACTGATCCCACATAAATAGTTGCTGAAGCTCCCCAAGACCTTGCTGAACCAAGAACGGCCATCAATACTCATTGGACTAGGAGCAAGGCTGGAATTCACAAGACAAAGCAGCCATATGTTGGGTTAGCTGAAACCTGCACAGATGAGAAGGAACCAGAAAATGTCACAGAAGCACTCACAAGACCACAGTGGAAATAAGCTATGGATAATGAGTATCAGGCACTCATGTCAAATCAAACCTGGGTTTTGGTACCATATCAAGGCCAAGAAAACATCATTGATTATAAATGGATCTTCAAGACCAAGTACAAAGCAGATGGGACAATTGAAAGGAGATTAGTTGCAATAGGATTTCAACAAACAGCTAGATTGGATTATGAAGAGACCTTCAGTCCAGTTGTCAAGGCCAGTACAGTTTGAATCATACTATCAATTGCAGTGCATCTTAATTGGGAGGTCAAACAGCTGGACATAAACAATGCATTCCTTAATTAATACCTCAAAGAAACTGTGTTTATGCATCAACCCGGAGGGATTTGTAGACTCAACTAAACCTCGAACATGTCTCGCAAGTTATCTAAGGCAATCTATGGATTGAAACAGCCCCAAGAGCCTGGTTTGATGATCTCAAAAATGCCTTACTCATTTGGGGTTTCAAGAACCCAAAAAGTGATTCCTTACTCTTGACTCTAAGAGGTACAGATCACGTTAACTTTCTACTAATATATGTGGATGATATAATTGTCACAGGGAACAACACCAAATTTTTAGAATCCTTCATCAAACAACTCAATGTTGTGTTTTCCCTTAAGGACCTTGGTCCACTGCACTACTTCATAGGCATAGAAGTTCAAAGAGATGCATCTGGTATGTACTTGAAGCAATCGAAATACATAGGAGACATCCTAAGAAAATTCAAAATGGAAAATGCTTCATCTTGTCCAACACCTATGGTAACTGGCAAGCAATTTACAGCTGAAGGGGAGAAGTTAAAAGACCCAACCGTGTTCAGACAAGCTATAGGAGCATTGCAATACTTAACAAACACAAGGCCTGACATAGCATTCTCAGTTAACAAGCTCAGCCAATTCACGAGCTCTCCCACTATAGATCACTGGCAAGGCATCAAAAGAATATTGAGATATCTTCAAGGTACCATCCAACACTGCCTACACATTAAACCATCCACTGACTTGGACTTAACAGGCTTCTCAGATGCAGATTGGGCCACAAGTGTGGACGATAGAAAATCCATGGTAGGTCAATGTGTCTTCCTTGGTGAAACACTTGTTTCTTGGTCCTCAAGGAAGCAAAAGGTAGTCTTAAGATCTAGTACAGAGTCAGAATATAGAGCCCTGGCTGACTTAGCTGCTGAAATAGCATGGACTCGTTCACTCCTTGATGATCTGAGACTCCCTCTGCCAAGAAAACCAACACTGTGGTGTGATAACTTGAGTGCCAAGGCATTAGCTTCAAATCCAGTTATGCATGCTCGATCCAAACACATTGAAATTGATGTGCACTACATTTGAGACCAAGTGCTGCAAAATGAGATTGTTGTGGCCTATGTTCCATCAGCTGATCAAATTGCTGACTGCCTCACTAAAGCATTAACTCACACATGATTCAACCAACTCAAAGACAAACTTGGGGTGACTCTCTCACCCATCAGTTTGAAGGGAGGAATTAGAGACAAGATCCCTTAATGTGTGGATCCAATGATTTGCCTTGGCACTGTCAATCATTGTAATTAGTGTAATTACCAATCAATGGCTGTCAGCATTATTTGTTGCCTTATTTGCTTGTAGTATCTTAATGCTAGCCTTAACCATAGGATCATGTATTGCTAGCATTTGCTATATATGTACACTGTAATCATCAGATCAAATATGTCATTCTTTACCTCTCATTACATTTTTTCTAACTGCGTGTGCATGGCAGGGCAGTCATCTAATTGAATTAAAGTACATTACAATATTCCAATTCCATCTCTTACCGAAGTGGGTCTGTAACTTTTTTTTTATAAGCAAAGAGATATATTGAAAAGAGTACAATTGATACTTTAACCTATATACAAGATTAAGTCAATGATAAAATACAATCAACCAAGCCAAATGTAATTAGAAGAAGTGGGTATGTAACTAAATTAAGTTAATTAATAAAGGGTTTATAAATCAGTTAACTGAAACCCCCCTCCCCCAAGAAAAAAGGTTATGAATAGGGATGACAATGAGGTGGGAGGGGGTAGGAGTACACTTCTCCATTCCTGTTCCCTATTGTACTCTCCATCTTTATTCATAATCCTCTCATGGAGAGTATTTTTCACCCATCTCCATTCCTTGCCTCCCCAAGGATTCTCATGGGATTCTAAAAGGGCAATTGGTGCAAACATCACTAGTGGAAAATATGCTTTTTGCATCGCAGATTCTACAACGGTTGCATTGAAACAGTTGTATAAAGTAGCGTGGTAGCATTTTTGTAATAAAATGGACTCGGAATAACTTTCTACAATGGTTGCAAAAGGAACCGTTGTAAAAAGTAATACGGTGACATTTTTGTAATAAAATGAACTTCTGGAATGACTTTCTACCACGGTTATGTTTTCAACTGTTGTAGAAAGTAGTCTTTCTACCACGGTTGCACTGTAAACCGATGTAGAAAGGCTAATTTCAAATAGCTAGCTCTGTTCGTCCGTTGTTCGCCCAAGCTCCGTTGGTCTGTCGTTCGCCCAAACTCCTCCTATCTCGATCCTAGGTTTTCTTCTCTCTCTCTCTTTATCTTTCTAGATTAGTCTAATTGAATTTTGGATGATAGCGCTGACTGATTTTGACTGTAGAACTGAGAAATTGTATGATTTGACTTCGAATGCGAATCGAGATGATTTTGAATGTGATGTGATTGTGTGTTTGTGTGTGTAGGAAGAGAGGTGAAGTGGGAACAAAGGATCCAGCTGCCACCAGAAAGGTTCAGAAGACTGACCGCGAGAAACTTGGGAGGGATCGATTGAATGAGCACTTCCTCCACTTGGGAAACTGATGAGCCTCTGGCTCATCTAGTTTCCAGCTAGAAAAGGGGTATATTTTGTGCCTAATTGGGCAAGTCATACTCGCTAATCTCCCAAATTGGCCTTGTTTTGTTCCTAAGTTAGACTTTGACTCGTTTTATGTATTTTTAGTAGTTTTTAGTCTATTTTGAGTAGAATTACGCTTTTTGTTTCTTTTTGTTGTTTCAGGGTAGAAGTGAAGCTCTAGAGTCAAGGAAAGTGAAGAAAACAGTGGAAATTGCCATTCTGGAGATACTCGCCCCGCAAGAGGCTGCTCGCCCCGATGAGCTCGAAGACCAGTGAGCAAGAATAAGTCATCATCATTTCTGTCTCGCCTCGCGAGAGGCTACTCGCCTCGCGAAGACTGAAGACCCTGGAGGACAAAGACCATCACGGCCTAGCCGTGACGAAGGGCACGACCGTGACAGACTAGGATTTGAAGTCTCACCTCGCGAAACATCCTCTCGCCTCGCGATAGTCCAATTTGAAAGCGCGCCAGTTTTAATATTCGTGTCGCGAGAAGCTACTCGCCTCGCGAGCGCGCGCAGAATCTGAACTCTCTATATTGCTGTTTTAGGGCAGAAACAGGAGCTTTTGGTTCTCCACTGTTTTGTAGCATTTTGGGACGAAAGTCTTGTATTCTGGAGCTGCGTCTCCTTCTTTTATTTTCTTATTTTACAATGGTGATTATGGCCGATTGCTTGTGCGTTGTTACGAGCATGAGAAACTAATCCCCTCGTCTGAGGGATCAATGAAACCACCCATGGCGGTGTAGCGTTCGACATGATGTATGTTTCTCTCCCATTTTTCAATAGTGTTTTCCAGTTCTGAATTTGTTGTGTTGATCATATGCTTGTGTGATTGACTAGTTAAACGTGTTGAGGCTTAGGAGGCAATTCGCATTTTAGAAGTTGAATTGGGAACATCGATCGATTATTACACGAGAGTGAATAGGAGATCGGTGCAATCTTGTAGGAACCAGATTTAATAGAGTTTGATGATTGGGTTACGAGACCTAGTAAGTAATTAATTCAATCGTTGAATGCGTCCTATTGAGCACGACAGTGGATTTAGGAGAATTTGGGGGTCCTGGTTGACATTGTAATTGAACCTAGGGAGGAATTCATCATCACTTGGGTACTATGCATGATTGGGTAGGTGGATTTGAGACCTTAGATATTTTAATTTCTGATTTTAATACTTTAGCTCTATTTGATTTGTTAATTTGAAGTGCGATCCTATTTTCTCTCAACCATTTGCTGCTACTTGACCAACTTATCGAATTTATCGCGAATTAGTCGAATTGGTAGCCCAATCCTTGTGTTCGACCTCGGTAATTACTTACCGTGTTTATTTTATTACTCGCGACGATCCGGTACACTTGCCGGTGACTCAACAAGTTTTTGGCACTGTTGCCGGGGATTGGCACAACCAATTTTCCTGATTTTTAGGGAATTTGATTATTTGGTTAAGCTGTTTTTATTTTTATTTTTCTGTTATTTATTTATTTTTATTTCTCTCTACTTCTTTGATTCCACTTGGTCTTGCCTTGTTTTTGTATGCGAGGTACCCTCTCACAAGAGGACTTGCTATTTGATTCGGAGATCACCAAGACCGAGAAGCGCTTAAGGAAAGAAGCCAGAGAGCGAAAGAGGCTTGAAGCGATTAATCTTGAGAGGATGGTCGAAGAAAACCCTCCTCCTCCTCCTCGTTACAAGCCTATCTTCGAGTACGATCTACCCAACCTGGATGATTGTGATTCTTCCATCGTGAGAGGCAACATCAATACAGACTCCTTCAGAGTGGAAGGATGTGTCACAGCCTATATCCGTGATAATCAATTTGATGGGAGTGGCAAACAAGATCCTCACAGGCACATCACCCACTTCCTTAAAGCTTGTGACTTGCAGAGGACAAGAGGTGTTTCTCAAGATGAGTTTCGCTTGCGGCTATTCCCTCTATCTCTTAGGGATGTCGCTCGCGATTGGTTTGACAGTTTGGATCGGAACAGTATCAGAACTTGGGAGAAAATGGCACAAAAGTTCCTAACCAAGTATTTTCCTCCTCATAAAGCGGCACAAGCAAGAGTAGTCATCAATTCTTTCAGGCAGACAAAAGACGAATCCTATAATGAAGCTTGGGAGAGGTACAATGTGCTCTTGAGAAGATGTCCTTCGACGTTCTTTGACCCGGTCTCCAAAGTTCAACACTTGTTTAACGGGTTAAGGGCGTGCTACCAGATGAATTGTGATGGCGGCTCTTTTTCCTATTTATCAGCTGAGGATGGATGGGCATTATTGGAGAAGATGTCGTACAATGATTACAACCGTGGTAGGGAAACCTCAAGTGAAGTCAGTTCAGCAACAATAGAAGCCATTCTAGAGCAAAATAGACTGTTGAAGATGCAGAATGAGGCCTTGTCTGGGAATAAGAAGGTTAATGCGATACACGAGGGAATGCCTCCGGGTTATGATAATTGTAATGGAAATCATGACATTCAGAGCTGTCCGTTCAACTTCTCTCGAGAACATGTGGACTCATGCCACAATTTCTATGACAGTGTGCCCCAGAACAACTATCAAAGGAATAGACAGAGAGACTACAATCAGAATCAGAACATGGGCTATATGAGGAGAGACCATCCGGGTTTCGCTTAGAGTAATGCTAGTGGTGGTCTAGCCAAACAACAACAACCTCAACAGGGTCTGAGGCCAAACATTGGAATCCATCAGCACAATACTCAACAGGCTCTTCCGGGGCCTAATCAATTGCAAATAACAGATGGTGGAAGGCAACCTTGGGAGTTGGCTCTTGAGAAGATGAATGCGGCAGTTGAGAATTTGGCAACCAATACAGGCACAACCATTGATAAGTTGGAAACTCATACAGGGGCGGCAATTCAGAATCTAGAGACACAAATTGCCCAGCTCGCAAAGCAACTAAATGAGCGTCTCCCAGGCACTTTCCCATGTGATACCGAGAACAACCCTAAGAACCAATGCAATGCCATAACAACTAGAAGCGGAAGGGTGTTGGGATCTAACAGGGGTGCAACTAGTTCTCAGGAAGTTGAGGAAGAACAACCACATGTTGAGGAAGAGCAGCCTAAGAAAGAGGAGTTGGCAAGTGACAAGGCACCGGAGCAAGGGGGAAGGCTGAAACTTGTAGATGAAGAGTTCCAAAAAAAGAAGTGGGTTGAACCCTAAGACCTCACGCCCTACATGAAGGTACCATATCCTGAAATATTGAAGCAGCCTCTACAAGATAAGCAGTTCAATAAATTCCTTGATGTCTTCCGCAAACTTCAAATTAACATTCCATTCGCGGAAGCCTTGGAACAAATGCCGTCTTATGCCCGGTTTACGAAGGAGCTTCTCTCCAAGAAGAGGAAAATAGTGGATGAGGAAACAGTTGCTTTGATCGAGGAGTGTAGTGCCATTATTCAAAGAAAACTACCTCCAAAGTTGAAGGATCCCGGTTCTTTTTCTATACCATGCACCATTGAGGGGATGACTCTAGGGAAGGCATTGTGTGATCTAGGGGCAAGCATCAACTTGATGCCCCTCTCTATGATGAAGAGGTTGGGGATCAAGGAAGTAAAGGATACACGGATGTCACTCCAACTCGCCGATCGTTCTATAAAATATCCTTATGGGGTGGTCGAAGACTTGTTAGTGAAGGTGGAAAAGTTCATATTTCCGGCGGATTTTGTGGTGCTTGATATAGATGAAGACGCCGAGATCCCTCTCATATTGGGTAGGCCTTTCTTAGCCACTGGGCATGCCTTGATAGATGTGCGACAAGGGAAACTCACTCTAAGGGTGCAAGATGATGAGGTAGTCTTCAATGTCTTTGAATCAATGAAGCACCCTGCTGAGAGGTCAGATGTGTATCGAGTGGATATGGTGGATTCAACTGTCAAGGCAAAGGCAACTAGAGAAGCCCATGGTTCTTCACTTGCACAAGTGTTGGTAAAATGGCATGATGATGATAGTGAGGAAAAAGACCCTTTATGGGATGAGGTCTAACTTGAGTGGTTAAAGGACAGGGAAGCCTTACCGAGTCTCCCAGAGGATGAAGGTGCAAGGGAAAGGCTCACCAAAGAAGGAATGAAAAGAGCTGTGCGTGAGGAAGTGATTAAACCTTTAGAGGCTGGGATCATCTATCCAATCTCGGATAGTAGTTTGGTTGGTCCAAATCATGTGGCCCCAAAGAAAGGTGGCACAACCGTGGTGGTCAATAAAAGCAATAAATCGATCCCAACAAGGACCATCACGGGGTGGAGAGTTCGTACTGATTATAGAAGGATGTTGGACTTAAATGAGTTGTCCGGGAACCGCATGCGAGCATATGAAAAGGCAAGAGCCTACAAAGAGCGAACTAAGGCAAGGCATGGCAAGCAAGATCTTCTTCCGGATTAACCCTTAGGGGTGACTTGAGTCAGGCTCGGGACGTTAAACAAGTGCTACTTGGGAGGCAACCCAAGCTAGGTATCTTTTTAGTTTCTGTCATTTTCCCTTATTATTAATAATAAAAAAAAAAGCTTGATTCGTCACCCGAATCCATAGTGGCCACGCGAGACGCCGTGAATCTTAGAGGCTTGCTCACGCTTCTGTCTCGCGTCGCGAGGGCTACTTTCGCCTCGCGATTCTGGGCACATCAGCTGTTGGAATTCCAGAATCGCCTCGCGAGATACTACTCGCCTCGCGATTCTGGAAAGTGTGAAGAACAATTTTTCCAGATTCGCCTCGCGAGTGATATCTCGCCTCGCGAATCTGCAATTAAGGTTTTTATTTGCAGGAGTTCTTCCAGGATGCTTTGCAACAGGGGGTGCCCGAGGGACCAATTGGATGAGGATGCAACCGTAGAAAAGCTTTCCGTGGAAGCGCCCACCTACACTACAACTTGATCAGGGAGCACCCTCTCCTTTCCTCATTCTTAATTTATATCTGTGTTCTTTCATTGAGGACAATGTATGCTTTAAGTGTGGGGGAGGGAACCAATTGATTTGTTTTTGTTTTTGTTTTTGTTTTTGATTGTCGCTCTTGAATAATTTGAGAAGATCAAGAGTATGTGTATGAATGTTGTGTCGGCAAGCTTGTTGGATTTTAATTAAATTGAGCATAGATTGATTGCATGAACTATTTTGACCATCGATGATTTCCCCCTAGGTTCTGAAAATAGAAAAGTTGATCCCCATGGAAAAAATTGAAAATTGAACTTTGAGAAATTTTGTTGTGATTGCTTGATTTATGACAAGTTTGGGGTGAAGGGGTGCACACACTAGAAATAGTATCTCGGTCAAACAATTTGCAAAAATGTCCAGGTGAGGATTTGAGCCTCCAACTTTGTTTTTGATTGTGTGGATCACTTTTAAGTTGCACGTCCCAGAATTTGCTTGAATCTCTTCATGGTTTGCATGTCTATGTGTTGCATCAAATGATTTAGGCAATTTTCTTTGAATAACTACTTGGACTAAAAAGAACCATCCCTAATGCATGTTCCCTAGTTAGCCATATTGAGCCTAATTGGCCTATTGTTTCTTGATGACCATATATTATAAGCCAAAAATCTGGAAAAACCATGTTAACCCAATCTTAGGATTAGGAGAGCATGGAAACTGAGCAAGAGAAGGCTTGTAAGAAATTAAGTTTGGGGTGTCTACAAAGTTTGATATGTCATTTGGGTTGAGAAAAAGAAAAAATATAAAGGTTGAAACCCAAGGCAAAAAGAAAAAAAAAAGAAGAAGAAAAAAATATTTTCCAAAAGAAAAGGGGCAAAACAAAAAGCTTAGCAAGGAAAGGGCTGTAGTCACCCAAGGCAAAAAGAAAAATGAAAAAAGGAATTTGAGTGGAGATTCAATGTGTCAAATGCTCATGCTCTCTTAATTCCTAGGGATGTATAGCCTAGTATCCTTAAATATCCTACCCTTAGCCAGGCCTCATTACAACCTTTATAAGACCTTCTGATGTTGCATGCATGTTTTCGTGGGAACTATTTTTTGAGATGAAAATCAAATTCATGGGAAGTGCTCTTGATATGTGAAATTCAGTAAAAAGTTGATAGCCTAGACGAATTTGAGCGAATGAGTGAAATTTTACATACCCCTGTGAGGAAGGTAATTGTTTGAAATTGGTGATCTCCCTTTTGTGTGTGACCTTGATTCTCAACTTAGATTAATGATTGCATGAATGATGAAGTTCTCAATTGTTTAAAGTAAATGAATTTGGGGATTACATTGATGCAAGGGGGAATTCATTGAAGGAAAAACTGTTTTGTTAAGATTACATGAAATTTGTGCTAAATTGATTGAATCCTTAAGCTTGCCAAGTCTTGAGTCTTTTTGAGTTTTAGCTTGCTTGGGGACAAGCAAGGTTTAAGTTTGGGGTGTTTTGATAAGCCTCTGGCTCATCTAGTTTCCAGCTAGAAAAGGGGTATATTTTGTGCCTAATTGGGCGAGTCATCCTCGCTAATCTCCCAAATTGGCCTTGTTTTGTTCCTAAGTTAGACTTTGACTCGTTCTATGTATTTTTAGTAGTTTTTAGTCTATTTTGAGTAGAATTACGCTTTTTGTTTCTTTTTGTTGTTTCAGGGTAGAAGTGAAGCTCTAGAGTCAAGGAAAGTGAAGAAAACAGTGGAAATTGCCATTCTGGAGATACTCGTCCCGCGAGAGGCTGCTCGCCCCGCGAGCCTGAAGACCAGTTGAGCAGCAACAGTCATCATTTCTGTCTCGCCTCGTGAAGACTGAAGACCCTGGAGGACAGAGACCATCACGGCCTAGCCGTGACGAAGGGCACGACCGTGACAGACTAGGATTTGAAGTCTCGCCTCGCGAAACATCCTCTCGCCTCGCGAGAGTCCAATTTGAAAAAGCGCCAGTTTTAATATTCGCGTCGCGAGAGGCTGCTCGCCTCGCGAGCGCGCGCAAAATCCGAACTCTATATATTGCTGTTTTAGGGCAGAAACAGGAGCTTTTGGTTCTCCACTGTTTTGTAACGTTTTGGGACGAAAGTCTTGTATTCTGGAGCTGCGTCTCCTTCTTTTATTTTCTTATTTTACAATGGTGATTATGGCCGATTGCTTGTGCGTTGTCACGGGCATGAGGAACTAATCCCCTCGTCTAAGGGAACAATGAAACCACCCATGGCGGTGTAGATTCAATGTGATGTATGTTTCTCTCCCTTTTCTCAATAGTGTTTTCTAATTCTGAATTTGTTGTGTTGATCATATGCTTGTGTGATTGACTAGTTAAATGTGTTGAGGCTTAGGAGGCAATTCACGTTTTAGAACTTGAATTGGGATCATCGATCGACTATTGCATGAGAGTGAATAGGAGATCGGTGCAACCTTATAGGAACCAGATTTAATAGAGTTTGATGATTGGGTTATGAGATCTAGTAAGTAATTAATTCAATCATCGAATACGTCCTATTGAGCACGACAATGGATTTAGGAGAATTTGGGGGTCCTGGTTGACATTGTAATTGAACTTAGAGAGGAAAACATCATCACTTGTGTACTATGCATGATTGGATAGGTGGAATTGTGACCTTAGATGTTTTAAATTCAGATTTAAATACTATATCTTTATTTGAATTGTTAATTTGAGGTGCGATCCTATTTTCTCTCTCAACCAGTTTCCTCGCTTGACCAAACGTACCGAACTTCTCGCGAATTGGTAGAATTGGTGGCCCAATACCTGAGTTCGACCTCGGTAGATTCTTACCGTGTTTTTATTACTTACGACGAACCGGTACACTTGCCGGTGACTCAACAAGTCAAGGAAAGTGAAGAAAACAGTGGAAATTGTCATTCTGGAGATACTCGCCCCGCGAGCCTGAAGACCAGCTGAGCATCAACAGTCACCATTTCTGTCTCGCCTCGCGAAGACTGAAGACCCTGGAGGAAAGAGACCATCACGGCCTAGCCGTGACGAAGGGCACGACCGTGACAGACTAGGATTTGAAGTCTCGCCTCGCGAAACATCCTCTCGCCTCGCGAGAGACCAATTTGAAAGCACGTCAGTTTTAATATTCGAGTCGCGAGAGGCTGCTCGCCTCGCGAGCGCGCGCAGAATCTGAACTCTATATATTGCTGTTTTAGGGCAGAAACGGGAGCTTTTGGTTCTCCACTGTTTTGTAGCGTTTTGGGATGAAAGTCTTGTATTCTGGAGCTACGTCTCCTTCTTTTATTTTCTTATTTTACAATGGTGATTATGGCCGATTGCTTGTGCGTTGTTACGAGCATGAGGAACTAATCCCCTCGTCTGAGGGATCAATGAAACCACCCATGGCGGTGTAGCGTTCGACGTGATGTATGTTTCTCTCCCCTTTTTCAATAGTGTTTTCCAATTCTGAATTTGTTGTTGTGTTGATCATATGCTTGCGTGATTGACTAGTTAAACGTGTTGAGGCTTAGGAGGCAATTCGCGTTTTAGAACTTGAATTGGGAACATCGATCGATTATTGCACGAGAGTGAATAGGAGATCGGTGCAATCTTGTAGGAACCAGATTTAATAGAGTTTGATGATTGGGTTATGAGACCTAGTAAGTAATTAATTCAATCGTTGAATACGTCCTATTGAGCATGACAGTGGATTTAGGAGAATTTGGGGGTCCTGGTTGACATTGTAATTGAACCTAGGGAGGAATTCATCATCACTTGGGTACTATGCATGATTGGGTAGGTGGATTTGAGACCTTAGATATTTTAATTTCTGATTTTAATACTTTAGCTCTATTTGATTTGTTAATTTGAAGTGCGATCCTATTTTCTCTCTCAACCATTTGCTGTTACTTGACCAACTTATCGAATTTCTCGCGAATTAGTCGAATTGGTAGCCCAATCCTTGTGTTCGACCTCGGTAATTACTTACTGTGTTTATTTTATTACTTGCGACGACCCGGTACACTTGCCGGTGACTCAACAGAAACACATTAGGTCTTTCATCAATTCATTCCTATCCTTCTTAGTTACTCTTTCTTTATTTGAATTGAATGCACTGCATGTCATAAAGTAATTAAACAATTGATTTCGAATTCCGATACTTGTATAGAAAGAAGTTTCAAGTCACATTTTTATTTCTTAAATCATAAAGTAACCGCCAAGTTCATGTTTTCTAAAGTGTAGTATTGGTTAAACAACTGATTCCAATACCTGATAGTTTTATGCATATAATACGCGTACTTGTTTAGAAAGAAGTTCTGTGAATTAGTTATCCAAATCACATTTTTGCATGATGAGTATAGAATTTCCTTAGTTAAAATGAGTCTAGAATTTTCCTTTAGTTAAATAACACACATATATATGGGAAGAAATAAACTACAAAGATTTTTCATTGTCCTACACATTGCAATAAGTTTACACATTGTCTTACACATTTAAAGAATTATATGTTGTGTTGTAGGACTCCCTGATTGAACAGAGCTCCCAAGGATCATTTGTTCCTACCAGCTCTTGTCTGGATATCTTGGCTACCGCCCTTGGGAAGGAAGACCACCCAGGACGTGTCATTGGGGTTGGAAATTTTGTAGGCATTCAGGCATACCACGGACCACCATCACATGGCAACCGCCATTTCATACGAGAAGATGTCAGACGGGAGGTACTTCCAGAGATATGTACGGATGTTAGATGGGAGGTTCTTCCGAGGATATGTGAGGATGTTAGGCAGGAGGTTCGTCCAAAGATTATGGCGGATCTACAACGGGAGATATTACCGCGGATGATGACAGAGTTTAGAGAGCATATCTCATCTATGGGTTCCTCCCAACATTCTGCACAACATATTAGCACATAGGGGAGCTGTGATCATGTACATGTGCCAGTTGAGGAGCATGATCATCATGATGTTTCCAACCTTCCTAAGCTATATGTTGTGGATCAATCTCACCGGTTAGTGGCTTACGGCAAGATATACAATTTAGGGGATACCGTGCACCACATTATATTAGAGCAAGATATGGCGAGGGTGTTGGTTGACTTGGTTTTAGATGCTGATGCTCCAGTCCCTGTACCCGCTGATGGGGTTCAAACAGTGGGCCAGGCAGTCGCCCAGTTCATTAAATGGCCAGCAAAGGTATTCGTAATCATTCACGTGGAATTACTCAATGATCCTTTCTATATATATGTACAATTGAAATAACTTTTTCCATCTTTACTAATGTTTTATCTTTGTTGTTTAGGATATTGACGACGGAGTTGGTCGTCCATCATTGAAGAAACCACATGAGAAGGATGTTGTTCCAAAGGTATTAATTCATAATGTTTCATATATTTCACTTGAATTGAAATAACTTAACTACAAGATATATACTAACGTTTTATTGTTGTTTAGGATGTTGAGAAAGCCAGTCCACCTCAACTTTCTATGTTTTTACAGTTGGCTTCACTGTCTATGAAATACAAGACAGATAAGGATTTATTTTTGCCTTTGGAATATGATGGAAGCAAGGGATTGTTCGACCAAGTCATCCCATTTTCAATTGCTGGGACTGAAATGCTTGATGTATGTATGAATGGGAAGCTTTGTGTTACGGTTGTACAGTTATGGTGCACGTAAGTACTTCCTTTATTTGTAAATCAGTTTTATAATATAACTATATCAATCTTTTATACTTAACATTAATTTATTTCAATATCTTAATTATAGGCATCTGTATCGCCTAAGTTTGTCCAATGGCACGGACCAGGTTTTTGGATTCTTGGACCCTAGCAGGACTATGACTGAACAGAGCGATTTTCAAACTGTGCAGACCTACATCATGAATACAATGAGTGAACGCAAAAAGCGGTGTTATCTAGCCCCATACATCAGCTCTAATCATTGGCAGTTGCTGATCGTTTGTCCTGACAAGAATGAGGTCGTGTTCTTGTGTTCAATACACAATGCTCCACAGGAAGATCTCAAGAATATAATTGATACGTAAGTAAACTTTCACTCTTAATTTGAAATATTATGCACCAGCTTATTAATGTGGATGTATTAATTTACATTAATATTGATCTTTTTATCACAGAGCTATGCAGGTACGTAGTAGGTTGGAAGGTAAAAGCAAGGCTAGGAGAGTAAAGCCTAAATGGATTCGTTGCAATGTAAGTAGTTAACCCGAGATTCAATTGGAAGTTATATATATAATAGTAATTATTATATATTTACACATTATTGTCTATAATTTGTAGTCTAATCGACAACAAGGCAACTGGGAGTGTGGATATTTTGTCTTGAGACAAATGTTGACTATTGTCTCCGCCGGTATTACTGATCGACGGGTAGAGGTAATTAATAATGTTTTTAAGTACAAGATATGTTTGTTGTACTCTATTTTCTAATATTGTTTATCTTATGTTATTTGAACTTGTAGAATTTCAACAATGCGGATTCATTCTCTTATGATGAAATTGAGGACATCAAGAAGTGTTGGGCAAACTTCTTTCTTGGTTATAGTAAACCATTTGTATCTTGGATGTATTTACTTTGACATTTATATAGGGTTTTTTTTTTATATAGCTAGATTAATTAGTATTGGTTAACTATATATATGGATATTCAATTATATATATATATATATATATATATGTATATGTGAATGTTAATGTTAATTGTTGAGTTTTTGTTTATTTTGTGTTGTTGATGTGTACAGAAAACTGAATGAAAACAAGGAAATGAAGTAAGGGAAGAAACAAATGATGTTTTTAAAAAAAAAATACAAGACTTTCTACATCGTTTGTGACCTTAACCGATCGATGTAGAAAGTCCACAACAATAACTAGGAAGTGCACTTTCTACAACGATTGGTCAAACCAACTGATGTAGAAAGGTACATATCTACAGCGGTTGGTCAACACAACCAATGTAGAAAGCCCACCCAAGTCCACAATTTGGATATAGAAATCACACTTTCTACAACAGTTGTGTCTTCCAATCGTTGTAGATATGTAATTTCTACAACGGTTGGACAACCGTTGTAGAAAGCCTTTTTCAACCGTTGTAGAAAGGTTTTTTTTCCCACTAGTTCATAAATCCTAGTTTCCTCCTCAGTCTCACTTTCTTGTTTCTAGCATCGTGGAATACCCTTTTCTACACTCATTTTTGGATTTTGAAACCCTATCCAATAAACACCACAAGAACATCATAAGGATGCTCAAAGGGAAATCTTTTCACAAGCTCGATATCTTAGTCATTGTTGAAGAGGTTATGGAAAAAGCAGAAAAATAAGGGACGACATGCATTTGTGGTTGATGTGGGTGCTAATGTGGGTATGACAAGCTTCGTTGTTGCGAACATGGGGTTTCGGGTTATGACATTCAGGTCTATTTTCAAGAGTTTGCGGAAGATCTATGAAAGAATTTACACTTTCGGTTTTTTTTATATATAAATTTAACAAAATAATATGTTTATATATATTAATTCTTTTTTAAAAAATGTTTATATATATTAATGATATTTCTATAATGTTCTCAAGGATAGGACGCCATAGGACATAAAGTATGATCCTCGTCCATGTCCCCGAGTTGTCACAAGGGGCTATCCTCCATGCAGGAAAAAAATCCCGTTTGTGGGTCGTTTCTGAATCCCACGTAAGTAACAATTGTCATCCCAAATTATAAGTCTATTAACTGATTAATACATATTACTTCCTTCGGTCTTTGATATAATAAACAAATGAGTACATTTTTTGGTTCAAAACATAAAAACATGTTTCAATTTTCACATATATTAAATGCTAATTTCCAATATTACACTCATTTATAATAGGATTTATATTTACGAGATATTTCAACTTTTCATACAAGTGATTTGTTCATTAATTAGAATGAGTATTTTTGGAAATTTATTTGAATATTAATTACAATTAGCTCATTTCATTGCATTTCCTTCATATGTGTGTTTTAGGGTTTTGTTTCTTATATTAAGGATAAGAGGGAGTATTGATTAACTAATAATTAATTTACTCTTCACTAATCATCATAGATAAAGTGTAAAATTAAGGAAAACAAATTTCTCTAACAAATTGATGATCACCATCTTCAATCATGAAAATAAATAGTCAAAGTAGTCTGATACAACTTAGTATGTGTATTTCATGGTTCAAGTCAATCATTAAATTTTCACACTAGAACGGATGCCAGAGATTAATTTGAATCACGAAATTCACCTCAACTTGAAGAGCATTTTCTAGCATTACACGTTAACATATAAACAAACATTGTATCTTTTTAATTCTAACACCAATTATATCATGGAAGGACCTTGTAAATGACCACGAAACAAGGAAGAATAGCCATTGGGTTGAACACAAGCAAATCCTCGAGATTGGAGTAGATTCCTGTATAGCCTGCTACAGAATCATAAGACCCATTAACCGACACAACATTTTCCTCCTCCGACGGTGGCGCCTCCTCCGCCACGCGCTTCACTCTCCCCGCAATCACACGACACACCAACATAGCCCTTCTAACACCCTCACCACACTGCACCACCACCGAGTCGTGGGCCCTACCACTACTCGCCGTGGTCCTCACGCCCTTACACCCGTCGCCGTGGTGGAACCCGTGCCTGATGATCGTGCACACCCCGCAGCCGGGCACGGCGGCGCACAAGGCGGAGGAGCCACGTGCGCCCAGTGCGCAGTTTAAGGTCGTGCAGTGGAACCGTAGGAGCTCGTTGCCATCGGCTGCGCACCTGGGGTTTTTCTTGGTACTGGTTAGTGCACGGGACTTTACGGTGTCCCTGCAGTCCTCGAACCGTTGGATGGTGCGTTGGGTGTTGTGGACTTTTAGTATCCGTTCGATCTTGCATATGGGGTTGTCTTTCTTCAGCCAGCTTGATTTGAATATTATCTCCACTATGTTTCGACCCGAATCCTCCGGACCCAGCTCCGAAACTGTTTCACCAAATAGGCAAATAATCATACAAATTAGGAGAAAAAAAATTAAGTAATACTAGAGATTGTGCTGTCATTCTGTTACTATATCATTTAAGGTATAAAATATAATTGAATTATAAATCAATAACAGTTTATATTATAATTGAAATCATGCATATTTTATTGCCTACGTCCTTGGTATTCGAAAATCACATGAGATTTCGATTAAGCTGACTTGAATGGATTTATATAAGGGATAAAACTCTCTCGATATCTACTTTTTTTCATTCTAAAAACTTGAACATCATATCTTACTTAAGAAAAATCAAGTTTCAACCACCTAGTTCAACAAATGCTCATGAAATCATGCATATTTGATAATATAAAATAAGAAATTTGTCATATTTTGAAGAGCTTATTTACCCCCCACCCCCACCCCCACCCCCACCCCCACCCCCACAACCACAAAAGACGTAAATTACTAAGGTACCATTCAATTTTTTGAACATTCAGAATTTGATATGTGGGACATAGAGATATATGTGACTGTAAATTACTGTTTTTATATATCACATATCAAACTAAAATTTATATATTATAAATATAGGGTAAGATATTTTTTAAGTAGGTTAAAGTAATATTTTGGTCCCTATACGTGACATGAATTCTCGATTTGATCCATATATATAAAAATTTATTAAAATGGTCCCTATATGTACAAAAAGTCTCCATTTGGTCCCTGGCGTACAAAATTTTAGGGACTGATTTAATAATTTTTTGCTTGCATAGGGACCAAACGGGTGATGTATAGGGACCAAATGGAGACTTTTTGTAAGTACATGAACTATTTTAATAATTTTTTATGTATAGAGATCAAATCGAGAATTCATATCATGTATAGAGACCAAATTATTACTTTAACCTTTTAAGTATTATGATTATGATACAAGTTTTTGAATAATAACAGAACTGATCTTTATAATACTCCCTCCGGTCAATAATATAAGCAAAATTTTTTAAATTTTTTATCCAAAATATAAACAAATTTTAACTAATTTCATCTTATTTAATAAGTTATTCTCAAAATACCTTTCATTTAATACAAATTTTGTTTTTCAATGACTTCTTTTATTCTCAATAACAAAAACTTAATAAATAAGATGATGAATAATTTGAATAACAAACTTAATTTTTTATTCCAAATAATTTTTTTAAATAATATTAACTAGCTATCTTAATATATATGTATTTTATTCAATTTTTACTTATAATAGTTACGGGTGAGAGCAGATATTTGTCCGTTTGTTATTTGTGGGTAGTGAGGTGTATCAGGATCTTGACCTGGCACGTTGTGGAAGCAGATCATTTATTTCCCTTACAGCAGACAGCTGTGATCTCGTACGTATGCTCCTACAACTTTGAAGAACCAACTACGGATACGCTTGCCCCCGCAACAAATGCACTGTGCAGTGCTGCCTGCTGGTGGGTGCAACTGGTGAATGGTGAATTGGTGTGCAATATGATTATTATTTTTTAAAAATCCTTTGTGTAGATGTTGTTATTATTATTTTAATAAAGAACATAACTAAAGTGTTAAATATTTCCTTCGTTAAATAATGTAAAAAACAAAATAATAAAACACACAGATCAAAAAAATATATTGGAATGAATTAATTATAATTAATATTCATATAAATTTCTAAAAACACTCCTTCTAATTTTAATTAATATTCTGATAATCTATAATTAATGACAGTAATTAATAACGATAATATTAAAAATTAATATTAATATATGTAAAAATTGATACATGTTTCTTATATTTTAGAAAAAAAAAATATTCAAAGAGTATTTGATGGTGCAATGTTGCCTCGTGTACGAGGATCAACAGGACGGTAAAAATCATGAGCAAGATTATCGGAAAATACAGTTCCAAAGCAATCCAGCATAATGACATGCATGAGATGGTGGAGCTCCCTTTTGCCCCATGCTTCAAACTTCGAAGCTTACTTTTAAGTTTTAACCCCACAAAGGGCACAAGTGAATTCAATCAATATATTCTGATATAATTAAATAGAATTGTTAGCATGCTTGAACAAAACCACCAGATGGTCCAGATCTATAATATATATATATATATATATATATATATATATATATATATACTACTGCTCAATAAAGTGAAAAACTTTGCATGATAACAACGATGGTCATTTACCAAGGGAAAAAAGAGAGAAAAATAAACCATAGTCCCTTACTTTTGTCTTTAGTTATGGAAATTAAGAGGAAATGTATTAACAAAAGTAAGTTGTAAACACCAGCTTCCCCTTAGCGGTGCATATATGAAGGGAATAATCATCAATTCACAAAGTAAATGCATTCAAGAATCAAGAAGGAATTAATTAATGATGCATGGATTCTTCTAATAAAAGAGAAAACAAAAAGACGAGGACAAAATCAGAAAAAGAAAAGAAAAAAAATGCAAAGAGCAAAAGAAGTGGTACCAGCATGACGAACAGCTTGGTGAAGCTCCAAGCTTTCCATCTTAGGGAAGACCTCTCCACACTGAGAGCAAGCACACACGGTGCTCCTTGGAATTGGTAGCCTAATTTTCCAATCATATACATCACATATATACACATTAATTTCTCTATATATAAGTTTGTGATCATAAAAATTGAAAAATTAAGCTAATTAATTGGAAAATATATATTACTATATATTAACTACAAGGTTTATTGATAAAAAAGCTACAAGATTTTAAATTACGATTACAGTTGCGGTTGCGTCACGTTAACCATAATTGTGGATAATTACGAAAAAATATGATCGATGATACGGTTATATTTTAATTTCGGAAACCTCCAAAATCGAAACGTTGCAACCTCAATTGTGGTCGGGAGTCTGGACCTTTATTTAAAAACTTGAGTAACTGGTATCATATTTACCTGCTAGGGTCAATGATCATGTGACATTCATAACAGCCTGATAGCTTCCTGAATTGAATTCCTCTAGAAGATGATGACGTGTAGGTTGCTCCACCGTTTGATGATTTCCCAGAACCAGAGACGGAGCGAGTTGAAGGTAATTTCCTAGTGAGTAGACCAGTTTCTTGACCCAAAGTGCTACTCTCAGGGGAAGAGTTATCAGCCCTATGAACAACTCGAGTGTTGCCGTGAACAACATCTCTGAAGCTACATATGGAGCTGCAAGAAGACCCTAACATGGAGTAACCAACTTTGGAGGGGTCATGCACTCTTGACCCTTGGATCTGTTTGCAGGTTATGAGGTTCTTGATTTGGTCCCATGAGGAAGGTTGTTTCTGTTTCTGCTTTTGTTGTTCTTGTTTGCGTTTGCATTTGGGAAGTTGCTTCTTTTTGGGGTCAGATTGTTCAGGCAAGAAAGTCATGAGAGGCATTTAAAAACAGTAGAAGCTAATAGAGTGGAAGTGAAGCAAGACTTGGTCTCTCTTTCATACAAGGGAGAGAGAAATAGAGGAAAGATGGTGTTTGAGCAAGAGTTGAGGATCCCAGATGTGTCATAAAGGAGGACGCAGAGGTGCTGAATGTGTGGTGGGACAGGGCTTTTAATGTTAGTAATAAATCTGTAAAAATCACAACTTATTGCGTTTTTTAAGCAAAATAATTATTAGTTTCTTGCCTTGGACCTACAAACACGTGAAATTATTATTATCAGGATATGGATTTAAGTAAGTAAGTAAGTTTCCTCCTATTGTGAAAGTAAGAATATATTTATGAATAGATATTATTTGGAGAGAGAAATCTCATTTCGGTAATCTTTATATAAGAGATATTCTTGATGAAAAAAATAAATACAAATATATTCATAATTGATTACTCTAAAGTGAATCTCAATATACTTTAAATAATCAAGTGTACGTGTATGATCTTTACTTTCATCCTTTAATTTACATTTAAGCTCATTTTTTTTTGCTTCTCTCAATTCTAAAATAGAAAAATGCAATAAATGTTCTAAAAATTTGGATGAGTTTATATGCTTTTCTTTCTTTAGTACTATTCAGATTATCTATTGTCTCCCACTTACTCATTTTGCTCATCCCCATCTAAAATTAATTTGGATATCTTCAATTTTAGAAGTTAAAATCAATATATTTTTTTTAGGTGAAATCAGATTATATTTCGAGTAAAAGCTTATACTTTCTATAACGAAACCCGATTATTATGGAGGCATAACTAGAAATAATAATCCAAATAAAATTAATGGATCGAATTCAGGGTTAAACCAAAGAAGCCGTACCATGTAGACCCTACTTCTCTACATTCCATCGAAGTTTTTATATGCGGTGTTTGTCAGTCAACACAGAAGCATTCTTCAACTTGTCTTATGGTTCGTGTTTGTTAGGAAGGTGTGGCCTACATCTTCAACGGCGAGGAAAGTGTAAGAAATTAAAAAAAAAAAACCAAAATTCACATAAGGAAGGTGCACTTCCACACAGCAAACTTCATATAATCTCTTCGTTTTCTTTTCTCTATGTCTTTTATTTTTTTTCCTGTAAAAGTTATTATAGTTCAAGGAGAATAAACCTATATGAATAATGCCAAATATATCCGAGAAAAAGGAGAGTGTATACTAGCAACTCATGAGATTTGCTTTCAGAAGATTAATTGAGCATTTAAGTTATTTAATTTGTAACGGTGAAATGATCATAGCTGATGGGGCCAAGATTCGGAAAGCAAGCAAAAGATAAAAGCATATGAGCCAAGAAGACATCATGTAAAACACGGAGAGAGGATAAGCAGCCATATGCCAATTTGCTCCTTCCAATGTCTTCCATATCCGTTCTTTTTCCTTTTGCCATCTTTCCCAATACGTACATTACCGGTTTATACGCTCAAAACTACACTTCATGTGACACTTAAGCTAGTTAGTGCATGTTTGGAATTATGGAGAGAAAGACTATAAGCACTTTTAAAATTCATAAGCATGTAGCTTCACTTTGGACGTAATTTCAAGGAGGTCTGACTTTGTCCCAGTGTTTTCATCAAGCCCAAAAAAGGATCCAGACCAAAATGTAAAAAAACATTGAGTGTACAAAAAGGCTCCCAGTAATGTTGAATTTCAAATTGACGCTTAAAATAGTTGGTTTGTGTCTCTGATTGGAAGGCTCAAGACCTACAATGATATGCAAAAAAGGGATCCCTCGATGTTGGGCTTGACGGAGGAGAAGCATCGATCCTACGTATTTTTGGTGGGAAAATTAGAGCTACATGTAGTTCTTCTTGGGGAGGGAGGGGAGAGCATAGGATCAAGGGGCCCGGTTCTCATTTAGAGATAGCCCTTATGTGTCATTATTCCTTGTAAGAGGAGAAAGGAGTGAGTCTCTGGAGGGGATGGAGAGATCTCTTGTCTAGCCCTTCCTATAGGAAAAATAAGTAGGTATCTCAGTTTTGCTCCACACGCTCCTTGGATCATTATTCTTGTATATGGGTTCGAGTACTCCTTGTACTCTTATCAATATATATTTTTGTTTATAAAAAAAATTTAGACATCTCATAATAATACTATTAGCAAATAAGAGAGAAATCTAATATAAGTTGATTCAATGAAAGATAAGAATGAAATTGAAGCTGGAAATTGTATGTAGTTCGTCTTGTTACATATGTCATATTCCATGAATTTGTCAAAGAAATCATCTTACAACGCAGAAAAAGATGAGAACCTATTTTAATAATTAGTTAATGGGGACAAATCCATATATGAGAGTGGTTATAAAGTCAGACAGAGATTTGGCCAACCATTCAATTACAAACATTCACATAAGGAGGTAGGGTATAAACCAGAACACCATTAGCTATGTTTCTTTCCACCGCAAAACTCTTCAATTTAAAATCTTGCTGATCCGATCCGAAATTTTCAATAAAAAATAAATTTAACAACTACAAAGGAAAGACATCATCCACGGTCACCTGTTTAAGTATCTAACTTTATTTGATTGCTACCTAATCATATATAGCATATGAGAGTTATTTTATTAATTAATTTTCAGTTTCGAATAACTTCTTATTATAATTGATATTGAAGGAAGTTTTATTCATTGCGGGTCCTCGATTACGACTTACGATTAGGCATGAGAGGGCAAAAAGAGAATGACATATGAATTCCATTTTCACGTTTGATTTTCCAATTGATATTATTTCACAATAATACGAATACATGCGTCATGGATCACTTAATTTACAAATGATATGACTTAAAAGGCATATATAATAAAATATGAATTTCATTTCTATACACTAACAGTGTAATTTTTTTTACCCACATTCTATAAGATCTTGATAAATCAGTATATTTGTTATTTCTCTCTTAGTTATTAAAAAAATAATACACATGTTAAAATGTTAATGAATGTCGGTATAAAACTTTTTATACTGACTGTACTTACTACTTTAATCCATAAAATATTTACTCTGTTTTTTTATAATCACAAAGTTTATATATATAGTAGAGTACAAAATGTAGTCCCCACATACAGAAGTCACCAATAAGATGAGAATCCCATTAGTAATTAGATACAAAAGTCTCCATTATGAGGAGAATCTGCTGAATTGGAAACTAATTACTAGCTATCAAAAGAAGAGCTAAAAATTAGTCCCCCAGCCCACTAAAATAGCAATTCCACTTGTGAAACACTTCTAATCTCAGTAAAAAAAATCTCAACAGACCACCATACAAAGTGTACCAATCTGTCAAATCCCTTGTATCAGTATCTGTGATCCAAAGCAATTCCCCAACAGCTGTTGTTGCTACTTAACATTGTTCTAAAAAGATTGAACCCCACGTATTAGGAAATTAAACAGAGAATTATGTAAACTGAATAATGCTTTTCATTAATTATGAGAGGATTACAACATGAATGTATATAGATGAATGAGCTAGGGACCTAGCTTAGCTTACAAGCCAAGCAACAGAAAGAGATAAGATGATCCTAGCCAACTAACTTGATCTAACCTAATTAACATAACAGTAACAACAGAAAGGTGATAAAGAGGGTTATAATACCCCCCCCCCCCCCCCCCCCAAAGATGGAGAATGTATGTTCATCACTCCCAACTTGGATACAATGGTTTTGAAAGGGGTTAGATCTAATGGTTTAGTAAAGACATCTACAAGTTGGCTAGTGTTGTTGATAGGTAATAGATGGAAGAGTTTTGCTTGCAACTTTTCTCGGATTATGTGGCAATCAAGATGGAGAGTGTATGTTCATCACTCCCAACTTGGATACAATGGTTTTGAAAGGGGTCAGATCTAATGGTTTAGTAAAGACATCTGCAAGTTGGCTAGTGTTGTTGATAGGTAATAGATGGAAGAGTTTTGCTTGCAACTTTTCTCGGATTATGTGGCAATCAAACTCTATGTGCTTGGTTCGTTCATGAAAGGATGAGTTCATGGCAATATGGCGAGCCGACTGGTTGTCACAGTATAAAAGAGCTGGAGAGGTATATGGCACTTTGAAGTCATTGAGAAGGTATTGAATCCATTCGCAGACTGTAGAAGCCAATGCTCGGTATTCAGCTTCGGATGATGATCTTGAGATGGTAGCTTGTTTCTTAGACTTCTAAGAGATAAGAGAGTTGCCAATAAAAATGCAGTATCCTGTGATGGACTTCCTTGTGTCCGTGCAACTTGCCCAATTGGAATCACTGAAACTTTTGATTTGCAAAGGAGAATTGGATGGGTAGAAAAGTCCTTGAGCAGGAGCAGCCTTGACATACTTGAGGACCCGAATAGCAGCTTCATAGTGCAAATCTGTTGGTTAAGCCATATGTTGGCTTAATTGTTGTACAAAAAAAGAGATGTCAGGGCGAGTTGTTGTTAAATAAATGAGTTTTCCAACAAGTCTTCTATAATAAGAAGGATCTTGTAGCATGTTTCCTGCAGTGGCTGTAAGTTTGGTTGTTTTGGCCACAGGAGTTAAGGCTGGTTTTGAGGCCAATAGACCACACTCGGATAATATGTCAAGAGCATATTTCCTTTGACAAACATGAATTCCAATTGATGACCTTGCTATTTCAAGGCCTAGAAAATATTGCAAGGCACCTAAGTCCTTGATCTTAAACTGTTTATGCAGTTTGGTCTTAATGGCAGTGAGTTCAGTCATGGAATTGCCTGCAAGAATCAGGTCATCAACATATATAAGAAGAATAGTGAAAGTAGAGTTAGCCTTTTTGGTAAAAAGAGAAAAATCATGGGAAAATTGTTTGTAATCTTCTGATATGAGAAAGTTGGATAAACTAGCAAACCACTGTTTGCTTGATTGTTTCAATCCATAAAGAGATTTGTGTAGTTTGCAAACTTGATTTGGTTTGGATGATTTAAAACCAGGAGGTAAGGACATGTAGACTTCCTCATCTAAGGTTCCATGTAAAAAAGCATTGTGAACATCAAGTTATTGTAAAATCCAATGTTGAAAAGATGCAATTGCAAGTAATAACCTTATAGTAGTTAACTTAGCTACTGGAGAATAGGTATCAAAGTAATCAAGCCCTTCAATTTGGTTGAAACCTTTGGCAACCAAACGGGCCTTATGTCTTTCGATACTACCATCAGCATGATATTTGGTCTTAAAAACCCATTTGCAGCCTATAGGATTTTTACCCTGTGGCAAATCAACTAAAGACCATGTGTTGTTATGATTGAGGGCTGTGAGTTCGTCATGCATAGCTTGGAGCCAGTGTGGATGTTGAGAAGCTTGTTTGTAGGAAGTAGGGATATTTAGTAGTGGTGCAAGATAGAGGAGTAGAAAAAGAAATGTTACAGTGGAAATCCTTTAAGTATGAAGGAGGGTGAGTGATTCTAGCTGATTTTTTGACAGGAATAGGCAGAGAATTAGGATCAGTATCAGGTGCAGAAGCATGAGGAGGCTTAGCAGGAGTAGACTGAGTTGTATTGTCAGGATCATCATTAATATGAGAGAATTGTTAGTAGCATCGGTAGAAAGAGAAGCATGAGCTGTATTAGATTGAGGTGTTTGGTAGGAGAAATCAAAAAGGAAAGGTAAATTAGAAGCATCGGTATTATAAGTAGAAATAGGAAGAGAAGAGGAAGAAGGATAAGGAAAAGAGGATTCATAGAAAACATCATTCCTAGATACAAAAGTGGATCTTGAATGCAGGTTATAGAGAAGGTATCCTTTTGTACCTGTTTTGAATCCTAGGAAGATGCATTTCTTATCTCTAGGGTCAAGTTTGCTTCTGTTTTGTGTCAAAGTAGTTGCAAAAGCAAGACAACCAAACACTTTTAAATCAAGGAAAGTGGGAGGTTGTTTAAAAATCATTTCAAAAGGAGATAAATGGTTAAGAACATGAGTAGATAACTTGTTAATTATATGCCCAGCATGACAAATAGCAAATGACCAAAAAATATCGGGAAGTTTTGATTGAAATAACAAAGATCTAGTAACATTCAATAAATGCCTATGTTTCCTTTCAACTATTGGAATTTTGTTGAGGAGTTTCTACACATGAGGTTTGATGCAAGATGTCATGAGATGCATAAAAAGAAGGCATACGGAATTCCAGCCCATTATCTGATCTTATAGTCTTGATTTTAGTAGAAAATTGTGTGGAAACCATGTTAATGAAAGTATTGATGCATATCCTAGTGTCAGACTTAGTTTTCATTAGAAAAATCCAAGTAAACCTAGAGTAGTCATCCACAATTGTTAAGAAGTAATGGTGTCCTTGAAAAGAGGAAACACTAACAGACCCCAAATGTCCATATGAATAAGATCAAAAGGGTGCTAGAAGTGATACTGTCAGGAAAAGGAAGTTTACATTGTTTGGCATAATGGCAGCAATCACAAATGATATACTTATTGAAAGAAATGTAAGGAAAGTGAACACACATCTTATGTAAAATTTTAGAAGAGGGATGGCCTAATCTAAAGTGTCATAGATCAAAATTATCAGAAGTCCTAATACTAGTCTTAGTAGATCCTATCAAAAGAGTAGAATCAATGTTTTTGTCATTATTATTACAAGTAAAAGTAAAGGAAGGAATCTGTAAAATGTAGAGGTTGTGCAGGATTTCAGCAAGCCCAATTATCTTTTGGGTAGTGAGATCCTATATAATGCAAGAAGAAGAATCAAAGATTAATCTACAATTAAGGGAAGAGGTGAGTCTATTTACAGAAATGAGGTTATAAGCAAAGTTAGGAATGTGTAAGACATTATGTAAAGAAATATGAGGGAAGAGGTGAGTCTATTCTAGTGTATGTCTGCCTGTCTGGCTTCCAGTTCATAAACATACGTTAATTTGTTCCTAATAACAATTAGTTGTTTCCAGTTTTCTTCTTATTTTTGTCTTTTTTAATTTGGTAACTTAGAAATGTACAAGTTTAACAAATATAAACGGCTTAATTGCACTTTTGGTCCCTCAACTTTTTCAATTGTGCGATTTTGGTCCCTTAAACATTTTAATTGCACTTTTGGTCCTTCAATTTTATTAATTGTGCGATTTTGATCCCTCAAAAATTTTAATTGCACATTTCAGCCCTCAATGTTTAAAATTGTGCGATTTTGGTCCCTCGAAAATTTAATTGCACATTGACTAGTCATGGACGGAAGGACTAATTTTGCACAATTCGACAAATTAGAGGACTAAATGTGCACTTAAATTTTTTAGGGACCAGAATCGCACAATTGAAAAAGTTGAGGGACCAAATGTGCAAATAAAATTTTTGAGGTACCAAAATTGCACAATTGAAAAAGTTGAGGGACCAAAAGTGCAATTAAGCCAATATAAACTAAAATCTTATTTTTACAGTTTTTCAAAGTTTGAAAATAATGACAATGACCTTATTATACAAACAGAGTCGACCCAAGGGTGAACCTACTAAAACCCTAGTTTTAGGGTCATCACCAAATTTTTTTTGAGAGCTGCTACATGTACCCCTCTATATACACATCCACCCCCACATTTCTAATTTTTGTGTGTAAAATTACAAAATTGCCCATATACACATCCATCCCCACCGTGTTTTCGGCAACTAATTGCCGGAGGCACATTTTTTGTACTTCCGGCAACTAATTGCCGGATACATGTTTTCAAATAAAATGCTATGGATTCACAATTTTGGTACATCCGGCAACTAATAGCCGGAGCTTTGTTTTTCAAATTTAAAAACTTATCGGCAATTAAATGGCGGATACTTAGTTATTGAATCTGGCAATTAAATGTCAGAAGGTATAGAAAAAACGAAAAAAAATTGTAACGTGTGCAGAAACGCAGAAAGATGAAGGTTATGGAGAATGTAAACATAGTACTTTTACTTTATCATTTATGGAGGGACGTGAGAGAGAAGAGGAGGTGGATGGAGACGAGAGAGAAGATGGAGTGGAGGGAGATGAGAGAGAAAAGGGGGTGGGTGGTATTTTTAGCAAGTAATTAGAGTAAATAGATTTATTAAGGATAATTTAGTAATAAAAAAGATTTAAAATATTGTGTGGGGGTGGACGCCCATCTGTAGGGGTGTAAGTAACGGCTCCCAAAATTTATTTACTTTTAACTTTTATAAAGCAAAAAAGTCACCATGCAAACAAAAAGGCATAACCTGATTCAAATAGACTTTCTCACTTAAAATAAAAAAGCCCCACTCAAAATTTGATTTAGGCCTCACTTGCTCTTGGACCGGTCCTGGATACAAATTTCATGTCCCATTTGCATGTCTCACTTCCTATCCATGAATAACAAAAGTTATAATGTAATATTTTAATTGGATGAGATATGAATTTGTTGCGGCTTAGTCCCAATTAGACCTCGACCCGTAACCATGAGACCGTGACTACTAAAATTCATAACCGACCTCAAACTTTGTAACTATATTCATCAAATAACGTCCGTAACCACTCATAATGACTCACTAATGCCATATTATGGCCACCCTCGTGCTCTCTCTCTCCATATATATCTATCTATCGAGAAGAGCCTTTAGGTACATACATCTCTTAGTGACACTCATAATACTAAGTGCCAAATGGCTTGAGCATCGGAGGTCTCTTCTACGTCATGGAGTCATTGATCGATCGTTCTGAACCCGACCACCGACTTCCGAAGCCCATGTCATAACAAGATTGATACAGGAAATTGAAATAAAGGGTCTGTATCCTATGATAAGGAGGTACAAACTGGCTGGAAACCCATTTTCAATTTTCACGTTATTAAATTTATGATTTATGATTTATCAGTAGTACTATTTGGTATGAAGTTGTTTTAGAATGAAGCAAATCGAATTTAATTGAAACCAATCAAATAAAGACACTGACTGTAGGCATGGTGAGTTGAAAAGTGAAACAAATACATGAACATAAGAATATTCATACTCGTTTCACGAATGGCCTTTACATGCAAAACAGCATTGCTGTAAATATTTAACTCTATTAAGCCAACTACATTTTATTTTCTGCATTTTACATAAAGCTTATAAATTTACATGTGGAAACTTGTTGGGCTTGTGTCAAGTGTAGTTGACAGTTATGTTATGCTCTGGCCTCTGGGATTCATTTTATTTGCAAAGCAACGTTTGAAGCTTATAATTAGAATTATGAGAAAGTTGGAAAAAAAAGATTATGTTGATAATCAATTATTGTATAATTGATTATTGTGATAATCGATTATAACCAAAATCTGTTTTTGTTTGGGTCTGTTTGTTGAATAACGATTTTAAGATAATCTATTTCGTTTGGGTGATGCAAAAAAAAGAGTCACTTTTATATATTAAATTACGAAAAAAATGTGTGAAGTTATTTGTATCATTCAATAATATTTGTTTAGATGTTAATCGAATCACAAAAAACTTAAGTTAGAAAAAAACTAGATAGCATAAAACAGTTTTTAGTCCTCAATTTTTTTATTTATAAATTTAAGCAAAATACCAAACATCTATAAAATAATAAGATTATAGAGCTACTTGATGTGGAGGGTTATCCCTAATTTAACAAGTTTAATAATTTTTTAATCCATTTCAAACAATCTTCATTATTTTGTTTACTTTAATATTTGTCTTAAATGATATTTAGATTCTCAAACACGCCTTTAGCTTTTCATTTGGAAAAAAAAAAAAAAATCTTCCTTCTTTCACACGCAAGGACGAGACCGATTCCATTCTTTCCTCTTTCTTATCTCTCGACCAAGGACGACGACCACCAAGCTCGAACGGCGGAGGCGGAGAGGACGACGAGGAGTAAGGCGGCAGCGACGGTGATAACTAGAAGATTTGGCAGACGATGACGTCGACAGCTTGAGGCTGGCTGTGGAACTTTGGGTGGTACTCATCGGACTCTGCAGTGATCAGGAATTTGTGGGAACCTAGGTTTCATTTCTCTTTCTCTCATTCATTCTGTCATTATCGCTACTCCAAAAGGTAAGGTAGATATCTCTCTCACACACACAAACACTCACTTTTACTCTGATTGAATTAAAAGACATTATTTTTCTTCAATAGGTATTTTTTTTAAACTAATAAAGTTTTGATCTTTGATATTTTCATATTGTTGAGAAATACATAACAGACGCTATTGTATTTGATGGAAATGGTGGTAATGGAAGCTTTGGAAGTGGTGGAGCATGAGATAGAAGTAGTGGTGGTGGTGATGGTGGTGGAAGTGGCAAAGAAAGATTTATTGGATGAAAATATGCCTTTTTTTCTATATTTGTTTATATATTACATTCTGATCTAAGCATTTTTTCACTTCATTGGTTTTAAAATGGAGATGTTGAGGATGTTAGGAGAGAGATTTAGATAATGCACCACAATGCTGGTCACCCTAATGTGATACAGATAGTTGGGACTTGTGAGGATGCTGTGGCTGTTCATGTTATCACGGAGCTTTGTGCTGGTGGAGAGCTCTTTGATAGGATCATACAAAGGGGACATTACACTGAGAGAAAGGCTGTTGAACTTGCTAGGTTGATTGTTGGTGTTGTTGATGCTTGTCATTCTTTGGGTGTCACGCATAGAGATTTGAAGCCTGAGAATTTCCTTTTCATTAATCATGAAGAAGAATCGCCGCTTAAGACCATAGATTTTGGACTCTCTGTTCTTTAGACCAGGTATAACAATCGCCCCACGGAACAATATCCTTGGTGTTAATAATCAAAATTTAATAGTATCTAAGTTGATTATGGTCATATGTCACACAGCAGATTAGTGTGAACACATGGTAGCTATTAGCTAACATAAATGATCCAATGGGACATGTGTATAAATACTGCTGATGTCAATGTGGGTAGGTGAGTATTGAGATATCTCGTGTTTTGAGGTGGAATATATATATGGATATATGTTATACAAATATGAATATGAATATTGTCTCCATGTCAATCTTAGTTGTATAAATAATAAAGTTATTGGTAAACGTGTGCTCCTGCCCACATAGTACTTTTGCAACAACAGAAAATTTTAGATGTGATTGGGAGTACTATACATGTTTCAAGTTTTATAATAATCACTGCGATGTCTACCATTAGTTATTGTCTTCTTTTTACTTTGATTATCCGATGTTCTTGACTTCTATCTATGCTGCTATTGAAGTTGGAAATGGATTTGCTGTTTATAGAGATAATTATATTAATTTGAAAGTTTTGCATATGTTACTCAGTCACCTTTCTTGTCCACTATGAATAAAGAGTAAAGACTTGGCACACACACTTCCATAGGCATTTGTTCCCATTTCTCACACATTTTGCTCTTAATGTTTTAACTTTTAATGTTTGTCTAATCAAGTAAGAGTTTTGATGTTTCAAGAAAAATCTTCACTACCTCCCGTACAATCATTTTTACTTTTTCTTTCCGAAGATTGTTTACTAAGGAAGTTAAAGAATCACTGGTCATGTAAAGAAGAATCTGTATATTATAACAGCAGTGGTTTATAGAGCTTATGGTTATGGATCGAATTCTACAGCGAGGAGATAAAATTGATTACTGGCTGACCATGTGAGCTTAAAGACAAACTTGCATGCATGTTTAAAAGCAGGGGTTGTAGGGTGAGTCCATTTGGGTTGTATAAGATATCCTGTTATCCTATATCAAAGATACATTTTCCTGACTTACTAGAGTGAGCTAATTTGCTTAACTGTGTTCAGCAGTACACTTTTATTTTTTTCCTTTTTTAAGTGCTTGATGCAGGGAAGGTACAGAGAAAAGTGTTACATATAACCTTCAATCATCTTTTTCCTAGCTAACATCTAGCTGTTTGGTGTGTTTATTTTGTATAAGATTCTTTGAAGGAAAAAGGATTTTTGACTGCGTCAATTCTCCCAACACTGTAAGTATTATGAACTAAACTTAAGTAGTAATTAGGTTTCAGCAAGTTCACTAATGAATGCTTAGATTGGAGAATCCTTTCACCCTTGTGATTCAATTCTATTGCTGGTAAATTGCAGTTTTCGGGGAAAGTTGCGTATAATGGTTATGGGATGGAAGAATTTGTGCCTTAGAGAACATCGGCTTACATAAATAAATAAAAATTATCTCCACATAGGAGAAATGACGGTCGGAGGAACATTGTCCTTTTCAGCAAGGTGCCAAGGGATTGGAAGCCGTTGTGGTCAGTGAGCCCTTTGAAGATTGTGTCTCTTAACTTTGGAGGTTTATGTCTTTTAACTTAGATTGAAGTGTTTCCAATTTGAGTAAATTGCAGAGATGCTGGCAGAATTATCAAGAAGAGAGAAGGCCGCAACAATTAAGCCAGACCCTGATCTTGATATTTATATTAAGTGAGTGAAGATTGAAATTAAATGTTAATAGACCTTTGTGCAGTTCTTTAAATTAAGTCCACATTGAATTGGTTAGAAATGTAGCTAAACATATTGAACTTTCAGACAGCAGCACTAGAAGGCCAAGAAACCAATGTAGTTACATATTATATGATGAAGGTACCTAAGAAAATCCATCAAATCTGTAAGATGATTTTATGATAATAAGTTCATGTAGAGTACACAAAGACATGACATAATCAATACAATCAATCAGACCTGAAGAGCTGCTCATGTGAGTTTACTAAAATAATATTGTATTGTTGGTTGTTTTCATTCTTCTTTAGTTTGATTAATTTGCAGAACCACAAGTGTGACGGCAGAATTTAATACAAATGATGCGTTGGTTAGCCTTTTTAGCTCTCTTAGTAGGCATTAACATAAAGGAAGTTAGAAATTGAAACATGGATAGATTTGGTTATTAGTTGTGCAGATTTTGGCATATTCCAAGTGAGGAACCTTTTGCTCATGTTTTAAATGTTGAACAAACAAGTGAAGTGAGCTACAGAGGTTGATGGTACCAAAATCTCCTTCTCTAACACAAATGGCTTAAGGTAATAATCCCTCCTTAAATCTTAAAGCGATCTCCTTTCTTAATGTTCTTTATTTTTTTTTCATTTTTAAGCATATTGCTTAATTTTATTTTTATTCAAGGTTTTTTTGTTTAAAAAAAAAACTACCCTGCTTGGCTAATAATTTGTCGAAGCAGGATTTGAATCTTTTTCATGATTTTGTTATTTCTTACTCTCTTCTCCTCACAACTATGAAGAAACTCTCATTTCATTCTCAAAATTGTTATTGGCAAGCTTGATTTGAATTATATTAGATTGTAAAGTTTTGATTTGATGTATGTATTTGATCCACTTTGTGGGAATTCCAATAGGATAGAGTTTGAAGCGTTAACAGTATAATTTCACAGTCACGCTGCCTGATAGTTTTGTGACTTTGAAATATTGTTTAGTTTTGTGACCTTGGATGTAACTTCATTCTTCTATTGAACATAGAAGGATACAAATAATGTTGTTAGTTAATAGTTACACATATCTTTCAGCGTCCTGGTCACAACTAGCTTTATGATTAATGTATGGTTTATTGAAAGGATACTTATTTGGTCTTGATGTGATCACATGTTGAAACCTATTTGGATTCACTCTACCATTTTGTAATAAATTGACTGTTGCTTACTCCAATATATCCCAAGGCAAGATTCCTTTAACATCGGTATCAACCAATTTATTGGTACAATTAGATGTAAGTTTCGGTGTTAAATTCCAAATCTTTTTCTCGGATTGATATGTATATATTGATGGTGGTTTTGGTTTGCTTTAGGATTTATAGGTCGTCTTCAAGTTAGATATTATCGTATATATTTGTTCTTTGTTGTCACCATCAAATACAACTTCCGTGGCATTTTTTAGGAAGACTAAAATTGTTGCAACGCTTGAGGATGCAATGCCTCTTTGAAAGAGTATAACATAAAAATTAGCTTCTGATGGGTACCAATGAGTAAAAGAAGGAAAACAGAGAAGAACTGTAGTATGATTTGTATAACCCTACTCGTATCAAGGTGATACTGGGTTAGGAAGAAGAAAGAAAGACAGAAATTACAGATAATAGGCAATTCGAGAGTGCCTTGCTCTCCTAGGGGTTCCCAAGTTCAATCCCTGTCTGACTCACTCTTACCCTCCTCTCCTAGTTATATTGCTCACTTCATCTAACAGAATACACACATTTCCCTCCTCATCTAACAGAATTCACACCTCACACACCCATTCCACACTGCTGCTATCATTAGGCAGCAGTTTGTTACAAATCTCCTCTCTCCTAAGAATAATCTGGTGCTTTGCACCTTTGGAGCCACTTAGTGGGCTTCCATTTCCCCCTCTCATAAACTAAAGTCGTTTTGGGCCTCCTTATGTCCTCATCAATACCCTCCCCTTCAAAATTCACCTTGTCCTCAAGGTGAAAGCTAGGAAACTGCTCCTGCACATCAGTTATTGTTTCCCAAGAATCTTCACAGCTTGGGAGTCCTTGCCATTGTACCAGGACCTCTTGTCCAGTAGAAGGGGATCCTCTCACAGCTAAGATCTTCTCCGGTTGTGCCTGCAACTCCCATTCTTCCGAGACACAAGGTGGAAGTGGTTGCACCACTGTATCTGGTGCCACTGTTTTCTTCAGCAGTGAAGCATGAAAGACAGGGTGCACCCTGCTACCTTCTGGCAAGAGCAACTTGTATGCCACGGCTCCAATCCTCTCAATGATCTCATACGGGCCATAGAATCTCGGGCTCAGTTTCTGGTTCAGTCTCCTCGCCAGGTTTCTCAACTTATAGGGCTGAATTTTTAAGTAGACTTTATCCCCCACTTGATACTCAACATCCCTCCTATGTTTGTTGGCTTGCTGCTGCATGCGATTTTGTGCTTGCACTAACTGTTTTTTTAGCTCTTCTAGTAATTCATTCCTCTCTGTAGTCAACCTGTCCACTTCTTCTATAGCTGTATTCCCTGTGTCACCTCTAACCACAGTTGGAGGATCTCTGCCATACAAGGCCTTGAAAGGGGTCATTTTAGTGGCTGAATGGTAGTTGGTATTGTACCAAAACTCTGCCCAACTGAGCCATTTATGCCACTGTTTGGGCCTGATTCCTGTCATGCACCTCAAGTATGTTTCCAAGCACCTGTTTACCACTTCAGTTTGGCCATCTGACTGAGGATGGTAGGCCGAACTGAATCTCAATTTGGTTCCAGCTAATTTGAATAACTCTGTCCAAAAGGAGCTGATGAAAATTCTATCTCTATCTGATACAATGGAGGTTGGAAATCCATGAAGTTTTACCACTTCTTTGAGAAACACCTCAGTCACTTCCTTGGCCGTATAAGGGTGAGCCAAGGCAATGAAATGAGCATATTTGGTGAATCTATCCACCGCCACAAATATTGTATCCATACCTCCTGATTTAGGCAAGCCTCCAATGAAGTCCATAGTGATGTCAGACCATTGCTGACTTGGAACAGGCAAGGGCTGCAATAGGCCTGCAGGAGACAGTGCTTCATATTTGTTCCTTTGGCAGACCTCACAAGCTTGTACATAGTGCTGGATTTCTTGCCTCATTCCTTCCCAAAAAAATAACCCTGACACTCTTTTGAAGGTTCTAAAGTATCCCGAGTGGCCTCCCCAAGCTAAATCATGAAATTCTTTCAGAATCAAGGGAATTTTAGGAGAGTTCTTAGGGATGACCAACCTTCCTTTGTAGTACAATCTCCCTTTGTTAAGCTTATACCCCTTGTGTGTGTTGCCATCCATCATTAGTTCCTGCACCATCTTCCTTAACTTCTCATCCTGAGCAATCTCCTCCTCTAAGTCATCCCACTCAAAAAACTGCACAGTAGAGATGGCTGCAAATTGCAGTTTCCTCGAGAGAGCATCTGCAGCCTTGTTCTCATTCCCAGGTTTGTATTTTATCTCAAAATCAAACCCAAGTAGCTTAGATACCCACCTCTGCTGTTCTTCACCCATCAATCTTTGATCAGCCAAAAATCTGAGACTCTTTTGGTCGGTGTGGATCACAAAATGCCTCCCTAGCAAGTAGTGCCTCCATTTCTGAACAGCCAGCACTACTGCCATGAGTTCCCTCTCATATACTGATTTCTTCTGTGCTCTGTCCGAAATGGTTTGGCTCATGTAATCAACTGGTCGTCCCTCCTGCATTAAAACAGCTCCAATTCCCTTGCCCGAGGCATCAGTCTCGACCACAAAAGCTTTCCCAAAATCCGGTACTGCCAGTACTGGGACCGAAACCATGGCCTGCTTCAATTGCTCAAAGGCAGCTTGTGCTTCTTCATTCCACTGAAACTGATCTTTCTTGAGCTGCTGAGTTAATGGCCAAGCCATTTTCCCATAATCTTTCACAAATTTTCGATAATAACCTGTTAGACCAAGGAATCCCCTCAGCCCTTTAACATATCCTTAGGCAGAGGCCAGTCAAGCATATCTTTGATTTTATTCGGATCTGCAGACACACCCTGTCCTGAAATAATATGCCCCAAGTATTCCAATTTTGCTTGGCCAAAAGAGCATTTCTTTTTGTTGACCACCAACCCATTCTCCTTCAACACTTGCAGCACATTCCCAAGGTGTTCTCTGTGGCTTATCTCATCCTTGCTATATACTAGAATGTCATCAAAGAAGACTAGAGTGAATTTTCTCAGAAAAGGTTTTAGTATTTGGTTCATGAGGGCTTGAAATGTGGAAGGGGCATTAGTCAATCCAAAAGGCATGACTAAGAATTCATAGTGCCCTTCATGAGTTCTAAAGGCAGTTTTGGGAATATCAGAGTCTTTCATGCGTATTTGATGGTACCCCGACTTCAAATCCAGCTTAGAAAAGACCCTTGCACCCCCTAACTCATCCAATAATTCATCTATGATGGGAATTGGGAATTTATCAGGGATAATTAGCTTGTTTAAAGCCCTGTAATCTACACAGAACCTCCATCCTCCATCCTTTTTTTTTACTAGTATCACAGGGCTGCTGTAAGGGCTAGTACTAGGCCTGATGATTCCAGCATGCAACATCTCTCTCACTATCTTTTCAATCTCATTTTTCTGATAAAAAGGGTACCTATAGGGTCGGCTGTTGGGTATAGAAGCTCCTTCCTTGAGGGTGATTGCATGATCCTGTTCTCTGTGTGGAGGTAGCTCCTGAGGTGCTTGGAATACTTCTTCATACTTCTTGAGTACTTCATTCAACTCCCTGGATAGCACGGGCAGTACTCTTGTTGGCTGATCTGCAGAGTTCTCATAAGCCACAAAATACCCCTCCCCTTCATCCTGCAAGGCTTTAAACATAGCCTTCCAAGAGGCTTGTGTTTTGCATAAGGAAGGGTCACCCCTTAGCTCCTTCTTCTCTCCTCTATTCCCCCATCTCAGCAATAAATTCCTGAAGTTAGCTTCTATGTTCCCCAAGCTAGCAAGCCAATCCATTCCCAAGACTACATCCGTTCCTCCTAGCTCCATTAGAAAAAAGTGTTGCTGTACTTGAATCCCCTGGATGCTCAGCTCCACATGTTTACAGATTCCCTTGTTCCTCACTTGGGCGCCAGTCCCTACCTCAACCACATACTCAGGGGTCTCACTTACTTCTAGTTTCAGTCCTGTAGCTGTCTTCTGGGCTATGAAATTACTAGTAGCCCCACAGTCAATTAGGATTAACACCTCTTGCCCCTTCAGTTGGCCCCACACCTTAAATGACCGGTTGGAAGTCAGCCCCTCCTTACTGTTCAAAGACAACTGTAAGGTTTGAGCCTCCAAAATCACATGTTCTTCCTCCTTCTCCGATATGGGTTCCTCCTCTTCATTCTCAGATCCTTCTACCAACAAGAATTGGTAATGTTTCAGTTTGCACACATGCTCAGGCCCCCATTTATCTCCACATTTGAAACACAGCCCTTTTCGGCTCCATTCTCTCAACTCATTCTGACTGAGTTTTCCTCCTCCATACACCCTCTTCACTTGCCCTGCTCCTTCTGAATTCGGGGTCTCCATAGGCTCTTTTTTCAAAGGCGGCTCAACTCTATGAGCAATGGTTTTGCCCCTGAAGAAGTCCCCAAGCATAGAAGCCCCAACTCCTTCTCTTTCACGCCACCCTTTCTTCTCATCCCGCCACGAGGCCCCCCTTCCCTTAGTGCGGCATTTTTCTCTTCCAAAGAAGAGAGCTCGTCCTTCGGTTCTCCTAGAGATTCTGAGGAATGCAGCTTGAGTTCTGCCTGAATCTCCTCCTTCAAGCCATTGAGGAAGACTCCCTCGAGCATCACTCTCTCAGCGCCCTTCAAAGGAGCTGTTACTAACTCAAAGCGATCCCTATACTCCATCACGGTTCCGGTTTGCTTCACGCTCAGCAGAAGTCCAAACGGGTTCTGGGCTAGCCCCTGGTTGGAACCTTCTCAGCACTGCCTCCTTGAAATTCTCCCAATTAGGGTTCGAAGCTTGCTCCTCCCACCACTGATACCAGTTCAGTGCTCGATCCTCCAAGGCTATCACCACCGCATCCAGCTTCTCTCCTTCCCTAACTCCGTTCATCTTGAAGTACCTTTCAATCTTCATAATCCACCCGTAAGCCTCGTCCCCGTTGAACACTGGCATTTCCAGCTTCCTCCCACTCCGATCGTACGATGGAACTCGATTAGCGGAGCTGAAACGCGAACTCAATCGCGATCCGCTTGATTGGCTCTCCGCGCTTCCCACGTCCTCCTCACTCTCCGGGGTCCTTCTTCGTCTGGTTCGTCCCCGATGGTGCCGCTCTCTTCGGAGGAGTCTCCTCATCTCATCCATTCCACGAGCGAGCTCGCCCATCCCTGTTTGCAGATTCTTGACCCCACGCTCCAAATGGTCCACTTGGTTGTCCATCCCCAGTCGCGTGTTAACCATCAGCTCCAGGAAAGTGAGCTTTGATACCAATTGATGGGTACCAATGAGTAAAAGAAGGAAAACAGAGAAGAACTGTAGTATGATTTGTATAACCCTACTCGTATCAAGGTGATACTGAGTTAGGAAGAAGAAAGAAAGACAGAAATTACAGATAATAGGTGTTGAAAGTGTGCCTACAAAAGCTGCAATTTGGGATGCTTTATCTAGACTTTAGGAGTTTGTTATTTCTGTGTTTAGTATTTGATATCTGATATGATGTTGCTTCAGTTTTTTAAGATTAGGATGTTACTAGTCATGCCTATAAATAAGGAGATATCTGATTTGTTTCTGTTAGACTCTAACTCTATTTAAAGAGTTATTCAATAAAAGTTCAATATATCCTCCGCACAACACTTTCTACTCTTATCTTTTTTTTACTGCTTTCTGTTCTTAAAACAACAAATTGGTATCAAAGAGCTACTACTCCGAGGGATCTGTGAGATTGAGTGAGCAAGCCCAGTCACAATTCCTAAACACAAACACACACAAAACCTGTTCAGAATGAATTCAGAAGGCTCATCCATTCCAATTGCGCTTCCAGTGTTTGATGGCCAAAATTATCACCTCTGGGCTGTTAGAATGGAAGCCTTTCTTGATGCAAGTGATCTATGGGAAGCTGTTGAACAAGAGTATGAAGTTCCAACCCTGCCTGATAATCCTACTATGGCTCAAATCAGAAACCACAAAGAGAGGAAGCAGAGAAAATCAAAAGCAAGAGCAACCTTGTTTGCTGCTGTATCGTCCACTGTTCTCACCAGAATAATGACACTGAAAACAGCCCACGAGATTTGGGATTTTTTGAAGCAGGAGTACGACGGAAATGAGAAGGTTAAGGGGATGCAAGTGCTGAATCTGATCCGGGAATTTGAGATGCAAAGGATGAAGGAATCAGAAACAATTCAGGAATATTCCAACAGGCTTCTTGGCATAGTCAACAATGTAAGACTCCTTGGTACTGATTTTTCTGATTCTAGAATTGTTCAAAAAAATTTAGTTACAATTCCTGAAAAGTTTGAAGCCACAATTGCATCTCTGGAGAACTCAAAGGATATGTCAAGCCTTTCCTTGGCAGAATTGTTAAATGCTTTGCAGGCACATGAACAGAGACGAAAGATGAGACAAGAGGAGGAGGTACAAGGTGCTTTTCATATAAAAGCACAAAATTTAGGAGGAGGCAAAGATAAGAATAACAAATGGAAGAGTGAGAAAGGTGAAGGCTCCAACAAGCAGCAATATGAGACTTTCCCACCTTGTCCACACTGCAAAAAAACAAACCACTCTCAAAGAAAATGTTGGTGGAGGCCTGATGTCCAGTGCAGAAAATGTGGCAATATGGGACATGTAGAGCGGATCTGCAAGTCTAAACCAGAAGAGTCTAAGGTGTCCATAGATGAGCATGATGAGCAGCTCTTTGTTGCAACATGCTTTGCTACAAGCAACAGTTCCAGTGATTCATGGTTAATAGATAGCGGCTGCACAAACCACATGACCAATGACCAAAAACTCTTTATTAAGCTTGACAACACCATCGTTTCCAAAGTAAAAATTGGAAATGGCGATTTCATCTCAGTCAAGGGAAAAGGGACAGTTGCTATAGAAAGCTTAACAGGTTTGAAACATGTTTCTGATGTCTTGTATGTGCCTGATATAGATCAAAATCTGCTTAGTGTTGCGCAGCTTGTTGAAAAAGGCTTTAAAGTCATATTTGAAGACAAATGGTGCTTGATCAAAGATGCAAAAGGTAGAGATATATTTAAGGTGAAAATGAGAGCTAAAAGCTATGCTCTAAATATGATGGAGGAGGAGCAAATAGCTGTTTCAAGTGCTGTCAGTAACACTAATTTATGGCACAAGAGGCTTGGACATTTCCATCTTGCTGGACTTCTATACATGCAGAAACATGCCTTGGTGAAAGGTATAGCATTGCTTGAAGACAAGATAGATGATTGTGAGGCTTGTCAATATGGCAAGCAAGTCAGAAAATCATTTCCTCAAACAGCATGGAGAGCAACTCAAAAACTGCAGCTGGTACATACAGACGTTGGAGGACCTCAGAGAACAGCATCTTTAAATGGTAATAGATATTATATTACATTTATTGATGATTGTACCAGATTTTGTTGGATTTATTTCTTTAAGTCCAAATCTGAGGTTGCTAACATATTTTGGAAATATAAAGCATTGGTGGAGAACCAAAGTAATTGCAGATTGAAGACAATAAGGTCAGATAATGGGAAGAATATACAAATGATGTTTTTGACAAATTTTGTGAAGAGGCTGGCATTGAGCACCAACTTACAACACCTTATACCCCACAAATGAGAATGGTGTAAGTGAGAGAAAGAATAGAAGCATTATGGAGATGACAAGGTGCCTGCTACATGAAAAAGAGCTGCCAAAAAAATTATGGGCAGAGGCTGCAAACACTGCAGTCTTCTTGCTGAATAGACTCTCTACAAGAGTTCTGCAGAAAAAAACTCCATTTGAAGCTTGGTTTGGTTACAAACCAGATTTACATAATTTAAAAATTTTTGGTTGTGTTTGTTTCTCCTTTGTACCACAGGTTAAAAGAGACAAACTTGATAAAAAGGCAGAACCTGGAGTTTTCATTGGATACAGCAGTACTTCCAAAGCTTATAGAGTTTTCCAACCACAAAATGGAAAAATTCTTGTCAGTAGAGATGTCAAATTCATGGAGGACAAACAATGGAGTTGGGAGGAGACAATAAAGGAGTTGCCAAAAATTCCACAATACCTTGATGATGATATAGACGACATTCCAGTAAGAGGTACAAGACCTTTGTCTGAAATTTATGAAAAGAGTAATGTAGCTGTTCTAGAACCTGCAGATTTCAGAGAAGCTGAGAAGGATGACAAGTGGTTAGATGCTATGAAGGAAGAGCTAAAGATGATCGAGAAAAATGACACTTGGGAGTTAGTGGACAGACCTCAACACAAGCAGCCTATAGGTGTCAAATGGGTTTATAGAACCAAACTTAATGCAGATGGTTCTATAAATAAATGGAAGGCTAGGTTGGTGGTGAAGGGATATGCTCAGGTGTTCGGAGTAGATTTTTCAGAAACATTTGCTCCAGTTGCACGCCTTGATACAATCAGAATGTTGCTTGCCCTGACTGCGCATAAAGGATGGAAGGTTTACCATTTAGATGTGAAATCTGCCTTCTTAAATGGTTATTTGCAGGAGGAGATATTTGTGGAACAGCCAGAGGGATTTCTAGTCGAGGGACAGGAGAAGGTCTACAAGCTAAAAAAGGCTTTGTATGGCCTTAAACAGGCCCCTAAAGCCTGGTACAGCAGAATAGATGATCATCTTCAAAATCTTGGATTCATCAAAAGTCCAAATGAAGCAACATTATATGTGAAGTCGTCAGGTGCTAATTTAATTGCAGTTTCAATCTATGTTGATGATATGCTTGTAACAGGAAATGATGAAAAGCTAATTCAGGAGTTTAAAGCTGAAATGCTCCAAGTGTTTGAAATGACAGACCTTGGCTTCATGACCTTTTTCTTGGGAATGGAGGTGAAACAAGATCATGATGGAGTCTTTATATGTCAAAAGAAGTATGCAAGGGAAATATTAAAAAAGTTTCATATGGAGGACTGCAAAAACACTTCTACTCCAATGGACCAGAAGGAGAAATTTAGCAAGGATGATGGAGCTGATAAAGTTGATGAACATCATTATAGAAGTCTAATTGGTTGCTTAATGTACCTTACCGCAACCAGGCCTGACATTGTGTTTGCAGTAAGTATACTTTCAAGGTTCATGCATTGTGCTAGTGAAGTGCATTTTCAAGCTGCCAAAAGGATTGTAAGATATATTAAGGGCACTATAGATTATGGTGTTAAGTATTCTCACTTTCAAAATTTTAAGCTTCTTGGATATTCTGATAGTGATTGGGGAGGTTCAATTGATGACATGAGAAGCACAACTGGTTACTGTTTCAGTTTTGGTTCAGGAGTTTTTTCATGGTGTTCAAAGAAGCAAGATGTTGTGGCACAAAGCACTGCAGAGGCAGAGTATGTGGCAGCCACTGCGGCTGTGAATCAAGCAATTTGGCTGAGAAATGTACTTGCAGATTTACATATGGAGCAAAATGAGCCAACTCAGATCTTTGTTGACAATCAAGCCGCTATTTCAATTTCAAATAATCCTGTTTTTCATGGCAAGACTAAGCATTTTAAGATCAAGTTGTTTTTCTTAAGAGAAGTGCAGAAAGAAGGTGAAGTCAAGCTATTTTATTGCAGAACTGAAGATCAAAGTGCAGATGCTTTAACAAAAGCTCTCCCAAAAGCCAGATTTGAAGCTTTGAGAATTAAACTAGGCGTTTGCAGCTATTAAGGCAAGGAGGAGATTTGTTGAAAGTGTGCCTACAAAAGCTGCAATTTGGGATGCTTTATCTAGACTTTAGGAGTTTGCTATTTCTGTTTTTAGTATTTGATATCTGATATGATGTTGCTTCAGTTTTTTAAGATTAGGATGTTACTAGTCATGCCTATAAATAAGGAGATATCTGATTTGTTTCTGTTAGACTCTAACTCTATTTAAAGAGTTATTCAATAAAAGTTCAATATATCCTCCGCACAACACTTTCTACTCTTATCTTTTTTTTACTGCTTTCTGTTCTTAAAACAACAATAGGCAATTCGAGAGTGCCTTGCTCTCCTAGGGGTTCCCAAGTTCAATCCCAGTCTGACTCACTCTTACCCTCCTCTCCTAGTTATATTGCTCACTTCATCTAACAGAATACACACATTTCCCACCTCATCTAACAGAATTCACACCTCACACACCCATTCCACACTGCTGCTATCATTAGGCAGCAGTTTGTTACAAATCTCCTCTCTCCTAAGAATAATCTGGTGCTTTGCACCTTTGGAGCCACTTAGTGGGCTTCCATTTTCCCCTCTCATAAACTAAAGTCGTTTTGGGCCTCCTTATGTCCGCATCAGCTTCCTTTTTTAAGAGCGTGTACTTTTACCTTTTTGTTTTCTGCATTACTAGGAACCATGTATAAACTGCTAAATGTAATGCTACCAAAAACAAAGTTGATGTTGGGTTTGTGCTAACCAATTTGATATTGCAACCAGTGTTACTTCATTGATTAGCTCCAAAATATTATTTAGTAATTTATCTCTATAGCTTGCTATCTGAAATCTTTGTTAGCCCTATGTCAGTTAGAGCTGAAGGTGCATGTTCTTCTACAAACTTTACTGGATTTCTTTGTATTAGTTGCTATGTGAAGGGACCATGGTTTGTGGATGTTCTACTCATATATAGGCCATTAAAATTTAAATAATCATGTAGAGCATGCACGGAGCAATGTTGGAAATTTTTGTGTTCAACTAAAAGGACAATAGCTACTGAACATAGAAACTAAAGAGGTCCCATATACTAAAAGTTAAGAAATTGCTACAGGTAATAGTATAAAATTCTACCTATGGGACATAAATAAAAATTTAAGATTAATAATAAAAGGAGCTAAAAAAATTTGTAGCAGCTAGCAATATAAAATAAATGTAAAAAAGTATTTGAGACTAGCCAAGCACATAGATAAGCAGATTATGCATTTAAATCATTGGGGGTTTTGGAGTTGTTTTTCTAGGGAATGGGTTGATGGTGGAGTATGGAGTTGCACTATGGCTTCAATAAAAAAGCCTACTCATTAAGATCCTAGAATAAGAATGAAGTGTGTGGAGGTGAATTTGGATTTTGAAGTTGATAGTGTGTGGAAGTGTGGAAAGCAAGGTCCCTGGTCCTAGACATGAGACACCTCAATGATATTACCTATCTTTATGTATATGTGGTTTTGCTAAAATTGATATGAGAGGTCTGGTGGACAGTGTAGGGTGTTGGGAAGTGAAGTCTTGGTGTGAGAACATTAAGAAAAGCAAAGATAGGAAGAGTTTGGAGTGTGGGAAGTGAATGCAATTTCAGGTTCAGCTTGGATTGAGTACTTTAGTTGCAACACCCATAATTTTTTAGTAGCAACAGTCTTATGGTGTGTCTTGCGGTTAATATAGTGCTGCTACATGAAAGTGTGTTGGCCTCTGTTCTCATTTGTGTATGCTGTAGGGGATGCCATATACTGATTTAGTGGTTACCGAATTAGCAGCAAGTTGGTCTCAAATAGTGTTGGATAGCAAGATGTGTATTGGTCAGATCTGAAGATAATGAGCGTTCATATAGTTGGTGTTGTTGTTGGCACAAATGGATGGAAGGTGGATAAAGGCTTCTCAAGATACTTGCTAATATATTAGGTGGCTTTTGCTTGGAGTAATTCATCATCGATTCTTTGAGTTGGTTCTTAGGAAGCATACCAATGTACTAATTTTTTAAGTCAGGTTCTGTTTCTGATCTGTTTTGAAAATTTTATTGGTTTACATGTATTCTTTTTATGTCATTGGGCTGGCGTTCTCTATGGTGTGGTGGTTAGGTTAGAGTCTTTGTGACTTCGTACACATCTGTAAACTCTCTGTATTCTTCGTGCAATGGCTTATCTTGTCCTGCTGCATGTTAATGTTTATAATACTTTTCTTTTACTTTAAAAAAAAAAAAAAACTATCTTTATGTATATACTTTATGCAACTCCCTCAACTAATATTTAGTGATCTTTGCTTCACTTCTCTTTTACTGGAACATTAATGAATATTTTTGTTTTTCTTGATGGAGATTCTCTGGCATTTTCAGTTTTCACATTGTGGTATGGATGATGGGAAGGTCGTGTTTATTCCTCTGGTTGAAATTGATTTCAGAATAGGTAATCCTCCATGGTGGGCTTAGACTTCTTAAAGCCGGCCCCTCCATGTCATATATGTATTTAATTGAAATTCAAACAATCTGTTTTGTATTACTGCATAAGCACATGTTGTAATCAAATTAATATTTGTGTCAAATATGCTCTGGGCAAACATTTGTCATTGTTTTGTGCTATATGTATTAGTAGTGATGATGAAAAAAAAATTGTGGTCAAGTCATCGGTTTCTGTCAACTTCGTTCTTATTAATTTATTAATTCATTTTATGAGTGGGCAAAATTTGAGGATTAATAGTGCCTTTGGAACACGTAAAATTAAACAGAAATGTTAATGATGATGTTTATTTAACTTCAATTTTGGGGTCTTTAATTTAACACCTTTTTATTCAGTTTTTAACTATTGAGGTTTCTTACTACCATTTCATTGATGGTGGATGACAATTCTCTAAACAAAAAAAATTTAAGTGAAGTTGCAATTTATACCTATTGTTAATTAGATGAAATATCTATCATATAACTACGAGAAAAAAAATCTGCAGTTAGGGCCATTTGTTACAAAGTCCAAATTTAAAACACTTGCATTTATAAATAAAATATTTACTTTTTAGTCAAATCTCAAGGATTAGTTGCTACTTTAAATTAAAACAAGATTAAGTGCAAGTAAAAAATTGGTTAAAGTAATCTTTTGATTCCTATAAGTGACACTGATTTTCAATTTGGTCAATATACGTAAAAAGTTATCAATTTGGTCACTATATGTGACACTGGTTTTCAATTGGTCATCACAGCTAATTGGTCCCTATATAAGGGGACCAAATTGCAAATTATTGTCACATGTAGGGATCAATTCAACAAAAAAAATTTGAAATCGGTCCCTACATGTGACAATTATTTTCAATTTGGTCCCTACATGTGATAATAATTTGCAATTTGGTCCCTCTTATATAGGGACCAATTAGCTGTGAGGACCAAATTGAAAACTAGTGTCACGTATAGGGGCCAAATTGATAACTTTTTACGTATATAGACCAAATTGAAAACCAGTGTCACGTATAAGGACCAAAAGATTACTTTAACCTAAAAAATATTAAACAATTGGGTTGCTCAAAGGTAAAAGTTGCTTAAATAGGTATCATTGAAAAAGTATCTTGGATTATTTAAATATAATGTGGTACAGTGAGATTCACTCAATAAAAAATGCTACCGAAAGTGCATTACTTAAATATACCCAATTGTTATGTTCTTAGTATGACAAACAACATTTTTTTCTTTTTATTAGCCATTAATTCTATTTTGTTTAGTAGATAATTTACTCATGCGTTGCACGAGTATACTACCTTAGTAATAGATTATTTATGAAACAATTTTTTAGTTAAAAAACAGTTGAAATGGGGAAAAATAATCTTTGTCAAACACAGTCTTAGAGCTTGTTTGGGACAGCGTTTTTCTTCCCAAATCAGCTGTTTTGAAGACAAGAAGCTGTTTTGTAAAATTTTCATTGTGTTTGGGAAAAAAACTTAGATCTTAAAAAAACGGTTTTGGGAGAATTTCAGTTGTTTTAGGATAAGCTATCTCCATGAGCTGTTTGATTAAATTATTTTTCCTTTTCAGTTTATATCCCCGTTATGACCTCCTCCCCAACAGTTCATCGCCGCCTCGCATGGCCTCTGATGGATCTCCATCTGCCACAACTCAGTGGTTTGAAAGATTAGGGAGACGAGAGACATGCACAAGGCAAGGGTCGATTTGGGTCAGGGAGATGACGATTTAGCAAAGGGAAGGACAAAGATGAAGAACACACCCAATATTTCTCACCAGAAAAAATAAAATAAAAAAAACAGATCCAAGATCACAAAAATATCAACAAATTTAAAAATGACAAAAGTATATACATGCAACATCGAAACCTCTGTAGTGTAAACCGAGAGAAGTCGATGGAGGCCGATCTGGGTTGTTGTTGGCTGATCTGAGTTGTTGTTGGCCGGAAAAAGCCTTAGGAGGAGAGGTCGGAGTAAGGAAGATCGCTAACCGGAGAAACGGAGATCGTAGAGACACATGAGACTGAGATGGAGGACGACGGGGTTTGAGAAACAAGAAATAAAGAGCAACAATGTTTCTCTGATCAAAGGAGTTCAATTTTAATTGCTGAGAAAAGGAAAAAAAAAAAAGAGAAGGCGTGGGAGTTGAAGCAAATGACCAAGAGAAGTTTCCAGAGAAAATGTGTAATAATTTGGTCCAGGGATTAAAAAAAAAAGTATTATAAAATGGTGCAATTGGTTCAGAGAAAACAAATTGGTAATTAAATGAGAAGTAAAATGGTGTAATATAAAAATATCTAATGTTAAAAGAAAAACAAATATTAGAAACAAATTTCGTGATACCCTTTTTCGTAATTTACTATATAAAAGTGATTATTTTTGTATCACCCAAACGAAATAGATTATCTTAAAATCGCTTTTCAGCAAACATACCCAAACAAAAACAGATTTCGATTCTAATCAATTATCACAATAATTGATTATTTGAAAACAGTTATCAAGATTACCATTTTTTTCCAGCTTTCCCAAACACACTCTTAATGTATGTTAGGGAATGCTGAAATATTTGGATTTCACATGTTTTTAGATGAAAAAGCTGTTTTTGAAATAATCTTTTTGTTTGGTTAATTGATGGAAAAAAAAAAGGTTTTGATGGAAAGAAAAGTTGAGATGTTAGATGCAAGATTCTGATTATTTTTTTCTCCATATTTTTTATTTCCACATTTACCCTCTCGCGACTTACATATTTGCACGGTTCTTTTACGTAAGTTGTTATTTTTCTTACGATTCTTGCATTATCAGTGAAAAGAATCCATATTTTATCTGTATTCAACTTTTTTTATATTCATGATAAACGTGAATATTTTTTGCATTTTTTATATTTAAAAATAAATAAATATTTTAATAAGTTTTAATGTTAAAAATGATCAAATATTATTAATATATATAAATAACTTCATACCCTTTTTTGTAAATTATTATGTAAAAGTGTTTTTTTTTTTTGCACCACCCAAACAAAATAGATTATCTTAAAATCGCTTTTCAACAAACATACCCAAACAAAAACAGATTCTGATTATAATCCATTATCACAATAATCGATTATTCAAAAATCGATTGTCAACATAATTTTTTTTTCCAACTTTCCCAAACACACTCTTAGTGGTAAGAAAAATGGTGAAGATGCATTAGGAAGAGTTTATAGAGCTTATTTAAGTCCATGAAAATAAATTTTGGACCTGACTCAAACAACCCGGTGCTAATCTAAGCCCGACCCGACCTCTGTACACCCCTTACTAAGCGTATTTTTTGGTTTTTGGTCACACAATAAGGGTGTAGGGAAAGGGCCCAATAGCAATTCCAGTCCATAGTTAGAAGGCCTGGGGCAGAGGACAACACACGCGGATTGGCCCAACAAAAGTCTGAAACAAAACGCAACGGTTAATAGGTACTATACCCTAGTTTGAGTATGATGTTGAGTTGAAGTGTCAGGGTTTTATGCTACAGCCATCGAGTGTGCGTGCGTGTGCAAAAAGAATAGATACTGGGAAAAGAAAAGAACAGAAAGCCACGAATTTAGTAATTCAATTCGGCCTGAAACATAGATATTCATAAATATTAGTAGTATATAGAATCCCTCTATCACTCTCTCTCGATTCTCAAATCTATCTATCTAATCTTCTACCTGTGCCGGTTTCATTCCAATTTCAAATCAAAATACATACATAAGAGTATACATATATATAAGGCATCAGTGCTGCTGAGTGTATTTATTTATTTAAATAGATTAATCTGAGAAGCATGTCTTCTGAAAATAATGCAAGTAGCAATATGAGCAGCAGCAGCAACGGTAGGATGACATGGGAAGGTTGCAGCGTGTTGCTTGACATCAACGACGGAGATCGTCTCGTGTTTGCACGCCTCTCTCATGCCGCGTCAGTTTATTACTTTTCTTATTACTTCGTTTTAGTTTTTTAATTTATATTTGTAATTTGTTTCAACTGTGAATTTTGCAGGAAATTGAAGATTGGGAATAAGAACTTGTCACTGAAACCGTTGATCGGTTGTGGCTTCGGTTCTGTATTTCAAGTTGAGAGTGGGGCCCAAGGCTCGTTTCTATCTCCTTCTCTTCCTTCCTCCTCCCAACAAGGCATGCCTTTCTCTTCCATTCACATTTCAAAATAATGTTGCATTGCTAAATAACTCAATTAGGTTCTGTTTGCTTTGTTTTCAATCCATGCGTCTTATTTTCACTTTGTTGTTTGTTTTCGCTAGGAAATAAACTAAGAAATAATGTGACATTTTTGTAATTACTAGTGAACATGTTTGCATCCACATTTGCAACTTAGGTTTGCTACCGCAAGAAAAACATGCTTTTACGTTTGGTGTAAATTTTTCAACCTAACGCAAAAGCTATTTTATCATTTCTAGTCAAACCAAGGTTATGAGGCGAAATTGATTTTGCATGACTGTAACCAAGCATCTATATTTTCACTAAAATCACGTTTGACAGTAGACAAAATCAATTCTAATACTTCCAACCTTCAAACCAAACACACCATGAAGGTCAATCCAGACACACTCTTATTCTCACTTTGGTGTTTGTTTTCACTAGGAAATAAAGTGAGCAATAACGTGACATTTCTGTAATTATTAATAAAAATTTGAAAGCAGAAAACAAACCAAACACCGCTTTAGTTTTCACTTTGCAGATTTGAGAATTTATTCTGTTAAATGTGCTTGGATCTCACTCCCAAAAGCTAACTCAATGGATGAGGGTGCCCAAGCACATATAAGCATTGCACAGCTTAGGAACCTTGACAATGTGGGACACAAATACAACTTCGATATATTCATCATTAGTAGAGTATTATAATGTGATAATGTGAATGTGCTATGTCATGGTTATGGATGAATGAATGCGTATTGTCTCTCTATTTGCATTTTAGGTAATGACACTGAAGAAATAAAACAGAGTGAATTAAATGTTGAATCAAGGGACAATCGAGAATTGATTGACAATAATGCAGCCCAAAGCCTCACTGGTGAAGATATAGAAGCCATGCGAAGGTGAGCACTTCTTCCTTTGGTTGGATTTTGATTGTTTCATATCAAGTTTTCGGTACTCTGGTGAAAATGTGTATATTCCTTATTCCTTATTTGGATAATATGGTTTTATAGTAGCTTTGATTTTGTGTGCACTGTGCAATACTAATACAGTTCTAGTACCATTTTTTGTTCATGTGAATTGCACTATCCACATCACACTTCCTTTTTCTGAATTATTATATCTTTATCATGCTTATAGGATTCAGTTGTTAAAATTATCCTATACCTTTTATGCAGGCAGGGTGCAGGAGGTAATGAAATAATTGAAGCTCTCATCGCCAATAGTGCAACATTTGAAAAGAAAACATCATTCTCACAGGTATATTGAAACGTAAAGAGATTGCATGCTTTATTTTGAGAATGAACTGAATCTCATGCTATGTGTGCAGGAGAAATATAGACTCAAGAAGCAGAAGAAATATGCGCCAAAAGTTCTTATGAGGCGTCCTGTAGGCCGAAGGTGACCTTGATTAATTTTCACTGTTGTTTTTACCATCCTCCTCGTCGTCGTCATCATCATCATCATCATCATCATCATTATTATTATTATTATTATTATTATTTTTATTATTATTACTATTATTATATTTTCACATATTGGAGCTGTGAAATGTGTAGAGATCAGAAAGAACACCAAGGACGAAAGTGGTTGGGAAACTCAATGCCACTATTCTTAAACAAGGGGGCACCTTGCGTCCTTGAACCAATAACCATTTTTCATTATCCAAGATTCATGGGAACAAAAAGAACCTTGCTAACAGTTTACATTCCTTTCCTCCCTGAGGAATCAATAAATGATTAAATGTGACTTGAAATATCAAAGATGTACCTGAAAGATCTTGCCTATTTTTGAAGTATCTGGCTTTTGTTCTGTTGATAGAAAATAATACTAAAAACATTATCGCTGCATGCTGTTATGAATTTTGACACTATCCTACAGGCTAGTGGCCACAAACAGTGACTGTGGTGGGACTGCTGACATCATAACGATTCAACAAACAATAGAAATTAATGTTGTCAAGCAGCTATACCACGCTCTTTGAACTTCAGGAATAGATTTTTCTTTAAAGTACCAAGAAAAAAAAATAATTTCTACAAATGTTTGTCCATATTTCCCCTCCAATGTATATAAAATACAACCAAGCTTATTTGATAGAATGTTCGTTAAGCTGGTGTGACTTATGTTTCATCTTGAATGTCGCTATATATGCATACTGTTATCGTTTTTTATGATATTTGGAGTCTCTACTCAATGACTTATGGTTGTCACTATTTGTTTTTTCAGCATATGCGAGGCCTATTTTAGGAAGTATCCATCTAAAATTGGGTGAGCTTTATCTTGTCATTATAAATGCAGTTTTTCTTACACGTGTACCATTTCATTTATCTTCTATTAGATTTGAGCTATTCTTTTGGAGCTTGAAGTAAACTGTGAAGAGCAGGCATGATCTGACTCTGTAACTTTTGTATTGGTTAAACTTGGTCCAAACATATAGAGTGTATTTAATGTGCTTGTATGTGAGGCTTAAATTAAAGAAAAGGAAGAAATAAGGAAAAAGAAAAGAAGAGACAAATTTCAACAATGGTTTTGGTAAAGAGTTTTTAACAAATAGACAGGCTGTGATATATGGCAACTGTTATTTTGTGGTTGTCTGTAAACCACAAATTTTTAGTCAACATAACTCAGTCTTAAACTTCATAGCTGTTTCCGTTTAAAATGGGTTTGCGAAGCAGGACATCTGCATGAATTGTCATTGGCAGGATGTAAAAATTCCGAGTTCACTCTTCCTTGTGTTTTTGGATTTTCATATCCTGTGCACCATTAGTGACCTGGAAAATGTGTATATATTAATTAAATATGTGTGGTCATTGTTGCTAGCTGTAGTGATGTATATATCTTTGATATTGTTTTAACTTGTTATTACTTATTCAGATTCTTGCGGGTTGATACATTGTCTCTTCTACTTTCCATGGCTAATGTTTCTTCAAATTCTGACGTTCTCGTAGTTGATATGGTTAGTGGCCTTCTTACCGGTTCCGTGGCAGAACGTTTAGGAGGTATGATATAAATTGTTGACCATTTAGATATTGTTCACTCTTTTTTCTTAAGGTCTGTAATAAACTGTAAATCATGACAACGATGATAATGTAGCCGGAGATGGTCCTTTACCTTTAATATATTCATTTTCTGTTCTTAACAATCTTTTGAGTGACTGATAGTGCTGAATTTACAGTTAAACATCTGCAGTTAAATGGATTATACTTGTAGAGTTATAATTGATAACTTGGACAATGTAAACTGTTTTACAGGTACAGGTTTTGTATGCAACTCATATCTTGGGAAGTCACCATATTCCATGGATATTGTTAGGATATTTAACTTCAGTGAGGAAATTTGCAAGAGGTGAGGTGACGTGGTTTTTTTTTTTTTGCAGTTTGTCAAGCATTTTTTCAGGTTAAAATTATCTAATCTTTTTTGTCACTCTTCTTGCAGTTGTAAGTTACAGACTGCACTAAAAGAGAAATGATTTTACATTTTTCAAGCTTTAATTCTCAGATAGGTTTGAATGGTTTTTGAATTGACTTGCATTTTTTTTACATTTTCAATGCAATTAGATTTTTATTCCGATTGAGCAGTTTTAGATGCAATTTTTTTAAACACATATTCCCTCCGGTCACTATTATAAGCAAAAATTGAATAAAACACACATATTAAGGTAGTTAGTTGATCTCATTTAAAAGAGTTATTGAGAATAAAAAATTAAGTTTGTTACCTAAATTACCCTTCCTCTTGTTTATTAATCTTGTGTTGTTGAGAATAAAAGGAGCCATTGGAAAACAAAATTTGTATTAAATGAAGAGTATTTTGAGAATAACTTCATCAAATAAGATGAAAGTAGTTGAAATTTGCTTATGTTTTGGACCAACAAATTTGGAAATTTTTTTCTTATATTGTTAACTGGAGGGAGTATATAATTTAAGAAGCCCCAGAAAAACGAAGAGAAAAGTTTTTATGGAAGTTTTTTCTAAGAAAACCATTTATGAAGTTAATAGGAATATTGATTAATGTCGCCATAAATCTTTTTGTCCTCTGTTGCTATCATATAGTTAATGTTACATCAGGTGGTTTGTTTGAATGTGTCTGTTCCAAGATTTGAGTTCTTGCCTCTGGCAGTGTTATCATCTTTTACTCGTTGCAGAATTGTACGGGCTCCCATTTCTGACTTGTTCTCACAAAAAGAATCACCTGAACAAATTTTGCAACATGCTGATGCCTTCAATGTTGAAAGCAAGTCAAATGTAAGCAGTACTTCCTTGATCTCCTGACTGATTGTGTGTTACTGTTTGCACAATTTATCGGAAGAGTTGATGTGTGCAGGATGAAATGTGTGCGTCAGTCAGCATGGAGGAAATATGTCCATCAGAAAATGGAATTTCTGATCTTGGTGCTGAGAATATTGAGAGTACCAACATTCCTGCTTTAAGAGTTTGCAAGGCAACAAAGGCTGGAGAAAAGGCACAACAAGAAATCATTGACTTGTGGAAGGAAAATGGTTTTTCTAGGTATATTAAGTTAAATATTTGAATCACTATTCGAAGAATCTTTGATTTGACCTTATTTTACCTTTTCTTTGTGCAGCCTAATTATTGCTGCACCAGAGTTGGATACTTGGACATTGGTTAAAGATCTTTTGCCCCTTTTATCAAATTCTGCTCCATTTGCTATTTATCACCAATATCTTCAGGTAATTTAGTTCGTATTTCAAGCTTAATGAAATAATGAATTGTCATGTAATTTAAAGGTATTCATGCATGATAATATTTTATTATTTAGTTTCTTTCAGTTCTTTAATGTTGGGGATCGAATGCTGTTTGTTCTGGCTATCTTTGGTAATAAGTTATAACTTCAGGAACATTTAAAAGATGGATTACAAATACTAGCAATTCCTTTAGGGGTCAAATATTTACTGACCTACATTAATCAAATCCTTATGTATATTCAGAGGCTGAGTTTTGTTTTTTGAAAATTGATTAACAAAGCCATAGATACTTTATTTTTCTATCCCCCATCCCCCTCAAAAATAAAACAAAGCCATACATAACTATGATGTACACCTGCAGTCTGTAGAAAACGAAATCTATGTGGGAAGGTAGGGGAAGAGGTGTTTTAAGTTGAAACGCTTCCTTTGCCGCTAAATACTTAAGAGACTTTGCCTCTGCTCACAGTTAATAGAATTTTCTTGTTCACTGTTTTAACTGCAGCCTCTTGCAACTTGCATGCACAATCTACAGCTTGGGAAAATGGCCATTGGGCTGCAAATATCAGAGCCTTGGTTACGTGAATACCAGGTTTAAGTTATTTATGTTTGTAATTATCAATATTGTGGAATTACACAGTTACTATGAAGTCCTTCGGTTACAAAAGTTAAAAAGGAAAAATAAAATAAATGTTTGTCTATTTAAGCATAGGAATTTTCTGAGCTTGCTTCATTTATTTTATAAGCTTCTAGTTTTTAAAAAAAAACAAGATTAGGTAGCTTCATGTACAAATGACAAAATTCACACATCATGTGGTGGCATGAATGTAAGTGGGGGGGATAGGTGTGGATAACAGTGTTAAAAATCAAGTGCTTTTATGGACCCCCGAAACACAAGACCTAACACATGATTTGTCTGTACTGCAGTATTTAAGTAGATTGGTTTCTTCAAGTAGTTTAATTTTTTAAGTGACACCTTTGTCATTTTTTCCAACCAGATTGAGGCGTGGAATTTTGGAGGGTTAAATTAATGAAGATTAGTTGCATATTTTGTTTGTTTAGGAATGCTAGTTTACCATGATTCGTGTATAGACGACACCTGTTCATCTGCATTAACAATTTAATTATATATTCACAGGTACTTCCATCAAGAACTCACCCGTGCATGCAAATGAGCGCATTTGGTGGCTACATACTTAGTGGTACTAAGATATGCGGCAGCTAATTCCAGATCCACAATAATAGTTTTTGCTGTGATTGCTCCTTCGTTTGTCAGCCAATGTACATTAGTTATTTGTTTACTTATTACAAACCTTTTAATTGCTGCATAATTTTTATTGCGGGCTGTAATGTGATATCCTGTACTTTATAGCTTTGTATTTTATATTCGTTTTCAACAAAAATTTCAATAATAGTCAAGCTGCGCCACTGTTATTTTGTTAAAAGTTAAAACTTTTTGTTACCTACCCCACCCCGCCCCAAAAAAAACCCCTTTTTAAAAAAAATATTGGAGTAGGTTTTGTTAAATAAAAATGTTCAGTGCATAATACTTAAACTCGCATGACATAGATGGTAGAATCATAGTGTGTATGCATAAAATAAGATGGGGTCATTGTAATCCAATGGTACAATTTATATATGTAGCATTATTTGATGTAACAGAAGATCGAATCCTATCCCAAAATAACTTTAACTAGGTATTTCTAGAATTTTTAAGCTAAAAAAGTGTTACTAGATAGAAAAATGTTAAAATGCATAGAAGTAGAGGTAGAATTTTATATATATAAAAAAATGAGGTGAATTTGTTATAATTGAATGATAAAACTGAGAGAAAATGTGATGTGTGCAAATATGTGTATATGGCATTATAGTAGATATTGGTGTTTGCATTACACGTATGTAGTTTTGATTGTCACAAATATTGGTCAACTTGAGTATGAGGACGGATTTAGGCTCTGGAGCAAGACTTGGGTAGGCACCGCTATCCAGTTTTTAAAGGAAAAAAGAAAGGGAAGGGGGGAGGAAGAAAGAATTTTTTTGTCGGTTCCACTAAAATTTCCCTTTTGTTTGACAATACTAAATAAAGGAAGAAAAATATCATTTCATTTTCATTAAATGATACCAAACTAAGGAAGAATAACTCTTCCACTTCTCTCAATCCTTTCTTTCGTTTTTTGTATGGTATTCATTCCTTTCCTGCTATGTTTTGTAGTTGATACTGGGGATTGCATTTTGGGCGGAAAACGCTAGAATGATTGTACAATCTGTTTTGTTATTGTAATATATTTTCTACTCATATCATTTCATATCTGCACAGTTTTTACTGTCTGATTACATCCGATTCTACCTTTTTTCTTTACATATTTTCCGTCTAGTTTCATCAAAGAAGTAGTGTTCTAGCGATTTTAATTTCAATTCTATATAGCCCGTATGCCTTCTATTAAATAATAATTCCAAGAATAATGCAAGTCCTATACATTTACACTCACGTTACGTCACTTATGCACAATTTTTACTATATCATTTTAGCTGATCCAGCCTCGTTTATATACATTCACACTCTATAATTCTTGCACACACCACATTGACGTGAGGTGGTGAGTATAGGTGCAAATAAGCTAAATTGTCCGTGAATTATTCAAGCTCGACTCGTTAAATGTTTGATTGAACTATTCGTTTAGCTAAACAAGCAAGTTCACGCTTGAAGTTAGCCTCGAGTATTTAAATGAGTAAGGTCACTCTTTTATCTGTACATTACCTAGAAAGTAATGTCTAGAATTTATGAATAATTTATGTAGTGGATTATGCATACAAAATTATATTTTTTATTATTTTTTTATTTTCTAGTATAAAGATATTTGTTAAATATTAAATCAATAAACTTAAAAATAATTCAAGAAAAATTTTGACAAAAGAGAAATATAAGCAAGCTATAAATAAGCTAAAATAGTCAATGTCAAGCTTGATATTTTTTAAGTAACTCTAGAGCATCAAATCTGACTCCTTTAAATAAATCAATCAAGTTTAAACAACTTTTTTATAAGCTAAATCTCAACTTGAAATGCTTAACTTGACTCTTTACAGTTTACACCCTTCTTGATGGGCGTGGTGCAAATTATTCAAAATCCAAAACCAACCAGAAATCCTTTGTTGTAACGGTACAATTTCTTCGGAAAACCAAAGTCAAACTATAGTAGATAATAATATCGTTGACGTTGAGGGTGCCTGTCAAATATTTAACCTCAACTTCTACACATTTGACACTTTCCCTTTTGAAAAACGAAACCATGTAGAAACCCCATACACTTCAACTTCCTACTGACTTTGACTTCCTCCAAGTGCAGCTAAAAGCTTATTAAGTAGTACTGATTATACATATCACACTTGAGTGGAATTGACCCTGTTTTCAGCATTTCTTTGAACTACTAGTTTCAATTTCAATCTCTTCTTTGAAAATCCTGCTTTTATGTTGATGATAACTGTCAATCTGACAGCCTAGTAGAGTCTAAGTTAAAAACGTACAACCAACTTTGTTGGTTGATTTGGTGCATAACTGACATGTTTCACCTAATAGTCTAATACATGCATTACGTTATAGGGTTGCATCTAAAAGCTTGTTCACCTAATAGTCTAATACATAGCAGCTGATGCTATCTTCTCGTCAGATTGGGTCCATGTAACGTGGTATCAAGTTACTACTACGTTTCCATGCCAAGACAAAATTTTATAAAAATAAAATGAAGCAACAAATAGAATAAAAAAACCGAGGAAAAACAGATTTACACAAGGTTTTACAACAATTCAATGCATATCATTGTCCACCTACCGCTATTTCAGTCTTAAAAATTGACAAATGCACTAGTGGGTTCCTGCTGGTCGGGTTTTCCTTAGTCTTCCCCGTGTAATCCGAATGCTTTCATCCATTATGGTCTCCTTCGTAGGAACGTTCCCATTTTCTTTTGCTGAAGAGGAGGGTGAAGATTGTACTGCTTCAATCTGCTTTGGCTCTGCTTCTGCTGGTGCAGATTGGGTGGTGGTTTCAGGTGTAGTAGGATTAGACTTCTGGGCAATTAAAGCTGCTATAGAAGACTTCTGAGTACTTGAAACACCTACTACAAGAGAAGCTGCTTTAGGCACTTTTGGAGAACCCAACTCCTCTGCTACCTCTTTCTGGAGCTGGGTTGAAGATATGCTAGAGGTAGGAGATGGGGGTTCCTCATCTTGTGGCTCTTTTGCAGCAGCTGGTTGGCGATTAGTAGATGCAGGTTGACGGGCCTTCGCACCCTGTGATTTCAAGAGACAATTTGTTTTGATAGAAGTGAGATAAAGCCCTCAAAGATAGCATATGCAGCAAAGAACACAACAACATCCATTTTTATGACCAATCAAATATTAATCTACAAAATGAAGTTAATAATGAATAACAACGTACAACGTGGAATAGCAGGTCTTCAACAGTATGACGGAAAAAGAAATATCAGTGTCAGTCACCTAGAACTTTTTTCCCTCTTTCTTTAGAAAAGTGAGCATCATTCTAGGCATTAGTTCCTCCTTCCTAGGTATTCTAAAATTCCAAATGTACTTACAACATAATTGAAAAAATATATCTAGGCATTAAACAACAGAAGAAAGAAGCATAAGCAGAACAATTAAAGACCAAATATAAGAAGCCTGATAATGGAAATTCTATATTATTTTCCCTCATTGAATTTCTAGCATAATTATGTCACACTCAAACATAATAGCAGCCAAAACCATCGCATAATCATAATCAACTACCTGTGCAGGGCGAGGTGATGGCGTTGATTGTGCAGCAACAAATTGCAAAATGTCATATATTCTAGTCTGGCTATAACTAGCAGCTTTTTGCCAATACAAAACTGCAATATCACCTGCCTTTGTCCTTAGTTCCAATAAGCTGCGATCAATTTCTGGCTCATGTTTCGCAACATATGGTCTAAAGAAGGAATCATATACATAACTTGTTCCCTGACACAGTCACATTTATATATTAAATTTTACCATCATGTTGAAAAAAGGAAATAATAATACAAGATTCTACCACAGTAATAATTCTATACCTTTGTTTTAGGGTACCAAAGAAATATGAAAAAAGCCAACTTAGCTTCACTGTACAATGGGACCCTTCAAAAATGAAGAAGAAATCATTTCTAAAATAAGACACAATATACTTTTTTGAATAAGAAAAACAGATATAGCATTCTCTGAACATATTCAAGATAGAATCCTCTACCATGATATAAAAGCATCACAAATTCTCTCAGTTAATGTCAAAACAGCCACCAAAATCCTGCAATACAGAGGGAAAAAGAAAGTTGGCACCGGTATACATCACTAGAAGTTATCAAGATAGCATTACCATGAATAATCTATAATATATACCAATACTGGCACCAAAAGCGAAGTTGTTCAATTTCCGGCTTATTCTTTTCAACTGCTTTATAGCATTCATAGGCTGGGTAAGCATAGCCAAAAACCATCCTGAAAATACATCAAATAAATTTATTAAATTTCCAATATTACAGCACAAACCATTTATACAAGAAAAAATTGAAATTTTAAAACGTCATAAAACATACACAAGTGCCCTGGTAATGAATGATCCTATCATTTTGTATCCCTGACAATAAAAGAAAAGATAACTGGTTAAGCCAAACACGATAGCTTCCAAGCAACTGAAACCGAAGAATAAGGATACGGATGGTACAATTTATGTATTGCAAAACTAAGCTCACTTCACTATAAAATTAGAAAACATTCAGAAAATCAGACTTCTCCATTTTCAAAGAAGGGAAGAAAAAAGAAAGAAAGAAAACAAACAAGAAAAGGGGATATTCAGATGATGATAGGTTTCTTAGGAAACGTGGGGAAAAAATTATGCTAAGCCTACCTGCGCTCGCACTTCAATTGAAACCAAAAAAAAAATTGACTGAATGAGCTCCACCATCATGATAAATAAAAATCATAGCCAAAAAAACAAAAAAGTTGCAACTCCATGCTCCTTTAAATTGCAAACATAATAAAATCCTATAGGCTTATTATAGCCCATTATTCTCCGCAAAACCACAACTCATTTATTGATACAAGCAAGATTATCACAGAAAATTCGAATCCAAATCGAGTCCTGAGGATAACTGATGAGAATTATTGTCAAAATTCACTAAACCGAAATTTTTATCCAATGAGCCGATTCTACTCCGCATGTATTAAAATTTGTACCTATCTTGCAAGTAAAATATCAAACTCTGCATATCATTTTAGGCTTTCTCACTGAACTTCCACAATAGCAACTGGAGTGTTCTTACAAAAAAATAAAAATGTAAATAATAATGATAATAATAAATAATTAAAAAATGGTAAGTAGTTGAGTTGTTGAAAGTTGTGATTGTGACCGTATAAAGAAGAAGAAGAAGAAGAAAATGCTGATCCTAGTAAGTAACCGTATTTTGAATGCAGAGAATACTGTATACATTAGTAGAAGCACAAAATCCAGATTCCAGAAATTAGGTTGAAGCAATGCAAAGTAAAGATGAATTTCAATTTCGATATCAATGTCCAACATGAAACTCAACAACACTGACACAGATAATATTAACACCATCAAATGCAGTAAAGAAAACCATTCGATTCATCGCAAGATCAAATAGAAAACCACCATTACGAAGAAAGAATACCTGAAATTATAGTTTGTGCAGCGGCGGAGAAAGAGAAAGAAGTTCCGGCGAAGGAGGTTGCGAAAATCGGCGGCGGCGTAACGGAACGGCGAACCGTTACGATTGTCGGCGAGAGAGAGAGAAAGAGAGAATGTGGAAAAGTAACGGTTGAAGTTGGATTTGGAGTGTTGAAAAATCAGAAAGAGCCGTTTAAATTGTTGCTTTGCAATTTTGTAGATGGCACCGTCAATTTTCTGTTGTTATTCATTTTTTCCCATTGTGTAGAGTTCAGTGATAAGTGTAGTAGTGGGAAATGCTTCTGTGTGTCTTACAAGCTTCAAGCGTAGCGTGAACCTCGCTCATCAACACGGATTATCACGTGTGGGACCACTCTTATTTCCATTTCTTTCTGTTTGTAAAGTCGATTATAAGTAGAATGGTTTAAGAATAAAATTAAAAAAATTTGATTTATAATATCTCATTTCATTTAATAAAAATAAAAGTAAAAATTTAATATTCAAAATTTTAAATGACAAATAATTTGAAGTAAATTAAAGTATTAAAAGTAATAATTATTTTAAAGTAATCTATAAAAATGTTTAATTATTCAGTTGATTCTTAAATTATTTGAGAATTTTCAAATAGTTCCTTGAATTAAAAATATCAGGATAAGGTTGTTTAAGATAATATCAGCTTCTAAACTTGTCTTAACAAAGGTAAGATTGAAGTATATTGGTTGAGATGTTCAACTCGGCCATCGAGCCTGCCAAACTAAAATATTGGACGAGAAATAAAGCTAGATCACCAAACCCAAACAATCAAAGGGAAATGATTACTAGACTCGCCCACCGAGCCCGTTGAACTTAAGAATTGGCCGAAATGTAAAGCTCGGCAACTTGAAACATGAAACTCGGTCGCCCGAGGTGTTCACCGAAGTAAAAGATGTATATAGACCGAAGTGTGAAGCTCAGTCACTTATCTTGCCAACTTGAAAGGCTAAAGAGACCAAGTTTCTAACCTCGTAAGGTCGAGGTATCAAGCTCGACCACCAGGAAATCAAAAGAAAGGATTGTTAGACCCACTTTCAAAAGCCGCTAAACTCGAATGTTAGCCGATGTATAAAGATTGGTCATTGAATTGTGGCAAAAAGGGAAGAAGTCTTACTCAATAAATCCTAAACTCGGATAATTAGAAAGCCAAGCTTGGCTCCTGTCATGAAAACTTCTACGCTCCGTTGAGCTGGAAGCTAGGGGGGCTTGTATACTGGCCGATGAGTAAAACCCGATCACCGAGCTTGGATAACCGATCCAACCAAGGCGGGAATGATAAAATATCGATATTATCTTTATTAATCCTGATATTATCTTAAACAACCTTATCCGGTTAGAAGAGATAATATCCCTTAAATTAAGGATAAGATATTGATATTATCCTTAAATGATCCTAATATTATCTCAAACAACCTTATTCGGTTAAAAGAGATAATATCCCTTAAATTAAGGGATAAGATATTGATATTATCCTTAAATAATCATAATATTATCTCAAATAACCTTATCCGGTTAGAGGAGATAATATCCCTTAAATTAAGGAAATCACATCTCAAAGAAGATTTAAGAGATAAAAGGAGATAAATCCAGATCTCTTAAAAATTGGGGGATCTTATTATAAAAAGAGGAGAACCCAAGAGAGAGACTCACTTTTCACCAACCCCGGTGACTCTCCCTTAAGCTTATTAGAGAAACTAACTCGACCAAGAGACTATTGAAGAGTCATTGGTCGTTGGTATTCATCAGATATAAGATTAAGGGATTGAGATCATTGTATGACCAAGGGTTGAACCTAGAACTACGCCTGACTTTGATTCCCATTGGGATACATAGGACCGGAATACAATATTCTGTCAAACCATAATCTAAAACAACCCCCATTATTTACTCTTGGTTTGACGTTCTACGGCGAGATTCCGACAAGTCGGATCTCGGCAGGAACAACAATCAAACATATCATTTTTAATAAAATCACATTTGACGGGGGCAGAACCAATTCTAGAGGTTTCAAACGTGTATTCAAACACAGAATAGCTCAAATAGCTTAGAGCTGAACTTTTAAAACTTTAGTGACATGTAGATATTGGGGGCCGTTTGCTTTGTTTCATGTTTCCTGTTTACACTTCTCGTTTTCAGAAATAATTATAAAACTGTCATCTTGCTTTCATCATGTTTCTTGTTTTCAAAAATTTATACAGGAAACACTGAAAACAACTTTTTTTTTCCGTTTTTAGTGTTTTCTATGCAAATTTCTAGAGACAGGAAACATGATGAAAACAAGATGACAGTTTTGTAATTATTTTTAAAAACAGGAAACTGAAAACAAAACAAATGTTGGAGATTTTATGGTTCTACTCTCCACAAATCACATACATTATAACGAAATTAAAAAAAAATGAAAACATGGTTTTTTTAAAGAGAATTTCTCTTGAACCCAAAACAAACCATGGGTTTTGGAACCTAAAACATTTGGACCAATAGTTATCTTATCTTTGGTTTGATAATGTGTCAATGTATTATTATTGAGACTCAAATTTTTATTTTTGCAGAATAATCTATGTTAGTTTAATATTATTATTATTTTTAATTTGAATCAGGTTTTTTTTTTCCCAAACATTTCACTCAGGGTGGTAAAACAAGGAGCAAGACCCTGATTCCTCTGATCGACTGATTCTCTCTTATCTCCTCCTATACACTCCAATCCAAAATTTTATTGGCATTATTCTTTGGCTAGTCCTGCGATTTACGGGAAGAAAGACAAGCTTTCTTTCAAACAAGAATTATTTTTACATCATGGATAAAAGGAATTAACTTTGAATTAAAAGTATAAAAATCTGATCTGGGTCGATGATGTCGATTTTGAAGCTATGGGTTTCAACTTTCAAGCCTTATAAAGGGTTAATTAGAGAATTCAATCACTTAGTGCTTTTCCAAAGTTCTTTCAGGCATCTTCTTAATTGGCATCACTTGCTTTATTTCTAAGATGAGAATCAGGATGAGATAACTCTATTTGAGTAGTATAATGCTATATATTTATTTTCATGGTTTTTTTCTTCCCCCTGATGAGTTGATCCCCGACTTCAGATGGGAATCAATAAGGTAAAAAAAAAAAACCTTATTTCAATTAAGAGGAATAAAAAAAAATCTAATAGGAACTTCAATGCAATAAAAGAAATTTATATATCAAAATAATAAATAATATAAGATGGTTTTATAATCCATTTATCACTTATTCAGTGGTCTATGGATTACGGGCATGGGTTATCAAGAATTTAGGAGTACTGCCTTTTTATTAAATCTGCTCAGCAATGGGTAGAGTAGCACTTGTTTTGCCTTAATTTTAGGAGTAATGCTATTTAGCCAATAATGACAGGGATCTGAAGTGATACCTCAACAGAAGCAACTGCAGACAAAACTCTTGTGATGATGATTGAAAGAAAATTTGAAACAGAGAAATAGAGAATGTTTTGTTTTGAAATAACTTTTTTGTTGCTTAAGTTGTTAATTGGAAAGAGAATTCAAGTGATTATAATTGAGTGTGAGAGGAAGGTAGCTTAGGTCAGTGACGGTACGATATAGAATGAAAAAGTAACCACTTCAAATTTTGATAGGGACGAGAGGAACTCATTTTTTTTAACAGTAAAATGATTTATATACTCTTTATCAATTTAATTCTTTATCAATAAATTTTAACAATTAAATTATTAAAATTTAAGTATATAAAAAATCTTAAAATTCAAAACTTCTAAATTTTTGTCTCTCGTTTTATTTAAAATTAACAAATTTAATTTTTAACTCCATCAGTTAATTAAGTTGATAAAATTACTCTTATTTTTCTGCTACTTCTAGTTTGATCTTACCCACCAACAAATACAATAAAACCCGGAGACACCTGCCACCGCCCACCAGTGGTGCCACCACTATCATCAGATTCATCGCTACCACCGGTCAGTACTAAAATCTTTTCAAATGTGACTTTAGAAAAGCTTATAAATAGTTTATTGAGTGTATGAGAATAGTTTATGTAAATTAATTTATATAAATAATTTGTGAAAATAAATTTATCATATTGCTATAAAAAAAATTTAGCTTATTTCAATAAACTTGTTAGAGAAATTTATAAAAATTAATTGTTTTTTGCTTATTTTTTATAAAAAAACTTATTGAATAAACTCTTAATTAAATTGTTTATCCAAACATGTTCACAGTATCTTTGGGTAAGATAAATTCTTACTCAAATGGTTATTTTTCATAGTAAAAGTTGTTTTTCAATAGAAGCTAATACGTTTGGGTAGATTGATTAAATTGCAAAACAACGGTTTTTTTATTTATAAAAAGTTGTTTTTGGATAATCTAGAAATTTAAAGCTTATTTAAAAAGTAGTAAGATTATTTTGAAACAAAAAAATTCTCATTGTTTCACCTCTGCAAAACTAACTATCAAACAAATGTTATTAAATTATAGGTTTAATTATGGAGTTGGTCCATGAACTATTTGAGAATTTTTAATTAGGTTGATAAACTAAAAAAAATTATAATTAGGTCCTCGAACTTATATAAAATTTTCAATTGGGTCCTTGAACTAAAAAAATTCTAATTGGGTTCCTGAACTTATATAAAATTTTCAATTAGATCCCCAAAGTAAAAAGATGAATATATGAAATAAAAAAAATGATAAATGATGAAATTTACAAGAATAATATTGTTTGACATAATAATAAAATGACAAAAGATGAATATAAGATAAAAACTACTATTTAAATAAAAAAATAAAACTCAATGAGAAAAACTATTGTTTAGCATAACAATTAAATAAAAATAAATAAATTTGAGAGACAAAAATTAGTTATTAAAATTATAATAATGAAATATGAAATTGTGTTAGAAAATTTATGTTTTATAACAAAATACTAAGTTATTAAATTGAGTCAAATATTTAATATTTAAAAAACATTAAATTAATAACAATAGACATAACAAGCAAAAATATTATTTAAGAAATATTAAAATAATTTAAGAAAAACTTCAATTAAAATATAAAATAACATAATAAATAATAAAATAAATAAAATAACTCAAAATAAAATTGACAATCAAACTAAGATGTGATATTTACTTAATTATATTCTTTATTTTATTTATTATTTCAAATAATAACTTTGTTTTTAATTGATGTTTATTTTATTTTATTTTATTTTTTTAATTGAGGTTTATCAGTTTAATCTCTTAATATTTTGTTATAAAACATGGATTTTTTAGCAGAATTTCATATTTCATTACTTTTTTATTGTCATTTCAAGAACTAATTTTTGTCTCTCAAATTTATCTATTTTTATTTAATTATTATGCTAAAAAATAATTTTTCTCAATAAGTTTTATTTTTAATTTTATTATTAATATTATTATTTTAAATAGTGAGTTTTTCTCTCATATTCATCTTTTGTCATTTTATTATTATGTCAAACAATATTTTTTTTCCTAAATTTCATCATCTATCATTTTATTAATTTTTATTTTATATAGTCACTTTTTTACTTTAGGGACCAAATTGAAAATTTTATATAAGTTCAGGGACCCAATTACAAACTTTTTAGTTTAGGGACCCAAATGAAAATTTTATATAAGTTTGGGGATCTAATTAAAAATTGTTTTAGTTCATGGACCTAATTAAAAATTCTCAAATAGTTCAGGGACCAACTCAATAATTAAACCTAAATTATACAAATGACTTCATATCAATTTTTGTAATTTACTATAAAAGTAATTTTTACACAAGTCAACAGAAATATATTATCTTAAAATCACTTTTTAACAAACTCATCCAAACATAAAATTGATTTTATTATAATCGATTATGCATATAATCACTAATTATGGAAATAATCATTTTTTCGTAGATAATTCAAACACACATTAATTAAATACACATATTATCCACGTACAATTAAGTTTTCATAAGAAAAAAAGAAACTAGATAATTACACTAGTGCAATAAGTGCTTTTTACGTCAGTTAAAATTGATTTTTTATGTCAGAATACTGACTGACGTAAATACAGCTGACGTTAATAGTTAATATTTTAACGTCAGTTGAGAACTGACGTTAAATATAAAACTATTAACGTCAGTTCTTTAACAAAACTGACGTTAATTTTGTAAAAATTAACGTCAGGTTTTTAAATAACTGACGTTAAACTAAAACTATTAACGTCAGTTCTTTAAGACAACGGACGTTGATTTTGTTAAAACTAACGTCAGTTGTTATAAAGAAATGACGTTAAAGGTTTAATTTTAACGTCAGTTGTATCAAACAACTGACGTTAATAGTGTACTTTATATTTTATAAAATACCATTAACATCAGTTATTTGATACAACCGACGTTAATAGTTTTTTTTTAAATTTAGTTTTAAAATACCACTCCCCTCAGCTATCCCTGCATTCAGTCCCAGTAACACAGAATATCACACACATTACAGAATTGCAAAGGAAAATTGAACAATGGGGGGACTTAAAACCAAAACCCATGTATATATATAAATAAATTTTAGTTCCAATGTCTAAAAAACAAAACTATCTAAGGATATATATATATATATATATATATATATATATATATATACATGTTATTAATTAGTTTCTAAAGTCTAACAAAAAAACTATTTATCTAAGTAGTGCGGAGGTATGTTGTCAATTCCTTTTTCAGCCGCATACTTGAAGAAGAATTCAGCGAAGCGTATCCTCAAGTCTCTTAACTCATCTTCTTCAATAGGCGATTGGTCGATAAATGCCTAGACACGTTCAAATAATAACAATAACATCAATGCAAGTCATTTTCAAAACTATAATATATAATCTAACAAGTTGTTTAAATATTACCTTCTTCCATCCATCCGTAATAGATGCGGAGACTATGTTCAGCATATGAAGCATCACATAATAGCCGCACGACCACCCGTCAGTTTGAAATCAAGACTACCAACAAAATTAATTTCAACGTCAGTTGAATATACACATAAATTAGTAATTATAATATTAATTATTTGATAAATAAACTACCAAACCTTGAGGATGTTCTATACAGGATTTGCTTTAGCCTTAGAAGTCCTACTTCTCCCGTTGGCGCAACTTATGCTACTCGCCTTGTTGCGCTATCATAAACAAATAATCATGTCGATCAATTAACAAACTCATATATCATATGTGTAATAAACTAAAAACAACTGATATTAAAACTTAAATTAAATTTAAGATTAGTAGTTACTTACATATTTCTGACTTCCACCACCTTGGTGGCGGATCTTAGTAGAGAGAAGCGAGAAGAATATGACAGTATGCCTAGGCGGTTGAAGTACGAACAACCGCCAATGGCGTTCCATACAGTAGGGAGCCAGATATAATTCTTTCGGATTGTCTCCCAACAAGTTCCCTAAGTATTTACTCAATGCATCGCCAAAGAAAGAAATCGGGCGGAAGGATTGACGGATCTAAGAAACCGTAAAGCGATGCAACGCCTTATCAAGTCAAGACGATGGAGATACCTAAGATATGAAAAGGTGTGGATGTTAATTACATAATATATATATTGAAATTAAAATAAATTATTAAATGGAAAAATACCAAAAATAAATAAGTTATAAAATTAAAATTAACTTACGTGCAACAGAGACTCATGACATTGCTGTTCATCCAGACGTTATTTCTGCAGGCGTTCCCGAGATCGCCACCAACGAAGGAAAATATCCTCTGTTGATCTGGGCGTGCCACCCATCCACCGTGATCCAATGGACATTCAGAAATCTCAAACGCATAATCCTCACCAAGTGAGAACAAACGAGTGATAAGTGACAGTGACACCGACACCGACGTCGACTTGGCCTTCAGTTTAGGAAAAATAAAATATATAAGTTTTTGATAATTAAAAAAAACACAACTAATTATTTGACTAATTTGGACATTAATAATGAATAAATACCTTTTCTAAAATTTCGAGCTCACGTCGTTTGGAGTCCAACTCAAGCTCACGCCTTTTCATTTCCAACTCATGCTCATGGCGCTGGACTTCCAACTCCCGCTCCCTAGCTGCCAACTCATCGTCCTCCACATGTGCCCTACTAAAACTCTCTTTTATGCTCACATGTGAAGCGTTGGCAAGCCCTACGGTGTCCTGTGATGTACCGACGGAGGAAAGCTCTCTGGCAAGTGCCTGCTTGAATTCTGGGTTGGCTATTAAGCCTTGCATCAGATGTGTTGTAATATCTGGGTTGGACATGAGGTGCTGAGTAATGTCAGCCAAAGTTGATGCTTCATTGACCACCCGCTTTCGTGAAGCAGACTTGCCATAATATTGTTTGATGGTCACGTTCCCAGGAACACCGAGAAGGGACGAATGCGCCATGGGAGGATTTTGCTTTAAGATCCATCTACAGTGAACAAAATGAAAAAACGTGCAAGTGAAAAGTGTTGCAAATATCTATACAAATATCAATTGAAATCAAGTTAATTATTTACTTACAATCTTATCTGCCACTTCGCGAGTGGCATCAACTTTAAAAGATCCCGCCTTTGTCATGCGGCCGGCTAACCAGACATCCTCGCGGTCGATGTCCGACGGAGGACTTGATGGTGTGCCCTCAGGCACCTCTCCTCTTTCAATCCTAGCAGAGTGCTCTTCCTGCTTCGCCCTCAGCCTATCCGCCATCATCTGCTGGATCCGAGTATGGTACCCACCCTGAGACATGGTGTGGCGGTGGACGTTCTTCGCCTGATTCTGCCGACCCTTATTTGACTTAGCCTATTAAAAAAAAACACATAATTAAATACAGTTAAATGATCTATAATAAGCATACAAAATTAACTTAATCAACCAACCTGAAATTCTCCATCCTGTCGACTCCTGGCAAACATATCCCAAGTATCCCGATCAATCCAGGGATAATCCGAGAACATTTTATCAAGCCGCTTCTTCCAAGATACATAGTACCTGGTAAGATCATGCTCGAACCCATTCCAACGCTTTGATGCCATTTTCATACATTTATGACGATGATCCTCGTCATTTGGCACAGTCCAAGCTACCTACACATTAGATACATATATAACAACTGGATGGATTATAACTCGGATAATTATCTAATAATGTAAATCAAACGAATGTAAAGGTAAAATACCGTGATAGCCTCCCAAATCTGATCCTTAACGTTCTGTGGAACGTCATTCCGATGGTTGTAGTTGATGCTTACGTCTCTGCTTCGCTTGTAGAAACACCCACTTATTAAATTCTTTAGCACGGGGTCCCTGGGCATTTAGATTAGCATCGAAGGACACCTCAAGCTTCTGTCCGCTCTGCCTGTCCTTCTCTAGTTTCTTCAACGAGGTGGCTCCTCTACCCCGTTTCCTATGAGCCTGTGATGTCTGTATGGACAAAAAAATGATAAAATAGAGGGTTGTAACATTATAAACTTACATTAACAATAAGGACTAAAGATAGTATATAACATGTAAACTTACACTAGAATCAGGCGTAGGCGTGATCGGGTCCTGCGAAACCCCCACAGTGTCCTCCCGTGCATGTGGGCTATCCGACTGATCCATATGTATGCCTGTTCAGAAACAATACAGAAGTATAAATAAAAATAACTAGATATGTCCTGTAGATATACAAAACATCTATATATCCAATATAAGGACAATACGGGAGATTGAAAACTATAGTTTTTGAAGATTGCCAAGCACTGGTCACGGCCTGGCCGTGATGTCCATCACGGCCGTAACGTGCCAACTGAACCAGACCCTCATAGGAAGAACTGATCACGGCCTAGCCGTGATGAGCATCACGGCCGTGATAGATCAACCAGCAGAGCAACATGCACTCAAAACAAAAAATAGAGACATTCCAAACAACTCAAACTCACGGTTTAAAGTTACAACTACTGAGACTACAGTTTCAACATACACTCAAAACAAAAAATAGAGACATTCTAAACAACTCAAACTCACAGTTTCAAGTGTCAACTACTGAGACTACAGTTTCAAACCAGCAGAGCAACATGCATGCACTCAAAACCAAAAATAAAAAAATGTGCCCTAATTAAAGACTCACCAGAAATAGGCGTTCGCGTGGTGGTGAGGGGGAAGCTCGAGTGGTGGCGAGGGGGAAGCTCGAGTGGTGGCCAACGTTCGATGTGGTTACTGAGAGCAGAGGGACAAGGAGAGTTAGTGCGCGGGAAGGGGAAAGAGAGATGTCAAGTTATTGCAAAGAATGAGCGGGAAAGACAGAGTTAGGGGTTAAGAGTGTACCTCACGGTGGTGGCGAAGAAGCCCTAGTGGTGGTTGCGGTGGAGATGAGCTCGCGATTAGGGCAGAGTGAGAGCGAGAGTGAGGGTTGAGCGTGATGAAAAGAGAAAAGACGTACAGAGAAGTGGAGAAGGCGCGCGGGGGCAAACGTTATAATTAAAATAAAACAACATTTTACGTCAGTTTTTAGTAAAACCTGACATTAAAGATCATATATTTAACGTCGGTTGTCTTAAGAAACGGCGTTAAAAACTCTCACACTTATTACGTCGGTTGTTAGTAAAAGCGGCGTTAAAGGTCATATATTTAACGTAAGTTGTATTAAGAAACCGACGCTAAAAACACTCACAACTTCTTGCGTCGGTTGTATTACACAACGGACGTTAAAGGTTTATTAGTTTCTGCAAAAACATTCATTCCCTTGACTCTTTGTGCTACTTACCCATTCACCTTTGTACCTAATCCTCTTAATGAGCATTAAGTTTATAGATAAGTTTTCAAGAAAATCAGAATAACTTAGTAACTTCATCCACTGCTCCTATAAATAGCTTCCTTCCATCCTTTTAATTAATTTTCTGCTTCACAATATGGCTCTGCCATGGAGATTAACTTCATCACTCTTTCTTCCTATTCCTAGACTCAAAGGTCTTTGTCTTAATGGTCAAACAACTTTTGAGTTTGAGTAAATCACATTACATGGATATTAAGGTTGGGTGAATCACGTAATGTGATTCTCTCACTTTATTTCATCCCCGTCATCCCTTTCACTTTGCTTTGGAAGTAAGTGACTGTGGATTCAAGATGATGCATCAAGGAACTCCACTGAAGAAGAAAGATGCAAAGATCCATTTCACTTTGCTTTCGCTGCTAGTGACTGAGGATTTACTTTGCATCATGGAATTCAAGTGAGGGAGGTGATGCATCGATCCATTGGAGTTTCTGATGACATGACTGAGAAGAAAATGATGTTGATGCAGAAACTTTTTTATATTTTAGGGCTATGTTGCAGAATTTTTTAATCTTTTAATCATGTAATTTTAACTTATGAATCGCTTCAATGTCATACGATTTGATTATACATATAACTTGTTTTATGTTAAGTGTTTATTTATTTTAATTTGCACAAGAATTTGTTTACTAATTCAAGCTAATTAATAAAAATTAAAAATAAACTTGTATAAAAAAAAGATTTAGAAATAAACTGCAGTACTATATGGAGTGATCTGCGTTAAGAGGGACAACAGGGACATGACAACCAATGAAATGAGTTTCATAATTATTTACGTCAGTTATTTATAGAACTGACGCAAATAGTTTACAAACTGCCACCACCTCATTTTTAACGTCAACTTAATTTATGACTGCCAAGTTCCCGTATATTAATTACATTATTTCCAATATTCATTCTGCACGTTTATAATATTTAGGATTATTTACGTCAACTATTTATTTAACTGACGTAAAAATCAAACTTTTAACGTCAGTTGTATAAAAAACTGACATTAACAATAAATATTTTTTATTTTAAAAACACTTTTAACGTCAGTTTTGTTAAAAAACTGACGTTAAAAGTGTATAGATATCTGCAAAAACATTTATTCCTTTAACTACCGTGCTACTTACCCATGCACCTTGTAACTCAATCCTCTTAATGAGCATTAAGTTTATAGGTAAGTTTTCAAGAAAATCAGAATAGCTTAGTAACTTCATCCCCTGCTCCTATAAATAGCTTTCTTCCATCCTTTTAATTTTCTGCTTCACAATATGGCTCTGCCGTGGAGATTAACTTCATCACTCTTTCTTCCTATTCCTAGACTCAAAGGTCTTTGTCTTAATGGTCAAACAACTTCTGAGTTTGAGTAAATTACATTACATGGGTGATAAGTTTGAGTAAATTACATTATGTGAGTTGCTCACCTTATCACCTTCCGGAGAATCAGCTGCTGGAGGGCTAATCAGGAGCTCGGGGGTCACAGTTCCAAAACCTCAGCTTTGGCAGCAAGTGACCGTCTTGGAAGTCTCTGGAACCACTGCCTTTGCTTGAAACAGATCTAGTGCACCTATTTTTGCCTCTCTCTTGAGCTCTCTCATGCCCCCCAGCTTTCTAAGGTCTTCGGAGTATAGTTTTCCCTTTGGCATATTTCATAAAACTCTCTGATGAGATGTAGCTTTAATGTTTAGGATTTTAAACCCTTTCAATGTAACTTTTTATAGGATTTTAAACCCTTTCAATGTAACTTTTTATAGGATTTTAAACCCTTTCATTCTTCTGTATTACACTTCATGAATGAGATCCGGTTTGGGTTATTGATTCAACTTATAGTTTTCAAAACAGAAACACAAAACATCAAAGCAATTCATGTGAAACTGAAACTTTGAGGAAGGCAATGCGGAAGGGATCGTATACTAGATAAAAAAAATTATTAAAATAACCTTTAACGTCTGTTGATGTAAGGACTGACGTTAAAAGTGAAGTGACTTACGTTTAACGTCAGTTCTTTATAGAACTGATGTTAAAATCTTAGTTATTAACGTCAGTTTTTTATTGAACTGACGTTAAAAGTGAGTCACTTCACTTTTAACGTCAGTCATTAAAACAACTGACGTTAAAATTGAATTAATGAACTCTGATATTTACAAAACTGCCACTGCCTCCTTTTTAACGTCTAGCTTTTGGTTAACTGACGTAAACCTTTACCGTCTAATGTATATTTTCCACTAGTAGCATACTGACATTGCTTAAAATATTTGAGTTAGAACAAAAGATCAAACAAACTATAACTGCCTCTTCTTGTAAGAGCTACCATTTGAAAATTTAGTTAACATGAGGGTTAAAAATTAACCCTCATGTTAACTATTTCTAGATGCAGAACGAATAAGAACACTCAACTTGAACAATCTTTTTATCAACAATTTGTTTCATATTACACTTCCTAGTCACATTTGAATGAATATATATGATACTATAAATTGAAATGCATTGACATTTGGTTATATCTATTCGGCATCCATTGATTAGGGGTGTGCAAAATCCGGCCCTGCCCTAAAACCTGTCTCAACCCGTAGTGTTCGGGTCGGATCTGATCCTAACCCGCAAAAGAGAAAGGACGAACTCGCATCCCATTTAGTGATCCGGTGTCGGGTCAAGGACGGATCCGGGTTGAACTTCGGGTTACCCAACCCTTCCCATATAATAAAAAACTATTTTTATTTTTATCCCTTCATAACTTACGTTCCATGTTTGATATTTTTTGTGTCTTTTGTAATATTGAAAGAATCTTGTTTGATGAAAATATCCTATTTTTAACAATGTGACTTTGATAACACGAGAATCAAGGAAGCATCCAGCAAAAAGATCTATTTGTTGATATTTGTAGCATTTAGTTTTGGATCTATTTGGTGACACAAGATCAATTAGTGGCTTTTAGGTAACATTTTTTGTCGATATTTTGGCTTATAAAAAATAACATTTTTCTCACTCACAGAAATTTAGTTTTCAAAAGATCTATTTAATTTCGGGTCAACCCGGCCTCGTCCCATTTAGACCCGGTCCTAAACAAACCGACATAAGATTGGGTTCCTTCGAGTCTAGGGACGGGTTCGGGTTCAAAGAATTTGTCCTATCATTGTTTGGGACCGGGTAAGGGAAAAGCTAAACCCATCCTGTTCCTACCAAGATCCGGCTTGCCAGAATCTCGCTGTAGAATGTTAAACCAAGAGTGAACAATGGGGGTTGTTTTAGATTATGGCTTGACAGAATGTCGGATTCCGGTCCTATGTATCCCGATGGGAATCAAAGCCAGACGTAGTTCTAGGTTCAACCCTTGATCATACGGTGATCTCGATCCCCTAATTTTGTATCCGAGGAATACCAGCGAGCAAGGACTCTTCCATAGTCTATTGGTCGAGCTAGTTTCTCTAATACGCTTAAGGGAGAGTCACAGGGATTCAGTGAAAGTGAGTCTCTCTCAATGGGTTCTCCTCCTTTTATAATAGGATTCCCATATCTTTTAGGGATCTGGATATATCTCCTTTTATCTCTTAAATCTCCTTTGAGATGTGATTTCCTTAATTTAAGGGATATTATCTCTTTTAACCAGATAAGGTTATTTCAGATAATATCAGGATTTATTTAAGGATAATATTAATATCCTATCCCTTAAATTAGGGGATATTATATCTTTTAACCGGATGCGGTTATTTCAGATAATATCAGGATAATTAAAGGTGATTTAATTCTTAATTTCCGGATTGGGTCAGGTATTCAAGCTCGGTGGCCGGGTTTCACTCTTCGGCCAGTACACAAGCCCCCCAAGCTTTGAGCTAGTAAAGCGTATAAGTTTTCATGACATTAGCCGAGCTTAGGATCCCAATTTCATCTTTTGGTCTTTCAGCTCGGCGAGGTGATTAGTCGAGCTTCATACTTCGTATATATATATACATAGCCGACCGAGCTTGACGCTTCGAAGTACCGAGCTCTATGTCTCGGCTCATACACAAGCCCCCCAAGCTTTGAGCTGATTGCGTGGAAGCTTTTTTCGAAGGAGCCGGGGCTAGCCGAGGTGGAGGTGATCACCTGAGTTTCGTGCAGGGGCCATACTTTCTCGGTTCCTGAGATGGAAAAGAGATGTTACTCTGTGTGACGCGTGGCCATTATGGCACCATTTCCGAGACTTGCGCTGTAGTTGCGTGCTCATATTTTCCCTCGATGGCAGTGTACATTCTGACATTTCTGCCACGTGTTTCCTTTTCATTAGTTGGCGAATTCGGTCAGACTTGAAGGGACGTTTTCCTGCTTTCGCCTGCCAACAATGTTGTGAGACGCCAGCAAGTGTACCGGGTCGTCGCAAGTAATAAAAGAAACACGGTAAGTAATTACCGAGGTCGAACTCAGGGATTGGGCTACCAATTTGACTAATCCGCGGGAAATCCGATACGTTTGGTCAAGTTACAGAAGGTGGTTGAGAGAGAGAAGAGAGGATCGATATTCAATTAACAAATCTATTAAAACTAAACTATTAAAATCTGAAATTAAAATGTCCAAGGTCACAAATCCACCTACCCATCATGCATACCCAAGTGATGATGAATTCCTCCCTAAGTTCAATTACAATGTCAACCGGGACCCCTAAATTCTCCTAAATCCACTCTCATGCTCATTACGACGTATTCGACGATTGGATTAATTACTTACTAGGTCTCATAATCCTAATCTCGAATTTGGTTAATTCTTGTTCCCTATATGGTTGCACTAATATCCTACTCACTGCCGTGCAATATTCAATTAGCGATCCCGATTCAAGTTCTAAAACGCGAATCACCGTTCGGCCTCAAACACGTTTAACTGATTAATCACGCAATACATATGATCAAGCATTCAAATCAGAATCGGAAAACATCAATTAAAAGAAGGGGAGAAAGACATACATCACATGAACACTACACTGCCATGGGTGGCTTCATTGATCCCTCGGACGAGGGGATTAGTTCCTCATGCTCATAGACAAACAATCGGAACTCATCCTAAGACTAAGAATAAGAAAAGAGAAGAGGAGATGCAGCCCCAGAATAAGGATTCTAAAAGATCTCTAATCAGTTCTGATCCAAAAGTCCTCTAATTCTGTTCTGCAGTGCCTTATTTATAGGGAGGCCACGCGTCACGGCCGTGATGGTCATCACGGCCTGGCCGTGACGGCTTCTGTTTCTGGCGCTTCTGTGGGATTCAAACCCTCGCGACGCGAAGGGTGTCTTGCGACGCGAGCCTTCTTTTCACGGCCCGTGATGTGAATCACGGCTAGGCCGTGATGGTCTCTGACTTGTGTGGGTTTTTGGTCACGGCCGTGATACACATCACGGCTAGACCGTGATGGTCTCTGACTTCCAAGTCTTCATTATTCACGAGGCGAGAATCCTGTTTGCGGGGCGAGACCTCTAAAAGTGCTTTTTCCCGCTGCTTCTTGACTTTCCTTGATTCTCAGAGCTTCACTTATTTAACCTGAAACAACAAGAGCAACCACAAGCGTAATTCTATTCAAAATAACCTAAAAACTACACAAAATACACCAAACGAGTCAAAAACTAACTTAGGAACGAAACAAGGCGAATTTGGGCGAAAACAAGATTGAACTCGGCTAATTAGCATGTAAACCACCGTCTTACTAGTTATAAAAGTAGATAAGCCAGAGGCTTATCAAACACCCCAAACTTAAACCTTGCTTGTCCCCAAGCAAGCTAAAACTCAAAAACGACTCAAGACTTGGCAAGCCTAGGGGATTCAATCGATTTCGCACAAATTTCATGCAATCAAAACAGTTTTTCTTCTTTGATTCCCCCCCTTTTTCATCAATGTAATCCCCACATTCATCTACTTTAAACAATTGAGAATTTATCATTCATGCCATCATTACTCTAAGTTGAGGCTCAAAGATACACACAAAGGAAGATCACCTATTTCAAACAATTGCCTTCCTCACAAGGGCATTTAGTATTTCACTCATTCGCTCAAGTTTGTCTTGGCTATCAACTTTTCACTCACTTTCACATATCAAGAGCACTTCCCATGAATTTGATTTTCATCTAAAAAATGGCTCCCACGAAAACATGCATGCAACATCAGAAGGTCTTTTAAAGGTTGTAATGAGGCCTGGCTCAAGGTAAGATATTCAAAGGATAGAGGCTAAGTCCCTAGGATCAATGAGAGCATGAAACTAATATCACAACAATTGAATTCACTCTCATATTATTCTCTTCCTTGCTTTTGGTGGCTACACACCTCTTCCTTTTTATATTTATTTTTCTTTGCCCTTTTTGGCACATATTCAATGCTTTTCTTCACCCATTTTTTTTTTATTTTTTTATTCAAGCCTTCGGCCCTTACTTCCGTTTTTCTTTTTCTCAACTATGATTCATGAACTTGTAGCCACCCCAAACTTAGTTCCACAACAACACTCACAAAGCTAAAATTCCATACTCTCCTAAATCCTAGGATAGGGGAAAATCATGGTTTTTCTGAGTTGATGGCTTGTAATGTAAGGTTATCAAGAACAATAGGCTTCAAGGCTCAATGTGGCTAACTAGGGATCATTCATCAAGGTTGGTTCAATTTATGGCCAAGTAGTTAATTCAAATAAAATTGCCTAAATCATTTGATGCAACATATAAACATGCAAACCATGAAGAGATTCAAGCAAATTCGGGAAAGTGCAACTTAACAGTGATTCACACAATCAAAAACAGAGTTGGAGGCTCAAATCCTCACCTGGACATTGCAAATTTCTTGACCGAGATACAATTCCTAATGTGTGTACCCCCTCACCCCAAACTTATCATAAATCAAGTAATCACAACAAAATTCTCAAAGTTCGGTTTTCAATTTTTAAGTGGGGATCAAATTTTCTATTTTCAGAACCTAGGGGGAAAGCATCGATGGTCAATATAATTCATCCAATCAATCTATGCTCAATTTAATCAAAATCCAACAAGCTTGCCGACACGACATTCATACAACAACTCTTGATTTTCTCAAATTATTCAAGAGTGACAAACAAAAACAAAAACATAAACAAAACAAAAGTTAGGAGAAGGGAGGGATACCTAGCTTGGGTTGCCTCCCAAGTAGCGCTTGTTTAACGTCCCGAGCCTGACTTATTAAGAAGCATCCACCTGGATCCCATAGTCTGTGGTACAACGGCCAAGAGATGCTCATTATGTGAGATTCTCCACCCGGATCAAATGGTAATTGGAGTGGAGATCGTAGCAGCAATATGACTTTATCATCAACTTCACCCAGCCAGTGTGTGAAAACTCCATTGACCTTTGTAATTATGAATTCACTTCCTCTCGGGTCAAATGGTGTTTTCTCGAGGAAGTGTGCGGCGCGAGTGGAAGGGTCTAACTTACCCATGTCCACACATGCATGTAAGCCAACATAGTTATCCAATGCATCAAAATCAGGTTGCTTGACAAGCATGGTGAAATCCTCTGCCACTTTATCTTCATCTTGATCTCTACCCCCTTGCTCCGGTGCCTTGTCCTTTGCCAACTCCTCTTCCTTAGGTTGCTCTTTCTCAACATGTGGTTGTTCCGGGGCCTTGTTGCTTGTCAATTCCTCTTCCTCCGGTTGTTCTTCCTCAACATGTGGTAGTTCTTCCTCAACTCCCTGAGAACTAGTTACATCCCAGTCATATCCCAACACCCCACTGCTTCTAGTTGTTGTGGCATTGCATTGGTTCTTAGGGTCGTTCTCGGTATCAACTGGGAGAGTCTCTGGGGGATGCTCATTTAGTTGCCTTGCGAGTTGGGCAATCTGCATCTCTAGATTCTGAAGTGCCATCCCTGTATGAGTTGCCAACTTGTCAATGGCTGCGTTTGTATTGATTGACACTTTCTCAAGTGTCGCACTCAACTTCTCAAAAGCCAACTCCCAAGGTTGTCTTCCACCATTCTGTTGAGGTTGTTGTTGCCAATTTTGTTGACGTTGTGGTTGCCAGGCTAGACCATCGTCAGCATTACTCCAAGCGAAATCCGGATGGTCTCTACTCATATCACCCCAATACTAATTCTGACTCTGATAGTTGTTCTGGGGCACGTTGTCATTATGCCATGGTTCCACATATACTTGAGGGAAGTAGAACGGACAACTCCAAGTGTCATGGTTCCCATTACAATATTCGCAACCCGGAAGCATTCCTTCGTGTACCTCGCATACAAAACAAGGCAAGACCAAGTGGAATCAAAGAAGTAGAGAGAGATAGTAGAAAATAAAAATAAAATAAAAAAAATAAAAAAAATAAGAACAAAAATAACTTAACCAAATAATCAAACTCCCTAAAATTAGGAAAATTGGTTGTGCCAATCCCCGGCAACGGCGCCAAAAACTTGTTGTGAGACACCGGCAAGTGTACCGGGTCGTCGCAAGTAATAAAAGAAACACGGTAAGTAATTACCGAGGTCGAACTCAGGGATTGGGCTACCAATTTGACTAATCCGCGGGAAATCCGATACGTTTGGTCAAGTTACAGAAGGTGGTTGAGAGAGAGAAGAGAGGATCGATATTCAATTAACAAATCTAATAAAACTAAACTATTAAAATCTGAAATTAAAATGTCCAAGGTCACAAATCCACCTACCCAACATGCATACCCAAGTGATGATGAATTCCTCCCTAAGTTCAATTACAATGTCAACCGGGACCCCTAAATTCTCCTAAATCCACTCTCGTGCTCATTAGGACGTATTCGACGATTGGATTAATTACTTACTAGGTCTCATAATCCTAATCTCGAATTTGGTTAATTCTTGTTCCCTATATGGTTGCACTAATATCCTACTCACTGCCGTGCAATATTCAATTAGCGATCCCGATTCAAGTTCTAAAACGCGAATCGCCGTTACCACCTCAAACACGTTTAATCGATTAATCACGCAATACATATGATCAAGCATTCAAATCAGAATCGGAAAACATCAATTAAAAGAAGGGGAGAAAGACATACATCACATGAACACTACACTGCCATGGGTGGCTTCATTGATCCCTCGGACGAGGGGATTAGTTCCTCATGCTCATAGACAAACAATCGGAACTCATCCTAAGACTAAGAATAAGAAAAGAGAAGAGGAGACGCAGCCCCAGAATAAGGATTCTAAAAGATCTCTAATCAGTTCTGATCCAAAAGTCCTCTAATTCTGTTCTGCAGTGCCTTATTTATAGGGAGGCCACGCGTCACGGCCGTGATGGTCATCACGGCCTGGCCGTGACGGCTTCTGTTTCTGGCGCTTCTGTGGGATTCAAACCCTCGCGACGCGAAGGGTGTCTCGCGACGCGAAGGGTGTCTCGCGACGCGATCCTTCTTTTCACGGCCCGTGATGTGAATCACGGCTAGGCCGTGATGGTCTCTGACTTGTGTGGGTTTTTGGTCACGGCCGTGATACACATCACGGCTAGGCCGCGATGGTCTCCGACTTCCAAGTCTTCATTATTCGCGAGGCGAGAATCCTGTTTGCGGGGCGAGACCTCTAAAAGTGCTTTTTCCCGTTGCTTCTTGACTTTCCTTGATTATCAGAGCTTCACTTATTTAACCTGAAACAACAAGAGCAACCACAAGCGTAATTCTATTCAAAATAACCTAAAAACTACACAAAATACACCAAACGAGTCAAAAACTAACTTAGGAGCGAAACAAGGCGAATTTGGGCGAAAACGAGATTGAACTCGACTAATTAGCACGTAAACCACCGTCTTACTAGTTATAAAACTAGATAAGCCAGAGGCTTATCAAACAACCATCATTAATTCGCCGAGAGGACGTTGCACTTTTTTCTATAAATTTGGACAAGCCCATGGCACGAGATTTCACCTTCTTTGTGCCCTAGACTTTCCTTCTTCTCGGAGCGCTATACTTTTCTTCTTCTCGAGTCCTTTCTGGTCCAAGCTTTGGTACTCCCTTCCTATTCGAGGTACGTCCTTCTCACCTGACACGCTGTCGCACACAGGTCAAAAAACGAGTGGTTTACAAAATATGTAGCTAGGGAGTGACAACTCGAGTATCGTCTCTCAAGGACTCTTGGATTGTTATTAACCTTAAAATCAGTTTTGGGGGGGGGGGGGGGGGGGGGGTTTGAAGTTGAAGATTCAATTAAGAAGACAGTTAAGAAAACAAGTGATTATCAATAAGCTAAAACGATTAATCTACTGTTCTCGGTTTCCAACTATCATTGATTCACATAAATTCCACGCCCTAAGCGGTTTCTAATCCCTTTTCGATTGTAGCAGCAATTAACAAGCGAAATTGATACTACGAGATATATGTTCCTAATTCCGAATTAAGCAAACGGATTGAAGCTCTCATGAATTAAGCAAACACGATTGAACACACGTGAATTAAGCAAACGCGATTAAGTATATGAACATAGAATCATCGAAATAAATCAATACTTATTCTATACAATCCTGAATTAAGCAAACAGAACATATAGCATAGTATAGAAAGGGAGAAGCAATTCAATTGGGAATTATAGAACCTCAAGTGGCGGCGGAAATCGATTACAGCATATTAATCCCTGGTGATTAGTTCTCCATTACAAACGTAACACAAAACCTAAGAACTAATTCCCAGCCGTCAATATGAAAAGAAAAGAAGTCGTCCTTGCAATCTTCCCTAAAACAGCTATTTATAACTTTCAGAATCTGTGCCCGCTCGCGAGGCGAGTAGCCTCTCGTGAGGCGAATATTAAATGTGGCGCCAGTTCAAAATTGGGTTCTCGCGAAGCGAGATGGTGATTCGCGAGGCGAGACAGAAAGGGTGACATTCTCTGGCACAGTCAGGCCTTCAGGCTCGCGTGGTGAGATAGTGATTGGTGAGGCGAGACAGAAAGGTTGACTGTTGCTGCTCAGGCTGGTCTTCAGGATCGCGAGGCGAGTAGCTTCTCGCGAGGCAAAACTTCCAGAATTGCATTTTCCACTGTTTTCTTCATTCTCTTGACTCTAAGTGCTTCCCTTTTAACCCGAAAATATGAAATAGCAGTAAATGCTTTATTTGACTCAAAATTAACTAAAATGCCCTAAATTACTTAAGAAACTCCAAATGTTGCTTGAGGACGGTTAAATCCAAATTTGGGCGAAAACGAGATTGAACTCGAATAATTTAGCACAAAAACCATGATCTTATTAGTTATAAAACTAGATAACCAGAGGCTTATCAAAATACCCCAAGCTTGAACTTTTCTTGTCCCCAAGCAAACTAAAACTCAAAAAGACTCAAACTTGGCAAGCTTAAAGGATTCAACCAATTTCGAACAAATTTCATGCAATTCTAACAAAACAATTTTTCTTCAATGTTTTCCCCCTTTGCAACAATGTAATCCCCACATTCATTTACCTCAAACAATTGAGAATTCCATCATTCATGCAATCATTAATCTAAGTTGAGGATCCAAGTTACACACAAAAGGGAGATCACCAATTTCAAACAATTGCCTTCCTCACAAGGGCATGTAATATTTCACTCATTTGCTCAATTTGTCTAGGCTATCAACTTTTTCACTCAATTCCACATTTCAAGAGCACTTCCCATAAATTTGATTTTCATCTCAAGATAGTTCCCACGAAAACATGCATGCAACATCAAAAGGTTTTTTGAAGGTTGTAATGGGGCCTGGCTAGAGGTAGGATATTCAAAGGTACTAGGCTTAAGTCCCTAGGAACTAAGAGAGCATGAGCATTTTGACACATTGAACTTCCACTCGAATTCCTTTTTTCCATTTTTCTTTTTGCTTTGGGTGACTACAGCCCTTTTCTTCTAATACCCCTTTTTTTTTGACCTTTTTGTTCTCTTTTTTTTTCTTTTGCCTTTGGCTCCAACCTTTATTTTTCTTTTTCTCAACCCAAAATACATATCGTATCCTTGTAGCCACCCCAAACTTAGTTTCTTACGACCCTTATCTTGCTAAGCTTCCATGCTCTCCTAATCCTAAGATCGGGTTAACATAGTTTTTCCAAATTTTTGGCTTATAACATAAGGTCATCAAGAAACATTAGGCTTATTAGGCTCAATGTGGCTAACTAGGGAACATGCATTAGGGATGGTTCTTTTTAGTCCAAGTAGCTTTTTCAAAGAAAATTGCCTAAATCATCTGATGCAACACATAAACATGCAAACCATGAAGAGATTCAAGCAAATCCGGGAAAGTACAACTTAAAAGCGATTCACACAATTAAAAACATGTTAGAGGCTCAAATCCTCACCTGGACATTATTCACAAATTGTTTGACCGAGATACAACCCTAGTGGGTGCATCCCTTCACCCCAAACTTATCATAAATCATGCAATCACAATAGAATATCTCAAAGTTCAATTTTCAATTTTTCATATGGGGATCAATTTTTCAATTTTCAAAACCTAGGGGGAAATCATCAACAGTCAACACATATCATGCAATCCAGCTACGCAAAATTTGATTAAAATCTAACAAGCTCACCGACACAAGACTCAACACACAAACAACACAATTAAAAAGAAGTAAAATAATTAAAAAGATAAAGGTTTAGAAAAACTCATGAAGGCGGTTCCACCGGGATCCCACTGCCTGTGATACAGCGGCCAAGGAATGCTCAAAGTACAATATGATCCTCCCGGATCCCATGGCATGCAGCGTAGATATGAAAGTGAGCGCTTGACAATCATGGTGACCTCACCAAGTGCGGCGGACTTCTCACTCCCTCTTGGGTCAAAGATGACCTCCTTGTCAACAAAGTCTTCCCAATAAAAATGGGGTTCAACCTCTTGGACTGGCCATAGTGCCTTCATATTCAAGGATGCATAATCCAGTCTCTCAGGAAGAGGCTTGAACTCCATCGTTGGTTGTTCCACAGTGGGTGGTGGCAAACAAGTGGAGAGGATCACTGGTGCTGCTTTGTCTTCTGTACAATATGCACTCACTGCATTACCAAATCCTTCACCTTCTATACATGCAGTAATCTCAGCACACACAGCACAAAAGTCAGTGTTAGTACAATCAGCACATGAGTAAGCATCATCAAAACCAGAAAAGGATGGAAAATCATCAGCTGCAACCAAATCACAACAAGTGTCATCAACAATGTCAGAAGGCAACTCTATTTGAGAAACAAAGTGCTCAGAGGAATTATTGCCAAGGATAACCATTTGCGAATCTGACTGCACTTCAAGGAGACGTTGTGATTGAAGTGTAGCCAAGGCGGAGGCAACGTGACCAATTTGAGTGGCCAAATCCTGAAGACTTGCTTCTGTCCTCTGTTGGAATTCAAGAGTGTCTTCTGCCATTTGTTGCACCAATTCTTCCAGACTGGGTTGGACTAGTGTGGGGTCTGGCTGATATTGCTGCTGGCTTATTGTCATCTGATGCACTAAAGAAGCCAACTCATCCAAGCTGCCATGTTCTCCACCATGTTGGCTAGAATAATCATTCACTCCAAACATGCCAGAATTACTGCTAAACTCATAACCACCAGTAAAGCCAGGATAATATATGCATGATGGCTCATAATCAACATAAGGCATATAATTTTGCATATAATCACCCATGGGAAGTACTAGGATTCATAACCAGACCTAGCGGCCATAACTAATTTAGCACAAAACCAAAAAAAGAAAAAATATGCGAAAATAACAACAAGAGTCCCCGGCAACGGCGCCAATTTTGACACACTGTCGCACACGGGTCAAAAAGCGAGTGGTTTACAAAATATGTAGCTAGGGAGCGACAACTCGAGTATCGTCTCTCAAGGACTCTTGGATTGTTATTAACCTTAAAATCAGTTTTGGGGGGGGGGGGGTTTGAAGTTGAAGATTCAATTAAGAAGACAGTTAAGAAAACAAGTGATTATCAATAAGCTAAAACGATTAATCTACTGTTCCCGGTTTCCAACTATCATTGATTCACATAAATTCCATGCCATAAGCGGATTCTAATCCTTTTTCGATTGTAGCAGCAATTAACAAGCGAAATTGATACGACGAGATATATGTTCCTAATTTCGAATTAAGCAAACGGATTGAAGCTCTCGTGAATTAAGCAAACACGATTGAACACACGCGAATTAAGCAAACGCGATTAAGTATAGGAACATAGAATCATCAAAATAAATCAATACTTATTCTATACAATCCTGAATTAAGCAAACAGAACATATAGCATTGTATTGAAAGGGAGAAACAATTCAATTGGGAATTATAGAACCTCAAGTGGCGGCGGAAACCGATTACAACAGATTAATCCCTGGCGATTAGTTCTCCGTTACAAACGTAACACAAAACCTAAGAACTAATTCGTAGCCGTCAATATGAAAAGAAAAGAAGTCGTCCTTGCAATCTGCCCTAAAACAGCAATTTATAACTTTCAGAATCTGCACCCGCTCGCGAGGCGAATATTAAATGTGGCGCCAGTTCAAAATTGGGTTCTCGCGAGGTGAGACAGAAAGGGTGACATTCTCTGGCACAGTCAGGCCTTCAGGCTCGCGTGGCGAGATAGTGATTCGCGAGGCGAGACAGAAAGGTTGACTGTTGCTGCTCAGGCTGGTCTTCAGGCTCGCGAGGCGAGTAGCTTCTCGCGAGGCGAAACTTCCAGAATTGCATTTTCCACTGTTTTCTTCATTCCCTTAACTCTAAGTGCTTCCCTTTTAACCTGAAAATATGAAATAGCAGTAAATGCTTTATTTGACTCAAAATTAACTAAAATGCCCTAAATTACTTAAGAAACTCAAAATGTTGCTTGAGGACGGTTAAATCCAAATTTGGGCGAAAACGAGATTGAACTCGAATAATTTAGCACAAAAACCATGATCTTACTAGTTATAAAACTAGATAACCAGAGGCTTATCATCACCCCTTTGACATTTCTCTGGTTTGTATTCCAATTTGATTTCTGGCATTTTTATCCATGGAGACTTCATTTGAGGTATCCCAGAATGCCTCTTCCTGGGTTCAAATCTTAGAGCCCGAAATCAACCGGATTGGGAATTATCCTTATCACTCCCCTTCTCCTTCTCCTGGTGATAGAGGTGACAAGGGTTCCTCTTCTTATTCTGACGGGGGGAGCTCTGCCACTCCAGACACTATCGTTGCCCCCAAGCGCCGTAAACGTACTTCCAGGATGCCCAGGGTTCCCTACTCAGAGATTACCATTCCTGGGTATTTCTGGGTAAAACCCGATGTTGCTGGATTTCATTCTAATTTCAGGGATTTTAACTCCCTTGAAGCTATAAAAAACAAGGTTACTGTGAAACAAGGCATCATAGAATGCCTTCCTTGTACCGAGGATGGCCATGTCTTTCTTTGCCCTCCTTTATCTGAGCCACACTTTATATATGTATACAAGACCTTTTTTGAGCAAATTGGGGTTTCCATTCCCTTTACCCCTTTCGAATGCGAGGTCTTGCGAGTTATGAACGTTGCTCCTACCCAGATTCACCCGAATAGCTGGGCATTTTTTAGAGCCTTCCAAATTCTGTGTGGCCAAATAGGGATAGAAGTTACTGCTCCTAAGTTTCTTTATTTTTACCGAGTTCGGTTCGGGGACCGAGTTGGCTGGATCTCCTTGAGTGGGATTGAGCAGAGGGAAATCATTGGGCTCTATAAGAGCTCATATAAGTTTTTCAAATCCGTTTTTTCAAGGTCCGGCCTCTAAAGGGTAATGAGTCTGTTTTTTTCGACTCGGCCGGGAACCCTAAATTTCCACTCTACTGGCAACCACACCCTGTCAAATTTTCTGGCTATGACCTGGATTCTATGACCTCTCGGGAGCGAGCCGATGTCGAGGTCCTGAAACTGTATCCTCGGTCATTGCCGTGTGGAAGGCTTTTAAAGCTTAATGCCTCTTCCACTCAGCAAGCTGATTTTGAATGTAAGTAACTTTTTGTTGACAAGTGGTAATTTATCCTGCAACATACTTAATTTATTTGACCGATTTCCTTTTTGTAGTGATAATGGGGAAGTTCAACTACAAGGCTCTGATGAAGAAGTCAGCTAATCAAGCAGCGGGCGGATCAACTATAGCTTCAAATGTCAAAGGAAAGAAAAAGAAGGCTGTTGAAGCTTCTGAGCCGAACACCCAGCCTCCGAAGAGGACTCGGGAAGACATGATGTCCGAGGTCCCGATTAGGAGTCCTTCTCCCCTGTTGATGATTGAGGAAACTCCTGCTGCTGTTAAGAGATTCGGCAATGCTCCCATGGTGACCGATCTTACTTCGGACACCAAATGGTACAATGGAAACCGCAACCTGGGGATTAGCTCGCTCTGGGAGAATGAATTCGACCCTACAGGCCTTATTGATAGCCAAGTGCTGAAACCTTCTGATGCTCGGCTTTTGCTGGAGCAAGGGCCTGAGGAGAGTATGGAGGCTGCCGCTGCCTATGCCCTCCGGATTGCCTCCATCACTCGCTTCTGGAGCCATCAGGTTATCGACAATGTCAAGAAGATGGAGGTAATGAGGGCCGATTTAGCTCGAGCCTTGAGGGTGAGGGACGAGCTTGCTCAAGCCGTGGCTGATCAGCCTCTGGCTCATATAGTTTTATGACTAGTATGACCGTGGTTTTGTGCTAATTATATCTCGTTTTCGCCCAAATTAGACTCGATTGTCCTCAAGCAAGGTTTTGAGTCTGTTAAGTTGTTTTAGGATATTTTAGCTAGTTTTAAGTCAAATAAAGCACTTATTGCTATTTCATGTTTCAGGTTAATAAGGAGAGCAAGAAGGAAAGGGCCCTTGGAAGCAGAAGCCATCACGACCCAGCCGTGACACTGGTCACGGCCGTGATGAGCTACTCATGGAAGACAGAAAGGATCATGACCCAGCCATGACACACACCACGGGCGTGATGAGAAGACCATGAAAGTCAGAGAGCATCACGGCCCGCCTGTGATACCCATCACGGGAGTGATGAGGAGAACATGAAAGACAGAATTGATCACGGCCCAGCCGTGATGAAGGTCACGACCGTGACAGATCAGCACCCAAAGTCAGAATGCATCACGGCCTGGCCCTGATAAGCATCACGGCCGTGACGGACCATAATTTGAATGCGCGCTCTTGACAGAAGCGGTCACGGCCTGGCCGTGACGGCCATCACGGCCGTGACGCGCGGCCTCTTTATAAATAGAAACGCATCAGACACAGAGAGGCGGCCAGTTTTTCACAGTTTTACATAATATTTCTAGTTTTTGTTATACCCTTGATGGAGAACTAATTCCCTTGGGTTAATCTGCTGTAATCGGGTTCCGCCGACACTTGAGATTCTGTAATTCCCGGATTGAATTGCTTCTTCCTTTCAATACTATTATGTATGTTCTGTTTGCTTAATTCAGGATTATATAGAATAGGTATTGATTTGTTTCGATGATTTTATGTTCCTATACTTAATCGCGTTTGCTTAATTCGCGTGTGTTCAATCGTGTTTGCTTAATTCATGAGGGCTTCACCCCGTTTGCTTAATTCGGGAATGAGGAACATATATCGTGTAGTGCCAATTTCTCTTGTTAATTGTTGCTAAATCGAAAAGGGATTAGAATCCGCTTAGGGCATGGGAATTGTATGAATCGATGATAGTGGGAAACCGAGAACAGTAGATTAATCGTTTTGATCATTGATATTCTCTTCTTGCTCTGTTTTCTACTCTGTTTTCGTAATTGAATTTTAAACCTTCAAACCCCCCCAAAACTGATTTTTCTGGAAATAACAATCCAAGAGTCCTTGTGAGACGATACTCGAGTTGTCGCACCCTCACTACGGTTTTTACAAATCACTCGCTTTTTGACCCGTGCGCGACAGCGTGTCAGTGGCCAAGTGTGAGGAGCAAGCTCGGCTCATTGGTCAGCTGAAGGCCCAAAAAATCGAGCTGCAAAAAGACAAGACCGTCCTTCTGGCCGAGCTGGAACTAGAAAAACCGAAAGGCTGAATTTTCAAAAGATCGCTGAAGGACTTCAAGCCGGGATGGAGGCCGGTCTTGAGTTGCAGAAGTTGCTTGAGACCGAGAAGGAGGAGAATTTGAGGCTCCGTTCTGATTTGGCTGAAGCCGAGGCTTCTATCATGAGGGAGCATGTTAATGGCTTCTCCCGAGCCGTGAAGCGACTTGACATTTCAATCCAAATGCCGATTTTTCCAGTGCTGACGTGGACAAGGATTTTAACAGGGATGGCTTCCTGGTTCCGCTTTCCGAGATGGAAGATGAGACAGAGGCAACTCAAGAAGAGGAGGCTGACGGAGAAGCGGTTGAAGAGGAAGTTGGTGGTGAAGGGGGAATAAGCTTACCCGGACAATCTCATCCGAGTTGCGCGGATGAGCCCAACTTTGTTCCCGTTGAAGCCGTTGTTCATGGGGATGCCCATGAGTAGGGCAATGGTTTTTTATTTTGAATACCCATGTACTATGGGCTTGGCCCATTTTTATTAATGGACCTGCGTGTGAGTTACTCTTTAGAAAACGTTGCAACTATTTTTCTAATTTAGTACTCATTTAGTTTTGGCGTGTTACGCGATTTATTCGAAATAGTTAGAACTTGAAGTACCTGTAGGTTTTTTACTTACCTTTTTAGGCATTGGTTACCTTTTCAGGTGTTAAGTTGTTATTTACCCGTATAGACTCGGCGTTTCGACTTCAACTCGGTCGATTTCAGCTCGGACGATTTTAGCTCGGACAACCTTTTTAGGTTTTTAGATGCTTTTTACCTTTATAGGCTTGACATTTCGACCTCAACTCGGTCGATTTTAGCTCGGACAACCTCTTTAGGTTTTTAGATGCTTTTTACCTTTATAGGCTCGACATTTCGACCTCAACTCGGTCGATTTTAGCTCAGACAGCCTCTTTAGGTTTTTTAGCTGCTTTTTACCTTTATAGGCTTGGCATTTCGACCTCAACTCGATCGATTTTAGCTCGGACAGCCTCTTTAGGTTTTTTAGCTGCTTTTTACCTTTATAGGCTTGGCATTTCGACCTCAACTCGATCGATTTTAGCTCGGACAGCCTCTTTAGGTTTTTTAGCTGTTTTAATTAACACAGTATTCTAGTGCAATTGAAAATGATTCTATTTATTTATTTTTCCGGGTGTGCCTCATTAAAACCCTCTCAGCCAAAACCTCGTGGGAAAAAGACCGAGATAGGAAAAAGAGTGCATCACCTATAACCTTAACTAAAATAAAACTTAAGATGGGAAGTGTTCCATGTTCTTGGAACGGCCTTTCCTGATAATTCTTCTAGCCTGTAGGCACCATTTCCCAGATTTTCAACTATCTTGAATGGGCCAGACCAATTCATTGCGAGCTTACCCTCTCTGGGGTCTTTTCTTGCGTCGTTTTGCATGCTCAGTACTAAGTCACCTTGCACAAATTCCCTTGGCTGCAACCTCAAGTTGTACTTCCAAGTTGCTTTTTGCTTGCACAGCTTGTCTCTGATTTTCGCCGCATCTCGGACTTCTTCAACCATGTCAAGCTCAACTCGGTGTTCTTCTTCGTTTTTACTTTGATCGTGATGCTTCCTTCGGAAAGAGAGTTCGCCGAGCTCAACTGGAATCATTGCATCGGTTCCATAGGTTAGTTTGAACGATGTTTCACCCATTGAAGACTGTGGTGAGCAATGGTAAGCCCATAAGATGCTTGTTAATTGTTCAACCCAAGCCCCTTTTGATTGGCCTAACCTTCTTTTGAGCTCGTTTAAAATAACCTTATTGGCTGCCTCTGCTTGGCCATTTGTTTGTGGATGCTCAACCGAGGTCACTTTGCGTTTAATTCCGAGGTTGGAGTAAAACTCTCTAAGCTCTTTATCGGTGAATTGCTTTCCATTGTCCGTGACAACTGCATAAGGGAGGTCGTGCCTGCATATGATGTTTTTCCATACAAAATTCCGAACCTTTTTGGCAGTTATCGTAGCTAATGGTTCTGCTTCAATCCACTTGGTGAAGTAGTCTACACCTACCAGCAGGAACTTGACTTGACCTTTGGCAACTGGGAAAGGACCGACTATATCCATACCCCACATAGTAAAGGGCCACGGCGAGAACATGGAATGGAGTTCTTCTCCTGGAACACGTGCTACGTTGGCGAACTTCTGACAGGGCTCACACCTATTAGTCCAAGTAGCACAATCCAGTCTCATGGTTGGCCAGTAAAACCCTACTCGCAGGACCCGAGCTGCCAGAGATTGGCTACCTGAATGCATTCCACAGATTCCTCGGTGCATCTCATCCATTACGTATTCGGACTGCTCCTTTGTTAGGCACTTCAGCAAGGGCCTGGATAATCCTCTTCTGTACAGCTCACCGTCTAGGATGGTATAATGGCAAGATTTTAGACGAATTCTCCTCACTTCCTTAGGATCATCGTGGAGTTTGTCCGAGGTTAGATACTCCCAAATCGGTGTCATCCAGCCACGATCATAGTGCTTGGTCATTATTACTTCGACACTTTTTATGCTCGGTTCGAGAAGGTTTTCCTGAATGAAAGTTCTTAGCTGGCCAGCTTTCTTGGTGCTAGCCAATTTGGACAACAAATCTGCCCTGGAATTTTCTTCCCGAGGTATATGCTCAATAGAGAAATGATCAAATTCAGAAACTAGGTGGTCGCGCTGTCGCGCACGCGCCAAAAAGAACGAGCGGTTTTTAAAACTGTAGTTTAGGGCGACAACTCGGATGTCGTCTCACAAGGACTCTTGAAGTGTTATTTGTCACAAAAATCAGTTTTTTTTTGGTGGGGGGGGTTGGATTGGCAAATAAGAAACAAAGCAAAACAAAGCAATGAAAACAGAGCAGTTGAAAAGATTATCAAATAGCTAAAGATGATTAATCTATTGTTCTCGATTTCCCAACTATCATCGGTTCATGCAATTCCAAGCCCTAAGCAGATTCTAATCCCCTCCCGGTTGTAGCAACAATTTACAAGCGAAACCACTACTACAGATATGTGTCCCTATTCCCGAATTAATCAAACGGGGTTAAGCCCTTCGTGAACTAAGCGAACACGAAACGAACACACGCGAATTAAGCAAACGCGATTAATTATAGGAACATAATATCACCGAAAATAAATCAACACAACACAATATACTCCTGAATTAAGCAAACAGAAATATATAGCATGGCATTGAAAAGGGAAAAGCATACAAAACAGGAAATACAAGAACCTCAAGTGTAGTGGAAATCGATTACAATAGATTAATCCTAGAAAATTAGTTCTCCATGGAAAAACGAAAACACACAGAAAAATGTAAAAACAATGGAGAAGCAAAAGTCCTTCCAATCTGTCCAGAACAACCATTTATACTATTCAGAAATTTAGCCCACTCGCGAGGCGAACCCTCATTCGCGAGGCGAATATTGTGAAGAGTCAGCAACGTTTGGTCTTCTCGCGGGGCGAAGTACTGCTCGCTGGGCGAGGAATGGAACAGTCATGGCTTCTGATCTTCAGTCTCGCGAGGCGAGACATGGATCCGCGAGGCGATACAGAACGAGTTGCATTTCTCTGAACAGTCAGCTATCAGGGTCGCGAGGCGAGGTGTTGTTCATGGGGCGAACCAGAGAGGATGACATTTTTACTGTTCTGCTGGCTTTCAGGTTCGCGAGGCGAGAAGACTCTCACGAGGCGAACTCCCTATTTCTTTATTCCCTCAACTTCTATTTAACCTGAAAACAAAGAAATAGCTATAAGTGCATTATTTGACTCAAAACTGGCTAATTTAACCTAAAACTACTTTAGAGACTCAAAATGCTGCTTAAAGACGATCAAGTTTAGTTTGGGCGAAAATGATATAAAATTAGCACAAAACCACGGTCATACTAGCCATAAAACTAGATGAGCCAGCGGCTGATCAAAATACCCCAAACTTAAACTTTGCTTGTCCCCAAGCAAACTACAACTCAAAAATCAAAAAGACTCAAGACATGGCAAGCTCAAGGATTCAATCAACTTTCGCACAGATTTCAAGTAATTCACCAAAATGATTTTTCCTTCAGTGTTCCCCCGTTTTCAAACAAATCAATCCCCACAATCCTTTATTCTAAACATTTGAGAATTTCATCATTCAAGCAATCATTAATCTAAGCAGGGGATCCAAGTTACACACAAAAGATAGATCACCAAATTCAAACAACTGCCTTCCTCACAAGGGAGTTTAGTGTTTCACTCAATCGCTCAATTTTTGTCAGGCAATCAACATTTCGCTCAATTTCACTTTTAAGAGCACTTCCCATGAATTGGATTTTCATCTCAAAATGATTCCCACAGAAAACATGCATGCAACATCAAAAGGTCTTTTATGGTTGTAATGGGGCCTCGCTAAGGGTAGGATATACAAAGGTACTGGCTGAAGTCCCTAGGAACTAAGAGAGCGTGAACACTTCAACACACAAAATTTCCACTCAAGTTCCTTTCTTCATTTTTCTTTATGCTTTGGGTGACTACAGCCTTTTTATTCAATAGCCCCCTTTTTTTTTACATTTTTTATTTTTATTGTTTTTCTCTTTTTTTTTTCTTTTCTTTTTGGCCTTTGGCTCCAACATTTTTATTATATTTTTTTCTTTTTCTCAATCCCAAACAACACATCACCCTTGTAGCCACCCCAACTTAGTTTCTTGCAACCATTCTCTTGCTAAGCATCCATGCCCTCCTAATCCTAAGATCGGGTTAACATGGTTTTTCAGATTTCAGGCTCATAACATAGGGTTATCAAGAATTGACAGGCTAATTAGGCTCAAAGGGGTTAACTAAGGAACATGCATTAGGGACTGTTATTTTTAGGCCAAGTGGTTATTTACAAAGAAAATGCCTAAATCATCTGAAGCAAACACATAATCATGCAAACCAAGAAGAGATTCAAGCAAATTTGGGAAAGTGCAACTTAAAAGTGATTTCACACAGTTTAAAACATGTTGGAGGCTCAAAACCTCACCTGGACATTCATGCAAATTGTTTGACAGAGATTCTATCCCTAGTGTGTGCTCCCCTTCACCCCAAACTTATCATAAATCATGTCATCACAACAAAATCTCAAAATTCAGTTTTCAATCACATGGGGATCACTTTTCAAAAACAAAAATTTTTTTCAACCTAGGGGGAATCATCACATAGATCATGCAATCAATCTGTGCAAAATCATCAAAATCAATCAAACTTGCCAACTCAAGACTAACACAATTTATTCAAGAGCTAAAAGAAAAAACAAGACAAAACAAAACTACAACTAGTTCCCTCCCCCACACTTAAAACATACATTGTCCCCAATGAAACAACATGACTATAGAATCAGAGTGAGGGAAAGGAAAGGGTACTCCCTGATCAAGTGGCAGTGTAGGTAGGAGCTTCCGCCTGGATCCCATTGCTTGTAGCCTAAGGCCAAAGAGAGAGAGTTCATTTCATGGTTCATAACTTGCAGCCTTGATATATGAGTGAGCACTTGACAATGATGGTGACCTTGCTCAATGCGGCGGACTCATCACATCCTTTTGGGTCAAAGACGACTGTTCCTCAACAAAGTCCTCCCAATAAAATTGGGGTTAGACCCCTTGAACTGGCCATGGTGCAAAATCCAGTCCCTCTGGTGGTTTCGCAGGGGGAGGTGTCAGATAAGTAGGGAGGGGCTACGGTGCTGCTTCATCTTCTGCACGTTCCTCATTCACCGCACTGACAAATCCATCACCTGCTAAACATGCAGCAATTTCAGCACACACCACACAATGGTTAGTGTTAGTACAATCAGGACATGAAGAAATATCATCAAAGCCATAACTAAATGGAAAATCAAGAACAAGGTCCTCATGGGTGTCAGCAATAATCCCAGAAAGCAGCTCTATGTGGAAGACGGAGTGCTCTTCCAATGGTTGTTTCACAGCATCAATGATGTTAAACTTTGCCACAATATCACCAAACTCCATAGACATGGTCCCATCATCAACATCAATCTTAGTCTTAGCTGTCTTCATGAACGGTCTGCCCAGGATGATTGGTGATCTATTGGAATTTGTCTCTCCTGCCATGTCTAGGATGTAGAAGTCAGCAGGGAAAATCAGCTCATCAACTTGTACCAGCACATCTTCTACCATTCCCATGGGGCGGGCACTGGTCCTGTTGGCCAACTGGTTGGTAATACCTGTATACTTCAAGGGACCAAGATCAAGGTTATTGAAAATAGGGGTGGGCATGACATTTATGGAGGCTCCCAAATCCAACATGCAGTTTTCAAATTTTCTGTCCCCAATAGTGCATGGAATAGTAAAAGTGCCTGGATCCTTGCACTTTCGTGGTAGTGCCTGAGTGGGGGCTGCAGCATTAACTCTTTCTGGTTCAAGCTTAGACTGGATAAGAGCTGAAACATTTCTTCCCAAATTAACTCTCTCATTAATCTTCAACTTCCTCTTATTGGTGCATAGATCCTTCAGAAATTTTGCATACTTGGGCACCTGCTTGATCACATCTAGAAGGGGAATATTCACAGCTACCTTTCTGAACACATCTAAAATCTCCCTCTCCTTGTCTTCCCCACCAATCTTCTTATTATTCTGCAATCTGTGTGGGAATAGGATTGGTGGTCTGTCTGTACACTTTCTCAACTTCAACATCGACTGAAGGCTCAGGAGTTACCTCAATAGTTTCTTCATCTTTTCCAGAGGATGCCTCAACAAATTTTCCAGATCTCAGAGATATGGCACTCACATTAGGATTGGATGCATTGGGATTCATCACTGTCTGTGCAGGTAGCTGGGTTGTCCCTTGAGCTTGCTGTATGTTATTTATGGAAGTGGCAAGCTGTCCAATCTGTGTCCTCAAATCTTGAATGCTAGCATCGTTATTGCTGGAGTCTGGCCAACTGCTTCTTTGGCGTGTTCTGTGAGGCCTGAAGCTGTCCGACTTGCTGCTGGAAAAGTGTAGTCATTTGTGCAGTCATTTGTTTGAACATGTCCTCAAGTGAAGGTCCGGAAGGTGCAGAAGCGGTCACTTGAGGAGGATTCTGAGGTGCCATCGGTTGTTGTTGGGATGAGTTCCCATACCGAAGATTAGGATGATTCCTGAGACAGATCAGTGACGAACTCTTCCTTCGGAATGGGGCATGCATCATACGGGTGCTCAGGAGAGTTGCATATGCCACACAACCTTGCAGGATGAACCCTATCTATTGCCAATTGCCTTACAAAAGAAGTGAGCTCATCCATTATATTCTCAAGGGCCTGGTTGGACGAAGAGCTATGGACCTCATGCACACCTCTTGTCTCAACAGAATTTTTTCTGGTTGTAAACTGCTGGGAATTCAGTGACATATTTTCAATTAGTTTCTTGGCAGCAGCTGGGGTTTTATCAACAAGTGCTCCCCCACTAGCAGCATCCAAAATTTTCCTATCCATCGGCAGTAACCCCTCATAAAAGTCTTGGATAAGAAGTCGCATTCGAAATCGATCTTTGGGGTCAACTGGATACCAAATGCTTGAATCTTTCCCAATATTCTGCCAACGACTCATTTCCTTGTCTGATGCCACATATTTCCTTCCTTATTGACGCAGCTCTGGAAGCAGGAAAATATCTCTCTAAGAAAACCCTCTTAAAATCATTCCAGGTGGTGATAGAGTTTGACTCAAGATATAACAGCCAATCCTTTGCAGCTCCCTGGAGTGAGAACGGAAAAGCTTTCAGCTTGATGCTATCCTCAGTTACTCCCTCTGATCTCGAGGTTGTGGAGCAGACAACCTGTAATTCCTTCAAGTGCTTGTGTGGATCCTCACCTGCAAGACCACTAAACTTTGGCAACAAGTGAATGAAACCAGATTATAATTCAAAGGGGGTATCAGCACCAGAATATGCAATACACAAGCCATTATAATTAACATCAAGGGCAGCAAGCTGTCTTAATGTCCTTTGGTCACCCATGTTAGCAAAAACAATTTTAGAATTTGAATCACTACTAGTGCTAACCCGAATTTCTCTACGGCGTGTGTGCAGTGTTCTTTCAATTTCAGGATCAAAATCACACAATTCAGGGCAACTGGACCTAGTAGCCAGACCAATTCAAAACAAAAACAAGAAATAAAAGGAAGAAAATAAAAAAAATGCGAAAAATAACAAACAAGAGTCCCCGGCAACGGCACCAATTTTTGGTCGCGTTGTCGCGCACGCGCCAAAAAGAACGAGCGGTTTTTAAAACTGTAGTTTAGGGCGACAACTCGGATGTCGTCTCACAAGGACTCTTGAAGTGTTATTTGTCACAAAAATCAGTTTTTCTTTGGTGGGGGGGGGGGGGGGGGTTGGATTGGACTGCAAATAAGAAACAAAGCAAAACAAAGCAATGAAAACAGAGCAGTTGAAAAGATTATCAAATAGCTAAAGATGATTAATCTATTGTTCTCGATTTCCCAACTATCATCGGTTCATGCAATTCCAAGCCCTAAGCAGATTCTAATCCCCTCCCGGTTGTAGCAACAATTTACAAGCGAAACCACTACTACAGATATATGTCCCTATTCCCGAATTAAGCAAACGGGGTTAAGCCCTTCGTGAACTAAGCGAACAAGAAATGAACACACACGAATTAAGCAAATGCGATTAATTATAGAAACATAATATCACCGAAAATAAATCAACACAACACAATATACTCCTGAATTAAGCAAACAGAAATATATAGCATGGCATTGAAAAGGGAAAAGCATACAAAACAGGAACTACAATAACCTCAAGTGTAGTGGAAATCGATTACAATAGATTAATCCTAGAAAATTAGTTCTCCATGGAAAAACGAAAACACACAGAAAAATGTAAAAACAATGGAGAAGCAAAAGTCCTTCCAATCTGTCCAGAACAACCATTTATACTATTCAGAAATTTAGTCCACTCGCGAGGCAAACCCTCATTCGCGAGGCGAATATTGTGAAGAGTCAGCAACGTTTGGTCTTCTCGCAGAGCAAAGTACTGCTCGCGTGGCGAGGAATGGAACAGTCATGGCTTCTGATCTTCAGTCTCGCGAGGCGAGACATGGATCCGCGAGGCGATACAGAACGGGTTGCATTTCTCTGAACAGTCAGCTATCAGGGTCGCGAGGCGAGGTGTTGTTCGCGGGGCGAACCAGAGAGGATGACATTTTTACTGTTCTTCTGGCTTTCAGGTTCGCGAGGCGAGAAGACTCTCGCGAGGCGAACTCCCTGTTTCTTTATTCCCTAAACTTCTATTTAACCTGAAAACAAAGAAATAGCTATAAGTGCATTATTTGACTCAAAACTGGCTAATTTAACCTAAAACTACTTTAGAGACTCAAAATGCTGCTTAAAGACAATCAAGTCTAATTTGGGCGAAAATGATATAAAATTAGCACAAAACCACGGTCATACTAGCCATAAAACTAGATGAGCCAGCGGCTGATCACTAGGCTATTGACCTTGCAGAGATATCTGGTTAGTTGGGGGTCCTTTGTTTGATAATTACCCGAGACTTGTCTTGTTATAAGCCGTGAGTCACTTCGGCATTTTAATTCTTGGACCCCAACTTCTTTAGCTAACACTAGTCCTGCAATAAGGGCTTCATATTCTGCTTGGTTGTTTGAAGCAGTAAACCCAAACTTTAAAGATTGCTCCAGGATTAGGTCATCAGGACCCTCGAGAATTATTCCAGCCCCGCTTCCCTTCAAGTTAGATGATCCGTCAACATATAGGAGCCAGATGAAGGATTCCGACCTCGGTTTAGAAGAGAGCTCGGCAATGAAGTCGGAGAGGCATTGTGCTTTCATCGGTCCCCTCGACTCATATTGTAAACCGAATTCCGACAATTATACTGACCAAGCTATCATTCGTCCGGCTAGATCGGGTTTCCTGAGTACCTGCTTTATGGGGTGATCGGTTTTGACTATGACTTGGTGAGACTGGAAATAGGGTTGTAACCTCCGAGCTGCCATGACTAAGGCGAGGGCCAGCTTTTCAATTACTTGATACAGCGTCTCTGTGTCTTTCAGGATCCTACTCATATAGTACACCGGCATCTGTTGCTCTTCCTCTTCCTGGATAATCACTGCACTGATTGCACAATCGTTGACAGATAGGTACAAGTACAGATCCTTGCCGAGCTGAGGTCGAGTGAGGATTGGGGGAGATGCTAGGAAGAGTTTCAGATCTTCAAAGGCCTTCTCACATTCTTCGGTCCAGATGAAATCCTTTGGTTTTTTCAAGAGCTGGAAGAAAGGTCTTGCCTTTTCTGCAGACTTCGGGAGAAATCGAGATAGAGAGGCTAATCGGCCGGCTAGCCTTTGAATTTCTTTCACATTCCGAGGACTCCGAATTTCCATAACGGCTTTGCACTTATCCGGATTAGCTTCGATCCCCCGGTGTGTTAGCATATATCCTAAGAACTTTCCTCCTTGTACACCAAAGGAGCACTTTTCTGGATTTAACCTCATGTTGTATTTTCTGAGCTGGCTGAAAATTTCTTCGAGGTCGGATGGGTGTTGGCTTGGGTCATCAAATTTTACCACCATATCATCAACATATACTTCTAAGTTCTTTCCGATTTGGTTGACGAAAACCTTGTCCATAAGCCTTTGATATGTTGCACCAGCATTTTTTAAGCCGAAAGGCATCACCCGATAGCAGTAGTTTGCTCCATCGGTCATAAATGCCGTTTTTTCTTCATCGGGTGGATACATCATGATCTGGTTATAGTCTGAGTATGCGTCCAAAAAGGACAAAACTTTGTATCCTAAGGCCTCGTCCACCAGCCTGTCAATGTTGGGAAGAGGATAAGAATCTTTTGGGCATGCCTTGTTGAGATCGGTGTAATCAGTGCACATTCGCCATTTACCGTTGGCCTTTCTAACTAACACCACGTTGGCTAGTCAAGTAGTGTATTTCACCTCTCTGATGAAATTTGCTTTGACCAGTTTGGAAGTCTCCTCGGCTACTGCTCGGTGCCTTTCCTCGCAAAGTTTCCTTTTTCTTTGAGCTACAGGCTTGGCTTCGGGACATACGGACAGCTTATGGCACATAAAATTGGGGTCTATACTAGGCATATCCGAGTGCTCAACATCATTTGAAACATCTTTACATCTTTTATTAACAACACAGGACCTCAAAGTCCGAGTGCTCAATCACGAAGCCCCTAGACCTTGCAATCAGTCTTAGGTTCGTGGTAGTAGAAAACAACTTAAAACGTTTTAACTTCTTTAAATAGAAACCCAGTTTACAACACAACGGACCTTAATACCCCGACGTCTCGGTTATTAAGTTCTATATCTTCGTACATCTTTCACATCGTTTTACATCTTTCACATCGTATTACATCTTTCACATCGTTTTACATCTTTCACATCGTATTACATCTTTTACATCGTTTTACATCTTTTACATCGTATTACACCTTTTACATCTTTTCTGTCTGTGAAAAACAAATCCAAAATAGGATAACGTCATAAGAACACTAGTACCCCGATATCTCGGTTACTAAGTTCTATATCATCCTTTACGTCATTAAGTAAAACTCATTAACCGAAAATTCTTTCTACGTGAAATTCGTTTATAAAACGTCAATTCATAAAAAAATCCACTTTTCCTTTGGAAACACATTTTTTCCAAAATAACGTCAAATCATCAACAACTTCTTTTTACTGAAACTTCAACTCTAATAAATCAATTCAGATTAAATCTCCTCTCAACATAAGTACTACTGTTTTTAAACTCTCACCGTAAATAATTTCGAAACTTGCCGTCGTTTAGCATTTTCAAAGAAAACGTCTTTAAGTCAAACTTTGACATTTCTTATAAAATAATTTTCTTATATAATAAATAAGGTCTTTTCGAATATTAATTTCACAAAATCACTTTTTATAATATTTCGAAATTTCTTGTGTAAAAATTAGCAGTACTAAAAAAATTTCACGGTTACGCTCTCACCGTCACTCATAAACTTCTTTTACACTAATAAATCGTTAAAATAATAATATTTCTCAAAACTCATTATTTTTCCAAAATCATATTTTCCTCTACTATTATATTCCAACATTCCCCATAAAACGTTGAATACAACTTTCACAGCTTATTAAATCTTTTATCTGCTTAATCGGTTGTGCACTGACCACTGTCAGGCCTCTCAAACAACACTCACAAACAACATTCAACAACATCATCATAATTATATCCCCAGGCAGATCATGCATCATAACAACATAATATACTACTGCAGATAATGAAAAACAGATCAATCACCGATACACAGATAAACAACACATCGTAAACAACATAAACAATTAATCACAAACCAAATATAAATCATATAAGCCACACTAAAAGTAAATAGTTATCAAGAAAATCCCTCAGGTAAGCTCCCCTTACCTCTTGAAGACTCAAACTAACGTTTTCAAACAATCTCCCGATTCGATCCGGTTTCCTCCGTCAGCTTAAATCAGTTAACTCAGTTGTTTCCTTCAAACGAATTGCAACCAAAATAAATCAAATCAAACAACAACATACTTAGCTCATGAGGGTTAGGTTTCGGTCAAGGGCTGACTTTTAGGGTTCAAAATCCTTAAAATTTCTAATCATGATTTAGTCATAGATTAATGATCCTAATATACTTAAGGAAATGGGTTAGGGCTAAACAACAAAGTTAAGAATCAAAATCATCCTAACCCTCTAAATGGTAGATTCGGCCAACACAAGAACATAGGGTTAGGGTTTTTAGTTTGATAAACCAACTTGGATTTATTAAACATACATACTAATAGCTTGATTACTAAGGTCATTAATGAAAACTTTGAACAAAACTCATCAAATCTCATCCACCTAGGGTTTCGGACTTGATGAAATCAATAAGTGAGAGTTTGATTTTTGATCTTCTATATACTTGGATACAATAACTATCAAGGTATTTGAAGATTGAATCATGAATCAAGACATGAAAATGAAACAAAACCTATGAACTTGATATTGACCTAGGTTAGGCCAAGTCCAGAAATTAGGGAAAGAAAATTCTCATGATGAAAATAGAGATGATTATAAGATCATATCAATTGGTTTCATGTCAAAAGGATTTTTCTAGAATTAGTTATGAATTTTTGAATCTAGTTCCATGAACTTTAAGTAAATGAAGAACATGTTGATCTAAGCCATGAATCTACAAAAGTTGTGAAGAGAAATGATTTAAATGACAAGAGAAGAAGTTGTTACCTCTTGATGATTCAAGGAAAGCAAGATTTTGATGATGTTCTTCACAAATTTCTCATGGTGTTCTTGAGAAACTTAGAGAAGAAGATGAACATGATGAGGGTTTAGAACAGTTTTAGTAATTTGGGTAGATCTCTCAACATACTTGTCCGTTTTCGATGATATTTATGTCGTTGGAAATAAGATAGAAAGATGAACAACTTTAATGAGAGAATGACTTTGCCTTATAACTCATCCACTTCACATAAATGCTCATTTATGGCTTAGGAAAAGTAATGTCCAAGTGCTTGGAATGGAGGAAGGAGCCGTGTAGTTTGGTTTGGATTTGGTCAAAGTTCTCAATGACATTGGCTTGTAATTGTCATAAAAAGACAAGGGTAAAATGGTCATTTTATAGCAAAAATTCCCTTTGCCATAAATGCGCCATTATGGCCATTATGACACGGATAAGCTTGTCATAAATTCTCATCAAGTCGGTCAAATCCATCATCTCAGCTCCGTTGCCGACTCCGGGTTTCATCTGGCGCAAGCTTTTCCTAGAGATAATCTCGACGTATACGCCCGCAACAAATATAATATTTTAATTTTTTTACCAAAATTTTCAAAACTTCCAGTATCGTAGTAAATACGATAAAAACATTTTTCATCTCGTTCACGAAATAAAATTAGTTCTTCTGAGCAGTAAACTTTTACTGTCAATGAAAATGCAGAAAACGGCAGACCGGCTTCCGTCTGAATTTTCAACCAAAAACTTCCCCGTAACCTTATGAAAATAAGTATAACAAGGAAATGACCTTGGTTTATCCAAAATCATTTTCTAAGTCTCGGATAAAAATATATATTTATATATTTATTACCGATATTACGAAACATCGAAAATCGGGGTGTTACAACCGTTATCACCATTGGGTCGTCTTGATTTGGATCCACCCCTCGGAAATCATCATCCGTGAACGTTATTGGAGGTATTGCTCTTGTAGGCTTTCCAGCCACTGCGTTGACAGATCAGAGGGCTTTTACATGACGCCGCCGAGCTGAGCTCGTCGTTCCTCCTCCTGCGAATCCTCCCGAGATTGTGTTGATGATCCCTCTGATTCCTCCTTCCGATTCTTCATTAGGATCTCTTTGGTTATTTAACCAGTCTCCGCCCTGATTGTTTCCTTGCAGGTTTGCATCTCGGTTACGATTGTCGTAACCGTGCCTTCGTCGTCTTCGACCGGGTCGTCCGCCTCCATTATCATCTCGGCGGACGAATCGATCAAGACGGCCTGCTTGTACCAAGTCCTCAATTTTTCTCTGGGTTGTTCTACAGTCTTCAGTGGAGTGACCATAGTTTTGATGCCACATGCATTCTTTGCTTCTGTCAGCATTGGCCGGTGTTTTGGACGGTCGAGGTAAGGTGAGTAACTCGGCGTTGCACACTTCCTGGAGGATGGTTGCCCGAGATCGGTTTAAGGGAGTATAAGATTGGTACTTGGGTCGCCTCTCCGAGAATTCCCTTTCATTGGTCTTTTGGGCCCTTTGTGAATCAGGCCCCCTGTTTCTCTCTTTGTTCGAGACCGAGCACTTGTCTTCGAAACCTCTTTCTCTCCTTTTGAATTCCACCATCTCTTCCGAGTTCATGAAACCTGTAGCTTTTTCCTGCAACTCTTCAAAATTTCTCGGTGGTTTCCGGGATAAATACTCGAAGAATGGCCCTGGCTTCAGACTGCGCCATGACGGTGTGAAGGTAGAGTTCTGAGCTCATGTTGGGAATTAAGATTTGTTTAGCATTAAAACGGTCCATATAATCTCTGAGTGATTCATTCCTTTCTTGTTTAAAATTAACTAGCGAGACCGAGTGCCTTTTATGACTTCAGCTTGCTGCGAATTGTGCGATGAACTTAGTTACAAGCACATCAAAGGAATCAATTGACCGAGGTGGTAGATTCGTTAGCCAGGTTAAGGCAGGGCCTTGCAAAGTGGTTGGGAAAACTTTGCACATGACGGCTTCCGAATCGGTCACCAAGTAAACAGAAGAAATAAAGGATTCCACGTGCTCGGTTGGGTCAGTGGTGCCATTGAATCTATCGATGTTAAGGGGCTTAAAATGTTTAGGCACGATTACCTCATCAATGTCATCCGTGAACGGCAACCTCGGGCGTCGGTCCGTTATCCTTCCTTTTTGGCTAGTCCTTTCTGCACGAGACTTAGCTTCTGAAGCTTCTGGGGGAGGTTTGGTTTTGGATGGTCGGTTAGTTTCCCAAGGAGAGGGTGCGTAGGATGGATCCTTTTGGCCGGTCTCGGGTGAGGATTGCTCTTCGTCAGCAGGTGTCAGGGACCTTTCTCTTTTCCAAGTTCTTAAAAGCCTCTGATTCTGCGCACGTATCTCCTCGTTCTCCTTCCGCAACTGCTTTAGCTGTTCCATAACTTCTCCCAGCCGAGGGTTATCTTCATTGATGGGAGAGGAAGGACGATTCTCGTATTCGATGCCTCATGATCTCCATGGTTCATGCTGTTCGCCCCTCCCCTCGGACCATTCCGTGTAGTCACCATCAAGCTTTCTTGTGGAACCGGGAAAAGTTTTTCCTCGGCCCCACGGTGGGCGCCAAATGTTCCTACCAAGATCCGGCTTGCCGAAATCTCGCCGTAGAAAGTTAAACCAAAAGTGAACAATGGGGGTTGTTTTAGATTATGGCTTGACAGAATGTCGGATTCCGGTCCTACGTATCCCGATGGGAATCAAAGCCAGCCGTAGTTCTAGGTTCAATGTAACACCCTTCGTTACATTAGTAACCCAAAACAAAATAAGTGAAAATCCTTTGAAGAATTTAAAATTAAAAACATACATGTCATAAAAAAAATTTTGCAACTTACTCGAGTCTGAAAATACCTCATATTAATTAAAATAGTGATAAAGTATCCAATGTGATAATATAGTAGTAAATCCATAAATCCAAATAAAAGCCAAAAGCCTAAAAAAAACGGGCGTCTACTAATAAACCCAACGATAAATATATAAAAACGTCTAGCTACATACGGCTCCTTATTTAAGAAAGTACTAACCAAGCTAGGAATAATAACGAAGAAAATTCGCTAAGTCTTCAATCCTCTTCAGTTCCAGTGATGTCGTCCACGTGCTCTGAAAACAACACTTTTAATGATACATAATCCCAGTGAATAAAAATCATTTAATAAAAAGGTTCGCAAATAGTGTTGTTCTCAGTCGGCGCGGTAATCCGGAAAAATATTCATGGTACCCGCTAATTTTTAAAATATTGAATATAATAAACCTCCCAATATAATAAATATATATATATATATATATATATATATATATATATAATTTAATGTCAAGCATTTAAAGCACAAACTCATAAACTCACCAACGGTCACATCACATTGCATTTAATCACATTCGCCATGCAAACTCTACACAATGCAACTCCACGAACATGACTCGGTGATTCCCAAAATCACTTAACTTGACTCTTTGGTTCCCAGAACCGGTGTGAATCCCAGATCCACTAAGGTCTATGAGCTCATATCCATGCAATGGCGTCCCACTGCCTTCCCCATCCCAGATGGAGGTATCTAATAATATTCCATCCCAGATGTGAATATTTTAATCATCTGATATCCCATCCCAGATGGTGATATCTCCATCCTATTCCCGGAATAGAAGGTAGAACCGTCATCCCTTCCCGGAAGGTGATAACCAACTCATATACACTATGCAATATGTCATCCCAGATGACTACCAAAATTTTATCAAACTCCATGGCATCAATTTCATGAACACTGTAACAGATTTATAACACAACCATCAAGACAAATTAATATTGAATTTAATATGTTTATTATAATACCAATATTCTAATGTAACCGGCTTTTAAACACAAGAACCCAAGCATGCAACAGGTGTTTTCACCTGCTCACCACTACAACAACATTATAACATAAGGTACAAAAAGTCTAGCGTGAAATTCAAAATAATTTGCATTCAAATGGCATTTACAATTTTATAAAAAGGTAGATTAGATAAGCCAAAAGGACTAATTTAGTACATAATAGCTTAAACAGAAGCACGTTCAGCATTGCCACACAAAATATATTCTTTGATAAAAAAAATCAATTATCAAAAGGTGAGATGTTTTAAGAATCTCAACATCAAGAATCCTAACATATTTTACTATTTCAGAAAAGACAAAGTTACATGTAGAAGTCTCAAATTAATTGTACCATGAAAGTGTGAGAAAAGTTATTTTTACTCACCTCTCGAAGACCTCCAATATGCTCTAAAAATCACATATAATAAGGATTTGCGCTTCCCTAAAAATTCCTCTCCCGTTTGGTGGCGTTCTTAGATCTGTGTTGTTACAATTGAACTTCTGGCTACAATTTCCCCAATTATTGTGATAGTTTCTTTGTCTTCTGCCTGGAGGAAGACGAAGACGATAGTGAGGCAGCGGCACATCAGTGACTTGGACTTGCGAAGCTTGCTTGTGACTCGATGACGTTGGCTTGAGCAGAGTGATGCAGCGTGAAAGCGGTGGAAGTGTTATTTTGCTTGGTTTCCAAAAGTAATATGAAAATAAGGATTTGAGAGAGGAGGGAGCCGTTCAAGTTGGAGGAAATTAGGGTATAGTGCATTAGGCATATATGTTATTTTAGCTTCTTTTTTTTCTTCTTTTTTTATAAAACAACTAGGCCCACTTGACTTATGAGCTACCCCCTAGGTCCCTACATGAAAAGTCTGCACTTATGTTTACATTCATACATATATATATATATATATATATATATAAATTTATTATTCCTTTTGTAATTCCTAACCAACTCTAATTAATTTTATACTAACAAATCATTTACATTAAATCTCTTAATTATATTTTATTTCCACTATATTTTTAATAACTAAATCTTTTTTTTTAATCAAATTAAAATTAGAATTTTAGGATGTTACATTTTCTCCCCTCCTTAAAGAATTTCGTCCCCGAAATTCGCCTCATACACACGCACTTATTGTAACATATGTTATATTCAAACGTAAAGGTTACCATACCTTAGGTAATAAAATCCGGGTATTGACGCACGATGTCCTCCTCCATCTCCCAAGTGGCTTCCTCAGGAGTCAATCCGTCCCATAACACTTTCACCAATGGTATTGTCTTGTTCCTTAAAGTCTTAGTGCTCTTGTCCAAGATTTGACTAGGCTTTGGCTTATAGATCAAATTATCCTTCAATTGTACAGACTCGGGAGCTATCACATGAGATTCATCAGGCACATATTTTCTCAGTTGCGACACCTGGAAAACATCATGAAGGTTTGCCAACTGTGGCGGAAGAGCCAATTGATAAGCAACAGGCCCGACTCTTTTAAGGATTTGGAAAGGTCCCATGAAACGCGGATTTAGCTTGCGGACTTTCATCGACCTCCCTACCCCTTCTTAGGAGTGACTCTCAAAAATATATGCTCGCTTCCCTGGAATTCTAGAGGCTTTCTCCTTTTGTCGACATAATTCTTTTGTCTACTTTGCGCCGTGCGCCTCCTCTCTCTAATCATTTTGATTCTCTCAGAGGTTTCCTGTACCAATTCAGGTCCTATCAAGGTTTTCTCTTCTCCCACTTCCATTCTGGAATCTCCAAGGACTACAACAACCTCGAAGGCTTCTGATGTTCTATCTTAACCTTTTGGCACATTAAACACCTAGTTACGAAGCTAGCCACATCCTTTTCATTCCTGGCCACCAATACATCCTCTTAAGGTCTTGGTACATCTTAGTTATTCTAGGACGTATGGTAAACTTTCCCTCATAAGCTTCCTCTAATATCTTCTCTCTAAGGCTCCCCTCCTTAGGAACAACGATCCTATTCTTAAACTTCACTAGCCCATCAACAGACAACTCATAACCCTCTTGTCCCAACCGAGACTGCAACTCCTGGCCTAAAAGTCGTTCCCGCCTAACCTCATCTCTAAGGTCACTATTAATTTCTAACCTATTCAAATTCAAGCTTAAGACACTTAAGGACACATCCAACATCTCCAGATTCATGTCCCTAAACTCTTCCATGAGGTTCAGCTCTTGCACCATCAAGCTCGACACGTGTAGGGACTTCCTATTCAAAGCATCTGCCACCATATTGGTTTTTCCCGGATGGTACTTCAACTCGAAGTCATAGTCTTTAAGGAATTCCATCCACCTCCTTTGCCTCATATTCAATTCTTTCTGGTCAAACAAATACTTAAGGCTCTTATGATCACTAAAAATCTCAAACTTTGCACCATACAAATAGTGCCTCCAAATCTTAAGAGCAAAGACTACTGCTGCTAACTCAAGGTCATGAGTAGGGTAATTCACCTCATGCGTCCTAAGCTGCCTAGATGCATAAGCCACTACACTACCTTCCTGCATCAACACACAACCTAAACCATTCTTAGAAGCGTCACAATATACCACAAAACTCACTGAAGGATCTGGAATGGTTAAGACCGCTGATGACACCAATCTTCTCTTAAGCTCCTCAAAATTCTCTTCGTATTCCTTATCCCACTCAAAAGATTTCCCTTTCCTAGTCAACTTGGTGAGAGGTAAAGTTAGTCTAGAGAACCCCTCTATGAACTTCCTATAGTAACCTGCCAGTCCTAGGAAACTCCTCACTTCCGTCACTGACTTAGGTTGCTCCCATCCAAGCACTGCATCAACCTTACTAGAGTCAACCGCTACACCACTCCTAGATATGGTATGTCCTAAAAACTTCACCTCATCAAGCCAAAATTCACACTTTTCTGGCTTTGCATACAGTTGTTCTTCCCTCAGAATCTGCAACACTAACCTCAAATGCTCCTCATGATCCTCCGGTGTCCTAGAGTATATCAAAATATCATCTATGAACACCACCACAAAGCTATCCAAGAACGGCCTAAAGATCCGATTCATGTAGTCCATGAAAACGGCTGGAGCATTGGTCACACCAAAGGGCATCACTACATACTCGTAGTGCCCATACCTTGTCCTAAAGGCTGTCTTAGGAATGTCTTCATTCTTGACTCTAATTTGATGGTATCCCGATCTTAGATCTATTTTGGAAAACACTGACGCTCCCCTCAGCTGGTCTAAGAGGTCATCTATCCTAGGAAAAGGATATTTATTCTTGATGGTCACTTTGTTCAACTGCCTATAGTCAACACATAGCCTCATGCTCCCATCCTTCTTTTTCACCAGTAGAACAGGTGCTCCCCAGGGTGACACACTAGGCCTGATAAACCCCTTTCCTAGCATCTCCTCTAACTGTTTCTTAAGCTCGCTCAACTCTAAACGTGTCATTCTATAAGGCGCTACCGATACTGGTCCACTCCCTGGCACTAGATCTATGTTAAACTCAACTTCTCTATCCGGAGGCAAACTAGTGACATCCTTAGGGAAAACATCCTGGAACTCACACACCACAAGTATAGCCGTCACATCACTGTCAGCCTCTATCTTAGCAGAAAATAAGAGTACATATCCTTGAGCTCCCTCAACTAAGCACTTATGACAAGCGACAGCAGAGACAATAGAACTGGGTACGGGGAAAATCATTAGACATTGGATGTGAAGAGATAAGAAAATTTTTGTCAGAATGCTTATGGCAATGAGTCTAGATGCCAATAAGTCAATACCAAGAATAACATACAATACATAGATAACAATAAGATTGATGTCATAAGGAGTGTCTTGACGCACCAGGAAACAATTTAAACAACCAATGGAATAACAAGAATATCCCTATAGGAGTAGAAACGTATGAATCAAAGGACAAATGAAAGATTGGTATCTCCAAATTTTCACACATAAAGGATGTATCAAGGAATGTGTTGCTCCTGAATCAAAAAATATAATGATTTTTTTTTTAACGAGTAGAAGAAATCCAGCCTCCTTCGGATCTAAGCTGCATCAGAATGATGGAGAATTTGTTCTTCTTGAATTCGAAAAGTCACACGTGTTAAGGATCCTAGGTTGCCACCACTTCATTAGTGACTGGCCTCCATTCCCTTTCAGTTGACGGCGAGTCTCCGTCTGCCCTTGCATAGCCTTGGCCATACAATCCAAAGCTGCTGCAAGTGCAACATTCGTCCCTCGCCTATTAGTCGCCATAAATTTGCTCACTACCAATGAAATACTGGGTTGATCGGGTCCAATATCCCAAAGAATAGCATGCAGCATCTATAACTCTAACAAGCATCCTATGTGCCCAAGTTTTATTTTAGAAAAAGCCCCATTACCACAGTCCGATTTAGAATCGAACTGCTCTGATACCATAAATGTAACACCCTTCGTTACATTAGTAACCCAAAACAAAATAAGTGAAAATCCTTTGAAGAATTTAAAATTAAAAACATACATGTCATAAAAAAAATTTCGCAACTTAATCGGGTCTGAAAATACCTCATATTAATTAAAATAGTGATAAAGTATCAAATGTGATAATATAGTAGTAAATCCATAAATCCAAATAAAAGCCAAAAGCCTAAAAAAAACGGGCATCTACTAATAAACCCAACGATAAATAAATAAAAATGTCTAGCCACATACGACTCCTTATTTAAGAAAGTACTAACCAAGCTAGGAATAATAACGAAGAAAATTCGCTAAGTCTTCAATCCTCTTCAGTTCCAGTGATGTCGTCCACGTGCTCTGAAAACAACACTTTTAATGAGACATAATCCAAGTGAATAAAAATCATTTAATAAAAAGGTTCGCAAATAGTGTTGTTCTCAGCCGGCGCGGTAATCCGGAAAAACATTCATGGTACCCGCTAATTTTTAAAATATTGAATATAATAAACCTCCCAAAATAATATATATATATATATATATATATATATATATATATATATATATATATATATATATAAAAATTTAATGTCAAGCATTTAAAGCACAAACTCATAAACTCACCAACGGTCACATCACATTGCATTTAATCACATTCGCCATGCAAACTCTACACAATGCAACTCCACGAACATGACTCGGTGATTCCCAGAATCACTTAACTTGACTCTTTGGTTCCCAGAACCGGTGTGAATCCCAGATCCACTAAGGTCTATGAGCTCATATCCATGCAATGGCGTCCCACTGCCTTCCCCATCCCAGATGGAGGTATCTAATAATATTCCATCCCAGATGTGAATATTTTAATCATCTGATATCCCATCCCAGATAGTGATATCTCCATCCTATTCCCGGAATAGAATGTAGAACCGTCATCCCTTCCCGGAAGGTGATAACCAACTCATATACACTATGTAATTTGTCATCCCAGATGACTACCAAAATTTTATCAAACTCCATGGCATCAATTTCATGAACACTGTAACAGATTTATAACACAACTGATGAGTGTGATTTCACCTCATTTTTCATGTACATTTCTGCATGCATTTGCATATAGTTAGGCCAATTTAGTGTTGATTTTGTTTAGTTTTTCCTTTGGAACGGATAAGGTGGTATTGTGTGTTGTTTTGCAGATATTCATGATTAAACGCCCAAGAATTAGCCAGTAATGAAGCTTGGAGGACTTAGAGCCTGAAAAGAGAAGAAATTGAGCCAAGCAGAGAGTATCACGGCCTAGCCGTGATGGCCCTCACGGCCGTGAGGGAGCGATAGTGAAGAAAGAATTGAGCCAAAAGTCGGAAGGTCATCACGCCTAGCCGTGATGGCTATCACTGGCCGTGACACGCTAGTTGGAAAAGTCGAAAGCGATCACGGCCTGGCGCGTGATGGATATCAAGGCCGTGAGGAATAAGTGAATGAAGAGGCGCCCAAGTCAGAAACCATCACGGCCTGGCCCTGAAGGCTGTCACGACCGTGACTCGTGCATGATCTATAAATAAATCTGCACTGAACAGAATTCGGGATCCGCACTTGGAGGGGAGGCCGTGAGGTGGCGGTGGAGAGGTTTCTACCCAAAAAGGGGGGTGTTTTCTCTGCTCTTGGATGGGGAGAAGATGGAGGAAGCTTGTCTATGAGTGTTCTCCATCCCTTTTCTCATTCTGTTTTGTATTTCCTTTTATCATGAGTAGTTAAATCCCCATTGTTGGGGTTAGATGTAACTTTTCTGAACTTGTTGTATTTGATTTGATGTTTTAATGCAAGTTCTATTTCTTTATGAGTATGTGATTCTGTGTTTAATGCTTTCCTTGGATTAGCTACCCATAGGAATGATATGTTGCTTTGATAGATGACTGAAAGGTTGGTATTAAGGCATGCTCATGAATCATATGCCAAGTAGTTCAAGAATCTAGACATAGGTGTTGAATGCTTGCAATCGTATAAGTCTTGACTTAATGCAAAATCACAGATTAATCCACCTAAGACATTAGGGTTTGATTTGGGGTTTTAGGCTCAATGCACCTAAGACATTAGGCTTGAGTACTTTAGAAAAGGCTTGATTGACATAATTGAATTAGGACTTGTGTTGTTAGCCATTTCATTGCAATTAAGGGAAGATTAGTGTAGTCTAATCCTAACAATCTTAGCCACATCTCTGTTTGCCTTCCAAGTGTTCGATATAATTCCCAAAAGACCAAAAATATTGTTTTGCTTTCTTTATTTTCTGTTTTAATCCCTCATACTTTAGTTAAGTCTAGATAGTTGTTAAGTTTGCGAATTGGTAATTGACAACCAATCCCTGTGGATACGATAACCGGTCTCACCGTTTTATTACTTGATTGCGACAAGGTGCACTTGCCTTCATATATCTTAAAAATACACGCAACAAGTTTTTGGCGCCGTTGCCGGGGATTGGCTTTGTCAATATCATTAGTAACAAATGAGACAACTAGTTTAGACATTTTTATTTTATTTTTCTGTATATATTTGATATCTTTCTTTTGTTATTTTTGTATATATTTGAATTTTTGTTTCTTTGATCTTGGGCTTAATTATCTGTGAGGTGAGAATTGGTTTGGCAGGATCATGGACTACAATTATTATCAGCCATCTGATGCAGAAATGGAAATATCTGAGCTGCAGCTACGGGTAGATATCTTTGCGATTGGCCATAAACATCCAACAAGTGAGTAATGAGCTGTCAAGGGCACAAATCTCTCCTCCACCAGTGGTAAGCTATGCTGAATGGGGAAATCAATTTCCCAACACTTCTACTCCATGGTGGGGGAACCCTCCAAACAATACTTGGATTGAGCAAGAGGAACATTGGGAATCTTCCACACCTTGGTATGATGAGCCATCACCGTTGGAAGTTGCTTGGGAGAACTTCAAATCCGCATTCCCAGTCGAGGTTGAGCAACCTATCCCGGATAGTCGACCTCACTTAGAGGCTGTTTTGGAGAACTTCATGGCAACAACAATGGAAGAATTAAAGAATCAAGAAGATACCATTCGAAGTCTCAGGGTACGTATTGAGGAACTCTCTAACCTTCTATCCGAAATGCCAAATGTGAACTTGATGGATGATGATGAAGATGATGCAATGATGGATGAGGAGGAAGAAGAAGAAGTGGAAGCAACCGAGTCAAGAAGTGAAGACCCTGTTTTGGAGAACATAGTTGCACCATTCCCCATTGAACCCTTAACTAAGGAGCCTGAAAGGAAGAGGCAATTGGAGGACATCTATTTCACCATGCTTGGAGATGATGAAAAACTTTTGGAATTAGATGGTGCTATTGGTTCCTATGCATGTGTGGAATGTGATGGGAGAAACACTTGTGTGGTTTGTGCGGAGATTTCTGCATATTTGGAAGGTGATGGATTTGGCAATGCTGAAAGTGAAAATTGTATACGTGAAGCGGCACCAATGATCCTCTCGAATTGTTGGCCATCTCACATTTTAAAGCAGTCAACAATGGAGTTCATGCCTCTGCCTGAGGTTGAACCCCATTTTTATTGGGAAGATTTTATGGATAAAGGGGTCATCTTTGACCCGAGAGGAATTGAAAAGCGCTTCCCATTTGAAGAAGTCAGCATGAATTTCGAGCGCTTACTTCCACATTTTTGCTGCAAACTGTGGGATCCAGGTGAAGGATCTCACATGGTTAACATTCCTTGGTCCTTATACCACAGGTTATGGGATCCAGGTGGATGCTTCTTAATAAGTCAAGCTAGTGACGTTAAAGAAGCGCTTATTGGGAGGCAACCCAACTTTTCTTAACCCTTCTCTTTAGTTAGTTTTTGTTTTTGCTTTAACTTCTTGAATAATTTGAGAAGCTCAAGAGGTTTGTTAATAATTTTGTTAAGTGTCTTCAGATTTTGAATAAAGGAAGGAGAAAAAGAGCAGGGAGAAACAAAGCCATAAAGCATGTGAGCCAAAACCCGTTACCACCTCGGTAAGCCGTTCCGATTTTTTTTGTTTTGTTTTATTTTTCTTCTCCCCTCTCCAACTTAATTGTTTACATTGGGGACAATGTAAATCTTTAAGCTTGGGGTAGGGGTAATCTTTTTGCTTGCATTGTAAATATTGCATTCATATAGGCTTAAGTTTGCATGATCGCATGATTCGGTTACCCTTGCTTAGATTGAGCTTATGATTGTGAGAGCTAAGTGCCAATTTTTTTTGTGATAGTGAATTCTTGAACCCAATTCTGTTTATTCTTGTGATATGGCTGCAAATGAATATGCTTGAGATGATCTTGGATAGTTGATGATTAGCATATGTTTCTTTAGACTTGTGTTTTCACTGGTTCTTGAACTGATAAATGTGAGCTTTTGAGCCATTAGGGGGTACTCACTAAATCTGCCCCCATTCTTTGTGTAGAGTGTTATTCCTCTTGGTTTGTTTTCTCTAGAACTTGACTTAAAACCATTTTAAAGCTTAAAATTTTTTGGAAACATTTTTGAAAATGATTGAGGCAATAGGTATTCTTCTGGCCTTCTGAGCTTTGAATGATGATATGCTACCCCTTAGTTGCCCAATTTTGAGCCTGAAAGAATAAAATGTTTTCTTGGTACCTTGAAATATATTGTTGAATGATGCTTGATAGGACCTTCTAAAGTATTACAAAAGGGTGAAAAAGGTAGTTGAAAATTTGGGATGAAAGAATCAGAAAAAAAAAAAAAAGAAAAAAAAATATAATTCTCTTGAGTTGATTTAAAATCTCCCCTTCTCCAAATAAAAGAAAAAAAAAAGAAGAAAAAATAATAAATAGAGAAGGGGATGACAACAAGAGAAGTGAGAAATAAAAGATAAAGAAAGAAAAGAAAGGCGAAAAATGTAGTGAAAACCCAAGAAGGTATTTTAGGTGTCTTGTGTTGAAGTGTTGATACTTGGTTTAGCCTTTTGAAATATCCCTTTCTTGTTATCCCTACCTAATGATTAATCCCATGGCCACGTTACAACCAAATAAAGACCTCTTGATTCTTAGGTGTTTTCATAAATAAAGTGGAGATTTGGTTGATAGTCAAGCATATGGTAGGAATCATTCCTTGAGGAAAATGGAGCGAATTGTTATATATACTTGAACACTTGAGTGAGTGAGGCAAGAAAGAGAGCCAAGCAAATAAACAAGCTTGGGGTGAGCTTCAAGTGAGCAAGAGTGCCCGAATCAGTGAGAATGCGAGTCTAGGAAACTTAAGCCCCTAATTGGACTTGAATTGATTATCTCTTGCTGAAATAATTGAATGCCTGTTGCTTGGATCATTTTACTCGGGTTCTTGGTTCACTATCCATGCTTTGACTGTTTATCTCTTCTGGCTTTAGTTTTTGCTTGAGGACAAGCAAAGTCTTAAGCTTGGGGTGATTTGATGAGTGTGATTTCACCTCATTTTTCATGTACATTTCTGCATGCATTTGCATATAGTTAGGCCAATTTAGTGTTGATTTTGTTTAGTTTTTCCTTTGGAACGGATAAGGTGGTATTGTGTGTTGTTTTGCAGATATTCATGATTAAACGCCCAAGAATTAGCTTGATAATGAAGCTTGGAGGACTTAGAGCACGAAAAGAGAAGAAATTGAGCCAAGCAGAGAGTATCACGGCCTAGCCAGTGATGGCCCTCACGTAGTGAGGAGCGATAGAGCTGAAGAAAGAATTGAGCCAAAAGTCGGAAGGCTGTCACGGCCTAGCCGTGATGGCTATCACTGGCCGTGACCGCTAGTTGGAAAAGTCGAAGCGATCACAGACCTAGTCGTGATGGATATCACTACCGTGATGAATAAGTGAATGAAGAGGCGCCCAAGTCGAAAACCATCACGGCCTGGCCGTGATGGTTGTCACGCAGCCGTGACGCGGGCCCGATCTATAAATAAAACCTGCACCGAACGGAATTAGGGATCCGCACTTGGAGGCGGCCGAGGCTGGCGGCTGGAGAGGGTTTCTACCCAAAAAGGGGGGTGTTTTCTCTGCTCTTGGATGGGGAGAAGATGGAGGAAGCTTGTCTATGAGTGTTCTCCATCCCTTTTCTCATTCTGTTTTGTATTTCCTTTTATCATGAGTAGTTAAATCCCCATTGTTGGGGTTAGATGTAACTTTTCTGAACTTGTTGTATTTGATTTGGTGTTTTAACGCAAGTTCTATTTCTTTATGAGTATGTGATTCTGTGTTTAATGCTTTCCTTGGATTAGCTACCCATAGGAATGATATGTTGCTTTGATAGATGACTGAAAGGTTGGTATTAAGGCATGCTCATGAATCATATGCCAAGTAGTTCAAGAATCTAGACATAGGTGTTGAATGCTTGCAATCGTATAAGTCTTGACTTAATGCAAAATCACAGATTAATCCACCTAAGACATTAGGGTTTGATTTGGGGTTTTAGGCTCAATGCACCTAAGACATTAGGCTTGAGTACTTTAGAAAAGGCTTGATTGACATAATTGAATTAGGACTTGTGTTGTTAGCCATTTCATTGCAATTAAGGGAAGATTAGTGTAGTCTAATCCTAACAATCTTAGCCACATCTCTGTTTGCCTTCCAAGTGTTCGATATAATTCCCAAAAGACCAAAAATATTGTTTTGCTTTCTTTATTTTCTGTTTTAATCCCTCATACTTTAGTTAAGTCTAGATAGTTGTTAGGTTTGCGAATTGGTAATTGACAACCAATCCCTGTGGATACGATAACCGGTCTCACCGTTTTATTACTTGATTGCGACAAGGTGCACTTGCCTTCATATATCTTAAAAATACACGCAACAACAACCATCAAGACAAATTAATATTGAATTTAATATGTGTATTATAATACCAATATTCTAATGTAACCGGCTTTTAAACACAAGAACCCAAGCATGCAACAGGTGTTTTCACCTGCTCACCACTACAACAACATTATAACATAAGATACAAAAAGTCTAGCGTGAAATTCAAAATAATTTGCATTCAAATGACATTTACAATTTTATAAAAAGGTAGATTAGATAAGCCAAAAGGACTAATTTAGTACATAATAGCTTAAACAGAAGCACGTTCAGCATTGCCACACAAAAATATAGTCTTTGATAAAAAAAACAATTATCAAAAGGTGAGATGTTTTAAGAATCTCAAAATCAAGAATCCTAACATATTTTACTATTTTAGAAAAGACAAAGTTACATGTAGAAGCATCAAATTAATTGTACCATGAAAGTGTGAGAAAAGTTATTTTTAATCACCTCTCGAATACCTCCAATATGCTCTAAAAATCACGTATGATAAGGATTTGCGCTTCCCTAAAAATTCCTCTCCCGTTTGGTGGCGTGCTTGGATCTGTGTTAATACAGTTGCACTTCTGGCTATAATTTCCCCAATTATTGTGATAGTTTCTTTGTCTTCTGCTTGGAGGAAGACGAAGACGATAGTGAGGCAGCAGCACATCGGTGACTTGGACTTGCGAAGCTTGCTTGTGACTCGTTGACGTTGGCTTGAGCAGAGTGATGCAGCGTGAAAGCGGTGGAAGTGTTATTTTGCTTGGTTTCCAAAAGTAATATGAAAATAAGGATTTGAGAGAGGAGGGAGCCGTTCAAGTTGGAGGAAATTAGGGTACAGTGCATTAGGCATATAGGTTATTTTAGGTTTTATTTTATTTTTTTATTTATAAAACAATTAGGCCCACTTGACTTATGAGCTACCCCTAGGTCCCTACGTGAAAAGTCTGCAATTATGTTTACATTCATACATATATATATTTTAATTTATTATTCCTTTTGTAATTCCTAACCAACTCTAATTAATTTTATACTAACAAATTATTTACATTAAATCTCTTAATTATATTTTATTTCCACTATATTTTTAATAACTTAATCTTTTTTTTTAATCAAATTAAAATTAGAATTTTAGGATGTTACATTTAACCCTTGATCATACGGTGGTCTCGATCCCCTAATTTTGTATCCGAGGAATACCAGCGAGCAAGGACTCTTCAATAGTCTCTTGGTCGAGCTAGTTTCTCTAATACGCTTAAGGGAGAGTCACCGAGATTCAGTGAAAGTGAGTCTCTCTCAATGGGTTCTCCTCCTTTTATAATAGGATTCTCATATCTTTTGGGGATCTGGATATATCTCCTTTGAGATGTGATTTCCTTAATTTAAGGGATATTATCTCTGTTAACCAGATAAGGTTATTTCAGATAATATCAGGATTTATTTAAGGATAATATTAATATCCTATCCCTTAAATTAGGGGATATTATCTCTTTTAACCGGATGCGGTTATTTCAGATAATATCAGGATAATTAAAGGTGATTTAATTCTTAATTTCCGGATTGGGTCGGGTATTCAAGCTCGGTGGCCGGGTTTCACTCTTCGACCAGTACACATCCCAACCCGTCTCACACTCACCCTTACCATCGATCGATATATATATATATATATATATATATATATATATATACACACACACATACTAGTTAGTAAAACAAATAATTAATTGATTATGTTAACAATCAGTTATATCAAGATAAGTTTGTTATAGGCAATTAGGCAGCTATTCTTTATTAAATTTATTAGTTTGTTATTCATTAATCAGAAGCTCTTATATATAATAGCATACCTATTCTATATTATCCAAGTCAATAAATGAGATTATTTAGTATGTTCTTCTATCTGATTCACAATATGGTATCAGATTTCTGGTGCTGCAGTTCAACTTATTACTTATTATTCTGAATGACGATGATATTGTTGTTCAATATTGTGTTCATTATCTTTCTAGAATTAAAATTTGATAAGGGACATGATATTGAATGACACTATCATTGTCATTCAGAAAGAATAGTCTCGTGAATTCATACAATGAGGTAACTCTATCTTCTACTTCCTATACATGCTCTCATGTAAAATTAGAAAAATGAAGGTATGCTGATAAATATGTCTCTATAAAATTAATCAAGATGAAAATACATATATGCCATGCAATAACCTCAATTTTTAAATATGATCACTTGATCATAAAACTCTTGATTAGTTCAAAATGGTATAGAATTTTTTTTGTTGCTAAATAATATGTATGTAATAGGCCATATATGTGCTTGTATGATGATTGATTTTTATGAGAAACATGTTATGATAAATCTGAGTGAGTTAACTTTTTTTTAAGAAAGCTAGACAAATTCAAAGGATGTTATAGGGCTTCTTAGAGAAACAATAAAATCTTCCTTGCTATGAAAAATTGAAAATTAAATAGGATAATCGATTAGATAGTCGATTATGAGTCCTCGAGAAAATAGGAAAGAGAGACAAAAGCTTCACAATCGATTATGCTAATCGATTATATGATGATCCTAAAAATTTCTCATAAAACAGTAGGCACATGTCGCACATAATTAAGGTAATCAATTACGGCAATGGGCTGTGACTTGGAAAGAAACCAGAGACGTCATAATTGATTGCCACTAGGAGGATCGATTAGATAGTCGATTATGAGTCCTCGAGAAAACAGGAAAGAGAGACAAAAGCTTCATAATCGATTATGCTAATTGATTATATGATGATCCTAAAATTTTTCCAGAAAACAGTAGGCACATGTCGCACATAATTAAGGTAATCAATTACGACAATGGGCTATAGCTTGGAAAGAAACCAGAGGCGTCATAATTGATTGCCACTAGGAGGATAATCGATTATGTCACAGAAATTGATACTCTTTGAAAACGACTTTTTTTTAGAAGACCAAAAACGACTTGTTTTAAAACCAAATCATAAATATTATTTCGAATTAAATGTCTTATTAGGATATGATATCAGATCTTATTATTCTCTTTCATATATGCAAGATATAAAATTCAAATTATTTCAAATGTGAATGCACATTAATACCAAGTTCTTTTATTATAGAAAGTTTTCTTGAAAAAGCATTATTTCTTCACTGTTTTGTAAAATTAAATTCTGATTGAAGAATTAATTTAGTATTCAATCGGCAATTTAATTGATGATCATACTTTACTAAAAAATTAATTTATAGTCATGAATTAATAAAATACATCTTTTCAAATTGAAAATCATTAAGAATGTGGTGATAATTCTGTGATGTCGATTGGTTCAAAAATTTATTAAGGATTGATTTTGAAATTTAGGTGATCAATAGAAATTGTGATGAAAATTAGACCATATACTTTGAAATGCAAAAATCGTCTAATCTATCGAAATCTTTAATTACACTACAAATGCTTAAATAAAAATTTATTGGGATTGCCCCTTCTTGTTACAAAAAATATTATTGGGATTGCGGTTGATAAGGAAATAATCTAAATGAGTTTGGTACATTCTCTATTTGAATACATTTTTTTTCTTGCTAACAATGTTTAAAATTCAAATTTTCATTTCAAATATTATATATGCGAAAAGCACAAGAACAGGTTCCATAAATCATCACACTTATCAAACAAACAATGAAACTCTTGAAATCAACTAGAAGAGAACTTCGTAGGGTCAACCTCTAGTCATTTTATGCATGTTCAAGTCATAGATCAACAGCGTTAAATAAAGTTTTTCCAAACACCACTTTCATTTCACTTGAGATAGTATGGATTTTCTCTAATGAAAATCAAAAGAATGCTTTGTTACCAACTTCACTCATCACCCTATTATTTCTTCCAATTATATCAACTTAGAGTCTGCTTGGTTAGTTAAATCCGCTAGCATATAACAGATGACAAATTAGTCATGTTTACTAACCATTTTTAAAATTAGCTTATAGCGTTTTTTCATTAGCATATAACATTTTTTCTTCCAAACATTACTTGAAGTAGCATTTGAGCTTATAGCGTATAGCTTATCATTTTTTCTTTCTTTTTTATCACTATTATCTCAATTAAATTCCTCACTTATCCTTAGATAATAAAATAAAATATTAATCATTGAACATAATATATAAATAAAAATTAATTTCAGTATTTAGATTTATATTTAAGATACAAAATAGAAAATATATTTTTATCTATAAAAAGTAAAATTTATATAAAAATCATATCAATGTGTAATTTTATTTTTATTATTCAATTTTATTTATTAAGAATAATTAAAACTAAAATAATATTAAAATTAAAAATTAATATTTTAATTTTTTAAATGATAAATAATTTAAAATAAATTAAAGTGATAATTATTTTAAAATAAATTATATATACATAATTTATATATAAAAAAATGAAAACATATCCTTTTATGTCATTTTACATTTATCAGTTAGTCAAACCACTAGTTTTACCAAACACTTCAAATCCAATCTGCTGGCTAATCCGCTATCAGCTAACTTATCCGTTATCTGCTATCAGCTAGCTTAACCGCTATCCGCTATCCACTAGTCTTTACCCAACACAGCCTTAGTCTCATTCAAATCTTTAGGACTAAACCCCCAATTTGGTCCCCGAGAAAAACACTCGGGTCTGAAATAGTCCCTAACCAAAAAAAATTATCCAGTTGGTCCTTAAGAATGTGTTTACCGGGACAGATTAGTCCTTCTGTCACATTTTGTAGTGTTTCTATCATGTGTAGTGCATGTTAATATGGACTAATTTGGCTCACGGTCATGTTTCTTAGGGACTTTACTGGTATCACTTAAAAATTGTTAGGGACTAATTTGTGACAGAATGACTAATCTGTTTCGGTAAACACATTCTTAAGGACCAACTGGATAGTTTTTTTTGGTTAGGGACTATTTCAGACCCGAGTGTTTTTCTCAGGGACTAAATTGGGGGTTTAGTCAATCTTCAGATACCGAGCTGTTTCAAACTCTGTTTCAACTTGATCTCCACAACTTTAATTTCATAAATTATGTGATATATCATTCGCTTGTTAAAGCATTCTATTGTAATATTTGTTTTCACTCCTTGTTAAAAGCCATCTCATCATGAGTAAAAGGAGTGTCTTTCACCATGACTTTCTCCTCTTGGATCTCGTTAACTTGCCTTCCCCCAAATGGAAAATAACATATCTCGTCAGGTTCTTTATACTCTATGGAGGGAAGAATTTCAGAGAAATATGTTGTGTAGCAAATTTGTACAACCTGGCGCAAATATAAATGACATTATTCTTGTCAAACATCTAACATTGCGGAAGAAGTTAATTCATCGTGCAATAGTGCAATGACTCTTACCTTGGTTCAATCAATCAAAAATTTCAGAGAGGGACATAGGGTTGCTAGTACTATACTGCATGTGGCTAATTCCGCATTTTTCATTATAAGCTCTCCTCTTCCCTATTCAATGGTGGTTACTAGAATTCTTAAACACTTTAATATTCCATTGGAAAACGAAGAGGTAATCCCAATAAGAAAAAATGTTAGTCTTAGGCACTCTTTGGTTTGTCAAAAACGCTAGCGTTTAACGGATGAAAAATTAACCCCATTTGACAATCGTATTTAAAATTAACGTGTAACGTTTTTTTTTACTAGTGTATAGCATTTTTTGCACACGCTACTTGAAGTGGTGGCATTTGAGCTTATAACGTATAGCGTATAGCGTATCACTTTTTCTTCCATTTTTATCCTTACTATCTTAATTAAATTCCTTACTTATCATTTACTAATAAAATAACATATTAAAAGAAATATTTAAAATTTATTTGTTAGAATTAATATCACTATTTGAATTTATATTTAATATAAAATATAGAAATTATATTTTTATTTATAAAAAAAATCGTATAAAAATCATATCAATATTACTTTTATTATTCCATATTATTTAGAAAAAATAACTAAAACTAAATAAATATTAAAATAAAAAATAATAATATTTTAATCTTTGAAATGATAAATAATTTAAAATAAATTAAAGTGATGAATTGATAATTATTTTAAAATAAATAATATAAATAATATTTATATATATATATATATATAAATACATATATATAACTTATATATAAAAACCATGCAAACATGTCTTTTTATGTAATTTTACATTAATCAGCTAGTTCAATAGGTAGTTTTACCAAACACTTTAAATCTAATCCGCTACTTTATCCGCTATCTGCTAGCTTATCCGCTCGCTTATCCGCTATCCGCTAATTTTTACCAAACAGAGCCTTAGAGTCTGTTTGGTTTGCCAAATCCGCTAGCGTATAACGGATAGCTTATAGCAGATGGAAAAGTAGCCCATTTGGTAACCGTTTCTAAAATTAAAGTATAACGTTTTTTCACTAGCATATAGCGTTTTTTCCAAATGCTACTTGAAGTAGCGTTTGAGCTTAGAGCGTATAGCTTATCATTTTTTATTTCATTTTTATCCCTGTCATCTTAATTAAATTCCTCACTTATCCTTAGCTAATAAAATAAAACACTAATAATTTAACATAGTATAAATAAGAATTAATTTCACTATTTAGATTTATATTTAAAATAAAAATAGAAAATATATTTTTATCCAAAAAAAATTTATATAAAAATCATATCAGTATATAATTTTCTTTTTATTATTAAAAATAATTAAAATTAAAAATTAATATTTTAATATTTTAAATGATAAATAATTTAAAATAAATTAAAGTGTTAAAAAATATAATTATTTTAAAATAAATAATATATATGTATAATTTATATAAAAAATGCAAACATATCCTTTTATGTCATTTTACGTTTATCAGCTAGTCCAACCGCTAGTTATACCAAACACTTCAAATCCAATCCACTAACTAATCTGTTATCCGCTAATTTATCTACTATCCACTAGTTTTTACCAAACAGAACCTTAATGAACATATACAAAATGGGCTTCGAGTCCGTGAAAAACCAATGGATACAGGGAACCATTTTGTTCGTACATGATAATTCAAGGTATAAGAAATAATAATATAATCCTTATTGGGATTATAAGGTACTATCTCTGGACTCAATTATAAATAAAAAAATGCCTATATTTTTTAGACTCAAATATAAGCAAAATCGAACCAACTTAATTCTATTTAATATAAGTATTCCAAAAATCAAGAAAATTAACCAATCAAAACAATTCTTCCTTTGCTTTTCCAAGAGCATTGTATATTCTCGAGACAATTAAAAGATAATTTAGTAATTATAACTCATCTTTTTTACATAAATCAAGACAATTAAACTAAATTAACTAACTTCCTTAATAAATGTGAAATTAGTTATCTTTGCTTATAATTAGGTCAAGAGGTAGTATATGATAGTTAAAAAAACAAATAATTAACTGCTTAAAAAAAATAAAAATAATTAACTGATTATGTTAACAATCAGTTATATCAAGATAAGTTTTTTTTTATAGGATCAAGATAAGTTTGTTATTGGGGGTTAAACAATTATTCTTTATTCAATTTGCTAGTTTGTTATTCTGTAAAGGAATGTTTTTCTCTCTGTCGTTTATTCGATCATCAAGCTGGAGGAAAATATATATATGAATGGGCAGCAACTCCTAATAACTCCTAATAATGTTACAGCAACTATCAAAGGATACAAATCAAATGTGATAGCCACAAAATCTGCTATAATAACTCCTAATAATGTTACAGCAACTATCAAAGGATACAAATCAAATGTGATTGTTGTTATATGATATTATGCGAGACTAATAAAGGCTATTAAAGCTAATAACTCCTAATACCCCCCTCAAGGTGGTGCATGCAAGTTTCAAATGCCCAGCTTGTCAAGGAGGAACTGAAACTGTGGTTTTCCTAATGCCTTTGTGAAAATATCCACAAGTTGACTTGCAGTGGGAACATAGGTTGGTCGAATATTCCCTTTGAGAATCTCATCCCGGACAAAGTGGCAATCTACTTCAATATGCTTGGTGCGTTCATGAAACACAGGATTTTTGGCAATATGTAACGCTGCCTGGCTAACACAGTGAAGAGTCATGGGTTTGTTGTGAGAAATACCTAGGTCGGAGAGAATCCTCTTTAACCATTTTAACTCACATGCAGCAGTTGCCATGGACCTGTATTCAGCTTCCGCAGAGGAACAAGATACAGTGTGTTGCCTCTTTGTTTTCCAGGATATAGGGGAGCCACCAAGGAGGACTAACCAGCCAGTAACAATGTCTGGTTAAAGGATAACTGGCCCAGTCGGAGTCGCACCAACCATGAAGCTGGAGGTCACATGTACTATCCAGAAGAATTCCTTGTCCTGGATTCCCTTTCAGAAATCGGACTACTCGAAGTGCAACTTCCCAATGCTCGGTTGTGGGATGTTGCATAAATTGAGACACATGTGTGGACACTTTGTATGATAATTCAGGTCGAGTGAAACACAAGTAAATCGGACGCCCAACCAAGCGCCTATCTTGCTCGAGATTAGGGAATAGCCGATCCGGCGGGTGCCAGCGGTGGTTTTGCTCTAATGGAGTGGCAAAGAAGGTTTAGCACCAAGGAGACCAGCAGGATATAATATCAAGGGCATATTTACGCTGACAAAGAAAGATCCCTGTAGGATTTCTGGCAACTTCAATGCCCAAAATATACTTCAATACGCCAAGGTCTTTCATATGGAAACACGTGCTCAAGTAGAGTTTAAAGCGCTGGATGGCAGAAGAAGTGTTTCCAGCAATAATCAAGTCATCAACGTATACTAGGACCACAAGGTGAGTGTCTTGTTTTTGCAAAGTGAACAAAGAATAGTAAAGAGATGATTGTTGGAACCCATAAGCTTTGAGGGCAGTAGAGAGCTTGGCAAACCAGCAACGTGGGGCTTGCTTTAGCCCATAAAGTGATTTGCGAAGCTTACACACCATATCTGGTTGCGGTGCAGCAAAGCTAGGAGGTATTTTTATAAAAACTTCTTCGTGAAGATCACCATGCAAAAACGCATTGTGCACATCCATTTGATGAAGTTCCCAAGCTTTTACTACTGCCACAGCTAGGACAGTGCGTACTGTGACCATTTTGGCAACTGGTGCGAATGTTTCGGTGTAATTGATCCCTTCCACTTGATGATTTCCAAGCACAACCAATCTGGCTTTAAAACATTCAATTGTTCCATCAGAGTGATATTTAATGCGATAGACCCATTTGCATCCCAGAGCTTTCTTGCCAGGTGGTAAGCGCTGCATGGTCCAGTCTTACATACGTTCAAGGGCTTCAATCTCGGCTTGCATGGCTTCTCTCCGCCGAACATCTTTCACTGCTTCATGGAAGTATAGTGGTTCCTTTTCTGCAGTAATTGCTGCAAGAAATTGTCTATGTGGCAGAGAAAATTTATCACAGTTTACATAATGTGTTATATGATAGGGTGTACCTGAAGAATGTGATGGAGTTAGTGAACGAGTGGGAGGACTCAACTTTTGAACAGTGTTCGTGACGTAACCTTCCAACCTGGTAGATGGACGTTTAACACGACAACCTCGTCCCAGTGGCCCGGAATCATCAGAAGGATTTGTCGTGACACCAGTGTCTTCTACATCAGCTTCGATAGTATGGGGCATTTCTGACGGGTTCGAGATGACAAAGAGTGTCTTCTACATTCACCTCAACAGAAGATGGGTGCCCCCTATCGTTAAGACTTGCTTCTGTTGCTAATTCTAATGTGTCTAGACAAGAATCATCCATTTCACCCGCTGCTTCGTTATGATTCGCTGAGTTTGATGTAGATTCACTGTGTTGGAAGGGAAATTGTGTTTCAAAGAAGACTACATCTCTTGACACAAAAAAAATCATGGGTATCAAGGTCATAAACTCGCCATCCTTTTTGCCCATAAGGATACCCAACAAAAACACACCGACGACTGCGACTTGCAAACTTATCTCCTTTAGTGCCTTGGTTGCGAGCATAGCACAGAAAGCCGAATATGCGTAGATGAGTGTAGGAGGGTGGCTGGCCGTACAGGACTTCATATGGAGTTTTGCCATTCAAAGTTGGGGTTGGAGTACGATTAATCAAGTACCCTGCCGTCAAGATGCACTCGCCCCAGAAATTAAGGGGAAAACTTCCTTGAAACCGCAAAGCTCTTGCAACATTGAGGATGTGACAGTGTTTTCTTTCGACCCTTCCATTTTGCTGCGGTGTCCCTACACAAGATGTTTGAAAAACAATTCCATGTTCCAGGAAATAATTTTTCATGCAAACAAATTTTGTTCCATTATCACTTCTAATAGCTTTAACCCTTTTATTATATTGTCTTTCCACCATCGCAAAGAAATTTACCAAAATCCGTGACACTTCTTTCTTATCAATTAACAAATAAATCCACACTGCACGCGAGCAATCATCCACAATAGTAAGAAAATATGAAGCACCACAAGAAGATGGAGTTCTGTAAGCTCCCCGTAAATCACAATGTATCAAATCAAATGTATTAGAAGCATGATAATTTCTCAATGGAAATGTTTCTCTAGTTTGCTTAGCTCTTTGACAAGTGTCACAAGCTTTATTCAGTAAATTACTATCTTTCCCACCGCTGTCTTTAGAAATCAACTGAGTAATCTTCCAAGATGGATGTCCCAAGCGTTTATGCCACGGTTCTAGTTGGTTCATCCCTTCAGATCTGCAAGCCTTCATTCTAGGAATTTTCCGGAAGAAGTAGAGTTCATCCCTCCGTTTACCCGCTCCAATCAGCATCTTTGAAGTTTGGTCCTGTATAACACACATGCTATTAGTAAACTGAACAATACAACGGGATTCATCTATCAGTTGTGATATAGAAATTAAGTTGCAATTTAATTGAGGAACATAAAGCACGTTCTCGAGTTTTAAACCCCCAGCAAGCCTTATTGTCCCTTCCTTAGTGGCCATTACAGATTTTCCATTAGGAAGTCCAACAGGACATCCAGGCACTTCACGTACATCAGCAAAGTATTGAAGGCTTCCTGACATATGGTTGGATGCCCCGCTATCTAGGATTCATATATTGGGTTTAGTCTTATCAGTCATGCACTCATTTGAAGTGACCTTAGATGTATTGAGCATTTGCAACAAAGTTTCCCATTGCTCATTGCTTAACCCTGCCATGGCACTCGTCAGGTATAAGAATTCTAACCTGATGCTCTGATACCATGTAAAGGAATGTTTTTCTCTCTATCGTTTATTCATCAAACTGAAGGAAAATATATACATGAATGGACAGCAACTCCTAATAACTTCTAATAATGTTACAGCAACTATCAGGGGATACAAATCAAATGTGATAGCCACAAAATCTGCTATAATAACTCCTAATAATGTTACAACAACTATCAAGGGATACAAATCAAATATGATTGTTGTTATCTGATATTATGCGAGACTAATAAAGGCAATTAAAGCTAATAACTCATAATATATTCATTCGTCGAAAGCTCTTATAAATAAAAACGCACCTATTATACGTCTTTATTTAATTCAATATTATTCGGTCTATTCTTCTCTATGATTCATAATAATACATGTCCTAGATTGGGCGTGCGTTGCCATTTGTCCCTTCCCAATCAAAATGTTCCCCAGATAAGAAAATGGGAGGGCACGGTGGAGTGGAGGGCACGGTTCTTGGGACTATATATAGTGTCAACCACAAGAAAGCTAAGACGACAAACATGGCAGATTATTGGCTTCAAAAGCAAATTAAAGGTAAAAAGAAAGAGACCCTCATGTAATAAAAGCTCAAGCTTCATTTCAGAAAGCCAAAGGGACCCTAACATGATATGAACTCGTATATGTTATCTATCTATGAAGGTAAAGAAAACCAGCGAAAAAGGAACCGTGTGGACATTAGAGAAGTTGATGTTTCCTCTTACAAAAAGGACAAGGGGTGGGGGGATAAAGAAAAAGGAGGAAAGCCTTGGATTCTACGTTTCTCAAAGTATCATGTTATGGGACATGCGAATGTCCAATATAGATATCATGTACCATGATGCCAATTGTCAAAGTTCAACATCAATGGTCAACGTTGGTCACCCCCATGTGCCTCCTAATTATGTGTGTTGGCTTGTCGCTCTAATGTTTAGATACACAATGCCTACCCAACCTTTATTTTTCATCTATGAACAACAAATGACTCTTATCCTTTCTTCCTTCCCCTTACATAGAATCTATGAAAAGGAAATAATTTCAGGTCTTTTTTCTTCATCATACATTTTCAATCATCCTGCCGTAATGTACATGATACAAGTTAAAATTAAGTTTTTCAACAAACATGAAGATTTTGGAGTCTTATAAAGTGACAAGAAATATTGATGATTGAGTTTGGATCTGGATGTTAGGATATAAAAGGAATTGTTATTGTTATAGTTTGTTAGAGTTTGTTGTGTACCTTTACAGCTGGCTAATTCACACACATATAAAACATTGTAGATCCTCCTTCTTCATCAATAATAAAGAAAATCATTTTTGTCTGACTCCTGACTCCAATATGGTATTAGCAGCACAACCTTCTTCCGCAAAAATCTTCTTCTTCTTCTTTACGCACTAACTCTTGAAGCTTGCTTTCATGACTGACATCAAATCTGACACCGATTCTGATATTGGATCAGCTGCCTCCACTCGCAAATGTGATAAATATGTGGATCCTTGTCAAAACCCCTCTTCTCCCTATTACTTACATCCTGGCGAAAACCCAGGAATGGTTCTTGTTTCTCCACCATTGAACGGTTCGAACTACTACTCATGGAGCAAAGGAATGCGACGGGCCCTTGTCTCCAAGAACAAACTGAAGTTCATTAATGGAGCTTTGCCAATTCCAGATGAAACCGATCCTGATTTTGAAGCTTGGGATCGCCAGAATAAAGATCAGTAATTTCATGGATCAATCGAACCCTAACTCCTCAAATAGCTCAAACTGTGGTTGACATTGACAATGCCAAAGTGCTCTGGGATGAGCTTCGTGAACGATTCACCAAAGGAAACGCTTGTCGATTATCTACCTTACTTGAGGAGGTACATTCCCTAAAACAAGGTGATAAATCGTGGTTCCGATTTTTTTCTCGATCTAAAGACCACTTGGCAAAACTTGGAAGTGCGGCGTCCCTTCCAAATTGTTCCCCCTTTGAAGGCAAATTGTTGCACAACAATCAAAGTTGATTCAAAGAACAGAGAAATGATGAATGTGTGGTGTGTTTTTTAAAGGTCTTAGTGAATTATATAGCCATGTTAAGACCCAAATTCTGATGATGGATCCTTTGCCATCTATCACCAAAGCCTTCTCAATGGTTCTTCAACAAGAAGAACATTTAGCTGGTCCATTTTTGGGAGATCAAAAGATCATGTATAATGTTGTTGACAATTCTAAACAAAATAATAGAGGTACTGGGAACAGAGGCAATGCAAGCAGAGGCAGAGGAAGATCGAATCAAGGTAGAGGCTCTACCAAGCAATGCACCTTCTGTGACCGCTTTGGCCATACCATTGAGCAGTGCTACTTTAAGCATGGTTTCCCTCCTGGCTACACCCCTGGTTACAAGAAGAATCATTAAGTCAATAGCGCTTCATCTGATGAGACTAGCACACATTCAACCAAACAGAACCTAGTTCCAGCAAATCATGAAACAACCATAACTCCACAGTTCAGTTTTGAGCAAATGCAGCAGCTCCTTAGCTTGTTGCAACAATCCAAAGCTTCATCCCCCTTACATAGCATCAACCAGACTGGTAAATCCTTTGTTAGTGAGTCCTCATCTTACCAACAACCTTCAGCACCTAATTCAGGTAGTACCAATTCCAATCTTCACATGTGGATTCACTGGAGGTGATTATCAGATTTTGGTGATGGTGAGTCGTGAGTCCAATGAAAATTTCTAAATCATTGAACATAATTTATTATAATATATTATAATGTGATTTATGTTTGAATACTTTTATCTTAAAAATGTGTTTGACAAAATAAAGTTTGTTTGTATGATACTAATAATCAAAAGCACTTTTAAATTTGTAATTGTTGAAAAGGTTATGAGTTTTATAATGTTATAATAGTATCGCTTTTTATTTCATTTCATTATTTGCTATGAATATCTACATTAATAACGAACATGTGGTTGGTTTGAGTGGTAACGAGCTTGGACTCCTTAAACAAGTGGTCAGGTATTCAATTCGTGGCTCTTGCATATGGTGAAAACCTGGTTGGGAGAGGTGAACCTTTCAATGTCGTCTAGTATCTCAAAGTATTAGTCACCATATATAATTGCACGTGGCGAATACTGTAGGTAACAAAAAAAAAATTCTACATTGATAATATAATATTGTAAATCAATTTTTAATAATAAATAATAAGTCTGCACTAAATATTAATGTACACTTGTCAATGGTTGATATATCATGAGCATAAAACACATAGAGCAAAATAACACAATTTTAAAGTTTAGATATGTGACTAATTACTAATTACTAACGAGAAATATTATCAACACATCTTTTATTACACCATTCTTCAACATACTCTCTATTATTTAATGAATTTCATGTGATACCTATCGAAATACATAATCCCATGTAAAATTCACTCAATAATAAATGATGTGCTAAGAGTGAGATAAAGAGTATAATGTTCTCATTACTCATTATTAATTGGGCTGCATGCACTTACCATTCGATCCATGACCGAGTCTCGAACAAGATCATTGGGACAGAATTTCTTATGCTGACGATAGGCAAGTATACTTGATTAAATATGTATTTATTTCCTCTATATAACAGTTCCAATTATTATTATTTTGGTACATATATATAACAGTTTCCAATTTTAATCCCTGAATGTAGTAGGCTCACATAAGATGCTTCCCCTAGATAATGACAAGTGACAACCTCACACAGAGATGTGACACAAGAATCATATGGAAAGAGAATATATATATATATATATATTTTTTTTTTTGACTAAACCCCCAATTTGGTCCCTGAGAAAAACACTCGGGTCTGAAATAGTCTCTAACCAAAAAAAACTATCCAGTTAGTCCTTAAGAATGTGTTTACCGGGACAGATTAGTCCTTCTGTCACAAATTAGTCCCTAACAATTTTTAAGTGATACCAGTAAAGTCCCTAAGAAACATGACCGTGAGCCAAATTAGTCCCTATTAACACGCACTACACATGATAGAAACACTACAAAATATGACGAAGGACTAATCATTCCGTAAACACATTTTTAAGGACCAACTGGATAGTTTTTTTGGTTAGTGACTATTTTGCACTGAAGTGTTTTTCTCAGGAACCAAATTGGGGGTTTAATCTATTTTTTTCTTCTTCCAAAAATCGTGCCATTCATCATGACTTTTTTTAAAAAAACTTATTTTAAAAAAGGTATCATTATGCATTGACAACACGTTTGCACAGTTTTGACAAAAAGCAATTCATCCCACGTATCATCTTTCTTTTTATTTTTATCTTCGGGGTAATTCTTAAAGTTTTAAAAATGGGAGCTAAAAAAACCACTTTACTTAGAAGCACTTAATAAAATATTTCCAACTCGTGAGCTTTTTTTTTAAAAAAATCTTATTTAACATGTACCAAAGAAATAAGTTTGTGAGGCCCAACATGACTGATTGGGTCATTCACCAAGGCTATGTTGGGCTATAACTTGATAAGCCCAGTTCAGCTAAGAAATTGAAACATGGGACCAATGACTATGTGGTCGTTACAGCAACTAGAATTGGATGATGTCCACGGCTGTCATGTTCATTCACTGCCACATTTCAGTTTTCATAGCAACACAAACCAGAAAAACGGAACAAAACAACAAACAACTCAAGTGAAAGGAGTGAGAACGAAATGACAATAGCTCACTTGCATTCCTCCTTTCTTTGTTGCCCTTTAAAATCATTCTCTCCCTCTCCCTTCAAACCACCATCAGCTACAACTAGAATTCTTCAAGCAAAACCCACATCTTATCCACGTATTAGAGCATTGGAGCTTGATCAAAACACGGTAATTCCTATTTCTAACTCTTTTATTTATTATATATTTTTCTTAAGTTAGATTAAATTATTAGAAAATAATTATTTTGAATGTTTTCAGGTAGTGGCAATAACAGTTGGTGTTGTGAGTGTGGCTGTTGGGATTGGCATTCCAGTGTTCTATGAAACCCAAATCGATAATGCTGTGAAGTGTTTCATTACTTTATGTTATACCATTTATTTTATTTATTATATCATATAATGTTTTGGTATTTCTAATTAAGTTTGACTTGCCTATTCTCTTTTGTTGCAGTCTAAGCGAGATAATACACAGCCCTGCTTCCCATGCAATGGATCTGGCGCTCGTAAGTATTATCTCTTTCTCTCTATTCAATATTCATCATGTTTGATACATGGACTCTAGTAGGGAACATTTTCTGTGAGAGAATTTCTAGGGCAGGTTAACTTCCTCTGTTTTAAAATAGATGTTCTTTAACTGTAATGGACTAAATTTTTCTCATCTCACTTGGTGGAGATATAAAGCGACAAGGATAAACTTGACAAAAGTAATTAATGTCACAATTTATTTTCTAGAACAACATATATTGTGAAATGAAGGAAAATAGATTTTCTGCCTTCAAAAAACCAGGCATCCACACATTAATAAACCGTTTGATTAATCTTAGGCTTTCTAAGACAATTTCAGTGATTGATCCAATGGTGCATTAATGCGCACATGTGTGATTGTGTGGTTTTTCTAATGTAAGGAATTCGGAAGGAAGTACTTGTAGTTGTAGAGTAAGTCAAAGGAGGTGGAGGCGTTCACTAGCTAAGGAATTTAGATCAATTACCTCTCACCGGCACTATTTTCCTTATTACTGTCGGTATTTGTTCCAATGAGGCAAAATCTGATTCATTACGTTATTTGTAATTTGTGTTTTATTAAATTTCTGATGATGCTTATGAAGCTGTCAGATTGAACCTGTTTTGTGCATTACGTTAGGCAATAAAAGTAATCAGTTCAACTCCATATAGCGAAAGGGTACTTGGTTACTCAGTTGCAGTCTAGGGTAATAATTATCGCCTTAAGACATGTCTTTTTGCAGTGAAGATTGAACCTCATAAACACCTTGTCTTAAGATTTCATGAGTGAGTTTGTTGGTAAAAATTTACAATAAATTATTGTACAAGATGAGAATGGAAAAGGGCAACAATTCAACTGTTCTGAATTCGTAAGAAGAGAAGAATTAATTAGTTATCACAATTTGATTGTCTCAGCACTACAGCAGCCTAGGGATATGCTGGATTCGGATTTCATGCATTCAAAAAACATGCATTCACGTATTGATGCATCATTAGATGAATCATTCATAGTGTTTGAGGAAGCCTGGAATTGATCCAACGGTACATGCATTAATTTGTGAACCTGTGAATGTATGATTTTTTTTTATTCAGAGAATTCAATTTCGGATATGCTAGTCTATATATTCTCCAGTTGAAACTTCCTCCCTTAAAAAATGACATGACAATTGTTTGATAGGTTTTTTTGTATCATTCTTATGTTTGAGATTGTTACAATTTTTGCCAGAGAAATGCAGATTTTGCTTGGGAACTGGCAATGTGACAGTAGAGCTTGGTGGGGATGAGAAGGAGGTCTCTCGATGCATAAATTGTGATGGTGCTGGTTCACTGACATGCACCACATGTCAAGGATCTGGAATTCAACCTCGTTACCTTGACCGTAGGTATGGAGTTATGCAGTCTAATTGATTCCCTCTTTGCAATTTACTAATGAACAAGTTTATTCAGTATGCATATGCTAAAGATTTTGTCAATCAGCACTATTTTTGCAATAACAATCAGGCTACAAGGAATGGTTTATCATGTAAGTAAGAGGCTAAAGAAAAATGGATCAATAATATTGAGAAGCCTTAAATTAGTGCATCTTATAAGTTTCTTCAACTAAAGCTTAAGGGGTGCCTGTGTTGGGGTATCTTGTAGTAAAATCACTAATCACTACTGGCAATAAAATGATGATAATTAAAATCTAGTGTCAAATCTTTGCTCTAACCTCTATTTTGTGTTTCATCTTTATCAGAGAATTCAAAGATGATGACTAAGCTCAGCTACAAGAATAACTGGAGCTGATTTTTTTATTTACTCCTGTGGTTAATGTACTCATTTTGGGTCTTTGCCCCAGAGCTATGGCTAAACCATTACGTAAATGTTGTTGTTTTTGTTACATTGAATTAACTTGTGTTTATGGGAGCTATCTTAAATAGCTGATTTGTACTCGTTTAAATTACCATACTAGAGGCATAATAAGCCATTAAGAGTAGCTAGGGTGAGGGGTTTTTGTATTTTTGCTTATGGTTATAGGTTTAAAGTTTCATAATGCCATTGTATCAAAGATACTAAAGGCATAATTAGGCTCTGAAGTGGGAGGTAGGCAATGTCTTTATGATATGGCCTGAAACTGCCGGAAGCCATGCCTAGTTTCTTTTTGAGTGCTGGACGAGTTAAGCATTAAGGATAGTTTCCAGTTTTGATTTTGTCACATTTTGCTTTCAGGAGCTCCAAGAATGAACATGTTCCTCCTAATCCATGAAAGATCTTGCTTCTGTGGATTTGATAGGGTTTTACTTTAGAAACATGGAGATATGATAATTATTTAAATTAAGAGAAGTGAATGCTTTAAAGTGGTTGATTAAGAATCTAAGATGATGGATCCATTAATAGATTTAAAAAAAATACTAGTACCACATTTTTTCTTACCCTTTTTTTAACAATTTTTTTTTTTTTATCGGATTACATATCACTTTCTCTTTAAAATATAGTTTAAAAGCATAAGAGAGTATGGGATGTCGTCTAATAAATAAAATAGAGCTTAACTTTGATATAATGTGAGTGTGAATGGTTTTACATGGTCAACGAATTACATATCACCTATATAATGTATAAAAATGTTATTAATATTTCTTCAAAGAAAATAATGATCCATATAACTAGACGATAGTCCTGTTGAGTCTTGTTTTTTAGTTTTGATAGCTTGTGGCCTAATCAATGTAATCTGGTAGTTAGTTAGTTATTTCTGTTATTTCGTTTTTGATTAGTCTGTTAGACTTTAGCTGGTTTAGCTAGTTTTCTCATTGCCTTGTACTTTGCTATATAAGAACTTAGCCTCTCATTTCAATATCAAGGAAGTTTATTCATTTCATTAAGAGTTTATACAAGCTTAACATTTTGGCATCAGAGCTCCTACTGGGGCCTGAGAAGAAAAGTCGCATACTTGGAAGTGTTAGCAACAATGGCGAATGAAGGAAACTTTGTGCAACCTGCAATTCCTCGCTTCGATGGTCATTATGATCATTGGAGCATGCTAATGGAGAATTTCTTGCGATCCAAGGAGTAGTGGAGTCTAGTCGAGACGGGTTTCACAGAACCAACAAAGGGGCAATTGATGAATGAGGCTCAACAGAAGAGGCTTGATGAGACAAAGTTGAAAGATCTCAAGGTGAATAATTATTTGTTTCAGGCGATTGACAGAACAATCTTGGAAACAATCTTGGAGAAGAACACCTCCAAGGAGATCTGGGACTCGATGAAAAGGAAATATGAAGGTAATGCCAGGGTAAAAAGATCCATTCTTCAAGCCTTGAGGAAGGATTTTGAGGTTCTTGAAATGAAAAATGGAGAAACCATCACTGATTACTTCTCTAGAGTGATGAGTGTGGCAAATAAGATGAGGAGTCATGGAGAGCAGATGAGAGATGTCACCATAGTTGAGAAGATCCTTAGATCCTTAACTGACAAATTTAATTACATTGTTTGTTCAATTGAGGAATTTAAGGACATTGATGTGCTATCTGTTGACGAGCTGCAAAGTTCTTTAATAGTCCATGAACAGAAGTTTCACAAGAATCATGGAGAGGAGCAGGCCTTGAAGATTAGCTCTAAAGAAAGGAGAGATCCTGGAGGCAGAGGAAGGGGTGGCTATAGAGGAAGAGGTAAAGGTCGAGGGAGGTAAAGTAGAGCAATAGTTGAGTGCTTCAAATGTCACAAAGTAGGGCATTACAAATATGAATGCCCTGAGTGGGATAAGGAGATGAATTATGCAGAATTCAATGAGGAGGAATAGATGATGTTGATGGCCTATGATGAGAAATGTGATGTGCAGCAAGGAGATGCTTGGTTCTTGGACTCGGGCTGTTCAAACCACATGTGTGGGAAGAAAGCCTGGTTCTATGAATTGGATGAAAGCTTCAAGCAACAAGTGAAGCTAGGAAACAATACAAGGATGGATGTGATTGGAAAAGGAAATGTGAAACTGAGCATAAATGGAGTTAAACATGTGATTTGTGATGTGTTCTTTGTGCCTGAACTCAAGAACAACCTTTTGAGTATAGGACAATTACAAGAAAGAGGTTTGACGGTTATGTTTCAATCAGGAAAATGCAAGGTATACCATCCTGAGAAAGGTTTGATTTTGCAAACCACTATGACAAATAACAGAATGTTCATTCTATATGTTGAGTCTTTTGCCAAGAAGAATGCATGTTTCCATACCAGTGCACAAGATCTCACTCACTTGTGGCATTGTAGATATGGTCATCTGAGTTTTAAAGGTTTAAAAACCCTGAATAGCAAAGGAATGGTCAGAGGACTTCCTCAGTTGACAACATGAGAAATTTTATGTTCTGGTTGCATGAAAGGAAAGCAGTATAGAGATCCAATACCAAAGAAGAGCAAGTGGAGAGCAACACAGAAATTGGAGCTTGTGCATGCTGATATTTGTGGTCCCATCATTCCAGTCTCTAACAGTCAAAAGAGGTATTTCCTATGCTTCATAGATGATTTTTCAAGAAAAGCATGGATTTACTTCTAAGTAGAAAAGTTAGAAGCCTTTCATTACTTTAAATGTTTCAAGAATCTAGTGGAGAAAGAAACAGGATTGCCTATCAAATGATTTAGAACAGATAGAGGTGGAGAATTTACATCTAAAGAGTTCAATGATTTCTGTCAAAGAATGGAATAAAGAGGCAATTAACCACAACTTACACTCCCCAAAAGAATGGGGTAGCTGAGAGGAAGAATAGAACTGTTATGAACATGGTCAGGTCACTGCTTTCAGAAAAGAAAATTCCCAAAAGTTTCTGGCCTGAAGCAGTGATTTGGACCGTATAGGTTTTGAACAGATCACCAACCTTGGCTGTCAAGCATCAGACTCCAGAAGAGGCATGGAGTGGCATAAAACCAGCAGTTGATCATTTCAGAGTTTTTGGATGTGTGGCACATGTTCATGTTCTAGATGCCAAAAGAACCAAACAAGAGAACAAGAGTTGTAAATGTGTGCTTCTTGGCATGAGTGATGAATCAAATACAGGTTATATGATCCAATTACAAAAAGGATCATTGTAAGCATAGATGTAATTTTTGAAGAAGAAACATAATGGAACTGGGCGATCAACCACAAAGAAGACTTGACATTAGACATGGATTTTGGTGAATTAGAAACAGAAGAATCAACTGATGCTGGCAGTGTTTCAAATGAATTAAGAAGCAGATGAGCCTGATTTGCCTCTTAACACATCAACTGAAGCTGATAGTAACAGAGAAAGAAGATATAGGCATCCTCCTGGATAGATGAGTGACTATGTCACATGTGAAGAAATCATAGAAGAAGAGGAAGATGCAATGAACATGGCTCAAGTAGATTCAGCAGATCCTGAGACATTTGAAGCAGCAGTAAAAAGTGACAAATGGAGGATAGCCATGGATGCAGAAATCAGTTCCATCATCAAAAATGGAACTTGGGAACTCACTGATCTTCCAAATGGTGCGCAGATGATAGGTGTGAAATGGATCTACAAGACTAAGTTGAATGAACTTGGCCTTATGGATAAATATAAGACTAGATTAGTGGCAAATGGGTATTCTCAGCAGTATGGAGTGGATTACACTGAGGTATTTGCACCATTAAGCAGAATGGACACAATTAGGATGATAGTTGCAGTTGCTGCACACAGAGGCTGGAAATTGTATCAATTGGATGTCAAATCTGCTTTTCTATATGGAAAGCTGAATGAAGATGTATATGTTGAGTAACCAAAGGGTTATGTGAAGCAGGGCAGTGAGCACAAGGTCTACAAGTTGCATAGGACCTTATATGGCCTCAAGCAAGCTCCAAGAGCTTGGTTTAGCCGCATAGAGTTTTACTTCATCAGTGAAGGTTTCCAAAGGAGTATGAATGACCAGACTTTGTTTTTAAAGCACAGTAAGGAGGGAAATGTTCTTATTGTCAGTGTTTATGGGGATAATCTCATTTACACTGGCAATGATGAATGTTTAATGAATTCCTTCAGAAGTTCCATGCAGCAAGAGTTTGAAATGACATATTTAAGAAAGATGAGATTCTTTCCTGGCATTGAAGTATTACAGAATGAGAATGGAATTTATATATATCAAAAGAAATATGCCATGGAAGTCCTGAGAAGATTTGGCATGTCAGAAAGCAATTCAGTGGGAATCCCTATGGTTCCAGGACAAAAGTTGCACAAAGATGAAGATGGAGAAAGGATAAATGAGACTTACTTCAAGCAAATAGTAGGAAGTATCATCTAATTACTACCACTAGACCAGATTTGATGTTTGTTGTAAGCCTAATCAGCAGATACATTAGTAAGCCAACTCAGTTGCATTTTCAAGCTGCCAAAAGAGTTATAAGGTACTTGCAAGGAACTGTGAATTTTGGCAATTTATACAAGAAGGGAGGGAATGAAGAGTTGTTGTCCTACACAGACAGTGACTATGCAGGTGACTTGGAGGATAGAAAGAGTACATCCGGATATGTTTTTCTGATAAGTGGTGGAGTAGTAGCCTGGAGCTCTAAGAAACAACCTATTGTCACTCTTTCCACCACTGAAGCCAAATTTATAGCAGCTGCAACATGTGCTTGCCAAGCTATTTGTATGAGGAGAATCCTGATGGAATTAGGCCATGTACAGGAAGGTTGCACTACTCTAATGTGTGACAACAGTTCTGCCATAAAGTTGTCCAAGAATCCAGTCATGCATGAAAGAAGTAAGCACATCAATGTGCGTTTTCACTTCCTTAGAGACCTTACAAAGGAAGGAGCTATTGAGATGGTGCACTATGGAACAAAGGATCGGATTGCTGACTTGATGACCAAGCCACTGAAACTGGATCTCTTTGTCAAGCTTCAAGGGCTACTTGGTGTGTGTGAAATTCCCAAGTTAAACTAGTTGCACCCCTCTTTGATATGCAATAGTTTAAGGGAGGGTTTGTTGAGTCTTGTTTTTAAGTTTTGATAGCTTGTGGCTTAGTTAATGTAACCTGATAGTTAGTTAGTTATTTCTGTTTTTTCTGTTTTCAGTTAGTTTGTTAGACTTTAGCTGGTTTAGCTAGTTTTCTCATTGCCTTGTACTTTGTTATATAAGAGCTTAGCCTCTCATTTCAATATCAAGGAAATTTATTCATTTCATTAAGAGTTGATTCAAGCTTAACAAGTCCCCCCAATGTCCAATGGTGAGGGGCCACTCTATGGGCCTAATCAACAACAAGCCCACCCATGTAGTAGACATTAGTCAACGGTTAAAGTTGATACGAATTTCACCTTTTGCTTGTGAGAAATTTTAAGGCATTCTAATTCTACGAGTAATATTTTAAATGAATGGTTAAGATTTTCTTTAAAAAATTTAAATATTATTTTAACAAAATTTTGGGTGCATAACTAAGTCTAATAACTTGTATGATTATAAATACTCATCTTATTATTATTTTTATCACATCACTTTTTACATCTAATTCTTAATTTTTATAATTCAACCGTGGTTGTTTACAAAGCAAATTTATTTTGATCAATAATTATAAATAAAAATAAGAAATAATAAAAAGTTTGGAGAGAAAATCACGCTTCTATTATAATGGGGAAAAGTTCCCCACACGATTCTTGGGAGCGGGGATGTGAAGAGAAAATAAATTGAGAAAAGAAAACAATGGTGGTAATGAACATGTAAGGATTCTGTATTGATTATGAACAGATAAATTATTGTTTGAAATAACTATTTAAAGGGCCCCATCACTTTACTAGAGGCTAGAGCCAACATAAATATATAGGATAGATAGATAGATACAAAATAAGGACCGAAAATGATAGAAATTTTTTTGTGGAACTAAAATGATAGAAATTTAGTGTATTATCCCAAATCTTTGATCATACATTACAGGTCATAGTCTAATACGCTATCACTTTCCTAATTAAGAAATTACACAATGTCAACCAAAAGGAGATTTGATAGAGCTATTTTGAGTACTTTCTACTTGGCAAGGGGAAAAAATAGTGTAGATTACTAGATTTGACTACAATGAGAAATTTCCATTGCTAACTGTCAACGAACTGTTGGTCCATCTCCCAATTTTGCTTCGGGACCACGCCACAGTGCTTAGGGACGTATTCCTAAAATTAGCAAGGAGATATAACAAATGAACGACTCAGATGCTCAAATTCATCTAAACAAACCAGGGATGGGGAAAAGAAAACAATGAAGTTAATTTAGATTTTGGGTTAGACTATTCTATAGTGAATTCTAAAGTAAGTAAAAGTGTGAAGTCAGAAAATAAGAATGAATATTTTTTTAATTAGCTAAAATGAGTTAAAATCTTTTTAACTAATTAGTTGTAGGTATACACTTATTTTCTTAATTTATATTTTTGCTCACTTTAGAAGAGCTTTATCCTTAGAATTTTATCAGGACATCATATACATGTTTTTTTATAGACAAATGTTAGTGTTAAAGTTAGCTAGCGGGTGAGGTTTGAACCATCAACATCCTTGTCACTCTACTCTTTAATTCCTTCACCCCAACCACCAAGCCAACCTTATAACCCCTATATGATGTACCTGTTGTCATTAATTAACTGTTTAAATGAAATAGTAATTAATGGAGTATGTATGAATAGCTTAATAGGTTAATTATTTGAAGTTAAATGTTAACAAGTGTTCTTGAAGCTGTTTAAAAAATAACAAAAATAAAAAAAAAATATCAAAATGATGTATTTAATTTTTTTATTCCTTAATTAATATCCTAACCTGGCCATTCTCTAGTCAACACAATTATTAAAGATATTAGTTAAGTAATAAAAAAAGGCTAAGTCTTGAGAAATTATTAAAAATTACAATTTTTAATACACTGATTATATCATTTTCCCCCTAAAACTTACTTTCAATTTCTTACCCAATCCCTTATTTCAATTAGAAATACAAATAATTCTTGTCGGAAAATGGGAAGGTGCGAAGTTTATAATTTATATATGTACCTGAAGCTTGCACATGAGGTCTTGGGCAGTGGGGGCAGACACAATAATGTGACGGGCAGCTGGTGATATGAAACCTTCGTCTACAGCTTTGTCGATGAAGGACAGCAATGAGTTATAGTACCCATCCACGTTCAACAACCCCACCTGCATGCACCCATTTTGCCCTTTTCCCATTAATCATTTATTTGCTTTTCAAAGATTGAGACCCTCATAATAATGTCCTTCCTTACTTTACCCTTGTGAAAGAATTAGAACTCCTACATATAATGTGAATGATAAAAGGACAAATTTTTCTATGTGATGTGAATGATAGAAAACAAAATTGGATAAAGTTTATAGTACATCATTCAGATGCATGTGTATATATCTCTCACAAGTGAAAATACGTGCTAATATAAGTTTGAAAACAATAGAATGAAATTAAATGTAATCAAACTATAAAAAATGTACTCTTACCTGATGGTATTTCATCAAGCCTCACAAAGTAAAATGGTGTAATCAAACAAAAGCACCAGCATATTCACAAACATTTTTTTTGTCATAGCAATGTACTTAAGTAATAATTAAGCAGGCTTTCCGAACTCCTTATCTCTAGATAATTATCAATCTCCACATAATTAGGTTTCTCTAAAGAGAGTTGGATTGTAAAGTAAAAAAAATAAAGATGTATTCATCCTTCAAGTGTATTAAGATATTAACCTACTTTAATTAATAAAGGATGATTATATATTTACTTTCTAACTTTACAATTTAAGACGAAAACTTGGACATGTGTTTCATAGTGGACCAGATGCTTTAGCCTTTAGATTCATCTCATACAACACACATTGGTTAGTCATTTGGCTTTTACTCTGCGAGGCTTGATGAAATGCCATAAGGTAAGATGTACGTATATAAAGATATATATGTGAATAATATTCAATCAAAATTTTTATGGTGAAAAAAAAGACAAAAATTTCCATCACATCAAGAAAATTGTTTTTTTTTCTAAATAGTGAAATTGGTTTTATTTATTCAGATAACTATAAAAATCCGAGTGACACTATAGTGTCGGTAACAATTTTATTGGATCTCAGATGTGAGACTTACAGAGTATTCACTATTCGGTCACTTTTGGTACACTTTCATTATAGACTTCCAATAATTTCCAAAAGGCTAATATATATCTAATGTGTTAAAAGGAAACCGCAAAAGTTTATTATGATTTTCGATATCTTACGGGTTTATCATGGATTCCTAGTTGAGCCCAAGTTATCACTTCCAATAATTCTTCCAGGGTGCCATATCCACCTATAGGAAAATAATAAGCTTCCAATCAAGAGGAATGATTTTGAGTTGTGTTATTTAAATACAAAATTTAAATATCATATAAGATATTGTATATGTTTGTTTTTATCTCTCACTTAATTTTTATCACCTTTGTATATATGTATTTCGAGAATACCATAAAAAACAAAAGGGACCCAAAATGTGTTCAAAAAACGTAATTGAATGATTTTTGTACATAAAATGGAGACACCATAAGGTGTCCAATTTGTTTTTTTAGTGTATTTTTGAAAAACGTGTATACAATGAAGATAAAAAATAAATAAAAAATAAAAATAAATATATACGACATTACATACGGTCTCCAAAATTTGAATTCTCCTCAATCGATTAGTGTATTATTGTTACTGCCACCATAACTTCTTTTTTTATAAGCCCTGCCACCATAAAGATACATAATATAATTTCATTGGATTTACAACCGCTACAAGAATTTTAATTGCACTGTACACTTGACAGTTCCTGATAAAATTGCCTTGGGAAGATATCTTCTCTTCACCAACCATTTAAGAGCTTTTTTCGGAAAACTGGGAAAAAAAATTATGCTGATAATCAATTTTTATATAATTGATTATTATGATAATCGATTATAATTAGAATCTATTTTTGTTTGGATCTTTTTGCTGAAAATTATTTTAAGATAATCTGTTTTGTTTAGATTCTGGGAAAAAAATACTTTTATATAGTAAATTACGAAAAATGGTATGAAGTTATTTATTTTAATTAATAATATTTATGATTTTTTACATTAAAACTTGTTGAAATATTTAAATTTTTAATTACAAAATTTAACAAAAAAAATATAAATAAATAATTAATTAATAAGTTATCAGACATTTGCATGTATTATCTTACACTATTACAATGTTCCATAGTCCATTCGTTATGAGAAGGGAAAAAAAGAGTAAAGTAGTTGGGGGGAGGAGGGCAAGAAGGGAAAGTGAACGTAGGTTCCAAATAATCACAATCTCAAATAAGCAAACTGTCCTCTCTTTTAGATCGCAGTAAAACAGTATTTTTTAAAAGAAAAAACTTTTTATAAAATTAAATTAAAGACCCAAACATAACAATTATTTATCAAAATAGTTTTTATACAAAAATCAGCTGGAAACACACATAATCAATCTATCACAAACAAGCTTTAAGAAGAAAGAAGAAAGATTAAGAATGATGTATATGCCGAGAAATTGAGATTTAGATTTTCTGATCTCTCATGCTTATCTCTCATGTATTTAATTATAATTTTTAAACAATAAATAATAAATTTGTGTCTGTCTTTAAATAAAATAACTTATTAATAAAATAAATAGCGAAGATTTAGAAATATCAAATCACACCTATATAAACTAAATTTCTCATATAATAATTTTAAAAAAAGTAAAAGTCAAAATAGAATTCTAAATTGTAAAATCAACTTTCCCCGACATAGATTCAAATAAATCATTCTTTTTATATTAATTAGTCAAATCATACCATTTAACTTTTTGGAATTAGAATATGTTATCATTAGAGATTTGATGGTGTGTGAGAAAATTCCAAGTATAGGAAAAGGTCAGAATCTCTGCTATCAGATCATATATACGTGTACCATGAGTCATATAACAGGTGGGAGAAGGGAGAATTATCTAATGAAACATTGCAATTTTAAGGGGAATTTTTATCATATCATAATTGGTATGTTACGTGCCATGAGCAATGAAGGAATATTGCCTAAAAAAAACTATGAAGGAATATTAATTAAACTAAAAACATACTTAAAAGTTCACTTTAATAGCATATCTTTAAAAAATAAAGACAATAAAATTCTCATTTTTTAAGGAAAGTAAATAAATAAATAAAAACCTGGCAAGGCAATAAATGCATCGGCTTGTCGAGCCATTTCAGCCTTGCGTTGGTGCATGCCCGATACAGCTCTTACTTCTCCTATAGTCTCTCCTGTGATCTGAAACCATCTTCAAATACTTAGCAATTGACATTTCCATTTTTTTAGTGAATCGCCATTTTCATCGTTAAAATTATAGGGTAATGATAAATTCATCTCTCATATTAAAAAATAGGTACAAATGTTTCTCGAATTGAAAAGCATTTAATATCAAATTAAAAAATATCATCAAATTGGATTAACATGATGAACTTTTTTAATTTGATATATATTTTTATCTATTAATTTCTTAATCTAATAGAGCAACTTATCATCACCTTTTAATTTCGGGGATCAAAATAGTAATTCATTCTTTTTTTAACATAAAATATAATAATTAATTTATATTCTTTTTTGGAAAAAAAAAACTAAACACCTCTCTTGGCATAAGTGTCTTGGGAATGATCCTGAAACATTTGGAAGCTTAATTCATCAGCAATATAAGTACATAAATAAAGAGAGGGTGGGACATAGCATTGAGTTACCCTAACACGTGGCGTCCACCATCAAAGACAACTTGTGAGATTAAACCCATCAACCCAATGCTTCCTCCTCCATAAACCAAGTCTATGCTCCTTTCCACCTGCATGCAATTTTCTTTTCTTAATTAAAACACTAGAACATCAATATAAAACTAAAGACTTAGTTATTCATACTTGCTTCAAATTGATTCCGTTTCTTCCACGCCCCAAACCCAAGACATACAAACAAAGTGTGTCTTCGAAATAACTTAATTATTTCATATTCAAAACAGTTTATGATAAACATAGTATTATTTCACAATATTTAAGCATTACAGTAAAAGAATAGAATGAGAAATGGATGGAAGAGAAACTTAAATTAAGTAGCAACGAAGTTGTACTTAGGTTTATGTGTATTTTAATAACAATTTGAATAAATAAAAAAAGAAGAATTCTAGGAGGCGGAATAATTTGGTGTGTGTGTTTGGATAAGTGTTTGATAAAACTGATTCTGAATGGAATTAATTTTGTAAATTTGATTTGATTATAATTGAGTTTGAAGTGAAGTGAAATATATTTGGATGTTTTCATTTTAAAAGCAAGTTTGATATAATATTTAGTGTAAAATTTTCAACCCAACGCAAAAGCTACTTTTAATTTTTAGCTTCTAGTCAAAATCGTTTCTGAAAGTAAAATCAATTATACCTAACAGTAACCACCAAACACATCATTTCTACTAAAATCACATTTGATAAGGAGCAGAATCAATTCTAAAGATTTTCAACGTGAAATCAAACACAATCTTAGTCCATCCAAACAATAATTGAGTACTAGTACGAGAGATTAGGAGTTGAAAAATACCAGTTGCTTTCCGAGTTGGATAGCAGCGAGTTGGTAGCTGGGGTTCTTTCCAGGGCTGGTGCCACAGAACACACAGATACGTTTGAACCTAGAAGGCTTCATGGATGGTTGTTGAATTTCCATAATTGCAAAAAAAGTGAAAATGGTTTTGCTTGAATTGGTTATGGAGTTAAATGGTATATTTAATGAAGGGTGAGGGAGGACAGAGAAAATAGAGAATAGAAATAGAACCAAACGTTTGTATCAAAAAAATAAAAAATAAAAATAGAGAAATATAATCAAATGTGCTTATTGAAATCAAATGCCCTAAAGTGAGAGGAATGAGAATTGGTGCTTCGCTTAAATAGAATGAGAATCAGACCCGTCTTCTATTTCCCCCACGCTCCAACAGGATAATATGTTTATGATAAATGCTAACAAATGGAGTATCATAGGGCCATTATTTAAGGAATTAAAAGAAGGGTGCTACTAATGAGTGTCCTAAGGATATTAGTTAAAGAATTCATTAAAAAGAAAATTTGTATTGAAAAATTAAGTGTTACACTCTTCGAAATGCTAAATACATTATTTCTCATACAATTTTTTCTCCATTGGTTTCTTAAACAATACCCTAAAAATACTTGTTATTATTCTCCTTACAAGAATAGGAGTAAGTTTTTTATGAAAAGTTATGTAATAAGTACATTGAAAATAAATATACTTAGTTTTTCAATGAATACTAATTTTATTTGGATTCTTTAATTAATACTCTTAGGACACATGTAGCAAGATCATGTATATCGTATATCATTGTCTGCAATGCAACACATCTTACATCATCTCTCAATTTATCGTACGTCTCCTCTCGTGAGATATTCATCGTTGAAGAATTTGATTCACACTGCTATCATTTTATTTTATGTTTCTTTTATTTTAAACTTTTGGATTATTCATAGTTGGTTGGATATATATATATATATATATATATATATATATATATATTTGAAGAGGGTCGGGTATATTTAGAGTTGTGCTCTTTACACCTAAATTGTAAATCCCGTGCTTAACTGCCACGCTCCATGATTCCGAAAACGAGAAACGATCATATCGGCAAAACCACTTTTGCTAAAGGACTATTGTGCAAAGTCATAATTTTTATTAAGTAACCGGTTTATCCGGTTATCCATAATTAGGGGTTGGAGTAGGTCAGGCTACTCGTCGGGAATCTATGGTTTAGCATATTTTAGGCCTAGCCTATTTAGTAAAAATATCATATCAAGACTTTTTAAAAACCTATATAGCTAAATAGATCAGGCCTAAAGCTTTAAAAAAACATATTAAACCTATCAAGCCGGCCTATTTTATACATACACACACGTGTGTGTATATATATATATATATAATACAATAAATCATAATACTATACTATCATGCTTATATTATTATCTATCATATTTGAAAGGCTTATCACTAGTGCACAAAAGGGATTCCACGTCGGTTATTTTTGGCTTTCCACATCGGTTTTGAAACTGATGTGGAAACGACCGATGTGGTTTATTGCCACTTTACACATCGGTTTAAAAACCGATGTGTAAAGTATATTTTAAACATCGGTTTTATACTAACCGATGTGTAAAATTAATTTAGCAATTGATAAGCAGTTGTAAATTTAACTTTCTGCATCGGTTTTGCTTAAAACCGATGTGTAAAATTGACTTTCTACATCGGTTTTAAGCAAAACCGATGTAGAAAGTTAAATATACACATCGGTTACTGAGAACCGATGTGTAAAATCTCTTTTTTTTTTTTTAATCTGTTATTTACATTTCAATCATTCCTGTTTCACTAATGCAGATCAATAAACAAACCAGCAGTACCCTGATCAAACAAGAAACAACAACAGAACACCAAACCAGTTTTGACACAATCATTCAAAAGCAAAACATACTTCATTCAATTTTCTTAGCACAGCCAATTAGCTCTTTCACATATGGTTAAAAATACTGACATTTCATCAAATGACTAGTGAGCACAGAATCTGAAAACAGAGGGCATTAGGCCTAATTAATTTCGAATGAATGAAAACAACACTTTATCAAAGCTACATCAAAACCACGAGAGAAGAAGAATTGAACCAGGACACGAGCACTAATACATATCATCAGTCAAAGGTACGTACACTATAGCTAGTATATGATAAGTTTTTAAACTAACTACATATATACAAACTATGGGTGGTACACTTCAAGAAAGAAAGTTGCCCAACGCCTCTTTATGATGTTGATGTCGAGAATGAGACAATGGAGATGGATTGTTGAATATCCGCAAGTTTAATTGAACAAAAGATTATATCTTTTAAGTAATAAACTAACATAAAACATATAACGAATCTATACTATTACTTCTAATTGTGTCAATTAACATTTACCTCACTCCATCTTTCGGTGATCCCGGAGGAGATAATTTCCAACATCCATTGCATCACATAGTAGCCACATTCCCATGACCCACGTTGTATACGTGACTACGTACAAATGAAACCCAATTAGAATATGAGGAATTAAATAAAATAGAAATCAATTATTGTACCCATTGCATTTGATGCATTTGAACTAATAAATATCTTCTTAGCTGGGAATAATCCATTTGATAGCCCGAGCACGCCTTTCACCACGCAACATGTGGGATGCATTAATAGACCTATCATGACAAAAACATTAATTAAAGTATATATAATAGATTTGAGATAATTAAAACAACTGCATTCACGATTATAAAGTATTTTAACGCTTACGTTTGATGATCGTCTTGGTTGATTCGCCGCTTATTTCCCAATGAGCGAGAAGAAGACCACGGCGTTCATTCTTGGGTACAAGAGCAACAGATTGCCAATGCTTGCTGTATTTGCGGAACAATTAGTGATTTGTAAGTCATATATAGTTATACTTAAATTAATAACTGGTACTTACTTATTGAGATAAGGCGCAAGATAGAATTGATGATCGTCTCGGGAAAGTATATCACGTATGGTAGTGACCGGGTCTTCCGATGCTACGAGAACATCACCCTGAATGAACATGGGGTCAATGAACCCATAAAGGCGAGGTTACCCCTGATCGACTAACATACGATGCGGATACCTAATATATTGGAAAAACATGTTAATTATCATTGTATTTAAAAATTAATTACGTACTTAACTTATAAATAAAATGTACTTACGTGCACCAAAACGATATGTGTGCAGAACTGGCCATTTCTTTATTGAGTGCCATCTCCATAAGTTCTTTCTTTGGTATATACAGATTCACGGTGGCATCATGTTCCAACGTTACCAAGGCTGCATCATCCTCCATGGTGACAACCTGTATAGCCAGAACTTTGAAAACATCACCATGGCCAGGTGCCCCTTTGTCGATCCCCTAAACAACATAGATATATATTAGTAATCACGGATAATTAAGTTATTTAATTCGTTATTAACTAAATGGTCAAATGAATACCTTGACAGGAGCAGACATCTCTGGTCTTCCTAGATCCGACCTTTTAGGCACAATATCATTTCCAACATCCTATAACAAATACAAATAAAGCATTATCTTTAAACAATAATAAATATATTTCAACTATGAATATAGAAAAACACGACTAACCGAATACCTCAGATGCAACAAGAAAGCTGACCAGTCTTCTTGGCCAGATGATGAAGTTACCGGGGGCCTGACCCACTGTTTGAACCTCCTCAGTGGGCACAGGGACTTGAGCATCAGCATCTCGAATAATCTCAACAGACACCCTCAGATGATCATCCGGTAATAACCGATGGTGTATGGTATTACCTAACTTATTATATGCCCTACCCAATGCCACTAGGCGGGGATGATGATGATGATCATCAACATACAGCTCACACCTATCAGGGTCGTCATCATCATCATCATCATCATCGGGAGCGAAGAAGAAGACCATCATCATCATTTTCGGGGATGATGAGGAGGATCACATGAGCCCTTAGTGCTCACATGGACAGAGGGTTGGACGAGAGGGTTGGACACCTATTGTCATCTCTTTGGGACAAAGAAGTAAATATTGCCATCCGCTTTGGGCAAACCGCTCGGCCATCTCCTGTCGAAGCTCGGCTGCAATCTCCTGTTTTAGTTGTGCTCTATCTCGCAACCGAATCCTGTGGCATTGGTGTGAAGATGAACCATGGTATTGGCGAATGCCGACTCCCCATCCAACACCAATGACACGGCCGGGTGGTCCGGTTTACCGATGGCAGTAGATAAGATATCATTGCGTCCTCTAGGAACAAAGGTTCCTTAGGTTAGCTGATCATCCAAGGCATCCTATCACATAAAAATATCAGGTCACATTACAATTCGGTAACAATCTTAAAATGACAATTACAACAAACTATACTTACAATCCTCTCAGCTACTTGGCGGGCCTCCTCGGATGTATATTGTCCCGTTTTTCTTTGTCGGCCCCTCTTCCATGAACGATGGCGTGGGGGGTGGAGGTGGATCAACAACCTCCGGAAGATTTTCAGCATTAGGATCCGCTTTGAGATGTCTTTCTTGACATGCTTTCTTTTCCTCTTCAACCATTTTCTTAACAAGCTTTTTATATCCCCCACGAGACATGACATGGGGGTAGACATTCTTGCTTTGGTTTTCCTGCCCCTTTTTCCTCTTCTCCTGTTATAAATAAAAGACAATTAAATTACATAAGTAAATGAAATTAATGCAATCACATAAATTTAGAGACAAATCAAATAAGTTAACCTGAAAGCTGGGATCACGTCGGCTCTGAACAAAGCGATCCCACGTCGCCTTGTCAAGAAACGGATACACCTCAAGTGGGTTCTTTTTACTTTTTGGACCGAATATATAGTATCTGCCCAGGTCGGCCTTAAAACCCCTCCAACGCTCTTCAGCATACTTCAGCAAACGCTTCTTCATAGCGTATGTATCCGGTATGTCAAATGTCAACTACATTAAGACCAAAAGAATCAACGAATTACTGGGGAAATATGCAATCATTGGGGCAAGCGTGTATTTTCTTATACTCCATACCCATCGGACACAATATCTTCTTCGCCTCATAGTTTTGAGATGGCAATGTGTTGCCTTCTGGAAGCATTTCTTTCAACAACTCAAGCAATTCGGTAAAGCTTTTATCGCTCCACCCATTTCTCGCCTTCACATTGAACAATCTTAACACCACTGACAACCGTGTGAAATTAGTGCACCCCGGATACAAAGCCACTTGCGCATCACTGCACAAAGTATCATACACATGTGCGCGCCGAAAAGACTCTTGCCCAACATCACGGATCATGTCCTCTAGTCCATCGTCCATTTCCACGTCATCAACTTCCTCTCTATCCGACACCTCTACTGTCTAACGATTCACCATGGCATATCCATGTTGTATAACTCTTGCAAATCCCCTCACAAATAAGATGATCACGTATCTCCTCAGCTTCTAGTCGTCTCTCATTCAAACAGTTAACACAAGGACAATAAAACCTTCCGTTACCACTATCAGGAGCATTTGTTTTTGCAAACTGTAGAAAATCTTCCACTCCATTCTCATACTCATCACTTGTCCGTCTAGCATTCATCCAACCGCGATCCATGACTAAACCAATACCTTCGTACTTAGTCCAACATATTCATCAACCACTTCTTATGACAGGGTATGGCCCTATCCCATTCGAGAAGAAACTTTTTCAACATTCGGTTAACAGTTAGTCCTTAACTCTCATGCTCATACTCGACAAAATTTGGCAAAGCATTTCCCGCAGTCTCCGACGTACACTACTTGAACGCGATGACATCCACCACGATAAAGTATGCACCCGGAGAGCGAAAGGAAATGTATCAATCCGAACTTTCATCAAGTATATAACATTAGAATCAATGAATAACTATTATAACTGAATTAAGAAAAAGTTTTTTCCCAAACTGTCCAACTTTGGACAATTCAAGATCCAACACAATGAGCGGTACATTAAGCACGTACACGTACACGTACGCTCATTAGTATTGCATCTCAAACGGGAAACTAAGGCTTTACTAATTATTGAGGGCATATTATCGAATCAAATAAATTTTCAAGAAAATACATTAAAACTCCAATGAAAGCTTTTCAGCCAAAGCGTACCTTCTGAGAGACAGACACGCTTAGTTGTTATTATGCAAAGACAGCAGAGAAGTGAACAAAGCAGAGGCAGTAGCACTATGCAATGAAGTGTAGATCACCCTGCAGCAAAATGAACATCTAAGAATTCTAATGAAAACCATAAAATTGACAGACACTATAAGGTCTTTGTAAAGTCACTTACCAAAACACAGAGAGGAAAAGGGTAAAAACAAGATCTAAGGTTAGTTCATTGCTTTTTTATATTGGGAATTCTATTCTGTCTAAAGGTGTGAGTGTACTACTACTCGTTTGATTCTCTTGTTTCTTGTTTCAATTTCAGAGAGATTATGCAATTAGTCATGTTGCATTCAGTCCTCTTGGACATGAGGTTGTCATCAGCTATGAGAAAGAAAACATTTATGTGATGAACGTAACAGGAAAGACCAACAAAACATCCTTTAAAGTTTTAAAAAGAAATCGACTGCTTTTGTGGACAATCCTCATAGCCTTTACTTAAATTGATCTATCACAAAACATGACAAAGATTAACCTCATGAAAACGATAAATCCAACCCGGGCCCGATATCATTAATCGACACTCCATATGAATCAAAGGATATATCAACAAGAAACAACATTCATAGTATCCCTTATCCTTCTATAGCTTTATCAATGGTGCCACGGATAGTAAATTATAATTATATTATAATAGTAAAACAAAGTAGAGTTATACCATGCTGTACATAAGTACCAAAATATGTCTAAATGTTAAAGAAACTGTAACAAGCTGCTCCATGTACAAAGAGAAAACCTAACAAATAAAAACAAACAAACAAACAAAAATATATTTTGAAGCAAAATTTGAAAACAAGTGAAAAGAGAATAAGAGGTTCTTAGAGGGTTTGGAGAGATTCTTGAACTCATGTCTAATCACAAAGTTCCTCAAGAGGATCACCAAAACTATGGCTTACAAAGTTTACACTAAAAATAGTAAGAACTCGGAACTCATGGTTAAACTCAAAATATAAAATAGTCAAAATTCCAGGAACCCCGTGCCAAAAGAAAAGGGTGTTGCAAAAGTCTACTTTGCAGGCACCAAGAATCCAATCAGATCTCTGTAGCTTTTCATCAACACGGAATACATATTGAAATAGGAAAAGAAAAGCAATATTTCTTAGTAAAAAAAGGTATAAAATCATAAATTTTAAATAAAGGTGATGTGTGTGGAAGCAACTAGAAGATGTCCAACAGTTCTAAGGAAAATGGGCATTAATAGAAGGCACTACAAAGCATCAAACAGAAGTTTTGGGCTATGATATGTATTCCATGTACTGAAGATGTAGCTAACCAAGACCAACCAAAAACTCAAGACCAACCAATGTAGCTAAATGCATCAGTTAAGCTCATCAATTCTAAATTAGAAGGCAAATGCAAAAGTCCATTGTTCGTCAAACTTAACATTCACGGGCAAAATGCAGAAAAAAAAGGAGCATGGAGCATGGAGCATGGGATTACGGTCTAACAGTGAAAGCATACCAAAAAAAAAAAGGAATGGGTCACAGAGAACCAAAACCTTAAACTCAATGCTTCTTTTCCTCAGCACTTACAACCAAAACCCTAAACAACCAACAAAAAAATAGGTCACAGAGAAGAATAAAGAAAGAAAAAAAAGATAAGAGAAGGGGTTTTTTACCAAAACAGAGAGAAGGCAGAGGTTTTTGTTCACTCACGAGGGCGCCGGAGGAGAGGACGGTGGTGGCTTCCTTGGTGGTTCTTGTGAAGAGGAGAGGGCTAAGTTTTAGAGAAAATGACACACAATAAGAGAAGAATGAGAAGGGAAGTTTGGAAAGGAAGAGAGACAGGAGCTTACCTTTGTTCGATGTTGAGAGGGTCAGCTGTGGAGAGACAATGCAGAGCGACGGAGAGTTGTGGAGAGCAGTGGAGAGCGGTGGAGAACGTAGGTCAACAAAAGGGAAAGGGAGAGTTGGAGACTGATAGCAGCTATTTGTGTATTAGGGCAAGGGAAAAGAAGAATGAGACTTGGGAGGGAGAGAGCTCAGATGAATTCTCAGCGCCAAATGAAAAGGGAGGAAGTAATAATACACATCGGTTAATTTAGAACCGATGTGGTAAACTTTCACACATCGGTTAAAAACAAAACCGATGTTTAAAAATAAAATTTTAATTTCTAATTTTTTTTTTAGTTTTGTACATCGGTTATTAGAAACCGATGTGGTTAATGACTGTTTTACACATCGGTTCTAATAAAACCGATGTTAAATGTTAAAAATTTCTGACTTTAAGTTTTATTTATTTTAATTTTAAACATCGGTTAGAAATAACCGATGTGGAAGGGTTTTACACATCGGTTATTCTTCAACCGATGTGTAATACTTTGATTTTAATTTCAAAAATGCCACCGCCTCCTTTTACACATCGGTTTAATAGAAACCGATGTGTAAACTCCGATGTAGAATCCCTTTTCTGCACTAGTGTATTGCCCGTTTAAATGCACTAACCTAGTTGTCTATTTATTTGTAAAGGCTTAGTGACCTATTTATCAAAATAGGTCTATCAACCTCTTTATCATTATATGCCTAGAGCTTATTTACAAGTGAAGGCAAATGACCAATTTATAAGGAAAGACATATTTAAAGAACTATTTGATAAGTAGACTTTTAAATAGGCTTTTAGGCCCAGCCATGCTTTGATATAGGCAACGCTCAAGCCTTAAAAATTGACCTATATCAGGCTAATAGGTCAGGTTCATGCCTCGAGATTGAAACGCATGTCAGGCCCAAGCTTGTCAGGGCCTAGCTCGGCCTAGTCTATTCCCACCCCTATCCATAATTTGTTAGATGACCTGTTTGTTTTGTTTCCAGTTTCCTATTTCCATTTCTTGTTTTCAGAAATAATTACAAAACTGTCACATTGTTTTCATTTTGTTTCCTGTTTTTAAAGATTTGTACAGGAAACAGTGGAAATAAAAAAAAAAGGTGTTTCTAGTATTTCCTGTATAAATTTTTAAAAACAGGAAACAAAATGAAAACAATATGATAATTTTAAAATTATTTGTAAAAATAGGAAAGTAAAATAAACGGCCCTCAGTTTTTTCTTCACTGACAATCCAGAATGAAGGTGCATTGTTGCACCCTTTTTTTGTCAAGGTGACACCTAGAAAGCACCTTGTACTGAGAATTTTTTTATTTTTTTTTTGTTTAAACCCAATATATCCTAACATTGGTAACGAAGGACTAATTATTATTCGTGGGGTATAATTTTCGTTGGCCAAACTAAGTCGACCCCTAAAGTGTCCCAGAAAGGCCTTACAACCACTGGGTCAAGAGACTTGGTTATCTCGTACTGAGATATTAAAAATACAAATAAATTTGGTTGGAATAAATGATGGCTTCTAGGGTGAGGGAGCTATCAAGTCCCTCACCCATGAGGGAGCTATTATGACCATTCATATATAATATTAAAATAATGAGTGACTATGATGAAATTAAGATAATTTGATGTCCAGGTTATTCCAATATTTATGAAGTTGCCTCAATAGTTTATGAATTCTTGAACTTAACACATAAACCATTTCTCGATCCCAAAATTTTGACCACCACTACAAACAATGAAAAGCAAAACTCTCGTATGAATATGAATAAGAATTTTTGAACTTAACCACTCTCTCTTTTCCAATCTCCATTCTCATCTTCAACGAACCTAACCAACCTTAACTCTCTCAAAACCCATATTCCAATTCCTCTATGAAGTGCCCCAAAAACAGGGTTTCAATCTCATCCATCCAACTTCTATTGACATGTTGGGATTTCAATTTCATTAGAGCAGCCACCCATTGTGTGTGTTTCTGAAAAATTCGAATGGCACCACCAAGCCCCAAACCAGCTCTTTGGTTCGCTTCCCACCCAGTGCGGTGTTTGGAGATGATAAAGGCATAGCCTTTTGATTTTCCAGAGACCTTATCGGTGACGGCCTTACAATCTTCGATCTCGCCGTACTTCGCGAACACGGAGGTTAGGATTTCGGTGGTGGCGTCCCAGCCGAGGCTGTGGGATGAAGATTTTCCGGTAGGTGGGGTGCACGTCGACCAGCCGGTGAAAGTTGTAGACGACTTTTTCGTATAACAAAAAGTTTCTACTTTTTTGGTCGATGACTTCTTGGATGGCCATTTTGTTTCCTTCAGGATGGCGATAGTGGCGGTTTGGGGAAGAAAATCAGGGATTAAGGAGAGAGTACAGAGAAAAAGAAATAGGGGCTTTGCTGCAAATAATTAAAAAGGTCAACCCATACAAAATTAAATTTATAAACATATCACTAAAATGACCTGCAACAATCAGTCTTTTTTTCTCCCTCACAATGAGGGACTTACTTGTTCCCTCATGTTAGAAGGCACCGGAATAAATATGCTAAAGTATAAACTTTTTTTTAGTGGAATTTGTGGAAATTCTTGTCCTTTCCTAATGGGAGAATTTTGAGAACACGAGCATCCTAAAACTGTTTTATTTTATTTTAATTAAAGAGTGAAGGTCCAAATTAGTCCTTCAAAAATTTCGGGGACCCAGTTTTAGTCCTTGAAATTTTTTTTTACATATTTAGTCCCTCAAAATTTTAAACATGGGACACACTAGTCCCTAGATTTAATTCCAACGTCCATTTACTTGCTTGAGTGTCCCATAAACCATCCTACTTGGTTCGTTAGTGATCATATGTTGCTTAGGACGAATTTCCTCTACAAAAAACGAATACAAAGTGAAAAACACACACAACTTTAAAATTCAAATACCTGAAAATTATGTACTTTTTCATTTTTCATTAATCTTTCATGGCAGAAATCCTTCATCGACCACACAGGACTACTAACGGACCAAGTAGGATGGTTAATAGGACACGTAGGTAAGTAAATGGACATCGGAACTAAATGTAGAGATTAATGTGCCCCGTGTTTGAAAATTTGAGAGATTAAATGGGTAATTTATTTTTTAAAGAGACTAAAAGTGGGTCCCCGAAATTTTTGAGGGACCAATTTAGGGGCCTTCACTCTTAATTAAATTTACAATTCACTTCTCCATTTAGTCCTTACAATACTTAGTTTTATCAATCAACCCAAGACAAATGGTAAATTGAAGTCTCAATAATCAATATTGTAACACCCCGATTTTCGCTGCTTCCTAATATCGATAATAAATATATAAACATATATATTTTTATCCAAGACTCAAAAAAATGATTTTGGGTAAACCACTATCATTTCTATATCATGCTTTATATTATAGGGTTACGATGAAATTTTGGGTTGAAAATTCAGACGGAACCCGGTCTGCGTTTTCACTGACAGTAAAAGTTTATTGCTCAGAAAACCTAATTTTAATTCATGAACGATATGAAAAATGTTTTTATCGTATTTTCTACGATACTGGAAGTTTTGAAAAATTTAGCGTAAAAATATTAAAATATTATATTTACTGCGGGCGAATACGTCGAGCTATCTCTAGAAAAAACCGGCGTCAGATGAACCAGGGAGTCAGCAACGGGGCTGAGGTGATGGATTTGACTGATGTGACAGGTATTTATGACGATCCTATCTGCATCATAATGGCCATAATGGCGCATTTATGACAAAGGAATATTTTGTCTGAAAATGACGATTTTACCCTTGGCCCTTCATGAAATTTTCAAGTCATGCCATTGTAATTTTTGACCAAATTGCCCCTAAAACTCACGGCTTCTTCATTATCTCACATTTAGGCAATTTTATTCTTTCATTTCATGGCATCATTCTCTCCAAAACTCATACTTTTCTTTCAAGAACACTAGAACACAAAAGCTTGATTTTGTGAAGCAAGTCCTTGGATCTTCACTTATTTTTTATCTTCAAGAGGTGAATCATATTCTCCTTCCCTAATCATGTCTATGTTCTTCAATAAGTTTCATGATTCAAAGTCTATTTCATCTATGTTCATTAAACTAAAAACCCTAACCCTATGTCCTTGTGTTGGCCGAATCTACCACTTAGAGGATTAGGATGGTTTTGATTCTTAACTTTGTTGTTTAGCATTAATCCATTTCCTTAAGTATATTAGGATCATTAATCCTTGACTTAAGCAAGTTTGGAGATTTTGAGCCACAAAACCCTAAGGAGGCCATGACCTATTAGAGAGGATTAGGTGTTTGTTTTGCTTGTTTTGATTGATTGTTTGGATGTGTTGTTGAAGGTTAATTGTTCTACGGCGTACGAGGGTTTTCGACAACCAAATTTTTTTTTTTAATTTCACCGAGGAGCTTCAAGAGGTAAGGGGATCTTACCTGAGGGATTTTCTCGATAACTATTTGTTTTTAGTGTGGTTGATATGATTTATATGTGGTTGTGGTTAATTGTTTATGTTGTTTACGTTGTGTTGTTTATCTGTGCATCGGTGATTGATCTGCTTTTAATATATTTAATTATCTGCAGTAGTATATTATATTGCTATGATGCATGATCTGCCTGGTGATATAATCCTGATGATGTTGTTGAATGTTGAATGTTGTTTGATAGGCCTGGCAGTGGTCAGTGCACAACCGATTAATCAGATAAAAACTTTAATAAGCTGTGAAAATTATATTCAACGTTTAATGGAAAATGTTGGAATATAATAGTGGTGCAAAATATTATTTTGGAAAAATAATGAGTTTTTAGAAATATTATTATTTTAATGATTTATTAATGTAAAAGTAATTTATGAGTCACGGTGAGAGCATAACCGTGAATTTTTTTTTGTACTGCTAATTTTTACGCAAGAAATTCCGTAATATTATAAAAAGTTATTTTGTGAAATTAATATTTGAAAATACCTTATAAAAATAATAATAATAATAATAATAATAAATAAAGTCAAAGTTTGACTCAAAAACATTTTCTTGGAAAATGATAATCGACGGCAAGTTTCGAAATTTTTTCGGTGAAAATTTAAAAACAGCAGTACTTATTTTGAGAAGAGATTGAATCTGAATTGATTTATCTTTTTTTAGAGTTGAAGTTTCAGTAAAAGAGTTCTTGATGATTTGACGTTCTTTCGGGAAAAAAATGAGTTTCCAAAGGAAAGTGGATTTGCTATGATTTGACGTTTTACAAACGAATTTCAAGTAGAAAGGATTTTATGTAAATGAGTTTACTCAATGATGTATTTCCGGTAACTTGGATAAGTTACGGAGATCTTATTTTGGATTTGTTTTCATAGACGAAAAACGACGTAAAGGACGATATAGAACTTAGTAACCGAGATGTTTGGGTACTAGTGTTCTTATGACATTATCCTATTTTGGATTTGTTTTTCGCAGACAAAAAATGATGTAAACGATGATATGGAACTTAGTAACCGAGACGTCGGGGTACTAGTATTCTTATGATGTTATAGACTTGGTGTTTAGTAGGTAGACGGTATGTCTACTTCACGATTTAATAAACGACAGTAAAAGATTTATGATGTTTTCTATTACCACGAACCTAAGACTGATTGCAAGGTCTAGGGGCTTCATGATTGAGCACTCGGACTTTGAGGTCATGTGTTGTTAATAAAAGTTGTAAAGATGTTTAAAATGATGATGAGTCATAAGCTTTTGAGAGCTTTGACAAATAAAGATATAACACAAAGAAAAGTGTTGAGAATAAAGTGTTTTTCTTGCATGCATTTTGGCAGACGTGCCTACGAGGTTAATCATGATATCTTGATGATGTTCATGTCTCGACGTATTTGTTAATCATGGTATCTTTATGATATTCATGTAATCGACGTATTCATTGTGCCTTTGGGCAATCGACGTACAATGAAAAACCATTAATCGACGTTCTCACTGTGTCGGACAGTGGGCTATGGTAAAATCGACGTGCCTCTGTTGGCAAAATCGATGTGCCTCTTTTGGCAATCGAGATTGATCAGCTCATTTTAAATGATGTTGGGGGTCTCCGGAGATTAGGTGTGAATGTTTAGATGATGTATTGAAGTGTTCATGCATAGTTTTTCAACGTTGATGTTTGGGGTGTGAAACCCATTGATAAACGATATGCTATAATGTGAATGAGTATGTTGTTATAAACATGTATATGTGTATGTTCCTTCTTTTGTGTTGCGCATTTAGTTATTGTGATAAATCCATATATTGGTGTCTCACCCTTACAAACATATCAGAGTCTTACAAGGGGTATGATCCCTACAAGAGGAAGAAGTCTGTCTAGTTCGAGACATGCTGTGCTGCTCCTATCGGTTGTAGTGTCTGTTAGTTACAACCAGCTTAGGTCCTATTATGTTATATAATGTTTTGAGAATAAAGCTTATTAGGATTTAGTTGTGAAAACATATGAGGCAGGATAGTTGTTAGACTTATATACATTATGTATTTAAGTGTGATTTGATTACATTGTTGATGTTATGAGGTTAAAAGAAAAAAAAATTATCACTATATTTTAAAAAGATGAACGTTGAGAAAACATTATTTTCCGAAAGCAACCAGCAAATTAAGTTTTATTTTCGCAAACGGGTAACCATGTGATGACCCGAATTAGGGTGTCACATTAGTGGTATCAGAGCTGGTCGAGTCTTTCGGGATCTTTGAGAAATAGGTCTGTTGTGTTGACGTTGTGTTTTCCGAGTTAAGTTTTGTTTGGATTACTTCTTAGAAGTAATGTGTTCTTACCCACCAATCCACGTTTCATTTTCTGGTTGCGATCTAACTGATTTTGTTCTGCAGGTCAGTTATGGAACTCACACCAAAAGGTGGACGAGGACGTGGACGAGGTCGTGGACGTGGTCGTAGAGGTGGTCCTATTGGTGGCCGTGGTAACATGGATGAAAATTATGAAGAAGGAGTGGACTATGCCGCTCAGGCTATGGAACATGTGGTAGCTGCAATTGCCAATCAAACTGCATCTATGAATGCCCAGAATCTGCAAGCTGCGGAAGGTAGGGCTCTGATTGCGTTTCGAAGACAAAACCCTTCACAGTTTGGTGGGAATGCTGATCATGAGAAAGCTGATTTATGGATTCAGGAGCTAGAGAAAATCTTTGAACTGGTTGTTACTCCTGCAGAAGTAAGGGTTACTTATGCTGCTTTCCTGCTGATAAGAGATGCGGAGTATTGGTGGAAGGGTGTTCAACAACTGCTTGAAGCTGATCACCAGGAAATTACCTGGAACATTTTCTGAACTGCATTCATGGACAAGTATTTTTCGGAGAGTGTTAGAATCGAGAAAGAACAAGAATTTCTGGGATTACAACAACAAGACCTGTCTGTGGGAGAGTATGCGGCAAAGTTTGAATCGCTTGCCAAATACTTCCGTTTCTTTCAAGCACAACCCAATGAGAGCTGGAAGTGTGAGAGGTTCGAGGCGGGACTGAGATTTGAGATTAAGGAATTTGTCTTACCTCTGCAACTTCGAACTTTTCAAGCGTTGGTTGAGATGAGTCGGAAGATTGAACAGATGAGGAAAGTAAAAGACAATAAGGGGAATGTTGGAGGACCCTCTCATTCCAAGAACCAGAATCAGAACCAGAAAGAGGAACGAAATCAGCAGAAGCCTTATTTCCGTCCACCAGGAAATAACCAAAATCAACAACAATATCGTTCTAATTCTTCTGCATCATGGAGTGGAGGCCAGAGAAACCAAAGTCAAGGCCAAGTTAGGAGATGTTACAATTGTGGAGACCTAAAACATGTGTCTAAAACTTGTCCCTTGGGAGGAGTCCAATGTTTCAGCTGTGGTCAAGTGGGACACATATCGAAGGAATGCAATGCGCCAAGGTGTGAATCGGCTGTCAATAACACCAATACTGTCAAGCCAAAGACTGCGGATAGAGTATATAGTGTGTGAGGAGCTGAGACTTCAAACCATGACGGTAACCTCTTAACTATACTATTTTAATTCGGGTACAATTCATACTTGTTTCGATGGATTGTGTGTGGATATGTTGAAATTATATGTTTCTTTTAAACTTCATGATGGAGTTCAATATGTTTAGACTATCCTATTGTTGTTCAGGATAGACACTTTCTGGACAAAACTAGTTTCTCAAATGAGACTTGCTCTAGTCACTTTTACGTTTGGTAGAAAGTGATTCAGTCCGAATTCTTGACAAACCATAGTTCTTTTAAATTGTTGGCAAGGAAATTTTTATGATGGAAGAAACTTTCTTAGATTCAAGTTTGTAAACATGTACCGATCATACATTTTTACTTCCCTGAATTTGTTAAAGAATCTTTATGTACAAAATATTCTTGTATTCTTATCAAATTGATGAAATTCTTTTATATACTTTCTTGTGAGAGTATGACTTTGGGATTAAGAGATTCTGTTCAGTTTCGAGTCACGAAATTTCGAGGATGAATTTTTTTAAAGTGGGGTAGTAATGTAACACCCCAATTTTCGTTGCTTCCTAATATCGGTAATAAATATATAAACATATATATTTTTATCGGAGACTCGGAAAAATGATTTTGGGTAAACCACTATCATTTCTATATCATGCTTTATATTATAGGGTAACGATGAAATTTTGGGTTGAATATTCAGACGGAACCCGATCTGCGTTTTCACTGACAGTAAAAGTTTACTGCTCAGAAAACCTAATTTTAATTCGTGAACGAGATGAAAAATATTTTTATCGTATTTGCTACGATACTGGAAGTTTGAAAAATTTAGCGTAAAAAAATTAAAATATTATATTTACTGCGGGTGAATACGTCGAGATATCTCTAGGAAAAACCGGCGTCAGATGAACCAGGGAGTCAGCAACGGGGCTGAGGTGATGGATTTGACTGATGTGACAGGTATTTATGACGATCATATCCGCGTCATAATGGCCAGAATGGCGCATTTATGACAAAGGAATATTTTGCCTGGAAATGACGATTTTACCCTTGGCCCTTCATGAATTTTTCAAGCCATGCCATTGTAATTTTTGACCAAATTGCCCCTAAAACTCACAGCTCCTTCATTATCTCACATTTAGGCAATTTTATTCTTTCATTTCATGGCATCATTCTCTCCAAAACTCATACTTTTCTTTCAAGAACACTAGAACACAAAAGCTTGATTTTGTGAAGCAAGTCCTTGGATCTTCACTTGTTTTTTATCTTCAAGAGGTGAATCCTATTCTCCTTCCCTAATCATGTCTATGTTCTTCAATAAGTTTCATGATTCAAAGTCTATTTCATCTATGTTCATCACTTTTAAGTTTCTAGATCTATAACTTTGAAAATTCATAACAAATTCTAGAAAAATCTTATGATGTTGAAACCACTTCATGTATTCTTATAATCATGTATATTGTATGTATCTAAGAGCATGTGATGATCAAAAATTTTCATCCCTTGAAACCCATCTTGGCCGAATCCTAGAGGAAAGGATGGATGGAGTTTTTGTTCTAGCTTTTGATGTATGATCATGTCTTTCATCATACATACTTGTATACTTGTTGAATCCTAGTTGGTTCATTAAACTAAAAACCCTAACCCTATGTCCTTGTGTTGGCCGAATCTACCACTTAGAGGATTATTATGATTTTGATTCTTAACTTTGTTGTTTAGCCTTAATCCATTTCCTTAAGTATATTAGGATCATTAATCCTTGACTTAAGCAAGTTTGGAGATTTTGAGCCACAAAACCCTAAGGAGGCCATGACCTATTAGAGAGGATTAGGTGTTTGTTTTGCTTGTTTTGATTGATTGTTTGGATGTGTTGTTGAAGGTTAATTGTTCGACGGCGTACGAGGGTTTCCGACAACCAACAATTTTTTTTTAATTTCACCGAGGAGCTTCAAGAGGTAAGGGGATCTTACTTGAGGGATTTTCTCGATAACTATTTGTTTTTAGTATGGTTGATATGATTTATATGTGGTTGTGGTTAATTGTTTATGTTGTTTACGTTGTGTTGTTTATCCGTGCATCGGTGATTGATCTGCTTTTAATTTATTTAATTATCTGCAGTAGTATATTATATTGCTATGATGCATGATCTGCCTCGTGATATAATCCTGATGATGTTGTTGAATGTTGAATGTTGTTTGAGAGGCCTGGCAGTTGTCAGTGCACAACCGATTAATCAGATAAAAATTTTAATAACCTGTGAAAATTATATTCAACGTTTTATGGGAAATGTTGGAATATAATAGTGGTGCAAAATATTATTTTGGAAAAATAATGAGTTTTGAGAAATATTATTATTTTAATGATTTATTAGTGTAAAAGTAATTTATGAGTCACGGTGAGAGCATAACCGTGAATTTTTTTTTGTGCTGCTAATTTTTACGCAAGAAATTCCGTAATATTATAAAAAGTTATTTTGTGAAATTAATATTCGAAAATACCTTATAAAAAAAAATAATAAATAAAAAAAGTCAAAGTTTGGCTTAAAAACATTTTCTTGGAAAATGATAATCGACGGCAAGTTTCGAAATTTTTTCGGTGAAAATTTAAAAACAGCAGTACTTATTTTGAGAAGAGATTGAATCTGAATTGATTTATCTTTTTTTAGAGTTGAAGTTTCAGTAAAATAGTTCTTGATGATTTGACGTTCTTTCGGGGAAAAAATAAGTTTCCAAAGGAAAGTGGATTTGCTATGATTTGACGTTTTACAAACGAATTTCAAGTAGAAAGGATTTTCTGTAAATGAGGTTACTCAATGATGTATTTCCGGTAACTTGGATAAGTTACGGAGATCTTATTTTGGATTTGTTTTCATAGACGAAAAACGACATAAAGGACGATATAGAACTTAGTAACCGAGATGTTGGGGTACTAGTGTTCTTATGACGTTATCCTATTTTGGATTTGTTTTTCACAGACAAAAACCGATGTAAACGATGATATGGAACTTAGTAACCGAGATGTCGGGATACTAGTGTTCTTCTGACGTTATAGACTTGGTGTTTAGTAGGTAGACGGTGTGTCTACTTCACGACGTAATAAACGACGGTAAAAGATTTATGATGTTTTCTATTACCACGAACCTAAGACTGATTGCAAGGTCTAGGGGCTTCGTGATTGAGCACTCGGACTTTGAGGTTCTGTGTTGTTAATAAAAATTGTAAAGATGTTTAAAGCGATGATGAGTCATAAGCTTTTGAGAGCTTTGACAAATAAAGATATAACACAAAGAAAAGTGTTGAGAATAAAGTGTTTTTCTTGCATGCATTTTGGCAGACGTGCCTACGAGGTTAATCACGATATCTTGATGATGTTCATGTCTCGACGTATTTGTTAATCATGGTATCTTTATGATATTCATGTAATCTATGTATTCATCGTGCCTTTGGGCAATCGACGTACAATAAAAAACCATAAATCGACGTTCTCACTGTGCCGGACAGTGGGCTATGGTAAAATCGACGTGCCTCTGTTGGCAAAATCGACGTGCCTCTTTTGGCAATCGAGCTTGATCAGCTCATTTTAAATGACGTTGGGGGTCTCCGGAGATTATGTGTGAATGTTTAGATGATGTATTTAAGTGTTTATGCATAGTTTTTCAACGTTGATGTTTGGGGAGTGAAACCCATTGATAAACGATATGCTATAATGTGAATGAGTATGTTGTTATAAACATGCATGTATATGTATATGTGCCTTCTTTTATGTTGCACATTTAGTTATTGTGATAAATCCATATATTGGCGTCTCACCCTTACAAACATATCAGAGTCTTACAAGGGGTATGATCCCTACAAGAGGAATAAGTCTGTCTAGTTCGGGACATGTTGTGCTGCTCCTATCGGTTGTAGTGTCTGTTAGTTACGACCAGCTTAGGTCCTATTATGTTATATAATGTTTTGAGAATAAAGCTGATTATGATTTAGGTGTAAAAACATATGAGGCAGGATAGTTGTAATACTTATATACATTATGTATTTAAGTGTGATTTGATTACGTTGTTGATGTTATGAGGTTAAAAGAAAAAAAAATTATCACCATATTTTAAAAAGATGAACGTTGAGAAAACATTATTTTCCGAAAACAATCAACAAATTAAATTTTATTTCTGCAAACGGGTAACCATGTGATGACCCGAATTAGGGTGTCACAAATATTGTTAAGTCCCCCTATTCAAAAAAAAGATATTAAATTCATCCTTGTCAAAAAAAAGATTTTAAATTCATCACTTTTTATTTAAATTTTTTTATTTAATTGTAGGAAGATTGATAATAGGAAGATTTTATAAGAGTATATATCAAACTGTATCAGTATCATGTAGGTAACAACCTCGAACTTCCAAGGCTCATGTCAGATACGAAGTTTTTTTTTGTTAAAATAATCTTTTGGTCTCTATACGTGATATTGATTTTTAATTTGGTTTCTATACGTAAAAAGTTATTAATTTGGTCCCTATATGTGACACTGATTTTCAATTTGGTCCTCACCGCTAATTGGTCCCTAAATAAGAGGACCAAATTGCAAAGTATTGTCACATGTAGGGACCAATCCAAAAAAAAATTGAAATCGGTCCATACATGTGGCAATTATTTTCAATTTGGTCCCTATATGTGATAATAATTTGCAATTTGGTCCCTCTTATATAGCGACCAATTAGCTGTGAGGACCAAATTGAAAACCAGTGTCACGTATAAGGACCAAATTGATAATTTTTTACGTATAGGGACCAAATTGAAAATCAGTGTCACGTATATGGACCAAAAGATTACTTTAACCTACTTTTTTTTATTCTTTTCTTTAGATAGAATACTAAGATAAATAGCTAACTAAAGGTCTCTTTGGTTTGCATTTTCGTTTCTTATTTTCATTTCCTAAAATTTGTATTTATTTTAAATTGTTAACATGAGGATGAAAAACTCCTATAATAAATAATTGTGACAAAGAGAGGATGGAAGACTAGTTAAGAAGAATGTATTTCCGGAAACAATGAAAATAATTATTTGACACTTTCAAAATTTCTAGAAATGGTGGATGTGTTTTCAAATTTTGAAAAAAGAAAATGATGTGGCAAATACTAAAATTAATACAAATTTTAAAAAATGAAAATAGGAAATGAAAATACAAACCAAAGAGACGCTGAGCCAACCTCAAGGGGTTGGTCTAGTGGAGCATGACAGAGTCTCGCATCTGACATGTATGTTCGAGCCCCCACTAGTCTCCTTGAGGTGTGATAAATGCAAATCCTTTTATAAGTGCTCATAGAGCCCGAAGGTTTTCTTTACCTTACATTGGAGCACCATCTCTTATCCTAAATATTTTCCATAAAAAAAAGAAAAAAAAAAGAAAAAAAAAAAAAGAAAGAGGCGCTGAGCCACGTATCTGTCAGTTTCTTAATTTGTGAGGTGTGAATGTTTTAGGAATATTCCATATATCTTACTTATAAAACTGTGTTAAATGGATAAAATGGACACTGAAAAAAATGGATAAAATTCCATCTTGTCAACAATTGATACTGACAGTGTATCGATCTTTCTTATTTTCTTTAACGAGTAAATAGCCAATTTGGTCCCTGAAACTGTAAGATCGTGTCAATTTGGTCCCTCAAATTAACGAAATTGCAAAAAGGTCCCTGAAACTGTCAAACGTCGATCAAGTTGGTCCCTCCGTTAGGCAGGGTCACTTGACGCCGTTAATGGCGCTGACGTGGCACGTTAAGTGCTCATGTGGCATGACAGCTGGACCACAGTTTCAGGGACCAATCTGACACTAAATTCCAGGGACCAAATTGACACTCAAACGACTAAAAACCTATCTTCTTCTTCCTTCGGCTGTCTTCTTCCTTCTTACTGNTTCTGGTTGTCTCTCTGCTCTCTCTCCTTCGTCCTCTGTTTCTGTCTCTCTCTCTCTCTCGCTCTCTCCAACTACACAAAAGGGATGCCGATGGGTGGTGGTTCGTCGTTACCATACTCAAGACAAACCAAGAAACCCACAACTCCGTCTTGGTCGAGTAGCTCCAGGGTTGATGGGGCAGAAATCAACAACCCCTCACCTTTGTTTTGCAATTGTGAGAGGAGAGCTGTGTTACGAATCTCTAGGACTCTGAGGAACCCAGGGAGGGCCTTCTATGGATGTCCCTTTCCATTGGTAACATTCAATCCCAAAACTCCATTAGGGTTTGCGATTTTCTTGCACTTTGCAGTGAGCACAGTTTCTACTAACCCTAATTTCTTTATGTCAAATTGTTGCAGGGTGAAGGCAATTGTGGCTATCTTGTCTGGGTGGATGAGATTCCTGAGATTTTCAAGGTTCCTGAGAGATGTGAAACTCTTAATGATACTGGCAGTGATGGAATAATGAAGGCAGAACTGATTGAGCTGATTGGCAAGGTTGACACTTTGGTTGCAGATGTTAGAATGGTCAAATTTGGGGTTGTTGTAATGTGTGTGTTGTTAAGTGTTTGTCTGGTTTGGTGGATTGGTAGGCAGAGTGCTTAGGTAGTTTTAGGTGTGATGTTCTTAGGTATTATGATGTAGGCATATTTTGGAATGTAATGTGTAAAGTATTGTCCTATTTTGGAAATGACATGAATGACAAGCTTGGAGTAACTGTCATTTTGTTGCATAAGACAAACTGTCATTTTGTTACATAAAATGAAAGGAAGCACCAAAATGTGGTCCAAAAGACAAATTCCATAGGTATTAATTGAAGCACCAAAAGGTGTCCAAATATGTCTTACAAAAGTACATATAAACCTGTACCAAACTAGAAATTACAGCAGATAAACCATACACAAAATATACAGCAGAATCCATTGTTCACAGCAGATAAACCATTACAAAGAGAATCCATTGTTCACATGTGTCATTAACAAAAAACAGAGGCACCATCAATTGTGCAAATATATCATTGTACTAAATTATCCAAAATCCAAAATAGTCTTGACTTCATGGTTTCCTTGGATGCATCTCGTGGCAGCCCTGGAGTTGGAATGAAAGACATGAACTGTGGTTGTCCTTCCTTGATCCGGTGGTGGTGCTTTGGAAGTTCGACCATGATAGGCCGTGGAGCTGGAATTGGAAGTGGTGGTGGTGCAAGAGGGGTCGGTCTTTGGTGCAAGAGGGGCTGGTCTTTGGTGGAGTCATATCTTGGTGGGCCTCTAACCGGGGGTTCCTTTGGCACTTGTGGTATAAGAGGTCCTCTTATACCATATCTCCTTGCTCGCAGCAGTAGAAATCGATAACATAGTGTCAATTTAGTCCCCAAAATATGCAACTTAAAATCAAAATAGTCCCTGAACTTTTATATATGAAATCAACTCAGTCCCCCGCAAAAGCCATCTTACCCTCTCGCACTCTTTCTTTGTGATGGTGGATTGGCCTCGAACTTGTCTTGGAGGATCTTGAACTTGTCTTTGGAGGATCTTGAACTTGTTGCTGCACTTGTGGTGGTACATCTTGAGATTCCACTGGCTCAATAGTAGGAGCGGTTTGTGTTAATGGTATCTCGGACACTAAATCCTCTTGTCCTTGAGTTGATGTCTTAGCTTTAGGTTTTGAGGAACTCCGGTGTTCATGCATCCCCTACTATTATGGCCCTCAATGCCACATCTTGAGCAAGTGAAGTTAGGATATGACCTCTTCTTGACTTATGACCACACACGGGTTCCTCATTTCCATCCTTCCTTCTCTGTTTCTTTGGTCTCCCAAAGACTTCTCTTGAGCTTAGGTGGAACCGCTTGGCATAATCAGTGGGCATCCAAAATTGTTCTGACTGTGTTGGTTGAATGAAAAATTGGTAAGTTGCATCATATGCCCCCATTGTTAGCCAGACATGACAACACTCTTCTGCCCTTTGATTCCTATATGCAATTGCAGCACATGCATGCTTACATGGCATACCTGTCAAAGTATGTAAATATCCATAAATAACACTGTCACAATAGAAAAAATGCAGAAAACAATATACAAAAATCAAACAACATGTCATCACCATCACCTGTTAGTTGCCAAAACCTGCAGGTGCAAGTTTGTTCACTCAGGTTGACATCAACCTTAGAAGGAAGGTTCTGCACTTCAAACCGCATGCCATCACCATCACCTGTCCACACAGGAGTCCACAGATTGCTATCCAACTTCTGTTTTTCCAGCCTACTTTGTTGCATAGGACACAAAGGTCCTCTCCTCCCAAAGAAGCTTTGACTTGTTTGCACACATTGTCCTCATCACATAGCATCTAACTTCCTCAGCCATAGTCAGAATAGGCTTACCACGATAATCCACAATCCTTGAATTGAAAACCTCACATGTATTGTTGCATATGTTGTCCACCTTACAGTTTGTCTCAAAGTAGGCCTTTGTCCATGCCTCTTTTGGCCATTTGTTCAGATACTGCCAGGCTTTCAGGTTCAACCTCTTAACCCTTTCCATTTCCATGTTGAACTGTGTAGCTGTGGTTGACTTGGCACATTCCCAAACCACACCCTTTAGTTCCTTTTCCTTCCACTGTTTTATAAAGTTCCTCCACAGATGCATGGCACAATACCTGTGGGGCACTCCTGGCATCACTTCCTGCATGGCTGGTATTAGCCCCTGCAAGCATAACATACAAATCAGTCCCTAAAATTAGTCACTTAATAACAAATTGGTCCCTGAAATATGCAACAAATTATCAAACCAGACCACGTAATGAATGACAAAATCTTACCTTCTGCATGTCAGACATGAAATTCCATCCATGCTGCCTGTAATCACCTAGTGTTTCATGCAGCAGTGTCAAAAACCATCCCCAATTATCTTTGTTTTCCACATCCACTATAGCATATGCTATCACAAAAATATGGTTGTTTGCGTCCTGCTCCACAGCTGAAAGGAGTTGTCCTCCAAGGTAACCTTTCAAAAAGCAACCATCCAACCCAATAAAAGGTCTGCAACCTGCCTTAAATCCTCTCTTGCATGCATCTAGACAAACAAAGAACCTTTGGAACTGTGGTTGTGAATCTGGCAGAGGGATGGTATCAAGCTTAACCAATGACCCTGGATTGCTCCTTAACAACTCATGAGCATAATCCCAAAGCTTACCATACTGCTCCCTTTCACTACCTTCAACCAACTCTCTTGCCTCCCTAACTGCCCTAAAAATCATTGACCTATCAACAATGACATTGAACTCCTTTTTTAGGAAATCAAAAACCTCTACATGTGTGATTTTGGGTTGGCTACGAATCTTTTCTTCTAGCTTCTTCACAACCCATTTTCTGTTTGCTTGATTAACCTTAAAGGCTCTGCAGAAACTGTGAGTCTCCTTGAAGGTCTTAATTTGGAAACTCCTCCTTACATTACTCCTACCACAATAAATCTCCCATTCACAACCAACTTCCTTGCATTTAGCTCTAGCCCTGAAGCTATCATTTTTCACCCATTTTATTGGCCTGCCCATGTGTATGGTGTAATCCTTCACAGCTGCCTTGAAAGATGATAAATTTGTAAACTCCATGCCTAATACCAAATTGACATTACCAAACTTTGCTCTGTCATTAAACTGAGGGAAGTTAGGCAAACCTGTTGTTCCATTATTCTCCTCATCTGTACTAATAGGATCCTTCATTTCCTCGGACTTGTAGCTTGCATCACTCACAACTTCTTGCTGCACTTGATTGCTTCCACCACCTAACTCCCCATAATTAAAGAAGTCTTCATGCCCTGTATAAAACTCAGCCCAACCATCATTATCATCACTGCTGTCACCATTTGACGGACTAGGTGACCTCTCCCTACTCTTACTTGAAACCTTCTTCTTACCCTTTCCATCACTCCCACTAGCCTTCTTACCCTTAGCCTTCTTACCCTTGGATGAAGTCCCAACAACCTTCTTACCCTTAGCCTTCTTACCCTTGGATGAAGTCCCAGCAACCTTATTTCCCTTAGCCTTATTACCCTTGGATGAAGTCCCAGCAACCTTATTTCCCTTAGCCTTCTTCCCTTCGTTCTTGCTTAACACCACTTCCTCATAATCATCTGAACTGATTACAACTGGAGGAGGCTTGTAATGGCTGTCCTCTGCACTTTCATCAGCAGTAGAATGGTTGTCCTCATATGGACTCATGTGACACTCATCAACATCCATGTTAGCAGCATTCAAAGCTTCCTGGTTAGGCACCCATGCCTGAAGGGGCTCGGGGGCATACTCGTGATAAATCTCAATCTCATTCCCATTGAGGAGGGCAGCCTTAACCATATCTATGAAGCTACTGTCACAGGTTAGTTCTCTCAACCCAATATCCAAGTCCCTGTCTGGCTTCAACCACCACAATTTGTCAACCTTATCATAACCCTTACACACCTTCACAATGCTAAACAAATCAAAAACATTGAGTGTGTCTGAGTCCAACTCTTCCCACACATCCATCTCACCACCCACATACTCCAGAATTCCTCTCTCATTCCTCAACAATATGCCTCCATGGTGCACGTATAATGAGTGATCATAGTACTCATACAGCATATTAACAAAGAAGCATAAATTAAAAAACGTTTCATATACTCTGTTACAAAACAAAAAAACAGAGCATCGCAACAAACCCTATACCCACCCACATTGATGATGAAGAATGCGCAACAATGGGTAAAACGATAACTAGGGCAAATGCCCAAGTACAAAACTACTGTAATAGAGGCTTAGATGAAAACCTACCCAACCCCTACCACATGCACAGTATGAAGGGTGTGGCAGAACAATCAAAACCCATAACTCAAAACAAAATGGGTAAACAAAATACACACCTGCGTTTTGAGTGGAAGCGAGTTCCGGTGAGGTTCCTGCGACGGGTTATGGTCTCCGGCGAGCGGTTGCAGACGAAAGGGTGTGGCAGAGGGGAGGAGGGGAGGACGCCGGGGAAGATGAAAAGGTAAAATGAGGGATGGAAATGACACGATGTTAAAGAGTTAAATTACGAATTGAGTGTCAATTTGGTCCCTGGAATTTAGTGTCAGATTGGTCCCTGAAACTGTGGTCCAGCTGTCATGCCACATGGGCACTTAACGTGCCACGTCAGCGCCATTAACGGCGTCAAGTGACCCTGCCTAACGGAGGGACCAACTTGATCGACGTTTGACAGTTTCAGGGACCTTTTTGCAATTTCGTTAATTTGAGGGACCAAATTGACACGATCTTACAGTTTCAGGGACCAAATTGGCTATTTACTCTTTCTTTAACTGTTCTCATATTGCGGTCCTCAATCCACTTTATCTATGACATGATTTATAGCAAATGAATTGGTGATTGGAGCCTTGTTTCAATACTGCATGAGAAAGGGGGGGAGTTAAATAAAGAGGGGGGGAGTTAAATAAAGAGAAAAAGAAAAACACGCACTATTTCAATCACATCTCATTTTTCATATGTAAATATTATATAACAAAAATCATGAATGGAAAGTTATGAGATGTGTCATTTTAAAAGTTATTTTAAAATTAAAAATTCTTTTGACATTTGGTATAATATTCCACTTTTAAAAATTATTTATAAATTTTATAAAATTATCAAGCATTTCTTCTTTCACTTGCCTTATATTATCTCTCAACATTTAACACTATATATGATTTCAAAGCAATAAAAACATTTGAAGATGAACCATTTTCTAATATAATTTATTTAAATCATAATATCAATTCATTTTCAATCATCTAAATTTATTATTTACATTTGATTCATACAATTTTTAAAAAAATAATATCATTTTAAAAAAATAAATTCACTTGATTATATATTTATAATAAAATTTAATTCTTTTGACAATTGGAAAAACATTTATCTTTTAGAAAGTATATATATATATATATATAAATTAAAATTAAAATTAAAATTATCAAATATTTCTCATCCCAGTTATATTGGTATTGAAGATTATCGATCATTTTCAATGTAATTGATTATTTGAAGCAACTAAAAAATAATTGTTGTACATCATTAATTGTGTAAATAAAGAGTCATAAATTATATATGTTTTCAAAACAAATAAATAATTTCAAGATGATGAATCATTTTCCAATGTAATTTACTTAAATCTTTGAGTTATTTCTCATATATTCCCGATGCAAGTTTACTCTTTATCCAACCTAATAGAGGCACTATAAAAATGTAGACAATCAAATGAAAATATAAAATTCAAGCATCTCATGAGAAGTTTTGTTCATCGAAAGTTTTTCTCCCTTCTATTTTTCACTCACGGCTAAAACGATAAATTTATTGGTGACATTTCTCCATCAAAAGATAACTTGATGATCAAAGTAGAGTGATACGGCTTTGGAAAAAATCAAATTTTTTGCAACATCAATTGGGAGGTAATGTAGAGTTACTGTTTTTAGATGAGAATGAGTTATCTATAACCATGGCTAACGTTTTTTAACTATATTTTTTACAAATTCTTTCATCACTAATATTTGATCTTCTTAATTTTTTTAATGTAGGATGGGAGGAAAATAATTGTGAACACCTAATTTTGTCCAGGTATTTTATCTTTTTTTAAATCAATATTTTTTAAAAATATATATAAAAAAATTACCCATGGCTTTTGGCCCAATAACATGATAAAAGACTTAACCCACATTTGTTTGTTGCAAGTTTTGTTGAGCCCACATCCAAGCCCAAGTAAAAAAGAAAAGAAAAATAGAAAATAGAGAAAAGCAAGATTTCTGCTTGATAATAAAAAAATAATTGAAAAATCTTTTGGAAAACATGTTTTCTTCACTGACTCACTCCACCATAGCTCTCACAAGGCTCAAGGATGTTAGGCTCCATTTTTGGGCAATTTCCAGAACTTGGAAAAACACTTTTGCCTAGATCAGTGAAATTAAACACAAAAATAGACATTAAAAAAGATTGAAGCATAATTTAACTACTGCAATACTCCAATGTTCTTATCCCAAGGTGAGAGAGCAAGAGTTCATCTTTATTTTTTTCTCTACAAATACCAACCTGATGAACACGGGGAGGGGGGGTCGCTTTTCCACTAATCATCCCTACCATTCTTCATCACACCAACTTCTTCATTCTACTCCACCTATCTTCAAATCACAGCCCCCACCTTCATTCTCCCCTTTATCTTCCTTTCTCTAATTCAATCAAACACTCCAATAAAAATCAAAATATCAAAAAACTTAACCTCGACAACCAACACAAATCTGTCATCATCTTACTAGTCACCTCCGTCATCGTCTCCTTCACCCGAAGTCACCCACCGTCATGCTACCCCGACATCTCCAGCACCATTTCCCGTTGCTTCCGCATCGCATAACAGATTAGAACCTTATCCCTCCGCCATGCTCCGCCATCCGCTGCGAAGACCACCACATCATCGTCGTTGCTCTGTCCGGTGCCACTCAGGACTACGTCGTCGCCACCAGAGCTCCTCCTCCAACCGCAAGCAGGGACAACCAAATCCTTCCAACGGGACCACCGTGGTTACCAACATTTCGGGGATTGGTGGAATGACTAGGAGTGGCCGCGTTTATACCCCGGAGGTACTGTGAAGGAAGGAAACAAAAAATGAAGGAAAATATTGCAAAGGGAAAGAGAAGGTGGAAGGAACTCCGGTTGAAAACGAAACAAGAGGAGGTGAGAATAAAAAGGAGGTATCTGATGAAGAGGTCGGTGAATTCTTGAAGTTCATCAAGCAAAGTGAATGCAGGGTTGTGGATCAGTTGAATCGAACTCCGGCTCGAATGTCTCTTTTGTCTCTATTGATGAACTCTGAGCCACATAGGAGAGTACTAATGGAGGTGTTGAATCGAGCTCATGTCTCTCATGACATCACAGTTGATAAGCTCAATAACATTGTAAGTAACATAGTCGCTGATAATTATGTCACTTTCACCGATGATGACATGCCAGCTGAAGGTATGGGGCACAACAAGGCATTGTACATTTCTGTGAAGTGTCGAGACCATGTCATGGATAAGGTTCTCATTGATAATGGATCTTCTTTGAATGTAATGCCAAAGTCAACACTGGTAAAGTTGCCTTTCGATGGAACTCATAAGAAGCCAAGCACAATTATTGTAAGAGCTTTCGATGGCACCCGAAGGGAAGTCATGGGAGAAATTGAATTACCCATTCAGATTGGCCCTTGCACCTTTGAAGTACTCTTCCAAGTAATGGACATCACACCAACTTACAGTTGTCTCCTAGGACGACCATGGATCCATTCGTCTGGAGCTGTACCTTCCACATTGCACCAGAAGGTGAAGTTCATTGTTGATAGTAAGTTGATAATTGTTTCTGGAGAGAAGGATATGTTAGTGAGTAAGCCATCAACAATCCCTTTACATTGAAGCTTTCGAGGAAGCTCTCGAGACCGCCTTCCAGTCACTTGAAATTGCCAATGCCACTTATGTTGGGGATAGTGCTCCACTCTTGAAACCTCAGTCGTCTAAAACGTCCATTATGATGGCCAAGGTTATGCTCGAAGGAGGATACCAACCTGGAAACGGTTTGGGGAAGAAGAGCCAAGGTGTTACTGACATCCTCATGCTCACTAAGAACAAGGACAGGTTTGGGTTGGGATACAAACCCACCAAAGCCGACAAGATGGGGGTTATAGAAGAGAAGAAAAGAAAGTGGTTGGATCGCCTGGAAAATCATGAATACGAGGCTGAAAGGGTTCCCATCTGTGACATTAGACAGCTTCCGAAGCGTAGGGTTCGCATTCCTGGACCAAGCAGCAGCTATTGAAGATGATTATCCCGCCGATCATGGTATCAATCTGGTGTATCCATGCTCTCTGGATACAGAGCTCAACAATTGGGAGATCATTGAGTTCCCCAAGACCCATAGAGTCTTTTTCAAAGTAATTCTGTAATGCTTATCCTTTAGCTCTGCCCAAGGCTTTAGGAATTTTGTTGTAATGGGCTTACTTGTTTCTGTTTTAGTGTGACTTATCAATAAATGCATGCTTTCAGTATCTTTGTATTGTTATCTCTCTTATATTTTTACTTTCGTTTTTGTTCACCATTCCTCACCAATAAATGCATTTTCTTGTCTTTAACCTTTATTCATTCATCTTTCCTTGATAACTACCAAAGTGCAGATCTAAAAGTGACTCTCTTGAAAATGACAGTGTTAGTAACTCAGCATATAATTTTGACTATCCCCTTGATCATGCTGAGGAGGTTGTTGATGATGACGGGGAAGTTCCTCCTGAACTATTGAGATTGGTAGAACAAGAAGCCATGGAAATTCGACCCCATGAAGAGCCGAGGGAACTAATCAATTTGGGAACCGAAGATGATAAAAAAGAGGTCAAGATTGGCATTTCCATGAAAGAAAAGGAGCGAAGTAAGTTGATTAAGTTGTTGATGGATCATAAAGATGTTTTCGCATGGTCATACCAAGACATGCCAGGGTTAGACCCTAGTGTAGCCGAACACAAGGTACCATTAAGGCTGGAGTGTCCTCCAGTAAAACAGAAGGTACGAAGGATGAAAGCAGAAATGTCCTTAAAGATCAAGGATGAGGTCAAGAAGCAACTGGATGCAGGTTTCCTAGAAGTTGTAAAGTACCCTCAATGGGTTGCCGATATTGTTCCTGTTCCTAAGAAATATGGAAAGGTTCGGATGTGTGTTGACTATCAAGATCTGAACAGAGCTAGCCCAAAAGATGACTTTCCTCTGCCACACATTGATGTTCTTGTAGACAATACTGCTCAACATGCATTATTCTCTTTCATGGATGGATTCTCGGGATATAATCAGATCAAGATGGCTCCCGAAGATATGGAGAATACCAAATTTGTCACCTTATGGGGAACCTTTTGCTACAAGGTTGTGCCCTTTGACTTGAAAAATGCTGGAGCAACATATCAGCGAGCTATGGTGGCTTTGTTCCATGACTTGATGCACAAGGAGATAGAAGTTTATGTAGATGATATGATCGCCAAGTCCAGATCCGAAAATGAGCATGTTGATAATCTGTAGAAACTTTTTGAGCGGTTAAGGAAGTTTAAGCTCTGACTGAATCTGGCCAAATGCACTTTTGGGGTGAAATCATGCAAGCTTCTGGATTTCATCGTTAGTCAAAGAGGAATAGAGGTTGATCCCGAAAAAAGTTCGAGTAATCATCGATATGCCAGCACCTCGAACGGAGAAATAAGTTCATGGGTTTTTAGGAAGATTGAACTACATTGCCAGATTCATCTCCCTATTAACAGCTACATGTGAACCAATCTTTAAGCTGCTGCACAAAAATCAGGAAGTAACATGGAATGAAGATTGTTAAAAAGTTTTTGAGAAGATCAAACAGTACCTACAAGAGCCTCCAGTTTTGTTTCCCCTGGTGCCAGGAAGACCTCTCATCATGTATTTGACTGTGCTTGATGAATCTATGGGTTGTGTACTGGGAGAGCACGATGAGTTGGGAAGAAAGGAACATGCCATCTATTATCTAAGTAAGAAGTTCACCAGTTGTGAACCCAACTACTCACTGCTAAAACGCACTTGTTGTGCTTTGGCATGGGCGACTTGCCGTTTGAGGCATTACATGTTGTGTTATACTACCTGGTTGGTGTCCAAAATGGATCCAATCAAGTATATCTTTGATAAGCCTGGTCTGACGGGAAGAACTGCTCATTGGCAAGTCCTGCTATTAGAATACGACATAATCTATGTCACCCAGAAAGCAGTAATAGGTAGAACTCTTGCAGAATATCTAGCCAATCAGCCAGTAGAAGATTATGGATCGATGCAATGCGATTTCCCAGATGAAGATATAATGGCTTTGTTTGATCGCGAGCAATCACCGGGAAAAGAAAAATGGACCTTGTTATTTGATGGAGCTTCTAATGCATTGGGACATGGAATCGGGGCAATCTTAATCTCACCAGAAAATGATTATTTCCCTTTCACTGCGAGGCTCTGCTTCGATTGTACAAACAATATATCCGAATACGAAGCTTGTGCACTAAGGATCCTTGCAGCAATAGAGTCAAAAGCAAGGATATTGGAGGTATATGGAGACTCTGCATTAGTCATCCACCAACTAAAAGGGGAATGGGAAACCCAAGATGCCAAATTAATCCCGTATCGTGAGTACATCTAAGATCTAAGGTTTGATCGAGCAGTTTGACGAAGTCACATTTCATCATATTCCTCGAGAGGATAACCAATTAGCTGATGCGCTGTCTACCCTGTCATCGATGTTTAAAGTGAGTGATGAAAGAAATCTGCCATTCATCAAAATGGAAAGTCGTGATCATCATGCATATTGTTAAGTGGTAGAGGAAGAGCCCGATCAAGAGCCGTGGTACCATGACATCAAACATTTCTTGCAAAGAAGGGAATACCCCCCAGGTGCTTCAGAAAATGACAAAAGAACCCTAAGAAGACTTGCGATGGGTTTCTAATTGAGGATGTACATGAAGGGTAGTTTGGGACTCACGCGAATGGTCACGCAATGGCAAGAAAAATCTTGAGGACGGGTCATTATTGGTTGACAATGGAGGCTGATTTCTTTAATCATGCGAAGAGGTGCCATTAATGTCAGACATATGCTGATAAGGTTCATGCGCCGCCGACTCTCTTGAATGTCATGTCTGCACCCTGGTCGTTCTCAACGTGGGGAATGGATGTTATCGGAACAATCGAACCGAAAGCCTCAAATGGGCATCGCTTCATTATTGTTGCCATTGATTATTTCATAAAGTGGGTCAAAGTTGCATCATATGCCAATGTGGCCAGGAATGTGGTGGTCAAGTTTGTAAAAAGAGAGTTTATTTGTCGTTATGGCTTACCGAGTGAAATTATCACTGATAATGCGACCAACCTAAACAACAAGACGATGAAGGAGATGTGCGAAAGCTTCAAGATAAATCATCACAATTCCTCCCCATACCGCCCAAATATGAACGGAACAGTCGAGGCAGTTAATAAGAATGTCAGGAAGATTGTTCAAAAGATGGTTGTGACATATAAGGACTGGCACGAGATGTTACCTTTCACTTTGCACGGCTATCACACCTCTATTCGCACCTCGACTGGGGTAACTCCGTAATCTTTAGTTTATGGGATGGAGGCAGTACTCCCGATTGAAGTAGAAATGCCTTCATTAAGGGTACTGAGAGAGGCAGAATTGGAAGAAGCTGAGTGGGTTCAGGATCGATTCGATCAATTGAACCTCATTGAAGGGAAGAGATTGGAGGCACTGTGTCATGGTCAATTATACCAGAGAAGATTGATAAGAGCTTATGAGAAGAAGGTACGCCAGCGGCAGTTCCGGGAGGGTGACCTAGTGCTTAAAAAGATTCTACCAATCCAAAAGGATCACTGAGGGAAGTGGACTCCGAACTACGAAGGACCTTGCATTGTGAAAAAGGCCTTCTCTGGAGGAGATTTAATTCTCACCAAGATGGATGGGGAAGATCTACCATTCCCTGTAAACTTAGATGCAGTAAAAAAGTACTATGCTTGAACACATTTCTAAAAAAATAAAATAAAAGGGTTCGCTAGACTGAAAATCTGAAAAGACGGTCTAGGCAAAAGTTAGAGCACCCCGCTAGACTGAAAACCTGAAAAGGCGATCTAGGCAAAAGTCAGGGTTAAAATAAAAACATAACAAATGAAGTGTCATCAAGCTGATAAACTGGGGCAATGAGTGTCCAAGATGCATGAAGACTGGGGCAAACAACATTCCCTGAAGACAATTGATGAGCAGTCAAGATTGAATGAGGGATACTAACACTAGTCATTGAAAAAGATGTCGCTTGAAGAGATGTAATTTCGCTCCATAACCTTTTCGCAGTTCCCTATTCCATTGTAATATCTGCTTTGTACACCTCTTCAGTCTAAATATAATGACAATGACTTCCAATCTTGTTGTTTACCCATGTCCTTCTATTTTACCTTTTTGATAATTGTGTGCATTCATCTTGATAAGTATATACTGAAATGTGAAACGAGTGTTTTTTTTTTAAGCAGTTAGAATTCCTTAGAAAGCCTCAAAAGGTCATGGGGGGCACGATGGTTCCCCTATAAAGGGCACTGAAGAAAGGAAGGAATATTGAGAATCAACCATCGGGATAATTATCATCAAGAACGTCTATCATCAGAAAATAAAAGTGCATGATATCTTTTCTCTGATAATATGGGACTTGTTTTAGTTCATCCTCAAGACTAACTGTGATCGATACTTTTAAGGGGTCAGGGAGTCAATAACGAAAAGACACAGCAAAGAGGAAATAATTTCATCAAAAGTATCTCTTGCATTGTGCCAAAAAATAATAAGGGTTTTCTTCATTAGCATTCATCAATGAAAGGCATCTTATGCATTATCATTCTATCAATGAGCAAAATCAACATTCATGCATTGCATTTGTCTATATGGCCTCATTCGAGCTTCTGACGAGCAATCCACCCCGTAAGAGCTCTTTTATCCTTATGTTCGAGCTTCTGATGGGCAATCCTCCCCATAAGCTCTCTTTTATCTTTATGTTCAAGCTTCTGACGGGCAATCCACCTCGTAAGCTCTCTTTTATGTTTCTGTTTGAGCTTATGACGGGCAATTCACCCCGTAAGCTCTTTTACCTTTCTGTTCGAGCTTCTGACAGGCAATCCACCCCGTAAGCTCTCTTTTATCTTTCTGTTCGAGCTTCTGACGGGCAATCCACCCCACCCCGTAAGCTCTTTTTACCTTTCTGTTTGAGCTTCTAACGGGCAATCCACCCCGTAAGCTCTTTTTATCTTTCTAGTCGAGCTCCTGACAGGCAATCCACCATGTAAGTTCTTTTTATCTTTCTGTTCGAGCTTCTGACGGGCAATCCACCCCTTAAGCTCATTTATATTTTTGTTCGAGCTTCTAACGGGCAATCCACCCCGTAAGCTCTTTTTATCTTTTTGTTCGAGTTTCTGACGGGCAATCCACCCCGTAATTTCTTTTATCTTTGTTTTTTTTAAGCTCAGTGGGCAATCCAACCCGCTAGTTCTTTACAGGAAATCGCTTTGTAGTCACAGGTCCTGTGCTTGTTAGTACCCCGGACAAAATTGGAGTTCTTGTCTTTACTAGTTTCTTATAACGATAATTAGTTAACTACGGTTACACCAATTATCTAATAAGAAACAAATAAAGAGGGGCAGCTGTGAACACCTAATTTTGTCCGGGTAAATATATTTTTTAAATCAATATTTTTTAAAATATATAAAAAAAATTACCCAAGGCTTTTGGCCCAATAACATGATAAAAGACTTAACCCACATTTGTTTGTTGTGAGTTTTGTTGAGCCCACATCCAAGCCCAAGTAAAAAAGAAAGAAAAAAAGAAAATAGAGAAAGGCAAGATTTTTGCTTGATAATAAAAAAATAATTGAATTTTTTTTTGGAAAACATGTTTTCTTCACTGACTCACTCCACCAAAGCTCTCACAAGGCTAGCTCTCACAAGGCTCAAGGCTGTTAGGCTCCATTTTGCCTAGATCAGTGAAATTAAACACAAAAATAGACATTAAAAAAGATTGAAGCATAATTTAACCACTGCAATACTCCAATGTTCTGGTCCCAAGGTGAGAACAATAGTTCATCTTTATTTTTTTTCTCTACAAATACCAACCTGATGAACACAGGGAGGGGAGGCTCTCTTTTCCACTGATCATCCCTACCATTCTTCATTCTACTCCACCTATCTTCAAATTACAGCCCCCACCTTCATTCTCCCATCTATCTTCCTTTCTCTAATTCAATCAAACACTCCAATAAAAATCAAAATACCAATAAATTTAACCTCGACAACCAACACAAATCTGTCATCATCTTACCAGCCACCTCTGCCATCATCTCCTTCGCCCGAAGCCACCCGCCGTCACGCAACCCCGACATCTCTGCCACCATTTCCCGTTGCTTCCGCATCGCGTAACAGATCAGAACCTTATCCCTCCGCCGTGCTCCGCCATCCGCTGCGAAGACCACCACAGCATCGTCACTGCTCTGTCCAGTTCCACTCAGGACCATGTCGCCACCACCGGAGCTCCTCCTCCAACAGCAAGCAGGGACCTGGTCATTCCAGATCTTGTCACAAACACGTCGTCCCAGTCGTAGTACCGCCGCGTCACTACCACTCACCGTTCGGACCGCACCCACACTAGTCACCGCCGTTCGTGTCTCCTGCTCATTCGCCTCTCGCGTCTTCCTTCACCTCCGTCCTCGCTGCTCGCCTCTGTCGTTCAGACTCGCCCAACCATTACCACCACCTCCGTCATTCGCTTCGCCGCCATGCTCACCTCCGCCGTCCTCTCCCCTGTACGGATCTACCACTGCAGCTCTACCTTGTCCTTATCTCGTGTCCTTATCTCGTTCCTTGGTAATGTTGGAGAAGCTGGAAGCAAGCTTCTGACTTTGCCTCTTTCCCTTCTTATGTGATTTGAGTTATGTGTTACGCTTCTACTTATTTGGGCTGATGATGTTCTTTTTTTCTTTTCTTTTTTTTTTTTTGTTATTTTTAGATTCTAATCATTTGGGCCAAAGAAACAAAAAACTAAAAATTCCTAAGAACAAAACAAATTCTCTATAAAAAATAATAGTTATTTTGTTTAATCAAAAAAATCCTTTTGAAAGCCAAAAGAAAATGAAAAATCTTTTATTGAAAAATCTTTTGAGTTTACGCATCAATCTACGACGTTGATGTATGTTTTTTCATCCTCAAGTGTCGTATGAATTATAAGGGTTCGTCGTATAGCTTCACTATCTTTAACCCTGTGCGAGAGTGAATTCTTTTTTTTTTTTGTAAAAAATAAACTCTTTTTAACAAAATTGTATCCAATTTTATAAAGACAAAAAATTTATTTGATTCACACAACAATCTACGATGTTGATGTATGATCTTCATCCTCAAGTGACGTATGAATTGTAAGGGTTTATCATATAGCACTGCTAACTTGGACCCTGTACAAGAGTGAATTTATTCCGAAATAAAATCTTTTTGTAAAATAAAAAATAAAAAATCAAACATTTTCCAAAAAATAAAATCAACCAACCAATCAAGCATTTTCTATAAGAACTATGTAGCTTTGAGTTTCCCATCGTACTCGGGAATACGTATGAGCAGAATCAATCATTCTGTAAAGCCAGATTTAATTTTTCATTTTATTGTGTTTATATTTTTTTTTAATTTTAAAAGTGGGGTAAAATAAATATTTTCAAATAATTAAAATTAATTTGTACAATTAACTTGAGGTACCGTTTTTCAAACAGGCAATGTCGGGTGCTAACACATTCTCTGCTCGTAACCGACTCCCGAACTCAAATTTCTCTCTTTTTTTGTAGACCAGTTTTCCTTAATATAAATTATTTTTCCAATGTTTTTCTCAAATAAAATATTGGTGGCGACTCCTTTGTTTTTACCATCTTTTCGCGGTGCCCGAACGGGACGGTCACGACAGTAATTATAAAATTTAAATTCCTTTTAACAATTGGAAAAACATTCCATATTTAGAAAATGATATTTAGGGTGAATTTTTTTTCAAAATATAAATTATAAATTATAAAACATTTATTCTCCAATTTACATTTGTATTTAGGATTATCAATCATTTCCAACTAATTTTTTTAAAGGAACTAAAAATAAGGATGGTATAAATTATAAATTGTAAATTATAAAACATTTATTCTCCCACTTGCATTGTTATTTAGGATTATCAATCATTTTCAACTAATTTATTTAAAGCAACTAAAAATAAGAATGAATTTATGATATTTATAATTTTTTGGGCAGATATTTAGAAGATATTCAGAAAAATAATGATGCTTTGTATATAGAGAAATACATGTGTTAGAATCCGTGTTTGAGCTATTAAAACATTTATCCTCCCACTTGCATTTGGTATTGATGATTATCAATCAATTCCAATTAATTTATTTAAATCAACTAAAAAGTAAATCAAAAACATGGTTGGAAACTTTTGTCACATGTCACCTTTAGAGTAATTATACTATTTAATTGACAATTGCAAAACATTCCACATTTAGAAAATGATATTTAGGGTGATTTTTTTTAAAATATAAATTATAAAAAATTTATTCTCCTACTTGCATTGGTATTTTGGATTATCTATTATAACCTAAAATAAGGATGAATTTATGATATTTATAATGTTTTGGATAGATATTTATAAGATTTTTATGAAAATGAGGATGCTTTGTATATAGAGAGATACATGTGTTAGAATCCATGTATGAGCTGTTAAAACATTTATTCTTCCACTTGCATTGGTATTGGGGATTATCAATCATTTCCAATTAGTTTATTTAGAGCAACTAAAACATAATTATCCTTTATTAACCCTGATAAGCAAAGAGTGCTATATTATTATCAATAAAAATTTGTTATCATAACTTTGTCTTACTAATAAAATGTACCGATTATGTAAACCAAATAAGGATAACAATAAAATGCGGTACCCATTCCATTGTAAATTAGATAAAATAATTTATGATATTTATAATTTTTTTATAGACATTTGTAAGATTTTTTGGAAATCATGGATGCTTTGCATATAGAGAGATACTCGTGTTAGAATCCATATATGAGCTATTAAAATATTATATTTAAGATGGTTTTTTTTAAAAGACAAATTATAAATCATAAAACATTTATTTTCATCAAATATACTTTTTCGTGCAACTATGTAGTACATGAACTGTGATAAAACAATAAAGTGCATTTAACTATTATCGATAAATCCTTCTATATTTATTGTATGGTGCCCTTTCGATTTCGAGCCATATACACAAATGGCTTGGACATTAAAGTTTCACTCAATCATGCCTTTATATTTTATTAATGGTAACGATAATTTCTAAAAGTTTCTCACAAATGAAGCAATGCATATTTCTGTATAAATATATCAATATGATATACATTTTCATCTTCAAATATACGTCTAAAGGTTAAAGTAAAGAGATATTCTTGTTTTTTGAGAGTTTCTTTTCGAGTAACTTTAGAAATTTAGCTATGGCTACCCGCTTACACCTGTTACTTTTATTTGTGGCATTTCTCCTTCCAAAGATGAATCGACGATCAAAGTTAAGAATTATACGCCTTTGGAAACGACCAAATTTATTGCAACCACATTTTGGAGATAATATGGAATTAGTTCTTTTGGATGAAAGTGTAATGTCTATAACAATTGTTTAACATTTTTGTTATTCCTATGTTTTTTTTTACAACTTTCATGAATGATATTTGAACTAACTCATTTTCTTTAATACATGGGAGGATCCAAGCTACTGTACATATTATCATAGGTAAGTGAACTAAATCTATTGCAACTTATATTATATGATATTTATAAATGTCCTAAACATGACTTTCGTCTATATTCATTTTAATTCTTCTTAACTGTGAAATATTGCAGTTTTTTATAACTTTGATGCTATTTATACTTCTGCTTCCAAACATATCCTATATGTTATTATTATTTATCGTCTAAAGTGATTACAATTACATATATTTCTTCATATCACCCAAAAACTACTGGTAAGGTTAGTTGCGTAAAGCTTTTATTTCTCCACTAATCATGTCTTCTTTCTTTTTTCTATGTGTTTGATGTTATATCATGTTTAACATAGAATTTATAACTTCCAATCTGGTCTTAACGAATGACAGTGTGACATTAGTTGGAAAAGGAATAACATATAGTTGTTTTTTTTAACAAAAAAAAATATAGTTGTTAAATTTTATTTTTCTAATGACATCCATGAGCCTCCTTTTCTTGAGCCTATTGAATCTAAGAAGTTTGATTCCTCTTGCCTCTCTCAATTTTTTTTAAAAATTAATTCACTTTTCTGCAGGTTGCAAAGTTTGAAGCAAGCAGTGTAAGGTTGAAAATTTATTTATATGATTTTTTTTGTAATATTATTTATATGAATTTTACCACATTAATATTAAACGTTTGTTAATTTCCATGACAATGAAAATGCAATTTAAAATATCAAAAAATATTTATATCATCTATTTATTGTAAGAAATTGATACGTTCTCATGCGATGCACGAGGACCGGCTAGTTTACATTCATAGCATAGCCATCAATATTTTCATGAAACCTTCTTGAAAATATTCTTCCTATGAATAAGTTGCGTTTCCACTTATTTTATAGCCTGTTTGGTTTATTTTCTATTTCCTGTTTTTATTTTCTGATTTCAAAAACAAGTACAGTAAAAATGATTACAAAAATTGTTAGTTTGTTTTATATTTTCAAATATTTGTACAGGAAACAGTGAAAACAAACAAAAAATTGTTTCCAATGTTTCCTGTGATAGGACCAACGGTGGTGGCTCCCATAAAAATTGTTTGATAGGAAGTTTGAAGTTTATTTAAAAAATTATGAGATTATTTTGAATAAAGAATATTTTTATTTTATAACTGTAAAATTAACTATCAAATAAATATAAATATTATTAAACCATACAAATATTTTGACATCATTTTTTGTAATTTATTATATAAAAATAATTTTTATACACAACCCAAATAAAATAGATAATATTCCCAACAAACACATCTAAATATAAAATTAAATCTATTATAACAATAATCTATTATGCATGGACCGGAACAATAAACCTATTTGAAATGGCTCATTTTGACGCCGAGAATCCCATGTACGAATAAGGCTTAATTTTACTTCCATGTTTAGGTTGGGGATTGATCGTAGAAATGATCAATTTTTCGCACCTAATCCAAACACATACTAACAGTATATTCAAATCAAACTCATGAATTATCGACTCTTGCAATATATTGACAGTATATCAACTAAATCCTCGCATAAATTCAATAAATCATGACCCTTCCTGTGTTGTATTCATTCGGCCACAAGATAGGGAGCCAACCACACGAGCCGCTTTCCCTTGGCATGACGGCATACGCAATTAACGCCGACGACTCCACTGAAAAGCAGTTCACCATGTCACATTCTTACTCCAAACCCTTAATTTCTCGTAAAAAAATCAACAGAATGTTCTCAATCTTGCATTTGGATAATTTTAATACTTTTAAACATAATTTAGTCACTATAACTTTCACCGGCTCGGTAATTGGAAGGTGCATTGATGCACCAGTTAAAGTTTGGGACATTAAACTCGAAGAGAAAACAAGACCGACATAACTGCAATTAAATGGTGAAAGCAAGCAAATTTGAAATAACGTGCGGATAACATTATCGTTGTTGAAAAAAGCATACTTGAAAGACAAAACAGACGACAAAGGATCAACTATACCAATTAAATGGCCTAGCAAATTAAAAAAATGTTAACAAACCTGAGTTATATGGATATAACTTAACACTTTAATCTATTTAATGGAAAATGATAGGGCATTGGCTCGACTAGACATTTGGACAACGAACAAAAATAAATAGTACAACTCACAAATCTCACCTAAAAATGGGAGAAAAATATATGGTACAGCAACTTCATTCCGCTGGGCAGAATATCCCCTTGAGAGGAAATGAAATTATTTGCGACTATAACCAGGCGGTGGCATTGGGTTCCTGTTTCCTCTTCTATCTAATTGAGAATATTGATTGGCAGAATGTTGACCATATTCCCTGGGGCCATTCAAGTTATTCCGTGAAGCCCAGTTATGGTGAGAAGCTCTAGATGATTGGAAGTTTTGGCCAGGGTGACCAACTTCATGATGATGACTAGCAAATGCACCTTGGGTATTCTCAAACCTGGGATTCTGATTATTTCCTGATGGTTGATATCCATGCCTTGGATTTCCTCCACTACCATGATTATTTCTTCCGTAAGGATTTGATCTATAGTGTTGATGGTTATTTCTTTCATAAGAATTTGATTGATGATGAGGATTATATGGCGGCACGACTGGTTGTTGATGATAACCGTATTGCTGAGGAGGGACAGCAGGGTAAGGTAGAAACTGTGGTTGGCCTTGGACTGGTGGAGCTGACATAGGTGACATTGCATTATATCCCGGGCGAGGGTCATAAATATAGGAAGGCAATGGTTGTGGATGACCCATTGGTGCAGCATACGATAGGGGTGGCCCATTAATGGGATTGCGGTATCCATTAGTGCCTACCTTCGCCTGTAAGGAATTGACAACGAGTCTGCGTGCTGCATCTCCGAGCTCCCGACCAGAAATAGATCCAGGAGGGTTTTGCCTGCAATAGAAAGTGGGAATACCAGTCAAGAGTTTTAGCCAGCAATATGACAAGATGTTATATGCAATCCAATACAGTTAATCACAAATTTACCGAGGCTTTTAGTTCAATATAAATAACCCAAAGTCTTACCTCCCATTATCTCCTCCATGTCTTCTGCCTGAATCTTCATGCCATAAAACAGGTTCAGGTTTTAGATCCCCAATTGTCACAGTCTGTACAAAAATAACAAAATTTATTTTTCCGACCTACATTAACAATGGAAGTAAACATAACACAACGAAGCATCCTACATTAAACAGACTGGAGTCTTATGTAGTAAACCTTTCAAATTGAACACTAAACTCAGGAGTTAGCCGGGTATAAATATGCAGCAGTAAGAGAATTTAAATACCTTTTTTGGGAATTTAACTCCTTGTGGAGGTCGGGTAATGTGTTTATGCACATCTGGGAGTCTATAAATTGCACATCTGAGTAACAGGGCAAGAAAAGTAAGAGAGAAAAATCACAAACTTTCAAATCCATTACCAATTAATCATAAATCATACTCTATTAGATTATGCTCAGCATTTAAGGGCTTACATGACATGGTTGTCCATAATGTCTTCCATGCTGGAAACAGGAGACCTGAAGATAGGAGGGCAAGGTTCTCCACTACACAAGGATATATAACCATTCATTCCGCCACTGCATGTATCCCTAAATAACATCAGAAAATAGTCCAGGCAGATCTTAAATCTGTCATCATGAATAGAATATATGCGGTAAACAAAATTGGTAGCTCCATGCATGAGTCCAATAGTGTAGTTCTATTGCATCAAAAAGTTGTCATTCTGCTCATCCTCAGAAACAACTGACCATATTATCAGGGGTTCTTCACCAAACAATTGTTTGTGTACTACTCAAATAGCACTACCCTCCTAACAAATTTGCAACAAACCAATTGACAAAGATACCCGTAGTGTGAAAAGATAAGTCATGCATGTTTTTTATCCAAGGTAAACTTCTAATTAGCAAGTTCTGTATTCATTGACTCATTTCTCAAAAACCCATTGGATCATCATTAATGAAAAGATTTATGCTCAAAGGCCTCATGAAGTTTTTCTAAAGGAAAATATCGAATTCAAAGAGCATATTATGGCTTACAACATAATAATCCTGAGACAAAATTGTGCAATTCATGACCTTACATGGTCCATCAGATGCAACAAATTCACCATTGTAAAATTTGTCATATCCATTAGTCACAAGGAAATCAAAGTAAATCCTTTCTCATCCAAAAAGTGATTAGGAGATCGCCAAGCATTATGCACCAACCTTTCTTTGGGATCGATTTGTTCCTTGATCTCAGCACGTTCACTGTCCGACATGTTTCTACATTTGTTGTCAAGTGTACTTATGCATGCCGAGAGAGGATGACAAGAATTCACAAAAAGCATGTCAAACATTATAGCATTTCGTCGCTTTTCCTCTGGCTATTTTTTCACAGGGTTAGGGTATAAACATAAACTAAAGTCAGTATATAATAGAAAAAGTACGCGGGAGAGGAAAAGTGAATTGAACAAAAATCTGCATTAAAACTAGATGAAGAATAGAGCTATACTGTTAACAAGTTTTCAACTTTTCTGACTTCCGCAAGAAGACGTGCTTCATCAATAAAAGGCAACTTTGCAATACCCTACAAAGGGGAAGGCGGTATTATAAACTGTGTTGTCGTCATTTCCAGAAAATATTAACAAAAAAATAGTGGTAAATGAGGAATAGACCTGCCAAGCATAGCGTTTGCCATTCATGTCCACTTCAAAGTCTGACACACAAGATCAACATTAAATATGGGGCAATACATTTAAAACAGAGAAACTTCTAAAAACTTGTTTTTACAATCAACTTAATTAAAAGCATACCAATTGGATAAAAATCAATAATTGGGGAGTTCGGATCCGTCATAAGTTTCCGATAAGGCTCAGGAATTGCATGAGAACTGCAGATAAGTCATTGTTTCAATGTTACATTAACTGAAGTTTAGTAAATAAAAATCTTTATTATAAGAATAAAAAAGGTCCAGCAAGCAAACCTTGCAGCAGGAAAAACCCCTAGAAGCTGATCAAAGGGTTTGAATGGGGTGCCCAGCTTAAAGCTAATTTTAAGCTCACCAAGGCCCTTGAGATCAGATGCAAAGGGGGCATAATGATAAGGATAAAACCTGTTTTACACCAAAGAAAATTAAAAAGATAAAGAAATAAGACAAGTGATGCTTGGGGATGCAATCTGGATCAAGATAACAAAGGAACATCAGGCAATAAAAGCAAATAAAAATTCTTATGACCTCCCCTTAGCCTTACTTTTCCTCCAACAAAAACTCTTTTTTACAAAACAAAATTTTTAAACTAACACTCGTCACCTGAAATCTGGTTACCACGAATTTAGTCATCGAGGCAAAGGAGAAAATACAGGTAACATATGAAAGGCACAAGAAATCGAAAACAATTTCAGATTCAGTGCAAACCTCCAAAGTAAGTTAGAAATCAAACTCACCATTGCCAAGAACAAACACCTTCATAATAATAGTGCATCACCCAACAAAGGCCTTCAGTGTATTTCAAGACCTAAAGAATAAAATGAAATAAGAATACCTAGATCTCCATATGAATCAGTAACACTTCAATTCACTAACTTACAACATCTTTCCGTATCATTTCACGTTCCTCGGGAGTTTTAGCAGAAAATTTTTCCTCATAATACCTCTCTTTCCAGCCTGGTGCTCCCAACTGAATCTGTTAAAACTAGAAATATCAGCTAACGTGAAGTGAAATAAAAGAAAAGAGAAATAACTTTCAACCCAAACAAAATGCAATATAAGAACCACAATTGTAAGCATTACATTTGGACACAAGCTGTGCTTTTCAAAATAACAAGCTATAACCTAGATCTAAGAAGAATTTAGAAGGTTGTCTTACATATTATAAATCCAAATTAATGTGTCAACCCTAGTCATCATAGCATAACTAAGACATAGTTACATCTACATTACCTACAACTCGCACCATCCAAACACTAATCTCTATTGTCAACAGGAATTAGCATCCTCTCACACAAAAAAAGGAAAGTTTGGTGCCATAAGCTCCCTCTGTGTGGAGCCAAGAGAAGGGTTGGAACACTATGTGGCCAAGAGGCTGATTCAACAACTTAAACATGTTCTGGAATCCGGATCACTTGTCAACAACTCCAACTGTTACCGTAAGGCTCCCCTCCCCCAGTGAGACACATAAAGAAACCACAAAAACATCATTTCATTCATTCTACATGTTTCATCATCACCATCAGTTAAACAAGTATTAATCATTCAAGTCATGCACTTCAAATTCAAAAGCCAGTTTTTGCAAGTAATGGATAATTGATATCCACAACATAACAAACTATGAATTTCAAAAGCTTTGTTGAACTTTTCAAGTTTTTTTTTTTCCCACTTTTTTTAAATAATGAAGGCTCCAATAAAGAACATCATGAAAAAAAATGTTAAAAGAAAGATCAACATAAATACTGCATAAAAATACAAGGACTAGTACCCTTTTAATATGAAAATAGGGACTAAATACTTAATTGATCCATTTGAAAATTAATAATTTCATGATAATTTGTTATATGCATTCAAGGTTTTAAATTGTGGTTGCGGTTACGTTATGTATACCACAAGTGCAGACAAATTCATTAAAATGCAGCAACAATTATGGTCGTGATACAGTTAAATCGTGGAGACTGGAGACTACCAAAAAATGTGGTGTTGCGGCTGCAATTAAAGTTGTACACTGCAAGTGGTTTGAGCTAAGGGTATAAGGAGTTGGAGGAGTTGGAGGTCCAAGGTTCAAACCTTGGCAAAGCAGAAAAAATTAACATAACAACTTACTACTAACATTTGCCTATAAAAAAAAAAACCGCAATTTAAAAACCTTGCATGCATTAAAATAAATTATGCAACCTTTCCATTGGATTTTCTTTTGCAGGAAAATTAACCTGTCAATATTACTAATGTTCTCAAATCTTAATCAATTCTCAAACTTTCATCTAAATAACAAATTTTCTGTGACGGAAAAAGTAATACCAATTACCAACAAAGCCTTATCCCGCTAGGTGGGTGGAGGAAAACTAGAAGTTAAAAAAGGCAGGATTGTTTGCATGTTTCTTATAGATAACAAATTAAACAGAAAATTAAGGCACGGCAACACATCTAAAACCCAAATACAGAATTAATGCACATTTTACCTTGTCCTCTTCAGGATTTTTGGAGTTGAATGCATCAGATTTCTCACGAAGTATCTGCTTCAGTTTTGCTTTCAATTCGTCTTTGTTATCCTGAACCTGTAGAGATAAAGAATACCAGACTCAAAGATAAGGCATAAAAGAATAACAAAACAATGATTTGACAGGATAACAAGCATCTGTTCCTCGCCAGGCTCATACCCAATAATAATAAGTTAGCTCATAAATTAGTTCTAAAGAATGCCTCTCCTGAGGCAGGAAAACATACATCTATTTCAAGACTATTCTCAGCTTCAACAATAGCAGCAGCAACAGATGCTCCTGAAGAAGATAACCTAGCAACTTTACAAGGCCCCTGAGAGGCCTCTTTATTGTCTTTTCTAACTGACTTGGACAGATGGGGATCACGACGCCCAGATTGTTCATATGGTGAAGGGGTTGGAGCTGAAGCAAGACGAGAGCCATGGAATCGTGAAACTGCAACTAAAGACTCTGGTTGAACTTGAGGCCCAACATCATCTCCTCTTCTTGATTGTGCCTTATCACGCTTTATTCTTTCTGCTTGTCGCTGAATACAGAAGAATAAATACAAAGGAAAAATCAATTCAGAGAAAGCAGTCAACATCCATCTCTAACTCTTGAGAGCAAAAAAAATTATATAGGGGTATGAACTTTTATTGTCTCCCACTCTTTTAACCATGTTTCATTCGTTTTTATATTGTCAGGGCTAGATATTGTGACAAAAATTACACAATTGACACCCATTTTTCCTCAATGGTGTGACCTACTCACACAGCCCTTGTGCATCAACCAATGATCGCTCTCTGCCTTGTCCCCATCGGGGAAAGAGACGTGATCAGACATAATGGTAAGAGGCAATAATCAAGATTAAATAACAAACTATTCAGTTCCAGAGCAAACCATAATCAAGAATCTTGCAATTCAAAATGCATGAAAAATATCTGAATAATTAAAATCTCTCATATCATACAGCTAGACAACTTGACAATAGTAAATGCTTGCATAACAAAGCCTCGGGGTTCTTTTGTTTACTTCTTAAAAGACCAAATGACCTTTAATGAATAAATAATATTTACAGTATTGGACGCACCTGATGCAATCGAGCTCGTTTTTGGAATATTCTATCTTCATAAGATCCAACAGCCTGAATGAAGTGCTCCACCCTGCTCAAATTTGGCTGACAAAAGCAGGGACAGAAAAGATAAATTATACCATAACACTACTAAGATGAAAATAACACAGCAAACCACATATGGAATGTATCACCTCGAATTACAATCATGTACCTTGCTTCCATTGGTTAAATAACCCCCCAATGCCCTAAATTCCTTCTTGTACACTGCCATCAGCAAGTTGATTGCACCCTATAGAAAAATATCAAAATTTCCAACCAATGGATCAGTTACATGACCTAAAGAAGAATATAAACTTCTTCCATCAGGTAATACATGGCCCATAACACCATAAATATTGCCATACATAAAACTAAATAATATAAGGACTCTAAACATTAAGACCTCCTTTTGCCCCAATTTTAGGACTGTTGTAAAATTTCAGAGAGCAAGAAATAGGATTCACATCCATTTCTCGGCACTTAAAAGATTTTACAATGAATTATGCCAAGTAAAATTTATGGGAATGTTTTTTGGGGAAACTAGGATTCCCACCCCTCCCATGGGAATTTTTTGGGGGAACATAGCCAAAAATATTCCTGGGAATGTGTTTTTTAAAAATGGATACCAAACGGTAAAATTTAGGATTCCCAAGTTAGAATTCCTAAAAACTAACAAGAATCCTTCTACCAAACAGCCACTAATAATTTGGCTCCGCAATATAGTTATATAAAAGCATGCAAGTCTAAAACTTCACTTCTAAGGTTTTTAATTGTTAGATATCTAAAACCATTCATCTACCTCCATCTAAAACAATGGACTTTTGAGATAGTTGGTTTCTCAACATTGTGTTAATCTTCCTTGACTACATGGTTAGAATTTATCCTTACCACCCACAACCTTCATGTTCACTTAAATTTCAGCACAGGGTAAGGTGGGTTTGAAATTTATTCATGCTTTAAGCACACAGTGCTTTGGCATGAGAAGGCATGATTGAGAGACCATATATGTGACTCCACCAGCTTAAGCTTTGGTGATCGTTAGTTACTTGATATTTAGAATTCAAAAAAAAAAATCACTATCAAAGTTGATCAAATTGTTTTACATTGTCTATCAAAAAACAAAAAAGGCTTTAAAATAAAGGAAAAGCACCAGCTCCCATATACATTTAAGACCAACAATTTTCAGTTAGAGACAAAATCCATATAATTCTTAGAAAACAGAATATCAGTCCGTATATATGATATGCCTATTACATGCAAAACAAAAAACATACAGAGAAAGAACAAGAGATCTAGAGTACCAAACCTCACGAATCTCTAGAGTAGGCATATGTGGTAGGAAATCATTGCCAACAAAAAAGCATATGAAGATAAAATCATCCAAAATGCGTTCAAATTCAATCTCAAAAGGAGGATTAGGTATTCTCATTTCATACTCCAGATATTCCCTCAGAGTCCAAATGTTTAGGAACTACAAAAGAAATATAAAGAAGTGAGAATTATGGCAGTAGCACCAAAACGATATCACCACATGCAATACAAGATTACTATATAAATTTAAATTTTTTCTCAAATCCTAACCTGGAAGGGCTTTTTTGCCACAATAGGATCTCCTTTTTCATCACACTCTCCTGCCTTACGTTTTACCTTTCCTTCACAGTTTGCAGCCATATGACCCATCTGGCCACAGAGAAAGCATTTGTCTTGTCCAGGAGTAAAAACAATCTACAATAACCCGTCATTTACCAATGTGTTAATCACTAACAAAGTCTGGAAAGAAGCCAAAAGCATTAATAACAATCATTCTTCATTGTTAACGTCAAGTAATTATTTTACTATGCTGATATGCACTAATAGAGAAAACTCCAGTCAACACAAACCTCTCTAAGAATTGAAAAATGGATTTCATGGGTAGCCAAAGCCAACATAATCAAATCGGCATCCTGTTGTACAATACCAAATTATTTGAACCAGTTAATGAAGTCCGTGATAAATAAAGCAAAGAAAAAATTGAGCGAAACTGTGAAAGTCAAAAGGAAGCTGAATTTTCAATGATAAAAAATGGAAGTAAGATATATACCAAACCATACAGGCAGTGTCGTGTATTTGGATCATAACCTTTAAGATTTCTCTGCAGGCGAATATAGGACATGATCTTATGCTCCCCTTCACCAGGAACATTTGCATCAGAAAGAATAACCTGACATTAAAAAATCATAATATTAATATCCTCCTCATTACTGAGAGACACAAATACGGTGGCAAAACAATTTACAGACAATGAAAGCTTGATACCTTAATATTTTGCCAACCAGGGTCATTGTTCAACCTAAGATGAACATAGTACTGAAGTGCAACTGACAAAACAGCCATAAATTCAGTTCCTGGTGTAATGACATTTGAGTCAAAAACCTGTGACTCTTCTTTGAGAGGAAGATTTCTGCCCTCCCTCTCAAATTCCTCCCTTAACCTTGCTTCTTCTGCAGCCTATCACACAATAACAAAATAAGACAAAGGCAGATCCATATCTAGGCATCTTTCCAAATATTTCGCCAATTAACGAAAGTTGCTCATATTCACATATACATTAGTTGCATAACATGAATAACCACCAACAATAACCACAAAAGAAGGGATGCAAGCAAGAAACATTATCCCCATTAGAGAATGCAGAATGGGACTATCTCCCACTTGAATAAATATTTTACCATTAGATAATAGATACACACCGCAAAACCAAAATTAAAAGAGGAGTAGACAAATACTCAAAACTAGAGAGTCTTCAATATGCCAATATTCATAATCAGTAATCAGATGAATGTGCAGTTCAAGCTTTCAAATACCAACTAGTATGTTATAAAACATTCAACTGAATTGTAGATAACAAGCTAATAGTGTGTTTGTATATGAATATATGAAAGATTAAAGTCTAATGTAAACAGCAAACACTAAAAGGTAAACAGCTAGCGCTTTTTCGCATTACATACCGCATCAGCTGCATCTTTTGCTGCTCTAAACCGCCTAGAACGTTGTTGATTCATTTTAGCTCTTGGTGCAACACCATCTACAAGTTATAAATTAATGAAATCCAACGAAATAACAAACAGCATAATATTAATAATATATCACACAATAATTTCGAAATTAACTATAATAAATAACTAGAAATCGAGAAACACATACCAATCGCCATATAGAGAAGCTTCCGAGGCCGCACCATCATAAATAGTCTATCAATGTAGTCAAACATGCACTCAAAAACCTCATCAAACGACGTCGGAGACGGCTGCACTCAAAAACCACAATCAATCACTCACAAAAAACGTAAATCTCATGATTCATGAATCCGAAATTGAGATTGAGCAAAAATTTACCCTATCTTCAGGGTGAAAGCAAGGGTGAATGATTCCATTCATGTCGAGGTAGAGATTATCGTATTCAATGTTAGGGTTTTTGTTGCTCGTATCAACCGGAATCTGAACGCCGTCGATAACCACCGGTTCTTCCTCGATCGCATCCACAACCACCATCGGATATTTCTCCGCCAGCCATCTATAGAACGCTGGAACTCCCATTGCGCCGCGAAATATTAGTCACGGAGAGAGAGAGAGAAGAAAAACGAAAACCTAAAAATTTCACTCACTGCTATGAAACCAAAGAGAAAGAAGAAAAAAGAGGATATGCGAAGAAGCACAATTAACGATTCTAGTTGGGCTTGGCAATGTACTCTTGCTAGGTCACGGTACTGGAATTTACGGACAATATTGCCCTTAGTGAATACGAGCGAGTGCTGTTAATTTTCCGGATATAGAATGGATATGTTTGTCTTTCTGCTATAGGGGTCGGTTAGGTTTTTCAATCGTCATCCCTTTTCTATACTACTAGTCATAGATTTTGATGGGACCGCGCGGCCAGATATTTGTAGAGCTGATGTGTCCTATCCTGTTGGACAAAAATAGCTAATAAAATAGTTTATTGTTTATCAACTAAGTGAAAGTTATATATTTTTTTTAAAAAAAAGATATTCATTTATTTAAATTGGTAAAATATATTGAAAATAACATAAATTTAATATCGTTAAAAATTGAAAAGATGAATCTGCGAAAAAACTTACAACGTCCAGATTAATAGTATAACACGATAAAATGCCTACAAATGTGACAAAATCAAAATGACCGGAATACTCATGCCTCGGATTTGTAACGTTGACGCCCAAGTTTTGATTGAATTTGTGGATCGAAACTGATCTGCCAATATGAACCAAACGAATACCGCAACAAGATGGGAAACCAAATGACGCCGTAACAAGACGACGAACAAAACACTGCCGCACGCAGACGACAAAAACACGGAAAAATACAAAAGAAAAATCAGATCTATGTGGAAAAACCACTTGTTTATATAAAATGAGAGGAAAAACGATGTAGATTGGTGATTCCAGGCCAAAAAATGCCCAAAACCACTCCTTCCGATAAATGAGGAAGAAGGAAAAGAGGAGTAGAGGGAAGGTTGAGAGAGAGAGGCGGCTCTAGGTTTTTAACGTACTTCAAGTGAAAGCTATACTTGATAACCAATTGATTTAATTTAAAACATTTAATAAAAGATCAAAAATATATTTTAGTCCGTCAAGTTTTTCACTTTGACAAAAATTGTTCCTTATCTTTTTTTTAGCAGTTTTAATAGTTTTTAAACGTTGTAATTTTTGTACCTTCATCAATTTATTGTTAAAAAATTAATGGAAAATGCATACGTGACAAAGGTTCGCCAATTGGCATGTACGGCTGGAACCTAAAAATATTAAAATAATAAAAGTAAGGCTACGATGTACTTTTAGTCCCTCGAATTTTTTAATTTAACAAAAATCGTCCCAATATTTTTTTCGAATGATTTTAGTCCTCATACTTTTCAAACATTGCATCATCCCTCCATCAAGTTGTTGTAAAAAACTAATGTAAAACACATACGTGGAAAATGACTTGTCACGTGGCTTCACATGACATGCACATCTGAAAAAATATATATTAAAATAATAAAAATAAATATCGATTTTGTTCGTTTTTTATTTTTTTAATTGATTTTCGTTTTTCCTTTAAATCAGGTTGGATATGAATACCCCCTGGAACCAGCAAAACAATGCGGGATAAAGTATAACAATGATGCAAATTTCTCATTTTCTCTCTTTTTTCTCCGCCTCTCTTCCAATCATCCTTCTATCTTCATTGTGCTCGGAGAGAAGCTTCAAATCTGTGAAGCAAGAAATGGGTGTTGTGTTGAAGCTGATAGACGCCAATGTGACGCATTGAATAGCATTTGCCTTTTCTTACCAGAGGTTTAGCCTATAAAAAAAGTTGCATTTCAAAGTAAATTGGCATATTGTTATGATACTTTCTTGGTAATTATTTTATTCAATTTGGCATACTTATAATTTACATTTATAACATTTTAAAAATTATATTTTTAGTTAAATATTTATTTTTCTTCCAGCTGTGCATTCCACGTGGAGCCACGTGGCGAACCATTTGCCATGTATGCATTTTATGTTAGTTTTTTTTACAGTAATTTGTTGGAGGAGTGAAAATTGCAACGTTTGAATAAAACTATGAGGACTAGAATCATTGGCAAAAAAATAGAAGGACTATTTTCGCCAAATTAAAAAACTTGAAGGATTAAAAGTGCATTTTAACCTTATTTATATTATTTTAATATTTTTCGTTCCAGTTGCACATGCCACGTGGCCAACCGTTTGCCATTATGCCTTTTCCGTTAGTTTTTTTACAGCAACTTGACGAAGAGACGAAAATTGCAACGTTTTAAATTTACGAGGAATAAAATTGCTCAAAAAAATTTGAGGGACAATTTGTGCCAAAATGAAAAACTTGAGGGATTAAAAGTGCTTGTTAGCCTTGATAAAATATGGTGTTAAACCAGCATATAGATATAAAATGATATAAATGGACATGTTTATATGATTTATTATATAAATCCTTTTAAAATTATAATTAAAGCTTTTAATCAAAATATTAATTTTTTTTACATTTATTTTCATTGATTTTTAAATATTTTTATAAAATCATATGAAGAAATGACGTATTTGATTTTTTTATACAATTTTTTTAATTATATAGGAAATTTGTCAAAATAATAAGGGTAAAAATAGATGAAAATTGATAAACTATAATGTATAAGCTCTAAACTAAAAAATATAGCTTATGAAATAAATTTATAAATTAATAAAATAAGTTTATTTATCAAATATCTCTACTTTGGTCAATTTATATTATAAGATAATCAAATAAGTTATAAACTCGTTTACAGGACTTGTTAAATAGAACTATAAATAATTACATTCATTCAAAGATTTTTCTTACGTAATTTCTTAATTTCGAATTTGGAATTATGTAATATGCATACTATAATATTCAATAAATTATAGATTATACATTATAAATTATACTTGTAATAGAATTACCTTAAATTTTATTCGTTAATTAATCTTTATGATAATATATTCAATCCCCTTGAATTACACCCAAAAAAGAAGCCCATGTACGTAACAATCCAATGTAGTGTTTTTTTTCACAAGACTACGGACCGGAGGCCCAAAACTAAGTAAGAGACACAATTAGCATCATTGAGGCAAAACATCCCCTACCATATCAGGCTATCAGCAGCAAGTAGAAACAATTTCACTAAGGGGTTCTTCCAAAGATCCAATGAAGTTAGAGAAAAATGCTATATAACATGAAACGAAATTCTTACAACTGAGGTGTCAATAAAATATTTTATATTGTTGACATAAAAAAAAAATCTCTTGTATTCTCTGAAAGAGAAAAAAAAACTCTACAATTAATAAGTGAAGAATAATGAAATAAGTAACTTTAACATCACATATTTATCTAAAGATTTTCGGTTTATGTATTTCTATTTTCCATAGATAACTCTTAACTTGTTGATTTCTTCTTAATGTAAAGTATTTATCACCCCATGTATAAGACACTTAAATTGTCAACTTCCCTTTGCTACCCCCTGCTTATGCTTTCGGATTTGTTGGTGAGTGGTTGAAACTTGAAATGGCTTTATACGGATGAGACACAAAAGATTGCAAGCCAATGAACCTGAGGCTCATGTCCTTGACTTCTTCAGTAACTATTGTTTGTCTTTATAATTTATGTCTGTACATGCAATTGGTTTTAGGTGTTGAATTTAATTTATTATTTAGTTTCTACATATATCATTTAGTTAATGGTTCAAGTGTTTCGAATGTTATCATTGTTGGGAAATACCATCATAATTTCCCTCCTCTGTGAACTCAAAAATAGGCACTAAGCGGAAGCGTAAAAATAAGTGTAATAACACCGGACAATTTTTAGCGTGGAAAAACCTCCTCAATGTGAGCAAGGAAAAAACCACGAGACCCGTAGGCCGCTTAAACTTTCACTATAACAATAATGGGAATACAAAAATACAAGAATATTGTATCCTCAATTTGTGGATAACACTCACAAATTGGCTCACTATTTTTCTCTCTTAGAAAACTCTCTCTAAGGCTCTCTCTAATTTTTCTCTCACTACTCTTCTCTCTTGAATGTGAGGATTGGTGCCTCTTCATTCATCTCAAATGCTTCTATTTATAGAAGCAAAAAGAGATGCATTGAATATGAGTGGTTGGAGGTTGGACAACTTTCAACAATTTGCATTTAATGATTTCGACTTTTGACTGGATCTCCAACAATTCTCCCCCTCCAGCCAAAGGGAAAATATCCTTGAATCAGTTTGGGGTTGATACCAAGCCTGCAACTTCTTCACAGACTTCTAACTTCTCTTTTGGGAGAGCTTTTGTCATCATATTTGCCCCGTTATCTTTTGTGTGGATTTTCTCAATCTGCAGCAGTTTACTTTCTAACACATCACGGATCCAGTGATACCTTACGTCGATGTGTTTCGACCTTGAATGAAATGTCGAGTTCTTGCTGAGATGGATTGCACTCTGACTGTCGCAATAGAGAATATAACTTTCCTGATCCTGTCCTAACTCTTGTAGGAACTTCTTCATCCACAAGATCTCTTTGCAACCTTCGGTGATTGCGATGAATTCTGCTTCTGTAGTGCTTAAAGCAATGCACATTTGTAGTCTTGACTGCCAAGAGATAGCTCCCCCTACAAAAGTAATCAGGTATCCTAATGTAGACTTTCTGGAATCCACATCTCCTGCCATATCTGCATCTGAGTATCCAAGAAGCTTTAAATTTCCATTACCAAAACACAAACAGCTTTTTGGCGTTCCTTCAGATACCGTAGTATCCATTTCACTGCATTCCAGTGCTCCTTTCCAGGATTTGATAGGAATCTACTCACAACTCCGACAGCATAAGCAATGTCTGGTCTTGTACAGACCATTGCATACATAAGACTACCCACTGTTGAAGAATAGGGCACCTTGCTCATTTCTTCTTTTTCTTCTTCATTCCCTGGACATTGAGTCCTACTCAGTTTGAGATGACCAGGTAATGGAACATGCATAGGTTTGGCATTATGCATGTTGAACCTTTCAAGAACTTTCTTGGTATAGTCTTCTTGTGACATCCACAGCATTCTTCTAGAACGATCTCTAGTGATTTTCATCCCAAGAATCTTCTTCACTGCACCCAGATCCTTCATGGCAAAGGACTTGCTCAATGCCTTCTTGAGAGCAGCTATTTTCGCCTTGTCTTTCCCAACAATGAGCATATCATCAACATACAACAGAAGTATGATGGATTCACCATTCTCATAGTTCTTCACAAACAAACAATGGTCTGCGGAGGTCTTCTTGAAATTGTGTTGGGTCATGAAGAGATCAAACTTCTTGTACCACTGTCTTGGAGCTTGCTTCATACCGTAGAGACTTTTCTTCAGACGACACACTAGGTGTTCCTTGCCTGGTTCTGCAAAACCTTCTGGTTGCTCCATATAAATTTCTTCCTCTAGGTCTCCATGTAAGAATGCTGTTTTTACATCGAGCTGTTCAATCTCCAAGTCTAGTTTTGCAGCTAGACCGAGAATTGCTCTAATAGATGTCATCTTCACCACTGGTGAGAAGATTTACTCGAAATCTATGCCTTTCTTCTGGTTGCACCCCTTTACAACAATATTTGCTTTGTATCTGGGGTTTGGGTTGTTCTCTTCAGTCTTGAGCTTGAACACCCATTTGTTTTTCAATGCCTTTCGCCTGTCTGGTAATCTCACCAGGTCATACGTCTGATTCTCCTTCAGGGACTGCATCTCTTCTTCCATAGCTTGCAACCATTTATCATTATCATTCATCTCAATGGCTTCCACAAAGCTTTGAGGTTCCCCTTCATCAGTGATAGTGACATATTCATCTGAATAGTATCTTCTTGATGGTTGTCTGGCTCTCGTTGATCTTCTGATTTGAGGTTCTTGCTCTACCTCATCAGTCTCGATCTGTTCTTCTTGCATTGTCTGTTCTGCATTGTCAGGTTGCTCAGTCTGATCAGGTTCATCATTTCTTTCAGGAATCTCTCCCCCTGAATTGGGTATCATAATGGGACTTGAATCAGAAATCACTCTGTGCTTTGGCTTCTCAGATTGCTTGATGTCTTGGATCGTCTGATCTTCAAAGAACACCACATCTCTTCTTCGAACAATCTTCTTGTTTGCAGGATCCCATAATCTGAAGCCAAGTTCATCTCTTGGTGTACCAAGGTATATACACTCTTTCGTCTTAGCATCAAGCTTTTCTCTTTCATCTTTCGGAATGTGAACAAATGCCCTACATCCGAAGACTCTCAGTTGACCATAGGAAGCTCTCTTTCTAGACCATACCTCATCGGGTATCTTTCCATCTAACGCTCTTGAAGGAGTTAGATTGATCAAATCAACAGCAGTACTTACTGCTTCTGCCTAGAATGACTTTGGGAGTTTTGCGTGAGAAAGCATGCTCCTGACTTTCTCTGCAATCGTTCTGTTCATCCTCTCCGCTACACCATTCATCTGAGGTGTTTTTGGAGGAACTTTCTCGTGTCTTATCCCATGAGCTTTACAGTATGCTTCAAATGGGCCAAGATACTTTCCGCCATTATCTGTTCTCAAGCATTTCAGCTTTCTTCCAGATGCTCGTTCTACTGAAGCATGAAACTCCTTGAAAGCTTGAAGAACTTGATCTTTCGTCTTCAATGGATACACCCACAACTTCCTGGAGTGATCATCAATGAAGGTAACGAAGTATTGAGCACCACCAAGGGATTTTTCAGATGTTGAGCAAACATCTGAATGGACAAGATCCCGAATCTCCTTTCTTCTTCTTGCATTATCTGATCTTTTGAAAGATACTCTGTGTTGCTTGCCTGCTAAGCAGTTTTCACAGGATTCAAGTGGTTGCCCTTTTATTTTTGGAAGGTGATCTTTTGCGAGGATCTCCAAATTTTTCTCGCTCATGTGACCCAAGCGTTTGTGCCACAATTCTTTTCTTGCGTCTTGCGCAACATTTGTCTCCCCCATGCATATCTTTCCCTGCATGATATACAAGGAGCCTTCCTTTCTGCCGCGAGCAACAATCATGCTTCCTTGGCTGAGTTTCCATCTGCCGGCACCAAATTGGTTTATCATCCCGGCTTCATCTAGCTTTCCAACTGAGATAAGGTTCAGATGCATCTCAGGTACATGTCTGACCTCCTTCAGCACAAGCTTGTTTCCATTCTCTGTCATCAAAGATACTTCGCCAATATTGACGATTTTGCTTGTGACATGGTTTCCCATCTTCACCGTACCAAAATCTCCTCTTTGGTATGATGAGAAGAATTCTTCATGAGGTGTGACGTGGAAAGATTCTCCTGAGTCAATTATCCATATGCAATCATCGGATGCAATATTTAGATAATTTTATTCTCCGACAAGAAATATATTCTCATCATTCGAGGCCATTGTAGTAGTTGATCCATCTTCTTTCTTCTTCTTTGGATCAATCTGGTCAGGGTGGACTGTTCCAGCCTGCTGATCCCTCTTCAAGAATCTACACTCAGGCTTTATGTGGCCTGGTTTGCCACAGTAATAACAACCTAGCCTGGTTCGAGATTTGGATCTACCTTGTGATTTTCCACGGCTTCCTTTTCCACGATTATTACTCCTTCCTCTATTTTCAACATTGGCTTCGAACTGACTGTTCAAGCCTCTCTCCCTCCATCTTGACTCTTCATTTAGCAAGCAGTCTATAACAGAATCCATGCTAAGTTTTCCGTCTGGAGAGGAGTTGCTTTGAGAGTGACAACTAGCGTGTCCCAACTCTCGTGTAGAGAAGCGAGGAGTAGAAGAGTTTGCAATTCATCATCAACACTCATGCCTGCCTTTGTTAATTGATTAACAATGCCTTTGAATGTGTTCAGATGCTCGATCATATTTTGACCGTTCATGTACTCCAGCTTTACCAATCTTCTGACAAGGTGGGCTTTGTTCCTGGGCGTCTTCTTTTGAATCAAGGATTCAAGCTTCGTCCACAACTCATACGCATTGGTATAAGTTGATACATGCTCGAACAAGCTTCGATCAATATATTTTCGGATCATAGCCACCGCTTTCCGATTCTGAAGCTCCCAATCTTTATCAGTCTTCACTTCTGGCATATCCTTCGGCATCTCCTTCTGGGTGATTGGCAAATACAGATCTTTGCAGTATAGATGATCTTCCATCATCGGCTTCCAATAGGAGTAGTTATCTGCAGTTAGCTTGAACATATATCCATCATGAGTGACAGCTCCCTCCATCTTGAGTTACACAGGCCAATAGCTCTTCCAATCAATTGGGTTCCGACGAAAAAAGGAGACTAGGACCGAATGCTGGAATTTATTGTACCAGGTGAAAAACGTACCGAGGAAGTTCCCGGGAAAGAGAGGTGGGTCAAAAGACACTCTTAAGTACCAAGTATTTCCTTAACCAGAACTTACCTAAGCATGCACTTTCACAGTACCACAATAAATTCCAACAAATAAAAAAATCCTTTTCTGATGTGGAAGATCAGACAATGCTGCAGCCACAGAGCATACTAAGAATTTTCTTATAAATCCGGCACCGAGTACTCCAGAGCCCTAAGAGCTCTGATACCATTGTTGGCAAATACCAGCATAATTTCCCTCCTCTGTGAACTCAAAAATAGGCATTAAGCGGAAGCGTAAAAATAAGTGTAATAACACCGGACAATTTTTAGCGTGGAAAAACCTCCTCAATGTGAGCAAGGAAAAAACCACGGGACCCGTAGGCCGCTTAAACTTCCACTATAACAATAATGAGAATACAAAAATACAAGAATATTGTATCCTCAATTTGTGGATAACACTCACAAATTGGCTCACTATTTTTCTCTCTTAGAAAACTCTCTCTAAGGCTCTCTCTAATTTTTCTCTCACTACTCTTCTCTCTTGAATGTGAGGATTGGTGCCTCTTCCTTCATCTCAAATGCTTCTATTTATAGAAGCAAAAAGAGATGCATTGAATATGAGTGGTTGGGGGTTGGACAACTTTCAACAATTTGCATTTAATGATTTGGACTTTTGGCTGGATCTCCAACAATCATTGTGTGGTATTATCCTTTTACCGTATCCTGATATATGCTCTTCACTTTGTAACTCTAAATCTTTTAAAGTTCAAATAAAGTTAAATTCACTTTTGCAGGATGGAATTCAAGAATGTTGTAAACTATGTGGTGGTCATGGTCATCTTTGTAGCATTGATCTCCCTGGGTTATTTGCATTCTACGTTCATGCATGCACATATGAAGGAGACAATGTTGTGCTGCTTTTACAGGTTTCTTAAATGTTAAATATCTTATATTATCATATTGTTCATTATTATATATTACTATCAAGTTCTTCCTTACCTATAAATTGGATTTTAAAGTGTTGTGCATCAGTTTGTGCATGTGGAAGGCTAGGCCAGTGTTGTACAGCAATTTTTGTATCTACTTCTATGTGGCTAATCTTAACTCTTTATTCTTTATGTTAGTCTTCTCATGTATGTAGTATTCTTTATGCAACCATATCAATCTCTTGGTATCCAAACAAAATATAATTTCAGTTAACATTAATAAATATGCATGTGTTCTTTATGAGTTGTAATTTCATATTTTGTTTTGTTCCTTGTAGTTGAGGATTGGTTGAAGCCTGATGCCGTGTTTGAACCATATGAAGCAAGGGCTGCTAAGATGTCTTATTCTGTTTCTTGTGGTCAAAATTTTAGCAAGTTCAACAATCCTGAAGATGGTAAATGATTCACTATTGTTTAAGTCACAAGCCCTACACTCTTGTCCTTTGTGGTTCATTGGTGTGTGGGGAACTGGTGGAGAGTGGACAAAGTGTTAGAAATTTTGGGGTCACACTTGTAATGTTTAAATGTGTTAGGGCCATTATTTTTAATTAGTCAAATTAAAGTGATCTAATTCAAGTAAGGTTTATGGCTAAGGATATAATTGTTATGAAAATTATTGTGTAGATATTATAAGGTCTTATTTCTATTTTTATGATGGGCAAAATTAGAGATAAGAAATGTGTGGATAGTCATGACTCTTCATGAAAGAGTTTGAATTCGAAGGGACATCACTCTTCATGAAAGGGCATGGACTCATTATAAAAGGTTATGGTCCCCAAGTCATATGCAACCAATTTTCTTTTCTAACACCCATCGTTAGAAAGGAGAGGCTCTTTATGGTTTAAGAAGAATTGTGCATGCTTGACTTGGAAGATAAAGAACCACAAGTTTCTCCATCATTTTCCATGAATTCGGGTACGCTTCCTCTATTGTCTTTCATTCTATATTCTTGATGATTGAACATGACTTGTCTTGATTTGATGATGGTTTTCATCATTAAGTATTTCTCCCATAAGGTTTTTCCAACAAGTGGTATCAGAGCCACAAGTTTATGTTGAATTATTGAGAAAATTTTGTTTTATGAATGATTAACTGTTCTTAATTTGATTATTTAAATTGTGAAAATGTCAAATTTAAGAACAAATATGGATATAATTTTGTTGAAGATGGATATTATTGAATATTGAATTCATGTCTTATTCATACTAAATTATTAGAAATTCATGGATGGATTCTGATTTATGATGTCAAATCATAAATGTTGAATTCAAATATGTTATTGTATGGATTTGGTTTTCTGAGTTTAAGATACAATTCATACATTTATCACTATGGATTGATTCTATATTGATTCTGGTGCAACTTTGTGACTGTGTGACATGACCGTTGTTTTCGCATCGTTTGGGAACCGGGTTCGATTCTCATTTGGGTGATTTGAATATCATGAAACGTTGCAATATTATTATGTTTAACTACATTTAAGTGCCATGTATTGCATGAACAGATGTGTGGCTTGGTGGTTTCAACGTGTGTCACCTGGAGTGTCTTGGGTTCGAATTATACTCCTGCATTTTGAGTTACATTTTAGTAACTTCTTTTGCTGGAAAATAAAACAAGAACGGAACCGTGGGAATTGAACCTGAAACCATGCAATGACAAACATAAGGGCCTACCATCGGGCTATCACTGTACCACTGTACTTTAGTCTCCAAACGTTTTGTTTTAAAGACTATTTGGTCGATGCACATTTTGTTGCATAAGGAGAGAAACATTTTTTCTCGGTGAAACAGTGATGCACACAGTTGGGACACAGTCACACAGACTTTTCTGGAAATAAATAAAATTTATTTTGAATTAAGTGTTCAATCAAAATTCAAATAATTGGTTATATTTTGGATTACAAAATTGTTTGACATTTTAAGTGAATCAATTGAAGCAAGAAGTCACCAAAGTGACCTCTCTTGTGTAGATTGCTCATGAGAAATGTTGAATGTTAGTGTGTATGTGTATCCATGCGAGTATTAATCGGCTCAAAGGAAGGTTAATATTTGGCCGGATTACATGCACACTTGTGATGGTAAACATGTGATGATTATAAGGTTGTAGATGTGAATGATAAATCAGTCCAAAGAAGGGTTTATTATTTGACATACATTATTGTCAATGTTTGATCATTACAACAAGAGTACCACTAGCAGTTAATATTACTGTCCAAAGACTTGATATTAATGTTGCACTAGGTATCTTGAGATGGGGTATGCCATTATTTGAATTTATTGATGATTGAATTTTGGTTATGATGTGAGTATATTTATGCTATTTATTTTGTTCTGCCTTCAGCAACTATTGCTACTATATCTGCTAACCTAAATTCAGTCCCAATCCTTAATGGTACCAACTTCAAGGGTTGGAAAGAGAACATATTGATTGTTCTTGGTTGCATGGATCTTGACCTTGCACTAAGGACGGGGCAACCCAATTCTCCTACTAACTTTGGTACATCTGAAGAGAGGAAAATTTATGAGAAATGGGACCGCTCCAATCGCATGAGTCTAATGATCATTAAGTGTGGCAATCCAGAAGCATTTAGGAGTGCTATATCCAATGGGATAACAAGTGCCAAAGAATTTCTTGTCAAAATTGAGAAATGATTTACCAAAAGCGATAAGGCAGAAACAAGCACACTCCTTCAAAGCTTGATTTCTATGGAGTATAACAGCAAAGGAAACATAAAGGAGTACATTATGGAAATGTTTAATATTGCTTCCAAGCTTAAGGAGCTAAAGCTCGAGTTATCTGAGGATTTACTCGTGCATTTGGTTTTGTTTTCTCTTCCTGCACAATTCGGTCAATTTAAGATCAGTTACAACTGTCAGAAGGAGAAATTGTATCTTAACGAGCTCATTTCATATTGTGTGCAAGAGGAAGAGAGGATGAAGCAAGAAAGAATAGAAAGTACTCACTTGGTAAGTACCTCTAATGACAAGTGCAAAAATAAAGTTGCTGATATTGAAGTTGCTAAGGTTCCAACACAAAAGAAGCAAAATGAAAGTGAAGAAAGTTGCTTCTTATGTGGCATGAGTGGACATGACAAGAAGGGATGTACCACGTATCACGCATGGCGTGCAAAGAAAGGTATATTCCTTACTTTGGTCTGTTATAAGGTAAATTTAGCTTCAGTACCTATAAACACTTGATGGTTAGATTTTGGTTCTACTACTAACATCAGTGTTTCATTACAAAGTTGCCCAAGTTATCGAGGGCCAAATGATGTTGAAAGATGCATTTATGAATGAGATGGCATGTCAGTAGAGGCAAATATGGCATTTTAGGTTGTTTTTAAGTACTGGTTATTATTTGGATTTAATGGATATTTTTTATGTACCGTCGTTCAGACGAAATTTGGTTTGTTTCTTGGATTGGACAAATTTGGTTATCATTGTTCGTCTGGAAACAATCACTTCAGTTTATCTATTAATTCAAATGTTTTTTTGGAACTAGTACTATTACAGTGCATGACAATCTATATTTGCATGATATTATAAGAACCGTTGAATGTGGAATCACATGGTACTTGTAACACCCTGTATTTTACTGTTTTAAATAACAGTAATACATATAAATATTTTTTAAATTTATTTGAGTTTTATAAAATTGTTTTAAATAAATAGAGGGTAGTACTCAATCCTACTTGACTGTAGGAAGCTACGATTAAAATTTAGGTTGGAAAGTCAGGTGAAACCCGGCCTGCGAATTCCATTGACAGTATAATAATACTGCTCAAAAGACCTAATTTTAATTCGTGAATGAAAGACTTAAGTTTAGTATTTTATTTTCTACAACTTTGTATTTTTAGAATTTTTTTCAGAAAAAATAAAATAATTTACGTATTACGGGCGGAAAGCGTAATCGGGTAGACGACGGAAGAGAAATTAGAGTTTCTAAGAGTAGTAAGAGGGTTTATCTTAGGATTTTGAGATGATTCAAGGGGATGAATTATATTTTTAAGTCTAGAAGGTTTTTCAGGGTTAAATAGAAAATTTAGAAATTTTACGGTTAAGTCCCTGAACTTTCTGTAAATTACCCTTTTGTCCCTAAATTAGTTTTTTTCGTTTTTACAAGTGGATTGGGCTAGAATCCTTGTTTCTAACCTTAAATGGTCGTGGCTTATAAGCCCAAACTTTTCTAATTCATAGTTGAGTCCATAAAGCCCATTTAAGTTTCTTATCTTAAGTTTAAAGGCTTAAATCTTCAAGTGGGCCCCACAACAAATAAGAAAATGAAACCAAGCCCAAATGTGTCAAGCCCAAATACACAAGCCCATGAGAGAAGATGACCTTCTCATTTGATGGATGAATCAAGATTTTTCTAGAATATTCTACACTTTTCTACATCATTCTTGGTTTTTCTTCAACATTCTAGGTTATTCTCAAATGTTCTTGAATTTGTCTTAACTTATCCTTGACTCATCAAATCAGACAACTAAGTCAAAGATAAGCTAGCATTTAATGTGACAAAAATCATCATCATGACATTTTATTGCCTATTTGCAAACTAGTCCTTCAACTATTGGAATCTTTGCAATTTGGTCCTTAGAACTTAATTGCATTTTGATCCTTTAACATGACAACTCATCTTCATCTAGAATTTTCTTGAGATGTCGCCACTCACACTATAAATATCCTCCTCTCACTTTTCATTTAATTCTTTGGTCATTTGCTTTCTAAAAACTCTAAAGTTTCCAAGTTTCTTAGTTTTAAGTTGTAAAGCAAGTTCTTGGATTTCCTTTGTCATTGATTTTCAAGAGGTAAATTCTAATCTTAATTCTTAATCATGTCTATGTTCTTTAGTAAGTTTCTTGATTCAAGGCTTATATTATGGTTGTTCATCATTTTCAAGTTTCTAACCCTAGAACTTTGAAAAATCATAATAAATCCTAGGAAAATCTAATGATGATGAAACTACTTTCTATCTTCTAGATATCATGTCTACTCTCTAAATCCAAGAGCATGAAGCAATCAAAAATCTTTTTCTTGAAAACCTAGCTTTGGCCGAACCTATCACCTTAGGGTTGGTAGAGTTTTGTTCATCTGTTTTCATGTATGATCATGTATTCTATATGGCATGTATGACTACACACTCTAATCCATGTTAATCTCTTAAAATGACTATTTTTCTCAAAAAAATATTCATGTTGACCGAACCCTAAATGGATGAGTTTTGTTGAGTTTTGTTCATGATTTTCATAAATGATCTTAGAAATCAAGTTCTTAGTATATGAGCTTTATAAATCCAAGTTGATTTGTTTAACTAAGAACCCTATCCCTATGAACCTATTGAGGCCGAATCTATGTATAAAAGAGTGAGGAAGTTTTGAGTTTGAAACTTAGTTGTTTAGTTGATAATCTATGATTTAGGTTAATTAAGGATCATTATCCATAACTTATTCATGATTAGAAGTTTTAGTCATTAAAAAAAAAACCTAGAGGCCGTGACTATGTATTAAGGTTTAGAATGTTTTAGTTTCTTGATTTGTAACTCTTTGGTTATAATAATTGAAGGTTAGTTGAGTACAAGTTTACAAGGTAACGGAAATTCTGAAGGAGTCTGTAAGTTGAGCAAGGAGTCTTCAAGAGGTAAGGGGGGAACACCGAGGAGGATTCTATTCAATGGCTATATGCTATCCAATGGTTGTTTGTAATTATTTGTTTGTTAGTATTTATTTATTTATGTTGTTTATTGTTGTGTTATTTGTATCTGTGTGGTTTACTTTGCGTTAATTGTTTATTTTCAATTATACTATGAACTGTGATGCATGATCTGCCTGGGAAATATCTGTGATATAATTGTTGTTTGATGTGTGAGAAGCCTGACAGTGGTCAGTGCACAATTAAGAAAGTCGGATAAAAGCTTTAAGAAGCTTCGCCAAATTATATTCAATGTTTTAGTGGCAAATTATTGGTATATGATATCAAAGGGAATTTATTCTGAGAAAAATAAAGAGTTTTGAGAAATATTATTATTATTTTAATACTTTATTTTTGGAAAAGTGAATTATGAGTCACAACGAGTGCGAAACTGTCAAAATATTTTAGTACTGCTAAATTTTATGTAAGGAAACTCGGAATATTACAAAATATTCTTTTATAAAAATAATTGGTGAAAATAAGTTAATAATGATTTTAGAGAAATAATTAAGTGGAAAAAATTAAGTTTTTGCTTCAAAAGCCTTATAAATAATATTTGACGGCAAGTTTGGAAAAGGGTAGACAATAAGTATTTTCGAAACAGCAGTGCCTATTTTGAGGAAATTAAACCTCAAGTGACTCATTGGTTTGTGAAAAACTAAGTTTTATTTGTTAAGGATTTATAATGAATTTTTACCTTAGAAAAGAATTTCTAAAAATCGAAAGTTGATTTAACAATGTTGAAAATACAGTTGGACTTAGTAACCGAGACGTCGGGGTACTAATGTTCTGTGTTGTGATGGACTCAGTCATTTGGACTTTGAGGGCCTATATTGTATACAAGAGGTATACTGTGATGAATTGTATACATGAGGTATACTGTGATAAAACATTGAAGATATTTTCTAGTAGCACGAACCTAGGACTGGTGCACCGGTCGAGAGGTGTCGTGATTGAGCACTCGGACAGTAAGGTCCTGTGTTGTAATGAAAGTTTTAAAAAGTGTTTTAAAACTATGTGAGTCGTAAGCCATTTTGAGCTTCGGCAAAAGAAAGATTGAGCACAAAGAAAAGAACAAAACAAAAGTGTTTTGCATGCATTTGGCAGACGTGCCTGCGGTTTGTGACTTAATGCATTAATTACCAGCGGCGGAAGGTAATTAAGATATGCATTTATCTCATGTGCCTAGGGAGGACATGGAGACCTCATCTTACTTGCTAATGGTATAGTGCCACTGGTTGTGGACATTAGCAATGTGTTTGGCCTTGTGTGTGCCTGGCTGTGTATGCCTTTGTTTTTAAGATGGGAAGAGGATTTGCGCACCTGTTGGCAGTTGGCCAAGTTAGCCAGTGTGGCTATGGAGTCTGATCAACTCATATGATGTTGGGATATCTCATGAGATTAGGACGAAAATTAGTTGATGAATAGAAGTGTCATGTATAATTTCATGGATGATGTTTGGGGTGTTAAACCCACTGATAAATTGTTAGTTTATAACTAATTGTATGTGATAAATGTTGATGTGTTAATTGATGGCTAGACTGTGGTTATTGAGTAAGATCCATGTATTGGTTTCTCACTCTTACAACATATTCAGATGAATCCGGACGTACCATTGGTGCAGTCGAGGATTCGTACACTCACTTTTGATCGGGCACAGTATGGTGGTGCCTGGGAGATAAATATTGGGGCACTTATCGCCACCTATCATGGCCCTAGTACCGAAGTTACTGGAACAATAGAAGAAGGACCCAATCAGAGGACTCATGTAGTGGAAACCGTTGAGGTATCGCTACCACCGGTTTGGCTGTATCTTCAATATCTGGAAGAGCATGGAATGATGGATCCTTTACCTCAACCTCAACCTCTTCAAATATTAGGAAATGGGGAACCACCAGCTGAAGTGGAGTTAGTTGAAGGTGAGGAAGATCCAGAGGAATACCTAGAGGACGATCCTGAGTTTCAACCACCCGCGGTGGATGATGAAGATTCTTCAGATGAAGCAGCGGAAGCGGAGGCATCATCATCAGACTCGTCAGTTGTAGGTGGGATTGATCCTTATGGTCTTCCCAATGGGTTTCACTAGCTTGACCAGCTTTAGGTATAGTTTCCGGGGGTAGTGAGTCTTGATAGTTTTAATTTGGCTTCTGAGAGCCATTAGTTTTTGAGATGGTTCCGAACCAGTTGTTGTTGGTATGTATATATCTTTATCTTCTTTGTTTAGTTTGATGGAGAATAGCCTATGCTTCTAAAGGCCTTTTTGATATCTCCTAATATAGGTGTTGTGTATGTAGACGATGAAGTATATATATATATGGATGTACATATATGTTGTTTATGTTTATAATGGTTCCATGTTACATGTTTTTTTTTAAAAAAAAAATTCAGCACTATTTTCAAATAAGGTTAGTCACTCTAAATTATATTTTCCGAAAGTAACCAGCGTTATATAATTATATTTTTGTGTTTGGGTATTAATGGGATGACCCTAGAGTAAGGTGTCGCAGTACTAAGCGTAAAGTTAATAGTGCAAATTCAAGAACATCAAGTGCCTTGGTTACATCTCTAGAAATAGAGTGGAGTAGCATGTGTCAGATGGAATCCTAGATTCCACTAACTATAAAGACTTTGATGTCTCTGATTGAATGCCTTAAGGACAGACAGACCAAACAAAGAAATTAGGTTCCTAGTCTAACTCATGTATGGGATTTCCAGCTGAGGCATGGCCTTATAGGCCAAATGAAAGGTAATTGGAATTCCGAACAGGGAGCAACTACTTTATTGGCTATTCTGAACGATCCAGGGGCTATAAGTTTTACGATCCCAAATTAAAGACAATTTTTGAGACAAACTGCCACGTTCTTTGAGGATATTGAGTTTGGGGGGGGAGAAATAAGGTTAGAGACTTTGTCTTGGAGGAAGAATTAGTTTCAATTCCAGAATAGATTCATAAAGTTGATTTTAATGAAGCAAGTCCGGAACCTCTAAATGACATTGTTGTTCAAACTCTCAGTCAAGATGAGTTAGTTGTTCCAGAAGAACAAATTCAAGATCCTCAAGAACTAGTGCTTCAAAAGTTAGTACCTTTGCGACAATCCACTAGATAAAGAAGAAATACTATTACGGATGGCTTCATAGTATTTCTTCAGGAACATGAGGAAAATGATCCAATCAGTTTCCGTCAAGTCATGCAAGATTATAACTCAGAAAACTGGATTGAAGCAATAAATGAGGAGTCATTCATACAAGACAATAAGGTTTGGGAACTTGTCCTATTACCAGAAGGTGTGAAACTCATTGGTTGCAAATGGATATTTAAGACCAAAGGGATTCCAAAGGTAACATGGAGAGGTATAAGGCTCGTCTTGTAGCCAAGGACTATACTCAAAGTAAAGGGATTGACTATAAAGAGGCTTTCTCCCCGGTTTCATTGAAGGACTCTTTTAGGACAATCAGGACTCTTGTTGCACATTATGGTTTGGAGCTTCACCGGATGGATGTCCAGATGATGTTTCTCAATGACAACATTGACGAAACAATCTATATGGTGCAACCGTAAAACTTTGTGTTGGGAGACACAGTACATGGTTTGCACATTAACAAAATCCATCTATGGGCTAAAATAAATATCTCGTCGGTAATGCCACAGGTTCTATCAGGTAATTCTCTCGTTTGGTTTTGAGATGAATGTTGTTAGTAATCATGTGCAACACAAATTCAGTGGGAGTAAGAATATTTTCATGTTATCGTATATTGATGACATACTGCTTGGGGCTAATGATATAGGCATGTTGCATGAAACCAATAGATTTATATTAAGAATTTTGAGATGAAATATCTTGGTGACGTCTCCTTTGTATTAGGGATCCAGATACACCGAGACCAATCTTGGATTACTCTATGATTGTCACAAAGGAGCTATATCAATAAAGTGCTCAAAAGATTTGGCATGCAAGATTGTCAATTAGGTAATGTCCCGGTCGCTAAGGGAGACAAATTTAGTCTCAATCAGTGCCCAAAATAAATCTTAAGATTTGGGAGATGCAGGAGATTCCTATGCATCAGTTGTAGGAAGTATAATGTATGCCCAAGTCCGTATTCATCCGGACATAGCATACATTGTTAAGTGTTAGGCAGATACTTAAGCAATCTAGGAATAAATCGTTAGAAAGCAGCCAAACAGGTTATGATTTATTCAATAGAGAACAAAGAACTATATGCTCACATAAGGAAAATCAGATCAGTTAGAGATCATTGAGTATTCTGATTCTGATTTTGTTGGATGCCAATACAGTTGGAAATCTACATCAGGTTATGTTTATTTATGGTTATAAGGCATTCAAATTATGTGATAAGGTTGCGGAATTTTGTCACTGGGTTATGGATTTTAGATTTACTGAAAGACCACTACAGTTATTTTGTGACCATAAGTTAGCAGTGACATTAAGTTCCTTATTGATGTGGAAAGAGTTCAGAGTGACAGATGTCTATAAAGCATGTTAGGACAAACTCCATAGTTGTGGATCCACTTACTAAGGTTTACCACCCAAGGTCTTTCACGAGCATATTGCTCGAATGGGTGTTGTATCACTAGACGATACATTTGTTCAGTGGGAGTTTGTATTTGGATGCTTTTCTAAGGAAGATATACTTTATGATTATTTTCTACAGAATACAGTTTTTTGGTTTGGTTTTCACTCTGAGTATTGATCTCATTAAAGAGTAAAGTAGGACCAATTGAAAATCGACATGTACAGATCACCTTCATGTGATTTTCATGCTGCACATTTCATGATTAATCTATGTCATTTGGTTGTGTTAATATTAGTGATCATTGATGAATTTAGTTATGATTGATATAACGAAAGTCGCTTTGGTTCTATATATTGATATAACTAATGGACGGGATATGGATATGTCCAAGGTTTATAATGGCAAATTTGGAGCTCATAAAGTATAACACATTTATAAGCATACATATGTGACCAGTGGGAGATTGTTAGAAATTTTTGGATCACACTTGTAATGTTTAAATGTGTTAGGGCCATTATTTTTAATTAGTCAAATTAAAGTGATCTAATTCAAGTAAGGTTTATGGCTAAGAACATAATTGTTATGAAAATTATTGTGTAGATACCATAAGGTCTTATTTCTATTTTTATGATGGGCAAAATTAGAGATAAGAAATGTGTGGATAGTCATGACTCTTCATGAAAGAGTTTGAATTCGAAGGGACATCACTCTTCATGAAAGGGCATGGACTCATTGTAAAAGGTTATGATCCCCAAGTCATATGCAACCAATTTTCTTTTCTAACACCCATCGTTAGAAAGGAGAGGCTCTTTATGGTTTAAGAAGAATTGTGCATGCTTGACTTGGAAGATCAAGAACCACAAGTTTCTCCATCATTTTCCATGAATTCGGGTACGCTTCCGCTATTGTCTTTCATTCTATATTCTTGATGATTGAATATGACTTGTCTTGATTTGATGATGGTTTTCATCATTAAGTATTTCTCCCATAAGGTTTTTCCAACACAAAGGGGATTGGTTTACCTTGACTCATCTGTGTCATTAACACTCCAAGATGCCCTTATGAAAAAAGTTATCACCTCAGAATTTACAGAAATTCTTTTGTGTATGTGTTGAATTATTAATGTAATTTGTGCAACGTGATTCTGTAATGTTAAATGCTAGTAGTTTTTTTTTTCATTGCAGGTTTCCAAGAACTACTTTCAGCTAATCTGGTTGAGGCAGCAGTTGCTCATTACCAGTTAAATGTTGTTTCCAAGTGAGCTTGTTGTCAATTTTGTCTCACTTAGCCTTATGAACTTCGTGATTACACCTCTAGATTTGCAATAACGTTGCATTATCTATGTAAATAATGAGTCTAATATGTCCTATAAAAAAACATAATAGCATTCCGCTCTTATTTTCCATTTAATGTCTATAGTTGATGAATATTGTTGATTGTCTTTTAGATGAAGAGTGGCATAGGGAAAGGAGATCAAACAAAATATACAACTCTTTGTTAATTTAAGTTAATGTCCTTTTAAGATTTTTTGAGAAGTTGCAGCAAGACATACCTGGAAAAGGAGTGAAATAGCAATTAGAAGTTTTTTTTGCAGGATTTATGCTTTGTTTCTTATTCATAAGCATCTGTCCAATTTTCTTTCATTTGGCTACACAAGTCCAAAACAATGATCACTTGCCAATGAGCAGCTGAGGTTCTTGTATTCCCAGGCTTGTCTTAAACGATTTCAAATCTTTGGCAACTGCTTGTGTCTATAATTTTATTATAATTATACATTTTATTATTTTATATGTGGGGTTAGGTTCATCCCAATGCAATTGCACTTGTTAATGCATTTGATTACACGGATCATTACTTTGGTTCGGTTCTTGGGCGCTATGATGGAAATGTGAATCCAAAGTTGTACAAAGGAGGCATGGAAGGATCCTTTGAATGATTCAGTTTTCCCGGATGGCTTTCATGAGTATAGTCAACCAATGCTTAAGCAACAACTTCTTAATGCTAGACTCTAGAGGATTTTATAACTTGGCTGTTGATACCTAGGAAATTTATCTAGGCTTCTGATTTAAAAGTGTTAGTAAATTTGTATGGAAGGATAAATAAAAGATTTTTGAGTACCTAGTTGTGGAAATTTGTTAGTGAGTTTATTTCCATGGTGGACATTCACGAGGAAGTCGCAATTTGGTGGCTAATTTTTTTATGTCATATTTCTCTTGTTACGATTATTTTTCACAACTTAATCCATTAACAGGTTTAGGGATATAAATTTCACCTATACCAATGGATACCTGTGGACATCCGCCACCGATAGAAAAAGAGTACGTTAATGAATATCTGCGGATAAAATAAATGAGTATTTTCTCTACCCGCTTATTAATGGGGCGGGGACGGGTTATGTATTATTCATATCCACGGGTATCCGCTAAGTTAAAATTAATAAAATACTCTTTACATATATAAATCAAATACCCTATTTTTTTAAGTACCCTTATTTTGTTTCTGAAATTTGGCAGACACGACACTTAAACCCTATCATTCCCAAGTCTTTTCCCCCTTTTATCACCCTTTCACGACATGCATGATTATACTGTTTACATATCACATTATTTAGTATTTTTACTATAATATTTTTCAAGCACATAAAAATTTCTCATATCAGCAAGGAACACAAATCAAGTCTATTTGACAGATTAGTCTGAATATCAATGGATATTCACGGAAACCCAAAAATATTAATAAATTTGTTTAAAACACGCAAGATGGATACCCGCACGAATATGGGGTGGGGACGGGTAAAAAATTTATCCTACGGAGCGACTAATAGGAAGCTACTACCCATACTCACCCTGCCCCATTTACATCCCTAAACAGGTTCCTGATTTAGGATGTCATCTATTCCCGTTCATTTAATCGAATATCAAAGGCTAAAATACCTTTTCTCCTTTTTTTTTTGTTTCAACTTGTTTTCTTAACTTTTAAAAGTTTCAATTTCGTCTCTTAATTTGTCTTTGTTAATCCAAGTTAGTCCCCCTCAGTCAATGAGTCAGTAAAGGTGTTAATTTTTTTAGTTTAATAACAAAAATTAAAGGACCAATTTGAAATCTGCTAACAATTTAAAGGACCAATTTGAAACCTATTAATAATTTAAAGGACCACTTTGAATTCATTTTCTGAGAGTTAACATTGTTGCTGACTTCATTGACGGATATGACTAACTTGTGTTAACACTTAACATAGACAAATTAAGAGACCAAATTAAAACTTTTAAAAGTTAAGGTAGAGGCCTATTTTGATCACTAACAATTTTTGTGGTACCCATTTTAGTCCCTGACAAAAATAAATTAATGAAATAGTCCCTAACAATTACAAACGTGAGACAAGTTAGTCCTTCCATCAAGTTTGGTCCGTTTGAGTTAACGGTTGTGCCTACGTGGCACATTAACTCTCCTACGTGATACGAATTAGATGACACATGTCTCATGATACTAAAACGATGTCGTTTTGGTTGAAGTTTTCTTTTTTTGCACCATCTCCGTCCTCATTTGCTTTCTTTCTCCTTACATCCGAACTTAAACCCAGCAACTCTTTCTTTATTTCCTTCTTTCTGCAACCCCATCATGAACCCAGAAAAAATTACGATCACCCACTGTGACCTTCAAATCACACCTTCACCATCGATTCTTCACACTTTCTCACAATCACAGTCCCTCCCCTTTCTCTTCCTCTTCCTCTTCTGTCCAAACCCTCAACCCCAACCCCAACTCTTATTCCCTCGATGACAACCCTAATTAAAGACCATACATCTCAGATCTAATCACAATCACCCATGAAGGGAGTACCTTGCTAAGTGCTGACCTCTTTTGTTTTTGTTCCCATTCATGTTGCACATTGTGGCTAGCTTGGCGTAGTGCAATGAAAGTGAGTTTTTTTAATTCTTCTTTGAATCTTTGTGATGAAAATCTTGGCATGATGTCAGCAATTTGATGTGGTCCTAGACCCATGTTTTAGCTTCGAATCGCTCTGGGCGTTTAACTTTTGTGAATGGAAGATTCAACCCTAAATAGCAAGGTGGGATTTCAAGGTCAGGTTCAACCCTAAATGCAAGATTCACAGTGGTTGGCCAAAATTTTTTATGGGTTCATGATGGGGTTGCAGAAAGAAGGAAATAAAGAGAGAGTTGTTTGAAGGAGAAAGAAAGCAAATGAGGAGGAAGAAGGTGCAAAAAAAAAAAACTTCATTCAAAACGATGCCGTTTTAGTATATGAGACATGTGTCATCCAATTCGTGCCACGTAGGAAAGTTAACGTGTCACGTAGGCACAACCGTTAACTCAAACATACCAAACTTGACGGAAGGACTAACTTGTCTCACGGTTGTAATTGTTAGGGACTATTTCATTAATTTATTTTTGTCAGTGACTAAAATGGGCACCGCGAAAATTGTCAGGGACTAAAATGAGTCTTTACCCTAAAAGTTAAGAGATCAAATTAAATTAAAATAGTAAAGTGGGTGCCCTATATTTTTCAAAGACCAATTTCAACCTTTACTCAAATAAAAAAAAGTTAAAGGGATAAAAAAAAGTATTTTAGTGAATATCAAATGACCATGCGCAGACATAAACACTTCCTCTGAACAGACTCTAAGGCAATGTTTGGTTAGAGGGGAATGAAGGGGAGGGGAGGGGAAGGATTTTTTTAAAAACTTGTATGTTTGGTTCAACTTTTGGAGGGGAGGGGAGCAAAATCACTCCTTAAGTGAGTTTTGACTCTCCTCTAATAATGGGGTATTTGGAGGGAAGGGATTTTAAAACATTTCCTATGTATTGACTAAAATATCCCCACTTATATATTTTTAAATAAATAAATATAAGAGTTTAAAAGTAAAGTTGTTTTAAAATCCCTTCACTCCCCTCTCAAACCAAACATGAAAGTGTTATTTCCCCTCCCATCCCCTCCTCTCAAAGCCAAAATTTATCATAATCATTTTAGGAGTGGATTATTGGAGAAACCTTACACCCTAGATTATGAATAATGGTTTGCTCAAAACAATTTCTCTTTTTTAGACAAGTTAGATAAACTAGGCTTGACTACCTTCATGAGTGACAGGAGAACAATTTATCCAACCCTAGTGAAAGCTTTCTATGCAAACCTTAAGCTTAATGAAACAGAGGGTATCATTAGGTCTGAAGTAAAGGGATTTCTATGAGGATGACAGTTGAAGAATTTGGGAGGATAGCGCGCTTGCCTTCCACTAATGATGTCTATAATGGAATAGATCTCTGGGGTAGTTTCACTAGTTTGATTGAGTTTGATTATGCCACAACCCTTAGAAGCCTCAAACACAAAGGACCCCACCATGGTAAAACCACTACTGCAAACTAACTTACTGAAGAAAATAGGCTTCTTCACTAACTCACTGGTTAGGATACTACTTCCCAAGTATGGCGAGTATGATCAAGTTCAGGAAATTGACACTATGTTTGTATGGGCTATGAAGCATGAAAAGGAAATCAAGTACCCACAATTGATTGCATTTCATATGAACACTGCTAGGCAAAAGGGAAACAAACTCCCCTATGCTGTTCTTGTTATGAAATTGTTGGGCTTCCTAACCATTCACATATGAATGTTGTCATATCATAACCCCAAATGGACATCACATAAATTGAATTGCTATCTTTTTTTATGCTTTCTGTTTCACCATTGGTAAATTAATCCATTGTATTTCATTGCTTAATCGATTATCCATGTTTTCGAAACAGGGCTTAAACAACCTATTCTTACTATTAGAATTCTTCAGTCATGAAGAATTGAGAGAGAGAGAGTAAAACTAAAGCTGTATTCATTTTTCATTGATTCTGAATGACTGTTACATAGAATATTGTTACAAAGAGCCATAGTAGTCAGCAACTGAGATAGCCCAATTTCTGTTTCTAACTGCCTGGCTACCAAGGGGTAGCAGGCACACCCAAAGACCTCGAGAAATTTATAATCCGGGTGTTTGTTGTACAACTTTGTGTAAGGTCCAAAAGCACATGTTAGTAAGACATCAAATTTTGCCTATCATTAAATCAGAAAACAAAAATAGAAAACACTAGGAGGAAAAGATGTTAAACAAAAATTCTTGGAAGGAGGGATGGCTAAGTAAGGAAATCACTAGGAAAATAGGGTGTGGGGATGAAACACGATTTTTGTTAGACATTTGGGTTGGTGTAGGCTCTTTGAAACAAACTTTCAATAGATTGTTTCTTAACTCTGTTGACTAGGAGGAAAAGGTGGCTAGTATGGGTTTTTGGAGAGATGGAGGATGGGATGGAGTTTCAGATGGCATAAGGACTTATTTGAATGACAGAAGAGCTTACTAAATAACTTGATCAGTATTATCAGCTGCAGTTCTGATGAAAATTCCAGGTTTTGCAGATGGTAACTTAGTGCTTAACAGGGGGTCTTTATGTATACAAAGAATGGTGCACTTTGATTGAATTGTGTATTGGGTTTGTATTTGTATTGGGTTTACAAAGAATGGTGCACAATATGATACAAAGAAATATATAGGTGTTGCTGTCCTTCCAATTTTTTCAATCATGCTCTTAGGATTTGTAATTGTTTCTTGTTGTTTTGGGTTTGGGCTAGCTACCCCCTGTATTCCCTTTAATACATTTTTTGCTTATATAAAAAATAAAATTTGAGCTTTAGTTACAATCTAGGTTTGTGCAATTAATTTTCCGTTCAGCCTTGGACCCCTCGCAGCATTAATTTATTTCACTTCAAGTTATGTGGCACATGTGCTTGTACATATGTTACAGGTACATCCGTGAAGTACTTTGGTGCTCCTGTTTCCTTGCAAGGTGAGCTGTAATGGGACCAATTCCATTCTCTTCACAAGATGATAAATTATGTCTACATGTGCTGCATTACTGAACTCGTGAACTCCATACGTTTAAGCTGCACAATTAGGGAGATAGTTGAAGTATTGCGTCATGGAAATAGACGCTATCGTTGGTATATAGACCTTTCCTTAGCGTTATAAACATGTTTTTCTTTGTCTATTCCTCTTCGGATGTTGTATCCCTATCTATTCCAGTAGTATTTGCCCTTTTTGGTTTTCTCGCGTGTAGCGTTTTATTGGGCTGTGGCCATATATATATATATATATATATGAAGATGGGCTGTGGCTATTAGATCATACAGAAATTTGTTTTATTCACATCATTTAGAATAAGCAGTAGAATCAAAATGTATAAATATTTAGAGGATGAAAAATAAGGAGAGATGAGCAATTTAAGTGTGTGATAAAAGAACACTTTCAACTTTTAAGCGAGAATGGTATAATATCAATGATCGACACCATAAAAACTACAAAATGAAGAGTATAATTAAATATATTTTTTTGAGAGTATAATTAGATATATTGGAAACACATTCACCTAACTCACCTATAAATTATACACAAAATCAAATCAAAGCCATAATTTAATGCTTATAAAAAAACCATAATTTAATTTTCGTTTAATAAATCTCATTTGGTTTGACTTCAATTATTTTAGAGGACATTATATTGATCCGTTTGAGATTTAGCTTAATCACAATCTACATTTCTTTTGTTTTAGTAATTACATCAGTCTCTCTTGAAGTATATATTATTATTGACTAAATCCCTATTTTGTTCTCTTATCTTTATTTTAGTTTTCATTTTGGTCCCATATCTTTTTTTTGTTTCATTTTGGTCCCTTATCCTTTTTTTTAGGTTTCATTTTGGTCCCTTCCGTCAGTTTTGCACTGACCGCATTAGGTATCCGCCGTAAGTCACCGGAATCTGGCGTGCTTCAACTCTTCTCTCTCTTCTTCCTTCTTCCTTCTTCCTTCTTCCTTCTTCCTTCTTCCTTCTTCCTTTTTCCTCCTCCTTCCTTCTTCCTCCACGAAATAGTGACAACATCAATGAGATTTAAGGAAGGGGATAGGAAGGAAGAAGAAGGAAGGGGAGGAAGAAGGAAGAAGAGAGAGAGGAAAACTTGATTTTCTCTCTCTAAAACCTAGATTCCGACGACAACAGTGGTTCTAGAGACTGACTGCAGCGGTTTCCAGCTACTGACGACGGCAGACTTGCTGAAGGGACCGAAATAGGTTAACGGTTGAAAGATAGGGGACAAAACGGAACAAAAAAAAGGATAGGGGACCAAAATGAGAACTAAAATAAAGATAAGGGACCAAAATAGGGATTATCGTATGAGAGCTTATACTATAAGCGCTTAAAAAAATAAAGGAGCATGAGAGGATTCAAATAGTGAAAAACACGGAGAGGGTGTTTAGTGCATAAGCTCTTATGATAATTCCATAAGCTTCTTCCAGTGACTTATGAAAATAAGTCAAAAACTCCTTATGGGATGACATAAGTTATTTTTATAAGCTCTGCCAAACACACTGCATAAGAGCTTATGTTATCAGATAAGTCAAAAGGAGCTTAAATAAGATCTTCCAAACACCACCTAAGTTTATTATTATTACACTTATCTTCCCTAAAGGGGTGATCATTGAAATTACATTGAATTCCTCTAAGGGAAAATGAATGTAGTTTTTGAAGGAAAAAATATTACCAAACATAATTAAGTGAATCTTAAGAAATGCAATGTGATTTATTTTTAACAGCCCTATTGTCGTGGTGGAGTGGTATGAATTTTTGCTCTAACAAAAATAGGGTTGTGGGCTCTACAAAAGAAAATCTTGCAAAGTAAAAGAAAAGATGAAACAGAGAGGACATAAAATATCATTGTCAGGCCCCTTCCCCCAGTTTTAGAGCAAGTTAAAAAAACATGGTCATGGATGGTAGAAAGGACAGTGCCTTTTGAGGTATGTTATACGAACATCCAAAATAAACACCCAAGATGGATATCCAAAAATATGTATTATTCATCTGTCACAATTCACAAGCCCAACAATCAAGTGGTTGCACTCCTCAAGTCCATGATTATTCATCCCTGAACTCAGGTTTAACAGGCTAATAGGGATGTTCGTATTATTATGGTTTGAGATAAATGATTTTTCAGGTAATTTAATTATGGGTTATGTCTAATTGTCTATTTTATCTCATGAATTTAACATGCTATACATAATTAGAGAAAAAAATTATGGGAGAAAATGAATACTTGCTAAGAGAAATTATTTAGAAAATCAAGTGCAATTTAACAAGACTTAGTGTTCCTATCCGACTTGGGTCAAGCCCAAATCTAGCTGAGAAGCCCATTATGGAAGGTGAGTTAGGAGTGAATTTCTGGACTTAAGCCCAAGAGAAAGACAACTCGGTCGGAACAACAGGAGGACAACTTAGTCGGAAAACAACAGGTCATGAGAACCCATTCATCCCAGAATTGGACAACCCCAATTTCTTGAAGACTAAAACTAGACCCGTCTGTTCACTGAGAAGGCAATATAAGAAGACTTCTACCTCCTCACAAATGGACGCTCTCACACACACCATTAGCCTAGGGTCATACTTGTATCTAAGCCTCAATAAGCCTCTTATTTATACAAAAAAACATGAAAATATTTTCAAAAACAATAAACAAAATAAAAAATGTAAAATTTTTAATTATCAATAAATATTAAAAATGAAACGAGAAACTGAAAACAAAACAAATTGTATCTCAACCTTCCTCACCTATAATTTTGGAGATAATGGATTTTTCATGTCGCCAAAGAGTTGATTTTAAATAGATGATATCTAATCACTCACAGATGTCAATAAAGATGTGAGTAACTCGTGGAACCTCTTTGATGAAACTTTTTAGAATTGCACCATTGTAGTAGAGGGTTGTTTCAATCAATGTCTTAAAAATCGAACCGATCATTGAACTGGTGAATGTACTTGTTCATGGTTCAATGGCAACCACGGTCGAATTGATAATAATTACATATATATTTTTAATATTCTATTAATTAATAAATTTAAAAAAAAATAAAATTTTAAATTAACATAAAAAAAAATAGATTATATATTTCATAAGATAAAGAGTAAATAATAAAAACTTATCTATATATATATTTTTATATTATCAATTGATCTTTATTTGACTAAAAAAAATATTTTTTATAATTTAACATTAAAAATTTTAAAAAATGAAAAAAAAATGATCGGTTCAATCTGGTTCAAGTCAACTTTTTTTGATCGGTTTTTACTTGTTTTCACCAATTCTAAAACCAGTCGGTTTTGGAGTTGAACGAATCGGACACCTGATCGATTCCCGATCAAATGGGTCAGTCAAATTCAGTTTTCAAAACAATGGTTTAAAGTAATATAAAATAAAAAACGGTGAGATAATATGATAAGATTTATAAAAAAGATGAGTTAAGTAATTTTAATGAATTATATGATTGAAAATGCTGTTTATCAACCAAAAAAAAATGATTGAAAGGAAATATATGGTAAAACGTGTCAAATGGGTCGAGAGCTTGGGAGAAGGTAAAATTTTAATCTCTGTTATTGACTATTTGATTGAGCAACTAAAATGATGTATGTATGGTAAGTAGTTAAGAACCTTTTCCTTGTTCGGCTAAAAGGCGTTGAGCTGAATATTACAGCTTTTGCATTACTCCAGAGAAAAGGAGGGCTGGGCACTTTATTGTTGGTTTGGCACAGACATTGTCGATTCCCTGTTTCCTTTCATCTTTATTGCAAAAAATGGACTGCGCAGAAAGGAAGAAAGAAAGAATAGCATGGGAAACTAGTTGAAGGAAACATTGGAAATTGGCTGGGGGAAATTCCTATTACACATTTTTAACCAGTAACAGTATAACATCTCTGGTTACGAGATTTAAGTGCTTAATTTTAAAAAAGTAAAAAATAAATAGATGAAACGGTATAATTGAGTGTATGCATTTTCTCCACTCATGTAGTCTTCAACCATCAAGTTCTTTTCAATCCTCTCGTGGGCTAACTGAAAAATCATTATCAACGCTTGAAACAACATCTTGACCCAAAAGCATAAAGCATCGAGTCCATGAGTCTTCTCAACTTATATAATATTCAACCACTCAAGTTCTTTCCAATGTGAGAGTGCATCATCTACATCTAACCTATACTTGAATTTTCCAACATAAAGTTTTTTTTAAAAATAAAACTCTTCTAAAATGAATTTTAAATGTAAAGTGAGAAATCAAAAGAATATCCATCTTTGATTAGTTAGAATTTATTGAGAACTCAACTCACCTTAGCTAATAAAGTATGGATATCCTTATTTTTTGACTTTAGTCAAATTCAATGTTAAATTTTTTTTTCTCGTTCTTTTATATTATCAATCAATCATGCAGTGTCATACCATTAAAAATAGGATTAAATTGGTATGTACTATATCATGATTTTGTGATTGATTGATAGTTTAAAAACATTTTATTTGGTGCTCGATAGTTTAAAAAACTTTAAATTGACAATATATAACAATTGAACTCTTAAAATATTTGACTTTTATTATAATTACATTAAAAATCATAGATATTATGATTAATAATTGTTTGACAGATTTACCTTGACCATGTATCAAAATTATATTGAGGCAAGAAAATTTTATAATATTGATTTTCTTTAGGTTGATTTGTTAAATATTTTATTAATTCTTAATTATATTTAAATATTAATTATAAAATCACATTCAAGGACTATATAATAATTCATTCTAAATTTCCTATAAACCATAAATATTTACCTTACTGAAACGTAATTTGAACGTAAAAATATTTATTTATAAGTAGTTGGTGAGGGACCAAGTTGTCCTTTGGAAGGACAAGAAGGCCCAAAACAGGTTTAGATCCCTACATGTTCTTGAGCACGCACAAACCCCGAAATCAACCCTATGCCTTTGTCTTTTGTCCCCACAACCCCACATGACTCTGTTTCTCTCCCTTTCTATCTCCATCTGAGGCCAATGTTAAATACCCACCACGTTCCATTTTATTCTTTCACAAGCACCCTCTACCACTTTTTCCACTTTCTCTCTTATCACAATTCACAAGTCAATATTAATTTCTTCCACAATGGCCTTAGGAAAATCTAGACTTCCTCAAAAAGCACTTCTTAAGCAAATTCTAAAGAGATGCTCAAGTTTAGGGAGGAAACAAGGCTATGATGATCAAGGGATCCGTTTGGATGTCCCAAAAGGTCACTTTGTTGTGTATGTTGGTGAAAATAGAAGCAGGTATATTGTTCCAATCTCTATTCTAAATAGACCAGAGTTCCAAACATTGCTCCATCAAGCAGAAGAAGAGTTTGGCTTTGATCATGAAAGGGGTCTCACAATCCCTTGTGAGGAAGATGTTTTTGAGTCTCTTACATCTATGCTTAGATGAAAAGGAGACATACCAAGGCACATGTTTGCAACATTTGTTCTTGTTTTTTGGTGGAGAAAACATAGCTAAAGATGAAGCTGCTTCACTGCTTCTCTGATTTGATTTTCTCCATTTTTTTCCTTAAATATTTATGTACGAGAGGTTTCTATTTTAGAGTGACTCTAACCTCATGAAATTATTAGCCCATGAAATGTTATTGTGGGTTTAGATTGTAAATCTACTAGAATATTGCAACATTTTTTCCGCAGTACTGTTGAAGGGTTGTGCAGATGTACCCTGTTGGAGGAACTAATTTAAAAACATTACGTACTTGTTTGGTTATCACTCCAAACCGAGTTTGACCTCCCAGACTCTAGTTGCTACAGTAATTATGGTGTTTGAGAGTTAAATTGAGTTGAAAATAATTAATTTCTGGTGGGTAAAACTGGGTTTTGTGGAAGTAAATTTTTTAGCTTTTTCATTGAAAATAATTGATTCTAGATGTAGGACTCATAAATTCTATATATTTACATCTCAAATGTAATTTTACTTTATCATCCAAACAAAATCAATTCTTCTAAACCTATTTTTAAAATATTGTTATTAAACATAATTCAATTTTTTTAATCTTATTTTTTTAAAATCAATTCTTCTAAAATTAATTTTATCAAAATAAAAAAGAAAGAAACCCATGGGAAAATGTGTAGTACACATCTATATATGGTACACTCTTTTTGCGTGAAATTTGAAATTTCTTAGCTTTATCCTATTCTAAGTACATTTCTATATGGAAAATATGGAGTACATATCTATTTGATGATTTGATCTCACATCTTTTCATATGTAGCAAAATTAAATAGTGGATATAGAAAAATCAAACTGAGGAAAAAAAATATACTTAAATGATTAAATTATGCAAATATAAAGTGATATATAGGTGTATGGAGTGAGAGCAATGTTTTAGTTTAAGGTGTGAAATAAGTAAATATGATCCATTAAATCATATTTGGATGATTAAGATTAAAAGTTAATTAGAAGTTATGTGATCATTTAAAAAAATCATTAATTTTATTTTTAATTATAACGATCATTTATATATAATCCACCTAGATTTATTCCTCTCCTATAAAAATAGTCATCTCATGATCATTCACATAATTCAACATAATAACATAATTTTTATGTATATTTTATTTATAAATATATATATATATATATATATATATTTTTAATTATATTTGAACAAAGTGACTTATAAGTTATTACATTCCTCTTAAAAAAATATATATACTAGTACATCCAGCATTTTTTATCTTCTTATACTAGACACGTTTATCCATTAATAATCTTCCACATACTCATAATGATCCGAGCTTTGAGCTTTGTCAATATCGACAAGCTTGCACTTATTTTGAGGGTTTTGTCTCGGTTTGAATATAATTTATGCCAGGGATGTGTAGGTTATCTCCGATGTTGCAGCCGTTGACACTGTTACGAAACCACTTCCAACAGAAACAGGAAAAGAATGTCTGGTCACGCTTCCATTTGGTTGATCAGATTTAGTATATGAAAAAACCCAAATTAAATAGTTAACAAATGTTGATTCAATTGATAAGGATAAAACTTATAATATATAAGAGATTATGAGTTTGAATCTTGTTGGTTGATAATCAATAAGTATTTATGTAAGCGCTCTTTGAGTTGTGAGACCTGTCCTGATCATGATGAGACCCCGGAGACACCATATCATGTCCTTTTTTTTTTTAATGTATACTTCGATATGCATATATATAAAGATGATAAAAAATAGGTGAGAGATAGAAACAAACTTATATAATATCTAAATTTTAATATTTAAATAACACAACTCGATAAATATTGTGAGTGTTTGTATTTTGGCTCATCTATTTTTATATATTTAAACTTGCCGCTTTTTTTTTCTTGAAAAACTCAGTCTCCCAGCTCCCTCGTCTCTCTCAAATTCTCACCCTCAATCAGTCATCTTGCTTTATTTTCATATGTATAAAAATAATTATTGATTATTTCAAAAAAAAAAAAAATTGTCCCCATTGACTCAGTGGTATGGATCCACCACTGATAGCAGCACACACTAATTGGTGGCTCTGATGATAAATTCGCGGGTGGTGGTGAGATGTATGTGATGGGTGTGGAGCCCAACTGCGTGATAGGGCTATAAGCCGGCTTCACAGCTTAATAGTGGTGGCAAGAGATGCTTGATGGGAAATGGATTCCCGGCTGTAACTGCATGACGGCTTAACAGTAAATATTTTTTTTTAAATTGATTTAATGAAGATGTATAGTGAGTTATCCAATCTTAAATTCATGACTGAGATTGTTTACTACGTGTAAGTACGTGGTTGGTGGGTGAATGTACAAGTTATCCTATGTAAAAAAAAATTAAAATTGCCATTAAGTATATGCAAATCTTTGGGTTTGGTTGTTGCTAAGTTCGATGTCATCCGCAACATGGTGGGGGTGAAGGGCTGAAGGCCGATGGTCTGGTCTCAAAGGGGATAAAAGTCATTGGATTCGGTGGGGGATGGTGGTGTAGGAGAAGGGGTGGGGTGGTTCGTTACCTATATGCAGGTAACTAGTAATCAAATCTAATTTTAATTATATATTTAAATGGTTAATTTTCCAAGGTGCATCATGCTGCCCCTAATTAAGTAGGATGCATGATAAATGCCGTCGACTAACTTATTGATGTTCAAATTGGCTTAGTTCACATTTGATTGAAAAAATGTCCAACCCAAACTAAATCAGATTAAACTATATTAGTTAATTTAAATATAATCCTTTCGTTTGATCAAAAAAATATATTATAATCCTTACATAAATCCAAACTAACCCAATCGATTTACACCTTACATTATCAAATTTGATTTTGAGTAATAATAATATTATATTCTTATCGTCTTAGTGCTAGTTTGTTTAGATTTTAGAGCCTCAAATTTCTCTTTCATGAATGTTGTTTGGATAAAAATCAAAGGAGAAAAAATAGGTTTAAAAGGAGTCAAAATGAAATTTTGTGAAAACAAAACAAAGTTGCTTTTCTATTGGACCATTCAAATGCAAAATGATCATTTACTTTTTGGTCCTTTATAGTCTATACCACATTCAATCTAAAAAGGTGGGTGAGAAGATTTATATTATTCATGTTCTTTATAATAATTTAACCTCAAAAATAATTCTACTTTATTTTATTTAAATAAAAACAATTTTTCTAAACTTGCTTTTAAACTATCATTATTAAATACAAATCAATTTTTTTAATCTCAATTTTTTTAAAACAATTATTTAAAAATCAATTATATCCAAACCAAAAACAAACACGTTGTGAAGGATGCTTCAACGTTGCGCGTTGATGCCCGCACGTTTCAGTCCTGTGTTCTAGATTGGAGTAGACATGGGCTCCGTAATTTGCAAATTGGTTCGCAACAACTCGAGGACTACTAATCAGTAATCACTTCCATATCTGCAGTGTTAACTAACCATAATGAAATCAACTCTTGCAATATCACCACGTTCTATTAAGAGCTAGATTTAATTTAAGCCGTAGACTCAGTGAGCTCTAAATCCGTACGTTCCAATCATAATAAGGTGGCGTTTGGAAGAGCTTATATAAGCTCCTTTTGACTTATCTGATGACATAAGCTCTTACGCAGTATGTTTGGCAGCGCTTATAAAAATAACTTATGACATCCCATAAGGAGTTTTTGACTTATTTCCATAAGTCACTGGGATAAGCTTATGGAATTATCATAAGAGCTTATGCACTAAACACCCTCTCCGTATTTTTCACTATTCGAATCCTCTAATGCCCCTTTCTTTCTTTTTCTTTCTTTAAGCGCTTATGGCACAAGCTCTCATGCGATAAGGTTTTATGTGATAAGCTCTTAATTAAGTTATTTACCAAAACACACCCTAAATCTAGGAAAATTTCTATAGTACACGATAAGTATAGTCTTTTGGATGTTTCTTTTTATAATAAATAATTAAAAATTAATGAAATGCTTGACAACTCAAGATAGATAATGTAGTATAAAAAACTTAATTAATATTAAAAAAAATATTGTAGTATGTTCATGTCGAGATCCGACTTGCCGGAATCTCGCGGTAGAAAGTTTAACCAAGAGTGAACAATGGGGGTTATTTTAGATTATGACTTGACAGAATATTGTATTCCGGTCCTACGTATCCCAATGGAAATCAAAGCCAGACGTAGTTCTAGGTTCAACCCTTGGCCATACGGTGATCTCGATCCCCTAATCTTGTATCCGATGAATACCAACGAGCAATGACTCTTCAATAGTCTCTTGGTCGAGCTAGTTTCTCTAATACGCTCCTTTTATAATAGGATCCTCATATCTTTAAGAAATCTGGATTTATCTCCTTTTATCTCTTAAATCATCTTTGAGATGTGATTTCCTTGATTTAAAGGATATTATCTCTTTTAACCGGATAAGGTTATGTGAGATAATATCAGGATTGATTAAGATAATATCTTAAATTGATCTCTTAACCGGATAAGGTTATTTGAGATAATATTATGATTATTTAAGTATAATATCAATATCTTATCCCTTAATTTAAGGGATATTATCTCTTCTAACCGGATAAGGTTATTTGAGATAATATCGGGATTAATAAAGATAATATCGATATTTTATCCTTCCCACCTTTGTTGGATCGGGTATCCAAGCTCGGTGACCGGGTTTTACTCCTCGGCTAGTACACAAGCCCCCCAAGCTTCGAGCTCAACGGAGCGTAAAAGTTTTCATGACAAGAGCCGAGCTTGGCTTTAAAATTATCCGGGTTCAGAATTTATTGAGTAAAACTTCTCCCCTTTTTGCCACAGTTCGATGGTCAATCTTCATACATCGGCTAACATTCGAGTTTAACGACTTTGGAAAGTGGGCCTAACAATCCTTTCTTTTGATTTCCTGGCGTCCGAGCTTGACACCTCGGCCTTACGAGGTTAGAAACTTGGTCTCTTTAGCCTTTCAAGTCGGCGAGGTAAGTGGCCAAGCTTTACACCTCGGCCCATATACAAGTCCCGCGAGTAGTCGGAGCTCAAACGATAAGTCGGGAGCCGGAGCTCAACCGAGTAGTTGGGAGCCGGAGCTCCACCAAGCAGTCGGGAGCCGGAGCTCAACCGAGTGAGGAGCCGGAGCTCAACCCAGTAGGGAGCCTGAACTCAACCGAGTAGGGAGCCAGAGCTCAAACCAGTAGTCGGGAGCCGGAGCTCAACCGAGTAGTCAGGAGCCCGAGATCAACCGAGTAGTCGGGAGCCGGAGCTCAACCGAGTGGGGAGCCGGAGCTTAACCCAGTAGGGAGCCTGAGCTCAACCGAGAAGGGAGCCAGAGCTCGAACCAGTAGTCGGGAGCCGGAGCTCAACCGAGTAGTCGGGAGTCGGAGCTCAACCAAGTAGTCGGGATCCGGAGCTCAACCTAGTAGGGAGCCGGAACTCAACCCAGTAGTCGGGAGACGGAGCTCAACCGAGCAGTCGGGAGCCGGAGCTCAACCGAGTGGGGAGCCGGAGCTTAACCCAATAGGGAGCCTGAGCTCAACCGAGTAGGGAGCCAGAGCTCAACCGAGTAGTCGGGAGCCCGAGCTCAACCGAGTAGTCGGGAGCCCGAGCTCAACCGAGTAGGGAGCCCGAGCTCAACCTAGTAGGGAGCCGGAGCTCGAACCAGTAGTCGGGAGCCGGAGCTCAACCGAGTAGGGAGCCGGAGCTCAACCTAGTAGGGAGCCGGAGCTCGAACCAGTAGTCGGGAGCTGGAGCTCAACCGAGTAGTCGGGAGCCGGAGCTCAACCGAGTAGTAGGGAGCCGGAGCTCCACCGAGTAGTCGGGAGCCGGAGCTCCACCAGATAGTCGGGAGCGGGAGCTCAACCGAGTAGTGAGTCGAAGCTCAACTTAGTAGTTGGGAGCCGGAGCTCAATCGAGTGGGGAGCCGGAGCTCAACCCAGTAGGGAGTCGGAGCTCAACCGAGTAGGGAGACAGAGTTCAACCGAGTAGGGAGCCGGAGCTCCAACCAGTAGTCGGGAGTCAGAGCTCAACCGAGTGGTCGGGAGCCGGAGCTCAACCGAGTGGTCGGGAGCCGGAGCTCAACCGAGTGGTCGGGAGCCGGAGCTCAACCGAGTAGGGAGCCGGAGCTCAACCTAGTAGTCGGGAGCCGGAGCTCAACCGAGTAGTCGGGGGCCGGAGCTAAACCGAGTAGTCGGGAGCCGGAGCTCCACCAAGTAGTCGGGAGCCGGAGCTCAACCGAGTAGGGAGCTAGAGCTCAACCTAGTACACCGGCATTTCGACTTTAGCTCGGTCGATTTTAGCTCGATTAACCTTTTTAGGTTCTTTGTTTACCTTTTTAGGCCCGGCATTTTAACTTTAGCTCGGTCGATTTTAGCACGGTCAACCTCTTTAGGACTTTCTCCTTTTTAGGTTCGGCCTTTCGGTTTCAGCTCTGTCAACCTCTTTAGGTATTAGTTTCGCCCTTTTAGACCCGGCATTTCGACTTTGAGCTCGGTCGATTTTCAGCTTAGTCAACCTCTTTAGGCTTTTGCCTTTTTAGGTTCGGCGTTTCGACAATAGCTCGGTCGATTTTAGCTCGGTCACCTTTTTAGGCTATTGCCTCTTTAGGTTCGACATTTCGACAATAGCTCGGTCGATTTTAGCTCGGTCACCTTTTTAGGCTATTGCCTCTTTAGGTTCGGTGTTTCGACAACAGCTCGGTCGACTTTAGCTCGGTCACCTTTTTAGGCTCTTGCCTCTTTAGGTTCGGTGTTTCGACAACAGCTCGGTCGACTTTAGCTCGGTCACCTTTTTAGGCTCTTGCCTCTTTAGGTTCGGCGTTTCGACAACAGCTCGGTCGGTTTTAGCTCGGTCACCTTTTTAGGCTCTTGCCTCTTTAGGTTCGGCATTTCGACAACAACTCGGTCGAATTTAGCTCGGTCACCTTTTTAGGGCTTTTTGACCAAACTGGGTTCCTTTTAGAAACTACTTACCAGTTTAGGGTTATTCTGAAACTATTTACCAATGGGGGGTCGTTTTGGACACGCATATTTTATTTTTTTTCAATTTGACAGGTCAAAGGTGCCACTGCAGATGGCACCACCCTTTTTTTTAAAAAAAAACAGGCAAAAGGGGAGGCGCCACTGCAAATGGCGCCTTCCCCTGCAGTGGTGCCTCCCCTGCAGTGTACCACGTGGCACTGCAGGGGGCCCCCAACCAAAAATTGGACGCCTTCAATTTTAAAGGAACAACGCTACAATTTTAAAGGAACAATGCTACAAAAAAAATTATACTATAAGTATAGGGAGTAACGATGACATTAATGATAAAGTATCTATTTAAAACAACAAGATGCAATAAAAAAATCCCGTATTAATGAGTAGCAAATAATATCACAGGAGGCATAAAAAAATAATAGCAATAACAATTTACACCAATAAATATTCATCAATTTTGAGGGAAACAGAGCTTGACTTTGTGCTTTCAAGGGATCTGGGGCTTGACCTGTGTCTCCAAGGGAGCCGAGGCTCGACCTGTAAGCTTTGAGGGAGCCGGAGCTCGACCTTTGGGTTTTAAGGGAGCCAGAACTTCAACCTTGTTGAGAAGGAAGCGCGAAGCTTCGACCTTTAGTCCTTTTGCAAGCTCTTAGCTGACTGTCTTCTCGTGGTATGCTCTTTATTTTTATGGAAAATCTCGTTAGAGACATAGAGTCTCCTTGCATGCCTCAAACACGCACTATTTTCTTTATAATTGAGAGATATATGAGTAATCTTAAATATGAAATGATATGCCCGATGGGCATACATGGGCAACCTCATTACTAATTTAAAGCCTCAAACTATGTCTCATAATAAGTGCTCACCTAGAGCCCTTTCGAAATTTTGGCACTGCCCCTTATGTATCAGATACTAAGTGTGAGCAGGTTTTAAAATATTTTAAAATTAAAAATTAATTAGAACCACTTTTCTTGTTGGTCATTCATGGTGTTCAGTAAGGAACTTGTTAACTTCCTTGGCTTGGACCCCCATTTGGATGAGTAGTGAGATTATCGGATGCCATTGCTTGCTCCTTCAATTTTTGACCGATATCATCGCCGTGCTCAACCACCGGGATTTTGGCAAAACCTCAGCTTTTAGCCTTTCTTTTTCCTTGAGGAGGTTGCCATAGTTGGTCTTAAGAGTGTCAAAGCTAGCCTGCAAGGAATCATAATCCTTCTCGAGCTGTTTTGTCTTCCACCGTGCTCGACGGTTCTGAAACCACATAGCAACCTGACGTGGCTCCAAACCAAGGTCCTTGGCCAGCTTAGTTTTCCTCTCAGGTTCAAGCTTGTTCTCCACCTCAAAGCTTTTCTCCAGAAACTGAACTTGGTCGGCAGAGAGACGCCGCTTCTTCTCAGGTTGATGAAAGTATTCGTCATCCCCATTTTCATCATGATCAAATGCACTGAAGAAGGATCCGTTACACCCTTTCCCTCCTTGAACATCTTCAAAGCTCACCATGGATCTCGAACCGAGAAAAGGCACAGATGCAGAAAGGAAACGAGAATCAAGAGTGTGGGGATTGAGAGGAGCTGCAGTTTGATTCTGAAGCAACATAGTGATATTGGAAAAACTTGTTTGAGGAGGAGCGGTAAAGAGGCTCCCACCCGCCATATATGTTGGAAGGAAAGTTGTTGAGCATCCATATGATAAAAGTGTGATGGAGTTAATGAATTGAGGAAAAGATCATGTAATTAAGATTTGTGGCGAAAGAAGCTGGTGATGATGATCTCGGTGATGTGGGAGGTATGGGAACAGTGGAAGGGCACACCCATCACTCAGAAGAGATACCCAGTTCCAACACCACGGATCACTACTATATGAAGTATAATATGGGAGAGCTTCTCTGTTCTCTCACTGATACAGAACAGAACCAAGAAATAGAGGGAGAGAAGACTAGGAGTTTCGCAAAGGAGCCGTATATTGTCAGAATAAATTGAATAATATATATATATATATATTAGAAATTGAGTGGCAGTTCGCCTAATTAGTTTGTACTTGAAACTCTATATCAAAGTATGAGAAATCAACGATCCAGTAGGCGATAAACAATGTACTACATGCCAAAAATATTTCTTTAATAACGAAAGAATAAAAAGAAGGATGAGTTATTTCTTCACTGAATTCCATAATGACGAAAATATAGAATTTGAAGAAGCTTCATCACCATAGTTTTGATAGCTCATCTAATCAATCGCTCGACAGATGCCGATGAATGTGCGGTCGGGGAAAGTTTGCCTCGGCCCCTCGGTGGGCGCCAAATATTCCTGCCGAGATCCGACTTGTTGGAATCTTGCCATAGAAAGTTTAACCAAGAGTGAACAATGGGGGTTGTTTTAGATTATGGCTTGACAGAATATTGTATTCCGGTTCTACGTATCCCAATGGGAATCAAAGCCGGACGTAGTTCTAGGTTCAACCATTGGCCATACGGTGATCTCGACCCCTTAATCTTGTATCCGATGAATACCAGCGAGCAAGGACTCTTCAATAGTCTCTTGGTCGAGCTAATTTCTCTAATACGCTTAAGGGAGAGTCACCGGGGTTAGTGAAAAGTGTCTTTCTCTCTTGGGTTCTCCTCCTTTTATAATAGGATCCCCATATCTTTAAGAGATCTGTATTTATCTCATTTTATCTCTTAAATCTTCTTTGAGATGTGATTTCCTTAATTTAAGGGATATTATCTCTTTTAACTGGATAAGGTTATGTGAGATAATATCAGGATTGATTAAGATAATATCTTAAATTGATCTCTTAACCGGATAAGGTTATTTGAGATAATATTAGGATTATTTAAGGATAATATCAATATTTTATCCCTTAATTTAAGGGATATTATCTTTTCTAACCGGATAAGGTTGTTTGAGATAATATCAGGATTAATAAAGATAATATCGATATTTTATCCTTCCCGCCTTGGTTGGATCGGGTATCCAAACTCGGTGGCCGGGTTTTACTCCTCGACCAGTACATGGTATAAAAAAAACTATGGGTGTTGTTACAGTCAAAATCTATACAATCGAAATATAACCAGAACGGGATATAATCGATGTTTCTAAGAATAAATATAAAGGATATTTTATAATATAGCTTGACAGAATGAGATATCCTGCTCGTACGTATATCAGGTGGGAATCAAAGCTGGTACTATAACATTTCTTTAGATTTATGACACGCATGCACTTGTGGTTGAGTGTTGCAATATATTAAGTTACTATAAAACCCATGTAATAAACTCATTAAGTATAATAAGTAATGCTTAACAAAATAAAGCTAAAAAATATATTAGTTTTCATAATCAATGTAAGCAATACACTCTTTTCAATCATTTTAACACATTTTTTTATCAATAGAAAAATTTAATATGATATCCACTCAATTATATGGTCTATTCTCTACTTAAATTATTATTTTTTTTATGCATTCTCTACTTAATTAGTGGGTTTCATATAAAATTCAACTTTAACGAAGAGTGTTGACCAATGAAACGATATCATATTGACAAAAAAAAGAGTAAATATTTATAAGTATGCCAACCTTTATCTAGACAAAGTTATTTTTTGGTCTTGGATAGTTTATTCAAGAACTTTTCCATATTTTATTTTGCTTTAAACACAAATAAGACATGCAAAAACATTACAATAGATGCTAACATCACTAAAAGTCATCAACTCACTTGAGAATCGGCCACAAACTTCATATTTAGTTGATAGGTATTTCATTTTACATATATACGTTGATGAAGGGGATGATGAAGGTGGAATTTAATCTTATACCAATAAAAATTGTTTTGCAGCTGATTTATCCAACAATTTTTTTTTTTGATAATTAGAAGTTTTATTAATAAGATCTAACCTTAGCATCATAACGCCCCACTCCCCCCATCTTTTAGGAAGGGTTTGAGAACAATCACTTAATCATGTATTCCAAGTTAGATTAAAACAATACATAGGTACAATTTACATCACACAACCTTTGTCATCAGTTTTACATCATACAACCCCTGTCATCAGTTTACTCCTAACAACCTTTACAATCTAATACCCCTTCTCCCAAAATACAACCTGGGTCTGTCACAATAAAAGACAACCCAAAAAAAAAAAAAAACCTTTTCTACACATTTCAATTTTGCAAGACATAAAGATGGTTAGGCTTCCTGTGATAAAATATGGACAACATCCTTTAATGATATAAAAAAAAACACCTCCCGCATAGAGAGCCTAAAAACCTGCATCTATTCGATCCACTTGGTAACACAGAGTTGCCCAAGATTATTTGTTTTGTATTAAAACAAAACCTTTATGCATAACATCTCCTGCTATATCTAATCCTTCAAGCATTCTGCAAACTTATAAAGCCAAAAACAAAAGAGCATTGTATCTGTTGGAGACAATCAAACCTGTGAAAAAACCAGAGTTCTACAATTGGTATCATCAGTATATATTAATCAAAATACAAGCCAGTTTCCTTTCCTCTTATTCTAGAGTTTGTTCTAAGATTGAAACTTGCTCTTGAATATTACCCAGATGTATCCAAGCTAGGGGGAACCTGAAATAACATCACAAAATACCAGATCCAGCTATGTCAACATATAAATAACAAGGGCAACCTTTATGTCCATGTAATCCACATTCCTTCCCTTTGAGCACCCTTCTTGGCTAGAGAATCTGCAACACAGTTTGCTTCCTTGTATCTATGCACAAAGGAGACCTTTTTTAAGATTACCGGTGTGTTTTTCAGTTTGTTACCAAAGAATCTTAAGTTTCAAGGACATGTCTCAATACTATTAACCCATGATAAAGCCAGGGTTTTAAATTGCGGTTGCGGTCGCGGTTGCGGTCGCGGTTGCGGTCACTGCGGTTGCGGTCATTGCGGCCGCTGCGATGCGTAATGCGGCCGCTGCGGCGTGAAACCATTTGAAAATTTCACAAATTGAAAATAAATCTTTTTTTTTGTAATTCTTTATATATCTTTTATTAATGATGTTGCACAAATTTCTATTCATTTTTAATACATTGTATTATGTTTATGAATAATTTAAACTTAATTTAGTGAAAATAAATTATAAATAAAACTTTTAAGCATATATAAGTACAAAATTACAAAGAAGTAAGAAGGTCAGAAACTTAATAGTGCATAAATATATATGAATCACAAATAAAAAGATATTAGTGTCACATATAGGAATACATACACCCAGCTGCAATTGTGATTCTAAAATAACGTCACATTGTCACCACTTAGAGATACGTCTTCACTACAAAAAAAAAGATAAAAATAAAAAAAATTATAAATTTAAAATAATAATAATAATAATTAACAAATATATGAATCAAAGATAATAAAAATTGAACTTACTTGATAATTGCTACCACATGGTGGAATGACGTGGTGGTTCATAACCTCTATTCTCACTTTGACTATCATCTTCTGTAGCTCCTTGTCCAAAGACATAATCAAAAAATCCACCACTTGATTGCTGATGATAAGGATCTTGATAATTCATTGATGGTTGGTAGTATGAGGGAGCTTGATCACTTGCGTATGTGTTATATGTGTTGAAATAAGGATATTGATAATAAGGTGGATGAGGTTGTTGACTACTCTGAGAAGAATCATCAATACCAAAGTCACTAAAACTTTGTGCAATACTAGAAGAGGAAGAATCTTCAAGTGGAAAATTTTGTTTTCTTTTTCCTCTCCTCGAATGTGACCCACCTCTACTGCTCTCGGGTAATGAACTACCAGAAGGAGCCATATCAGTCAAGCTCCTATAACGCCTATTATATGGTGAATCTTGAGATGGATCATTTTGAAATTGCCCATCATCATCACCATCACCATCATCATCACCGCCACCTTCTTCAGCTTCTACATCACCACCCCCATCACCACTATTATTACTTGGTGGACTTAAACCACCACCATCTTCATTAGAATCATCATTATCATCAACAACTTCCACATCTTCATCATCTGTATCCACTAGAGGCAACCATTCTGCATTTTGTACTCCATCTAATAGTGGATCTTCTCTCTCTTCAATCCATGGAGATAATGCATCTTCTTGAAATATATAATCAAGATTGATAGGATTAAAACTTGCTTCAATTTCATCTTGACTTTTTCTCATTTGATGCCTCATTTTCAATTTCATATTGTAGTGCGTGAAGACAAGCTTTTGCAGTTTTTTATACTTCAATCTATTCCTTGTCTTTGTGTGGATATAACTAAATGTGCTCCAATTTCTCTCACAATTTGTGGCTGAAGTTGTTTGGCTAAGAACTTTTATAGCCACACGTTTAAGCTCGGGAGCACATACACCAAAAAAGGACCACCATTCAGCTTTTTAAAGGAGCAACAAAAGGTAAACAAATTATTAGTTATTATATTAAAAAATAAAGTTAAAGTTCATTGATTTATAAAAAAATATTATTTTACCTGGATTCATCTTAGACCAAGCTGCTTGAGCTTGAGGAGTACCAAATGTTTCAACCTTATCTCTAAAAAGTACTAACTGTGAAATATAACATAATATATCAATATGTAAATATCTTCATTTGATAAATAATGAATTATAAGTTTAAAAATTTAAATATTCATTACTAACCTGGTTCGAGCTTTAATCGATCATCAATGTTTCTTTCTATTCCCAAGATAACTCTATTTGTTCCTTCAAACGTTTCTTTATAGACATCATCCCCATGTTCAACTCCGTATTGAAATTGCGGATTAAGAAAATAACCTAAAAAAGGATAACATATTATTATGGATGAAAGTATAAGTATAAAATTACATGATAAAAATAAATTTATAAATTATATCAACATACCGGCAGAATGAAGATCGGAATGCATGTAACTCCATCGCTTGTCTATTAAATCATTATATCTGGAATGATAACGAGAATTTTGTCTAATTGCCTGTTTAGCTCTATCAACGGCTTCATATATGAAACCCATGGTTGGTTTCTCGTCACCATCAACAAGTCTCAAAACTTTTACTAAAGGCTCAAACACCTTCAATATGTCTTGGGACTTACTCCAGAATTCACTGTCATTAACAATTGTTCTTGCTTCATATGACGGTCCATTTCTCGCTTTACCAAATTTAGATCGCCTAAACTCTTCAGAGTTGAACATGTTTCTCAGACCTTGCTTTTGCTGTACAATTGCTTGAAGTTGTAGGAACTGCGTTGCAAATCGGGTAACACCAGGACGGACAATTTCTCTACCTCCAGTATATTTTTTCATGATATCGTCTGTCCATATATGGTTATAGAGAAAATTTGTCACAGTCTTTGCATCAGTTAATAACTTCTGTACATTTTTCTTTTTTCCTATATCCTCCAAGCAAAGATCTAAACAATGAGCCGCACAAGCAGACCAATACAAATGAGGCCGCTTCTCCATCAGTTTCTGACCAGCTGCTTTCAGTGCTGCTTCGTTATCTGTAACAACTTGAACAACAAACTCTTCCCCCACTTCTTCAACAACTTTATCTAATAACTGAAAGTAGTATTCTGTGTTTCTACTAATAACATCAGAAGCATCAATAGATTTCAAGAAAATTGTCCCCTTACTACTATACACCAAAAAATTCATAATATGAGTATGGTTGATACCGTCTGTCCAACCATCACACATTATTGTCACCCCTTTTTCTTTCCATGTACCTCTCAATACGTTCAACCACTTCTTCATTTCCCTGTATTCATTCTCTAAATATACATCTGAGATTTCATAAGGGGTTGGACATTTAACCCCTTTACCTACCTCAAGAAATTGTAACAATCAAATTATGCAACCAAGGAGAGTTAGCTAAATTCATAGGTAAGCGTTCATAAATAAAAAACTTGCTTACTGCCTCTCCTAGCTTCCTCCTCAATGTCTTCATGATACCCTTACTGATTTTTGGTTGCTTCATGCTTCTGCTCCTCATAAGATCAATATTTGTAGATCTCAACTCTAGAGTGATATCTTCAGGCCTTTCACCCCCACCAACACTCGCATGAGAGCTTCCACCTTGTTCATATATATTTCCACGCCCTCCTGTTTGTTGTCTAAATTGTTGCCTGTCTTCCCATTCGCGATGTGATCTAAGGCTTTCCTGTGTAGCAAACCTCATTCGTTCATCAATAAGGTGATCCACATCTTGACTTCATCTTCATTTTCTCCTCTCAGGCGTGCTTCAAATTCTTCTTTTCTTTTTTTGGAGTCATTTTTCTTTGCTTTTCCTTCAAGAAGAAGCTTCATCATACCTTCTCTAGCCAATTTGCTCACTCTAGCACAGCCAGACACTTGTCCTTTCATATGTGCTATATGTTGTTTCAATCTTGTAATGCCACCTCTTACTATCTTATGACAAAGTTTGCATTCGATATTGTTACGACTTTCCTCCATGGGTTTCCAAAATGCCATCCAATGTCATCACTCGGAGCACCATCTAATCTCTGTGTAGGAAATTCTTCTCTTTGAGGCATTGTGTAAATTTTATACAACCTGTTCAATATTTATAAATAAACATCAATCAATAATTTAACCAAACTTACAACTTTAATCTAAACTAGCCTTCAAAAAGAAAACTTTTATATAAACTAGTAATTAGCAAAACACAGATAATCTAATTAATAATTACAGTAAATTATTTAATACAACAAATCATTTATTAGCATATAATTTGAACAATAAATACTAGCTAAACATATACTAAATCAGTAATTACATTAATATATCAATATATATTTTATTTCTCTCTCAAATTTTCCCTATATTATTCACAAATCTTAATTAATTTCCCACCTAAAATTTTTAATTAAAAAATAATTCCCTCCCAAAAAATTCCCCCCACCCAATTCACCCAACCCACACACACGGTACACACAGTGGATAAGATTTCTGGATTCTTCTTATCCTCTCTCTGACTCTCGTTTCTTCCCTCACGCTTCCTCAATCCTCACCATTTCTTCCTCCCCATCATTTCTTCGGTCTTCCCCTGTCCGGCTGTCCCTCACGGCCTCACCTCACGCCTCACGGTCCTCAGTTCCTAACCGTTTCTTCCCCTGTCCCTCACCTCATGCCTCGCGGAGTCACGGTCCTCACCATTTCTTCCCCTTCCCCTGTCCCCCTTCGGTCTTCCTCGGTTCCTCCCCTGTCCCTCCGACTCTCTAAGTCTCTGATGACCCTCTCTCAAGTCTCGTCCCTCACGGTCTCAGCTCAGTCTCTCAGACTCTCACTCACTCTCACAGAGTCACAGTCTCTCACGTCTCACCTCTTCTTCTTCCCCCCCTCTGTTTCTTTTTTTTCTTCTTTTTCTGCAACCCTAGCTGCATGGATCTGCAACCCTCCTCTGTTTCTTGTCCCTCACCACGGTGGCACGGCACTCACCAGTCACCAGTCACCAGTCACCCCTCTTCGGTTACCCTCCCTCCTCCTCCGTCACTCGTCCGCGTCGCGGCTACCCACCGGCCAAAACCCGAGATCGCGGCCACCTCGGCCCCTCCCCCTCTCTCAGGCTCGGCCTCCTCTCTCTCGGTCTCGGCTAGCTCCGCCTCACGACCCACGGTTTCGGGCCTCCACCTCACGGCCCTTCTCAGTCACGGACTCACAGTCACGGTCTCAAGGACTCATCACTCACCCACTGAACCCCACACCCGGAGGACGACGGCAGAGCAAAGGAGGAAATGAAGATCTTACCTGAGCAGATGAGCAGATGCAGAACCACTGGAGGAGTGTGAGACTGAGGAATGATCGAAGAGGTTATACTACACGAGTGAAGTGAAGCAGATGAAAGAATGAGACAGAGTGCGAGTGAAGAAGTGAAGTGAACCAGTGAAGCATAAAGCAAAAAAGGAGATAAAGGCAAAAGGTTAGGAGAATATAATCTGAACAATTAGATTTTGAATTGATTTTGTCTGGAGAATTTGATTCCATTGAAACTGTTTTGGCCTTTTTCGTTTTGGCTCTTTGCTTTTGGCTCTGCTCTGTTTGCTTTTGCTCTGTTTTTCTCTTGGCTCTGTCGCTTTTTGGAACCCGTTGCGGCGGGATGCGGCCGTTGCGGCCGTTACGCCGTTACGTTGCGGCCGTTACGCCGTTACGTTGCGGCCGTAACGGGTGATTTGGATTCCCACCGCAATTGCGGCTCGATGCCGTTGCGGCGCGGTCCGCAACCGCAATATTGCGGCCGCATTAGCGGTTGCGGACCGCATTTTGAAACCCTGGATAAAGCATTTTTTGAGTCCGATTCCACAATTAAGTTCTTTTCCATCACCCAAGCCTTTTGTAGGGACATTTCCAATGCAAAAACTATTGCCATAAACTCTGCTTCATTAGAATCTCTAATTCCTACATGGGCAGAAACCATATTCATCCGTAAGAACACATCCTATTCCCGCTTTAAGCCAAAATCCAAGCCATTTTTCAATTGATTGTGATAGAGGCATTTTAACCTTCCACCAATCCAGACATTCAGTCCATATTCTCCAAACATGATAACAATGTAAAAATAAGTGATTAATTGTTTCCTCTTCATTTGAGCAAAATGGACACAATACATCACTATTTTGGATCAAGTTAAGCCTCTTTAATCTAGTTTTAGTGTTTAAATGATGCTGCATAACTAACCACACCAATAATTCAGCCTTCGGTGGAGCTAGTCCTACCCATGTCCTTCTCACATTTCAATAAGGATGGTCTTGATCCCAAATGACATTTGTGAAAGACTTAACTGTATAATTACCTTTACTGTCATATTTCCACCAAGGTAAGTCTTTCTTGTTATGTGTTGGATTAACCTCCTTCAAACATTCTATTAACTCCTCCAAACATGGTAATTCCCATTGAAACAATTCTCTTCTCCAAGAAAGGTCTCAATGCCATTGATACCCATCCCAAAAGCACATATTGGCTATGAATCCCTCCCTTTGTATTGATACAAGAAAGAGTCGTGGGAATCTCTCTTTTAGAGTTGAGTTCCCTAGCCACCTGTCCAACCAAAACCTTGTTTTTCTCCCATCTCCTAGATTAACCCAACATCCTTTTTTAATAACATTATAAAACCTGTCATCCCATCTATTTCTGCTTCTGTTCTGGTTGTTTAACAGTGGGATTTCCGGGTCAAGATTGTGAATTGAACAAATCGCTTTCTTCCAAAGAGTGTTGCCTTCACTGGAGAATCTCTCCACCCCCATTTAAAGAGCAATCCAGCGTTTTTAATTACTAAATCACCCACACCTAGCCCTCCCAAGTGTTTCGGTTTTTGGATTGTCTCCCATTTGATGAGAGGCATTCCATTTTTGTGTTCTTGCCCGACCCAAAAGATTTGCAAGTTGATTATCTTCTTCACCACCCTCTTTGGAAGTTTAAATAAGCTAAAATAATGCATTGGTAGACTCATAAGCAATTATTTTATCAACACTAATCTCCCAGCTCTTGAGAGAACCTTCCTTTTCCAAGTAGCAAGCTTCTTTTGGACTATCACAGGATTCCAAGTAGCAACATTGTCTTCTATCTTGGAACTAATTTTTCCATTAAGCAGATTACGCACTAATTGCTTGGTAAGTTGGTATAATTAATCTTTATGTACTCCCTTCAATTGTATTTTTTTTTATATATGAATCTAGATATCGAACCCTAAACCTATAACTACATGCTTAAGAAATCTAGCCCCTTCACTCGAAAGTTGAAACAACATACATTGATGAACATGGTTTCTCTTCACTTTGTTTGGTTGTGAGAAGAAAAAGAGGAGTGGGAAAGAGATGAGGAAGAGTATGAGAAGAGAGAAAAATGTGAGAAAAAGAGTAGATTTGATGTGTTATCTGATATAAGAGAACTAAAGGAGAAAGAAATGTTGATTGTTTCGAAAGTACGAAAATGTCCCTAAATTAAAAAACTTCCAATATAAAACAAGGTTACACATATAATTTCACACAACAACTCTCTTCATCTCCTATTTTCTTCTCATCTATGAAGAGAAATATTTTTTTGGTGGGACCCACCAAATTTATACTCTCTTCTCTATTTCTCTCATTTACCAAAGGAGAGAAAATTTTATTTTCTCCATGTTTTCTCTCTTCTCCTTTTATATCTCTTCTCATACCCCCTTCTACCAAACAAAGGCTCAATGTACATCTTTCAAGTGATAATCAAATTAGGCAATTATTTTATTTATACCGTGATTATTTTGATACATTGAATCCGATGATCAGCTAATCTCTGACACAGTCGGCATCCAAATAATTGTGATTTAAATCAACGGAAGTTAATTAAATGTTAAACCTTAATTTCAAATAGTTATCCCAACAGCGTCTTTGTTTTTACTTGAGGGTGAGGCATTATTTTTGGCTTTACGTTAGATGTTTCCCCACCCGTTTCTTTTCAATAATATAGGACAAAATCACAATAAAGAAAAGGCTAAATTATTTTTTTGATCCCCAAATTATTTTAAAATATTCAATTTGGTTTCCAAATTTTTAAAATGTTCATTTTGGTCCCTCAAATCCTAAAACTTATTCAAATAAGTTATTCCGTCAATTTAACTAACGACGACGTTCTACCTAATGCCGCGTGGCATTAACTTTAATATTTTAATGCCGCGTGACATTAAATTTAATAAGATAAATTACTCTTTTGATCCTCAAATTGTTTTAAAATATTCAATTTGATCATCAAGTTTTTTAAATATTCATTTTGGTCTCTTAGTCAACTTGATGTCGTCGTTAGTCAACTTGACGGAAGGACCTATTTGAATAAGTTTTAGGAATTAAGGGACCAAAATAAACATTTTAAAATCTTGAGGACCAAATTGAAAATTTTATAATAATTTGGAGACCAAAAGAGTAATTTAGCCTAAAATAAAATAAACAATACCTACGGACATTTCTGACCTCTTCTTTTCCAGTTTACTTAACTAATCATTTAATAGTTTTTTTTTGAATAATCATTTAGCGTGTGTGTGTTTGTTTAAAAAAAATTTAAACGCCAACCAGCATTTCAACTGCGTTGGAGAAAAATTGGAGCGACAAAAGCTCATTTCAGTATCTAGGGAAGCCAAATTATTCCGTTGGTGTTGGAAATAATCATATCCAAACAGGCTGTTAATAGTTTAGCTTGTGGATTACCCGGCCTTCTAGCTAGCAAGCATATAGCAAGATATTGATTGGAATTAAATTATTGAAAACACAGGGGCACAAAAAGTTAATGTAAATGCCTCTTGTAACACCCCGACTTTTTGCTGTTTTCTAATATCGGAAATTTATATAAATATGTTTATATTTTTATCCGAGACTTAGAAAATTTATTTAATTAAACCGAAACCTTAGTTACACTCTACTTTACCGTAGAGAGTTAGGATAAAAATGTAGGTTGAAAAGTCAGGTGAAACCCGATCTGTGAATTTCACTAACAATATAATTATACTGCTCAGAAAACCTAATTTTGACTCGTGAACGAAAAACTTAAGGTTTTTATTTAATTTCCTACGATTTTGTACATTTTGAAACATTTCACTAAAAAGTGATATATTATATTATATCCGGGCGATATCTTAGGTCGGGCGATCGACGGAGCTGAATACGAGATTACCAGGAACCGCTATTGGATAATATCCATGAGTCACACATGACAAGGCCATATGGATGATGTCATGGATGGAGTCACTAGTCATGATGACAATTTCTAGGGAAATTGCATTTTGATCCTTTCACTTTCTCTAAAATGCATTTTGGTCCCTATACTAGTTTCCATGATCTTCCAAGTGAATTGGATCAATTTTGACCCATCCAAACCCAAGTTGGGATGCGGCCTTATGGCCCAATATCATTGCCAATACTTCAATTTCAAGAGACCCATTTTCCTACTCTTAACTTTCCTATGCCTTTGTTAAATGCCTTAAGCATTTTTATGTTGAAAATTCAAGTAATGGACTTGGACCAAATAAAACTGAAGAGTTTAGAGATAGAAAATTCACGCAAGAGATGTTATCCCGGTTCACTCTCTTCCAACTAAGAGCTACGTCCAGTCTCTTCGACTTGGAGGATTTTCTCCACTATTTTCCAAATAGATTACACAACAAGTATTCAACACCTCTTCAGGCTACAAGTATTCTTTCTCTACCAAGCATCTTCAGGCTCTAACTCTAATAAAGAGATTTACAACTTTGATCTACTTAACTCAGTAGTGTGAGGATATAAAAGTTTGAGATCTATTGAATATTTTCACCAAACTAAGAGATTACTGACTTTTGCCTTTTTAAAGAATAAATAAGAGCTTGCTCTCGCAAATATTGTATAGGCAGGAGTTGTTAGCTAGTAAAAGTTTTTCTTCAGTATCTGAGGTCTTTTACTTATATAGTGACCTCCTTCTTCTCTTGTAATTCTTCAACGGTTACTTTGAATAATCCCGTTTAGAGATAGCATTAAATGCATGATATCCGTTGAGACTGATAACTTGACTTTAGCCATGTTGAAAAGTATCCTTGGTTATCAGAAAATCACAAAATGGAGGCTCACTGTTCTGAGCAATTGTACCTTAAAAACTTTCTTTCCTCCTTTGTGTACAACCCAGCTTTTGTGCAGCAATAAATATGTCATCGTACAGATCGTTTTGCAATTCCAATTGTACTATTTACTTTTTGTATTTTCATGATAGTACTATGAACTTTCTCAAAGGAAACAAGACATTAAATAGGATAAAAACAAATGGAAAGAACAAATATTCATTTGAAATAAATATCAATCATTTGAAATAAATTCATTGTGGACCAGATTGCATTAAATCACATTCAAGGTAGTAAATGTAACACCCGGGTGCCGACGAGGGCGGGGAGTGATCGCCGGTGCAAGAAGGCACGGACAAGGAGCGGCTCCTGGCAGGCTTCTAGGCGAAGGGACACATGAATGAACCAATTACACATTCAAATGAGAGGGATCCTAAGACTGTGTAGGTATGAGATTATACAGTTGAGGATGACTTATATGAATTGATTGGTACTACCTATACCAATAAGATGCATCTTCTTTTCGGAAGCCCATCACTTAAGAACTCCGCAGTTAAGTGTACTTGGCTTGGAGCGATTCTGGGATGAGTGACCTCCTGGGAAGTTTTCCCGAGAAGCGTGTGAGTGAGGACAAAGCATGCTGAAAAGACCCGTGTTGGTCTATGGGGACAATCGTCAATCCATAGAGCAGCCAAGGATGTTACAGATGGTATCAGAGCGGCACCTCTCCCAGTACGGTGTGGTTCGGGGACGAACCAAGCGAAAGCTGGTGGGCATGTAACACCCGGGTGCCGACAAGGGCGGGGAGTGATCGTCGGTGCAAGAAGGTACGGACAAGGAGCGGCTCCTGACAAACTTCTAGGCGGAGGGACACATGAATGAACCGATTACACACCTGAATGAGAGGGATCCTGAGACTGTGTAGGTATGGGACTATACGTTTGAGGATGGCTTATATGAATTTATTGGTACTACCTATACCAATAAGATGCATCTTCTTTTTGGAAGCCCATCACTTAAGAACTCCACAGTTAAGCGTGCTTGGCTTGGAGCGATTCTGGGATGGGTGACCTCCTGGGAAGTTTTCTCGGGAAGCATGTGAGTGAGGACAAAGCACTCTGAAAAGACCCGTGTTGGTCTGTGGGGACAGTCGTCAATCCATAGAGTAGCCAAGGATGTTACAGTAAACATATAGAACCGTCTACTTAGTTTTAAGAACGCATCTACACAAGATTTTAATTCTGCTCGTCCACTGATGTGGCAGAAGCGCTCGTCCACTAATGCGGTAGAAGCGCTCGTCTACTAATGTGGTAGAAGCGTTCGTCCACACAAGTCTTTGGACTTGCTAAGTCCTTAGAGAACCTCCGTCCAATGACATGGCACTATGGACTTCTACTGAATTTTAGTTTAGGCACTGTGGATGTATACTTGGGTTTCAAGGATAGCACTCGTCTGCTGACATGGCAAAATGGACGTGCTTATTTTCAAGTCTTTGGACTTGTTCTTAACAAGGTGTTTAGGTATTCATTTGTAGCCTCGTCTACTAAGGAAACCCAGTCTACCTATTGATTAAAATATAAACAGTTTAAATAACCTTTGGACGGGTAATTCATTGAACGAGTCCAAGCATTGTATACCTTATATTATTTTGAATATTCCTGCATAAACTAAACTCATTTGTTAGATCTCAACTAACACTTTGCCAAGCAAATTTAATCCTTTTGTTAGCATCAAAACTCAGATTATTAAATCCAAAACAACTTTGGTTCCAACAATCTCCCCCTTTTTGATGATGACAAAAACTGATTAAATTTAAATAGCAAAGTCTAAGAGAGCTTGCAAGGCTCCCCCTAAGACAAAACATTTAAGCAGACCTATAAACTAACAAATAGATACAAACACTTATCACAAGTATCAGAGCTTCATATATCAAAGCGAATAATTTAAACATAAGTAAAGTAGAGCAATTTATCAAGTAGATGCAAATGCAAACATATAAGTGCTTTTCAACAACTGACTTTTTATATAATTTTCTTTCTTTCCCTTTCTCCCCCTTTTTGTCATCAGCCAAAAAGGTAAAAAGGGAGTGGACCATCACTGTCAGCAAAAATAAAATAAGAAAGAAGAGATTCTAAGAAGAAGGAGGTGTGTGTGTGTGTGTGTGTGTGTGGGGGGGGTTGGTTTGGATTTTGATTTTTCTGAAATTCCATTAGCAAGGCCAGCATTTGAGTCACCATGGCATTTGTAGGGGCCAAGGTATCTTGCACTTGCTTTTGTACGCTTTCTTCAATTTGTTGTGCCATCTTCTCAGTCTTCTCTTCAACTATCCTTCCAACCTTATCATTAACAATTCTGCCAATGATGTATTCAAGATTGGATGGCAAGGATAATTGTCTTGAGCTCTCAGCAGAGTCTGAGATAGTGTCTTAAGCTTGGGCTGGTGGATGAACCATAGCAATAACTAAGGGTTGAGAAGATGTCTTAGCAGACTCAGCACCTTGCTTAGAAGCACATATCTCATCAGACTGTTCTGTCATACTTAGCTCAACAGTAGCAACAGCAATTGCATTAGCTAAGGGAGTGGAAGACTCATGATTCAGCTCAAGGCCTTCTACAATTAATTCTTTAGATGTATGCTTAGAGGATGAGGTTGAAGCTGAGGAAAAAGCATATTGTATAATTGGCTCAGGGATATCATTTGCCTAGTGAGTTGGATTAGGAATTTCCACATCACGGCTGGTTATTGGCAGACCCCACAGATCCTTGAAGATCAGATATCTGACATTGGAGAGTCCACATCTGCCTCTGAATTTTGGAGTTTTCTTCTTCTCTTCAGCAGACAGGCCCGGAAGTGAAGGCTTCTCTAGTGCAATGAATTAGGTGGGATTACCATAAAGCTCCCGCATAGTTAGCCTCATTTACCATCTCAATTGGCAAGGATTGAATGTAATCCATCCGTGAGTGGTCAAAGGGTTCAAAATTGAGATCTAGCATGATGTCTTCAACAATTGGCATCTTTCCTTTGTACCTTGGATGCTTTCCGCCCTTGTCCTTGTTTAGATCAATCATTGACAACCTAGGACAGATCTTGTTGGGCTTGACTCCAACATTCGTAGAAGTGGAGTGTCTTAACCAGGTGGGAAGGACAAAACGTACCACCATCGGTGTTGTGTAGCATATGACATTAAAATGCGTATGGCTTCTATTCTAGCTACAGGTGCAAAGGTTTCATATATAATCAATACCTTCTTGTTGGTTATAGCCTTGAGCTACTAACCTTACTTTATTTCGACAACTTTACCATCTTCATCTAATTTGTTTCTCAAGACCCATCTTGTTCCAATAACTTACTTGTTTTTAGGCTTAGAGACTCGAGTCCGGACATCATTTTCGGTGAGTGGTTAAGTTCTTCTTGCATAGCAAGAATCCAGCTTTCATCCTCAAGAGCTTCTTCAATGCGTTTAGGCTCCAAATCTGAAATAAAGGATACATTGCTTGATTCTCTTAATGTGGATCTGGTTCTTACTCCCTCAGAAGGATTTCCAATAATAAGATCCTTAGGATGATGAGTGTTGAACTTCCAATCCCTTTTGAGATCATCATGAAGATCTTGACTTGTCTGTGGACCGTCCTGTTCCACTTGTCTTTCAGCCTCGAGGCACGAGTTCATTTTGGTTAGATCGGGTTGTTGACTTTCTGACTTGTTTATATCAAGACCTGCAAGATCATCTTCTAGATCTGATAGTTCTTTATCAGTCTTTAATCCATCATTGAATTTAACATGAACAGATTCTTCAATAATACAAGTTCTTGAATTGTAAACTCTAAAAGCCTTAGACATTTCAGAATAACCTACGAAAATACCTTTATCTACCTTAGAATCAAACTTTCCAAGATTATCTTTGGTATTCAGAATAAAACATTCACATCCAAAAGCATGAAAGTAAGACATGTTGGGGCTTTTTCCTTTCCACAATTCATAAGGAGTCCTTTTTAGAAAAGGCCTAATAAGTATTCTGTTTTGTACATAGCAAGCAGTGTTTACAGCTTCTGCCCAGAAGTACTTAGGGAGATTATTTTCATTGAGCATAGATCTAGCCATCTCTTGCAGAGATCTGTTCTTTCTCTCAACCACTCCATTTTGCTGTGGAGTTCTAGGTGCAGAGAAATTGTACTCTTTTGCAGAATACTGAGAAAGCCTTAAAAGACTCATCCTTGTGTGTTAGGAAGAGTACCCATGTGTATCTAGAATAGTCATCAACTATGACAAATCCATATTTTCTTCCAGCCAGGCTGACAACACTAACTGGTCCAAACAGATCCATGTGTAACAACTGAAGAGGTCTAGAGGTTGATACTTGGTTTTTAGATTTGAAACTTGATTTTATCTGTTTACCTCTCCGACATGCATCACACAATACATCTTTCTTAAAGCTAATATCAGGCAATCATCTCACGAGATTATTCCTTTTTAATTCAGAAATTAGTTTCATACTAGCATGTCCTAGTTTCTTATGCCATAAACATCCCTCATCCTCTTTAGACATCAGACAGGTTACACTTTGATCTGAGAGATCACACAGTTCAATATTATAAAGATTTTGTTGCCTTTTAGCTGAAAAAAAGGTTTTGCCACTATAGTCTTTAACTATGCATACATCCTTGGTAAAGGAAACATCAAAACCACTATCACATAATTGACTTATGCTAAGCAAATTGTGTCTTAATCCTTTAACCATAAGAACATTATATATAGAGGGAAGAGGGGGTTTACCACCAATAGTACCAATTCCTATAACTTTCCCTTTCTGATTTCCTCCGAAGGCAACGTGTCCTCCTTTCTTAAGTTGGAGGTCTAGGAACATAGACCTTTCTCCTGTCATATGACGCGAGCAGCCACTGTCCAGGTACCAGCAGTGGTGTTTTCTTTGTCCTGTTGAGGACATCTGCAACAAAAATTATTTGATCTTTAGGTACCCATATTTTTCTGGGTCCTTTTCTGTTAGTTCTAGAAGTCTGTAAAGACTTCTTTCTCTTCTTATGGATACACTTAGACATAACATGCCCAGTTTTTCCACAGAAGATACAAATAGGTGTTGATTTGGTTACAGTTGACTTAACAGATACTGTAGGAACTTTAGTTGATACTTTATGATGTGTCTGATGGACATATCCAATACCTTCTTTGTTAAGAGAGTGCTTCTGAATGCCAAGTAGCTTAGTCAGATTGTCTCTACCATTAACAAATTTGTCAAGATCAGAAGTGAGCTCTTCCACTTTCTGTTGAAGTTTTTCAACTTCTTCAGATGGTGATGTTTCACTTGAGATCTTAGCTTCATTAGACTTTTCAGTCTTCAGCTCACTGTTCTCTTTAGCCAGCTTCTCGTACTCTTGAGATTTATGTTTATGCTCATTGGTGAGCTTTACATACTCTTTCTTGAGGGATTTGAAGGCTTTAGATAAGCAGTTGGATTCCTCCAACAACTCCTCATAGGCATCAAGTAATTCCTCATAGTCAGGATGTACCTCATCATCAGAGTCTGATTCAGTGTTGGCCATCAAACAGAGATTGGCTTCTTCCTCAGTTTCTTCATCAGAAGATGTTCACTCCAGATCCTCCCAAGTATCCATCATTCCTTTATTCTTATTCTTGAAGAATTTCTTAAAAGGGGCCTTCTTGAGTTGAGGACATTCAGCCTTGAAGTGACCGGGCTTCTTGCACTCATAGCAAACAATTGGACTTTTGTCTGTTGAGGTGGATTCTTTGAAGTTCTTGTCCTTGTTGAACCATCTGAATGGCCTATCCCTCTTGAACTTCTTTTTCTGTAGGAGAAGTTTTATCTTCCTAGTAAGGAGAGACAACTCTTCATCACTCTCAGAATCCTCGAGTTCTGATAGGTCAGCATCACTGGATGACTCATCTACCTTCAGAGCCTTGGAAACTTTTGCTGACTTTTGATCAACTTTCAGAGCAATTGACTTGCCCTTGTTTGGTGAAACTTCATCTCCAAGTTCTTGCTCATAAACAGTGAGTGTTCCAAGAAGTTCATCCATAGTCAAGGTAGTGAGATCCTTGGCTTGGGAGATAGCAGTGACCAAAGGTCTCCAATGTTTAGGTAGACTTCTCAGAATCTTTCCAACCTTCTCAACATTGGTATAGACTTTGCCAAGAGATTTCAAACTGTTGATTATAGTTTGGAATCTTCCTATCATCTAAGCAACAGACTCACCTTCCTCCATGATGAACAGTTCATACTTTCTAACAAGTATGGCAATCTTTGATTCTTTGACTTTAGCTGTTCCTTCATGAGTGTGACACCAAAGTGTCCCATATTTCCTTCGCAGAGTCACAAGCACAAACCTTCTCAAACTCCTCCGGCTGAGAGCACGAGATGATGTTATATTTGGCTTTGTTGTTAAGCTCCCATTTTGTCTTTTCAACACCAGTCCACTGAGCTTTTGGTTTGTCAGTGTTATCATCATTTTTGGAATGAATGGACCATCTGTGATGACATCCCAAAGATCAGAGTTTGTGGATAGAATAAACCACTGAAATCTATCTTTCCAGTAGTTGTAATTTTCTCCATTGAAGTAAGGAGGTCTGGTTAGGGAGGCTCATTCAGTCTGATGACTTCCACTTGTACTAGCTCCAGCCGTCATGTCTATTCTTCAGGACCTTTTACCTCTATACTGTTAGATGCTCAACCCAGAGGCTGAGCTCTGATACCAACTGAAATAGACAACTATAAACACAAGAAGGGGGGTTAAATTGTGTTTATCAGAATTTAAGCAAAGTTGAAATCTTTTCGCAAACAAAAAAAAGCTAGATTTGGACGAGTGGAAGAATACAGGATGGACGGGTGACTTTTGCAAGCACACCACTTGATAGACGTAAGAAAACTATGGCAATTAAAGAGTTTAAGGGAAGAGAGATTGACATAGTTATTTATCCTGATTCACTCTTCAAAACAAAGAGCTACGTCCAGTCCTTGGCAGAACCAAGATTTATCCACTATAACTGATAAGGTTACAGACTCAAGTATTATTTGCACACCTAGCCTCTTCAGGCTCAAGACAAGTATTATTTGCACACCTAGCCTCTTCAGGCTCAAGACAAGTATTATTTTCACACCTAGCCTCTTCAGGATCACTCTGGTTTGTTTGAGAGATTGGGTTTGTAATAAATACAATTTCTCACAGGCAGATCTTTCACTAACACTCAGAGAGTGGTTTAAATGTAAGGCTTAGGAAAGTCTGCGTAATAACTTCAAAATAATTGAAGAATACAAAATAAAAGAATGAAGAAATTAATGCAGAGTAATGGCGTTTTTAATGCAATGTGTATTCTCTTGTTCTTCATCTTCAATGACTTCTGTATTTATGGTCTTCAAGCATTTAAGATCCGTTAGAGACATCCCCTCAGATGTTGGCTTCAAGCAGAACTTCATTAAATGCAATAGAGTCGTTCTGGGCAGTCATTAATGCAATAGAGTCGTTCTGGGTAGTCATTAATGCAATATAGTCGTGGTTGTACTCTAACATGAAGGATCATGACTTTATTCATCGTGCTACAGCCATATCAGAGTTGTGTAGAGAGTTTTTGTACTTTACTGAGTACATTTCTCTTTTCGTGTAAGGACCAGAGGTACTAGGGAATAAAGCACGTTGGAAGCATTCTTTAACTGGTCTTTGGTTCTGATTATCCAAGGTTTCTTGAGAGAGTAACTTCTGACTTTTCTTGATAATCATGAAACTGAGTAGGAGAGAAGGCTTCAAGTCTCTTTCTAGTTCTTGAACTAAGATTTTGATAATCCTTATAGAATTCACGTTCATAAGATAAGTGCTTCCATCTTGAAAATAATCACGTCTATCTAGTCATTTGAGTTTTCATTCGGGCTAGTAGATGAGCTCTATATTAAGGACTCAGCAAGTCCAAAGACTAGTGGACGAGCGCTTCTGTCACCTTTAGTGGATGAGCACTTGTGTTACTCTAGTGGACGAGAGATTTTGTCACCTTTAGTGGACGAGAGCCTTTGTTACTTTAGTGGACGAGAGCCTCTGTTACTTTACTGGACGAGAGTCTTAGTTACTCTGGTGAACGAGATTCTCGGTTACTCTGGTGGACGAGAGTCTCAGTTACTCTAGTGGACGAGAGTCTCAGTTACTCTAGTGGACGAGAGTCTCAGTTACTCTGGTGGATGATAGTCTCAGTTACTCTGGTGGATGAGAGTCTCAGTTATTCTAGTGGATGAGAGTCTCGGTTACTCTAGTGGACGAGAGTCTTTTGCCACGTCATTGTGTGACACCCTAACTAGGGTCATCACATGGTTACCCGTTTGCGGAAATAAAACTTAATTTGCTGGTTGCTTTCGGAAAATAATGTTTTCTCAATGTTCATCCTTTCAAAATATGGTGATAATTTTTTTTTCTTTTTAACCTTATAATAACAACAACGTAATCAAATCACACTTAAATACCTAATGTATATAAGTCATACAACTATACTGCCTCATATGTCTTCACACCTAGATCATTATCAGTTTTATTTTCCTAAACACAATATATCAAAATAGGACCTAAGCTGGTCGTAACTAACAGACACTACCGCCAACTGGAGCAGCACAACATGCCTCGAACTATACAGCCTTCTCCTTTTTGTAGAGATCTCATCCCTTGTGTGACTCTGATATGTTTGTAAGGGTGAGACGCCAATATATGGATTTAACAAAATAACTAAATGCTCGCACAAAAGAAGACACATGCACATATACATAAACATCTCAATTATAGCATACAGTTTATCAATGGGTTTCACACCCCAAACATCAACATTGGAAAACTATGCATGAAAACTTCTATACATCATCTAAACATTCACACCTAATCTCATGAGATATCCCAACAAGTAATGAGTTGATCAGACTCCCAGGCACGCTGAGAACACCGTGCACGCAGCGGAGAACACCGGCACGCCGCTGCGAGCGGAATACCAGGCACGCAGCCGAGCGAGAATACCAGGCACGCGGCCGTACGAGAACACCAAGCACGCGGCGTAACAGAATACCAGGCACGCAGCCAGAACACAGGCACGTCTGCCAATGCATGTAAAACACTTTTGTTTCATTCTTTTCTCTGTGTTCAATCTTTCTTTGCCAAAGCTCAAAATGGCTTACGACCCACATAGTTTTAAAACACCCTTAAAACTTTTATTACAACACAGGACCTCACAGTCCGAGTGCTCAATCACGACACCTCTCGACCGATGCACCCGAGTCTTTAGGTTCGTGGTACTACAAAACATCTTCAATGTTTCAATACGGTATACCTCACGTATACGGTATAGGCCCTCAAGTCCAAATGACCTCGAGTCCATCACAACCACGGAACCTTAGTACCCCGACGTCTCGGTTACTAAGTCCAACTGTACTTTCAACACGGTTGAATCAACTTTTGACTTTCAGAAATTCTTTTTCCAAGGTAGAAATTCATTATAAAATCCTTAAATTATAAAACTTAGTTTTTCACAAACCAATGAGTCACTTGAGGTTTATTCTCCTCAAAATATGCACCGCCGTTTCAAAAATACTTGCTGTCTACACTTTTCCAAATTTGCCGTCAAATATTATTTTTAAGGCTTTTTAAGCCAAAACTTAACTTTTTCCACTTAATTAATTTTCTAAAATCACGATTAACTTATTTTCACTAATTAATTTCATAAAAGAATATTTTGTAATATTCCGGAATTTCTTACTTAAAAATTAGCAGTGCAAAAATATTTTCACAGTTTCGCTCTCATTGTGACTCATAAATTACTTTTACACTAACAAATCATTAAAATAATAATATTTCTCAAAACTCATTATTTTTCCAAAATAATATTTTCCACTATTATTATATTCCAACATTTCCCATAAAACGTTGAATATAATTTTCACAGCTTATTAAAGTTTTTATCTGATTAATCGGTTGTGCACTGACCACTATCAGGCTTCTCAAACAACACTCACAAACAACAGTCAATAACAATTATCATAATTATATCACCAGGCAGATCATGCATCATAGCACTATAATATACAACTGCAGATAATTAAATAAATTAAAAGCAGATCAATCACCGATACACAGATAAACCACACCACGTAAACAACAAAACCAATAACCACAATCACATATAAATCATATAAACCACACCACAAGCAAATAGTTATTGAGAAAAATCCCTCAGGTAAGCTCCCCTTACCTCTCGAAGAACTTAGCTTCCGATTTAAAACTTTGTCATGAATCTGGGAACCGTCAACGCACGTACACGATAATCTAGTTTATCCTTCATTAAACATAACACTCAATCAACAAACAAACAACTAAATCAAGCCTAAAATCCTACATGTTGGTTTCGGTCAAGGGCTGACTTTGGGGTTAGAAATCTCTAAAATTTCTAAACTCTTGGATTAATGATTCCTAGTTACTTAAAACCCTAAATCAATGATCATTGTACAAAGATTGAAATTAAATCTTCCAATCCTCAAACAATTAAATTTCAGCCATGAAAACTAAATTAGATTAGAGACCTTGATTCATTTCAAACAACATAGATCCAATACTTACATAACTTATAAGATTGGATCATGTAAAGAAAATGAACAAAATCCTCCCCCCACCAAGACATAGGTTCTGCCTCTTTAGGTTAACTAGGCACGAAAATTTATTTTTTTTGCACACTCTTGGATCTTGAATATAGAGAGGATAATAGGATCATAGAAATTGGTTTCACATTTTTAGGATTTTTCTATGATTTACTATGATTTTTCAAAGTTCTAGATCTAGAAATTGGAAAGGATGATCAAGGCTTTAAATCATGAAAGTAAATGAAGAACATGATGCTAAACAAGGAAGATGAGAAAGGTTTACCTCTTGGAATCAAGAAATGAGCAAGAAATCTCCTACTTCCTTCACAAAATCAAGCTATGGCAACTTAGGAGTTTTAATGGAAAATGGCAAAGTTGATGAAGAAGATGAAGTGCTCCTTAAATAGGTGTGAAGTTGGGCCTCTTGGCAGCCTTGAGGACGTGGGTTTCAAGGGCAAAAGGGTCAATATGCCAAAAATCCAAGGACAAAGGTGTAATCTTGCTTTAGGTTAATTTGTAATTAAAATCAACCATAAGGGCATAATGGTCATTTCCCATAAAAAGTAATCATGACCATGAGGAGTCATCCCATGACTCACCCCTTGTGACTCATCATGATTTGACATCCTATTTATCCGTTAGCGGGTCCCGAAAATCCCGTTTTCAAACTCCGTCGTCATCCGATTTCGTATAACGCCCGCATAATATATTTTAATTCACTTTTTAAGTGAAAAATTTTTAAAATAGCCAAAGAAGTTGGAAACTTCATAAAAATCTTAATTGTTTCGTTCACGAGTCAAAATTAGGTCATTTGAGCAAGAAAATCTTCTTTCATCACAATAAATCGCAGAGGGTTTCGCCTCAATTTTTGACCCAAAATTACACCGTATACTTATAAAAATAAGTATGATATGAATATGACTTTGGTTTTCCAAAAATAATTTTCTAAGTTTCAGATAAAAATATAAACATTTATTTATATTTATACCGATCTTAGAAAGCGGAAAAATCGGGGTGTTACGGACTACCCCTCTTAAAAAAATTTCGTCCTCGAAATTTCGTGACACGAAGCTAGACAGAATGAAAGATCCTCAAGCCTTACTTTCTCAAGAAAGTATATAAAAGAATTTCATCAATATGCTAAGAATACAAGAATGTTATGTGCAGAAAGATTCTTTAACAAATTCGGGAAGTAAAAATGTATGATCAGTACACTTTTACAAACATGAATCTAAGAAAGTTTCTCCTTTCACAAGAACATAACAATTTTAAAAGGATATCAATCCGATAAAATGCAGATGGGCCACTTTCCCCAATGGTAGAAGTAACTAGACTTGTTAAGAAGTGTCTATCCCGAACAAAATAGGACAGTCCAAACATACTAAATTTCACAATGACCAATTGAATAGTTGAAATTTGAAACAATCATCTCATGATAATCACAGAAACAAGTAATTTCAACATATCCACACACAATCCATCGAAACAAAGTATGAATTGTACCCGAATTAAAATAGTATAGTTAAGAGATTACCGTCCTGGTTTGAAGTCTCAGCGTTTCACGCATGAAAAACTCTACCCGCAGCCGTCGCTTTATTCGCTCTGGTATTATTGACAGCCGGTCCATGCTTTGGTGCATTGCAATCCTTCGCCCAATGTCCCATTTGGCCACAGTTGAAACACTTAGCTCCCCTCACAGGGCAAGCATCCAACATATGTCTTGTATCTCCACAGCTGAAACACCTTCTAATTTGACTTTTATTTTGATTATTTTGGCCACTACTCCCTGTTAAAGCAAAATTCGAATGATGTTGTTGTAATCCCAGAAATTCTTGTTCTTTCTCGATCCTAACGCTCTCCGGAAAATACTTGTCCATGAATGCAGTTCGAAAAACGTTCCAAGTAATGTCTTGATGATCAGTCTCCAACAATAGCCGGGCACCTTTTCACCAATACTCCGCATCTCCTACCAGTAGGAAAGCAGCATAAGTGACCTTAACTTCTGCAGGCGTGACCACCAACTCGAAAATTTTCTCCAGCTCCTGAATCCATAAATCGGCTTTCTCATGATCAGCATCCCCACCAAACCGTGAAGGATTTTGACTTCAAAACGCAATCAAAGCCTTGCCTTCCGCAGCTTGCAGATTCTGAACATTCATAGCTGCAGTTTGATTTGCAATCGCCGCTTCCACATTTTCCATTGCTTGAGCCGCATAATCCACTCCTCCTTCATAATCTTCATTCATGTTACCACGACCACCAACACGTCCACCTCTACGGCCTCTTCCACGACCGCGTCCACGTCCACCTTCTGGTGCAAGTTCCATAACTGACTTGTAAAACAAAATCAGTTAGACCGCAACCAGAAAATGAAACGTGCATTGGTGTCTTAACACACATTACTTCTAAGAAGTAGTTCAAACAAAACTTAACTCAGAGAAAACACAACGTCAACACAACAGACCTATTCCCCAAAGATCCTGAAAGACTCGACCAGCTCTGATACCACTAATGTGACACCCTAACTAGGGTCATCACATGGTTACCCGTTTGCGGAAATAAAACTTAATTTGCTGGTTGCTTTCGGAAAATAATGTTTTCTCAATGTTCATCCTTTCAAAATATGGTGATAAATTTTTTTCTTTTTAACCTTATAATAACAACAACGTAATCAAATCACACTTAAATACCTAATGTATATAAGTCATACAACTATACTGCCTCATATGTCTTCACACCTAGATCATTATCAGTTTTATTTTCCTAAACACAATATATCAAAATAGGACCTAAGCTGGTCGTAACTAACAGACACTACCGCCAACTGGAGCAGCACAGCATGCCTCGAACTATACAGCCTTCTCCTTTTTGTAGAGATCTCATCCCTTGTGCGACTCTGATATGTTTGTAAGGGTGAGACGCCAATATATGGATTTAACAAAATAACTAAATGCTCGCACAAAAGAAGACACATGCACATATACATAAACATCTCAATTATAGCATACAGTTTATCAGTGGGTTTCACACCCCAAACATCAACATTGGAAAACTATGCATGAAAACTTCTATACATCATCTAAACATTCACACCTAATCTCATGAGATATCCCAACAAGTAATGAGTTGATCAGACTCCCAGGCACGCAGCCAGAACACCAGTGCACGCAGCCGGAACACCAGACGCACGCAGCGGAGCAGAATACCAGGCACGCAGCGAGCGAGAATACCAGGCACGCAGCCAGAACAGAACACCAGGCACGCAGCCAGAACAGAATACCAGGCACGCAGCCAGAACACAGGCACGTCTGCCAATGCATGTAAAACACTTTTGTTTCATTCTTTTCTGTGTTCAATCTTTCTTTGCCAAAGCTCAAAATGGCTTACGACCCACATAGTTTTAAAACACCCTTAAAACTTTTATTACAACACAGGACCTCACAATCAAGTGCTCAATCACGACACCTCTCGACCGATGCACCAGTCTTAGGTTCGTGGTACTACAAAACATCTTCAATGTTTCAATACGGTATACCTCACGTATACGGTATAGGCCCTCAAGTCCAAATGACCTCGAGTCCATCACAACACAGAACCTTAGTACCCCGACGTCTCGGTTACTAAGTCCAACTGTACTTTCAACACGGTTGAATCAACTTTTGACTTTCAGAAATTCTTTTTCCAAGGTAGAAATTCATTATAAAATCCTTAAATTATAAAACTTAGTTTTTCACAAACCAATGAGTCACTTGAGGTTTATTCTCCTCAAAATATGCAATCGTCGTTTCAAAAATACTTCTTTGTCTACACTTTTCCAAATTTGCCGTCAAATATTATTTTTAAGGCTTTTTAAGCCAAAACTTAACTTTTTCCACTTAATTAATTTTCTAAAATCACGATTAACTTATTTTCACTAATTAATTTCATAAAAGAATATTTTGTAATATTCCGGAATTTCTTACTTAAAAATTAGCAGTGCAAAAATATTTTCTGATTTCGCTCTCATTGTGACTCATAAATTACTTTTACACTAACAAATCATTAAAATAATAATATTTCTCAAAACTCATTATTTTTCCAAAATAATATTTTCCACTATTATTATATTCCAACATTTCCCATAAAACGTTGAATATAATTTTCCTGACTTATTAAAGTTTTTATCGATTAATCGGTTGTAATCGACCACTTCATCAAGCTTCTCAAACAACACTCACAAACAACAATCAATAACAATTATCATAATTATATCACCAGGCAGATCATGCATCATAGCACTATAATATACAACTGCAGATAATTAAATAAATTAAAAGCGGATCAATCACCGATACGAGATAAACCACACCACGTAAACAACAAAACCAATAACCACAATCACATATAAATCATATAAACCACATCACAAGCAAATAGTTATTGAGAAAAATCCCTCAGGTAAGCTCCCCTTACCTCTCTAAGAACTTAGCTTCCGATTTAAAACTTTGTCATGAATCTGGGAACCGCCAACGCACGCAGTACCACGATAATCTAGTTTATCCTTCATTAAACATAACACTCAATCAACAAACAAACAACTAAATCAAGCCTAAAATCCTACATGTTGGTTTCGGTCAAGGGCTGACTTTGGGGTTAGAAATCTCTAAAATTTCTAAACTCTTGGATTAATGATTCCTAGTTACTTAAAACCCTAAATCAATGATCATTGTACAAAGATTGAAATTAAATCTTCCAATCCTCAAACAATTAAATTTCAGCCATGAAAACTAAATTAGATTAGAGACCTTGATTCATTTCAAACAACATAGATCCAATACTTACATAACTTATAAGATTGGATCATGTAAAGAAAATGAACAAAATCCTCCCCCCACCAAGACATAGGTTCTGCCTCTTTAGGTTAACTAGGCACGAAAATTTATTTTTTTGCACACTCTTGGATCTTGAATATAGAGAGGATAATAGGATCATAGAAATTGGTTTCACATTTTTAGGATTTTTCTATGATTTACTATGATTTTTCAAAGTTCTAGATCTAGAAATTGGAAAGGATGATCAAGGCTTTAAATCATGAAAGTAAATGAAGAACATGATGCTAAACAAGGAAGATGAGAAAGGTTTACCTCTTGGAATCAAGAAATGAGCAAGAAATCTCCTACTTCCTTCACAAAATCAAGCTATGGCAACTTAGGAGTTTTAATGGAAAATGGCAAAGTTGATGAAGAAGATGAAGTGCTCCTTAAATAGGTGTGAAGTTGGGCCTCTTGGCAGCCTTGAGGACGTGGGTTTCAAGGGCAAAAGGGTCAATATGCCAAAAATCCAAGGACAAAGGTGTAATCTTGCTTTAGGTTAATTTGTAATTAAAATCAACCATAAGGGCATAATGGTCATTTCCCATAAAAAGTAATCATGACCATGAGGAGTCATCCCATGACTCACCCCTTGTGACTCATCATGATTTGACATCCTATTTATCCGTTAGCGGGTCCCGAAAATCCCGTTTTTCAACTCGTCGTTTACCCGATTTCGTATAACGCCCGCATAATATATTTTAATTCACTTTTTAAGTGAAAGATTTTTAAAATAGCCAAAGAAGTTGGAAACTTCATAAAAATCTTAATTGTTTCGTTCACGAGTCAAAATTAGGTCATTTGAGCAAGAAAATCTTCTGTCAATAAATCATGAATCGGGTTTCGTCTGAATTTTTGACCCAAAATTTCACCGTATACTTATAAAAATAAGTATGATATGAATATGACTTTGGTTTTCCAAAAATAATTTTCTAAGTTTCAGATAAAAATATAAACATTTATTTATATTTATACCGATCTTAGAAAGCGGAAAAATCGGGGTGTTACAGACTACCCCTCTTAAAAAAATTTCGTCCTCGAAATTTCGTGACACGAAGCTAGACAGGAATGAAAGATCCTGAAGCCTTACTTTCTCAAGAAAGTATATAAAAGAATTTCATCAATATGCTAAGAATACAAGAATGTTATGTGCAGAAAGATTCTTTAACAAATTCAGGGAAGTAAAAATGTATGATCGGTACACTTTTACAAACATGAATCTAAGAAAGTTTCTCCTTTCACAAGAACATAACAATTTTAAAAGGATATCAATCCGATAAAATGCAGACTGGGCCACTTTCCCCAATGGTAGAAGTAACTAGACTTGTTAAGAAGTGTCTATCCCGAACAAAATAGGACAGTCCAAACATACTAAATTTCACAATGACCAATTGAATAGTTGAAATTTGAAACAATCATCTCATGATAATCACAGAAACAAGTAATTTCAACATATCCACACACAATCCATCGAAACAAAGTATGAATTGTACCCGAATTAAAATAGTATAGTTAAGAGATTACCGTCCTGGTTTGAAGTCTCAGCGTTTCACGCATGAAAAACTCTACCCGCAGCCGTCGCTTTATTCGCTCTGGTATTATTGACAGCCGGTCCATGCTTTGGTGCATTGCAATCCTTCGCCCAATGTCCCATTTGGCCACAGTTGAAACACTTAGCTCCCCTCACAGGGCAAGCATCCAACATATGTCTTGTATCTCCACAGCTGAAACACCTTCTAATTTGACTTTTATTTTGATTATTTTGGACACTACTCCTGTTAAAGCAAAATTCGAATGATGTTGTTGTAATCCCGAAATTCTTGTTCTTTCTCGATCCTAACGCTCTCCGGAAAATACTTGTCCATGAATGCAGTTCGAAAAACGTTCCAAGTAATGTCTTGATGATCAGTCTCCAACAATAGCCGGGCACCTTTTCACCAATACTCCGCATCTCCTACCAGTAGGAAAGCAGCATAAGTGACCTTAACTCTCGCAGCGTGACCACCAACTCGAAAATTTTCTCCAGCTCCGAATCCATAAATCGGCTTTCTCATGATCAGCATCCCCACCAAACCGTGAAGGATTTTGACTTCAAAACGCAATCAAAGCCTTGCCTTCCGCAGCCTGCGATTCTCGAACATTCATAGCTGCAGTTTGATTTGCAATCGCCGCTTCCACATTTTCCATTGCTTGAGCCGCATAATCCACTCCTCCTTCATAATCTTCATTCATGTTACCACGACCACCAACACGTCCACCTCTACGGCCTCTTCCACGATCAGGCGTCCACGCCCACCTTTCGGTGCAAGTTCCATAACCGACTTGTAAAAACAAAATCAGTTAGACCGCAACAAGAAAATGAAACGTGCATTGGTGTCTTAACACACATTACTTCTAAGAAGTAGTTCAAACAAAACTTAACTCAGAGAAAACACAACGTCAACACAACAGACCTATTCCCCAAAGATCCTGAAAGACTCGACCAGCTCTGATACCACTAATGTGACACCCTAACTAGGGTCATCACATGGTTACCCGTTTGCGGAAATAAAACTTAATTTGCTGGTTGCTTTCGGAAAATAATGTTTTCTCAATGTTCATCCTTTCAAAATATGGTGATAAATTTTTTTCTTTTTAACCTTATAATAACAACAACGTAATCAAATCACACTTAAATACCTAATGTATATAAGTCATACAACTATACTGCCTCATATGTCTTCACACCTAGATCATTATCAGTTTTATTTTCCTAAACACAATATATCAAAATAGGACCTAAGCTGGTCGTAACTAATGACACTACCGCCAACCGGAGCAAAGACAACATGCCTCGAACTATACAGCCTTCTCCTTTTTGTAGAGATCTCATCCCTTGTGTGACTCTGATATGTTTGTAAGGGTGAGACGCCAATATATGGATTTAACAAAATAACTAAATGCTCGCACAAAAGAAGACACATGCACATATACATAAACATCTCAATTATAGCATACAGTTTATCAATGGGTTTCACACCCCAAACATCAACATTGGAAAACTATGCATGAAAACTTCTATACATCATCTAAACATTCACACCTAATCTCATGAGATATCCCAACAAGTAATGAGTTGATCAGACTCCCAGGCACGCAGCCAGAACACCAGGTACGCAGCCAGAACACCAGGCACGCAGCCAGAACAGAATACCAGGCACGCAGCCAGAACAGAATACCAGGCACGCAGCCAGAACAGAACACCAGGCACGCAGCCAGAACAGAATACCAGGCACGCAGCGGCGAACACGTGCACGCCGCCAATGCATGTAAAACACTTTTGTTTCATTCTTTTCTGTGTTCAATCTTTCTTTGCCAAAGCTCAAAATGGCTTACGACCCACATAGTTTTAAAACACCCTTAAAACTTTTATTACAACACAGGACCTCACAGTCCGAGTGCTCAATCACGACACCTCTCGACCGATGCACCAGTCTTAGGTTCGTGGTACTACAAAACATCTTCAATGTTTCAATACGGTATACCTCACGTATACGGTATAGGCCCTCAAGTCCAAATGACCTCGAGTCCATCACAACACAGAACCTTAGTACCCCGACGTCTCGGTTACTAAGTCCAACTGTACTTTCAACACGGTTGAATCAACTTTTGACTTTCAGAAATTCTTTTTCCAAGGTAGAAATTCATTATAAAATCCTTAAATTATAAAACTTAGTTTTTCACAAACCAATGAGTCACTTGAGGTTTATTCTCCTCAAAATATGCACCGCCGTTTCAAAAATACTTGCTGTCTACACTTTTCCAAATTTGCCGTCAAATATTATTTTTAAGGCTTTTTAAGCCAAAACTTAACTTTTTCCACTTAATTAATTTTCTAAAATCACGATTAACTTATTTTCACTAATTAATTTCATAAAAGAATATTTTGTAATATTCCGGAATTTCTTACTTAAAAATTAGCAGTGCAAAAATATTTTCACAGTTTCGCTCTCATTGTGACTCATAAATTACTTTTACACTAACAAATCATTAAAATAATAATATTTCTCAAAACTCATTATTTTTCCAAAATAATATTTTCCACTATTATTATATTCCAACATTTCCCATAAAACGTTGAATATAATTTTCACAGCTTATTAAAGTTTTTATCTGATTAATCGGTTGTGCACTGACCACTGTCAGGCTTCTCAAACAACACTCACAAACAACAGTCAATAACAATTATCATAATTATATCACCAGGCAGATCATGCATCATAGCACTATAATATACAACTGCAGATAATTAAATAAATTAAAAGCAGATCAATCACCGATACACAGATAATTAAACCACACCACGTAAACAACAAAACCAATAACCACAATCACATATAAATCATATAAACCACACCACAAGCAAATAGTTATTGAGAAAAATCCCTCAGGTAAGCTCCCCTTACCTCTCGAAGAACTTAGCTTCCGATTTAAAACTTTGTCATGAATCTGGGAACCGTCAACGCACGCATACGATAATCTAGTTTATCCTTCATTAAACATAACACTCAATCAACAAACAAACAACTAAATCAAGCCTAAAATCCTACATGTTGGTTTCGGTCAAGGGCTGACTTTGGGGTTAGAAATCTCTAAAATTTCTAAACTCTTGGATTAATGATTCCTAGTTACTTAAAACCCTAAATCAATGATCATTGTACAAAGATTGAAATTAAATCTTCCAATCCTCAAACAATTAAATTTCAGCCATGAAAACTAAATTAGCTTAGAGACCTTGATTCATTTCAAACAACATAGATCCAATACTTACATAACTTATAAGATTGGATCATGTAAAGAAAATGAACAAAATCCTTCCCCCACCAAGACATAGGTTCTGCCTCTTTAGCTTAACTAGGCACAAAAATTTATTTTTTTGCACACTCTTGGATCTTGAATATAGAGAGGATAATAGGATCATAGAAATTGGTTTCACATTTTTAGGATTTTTCTATGATTTACTATGATTTTTCAAAGTTCTAGATCTAGAAATTGGAAAGGATGATCAAGGCTTTAAATCATGAAAGTAAATGAAGAACATGATGCTAAACAAGGAAGATGAGAAAGGTTTACCTCTTGGAATCAAGAAATGAGCAAGAAATCTCCTACTTCCTTCACAAAATCAAGCTATGGCAACTTAGGAGTTTTAATGGAAAATGGCAAAGTTGATGAAGAAGATGAAGTGCTCCTTAAATAGGTGTGAAGTTGGGCCTCTTGTCAGCCTTGAGGACGCGGGTTTCAAGGGCAAAAGGGTCAATATGCCAAAAATCCAAGGACAAAGGTGTAATCTTGCTTTAGGTTAATTTGTAATTAAAATCAACCATAAGGGCATAATGGTCATTTCCCATAAAAAGTAATCATGACCATGAGGAGTCATCCCATGACTCACCCCTTGTGACTCATCATGATTTGACATCCTATTTATCCGTTAGCGGGTCCCGAAAATCCTGCGTTTTCACGTCGTTTACCCGATTTCGTATAACGCCCGCATAATATATTTTAATTCACTTTTTAAGTGAAAAATTTTTAAAATAGCCAAAGAAGTTGGAAACTTCATAAAAATCTTAATTGTTTCGTTCACGAGTCAAAATTAGGTCATTTGAGCAGTAAAATCTTCATGTCAATAAATCCATGACAGGGTTTCGTCTGAATTTTTGACCCAAAATTTCACCGTATACTTATAAAAATAAGTATGATATGAATATGACTTTGGTTTTCCAAAAATCATTTTCTAAGTTTCAGATAAAAATATAAACATTTATTTATATTTATACCGATCTTAGAAAGCGGAAAAATCGGGGTGTTACACATTGGACGAGCCATTCCGATACCTTAGTGGGCGCGCTATTCTGATACTTTAATGGACGTGCTATTCTGATACTTTAATGGACGAGCTCCAAGTGCCACGTCATTGGACGGATAATTCTGATACCTCACTGGACGGACTTTTCTGATACTTTGATGAACGCGCTCCAAATGCCATGTTAGTAGACGCTGGCTTTCATCACTTTAGTGGACGCAAGTTTCTTTCTCTTGCGTTTTGGACGTGCGCTTTAAACATTTGCGATGGACGTGACTTCAATCATTTACGATGGACGTGAGCTTCAATCACTACAGTGTTGGACGTGCGTTTCAATCTTCAAACATTTGCGATAGATGTGAGCTTCAATCACTACAGTGTTGGACGTGTGTTTCAATCACTTGCATTGGACGGATGATTCTATTACTTAATCTGCACACTCGATAGATAGGTTAGCAACCAATATGAAGGTTAATTAAATCATTAACCAATGTTTAGTTTTCATCAAAACTTAGGGAAATGCACATCAGACATTTGAGAGACTTAACAATAATGACTTTCATTGCCCTCTTTGGTGCAGGTGGAAGAGTAGCACCAGAGGCTACAGAGGGGACATAACCTCTAACAGTCCTCTTAGGAAGGGGTTGCCTCACAGCCATAGTCTTTCTCTTGGTTCCTTTCTTTAAACCAAGAATTGTAGCTTCGTTGGCTTCAACTGATTCTTCCTTAACCTTCATTTTCTCTTCAAGCTTTGCCAACTCCACTTGCTTGTAAGTGCTGAGTTGCATGCCGCTGAGATTAACTCGGCCAAAGTCAACAGCTTGCAATCCTTTCTCACGAATGAGTCTTTCTTGTTCATCCTTGGGCTTTGCACTTAGAATATTGTACACGCCTTGCTGCTTGAGAATTGTTGACAAGAGATGGGTGAAGGTAATGTGAGAGGCAGATTCTCTGTCGGTAGTGGCATCCTTGAAGCGATGAAATAGGATCCATGGAAGGTTAATCTTGGTTTCAAAAACCAGATGGCAAAGGCAGAACTTGTGAAGAGCTGATAAATTGTCCTTAGAGCCAATCTTATGCAGCACCACCTTGTTCAGAATCTGGTGAAGAACCCTGGTGTGATCTCTCATCTCAGATGATTTCCAAGAATGATTTCTCATGCTGTCTTGCCTCATAAGGGTAACACCTATTGTCTCTGGACCACCTAGGTCTTCTTCCCAGTTTTCAGTGAAGACTAATCCTTCTTGAGCACAAGCAATCACATCAGAGATGGTTTTCTCTGATACTATCACTTTCCTTCCCAGCACGAATCCAATAACTTCTGTTTCAGAGATCTTTGATCTCCTCCAGAATTCCCTTATCAAGTCAGGATACACCGAGACCTTTTCCAAAAAGATTCCATCTCAACCAGCAGCGTTAATGAACTTACTCACATCCAAATTGTATTCTTGTAGAATTCCAAAATTGAAGTGGTGTTCCACGGATATGGACATAGTATCCATTTCAAAAGCAGGCATGAGAGCAGTGGTTGAAGCCATTGTTGAGTAAGAAGAGTTTTTGGAAGAACAAGGGAGACAAAGAGTTCGAAAGATTGAGAGAGAGATTGATAGGGATGAAGAGATGCACAAAGATTTTCAGAGGGAAAGAGATTACTTTTAAAGATTTCTGAAAACCAATAGTTTCCAAAAAAAGATAATCACAAGACATGTCATTAAGTGAAAAACGGCGTTCGTAATCTTGGAACCGTAAAAAGTTACGATGGGATTGATGAGGGTAGCTGACTCAGCAAGGAAAGAGAAGCATTTTATATAAATGTGTTCAAGAATAAATTAATATAAGCAATACATGTGTGTAAAGACGAGTCCACACAAGACTAAGAGTGGACGCATAAAGACATATGTAGTGGACGCGTAGAATCCACATGCTCTGGACGTCGTGACTAGTGGACGTGCAGAGAGAACATGCAATGGACGACCAATTTAACAATAAATATAATAGCTCAAACCACATACAACATATTCAAATGCTTTCTTATAAAGATAAATCTGTCATCAGCAAGAGGTTTAGTGAAGATATATGCCCATTGGTGGTCAGTATCTACAAATTGAACATCAAGCAAACCTTTTTGCACATAATCCCTAATAAAATGATGTATGATTTCTATATTCTTGGCTCTAGAATGCAATATTGGATTCTTGGATAAATTGATTGCAGTAGTATTATCACACATAAGTGGAATACTACTTACAAATACATTGTAGTCCTCCAATTGGTGTTTGATCCATAGAAGTTGTGAGCAGCAACTTGCAGCAGATATGTACTCTGCCTCAGCAGTTGATAGAGCAACGGTACTTTGCCTTTTGCTTGACCATGATACTAGGTTAGCTCCAATGAAGTGCCATCCTCCACTGGTGTTTTTTCTTTCAATTCTATCTCCAGCATAGTCAGCATCACAAAAACCAACTAATCTGTAATCATCGTTTTTCTTAAAGCTCAAACCCAGATTAGTAGTACCTTTTAAATATCTAAATATTCTTTTAACTGCTGAGAGATGAGACTCTCTAGGATCAGATTGAAAACGAGCACATAAGCATACACTGAATATTATATAAGGCCTAGACACAGTCAGATATAAAAGAGATCCTATCATACCTATATATACCTTTTGGTTTACCTTTTTATCTTTATCATCTTTGTTCAATATTGAAGTGGGATGCATAGGAGTATTCATTGGTTTGCAATCATCCATCTTAAACCTCTTTAGAAGTTCCTTTGTATACTTAGTCTGATGGATGTGCACCTCGTCCATAGACTGTTTAACTTGTAGTCCAAGGAAGAATTTGAGTTCTCCCATCATGTTCATTTCAAATACTTTCTGCATTAACTTAGAGAATTCCTTGCACAGAGATTCATTAGTAGCACCGAAAATGATATCATCAACATAAATCTGTACTATAATGAAATCTGACTTAATAGATTTTCTAAATAGAGTTGTGTTTACTTTTCCTCTGTTAAAACCATTTTCCATTAGAAACGAAATTAACCTATCGTACCAAGCTCTAGGAGCTTGCTTAAGTCCATACAATGCTTTCTTAAGCTTATAAACAAGTTCAGGGTGATTTGTATTTTCAAAGCCAGGAGGTTGCATGACATATACTTCTTCATTAATAAGGCCATTTAAGAAGGCACTTTTAACATCCATTTGAAAAAGCGTAAAGCTATGATGTGCAGCAAGAGATATTAAAATTCTAATAGATTCTAGCCTAGCAACAGGTGCAAAAGTTTCAGTATAGTCTATACTTTCTTCTTGAGAGTAGCCTTGAGCAACAAGTCTTGCCTTGTTTCTCACAACCTTACCATCTTCATCAAACTTGTTTCTGTAGACCCACTTTGTTCCAATGACTGACTTGTCTTCAGGCAAGGGTACAAGCGTCCAGACTTCAATTCTCTTAAACTGATTTAGCTCTTCTTGCATAGCAAGAATCCATCCTTCGTCCAGTAGAGCTTCGTCCACTGTCTTCGTTTCACATTCAGAGACAAGAGCAGAATCACTTTGTTCTCTGAAGGTTGACCTAGTTCTTAGCTTGTTATTGGGGTCATCAATGATTTGATATTGAGGATGGTAATTTCTGAAATACCAAGATTTCTGAGCATTTTCCTGTTGAGAGATAGACATTTCTGGTTGTTGTTGAGAAGTGTCATCTCCTTGGATATCAGACTTGATTTCTGGTTTCTCTCCTGGGATATTTAGATCAAGATCTGCAAAAGCTTCATCTAGCTCTGATAGTCTCTTATCAGGTTGTTTGTCATCAAATTTTTCATGAATACATTCTTCTACAACTAGAGTTCTAGAATTATAAACTCTAAAGCCTTTTGAAGTTTCAGAAAATCCTAGAATGATTCCATTATCTACTTCAGCATCAAATTTACCAAGTTGATCTTTTGTATTCAAAATATAACATTTACATCCGAAAGGGTGAAAGTATGAAATGTTGGGTTTTCTACATTTCCACAATTCATAAGGAGTCTTATTCAGAATAGGTCTAATGTATGTTCTGTTCTGAATGTAGCAGGCAGTGTTCACAGCTTTAGCCCAGAAGTGCTTAGGGACAGAATTGTCATTGAGCATAGTCCTAGTCATATCTTGAAGACCTTGAATGACTCATCCTTGTGAGCAAGGAACATAACTCATGTCCATCTAGTGTAGTCGTCTACTATGACAAGACCATATTTCTTTCCACTGACAGAGGCAGTCCTTGTTGGACCAAAGAGATCAAGGTGTAGCAGTTCTAGTGGTCTGTTGGTACTAACAACATTCTTAGATTCAAAGGAACCTTTGACTTGTTTTCCCTTCTGACATGCATCACAGAGGGCGTCAGATTTGAAACTAAGGTTTGGTAGTCCTCTTACAAGGTTATGCTTTTCCAGTTTTGAGATTAATCTCAAACTTGCATGACCCAACCTTTTGTGCCAAATCCATCGTTCATCCCCAATGGACACTAGACATGACACACTTTGATTTGAGAGGTCCTCTAAGTCAATCTTATACAGATTGTTTTGCCTCTGGGTAGTGAATAAGAGTGATCCATCAGCTTTCTTGACAAAACACATATTCTTATTAAATGAAACAGCAAACCCACTATCACATAATTGACTAATTCTAAGCAGATTGTGTTTAAGACCATTTACTAACAGAACATTATCAATGGAGGGAAAAGGATGTTTACCAATTTTACCTGTACCAATGATCTTTCCTTTTTGGTTTCCTCCAAAAGTGACCTAGCCAATATCTTTGGGTCTAAGGTCTTGGAACATATACCTTTCTCCTGTCATGTGTCATGAGCACTCATTGTACAAGTACCAAGACTTCTGTTTCTTTCCTGTTGTTAAGCAGATCTGCAACAGGGATTATCTTATCTTTAGGTACCGAAATTGACTTGGGTCCTTTATTGTTAGTGATCATGGGTCGTGAATGCTTTGCATGTTTGTTATGTATGCATTTAGATGACACATGCCCACTTTTTCCACATACTTTGCAATAAGTATTGGAAGGGCTTGGTTTTGACTTAGTATGATGTGGACAGACTTTAAAAGCTTTATATTGTGTATGAACTTTTGGTTTATTCAAAGATGCATCCTGCTTCTCTTTATCATAACCAATGCCGGATTTGTCATGTCGTGATCTAGAATATCTTAATATAAGATTTAATTTATCTGAGCTACCAACCAGTTTTGACAGAGAGTCTGTCAAGTATGTCACATCTTGTTTCAGTTGTTCAACTTCACAAGAGCTATTAGACTTACACTTAGTCTTGTCACTCGGACTAACATTGTTTGATTTTGATGTTTCATTCTCATCCCTAAGGTTTTGATTTAATGTGCAGACCTTATCATAGTCTCTAGAAAGTTTAATAAACTTATTTTTGAGGCTCTTATACTCTTTAGACAGTATGCATGATTCATGCAGCAATTCATCAAAGACAGTTTGAAGAGTAGATGGATCAGATTCTATTACATCAGCATCAGTGAATTCACTTTCTGATGCAGTGTCAACCATGAAGCAAATGTTTGCTTCTTCTCCTGCTTCATCTTCTTTATCTGAAGAAGACAGGTCAAGATCCTTCCATGTAGCCATCAAGCATTTCTTCTATTTGAAGAATTTCTTTTTCTCCTTCAGGAAGTCAGCTTTGAAGTGTCCTGGTTTCTTACATTCAAAGCACAGGGGTGGACCTTTCTCCTTGGAATCTGACATCTCCTTGGAGAATTTTTTGTTGACCTGCTTCCTTCTGAATCCACCTTTCTTTCTCCACATGTGTTGGATTTTTCTGAAGATGAAAGATAGTTCATCGTCATCTGAGTCATCTTCATTATTTGATGAATCAGCTTCATCTGACGACTCAGCAACTTTAAGCATCTTTGAGGAACCGGCTTTCTTGGCCTTTAAGGCAATAGACTTTCCTTTTCTGGAGTTTTCCTCTTCATTAAGTTCAAGTTCATGAACTTTTAATGACCCCAGAAGTGTAACACCCGGGTGCTGACGAGGGCGGGGAATGGTCGCCGGTGCAAGAAGGCACGGACAAGGAACGACACTTGGCGGGCTTCTAGGCGGAGGGACACATGAATGAACCGATTACACACCCAAATGAGAGGGATCCTGAGACTGTGTAGGTATGGGACTATACAGTTGAGGAAGGCTTATATGAATTGATTGATACTACCTATACTAACAAGATGCATCTTCTTTTCGGGAGCTCATAACTTAATAACTCCACAGTTAAGTGTGCTTAACTTTGAGCAATTTTGGGATGGGTGACCTCCTGGGAAGTTTTCCCGAGAAGCGTGTGAGTGAGGACAAAGCACGCTGAAAAGACTTGTGTTGGTTTGTGGGGACAGTCGTCAATCCATGGAGCAGTCAGGGATGTCATAAATGGTATCAGACCTGCACCTCTCCCAGTACGGTGTGGTTCGAGGATGAACCAAACGGAAGCTGGTGGGCATGTAACACCCGGGTGCTGATGATGGCGGGGAGTGGTCGCCGGTGCAAGAAGTCACGGACAAGGAGCGGCTCCTGGCAGGCTTCTAGGCAGAGGGATACATGAATGAACCAGGATCCTGAGACTGTGTAGGTATGGGACTATACGGTTGAGGAAGGCTTATATGAATTGATTGGTGCAACCTATACTAATAAGATGCATCTTTTTTTTTTTGGAGCTCATCACTTAATAACTCCACAGTTATTTTGGGATGGGTGACCTCCTGGGAAGTTTTCCCAAGAAGCGTGTGAGTGGGGACAAAGCACGCTGAAAAGACCTGTGTTGGTCTGTGGGGACAATCGTCAATCCATAGAGCAGCCAGGGATGTTACAAGAAGCTCTTCCACAGAAAGAGTATTCAGATTCTTTGCTTCTTGGATAGCAGTTACCTTAGGTCTCCACCGCTTTAAGAGACTTCTCAAAATTTTCCTAGCATGATCTCTGTTCTCGTAGACCTTTCCAAGAGACCTTAAACTGTTGGTGATTGTTTGGAATCTTCCAAACATCTGGTCTATAGTTTCATGATCAGCCATCTTGAATAGCTCATACTAGTGAACCAGCATGCTTATCTTTGATTCCTTCACTTGTGAGGAACCTTCATGAGCTAGTGCAAGAGTATCCCAGATTTCTATAGCACACATGAGATATTGTTAGCTTTCAAGTTTAGTTGATGTTGGCTTTTCTGCTCTTGAGTCCATTTAGCTCTAGGCACTGTTTCTCTAGCTTCACTCCTTGGCTCAGTGTAGCCATTTTCAATTAGTTCCCAAATGTCAGCATTATGTGCATCCAAGAATGCCATCATCCTCTTTTTCCAATAATCATAATCAGTTCAATCAAATAGAGGAGGTCTGTTGATAGCTTGTCCTTCTGCATCCATGATTGTAGGATCGTACTGCCTAAGCACTTGTTAGATGCTCAACCCTGTCAAGGCTGAGCTCTGATACCAACTTAAGTTGGCACAGGCAAACACAAGAAGGGGGGTTGAATTGTGTTTGTTAATTATTTTCGTAAAAACCCTTTTGAACAACTTTTTCACAAGAAGAAGATAAAAAAATAAAGCACACAAGAAATCCTTTTTAAAATATCAACAAAAGTAATATCAAAACCCCACAGTTAGTATAAGCAAATAAAACTGAAGAGTTTAGGGATAGAAAATTCACGCAAGAGATTTTATCCTGGTTCACTCTCTTCCAACTAAGAGCAATGTCCAGTCCCTTCGACTTGAAGGATTTTCTCCACTATTCTCCAATTAGGTTAAACAACAAGTATTCAACACCTCTTCAGGCTACAAGTATTCTTTCTCTACCAAGCCTCTCCAGGCTCTAACTCTAATAAAGAGATTTACAACTTTGATCTACCTAACTCACTAAGTGTGAGGATATGAAAGTTTGAGATCTGTTGAATATTTTCACAATATTCAAACTAAGAGATTACAGACTTTTACCTTTTTAAAGAATAAATAAGAGCTTGCCCTCGCAAATATTGTATAGGCAGGAGTTGTTAGCAAGCAAAAGTTTTTCTTCAGTATCTGAGGACTTCTACTTATATAGTGACCTTCTTCTTATTTTATAATTCTTCAACGGTTACTTTGAATAATCCCGTTTTGAGATAGCATTAAACGTATGATATCCGTTGAGACTGATAGCTTGATTTTGGCCATGTTGAAAAGTATCCTCGGTTATCATAAAATCACAAAATGGAGGCTCACTGTTCCGAGCAATTGTACCTTAAAAACTTTCTTTTCTCCTTTGTGTACAACTCAGCTTTTGTTCAGTAATAAAGATGTCATCGTACAGATCGTTTTGCAGTTCCAATTGTACTATTTGCTTTTTGTATTTCCTTGATAGTGTGAACACCTAATTTCGTCCGGGTATCCTTTTAATTACTGTTTTGAACAAATTAAAACAAATAACTTTGCAATAAAAATGATTTTTGTTTTTAGTGAGCCCAATTTCATTATTGTTGAAGATGTCTTTTCGACCATGTTCTAAACACAAATGGAAAAAAAAAAAAAAAAACAAAACAAAAAAACAAAAACAAAAACAAAAACAAAAACAAAAACAAAAAAAAGATAAAAAGGAAAAGTAAATCTCCAGAATTGTAGTAAGAGCCAAGAGGATAAGCCAAAATTCCTTAATGCATTTCAGCAACCAAAAGAGCAATGACAGTGTTAAGCATCTTGCATCAAAAATGGCTTCAAGTTTTAAGCACATAAAAGGAAAAATAGGATGCTCTGATGCTGGGTCAAACCTGAATCAATGGAAAGATACTTAACAAAAACAAATGAGAGTCACAGCACAAGGAAAAACTAAAAAAAATGCAGAATGATAAAGATTGGAAATGTGAAAAGGACCCTGCATTACAACCATGGCAGAGGACATTGGGTCCTGTTTTGGAGTCTTGCAACAGTAGAAATATTTAAAGGGGGAAGACGATTCAGAAAGGGAAGGGGGAAGAAGGAGAGAGCAAAAAAAGACTTCCCTGTTTCTTAATCTTCCTTAACCAAATCAACAACAACAAAATACGAAGGAAAATCAGAAAGAATAAGAAACCAAAAAACTTCCTTTCTTGCTTCCTGCTTCTTCTTTCTCCTCTGGTTCTACTTTTTCTTCAACAAACCACCCCTTTACTCATCCATCCCTTCCACCATTCTCCACTTTCCTCCTTCATCTCTCCTTCACTCAACCGCACACCACCAGATCCGCGAAACCACCGCGACTGCCGCCGCTAGGGAGTTGCAGATCTGCGAGACGACCACGCGGACGCCGCCCTCCACCGCGCGAACGCCACCCGCTGCGCAACCACCACGTGAACGTATCCCCTCCGCCGCGAGTCCCTACCACACACCAGATCTGCTACGCACCTCCGCCTTGCCGGCGCCACCCCCACTTCATCCCCACAGCCACCACATCCTCCTTCTTCCCCAGATCTGTGCCTCCCCTGTCACGGGAGTTGCAGACCCGCTCCCTGCTCGTACGAACCACCACGACTTCACCAGATCCGCCGCACACAGAACCGGATCTGCCCCTGCGAGCCACACGCTAACCACCACCGCCCCTGCTTCTCCTCCATCCTCCGTAACTCCGTCACGTCTGGACCGGACCAGCACCGTCCGACCGTTCTCCACCGCGTCGGACGCCTCAGCCGCCGCTACGCCTCTTGCTCCTCTATCTTCTGTGTTTCGTTTCAGTAGAAAAGCTTGATACTGGTGGTAGCGTGAAGGTTGGATATAGCTCCTTCTCATTGTCATTTTCGATTGCTAATTGAATGGGAATGGATGCTTTATGGGGTCACGTGCTCTCTTATATATACCCATGATATGGTTTCAACTTTTTCAAACTCCCACTGCCTAAGTCAAAGACGGTAACAAGTATAAAAAACTATACATCACTTCTGTATGTTTGACTTTAATATTGACATATTGTGTGTTTTAAATTATAAATCATATTATGTATCATTTAAAAAAAAATCAAATCTTTTCAAAAGAACTACGTGGCTTTGAGTTTCCCATCGCACCCGGGAATACGTAGGAGCAAGATAAATCATCTTGTCGGGCCAAAACTAAATTTTCCTTTTTTTTGTGTCTCTTTTTATGTTAAAATAATTAATCAAAAATATTTAAACTTTTCTATTTTTAGGGATGCTCTATGGACACGGTGCCATGTTCAGTCCCTTAGATTTGAGGTTGCCCTGTGGACTCATGTGCCATGTTCAACCTCATTTAGTTTTTATAAACAATAATTTTAAAAAACGTAAAAAATTAATAAAATATTTAAAATATTAAAAATAAAAGAATAATTCTTTCTTGTAAATAATTTTTGGGGTAAAATAAATATTTAAGAGGTTATTAAAATGATTTTTGCACAATTAACTTGAGGTACGTAGGGTGCTAATACCTTCCCTACTCGTAACCGACTCCCGAACTCATCTCTCTCTTTTTTAGACCAGTTTTCCTTAAAATAAATGGTTTTCCCAATGTTTTTCCTAAATAAAATATTGGTGGCGACTCCTCTGTTTTTATCCATTTTTCGTGCCTCCCGGACGGGACGGTCGCGACAGCTGGCGACTCCACTGGGGACGACTTTGAGAGTCAGGCCTATCATAGTTGGTTGTGCAAATTTTATTTTATTTTATTTATTTTATTTTATTTTTTTTTCTCTTCTTTTAAAAAAAATAAAAATAAAACAGCTTTGAAAATATTTGTTTTACCCTTGTTTTTTTTTCTTTTTTCTTTTTTAATGCTTCCATAACTGCTTTTGTATATTCTTGCAACCTTAGGGTAGAGAACTTTTGTATTTGTGTTGTTTGTTCCCTTTTGCAGGCTTGGGGTAGTTTTATTTTAGTAGGTTTTTGTGAAGGTTTGTGTGCTCCCATCACACACATCACTATCACAACTTGCACACACTTTTGGCTCTATACCCGAGCTTGCTCAAAACTCAAGGATTAGGCGGTGTCTCGACATTGTCATTGAAGAGGTCTCGTACCTCCCTGACATTTGTTGATTCACCACTCAGGTTGTACCCGATATCATGGGATGGTCATATTGAGAGGGTTTATCCCTACTTGTGACTAGATTCGTGAATCGGATCCTTACCTTTCGGGATAAGGGCAATCTAGGAACCATGGCTTTTAGAAGTCTAGACCCTACCTAATTTTCACTGATAGAGCAAACTTAGTAGCCAACCTGTTTAGAGTCATTACCTCAGGTTTGTCCAACCCTAAGTTTTACCCAATTTAGGACAAAGGGAGCATACTTTTTCTCTCTCTCCATTTTTTTCTGGCATCATAAACATAAATTGCCATGCACATACATATTTATTATGAAGTTTTCAAAAAAAAAAAAAAGGAAAAGGGGGCGACACATCGTCGCTCCAAGCCCGAATGACATGTTCGAATATTATTGCACTTCTAATAAGCGGCGTGTCATAGTGAAGGTAGTGCATTGACAGCATACCCGACATAGGGTTCCCAACCCTACTGGGGGTCATGCAACATGAAGCATGTAGGGCATTTTTTTCGTGTGTTTTATTTCTAATTTTTTCTTTATTTGTGTTTCTTGACAGGAAGACCTTAGTATTAATCTTATGGCAAAGAATGGAAGGACCAAGCGTCGGAAAGAGTACTAGCAATGCAAGCAGTTCCAAGAAGAGCATCAAGATCGACGTGACACTCAATGATGTTCAGAGCTTATGGGAAATTAGTCAACAAATGTCAGAAAAGGCACGTTCGAACTTTAACAACAAGTATGGGAGGATACTAGATCTATTACGTATTCCGGTGGATGCCCCCGCTCTAAGTGCATTCGCTCAGATTTGGAACTCAACTTTGAGATGTTTTGAATTGCCTGACCTAGATGTAACTCCCACCATAGAGGAGTATGCTTACATGCTGAGACTGCCTATCCAAAAGGAATCACGTGTCTATTTGTATTATGGACAATATGTGGCAGATGGGAAGATAGCAAGTCTGTTGGAACTTAAACCGGAACAATTGGATAAAGTGGAAAAAGGAAACACTACGGGCTTGAAGAGGCGATTCTTGGAAGGTTATCTTAGAGAGTTGGCTCAACAACAACGATGGGTTCTTTTTAATAGGTTGTTGGCTCTCCTCATCTATGGACTGGTGCTTTTTCCCTTTATTCCGGATGTGATTGATCGACCAGCCATGGACGTCTTCTACAGAGTTGAGGAATATGGGGTGAATTTAGTCCCTGCTATCCTAGCTGAGACTTTTCTCTCACTACAAGTTTGTCATCAGAATCAACAAGGAAAGTTGCGGTGCTGTGCACCAATGTTATATGTTTGGATTATGACTCACTTGTATGCTGGAAACAAAATTGATAGAACGGATGACCCGTTGAAAGGATTCATTCGCATGCCGCTAAAGTCACGCAAACTATATGAATGGAAACAAGAGTTTGATCAGGTCGACTCACGTTCATTTAGATGGATGTGCCCGTGGTACAATGGGGATTCCGTTATATTCAGTTGTGGAGGTTTCTCGAATGTCCCATTGATGGGACCCAGAGGATGTGTGTCATATTCACCAGCTCTAGTAATGTGCCAACTCAGGTGGACACAAGATGAACCCCCAAAAGAGCTGCTGGGTGGAGCATATTTCCTATATCAAGAATGTGAAAGCATCAAGAGTCAGACAATGGCAATAAGGTCAGCATGGAACAATATTCACATAAAAAGGCGTGATGAGTTAGGAAGGCGGATCATAGCTCGAACAGAAAGATATGAAGCATGGAGAGAGGCAAGAAGGGGGTGTCATTCAAAACCGGAACCCCCACCCAGTGCTGAAAACAATCCTCTTACAGAAGATCAAATGCTGGAAAAAATTGAAATTCTAAAAGCTCAGATGGGGGTTTTGGATGAAAAGAACCAAGTTGCAGAAGTAACTATCGTCAAGCTCCAAAGCCAGGTGCAAAAACTGAATTTACAGATCGAGAATTTGAGAAGTGAATGTGCCGATTCCTACGAAGCCCCAAGTCGCATGAAAAGGGCAAGAAAAGAGAAAGAAGCAGTGATCCAAGAGTTGCAAGCAAAGGTGGAGTATCAAGAAAACACGCTAGTCAGAATTCTAAAGAAGAAAGAAGAGCTTGAGTGGGACGTAGGGGTTCATGTCGAAACAATACAGATACTAAAGGAGAGAGTTGGATCTCTACAAGAATCCTTGGCCCAGACCGAACTTTACTCTGATCGAGGATGGAGCGAAGCTGCCAGATATCGTCAATTATTAACAGAAGCTAATGAAAGGGAAAATTGGCTCAGGACCAAAATGCAAGAAAATGAAAGAGGAGAAGCTCAACGTCACGCAGAATGGGTAAAGGGATGGAAATTGGTTGTAAGGGATGTGATCTATGAAAGGGAAGCATGGAGAAGAAAATATGAAGACATGATTGGTAGAATTCAAAAGCATACTTCCCAGTTGGTGGATCGATTTGAAGAAGTATCAATTCAGGTCTACAAGAACCCTTTCCTCCAGATACCACCAGAGTTGACTGAGTTCTTCAAGCATTTTGGGAAGCTTGCAAAGGGATTCAGGAAAAATAAGATGAAGCTCTTGACATAATATTTTGAGGTCCCCAAGGAGGGGTTAGAAATATGAAAACTCTCGATGTATTGTTTTTCTAGTTGACCAAAGACTCATGTTTGTATTGCAATATCCATCCAATGAAATAGAAGTTTTCATCAAATTTTTGTGGAATGCTCTCTCTTTTTTCCAGATGATATCTGTCGAGGAGTGAATTCTCCCTTAGATACTTCATCAACTATATTTTTACCCTAAAAACGATGTGTTTTCTGCGTAAAATATGGGTATCGTCAAACAATAACATTGCTAGTACAGATGTGGTCTATCGAGGAGTGAATTCTCCCTTGGACTCGACATCAACTGCAGTCAAGCTAGAGGGAATTATACCACAAGATTTGATTGCAGGATGAGTATTCTTGCTATAAGTGTATGCGACGGTCTTCCTCTCAAAAATGGAGTTTAATTGGTTTATGCTCTTTCTTTTGATTTTATTCATTTATTCTTTCTTTTATTAAATAAAAGGTGTGGTTTCTGAACGATTGCTCCAAGACACCCTTATCGCACTCGATCACAGGCAAGAGCCATGGCGGATGAACTAGAAGAAGTTCAAGTGATCGGGATGAAGTCAGTCAAATCAAGGATCAGATGGCTAAGATGATGGAAATCCTACAAGAAATGCAGAAGGAGAAGAACACAGAGGAGAACCCTCCAGCCTCGAACGAAGGACAGCCAGCCACACCTCTCATCCCGTCCGGTTTTTCTCAAATTCCTATTCAAGGCTTCAACCAACCAGGGGCCATGATGCCTCTCAACCCAACTCATTTTTCATTTGACCCGAACAATCCCCCATACGGTTTGCCACGTGGGTTTGTACCACCAACAACCCCCAGTCCACAAGATGGTATTCAGAGCTCCGAACACATCACTCAAGCACAAATTCCCACCAATACTGTCGAAATACCGCAAGCACAGAATGTTAACCCTACAGATGGTAACACCCCGATAGTGACACCATCTGTCAATCCAAGGCCCCCACAATACACCCTACATTATGGACCCCAGGGGGCTCAAATGATGCCAAACTTCGGTTCCTCCTCCATGCCATATTCATTTCCCCATAATATGTACGGAGAAGCTCCGGTGAATCAGTCGGGGGGGATTCCCAGTCTAAAGAAAAGCTGGAAGTACTAGAGGAAAGATTGCGGGCCATCGAAGGGGTAAATAGTTATGGTCTTCGGGATGCCTCGGAACTCTGTCTGGTGCCAAATGTTGTAATTCCGCCGAAATTTAAGGTGCCTGATTTTGACAAATATCGGGGAACCACTTGTCCCAAGAACCATTTGACCATGTATGTGAGGAAGATGGCGTCACATGCCCGAGATGATAAACTCTTGATTCACTTCTTCCAAGACAGCTTGACCGGGGCAGCTTCAAATTGGTATACGCATCTCGAGCAGGCACACATCCGATCCTTCAAAGATCTAGCAGATGCATTCCTGAAGCAGTACAAGTACAATGTTGACATGGCTCCCGATAGGATGCAACTCCAAAATATGTCAAAAAGGGATGTAGAGACTTTCAAAGAATACGCGCAACGATGGAGGGAACTGGCTGCTCAGGTGGAGCCTCCCTTAGCCGAGAAAGAAATCGTAGCAATGTTCATTGATACACTCCAGTCGCCTTTCTATGATAGGATGATTGGGAGTGTGTCATCAAATTTTTCTGACATGGTCATCATCGGCGAGAGAATTGAAAGTGGAATGAGGAATGGCAAGATCGTCGAGACTTGATGAGGGGAACGGCCCAAAGAAAACCCCATTCGTGAAAAAGAAGGAGGGAGAGGCACATGCAGTAACCTTGGAACAGAATAAACCGAACCAATGGAGACCAAACCAAACACCCGCCTTCCATGCCCAATACGCCCCATATTACCAACCACCTCCATATCACCAAGCCAACCAGCCATACATCGCTGCAACCTCGCAATTTCCAAACCCTCAACAAATGGCTCCCTACCGACCATCATACCCTTCTCAGCCTCAAACACACCCTACCATGCCACCTCAAATCGTCCAGCCTCTAAATCCAAACCCAATCACCAGCCAAACAAGACCACCATATAACCCGGAAAGAAAGCCAGTGCGTTTTGACCCAATACCCATGACCTACACCGAACTATTCCGCCAACTTATGAGCAAATCCGTGCTAACTCCTATCCCGACAAGACCACTAGACCCTCCTTATCCAAAGTGGTATGACCCAAATGCTCAATGTGAATATCACGATGGGGCCACAGGACATTCCACCGAGAGTTGTAAAGCTTTGAAGTTTAAGGTCCAAGACCTGATTAATGCCAAATGGTTGAGCTTTCAGAAGGATGCTCCAAATGTGGCACAGGGTCCTATGCCAAATCATGGGAGTTCGGGGGTCAATGCCATTGAGAGCTTCTTGGAACATACTCTAAAGAGTAAAGTGGCCGATGTTAGGACTCCTATGAGAGTTTTTTTTAGAGAGATGTGCAAATGTGGATTGATCCAAATCCCGGCCACGGAAGAAAAAGCTCTCGATGGAGAGATAAGGTGTGACTTTGATGGAAACATGGGGCATTCGATTGAAAACTTTTCAGAGTTTCGGCAAGTCGTGCAGCAGTTAATGGATATGAAGATTATCTTAATCGGTTGTGGATCAAATGAATGTGCCATTAATATGGTTGCTGAATCTACAACTTCCCCAACCCCAATTAAGATAACCCCTTTTACTGTTGTGGTTAATTCTCGGCCAGTTCCTGAGCAAGTCACTCCGAAACCAGTGGTGATATACTATACCGAGAAGAAACCTTTGCCGGTTCCAAGTGGGCCAACACCAATCGTCATCCGAGTTCCAAGTCCTTTCCCTTACAAGGACACCAAAGCGGTACCATGGAAGTATGAGATGCAGGTCCAACCCAATCCTTCCAACGGGACTACTGTGGTCACCAACATTTCAGGAATTGGCGGAATGACTAGGAGTGGTCGCATTTACACTCAATAGGTATTGCGAAAAGGGGAAATAGAAAAGGAAGGAAAGGATCACAAAGGGAAAGAGAAGGTGGAAGAAATCCTAGATGACAAGGAAGCAAACGGGGGTGAGAATAAAAAGGGTGTATCTGATGAGGAGGTAGGCGAATTCTTGAAGTTCATCAAGCAGAGTGAATATAGGGTTGTGGATCGTTAAATCGGACTCGGCTCGGATATCTCTTTTGTCTCTATTAATGAACTCAGAGCCACACAGAAGAGTACTGATGAAGATGTTGAATCAAGCGCATGTCTCCCATGACATCACGGTTGATAAGCTCGATAACATTGTAGGTAACATAGTTGCTGATAATTATGTCACTTTCACCGATGATGAAATACCAGCCGAAGGTATGGGGCACAACAAGGCCTTGCACATTTCTGTGAAGTGCCGAGACCATGTCATGGCCAGGGTTCTCATTGATAATGGCTCTTCTTTGAATGTAATGCCAAAGTCAACACTGGCGAAGTTGCCTTTCGATGGAACTCATATGAAGCCAAGCACAATGATTGTAAGAGCTTTCGACGGCACCGAAGGGAAGTCATGGGAGAAATTGAATTGCCCATTCAGATTGGCCCCTGCACCTTTGAAGTACTTTTCCAAGTAATGGACATCACACCAACATACAGTTGTCTCCTAGGACGACCATGGATCCATTAATGCCCGGAGCTGTACCTTCCACATTGCACCAGAAGGTGAAGTTCATTGTTGATTGTAAACTGATAATTGTCTCTGGAGAGGAGGATCTGTTAGTAAGCAAGCCATCAACAACCCCTTATATTGAAGCTGCCGAGGAAGCTCTCGAGACCGCCTTCCAATCACTTGAAATTGCCAATGCCACTTATGTTGGGGAGGGAGCTCCACTCTTGAAACCTCGGTCATCCAAAGCATCCATCATGATGGCCAAGGTTATGCTTCAAGGAGGATACCAACCTGGAAGCGGTCTGGGAAATAATAGCTAAGGTGTCGCTGACATCCTCATGCTCACTGAGAACAGGGATAGGTTTGGGTTGGGATACAAACCCACTAAGGCCGACAAGATGAGGGTGATAGAAGAGAAGAAAAGAAAGAGGTTGGCTCGGCTGGAAAATCGTGGATACGAGGCTGAAAGGGTTCCCATCTGTGACATTCGACAGAGCTTCCGAAGCGTAGGGTTTGCATTCCTAGACCAAGCAGCAGCTATCGAAAACGATTATCCTGCCGATCATGGTATCAATCTAGTGTATCCATGCTCTCCGGATACAGAGCTCAACAATTGGGAGGTCATTGAGTTCCCCAAGACCATAGAGTCCTTTTCAAAGTAATTCTGTAATGCTTATCCTTTAGCTCTGCCCAAGGCTTCAGGAATTTTGTTGTAATGGGCTTACTTGTTTCTGCTTCAGTATGACTTATCAATAAATGCATGCATTCAGTATCTTTGTGTTGTTATATCTTTTTTTTTTTACTTTCGTTTTTGTTCGCCATCCCTCACCAATAAATGCAGTCTCACGTCTTTAACCTATATTCATCTTTCCCTGATAATTACCAAAATGCAGGTCTAAAAGTGACTCTCTTGAAAACGACAGTGTTAGTAACTCATCATACAATTTTGACTATTCCGTTGATCATGCTGAGGAGGTTGTTGATGATGACGGGGAAGTTCCCCCTGAACTTTTGAGATTGGTAGAACAAGAAGCCAGGGAAATTCGCCCCCATGAAGAGCCGAGTGAGCTAATCAATTTGGGAACCAAAGATGATAAAAAAAGAGGTCAAGATTGGCCTTTCCCTGAAAGAAAAGGAGCGGAACAGGTTGATCAGGTTGTTGACAGATTACAAAGATGTTTTCGCATGGTCCTACCAAGACATGCCAGGGTTAGACCCCAGTGTAGCAGAACACAAATTGCCATTAAAGCCGGAGTGTCCTCCGAAGAAAGCGAAGCTACGAAGGATGAAAGCGGAAATGTCCTTAAAGATCAAGGAGGAGGTCAAGAAACAACTGGATGCAGGTTTCCTAGAAGTTGTAAAGTACCCTCAATGGGTTGCTAACATCGTTCCTGTTCCCAAGAAAGATGGAAAAGTTCGAATGTGTGTTGACTATCGAGATCTGAACAGAGCTAGCCCAAAAGATGACTTTCCTTTGCCTCACATTGATGTTCTTGTAGATAATACTGTTCAACATGCATTATTCTCTTTCATGGATGGTTTCTCGGGATATAATCAGATCAAGATGGCACCTGAGGATATGGAGAAAACTACATTTGTCACTTTGTGGGGAACCTTTTGCTATAAGGTTATGCCCTTTGGCTTGAAAAATGCTGGGGCAACATATCAGCGGGCTATGGTGGCTTTATTCCATGATATGATGCATAAGGAGATAGAAGTTTATGTAGATGACATGATCGCCAAGTCTAGGTCCGAAGATGACCATGTTGATAATCTGCAAAAACTCTTTGAGCGGTTAAGAAAGTTTAAGCTCCGTCTGAATCCATCCAAATGCACTTTTGGAGTGAAATCAGGCAAGCTTCTGGGGTTCATCGTTAGTCAAAGAGGAATAGAGGTTGATCCTGAAAAGGTTCGAGCAATTATCGACATGCCAGCACCTCGAACGGAGAAGGAAGTTCGTGGGTTTTTAGGAAGATTGAACTACATTGCCCGGTTCATCTCCCAACTAACCGCGATATGTGAACCAATCTTTAAATTGTTGCGCAAAAATCAAGCTGTGACATGGAATGAAGATTGTCAAAACGCCTTTGAGAAGATCAAACAATACCTACAAGAGCCTCCAGTTTTGGTTCCCCCAGTGCCGGGAAGACCTCTCATCATGTATTTGACTGTGCTAGATGGATCTATGGGTTGCATACTGGGGCAGCACGATGAGTCGGGAAGAAAGGAACATGACATCTATTATCTAAGCAAGAAGTTCACCAGCTGTGAAGCCAACTACTCACTGCTAGAACGCACTTGCTGTGCTTTAGCATGGGCGGCTCGCCATTTGAGGCATTACATGTTGTGTTATACTACCTGGTTGGTGTCCAAAATGGATCCAATCAAGTATATCTTTGATAAGCCTGCTCTGACTGGAAGAATTGCTCGTTGGCAAGTCCTGCTATCAGAATATGACATTGTCTATGTCACCCAAAAAGCAATAAAAGGGAGTGCTCTTGCAGAATATCTAGCCAATCAGCCGGTAGAAGATTATGGATCGATGCAATGTGATTTTCCAGATGAAGATATAATGGCTTTGTTTGATCGCGAGCAATCACCAGAAAAAGAAAAGTGGACTTTGTTATTTGACTGAGCTTCTAATGCATTGGGGCACGGAATCGGGGCAATCTTAATCTCACCAGAAAATGATTATTTCCCTGTCCACTGCGAGGCTCTGCTTCGATTGTACAAACAACATAGCCGAATATGAAGCTTGTGCACTAGGGATTTTTAGCAGCAATAGGGGCAAAAGCAAGGAGACCGGAGGTATATGGGGACTCGCATTAGTCATCCACCAGCTAAGAGGGGAATGGGAAACCCGAGATGCCAAGTTAATTTAGTACCATGATTACATCAAAGGTTTGATTGAGCAGTTTGACGAAGTCACATTTCACCATATTCCCGAGAAGATAACCAATTAGCGACGCTGCGCTGTCTACCTTGTCCTCAATGTTCAAAGTAAGTGACGAGAGGAACCTACCACTCATCAAAATGGAAAGTCGTGATCATCCTGCATATTGTCAAGTGATAGAGGAAGAGTCTGATCAAAAACCGTGGTACCATGACATCAAATGTTTCATCCAAAGAAGGGAATACCCTCCGGGTGCTTCGGAAAATGACAAAAGAACTCTAAGAAGACTTGCAATGGGTTTCTATTTAGATTGAGATATTCTCTACAAAAGAAACCATGACTTGGTGTTGTTGAGGTGCGTTGACGCAAAAGAAGCTAAACTGATAGTTGAGGAGGTACATGAAGGACCTTTTGGAACACATGCAAGTGGTCATGCAATGGCCAAGAAAATCTTGAGGACTGGCCAATATTGGTTGACAATGGAGGCTGATTGCTTTAATTATGCGAAGAAGTGCCATAAGTGTCAAATATATGCTGATAAGGTTCATGCGCCGCCAGCTCCCTTGAATGTCATGTCGGCACCCTGGCCGTTCTCAATGTGGGGAATGGATGTGATCGGGACCATCGAACCAAAAGCCTCAAATGGACATCGCTTCATTCTTGTTGCCATCGATTATTTCACCAAGTGGGTGGAGGCTGCATCATATTCCAATGTGACCAGGAATGTCGTGATCAGATTTGTCAAAAGAGAGTTAATTTGTCGTTATGGGTTGCCGAGTGAAATTATCACTGATAATGCGACCAATTTGAACAATAAGATGATGAAGGAGATGTGCGAAAATTTCAAGATAAAGCATCATAATTCCTCTCCGTACCGCCCAAAGATGAACGGGGCAGTTGAGGCCGCCAATAAAAATATCAAGAAGATTGTCCAAAAGATGGTGGTGACGTATAAGGATTGGCACGAGATGTTACCTTTTGCTTTACACGGTTATCGTACCTCTATTCGCACCTCGACAGGGGCAACGCCATATTCTTTAGTTTATGGGATGGAGGCAGTGCTCCCAATTGAAGTAGAGATCCCCTCATTAAGAGTACTGAGAGAAGCAGAATTAGAAGAAGCTGAGTGGGTCCAGGATCGACTAGACCAATTGAACCTCATTGAAGAGAAGAGATTAGGGGCGTTGTGTCACGGCCAATTATACCAGAGAAGGTTGATGAGAGCTTATGAGAAGAAGGTACACCCACGACAGTTTCGGGAGGGTGACCTGGTGCTCAAGAAGATTCTACCAATCCAAAAGGATCATCGAGGGAAATGGACTCCGAACTACGAAGGACCTTACGTTGTGAAAAAGGCCTTCTCTGGAGGAGCTTTAATTCTCACCAGGATGGATGGGGAAGACCTCCCGCTCCCTGTGAACTCGGATGCAGTAAAAAAGTATTATGCTTGAACACACTTCCCAAGAAGAATAAGAAAAGAAAAGAAAAATGAAAAATGAAAAGAGAAAAGGCTCGCTAGACTGAAAATCTGAAAAGACAGTCTAGGCAAAAGTTAGAGCAACCCGCTAGACTGAAAACCTGAAAAGGCGGTCTAGGCAAAAGTTAGGGTTCAAAAAAATAAAATAAAAAATATAACAATGGAAGTGTCGTCAAGCCGATGAACTAGGGCAGTCCGTAGGTTGGATATATGAAGATTGGGGCAGACAACATCTCTGAAGCCAATTAATGAGCAGTCGAGATTGTATGAGGGATACTAAAATTAGTCATTGAAAGAGACATCACTTGAGGAGATGTGAATCTACTCCGCAACGTTTTGCAACTTATGCTTTGTACACCTTTTTCAATCCAAATATAATGACATTGACTTCCTTTACTTTATTTCGCTACCTTAGTCCTTTCCTCTTAACTTTTGTCATTTGTGTGTGTGCATTCATCCTGATAAGTATATACTGAAACGTGAAACAAGTAATGTTTTTTTTTAAGCAGTTAGAATTCCTTAGAAAGCCTCAAAAGGTCTTGGGGGGCACGATGCTTCCCCTATAAAGGGCATCGAAGAAAGGAAGGAATACTGAGACTCAACCATCGAGATAATTATCATCAAGAACATCTAGTCATCAGGGGATAAAAGTGCAAGATATCTCTCCCAGATAAGATGGGCCTTGTTTTAGTTCATCCTCAAGACTGACTGTGATCGATGCCTTTAGGGGGTCAAGGATCCAATAATGAAAGAAATAGCAAAGAAGAAATAATCTATCATCAATCTTTTGCATCACGCCCAAAATTAATAAGGGTTCTCATCATCATCATTCTTTCTGTAAATTGAAAACTAGTTATTTGAGTTTTCGCATTGTCATTCCATCAGTGAGCAAAATCTACATTCATATATTGCATTTGTCTATATGGCCTCACAAGCTTTTTATCTTTCAGTTCGAGCTTCTCACGGGCAATCCACCCCGTAAGCTCTTTTATCTTTCAGTTCGAGCTTCTGACGGTCAATCCACCCCGTAGGCTCTTTTTATCTTCAGTTCGAGCTTCTGACGGGCAATCCACCCCGTAAGCTCTTTTATCTTTCAGTTCGAGCTTCTCACGGTCAATCCACCCCGTAGGCTCTTTTATCTTCAGTTCGAGCTTCTCACGGGCAATCCACCCCGTAAGCTCTTTTACCTTTCAATTCGAGCTTCTCACGGGCAATCCACCCCGTAAGCTTTTTATCTTTCAGTTCGAGCTTCTAACGGGCAATCCACCCCGTAGGCTCTTTTATCTTTCAGTTCGAGCTTCTCACGGGCAATCCACCCCGTAAGCTCTTTTACCTTTCAGTTCGAGCTTCTAACGGGCAATCCACCCCGTAGGCTTTTTTATCTTCAGTTCGAGCTTCTGACGGGCAATCCACCCCGTAAGCTCTTTTATCTTTCAGTTCGAGCTTCTGACGGGCAATCCACCTCGTAAGCTCTTTTATCTTTCAGTTCGAGCTTCTCACGGGCAATCCACCCCGTAAGCTTTTTATCTTTCAGTTCGAGCTTCTAACGGGCAATCCACCCCGTAGGCTCTTTTATCTTTCAGTTCGAGCTTCTCACGGGCAATCCACCCCATAAGCTCTTTTACCTTTCAGTTCGAGCTTCTCACGGGCAATCCAACCCGTAAGCTCTTTTATCTTTATGCTCGAGCTTCTGACGAGCAATCCACCCCGTGAGCTCTTTTATCTTTCAGTTCGAGCTTCAGACGGGCAATCCAACCCGTAAGCTCATTTATCTTTATGCTCGAGCTTCAGACGGGCAATCCACCCCGTAAGCTCTTTTCTCTTTCTGTTTAAGCTCGGCAGACGATCCACTCGGCAAGCTTTTATGTGTAAACCCAATGGGCAATCCAATCCATTGGTCCTTTACAGGAAATCATTTTGTAGTCACATGTCATTTTGCTTGTCAGTGTACCACGAACAAAATTGGAGTTCATGTCTTTACTCGTTTCTTATAACGATAATAGGTTAACTGCGGTTACACCTACTATCTAATAAGAAACAAGTAAAGAGGGACAGCTGTGAACACCTAATTTCGTCCGGGTATCCTTTTAATTACTGTTTTGAACAAATTAAAACAAATAACTTTGCAATAAAAATGATTTTTGTTTTTAGTGAGCCCAATTTCATTATTGTTGAAGATGTCTTTTAGACCATGTTCTAAACCCAAATGAAAAAAAAAACGAAAAAAAAAAGAAAAAAAACAAAAAACAAAAAACAAAAACAAAAACAAAAACAAAAACAAAAAAAAGATAAAAAGGAAAAGTAAATCTCCAGAATTGTAGTAAGAGCCAAGAGGATAAGCCAAAATTCCTTAATGCATTTCAGCAACCAAAAGAGCAATGACAGTGTTAAGCATCTTGCATCAAAAATGGCTTCAAGTTTTAAGCACATAAAAGGAAAAATAGGATGCTCTGATGCTGGGTCAAACCTGAATCAATGGAAAGATACTTAACAAAAACAAATGAGAGTCACAGCACAAGGAAAAACTAAAAAAAATGCAGAATGATAAAGATTGGAAATGTGAAAGGGACCCTGCATTACAACCATGGCAGAGGACATTGGGTCCTGTTTTGGAGTCTTACAACAGTAGAAATATTTAAAGGGGGAAGACGATTCAGAAAGGGAAGGGGGAAGAAGGAGAGAGCAAAAAAAGACTTCCCTGTTTCTTAATCTTCCTTAACCAAATCAACAACAACAAAATACGAAGGAAAATCAGAAAGAATAAGAAACCAAAAAACTTCCTTTCTTGCTTCCTGCTTCTTCTTTCTCCTCTGGTTCTTCTTTTTCTTCAACAAACCACCCCTTCACTCATCCATCCCTTCCACCATTCTCCACTTTCCTCCTTCATCTCTCCTTCACTCAACCGCACACCACCAGATCCGCGAAACCACCGCGACTGCCGCCGCTGGGGAGTTGCAGATCTGCGAGACGACCACGCGGACGCCGCCCTCCACCGCGCGAACGCCACCCGCTGCGCAACCACCACGTGAACGCATCCCCTCCGCCGCGAGTCCCTACCACACACCAGATCTGCTACGCACCTCCGCCTTGCCGGCGCCACCCCCACTTCATCCCCACAGCCACCACATCCTCCTTCTTCCCCAGATCTGCGCCTCCCCTGTCACGGGAGTTGCAGACCCGCTCCCTGCTCGTACGAACCACCACGACTTCACCAGATCCGCCGCACACAGAACCGGATCTGCCCCTGCGAGCCACACGCGAACCACCACCGCCCCTGCTTCTCCTCCATCCTCCGTAACTCCGTCACGTCTGGACCGGACCAGCACCGTCCGACTGTTCTCCACCGCGTCGGACGCCTCAGCCGCCGCTACGCCTCTTGCTCCTCTATCTTCTGTGTTTCGTTTCAGTAGAAAAGCTTGATACTGGTGGTAGCGTGAAGGTTGGATATAGCTCCTTCTCATTGTCATTTTCGATTGCTAATTGAATGGGAATGGATGCTTTATGGGGTCACGTGCTCTCTTATATATACCCATGATATGGTTTCAACTTTTTCAAACTCCCACTGCCTAAGTCAAAGACGGTAACAAGTATAAAAAACTATACATCACTTCTGTATGTTTGACTTTAATATTGACATATTGTGTGTTTTAAATTATAAATCATATTATGTATCATTTAAAAAAAAATCAAATCTTTTCAAAAGAACTACGTGGCTTTGAGTTTCCCATCGCACCCGGGAATACGTAGGAGCAAGATAAATCATCTTGTCGGGCCAAAACTAAATTTTCCTTTTTTTTTGTGTCTCTTTTTATGTTAAAATAATTAATCAAAAATATTTAAACTTTTCTATTTTTAGGGATGCTCTATGGACACGGTGCCATGTTCAGTCCCTTAGATTTGAGGTTGCCCTGTGGACTCATGTGCCATGTTCAACCTCATTTAGTTTTTATAAACAATAATTTTAAAAAACGTAAAAAATTAATAAAATATTTAAAATATTAAAAATAAAAGAATAGTTCTTTCTTGTAAATAATTTTTGGGGTAAAATAAATATTTAAGAGGTTATTAAAATGATTTTTGCACAATTAACTTGAGGTACTGTTTTTAAACGGGCGACGTAGGGTGCTAATACCTTCCCTACTCGTAACCGACTCCCGAACTCATCTCTCTCTTTTTTAGACCAGTTTTCCTTAAAATAAATGGTTTTCCCAATGTTTTTCCCAAATAAAATATTGGTGGCGACTCCTCTGTTTTTATCCATTTTTCGTGCCTCCCGGACGGGACGGTCGCGACAGATAGTACTATGAACTTTCTCAAAGGAAACAAGATATTAAATAGGATAAAAACAAATGGAAAGAACAAATATTCATTTGAAATAAATATCAATCATTTGAAATAAATTCATTGTGGACCAGATTGCATTAAATCACATTCAAGGTAGTAAACATATAGAACCGTCTACTTAGTTTTAAGAACGCATCTACACAAGATTTTAATTCTGCTCGTCCATTGATGTGGTAGAAGCGCTCGTCCACTAATGTAGTAGAAGCGCTTGTCTACTAATGTGGTGGAAGCGCTCGTCCACACAAGTCTTTGGACTTGCTAAGTCCTTAGAGAACCTCCGTCCAATGACGTGGCACTATGGACTTCTACCGAATTTTAGTTTAGGCACTATGGATGTATACTTGAGTTTCAAGGATAGCACTCGTCTGCTGACGTGGCAAAATGGACGCGATTATTTTCAAATCTTTGGACTTGCTGTTCTTAACAAGTTATTTAGGTATTCATTTATAGCCTCGTCTCCTAAGGAAAACCAGTCTACCTATTGATTAAAATATAAACAGTTTAAATAACCTTTGGACGGGTAATTCTTTGCACGAGTCCAAGCATTGCATACCTTATATTATTTTGAATATTCATGCATAAACTGAACTCGCTTGTTAGATCTCAACTAACAGTTTGCCAAGCAAATTTAATCCTTTTGTTATCATCAAAACTTAGTGATTATTAAATCCAAAACCACTTTGGTTCCAACAGACTTTCCTTAGCTCAAATTGTGCATGGCCCAAGGCCCGTGAGGCTTGGCTTCATCCATTTTTATGAGTCACAATATTCTCCATTCTTCTCATTTCTTCCATCATCTTCTACATTCTCCATTTTCTCTCCAACTCAAAAGCTTGAGTTTGTGATGCAAGTGTGTGATTCCTTGCTAATTTTCAAGATCCAAGAGGTGATTCATGCTCCTCATCATCTTTAAGTTGTTGTCTTTTTAAGTTATTTCATGTTTTAAAACTTTGATCATCACTTTTGATCCATGTTCTAAGCTTATGTTTTTAACTTTGATAAATCATAGAAAAATCCTAAAAATGTGAAACCAATTTCTATGTTCCTATTATCATCCTTATAATCAGAATCTAAGAGTTTGTTGCAAACAAAGTTTCCTCCTCAAATTTCTTGACAAGGCCGAACCTATACATAAGGTTGGAGGAAATGTTTTTGTTCATATTCTTTATAATTGATCTTCTTTCTTATCTTTCTAGTATATATCCATGTGGAATCCAAGCCTATGTATCAAACAAAATTCATTTGCTCCATTTACTCATCATGGCCGAATCTAGGTCTTTGGGTGTTTGGAAGTTTTTGGTTCAAACTTTGTTGTTTAATCACTAATCTATTGTTTGAAGTACTTAGGATCATTAATCCAATGACTTAAGCAATTTTAGAAATTTTTAGCCACAAAACCTTGTTGAGGCTGTGACCTATCTTTAGCGTATAGGTGTTTGTATTTGTTTGATTTTGATTGGTTGATTGTGGTTGTTGAAGGCTAAGTGTGTCGGTTATACGTGAGTCGTGACACCGGAGTTTGATGTACGTTCGAGAAAGGAAATCGGTAGATAAGTTCTTCAAGAGGTAAAGGGAGAATACCTGAGTATTTTTTCTTATAATCATGTGTTATCTAGTCGATGTCTGTATTATTTATCTGTGGTGTTTGTTTGAGTTGTGTTATTTTTATCTGTGATGGTTTATCTGCATTTAAATTGTTTATCTGCAGTTATATATTATGATGTTGTGATGCATGATCTGTCTGGGAATATTGATATGATGTTGTTGTTGATTGTTGTTTGAGAAGCCTGACAGTGGTCGGTGCCCAATTAATTAAACGAGATAAAAGCTTTAAGAAGCTTCACTAGTAATATTCAGTATTTAATTGAGAAATATTGGAATATATTATGATTAAAATAATTATTTGAGAAAATAAGAAATTTTGGAAAATATCATTATTTTAATGATTTGTCGGTGTAAGAGTGAACTATGAGTCACAGTGAGGGCGAAACCGTGAAATTATTTTTGTATTGCTAGTTTTTACGTAAGAAATTTCGTAATATTATAAAAATTTATTTTATAAAATTAATTGTTGAGAATAATCTAATTATGACTTTAGAAAATTATTTAAGTGGAAAAGGCTAAGTTTTGACTTAAATGACTTTAAAAATGATAATTGACGACAATTTGGAAAAGTATCGACAGCAAGTGTTTTGAAACGCCAGTACGTATTTTAAGTAAGTTTAAACCTCAAGTGACTCATCTTTGTGAAAACTAAGTTTTGGTATTTAAAGGTTTTATTGAAGAATTTCTCATTTGAAAATATATTACCACGAACTTATGACTGGTGCATCGGTCTAGGGGTTTCGTGATTGAGCACTCGGACTTTGAGGTCTTGTGTTATTAATGAAAGTTTTAAGATGTTTAAAACTATGATTAGTCGTAAGCCATTTTGAGCTTCGGTAAGGAAATATTGAACATAAAGAAAAGTGTCAGGAATACAATGTTTTACATTTGCATTTACGACAGACGTGCCCGATGTTGTTTAACTTGAGACCTTAATGGAAAAGGTATCATGTGATGGTGTATCATTATGCTTGAATGAATAATGAGACGATGGAATATCATTGTACTTAAATGGACAATGAGACGATGTATATCTATCATTGTGCTTAAATGGACAATGAGACGATATATTATTGTTGTGCTTAGCTAGCCAATGAGACGATGTATCGAGTTTGATCAACTCATTTTGAGGACGTTGGGATAAGTTAGATGATGAATATTAGAGTGTCATGCATATTTTTAAAATGACGATGACTGTCGGGTATGAATCCCAATGATTTACTATGTGATACTATTATCTTTTAGACGTTGTAAATACATGTATATGTTTATTGTGGTGTGTCGTGCATGTGATTACCGTTATAAACTCAAATATTGGCATCTCACCTTTATAATATATCAGGTTTTCTGGTTTTGCTACTGTACCTTGGTACATTAGTACTGATGGTGCAGAGGAGTTCACTAAGTCACTCGGGGACTTAGATTCTAGATGCTTGAGGATTTTGTTTGTGGGAACGACTACGGGGTCTTCCCAATAAATGTCTTGTAAGGCGACCAGCTTAGGAGTCTTTAATTAAATTTTCTTTTCTTGAAAATTGAAACTTTTAGTGTAAAAGTGTATGTCGTGTGGACTCTTGTTATGAACATAATTATTTCCCTGTGTGAGGATATGTACAATATGAATGCATCTTAGTTTTCCAGAGTTTTCTCCCAAAAGAAAATTTTTACACCTGAGTTTTCTGACTTGAAATAAATAAATTTCCGAAAGTAACCAGCAAATAACTTTTTAATTTATTTCCGTACGTGTTACGAAGTAATGTCCAAGGGGGGTGTTACACCCCCGAAAGAATCTCACCTATAAGGTTAGGGGTTCGAATCCTAAGGTTGTCACTTTAGAAAAACTTTAGCTAAATTATGAATCCAAACCGAAGGTTAATTTCATAATCATGGCCATTGGATAACCAGACAAAGCTGAAAACAATTTTTGTATTATAAACAGTTAAACACATTACAGGGATATATCCTATGGTATCTCTCTCTTTTGTTTTTTTTGTTTTTGTTTTTTTTATGCAATTGGATAAAAGAAAGAAAAAAAAAACTAATATGTTGAAGTATAAATATACAGTATTAATGGCACAAATAATATAACTTGTGCAGGGGCCAGTGTCACCTGGTCGACATATGTAGAGGCAGGAGCTCACATGAACAATATATATCATCACTACTTGAACATCAGATCATATCACTAACCTTAAATTCTAATATATGTCTTGATTAGATTAATTAATTAACTTACAGCTTCAGCATATAGGTTGTTCTTCCTCGTTCTTCAATCCTCCATGCATGTATTTTTAATTAGCTGTCGTTTTTGCCAGACTAATTAATTCTGATCCGGATCTTTTGATTATCCTCGTCTTTTACAAGTTTAAAGATTATATCTAGATGAAAGTTATATTTAGTTTTTTTTTTCAAAAGAAAATATTGGTAGATTATTTATTTTGTTAATTATGTATGTCCTTTGTTGGATGGATAACGAATACACCTTTTTTTTTTTTAATGAAAAAATACACATTGCTTTTAGAATGATTACATTCTAAAGACAAAAGGTTAGAGTAAGTGATCTTGAATATAATTGAGCATCAAATCAGGTTGCTACTATGTCACATTATACTGTTCAACAAAAAAAAATGTCACATTATACTTAATCATTGTGCATTTCCGGGGCTGGAGTCTTTTTCAGGATATTTAATGATCATTTAGTTTTCTTTTTAATTTTGATATATTATCAAATTTTCTTACACCATCAACTAATCATAAATTATTTTATCTTTAATTTTTAAGGTATTATTATAAAAATCACATATTATTTCTAATAATGTAGTAATACATAATTGATTGTTAGTATAAAAGAGAGTAAAAATAAGGCCACCAATTCAAAGGAAAAGTACAGATCTTCCATAAAACCAGTTATATCTTCTCACTGTTGTTTATTTTCTTTTTCTCTCTGTTACAATAATTGATTATAGGTAAAATTTTATTATTATTTCAATTGATTATAATATAATCAATCCTACATTTAATTGTATTTAACGAAAAGCGATTTTACAATAGTTTGTTTGATTTGATTTGTGTAAAAAAATCACTTTTACAAAGAACTTACAGAAAAGGGTTTGAAATTAATCAAATTATTTATATAGTTTAATAATATTTTTTTAAAAAAAATATTTGTTTAATAGTTACTTATACAATGATAAAATAGAAAAAAATGTGATTGATATCAAAATATTCTAACAATTTTTATAAATAAGATTAGAACTTTCAACTTATTTAAAAATCGTTTTTCTCTCTTATAAAATCATATTTTTATAATTTAATTAAAATTTTTAAATATGTCAAGTTAAACCTGAAACGAACTTTTTTAAATAAAAAAAAAAAGGTTGTTTCTGTATAGAATATAAATATGAACCTAACACGCTATTGACTCATCTTAGATTCTTATTGTTGACTTCAAGTGATTATCTTTATAGATAAAAGTAGTAGAGAAATTGTAATAATTTTCCCTCCTAAAATCGAGGGTAAAATTGCAAAAAATATATTTAATCTATTTAAAGAAAAATAATAATTAATGGTGCTTTTAATAAGAGATGAAATCTATTTGATTTGAGAAAATAATGGTGCTTTTAATGAGAAAATAACAACTAACAATTAGTTGTAGTAATCTATTTTTTTAATTCTAATTTTATAAAATAAATTGATGATTAATGCTTTTAATGACAACAAATATGTGATTTTCCTATTTTATTAGAAAAAGATAAAAAAAATAACTGTTTTGATTTTTTACGTTGCAAAGATATAAGAAGTGATAAGTGGATATTATGAAATAATCTTTATATATAAAAGTAGTAGAGAAACTGTAGTAATCCCCACCCCACCCCACCCCACCCCACCCCACACACACAAATCGAGTGTAAAATGATGAAAAATATATTTAATTTCTTTAAAGAAAAATAACAATTAATGGTACTTTTAACGAGAAATGAAATCTATTTGATTTGAGAAAATAATGACAGTAATCTATTTTAAAAATAATGGTGCTTTTATTGAGAAAATAACAACTATAACAATTAATTGTAGTAATCTATTTTTTTAATTCTAATTTTAGAAAATAAATTGATGATTAGTGCTTTTAATGACAACAAATATGTGATTTTCCTATTTTATTAGAAAAAGATAAAAAAAAAAATAGGTGTTTTGAATTTTTACATTGCAAAGATATAAGAAGTGATAAGTGGATATTATGAAATAATTATAAAAAAATGGAACACTCAATGAAGACATGGCATGGAAGGTAAAAATGCTTAGGTATTGAATTAAAATATTCTTTGATTGCATTGAAAAAATGTAGAAATTCGAAGATATGAAATGAAAGTGACATGACTTTACAAAGCATTTAATTGAATTTGAGAAAACAAAACTATCTATAAAATAGTTTTTTTCTCGGTTATTGCATATATATGCTTCTAGCTATATAATTATTGTAAAAAAAATTAATTGATCATATGCCTAATTTTTTTTATCTATATAGAATATATTATCTATATAGAATTTGGTAATTTAAAATACTTTATATTTATATTATATTATATTATACGGGTTCAAAAATTTATAATGGAAGGTAAAAAATTTGAGGTTTTAAATAAGAACATTGTTCAAATGCTTTGAAAAAAACAAAATAAATAAATATATGGAATGAAAAGACACAACTTTTGAATGGAAGAACATTAGGTGAATTTGGAAAATTAATTGAATTGTTCCAATTCATTGAAAAAATTGAGGGTAAATTTGTAAAATAACAACTATAAAAAATACATTAATATCTTTAAAGAAAAATAATAATTAATGGCTGAATTTGAGAATATTTTGAGTGTTTTTATAAATTTATCGAACTAATTTTGTTATCCGATGTTTAGTGTTTGTCTATGTAGAATTTTGTTCTATGTACATTTATTTATGAAAGTAAGCTTACAATTTTTTTCATCTTTCTTTTAGTGCAACAGTTGTTACAAAAATTCTTAATTATTATAATTTTAATATGTTTTTTCTGCATTTAAGTATGAATAATGTTTCAAAATACTATGAAATTTTATCCTTCATACATCGTTATTGTCTATCAGTAATAGAGCCAAATTTTACCCAAAAATATTTATTTTTATACATAATTTTTCCGTGTGCACCGCATTGGTAAAAAATCTAGTTGGCTTTAAATATGATAAATGGCAGCAAATTAATTTGGAGGAAGAAAAGGTGCATTTATTATTCATAAAAGTCATTAAATTGTATGTTTTATTAACAAAAATGTAAACTGTGACCTAAAGGCTTTAGGATTAATTGGTATTCACTATAGTATCTGTAAGTGTAAAAAAAAATATTATATTGGCCATAAATAATAAGTTATCATACCACTAAAAATATTTGATTCTTATTATAACTACTTAAATAAATTATAAGTCACATAGGATGATGTGATTGATTGTCAAGGTAAATTTTTTTACGTAGATAATATATCAAAAATAAAATTCAAGCCTTTAATGTAAGAAAAAATAAAAATCAAAGGCTTTACTTTTAGGATTTAATTTATATACACTGATAGTGTAAAGATTTTTTTACACTGTCAACCAATCAAAATTGACAAATCATTGAAAATCTTTGACTCTTATCCTAATCCCTTAAAAAGTCATTTATACCTTGAATTCTGATTGGTTGACAGTGTAAAAATCTTTACGCTGACTGTATAGCAATTAAACTCTTTCTTTTATATATAAAAGATTTTTCTAACCTATGCAACATTGCACATGTTTTCTTTTTTGACCGACAACATTGAACATGTTAAGAAATAAAAAAAATAAAAATGTTGTATCGGAAAGAATAACTATTGAACTTTAAAGGAATTTGATATACAACTTTCAAGACAACATTTCTATTTTTGATTCCTTAACATTTACAAGGTTGCATAGCATAGAAAAATCCGATATACAAAGTATGATTGAGTTTAATACAACCTATTACCTATATTCTCACTCAATCAAGTAAACAAATCAGAATTCTAGTTCCTACAAACTTAATCATAAAATGCCCCTTTTCCGTAAAAAAAAAAAAAATCATAAAATGACCCTCATCAAGTAAAAAAAATGAAATGCATCTTGCTGCGTTGATTTAATGTACTTGGTTGGTAACACTATGATTTGAGCTTTTGCTAACAGTTCCTTCCCTATTCAAGCTGTAGAATCTACAGCAACAATCATACGCAAAGCGTGAAGATATAGATGCTTACAATTTTACATACAATTTCGTGCTGAAGGCTCAAGGCTAACGTTGTGGGCTTGCAATTGATTTTGGGGGTGTGCTAAAGTTCCTGGAAAATGTCAAGGGCTAGTAGCATAGGCCAACCCAACCCAGCTCGAAAATATATTGGCCCAAACTCAGTTGCATTTTATTTGCTAAAGATCTTTGTCATTTATGACACTGGTTATGACTAGAAAAATCTGTTATCCATTGTTGTTCGTAAAGAATTAAGGTATGCTTAAATTAGTGAAATACAATATATTCAATATATCCTGTAATAGTTCAGAGACTATGTCAATGTTTGCTACTTAAATTACAGAACAGAGGTTGGAAAAAAAAAACAATGAAAAGGAAAAGAAGAAAACATATGCTTACCATGTACAACCATGAGATACAAGAATCATCTGACATTCATGGCATCCTCTCCTTCACTACACAGACCTCCCAGAAACTACATTCTGCTACATCATGAGGGGTTTTCACCTTGGTGCTTTCCAAATGCAATAACCATGCAGTGTCCTAAAATATGAATTCTTTTAAGGCCTTCATGCAGTGAGCTTAATGACCAGTTTTTCCTTTTGATGAAAAGAATCTGCTAAAACCTCTGGCATGTTTCTCTGGTGTAGGAGTGGAAGAAGCTGAGGAAGAGGCTGACTTGGTAGGCCTGTGGTTTTGATGCTGTACTGGAGAGATGGCTCGAAAGTTTGACTCATTATCTGATGGGCTATATAAAGTGTTAGTAAAATGCAAGGGGGATTCTGCACCCGGTCTTTGCACAAAAGCAGAAGTAGCACTGTCCATCTCCACCTGATCTAAATCTTGCAAAATTGGGCTATTAGCAATAGGTTCACGCTCTGTGAAGCCTTCAAGCTTCGGAACTCTGTCACTGTATAGAGATCCCATTGGCTCTGTTTGAGGATGCAGAGCTTTTAACTGCTTGCCAAGAAGAAATATGGTTTCCTGGCACTCAGCTAGCTTTTCAGCAGCAGATTGCAAGTCTCTCTCCTGTGGTAAAGAAAAGAATTCAATCTTAGATTGCCAACCTATCTAAAGGACTTAAGGTTTAGATACATGTTATAAATTTATAATATATATAAAATTATTACTAGATCCTAAAGTTTCACTACTTAATACTTTTTTATATTTGGCAATGGGTCGTTAAACCCAGCATGGCAATTTATTTGAATGGAATTACAACCTTACCTGCTTAGTCTTGACGTCATTATCAGCAGCCGAGCTCTCGTACCTAACAGACAGAGTAACACGGGAATTAAAAAGAATCAGCATGAGAGATTCACATTACATGAAATAATTGAAAAATAAATGTGCAGTAAGTTAATGTTGCCAAGAAAAATAAATAAATGCAATGCTACTATTAATCCTACATTTTCTTACTTAGACCAACATAAACACAATGCTGTGATCAATAGCCAGCAGGTAGAATTAGGCAGAATATGCATATGTTCAGTACTTACAAACCATATGATATTGGAAGGGTGTCTAACCTTTGCAATTGCTCTTCTAGCTCCTTGTACTTGGCCAAAGCTGCCTCATGACCCCTCTTTTCATCTTTCAGTTCATTCTCCAGAGTTTCAGTCTTCACTCGCAGATGATTAAGCTCAGTTTCAAACTCCTGTGCACGCATTTCAAGTGACCTGTATGACTCTGCCATACATTTTAGTTGCGTCTCAGCCAAGCTGTTTGATCTTTGAGCGGAAGCCAATTGTGATTTAACTTCAGCTAGAAGCTGCTCAGTCACTTGCAATTGAGACTTTGTTATTTCAAAATTTTCAGCACATTTTGACAGATCTGCTACTGCCTTCTCTTTCTCTAATTTTAATTCTTCAAATTCCTCCATTGAGAACTTTTGTGATGTAGCATTTGACTCATAGTTTGAGATCAAATTTCCATCATCAGGAACCTCAGGATCAGAACAGGGATTAATAGTATGGGAATGACCATTTTGATATCTCTCTCCGGATGAATTGTCTTGAACTAACTTATTTTCAGGCAAAGCAATCTTATCTATGCAATCAGGACTGTTAGTTTCAGCTTCCGTACCCTTGTAACCAAGGATATTAAATCTGAATTGACTTGCTTTAGCCAAAACATATGACAGGTCAAGAACAAACTGTAGCAGACTTGCTTTATTGGATATAACTTTATTATAGGTGACAGAAAACTCCTCCATCTTTTGGCTTATACCATCTCCATCAGAAGATATGCCATGAACTGCCATTGCTTCTCTGCCTAGGAACAATACGAAGTCATGAATCTGAGAAACTGCAGCTTCTAAATCTGAAGTTCTCTCCACATATTCTGTCGGTTGTTGGGAAGAAATGGGTTCTTTTTCAACATTTGAGCCAGCATCTTCAGGATCATCTTGCTTATCACATGCAGTATCAAAAGGTTTGACACCCTGGGGAATGACAGCTAAAGAGTGCTTGATGGAAATGCCATGTGCATCTTCAAGAACATGTCTAATATCTTCAACGATTTTCCCCATATCAGTATCCTTAGTCGGAGACTCAAAAACTGATAATATTTTTGATTGAAGCTGTGTTAGTGACAATCCATCAACACCAGATTGGAGATCAAGTTCTGATAAATCTGCACGAGAAGACACTTGACTTGGCAATCGATTTGAATCACTCTTTTTTTCAAATGGATCATCTTTGTCGGTACTGACTTCTGCTACATCACTGGTCACAATTTCAGCTATCTTATTGTTTGATGAAACTGAAACAGAGGCGTCTCCATCGGAGTCATTTGATAAACGAGCCAACTTCTCCACCTCCAGAAAGTCATCCATCAATTCCAACTTCTTATTAGCTTCAGATTTGCTGAATTCCTCGGCACTCTTTTCTTTTGGGAATTGGGATATGTCAGAAATTATAGCTGTACACCAAGACTCAGCACAACTTACCACATCATCATTTCCATCTTCAGGCATGGAGATCAAGCTTGGTGCATTGCTTGCATTTTGACTGAGAATACTTTCATGTGTTATATGCATGATGGATTTTGGAGATCCCTTCTGCGGATTACTTGTCTGAACTTGTGCTTCCAAAATTTGAAGCTTGCTCAGTGTTTTAGCACACATACTCCTTGAGGCCTGAAGTTCACTGTTACGTTTTGCCAAAGCCTCTTTCAGCATCTTTGTTTCTTCTTCCATTACCAATAAACGCTCTGTAAGAAATTCGTTATCCTTTTGGAATTTCTGTAAACTCTCTAGGGAGAATTCGGGGAATGGGGACAGATGAGGATTAGCAGGCTTGACAGGAGACTTCCTTAATCGAGTTTCCCCATATTCTCGGCCAAGATTTTCAACCTCTAGCTTCATTTGTGCAAGTGCAGCAGGACCAGGTAGTTTTTTCCGCACTAGACCACGTAATCTTTGGCACTCTGCCTCTAATTTAGCAATTTTTTTAACACCCTCCATATGCTGCTTGTTAGCAGCTTCTGCAGACCTCATACTCATGTTCTTTTCTTCGTTGCGAATCTCAAGCTCTTTGGAAATAACATGGAGTTCATATTTAAGTGAATTGATTTCTCTCTCACATGATTCTATGTTGCCCTTAAGATGCTCAATTTCAGCCTCAGCATGAGCTTTTTCTTCGCTTAATTTGATCAGCATGTTAGACCGCTCCTGCAAGGACCTTGACAGAGCTGCATTTTCAGCAGCAGACCTGAGGAGTTCCTGTTCAAAGTTAACTATCTTTGCCTCAAACTCACCCTTAATCTTATCTAATTGCTTGGTTTTTGTGAGAGCAGCGTCCTGAATTTTCTGTTCATGTTCTTCCTTTAGGTTTCTTATCTGACGCATACACTCTTTAAGAGCACCATCTAACTGAGCTGCGTGGTCCTCAGCAGTGAGTTTGGAGAGAGTGACGGATTCTAGATGGTTCTTCAATGCCAAAGCTTCTGCTTCAGCTTTTTCCCATCCTGCAGGGTTTCAATAGAACTTTAGTTACAAGAAAAATAAGAAACACTTTGTATTAAGGCAGGCTCTGAGTTTAAAAAAAAATTAAGGTAGTAGAATTATTAAACAGTATACCTGAGACAGCCTCTTCAGCTACTTTGGCATGTTGTTTTACCAAGCTTTCCTTGGTATTTATCTCCGAATTTGCTGCTGACAGTTTGCTGCTCAATTCCTCGATCTCGTCCTCCAGAGTCTGAACTTTTTCTTCATATGTCTTCACCTGATCCTCCAAACCAGTCAAATGTGTATATGACTCTACAGAGATTTGGACGTAGTTCGGCTTCTTGTAGTTATCCTGTTTGAACAAGTGAGACCAGCAAAGAGAATAGAAAATGAGATAAATGAATTTAATCACATATTGTTGAATCAACAAAGCCAATGCTGTCCAACAGAAACACATCAAGATGAAGGGAACCACATTCAATTTGTGTATCTTCAACACTATCACGACTAGGAGGCCCTCCCAACAATTGTCTTCGCCAAGGTTTGAACATTGGTCCTATTTCTAGATGTGACACTCAACCCTTGTTGATGAACCATGGCTAATTTGCACAATAAAGTGCAAAGGATAAACATGAATTAACAAATGGCTATAGAACATAAGCACAGTAAAAAGACTCTTTTGCTTTGTTTCCAGTTTTAGTAATTACAAAAATGTCATATTTAATTCATTTTGTTACTGTTTTCAAAGATTTATACAAAAAACAAGTGAAAACACACCACATTTTTACAATTATTAATAAAAATGGAAAATAAAAACACGGAATTGGAACAAAGCAAAGGAAACTTGCAACTTGCAGATGAAAATTTGAATAAAAAAAACTTTAATCTTATATCTCTAGTAAAGCGTGCAAAAAACTAAATATATGAATAATTATTAAAATAGTCATATATTACATAAAAATTAAGAACAACTTAGTAGCCAAATTAATGGTAGTCAAGAAGATGAGAAATTTTTTTAAAGGAAAAAAAAACTCCAATTAGAAATATTTTAAACTAATTTTTCTTTCCTGAAATTCCAATAAAAATATACCTGATTTCCCTGAGTGGAAACAGCAGTAGCAGAGTCCAACTCAGCAGCTGCTCTCTCAAGCACAGCCTTATCAGTTGATTTCTTCTTCCACGGCCACCGTCGCTCCATCGGAAACTACAAACACCTTCTAAAAAAAACATATAAATATAAATAAATTCAACAGCCAAAATTCAAAAATAAAACATATAATTTATTTTCTCGCAAATGCCAAATTTCTAATACATACCGAATGTAATTTATTTATCTATTTTATTTACTCACTGTATTGCTCTGTAGTTGTGAATAAGTGTCGGTAGTGATGAGAAATGAAAGCACGGTGTAACAACAACACAAAAGGGAAATAGAAATAGCAGCGGAAGAGTGAAGGACGGAATTGCTTATAATTCGGAGGCAAATTTGGGTAAATTGATTGACTCGATGTTACTATTTTTGCGTAAAATGCATTGAAAGTAAAACAGTGTGGCCACAGTACCAAACATAAGAGAATGATATTAACTATCATATTTATGTAAACCCAATCTCCAAGATCCAACCACTGCACTTCCCCCTTTTTATCATCATCTCATAAATAAACAAATTAATAAATAACTATACACAAAATAAATATAAATAAAAAAATTAAAAGAGCCTTATTAATTAATGAAGATTATTCATAACCAAGCTTGTTTGTGGCTCAAATTAGATCCAAATTTGTATCACCGACAGTAAAGAATTTAAGAAAAAGTAGTTCGATGACGTTGAATCGGAAGAAAAGTGAAGGAACTGGAGAATGGAGTTTTATAAGAAGGACGAGTTGAAGAGGAGAATAAATAAAAAATAAAAAAATCAAAGTAGAAGGGAAAAGAAGGAACGATTCAGCGATTGAGAGTATCGAAGAAGAAAAACAGAGGAGAGTAAAATCGACTTACTAGTGAAAATGCAAGTGCTGGTTGCTACAAACAATGCTATGGGTTTTAATTTTTATTTGTTTTCGTTTTTGTTTGGAGATTGAGAAAATGAGGATCTCGTTGTGGAAAATAATGGGAAGCAGAGAGAGGGAGAAGGGTGGAGGTGGAAGGCTGTGTGTGTGTGATAGTGGTGGTGGGTAGGCTAAGACATTCGGAATTAGGTGCTTCTTAAAAAGCAAAAGACGTTGCGAAAGCTCCAAATACCATCACCTTTCCAACTTATGTATTTTTCCCTTCACCTTCAAATTTCAATAAATCATATTTAATTAGAAGAAATTTTTTTAATTGTTTCGTATATGACACATGTGTGGGACAGTGTGTTATGTATATGTCAATGTAGTTTGTTGCTCTTATAATAAAGGATATATATTTTGTCTAAAATTTTTTTATTATAAATTAATTATATATAAATTTCTTGACAACTTCAACATTCGAATATTTAACCTTACATATAAAGTATATTTGGCTGTGTAGTCTATTTTCATAGCAACTAACTAATATTGGGTATATCTAATCCTATACGAATAAGATTTTAGATGTGAAGTGTTAAAATAACGAGACAGAATGATAATATTAAAATTTACTTTTCATTTAATATTTTTATTTTTTCCCTTAGGAAATGTGGTGGAGATAGGCATTAGAAAAATCTTTTTTAAAAAATGAAATTTAATTAAATAACAATAGTTAGACGTGTTGCTGATAGGAGTTACTTTTTTTAAGGAGAAAGAACAGAGTTTAAATTGAAGTAGGCAAATGTTGAGTCTTTTATTGCGACCAGTAGGAAAGAGTTCTAATCTCATAATAATATATTTAAAAATACTCTTAAAAAGAAATAAAACAAATAGATTAAAAAAAAAAAAGTTTGTTGAGTTGACTTACGTAACCTTTTCAATGCATGAAATAGCAAGAGAGTCCTACTCCTAGTGCTGAAAGCTTGTAGCAGAAGCAGGGGATATAATGTCATGAGCTGTATCCGATAATGGGAGGAAAACCCTGTTTTCATTTTACTTTTCATAAATAAATAATAATGGTTAAATTAGAATTAATTAATTATATATATGTATGTAAATTCAGACAAGTGTGATTGCAAAGACATTGGACCACCGTCACTCTCTGGCATTCTACTCTATACAGCTCATGAAATTTGGTATGTAGCTTGCTTGGATGACATATGAGTTGGCGGCTTTCCAAATGTATCAGACTATTTTTCTTAGTATTATATATGAACATGACATCAAGGTGCAGTTGGGAAATATTATCATACCCGGTTCTCTACTCACACCTTATACGTTTTTTTTTTTTTTGTAATCTTTTGAATCTTTGTTGGGGTGTAAAACTATAGTTTTGATTATCCACGGGAGTTGACACACATCTGATCAAATCTTCATCCACACTCACTGTGATATAATGATCTCAGTTTTTTTTTTTCGGTAAAAGATATGCAAACTCTACTATAGATTCTTGTTGAGGTCGGTGATTTTCTATAACCTAGATATGCCTTAGCCTAATCTCTTTTTTTTATTAAAAAAACCTATAGTTTTGATCTCTGAAACAAAAATTTAGTTTTCAATTGTATTTATAGATCTGTTAATGTATTTAATAAGATTTGAAAATTTATAATTTAATTGGATTTAAGAGTACCTAAAACTATTACGAGGTGTGATTAATACTCAACATGAGCAATGTGTGACTTGTTCACTTGTAATAAAGGGTTTAAATTCATTAAAAACTCTATGTGACCAAGATTAAACCGATGCATAAGTGAAAAACAATCTCACGTTCAAACTATATATAAGAACAGCTCATAACATTGAAAAATAGTACATAAAACTACCAACCACTTCAATAAACATAATAAAAATGTTTCATACAGAGTTTTTGATCATAAAAACTTGACAGGAGGATATCAAACCATGCATGTGAGAAATAAATAAATTTTTGAGGTACTCTGTTTATGTAAGCAACGTAACTCTAAAATTAATTACTATACTATTTGTCAAAAAATATTTATTACGCAAATGAATTATTTGACAACGTAACCTACTAAAATAGTAAATAAGTGTTATATTATTAATTTGGGGGAAATTACGCACTCCCCAAGATTGATGACAATTATACATGATATTCTTTCTATTTGTATAGTTAAACCGACCTCCTTCATAATTAATGGTGATTCACATTGTTCAAATTATGTTTGATTTCTCAAAAAAATTCTCTCAATTAGAACTGTAATTTTAGGGATAAAAAAGGTAAAACACTCATGTCAAAGAACTTCCTGTGTTAACATAACGCTAAATACTGATACAACCTCTTGTTAACACATTAAAAGGACACATAAACCAAGCCCAAGATCAACTGCTACGCAAAATTCTTGCTTTTGTTTTTAGTTACCCATGATTTGTACTGCCCAAACCTCACAAACAAAACATTTGAATTGACTACCTAAACGCTATGCTCGGAGGACACAAATCGACGTAGGGTTGTTGCCCGCGCGTGGAAGGTTAGGTTACGGTCGTGTTAAAGGATAAATTTCAACAGCTAAAATTTACTACTACTTTTGATTTTTCAATTTATTGTTCAAAAAATATGATATATATATTAATAAATAATTAGTATTGCAAAATATATTAAAAATAGGCCAAACATCTACACCAATTCACCTTTTTTTTAAAAAATCTACACTAATTCAGTAAGATCATACTAATGAGTGTCTTAAGAAATCATAAAAAGACGTTTTTATTGGGAAACTAAATATTTCACTTCTCCGAATATTAAATACACAATTTCTCAATATAAACTTCTTTTTCTTGATTCCTTAGCGAGTATTCTTAAGACATTAGTTAGTAATTCCAAATTCAATAAACTAGTTACTAAACCTATATCTTTCTCTGATCGTGTGGTTATGATATTTGTGGGTCATTTGTAGAGATAACAATATTATCTATATTCGTAGATATTCAGGGATAAAACATGTAATGAGTAAAGAGTGTGAATAACTTAATAGGTAGTCATAGATGAAATAAACAGGTTTATCTATACCTGCTAGTTAATGGAATGGGACGGATATTAAGGTATTCGTATTAGCTAGTAAAATTATTTAAATGCCCTCTACTTATATAATTATCTAATATTTCTTGTGTGGGGCGTTCACCTCACTGTGCACAATGTTGTCTAACATTTCCTGTCCTTCACGTCATGGGAACGCTTCTCAGCTTTCTAGCATTTTTGTTCGTTTTTATTCATGTATTTAAAATTTAAATACTTGCATATAATCTATCACTTTCTACGCGTCGACATTGAGAGTTATGTTATGACAATGATATTTGCACATCAATTTTTTTTGTTTACAATTGTTCATCTCTTTGTTTAGTTCTAATTGTTAACGATTGTTCATTTTTTTTTGTTTATTTACTTTTCCTATCACTAGTATAATAAGTGCTTTTTACGTTAGTTAAAATTGATTTTATATGTTAGAATATTGTCTGACGTAAATACAGTTGACGTTAATAGTTAATATTTTAACGTCAGTTGTTAACAACTGACGTTAAATATAAAACTATTAACGTCAGTTCTTTAACACAACTGACGTTAATATTGTTCAAACTAACGTCAGTTGTGTTAAAGAACTGACGTTAAAGGTTTTATTTTTAACGTCAGTTTCCTAATACAACTGACGTTAATAGTGTACTGTATATTTTATAAAATACTATTAACGTCGGGTTTTTGATATAACTGACGTTAATAGATTTTTTTTAATTCAGTTTTAAAATATCACTCCCTTAAGCTCTCCCTGCATTCAGTAAATATCCCAGTAACACAGAGAATATTACACACATTACAGAATTGCAAACACTACCCTTAAATTTCAATATTAACAATATGAAAAGAAATATACAAAGGAACAATGGGGGGACTTAAAACCAAAACTCATGTATAGGAAAAACATAACTATATATCTACAAGTATATATATATAAATTTTAGTCTCTAATGTCTAAAAACAAAACTACCGCCTTACCAACAAAATAGAGGGTTGTAACATTATAAACTTACATTAAAAAAAGGACTAAAGATAGTATATAATATGTAAACTTACACTAGAATCAGGCGTAGGCACGATCGGGTCTTGCGTAGGCCCCACAATATCCTCCGATCCCGTGCATGTGGGCTATCCGACTGATCCATATGTATGCCTGTTCAGAAACAATATATATTTATTAACATAGGTTATAACTCAAAATAAATACAGAAGTATAAATAAAAATAAATGTATACTAAGTTTAAACAACCTATATCAATATCCCTTCGTGATGATCATCACGAGTGGCATGTACATCGTCCACCTGTGTCTCCTCGATTATAGTAGGCATGTTTGTTGAAAAATAAGGAGTCTCGGGAATATCAAGATTTGAATCTTGATTTTCATCACTACCATTATACATGATTTTTCCTTGGAGAACCACGGACAACCTTTTGTTAGAAGGATCAGTGATGTAAAACACTTGTTTTGCTTGGGAAGCCATTATGAAAGGCTCATTTATATGACCTAACTTATTGAGGTCTACCAATGTGAACCCCAATTCGTCGGTTTGTACACCACCGTTACTATCAACCCACTTACATTTAAGAACCGGCACCGTAAGCTTAGTGTAATCGAGCACCCAAATATCTTTGTCGTGACCGTCCCGTCCGGGAGGCGCGAAAAGGGATAAAAAGTCAGAGGAGTCGCCACTAAAAATTTTATTGGGAAAATCTTAGAACATCCAATTATTTAAAGGTAAACTGGTCTTTTAAAAAAAGAGATATGAGTCCGGGAGTCGGTTACGAGTAGGGAAGGTGTTAGCACCCCACATCGCCCGTTTAAAAAACGGTACCTTAAGTTAATTGTGCAAAAACATTTTAATAACATTTTAAATATTTATTTTACCCCAAAAATTATTTACAAGAAAGAATTATTTTAAATTTTAATTTTTTGACTTTTATTAAAAAAAATTATATTTTTAACTTTATGGTTTATAAAAACTAAATAAGGTTGAACATGGCACGTGAGTCCACAGGGCAACCTCAAATCTAAGTGATTAAACATGGCACCGTGTCCATAGAGCACCCCTGGAAAGAGAAAAGTTTAATTATTTTGATTAATTATTTTAACATAAAAAGAGACACAAAAAAAGGAAAATTTAGTTTTGGCCCGACAAGATGATTTATCTTGCTCCTACGTATTCCCGGGTGCGATGGGAAACTCAAAGCCACGTAGTTCTTTCGAAAAATTTGATTGGTTGGTTTTAATTTTTGATAAAAAAGATTTGATTTTGTTTTGATTTTATTTTAAAAGGTTTTTATGTATTTTTGTTTTTTATTTATTTAATATTTTTTTATGTCAAAATCTCCTAAACGAGGTAGAACATGGCAAATACGTCCACAGAGCTATCTCGCACCTAAGGAATTGAGTGTGAAACCTCTCACAAAGCAATCCCACAATTATTTTTCGATTTAGATTGTTGCGTGAATTAAAAAGAGATTTTTATTTTTTTATTTTTGAATAAAATTTTGATAGAAAGGAGTAAATTGAAAGCATTTATAATTTTATACAAAAAAGAATTCACCTTTGCACAGGATTAAAGATAGCGGACCTATACGATGAACCCTTACAATTCATACGACACTTGAGGATGAGAAATCATACATCAACACCGTAGATTGTTGCGTGAATTAAAACAAGCCAATTTAGTTTCAAAATATTTTTAGGAGATTTTTATTTGGAACAAGGAATCAACAACAAAAACACATTTTAAGCCCAAAGCACATATCATATAAAATAAAATTTAGATTCAGGCCTGACAGAAAAGAAATCCAAAAAGTTTTTTTTTTTTTAGACAGAGGCTCCTCCCCATTTTTAAAGTTGGGTCCAATAGGTAAAAAATGAAAAGACTCAAAAACTAAGCCCACAAATAACAAAAAAACAAACCAAACAGCCCATTTAGAAACCCCAAACAAAACCCACGTAGCTGGCATATGATGACAAAAGATGAAGAATAAATAAGAAAAAAAAAAGACAAAGCAAGTATCAGAGAGAGAGAGAGGTTTCTAACTTCTCCATTTACCAACAAATGGAAGGGAAGGCCAACAGGGATCTGGGCGTGAGAGGGGGAGATGATGGCCGGTGACGGCATGGAGGACGGCGAGCGCAGAGGCCAAACGGGCCAAGCGAGAGAGGAGGCTGAGAGGAGACTGAATCTGCACCTGCTTTTGTCAAGCTCGGCCGGAAATGGAGGTCTTGCGACGGAGGATGGCGTTCGCGTGGTGGAGGGTGGTGTCCGCGTGATGGAGGACGAACCAGAAAAACCGGATCTGCAACTCCCCAACGGTGGAGGTCGCGGATCTGCAACTCCCCGGTGGCGGAGGTCGTGGTGGTCGCAGCACGGGGAAGGGGACAGCCTTCGCAAAGGATTTGACGGTTGGGGCGCCGGAGCCGCGTTGTGGTGGCGGGATTGAGGAGATGGCAGAGCTGTTGGATGTGAGTGAGGGACTGGTTTGTTGAGTATGAGTGAGGGGGTGGCTTGTAGGAGGAGTGAGGGAAAGAAGGAGGAAGGTGAAGTGAAGACGGATAGTGGGGGCGGGGGTGGGACGCTGGTTCAGGTCTGTTTCTTTCTTAATTTTTGTGGTTTCTGTTATGAAAGTAGTGATGGGTTGTGGGTGATAGGTGGTTTTTTTTTTCTTGGCTGAAGGGGTGTGTTTAATGGGATGGAGTGGATGGTGTTGAAGATGGAATGTGGTTGATGATGTTTATGGATGAGTGGAATATGTTGCCACTGTTATTGATGGAGGTTAGGGAAAGGTTCTGTAAATTTTATTCTGATCTTCCTCCTCTTTATCACGCTCCCCCTTTTTCCTTCTAATCTGTTCTCCAACTTATAGGAGAACCAGTGAATAAAAATGACAAAATCTTTCAGGCCAGCTGGGGATGAAAGGGACTATTGATGGGGTGGTGTGGAGTGTTGCAGAGATTGAACCATGCTCCAGTCATCTCTCCATTTCCATTTTTAGTGTTCCACTCCTCTGATCTAGGAAAAATACCATTCCCCATGTTCTGAAAACTACCCAGAAATGGGAACCTGTGCTTGAGCCTGTGCATTGGAAAGAGCTACGATGGAGATAACACACTGGGCACAATATTTCACATTCAGAACATTATTTCTTTTTTTCTTTTTGTTATTTTTTATTTTTTATATACATATATTTTTTACTTGGGCTTGGATTCAAGACAACTTGTAACAAAAACAAGTTGGGCTAATAACATAAAGACATTTTTTTATTATTTTTGTATTTTCCATTTTTATTTTGTAAATATTAATTAAAAGGATAGAATATCCGGACAAAATTAGGTGTTCACAGCTGCCCCTCTTTACTTGTTTCTTATTAGATAATTGGTGTAACTATAGTTAACCTATTATCGTTATAAGAAACGAGTAAAGACATGAACTCCAATTTTGTTCGGGATATACTGACAAGCAAAATGACACGTGACTACAAACCAAATTCCTTGTAAAGAACCAGCGGGTTGGATTACCCAACGAGGTTTACAAATAAAAGCTTGCCGGGTGGATCGTCCACCGAGCTTAAACAGAAAGAGAAAAGAGCTTACGGGGTGGATCGCTCATCAGAAACTAGAGCATAAAGATAAAAGAGCTTACGGGTTGGATTTCCCGTCTGAAGCTCGAGCATAAAGATAAAAGAGCTTACGGGTTGGATTGCCCGTCTGAAGCTCGAACTGAAAGATAAAAGAGCTCACGGGGTGGATTGCCCGTCAGAAGCTCGAGCATAAAGATAAAAGAGCTTACGGGTTGGATTTCCCGTTAGAAGCTCGAACTGAAAGATAAAAGAGCCTACGGGGTGGATTGCCCGTTAGAAGCTCGAACTGAAAGATAAAAGAGCTTACAGGGTGGATTGCCCGTCAGAAGCTCGAACTGAAATATAAAAGAGCTTACGGGGTGGATTGCCCGTCAGAAGCTCGAACTGAAGATAAAAGAGCCTACGGGGGTGGATTGCCCGTCAGAAGCTCGAACTGAAAGATAAAAGAGCCTACGGGTTTACCGTCGAAGCTCGAACGAAATATAAAAGACCTACGGGTTGGATTGCCCGTCATAAGCTCGAAATGAAGATAAAAGAGCCTACGGGGTGGATTGCCCGTCAGAAGCTCGAACCGAAAGATAAAAGAGCAGGGGTGGATTACCGTCGAAGCTCAACCGAAAGATAAAAGAGCTTACGGGGTGGATTGCCGTCGACTAAAAAGAGGCCGGAAAGATAAAAGAGCTTATGGGGTGGGTTGTCCGTCAAGCTCAACAAAAAAAAAGAAGGGGTGGATTGCCGAAACTCAAACTAAAGATAAATGAGCTCACGGGGTGGATCCTCAAGCCAACAAAAGAAAAAAGAGCCTACGGGGTGGATTGCACCGAAAGATAAAAAGCTTGTGTGGTCTTATGCCTAAAATAAAGGTATAGCTTCAGCAACTCGCCGTTAAAGCTAAACGAAACGAAGCTTACGAGGCCCTATGCCTGCTAAAGCTAATAAGACATAACTTTTGGGGCCCTGTTCCCGGTAAAGCCAAACCACAACAAAACAAAACTTAAGAGGCCCTATGCCTGCTAAAGCTGACAAGACATGACTTTTGGGGCCCTGTGCCCACTAAATTCAAACTACAACAAAACAAAACTTAAGAGGCCCTATGCCTGCTAAAGCTGACAAGACATGACTTTTGGGGCCCTGTGCCCACTAAAGCCAAACTACAACAAAACAAAACTTAAGAGGCACCCCAAAGCAACAAGACAACTTTTCACTCAACCAAACTACAACAAAACAAAACTTAAGAGGCCCTATCCAAAACAAGACATGACTTTTGGGGCCCACTAAAGTCAAACTACAACAAAACAAAACTTAAGAGGCCATATGCCCGCTAAAGCCGACAAGCCTTGCCGCTAAAGCCAAACTACAACAAAACATAACTTAAGAGGCATATGCTCGCTAAAGCTGACAAGACATGACTTTTGGGGCCCCGTGCCGCTAAACATACAACAAAACAAAACTTAAGAGGCCATATGCCCGCTAAAGGCGACAAGACATGACTTTTGGGGCCCTGTGTAAAGCCAAACTACAACAAAACAAAACTTAAGAGCTCTATCCTGCTAAAGCTGACAAGACATGACTTTTGGGGCCCTGTGCCCGCTAAAGCCAAACTACAACAAAACAAAACTTAAGAGGCCATATGCCTGCTAAAGCTGACAAGACATGACTTTTGGGGCCCTGTGCCCGCTAAAGTCGAACAAATGCAAGAAGTGATGTTGACTTTGTTGATGCATGAAATGATGAGACAATGCATGATATGAGATGACTTTTTTATTTGGTTGGTGAAAATCCTGTTTTTTTTCTGTTTGATGCGTGAGATGCTTTTGATGAGTGATGCAGACCTTGATTATAAATTTTGTATTTTATTTTATTTTTTATTTTTTTAATGTGTGATGCATGATATGCTTTTTATCAATGATGAAAAAACTCTGATTTTTATTTTTTTATTTTTTGAAAACACCTCTTTGATCCTTGACTCCTTAGATTTTTTATTGCAGCCGAGATTGAGGATGAGCTGGAGTGAGACTCCTTGATTTCGATTGTCACTTATTTGTTGAACTGATGTTTTACTTCTTGCCTGAGATATGCTTCTTTGTGATGATTATCCCAATTGGATGAGATTGCCTGGTCAATCTTTCAAGGATGTGACTTGCCCCAGCCTTCATGTGTTGGGAGCTTTTCATGGCTTGTCCTCTTAAACTGCCCCGGTTTATCAGTTTGAGGAGACTTCTTGTACTTTGTTTGTATTTGACCCTAATTTTTGTGTAGGTCGCTCTTTACGAGTTTTCAACCTACCGGGTCGCTCTAACTTTTGCCCAGATTGCCTTTTCAGGTTTTCAGTCTAGCGAGCCTTTTTTGTTTACTTTTTATTTTCTTTTTCTTTTTTATTTTAATTTTTCCCTTTTTTTTTGACGTGGACAGTTTTGTCACCTTTATTTGTGAAGATCAAAGCTCTTGCTTGAATTGCCAACTTAGGATGCCACTTTCTCCTTGTATCAAGAATTCTTCCGGCCAGAGTTGGTCATCAAAGAATTACCATAAATGGTTAAATTGTATCATTGAACTCATGTTTACCTTACCTGAAGCATCATGCAACAAACATGCGTGGATTCAAAAGTATGATAGGAAATGACATTATTGCCTGAACAGCCTCTCGATTGGTATTAGAAGTTTGACAACTCAAATAGTATTCAAAAGAACAGAAATGAAACAAGATGCACAAGAGGTGATATGAAGATCAGAAGGGCCTTGCCCCAGTTTGGATTGATTTGATCATGGCGATTGTCCCGATATTCATAAGAACAAAATTGCCCCAGAGTAGTTTCCTTGAGGATGAAGTGCCCCAATGTAGGGTTCCCAGAATGAAACTGCCCCAATGTAGGGCACTTGATATGGAAAACTTGAGAATGCTGTTGCCCCAGTGTAGGGCATCCAATAATGGAGATGCTCTAGAATAAGGCCCTTGAAAACAAAGTTTTGCCCCATGTAGATTCTGCCCAAGCTTTTGCCTAGACTGCCTATGAGGGTTTTCAGTCTAACAGGCTTTCTTTTTCTTTTTTCATTCTTTTTGGATTTTTTTTTTAGAGGAGCAATCAATTAAAAACTAGAAGAGCACAAACTTTTTGTCTCAAAATGAAGTTGATGAAAAAGTAACAATCATTCATTGTTCAGAGTGGACTTTTGAGGCTTGTAACGTGGCTAATGGTTTGGGGTCATGAAAAAAAGGATATAAGGCTCAAACAAATATTTTAAGGTTGAATAGGACCAAGGAACCATGATCTTTTCGATTTCCAAGAACATTTGTTTTCCTCTAACTTTCCCTTTCTTTCTTTTTTTTTTTACATGAGGTTTTTTTTGTTTTGTTTTTTTTTATCCTCTTTCTTTCTCTTCTTTTTATTCTTCTTCTTCTTCTTCTTTTTTTTTTTTTTTAATTCTTTTTTTCAATGTTATGCTTCATGATCACCATTTCCTTCTTGCTTGCCCCTTGTTTAGTGGTGATCCTTGTCCAAGGTTCTTTGAAGAAAAATTTCAGGCTCAAAAGGGGTAACAAGGGATAATGATGATATTTTGCTAAGGGTAGAGAAAAAATGGTCAATCTTCATTTCAAATCATGATTGTTTATTTTTTTTAAAAAAAACTTTATTTTAGAGACAAAGAGATGGTGCTCACCAAGTTTTATTTATTTGCTCCTCTTTTATTCGTATTATTTTCCTTTTTTTCTTTTTTTTTCTTTTTTTTTTTTTGAAAAGGTATGGGCACATGTGGGCTTCATTGTTGTCCACAAAGAATTTTCAAGAAAGTGGGCCTTATTAACCAAACCAAAAAAGATACTTGGGGAAGAAAAAAAGGGAATATGATATATGAGTATGACGAGAGAAACATTATGGTAGAGATGAAGATATAAAGAAAGGATGAGACAAGGTACGCATGCAAATCCATTACATTAATGCTTCAAGAAAGTGAACATGGTTCAATTATCTCATGATAGAATACAACATAACCATTGTGTCATGGTAAATCCCTGATAAACAAATCTTGCCTTGGTTACTTAGAAATTCTCAAGATGGGGATCACAAAGTATTGGCTCTTTTCAATCACTAGGATTGAATCTCTGATGATGTTAGCATAGCCTTCATCTTGAACTCTCCATAGTTGATTGGGACTGTCCTTATCATGATTTCTTTCTTCCTCGGTCAGGGCCTTATTATCCCGATTTTGCATGATTTTCCAAAGATCACTCCATAAGAGGGTGAATATGTGCTACCTGACTCCAGTAGGACTATATAAAATCCTTCACATTGACATCCAAACATCCATGATTAGGCAAAAAGTTGTGCCTACATTTTTCGGCCACTTGAGCAAATATTGTCTCCAGTTCCACTTCATGATCCAAGGTTTAGTTGACATTATTTTTTTATTGGAAGTGCAGTGGTTTACTTTTCTCCAGGAAATGAGCACAATGCATGAAATGCATGGAATGAATTATTTTTAATAAATGTTCAACGTATGAAGAAATGAGTATATGAGATGCATAAAAAGATAATTTTTTTTATTGAGCCAAGTACTAATGCGTGAGATGCATGAAATGAACTCTTTATGTTTTGTTTTTTTTTTTTAACTAGAAAATCGAATGAAAAAAGAGATTTTTTCTTTATAACAATGGCAATACATGCGGTTTTTTTGAATGTATGAGATGAATGATTTGTTTTTATATTGACCCAAAGATGTATGAAATGCATGTAATGGTTTATTCTTTATCAAATTTTCTTGAGAGATGCATAAAAAAATGAGATGAATGAATTTTTATTTTTTATTTCTTTTTTTATCCAAGAGGTTAATGAAATTGATGCATAAGATGCATGAAGAAGATTGAGTTTTTTTATTTTTTATTTTTTCACCATATGCATGACATGATTTTTTTCTTTTAATTTTTTCTTCATGTGGTTGTCACAGAAAGTAATTGATGCATGCAATGCATGAAAAATGATTTTGTTTTTATTTCTTCATTTTGACTCAAAAATTAATTAATGCATGGGTCATTTTTTTATTCTTCTACAAAAAATATGAATGAATTACAAAAATATGAATGAGCTAAATATATAAATATATATATACACACACACAAGCCCATTTTTTTTATTTACAAAATGCATGAGTTACAAAATATGAAGATTTTTTTGTTTTTATTTTTGTTTTTGTTAAATAACAAAGGACTCGTATAAATCAATTTTTCTTTTAGAAAAAAAAATGTGGATTTTTTTTTGACAAAAAGACATGAAGATAGGTAAAGAAAAAAATGCTCCCTTTGTGTCCTAAGGTTTAGGGTTGACACACCTAAAGTCCTGACTTTAACAGTCTGGCCCCTAAGTTTGTTTTATTAGTGAAAATTGGGTAGGGTCTAGACTTCTAAAATCCATGGTCCTCAGATTGCCCATATCCCGAAAGATAAGGATCCGACTCATGAGTCTAGCCACAAGTAGGGATAAACCCTCTCAATATGACCATCCCATGATATCGGGTACAACCTAAGTGGTGAATCGACAAATATCAGGGGGGTACAAGACCTCTTCAATGATAATATCGACACACCACCTAATTCTTAAGCTTCCACAAGCTCGGGTATAGAGCTACAAGTGTGTGAAATAAGTGTAAGTGATGTGTGTGCTGGGAGCATATAAACCTGCTCCACCTATCAAAATGAAAACTACATCACACATGCAAAAAGAACAGCCAACAACACAATAATTCTCTACCCTAGGGTTGCAAGAATATACACAGGCATATATTAAAGCATATAACAATTTACAAAACAAATAAAACAAAGAGGGGTAAAACTAATATTTTCAAAGTTATTAAAAGAAGTTGCACAACCAACTATGATAGGTCTGACTTTCTAAAGTCCCCAGTGGAGTCGCCAGCTGTCGCGACCGTCCCGTCCGGGAGGCGCGAAAAGGGTGGATAAAAACAGAGGAGTCGCCACTAAAATTTTTATTGGGAAAATCTTAGAAAACCCAATTATTTGAAGGTAAACTGGTCTTTTAAAAAAAAGAGATATGAGTCCGGGAGTCGGTTACGAGTAGGGAAGGTGTTAGCACCCCACATCGCCCGTTTAAAAAACGGTACCTTAAGTTAATTGTGCAAAAATATTTTAATAACATTTTAAATATTTATTTTACCCCAAAAATTATTTACAAGAAAGAATTATTTTAAATTTTAATTTTTTGACTTTTATTAAAAAAAATTATATTTTTAACTTTAAGGTTTATAAAAACTAAATGAGGTTGAACATGGCACGTGAGTCCACAGGGCAACCTCAAATCTAAGGGATTAAACATGGCACCGTGTCCATGGAGCACCCCTGGAAAGAGAAAAGTTTAATTATTTTGATTAATTATTTTAACATAAAAAGAGACACAAAAAAAGGAAAATTTAGTTTTGGCCCGACAAGATGATTTATCTTGCTCCTACGTATTCCCGGGTGCGATGGGAAACTCAAAGCCACGTAGTTCTTTCGAAAAATTTGATTGGTTGGTTTTAATTTTTGATAAAAAAAGATTTGATTTTGTTTTGATTTTATTTTAAAAGGTTTTTATGTATTTTTGTTTTTTATTTATTTAATATTTTTTTATGTCAAAAACTCCTAAACGAGGTAGAACATGGCAAATACGTCCACAGAGCTATCTCGCACCTAAGGAATTGAGTGTGAAACCTCTCACAAAGCAATCCCACAATTATTTTTCGATTTAGATTGTTGCGTGAATTAAAAAGAGATTTTTATTTTTTTATTTTTGAATAAAATTTTGATAGAAAGGAGTAAATTGAAAGCATTTATTATTTTATACAAAAAAGAATTCACCTTTGCACAGGATTAAAGATAGCGGAGCTATACGATGAACCCTTACAATTCATACGACACTTGAGGATGAGAAATCATACATCAACACCGTAGATTGTTGCGTGAATTAAAACAAGCCAATTTAGTTTCAAAATATTTTTAGGAGATTTTTATTTGGAACAAGGAATCAACAACAAAAACACATTTTAAGCCCAAAGCACATATCATATAAAATAAAATTTAGATTCAGGCCTGACAGAAAAGAAATCCAAAAACGTTTTTTTTTTTTTAGACAGAGGCTCCTCCCCATTTTTAAAGTTGGGTCCAATAGGTAAAAAATGAAAAGACTCAAAAACTAAGCCCACAAATAACAAAAAAACAAACCAAACAGCCCATTTAGAAACCCCAAACAAAACCCACGTAGCTGGCATATGATGACAAAAGATGAAGAATAAATAAGAAAAAAAAAAGACAAAGCAAGTATCAGAGAGAGAGAGGTTTCTAACTTCTCCATTTACCAACAAATGGAAGGGAAGGCCAACAGGGATCTGGGCGTGAGAGGGGGAGATGATGGCCGGTGACGGCATGGAGGACGGCGAGCGCAGAGGCCAAACGGGCCAAGCGAGAGAGGAGGCTGAGAGGAGACTGAATCTGCACCTGTTTCTGTCAAGCTCGGCCGGAAATGGAGGTCTTGCGACGGAGGATGGCGTTCGCGTGGTGGAGGGTGGTGTCCGCGTGATGGAGGACGAACCAGAAAAACCGGATCTGCAACTCCCCAGCGGTGGAGGTCGCGGATCTGCAACTCCCCGGTGGCGGAGGTCGTGGTGGTCGCAGCACGGGGAAGGGGACAGCTTCGCGCAGTGACGGCGGTTGGGGCGCCGGAGCCGCGTTGTGGTGGCGGGATTGAGGAGATGGCAGAGCTGTTGGATGTGAGTGAGGGACTGGTTTGTTGAGTATGAGTGAGGGGGTGGCTTGTAGGAGGAGTGAGGGAAAGAAGGAGGAAGGTGAAGTGAAGAAGGAGAGTGGTGGCTGTGGAGGGACGCTGGTTCAGGTCTGTTTCTTTCTTAATTTTTGTGGTTTCTGTTATGAAAGTAGTGATGGGTTGTGGGTGATAGGTGTTTTTTTTTTTCTTGCCTGAAGGGGTGTGTTTAATGGGATGGAGTGGATGGTGTTGAAGATGGAATGTGGTTGATGATGTTTATGGATGAGTGGAATATGTTGCCACTGTTATTGATGGAGGTTAGGGAAAGGTTCTGTAAATTTTATTCTGATCTTCCTCCTCTTTATCACGCTCCCCCTTTTTCCTTCTAATCTGTTCTCCAACTTATAGGAGAACCAGTGAATAAAAATGACAAAATCTTTCAGGCCAGCTGGGGATGAAAGGGACTATTGATGGGGTGGTGTGGAGTGTTGCAGAGATTGAACCATGCTCCAGTCATCTCTCCATTTCCATTTTTAGTGTTCCACTCCTCTGATCTAGGAAAAATACCCTTCCCCATGTTCTGAAAACTACCCAGAAATGGGAACCTGTGCTTGAGCCTGTGCATTGGAAAGAGCTACGATGGAGATAACACATTGGGCACAATATTTCACATTCAGAACATTATTTCTTTTTTTCTTTTTGTTATTTTTTATTTTTTATATACATATATTTTTTACTTGGGCTTGGATTCAAGACAACTTGTAACAAAAACAAGTTGGGCTAATAACATAAACACATTTTTTTATTATTTTTGTATTTTCCATTTTTATTTTGTAAATATTAATTAAAAGGATAGAATACCCGGACAAAATTAGGTGTTCACAATCTTCAATATATCCAAAGTAAGGTCTCGGTGCTTTAAGGGGTTTTGTGTACTTTGCACTAGAGAAGTGCATTGCTTCGGCCACGATCATAACCCCACTATTTGCATGGTACTCTTGTTATCTTGTTCCTTTGTATAAAGGAAAAGTTATTTATGTTGTATCCGCTCCAACATATGACGTTGAAGCTAGGCCCACGTGCTAGCCATCTTATGTCATCAGAAGCAGTACTACCATCCTTCAGCATTTCTTCCTTGAACCATGGTAAGAAAGTCTTGTTATGCTTGTTCAACAACCACCTTTCGCTCATTCGAGGGTTTTCTTGATTGACTTTTCTTTTATGTTCAAATAAGAAAGGCTGAACACAATCGATGTTGTTCAATACATACAAATGTGCTTGAAGCACTTCCTCCCGACCCTTGCTATTAATTCTTAAGCCATGTGTACCCTTACCTTGACATCTGGTCTCATCATGCCGAGGCTTAGGAACCCCTATAGGATCCATGTTATGAAGGTAGTCCAAACAAAACTCAATAGCTTCTTCTGCAACATACCTTTGAACAATAGATGCTTCCGGACGATGAGGATTCTTCACGTACCCTTTCAAGATCTTCATGTAGCGCTCAACTGGGTACATCCATCTCAGAAAAACCGGCCCACATAATCTAATCTCCCTCACCAAATGAACAATTAAGTGAACCATTATGTCGAAAAAGGAAGGAGGAAAATACATCTCCAATTGGCACAAGATTGTAGCAGTCTCAACTTCCAAGTCATCCGACATACGGGGGTCAACGACTTTGCTACATATAGAATTGAAGAATGAGCACAACCGAGTAATGGCATGTCTCACATTTTTTGGAGCAATACCACGAATAGCAACGGGCAGAAGTTGTTGCATCAAGATGTGACAATCATGAGACTTTAAGCCAACCAATTTAAGATCACTAGAGACAAGCCTCTTCATATTTGAAGAGTAACCATGTGGAACTTTGACGCCCTGAAGACACCCGTAGAAACTTTGTCTATCTTTTTTTGACAAAGTATGACATGCTGGCGGCAAATAAGTCCGCTTACCATCCTCAACAACTGGAGCTAACTGATCTCGTATACCCATAGCAACGAGGTCGAGACGAGCATTGACACCGTCCTTTGTCTTGCCCTGAATGTTGAGAAGCGTCCCGATCACAGTATCGCACACATTTGTCTCCACATGCATCACATCAATGCAGTGTCTGACATCAAGCTTGCGCCAGTATGGAAGATCAAAGAATATCGACCTCTTCTTCCATATGTTTTTCTCAGCAGCTTTACCTTTCTTTTTGGACTTGTCGAATATAACATCGATGCCCTTTACCCTCTGATAAACCTGCTCTCCAATTAAGGTCGCCGGAGCTTCTTTTGTCTCTTGGCATCCATTAAAAGCTTTTTTCAACTTACGATATGGGTGATCACGTCTAAGAAATCTCCGATGCCCAAGGTAAACCGTCTTCTTTCCATGATGCAACTGAGTGTAGCATGTGCCTTCTTCACATATAGGGCATGCTTTATGCCCCTTGACACTGTACCCGGACAAGTTACCGTATGCTGGAAAGTCGTTGATGGTGCAAAATAACATGGCACGAAGCTTGAAAGTCTCATAAGAATACCCGTCAACTACATCAACACCTTCCATCCACAGCATTTTCAAGTCTTCAATCAAGGGACTTAGATAAACATCTAAGTCATTTCCCGGTTGCTTTGGGCCCGAAATCATCATAGACAACATCATGTATTTGCGCTTCATGCACAACCAAGGGGGCAGGTTGTAAATTATCAACAGAACAGGCCTTGAACTATGAATACTACTCATGTTACCATAAGGATTCATTCCATCCGTAGCAAGTCCAAGCCTTAGGTTTCTTGGCTCATCGGCGAAATCCGGAAACATAGTATCAATATTCTTCCATTGCATAGAATCAGCAGGATGACGAACCTTTCCATCACGTTTCCTCTCATCATTATGCCATCTAAGATTCTTCGCATCTTTCTTATTGGCAAACAATCGCTTGAACCTTGGAATTATTGGAAGATACCACAACACCAGGAGGACCCTTTTTTCTCACATCTTCAAGATCATCATCATCATCACCACCCTTCACTTTGTATCGTGATAACCCACATTTGGGACAATCGTGATTGTCTTCATGAACACCGGTGTACAATATGAAATCATTGGGGCATGCGTTTATCTTCTTATACTCCATACCCATCGGACACAATACCTTCTTGGCCTCATAGTTACGGTCAGGCAATGTGTTGTCCTCCGGAAGCAAGTCTTTTAACACTTTAAGCAATTCCATGAAGCTTTTATCGATCCAACCATTTCTCGCCTTCACACAAACCAATTTTAGCATCGCCGACAACCGTGTATGAGTAGTACACCCTGGATATAAAGGCTGATCCGCATCACTGCACAACCTATCATACACATGAGCTCGATGAAAAGATTCTTGTCCAATATCACGGATCATGTCCTCTACTCGATCATCCTCCATATCTACGTCAACGTCCTCACTTTGGGAGACATTTGCCGTACTACTCAACAACACATCACCATGCCATATCCATCTTGTATAACTCAAGCAAATCCCTTCACAAATCAAATGAGTACGTATATCCTTCACCATACATTTCCTCGTATTCAAACACTTGACACAAGGACAACAGAACATTCCATTACTATTAGGAACATTCCTTTGAGCAAATTCTATAAATTCTTCCACCCCCTTCAAATACTCAGCACTAGTGCGCTTACAAATCATCCAACTACGATCCATAACTAGATAGGTTCTGTAGATATACAAAACATATATCCAAGGCGTTTAAAAATTATTTCAAATTTACACCATTTTCAGGTTTCTTAAGACAAAAGAAATAAGCAGATGAAGATAAATTAACAAAACAGAATTCCAATGAGCAATATATTGTTGATGTCACATGCTACGAGCAACTCTAAATTTCTTCCCATTTTGAAATAGGTCATGATAGCATAAGAAAAACAAGAGAAAACACAAAACCCACGACCAGAAATAGAGACATTCCAAACAACTCAAACTCACAGTTTCAAGTTTCAACTACATAGACTACAGTTTCAACATACACTCAAAACCAAACATAAAAAAATGTGCCCTAAAGACTCACCAGAAATAGGTGCTCGCGTGGTGGCCAACGTTCGATGTGGTTCCGAGAGAGCAGAGGGACAAGGAGAGTTAGTGTGCGGGAAGGGGAAAGAGAGATGTCAAGTTATTGCAAAGAATGAGCGGGAAAGACAGAGTTAGGGTTAAGAGTGTACCTCACGGTGGTGGGGAAGAAGCCCTCTCGGTGGTTGTGGTGGAGATGAGCTCGCGATTAGGGCAGAGTGAGAGTGAGAGTGAGAGTTGAGAGTCAGAGTGAGAGTGAGCGTGAAAGAGAAGAACGGAGACGTACAGAGCGAAGTGCAGAAGGCGCGCGGGTGTAAACGTTATAATAAAAAACCTAAAATAAAACAACATTTTACGTCAGTTATATTAAACAACTGACGTTAAAAATAAATATTTTTTATTTAAAAACACTTTTAACGTCAGTTGATGAAGAAAACTGATGCTAAAAGTGTATAAGTTTCTGCAAAAAATTTAACGTCAGTTGTATAAACAACTGACGTTAAAAGTGTTAAAATCAATATTCATTCTGCACGTTTATAATATATGACTGCCAACTCCCAATGCGCCTTGGAACCTAATGCTCTTAATGATCAACTAAATTTTTTAGTAACTTACGACGCCTAGTAACTTTGCTCCTATAAATAGCTTCCTTCCTTCCTTTTATTTTTCTGCTTCACAATATGGCTCTGCCATGGAGATTAACTTCATCACTCTTTCTTCCTATTCCTGGACTCATAGATCTTTGTCTTAATGGTCAAACAACTTCTGAGGTTGTGTAAATCACATAACATGGGTGATAAGGTTGTGTAAATCACATATGTGAGTTGCTCACCTTATCATCCTTCAGGAGAATCAGCAGCTACAGTTCCAAAACCTCAGCTTTAGAAGCAAGTGACTATTCCAAGACCATTGCTGAAACAGATCGAGTGCACCCTTTTTCAGCCGCTCTGGAAAACTCAGTCGCTCAACTCTCCTCTCTTGCTCACCCGTGAAGGGAACGAAGCCTCAACAAATGTTTAGGATTTTAAACCCTTTCAATGTAACTTTTTATAGGATTTTAAAATTTTGAATGTATCTTGTAATTGTATTATTGATACACTTCATGAATGAGATCCGGTTTGGGTTATTGATTCAACTTATAGCATTTTTACTTCGCACATATATTTTAGTTTTCAAAACAGAAACACAAAACATAAAAGCAAGTGAAACTGAAACATAACGTCAGTTGTTTATTGAACTGACGTTAAAAGTGAGTCACTTAACTTTTAACGTCAGTCCTTACAACAACTGGCGTTAAAATTGAATTAATGAAGTCTGATATTTACAAAACTGCCACCACCTCCCTTTTAACGTCTAGTTTTTGGTTAACTGACGTAAAACGTTCCCGTATATTACATTATTTCCAGTAGTGTATTTTTCATATCTGATGGGGTTGGGTAGCTCAAGTGTTTGAGTTAAGGGTATAAGGAGTTGGAAGAGTAGGAGATCAAGGCTCAAACCTTGACAAATGAGAAAAAAATTAACATAACAACTAACCACAAACATTTGCATACATACATACATATATATATATATGATCGTTAACACTTTGTATTAACACTATATCTTATCTTCATATCCTTATAATCAGTTAAGTAAGATTAGTTAGTTGGAATCTGTTAAGTCAATTAGGATATCAGTTAGGATAGTTTCTATTTCTAGGTTCAGTTATTTCTGTTAATTGACTTAGTCAACATAGAGCCAAGCTAGCTCTATATATAGCATGTAATATCCCTTTATTCAATATATGAAGTATTATTTAGTATACACTTGCTTCATTCCATTGTAATATGGTATCAGTTTGATAAAATTGCTTCCGCGTTTCTTTTTCTTCTTTCTTGCTCATGGTTGACTCAAAAACCAGCCCTGAAATTTCAGCTAAAAATGGTGAAAAACCCCCCATCTCCACCTCCAATTGATCATTCCTAAAACCCAGCTAGTCCCTATTACCTTCACCCTGGTGAAAATCCAGGATTTGTTTTGGTTTCTCCAGCCCTCAAAGGAGACAATTTCTAAAATTGGAGCCAAGCCATCAAGAGAGCCTTATCCTCCAAAAATAAACTCAAATTCATCAATGACAGCATTCTCAAACCTGCTGCAACTGATCCCTTGTTCGATGCCTGGCAAAGATGCAACGATATGGTGGTTTCTTGGATCACACGCACCTTATCTCCCCACATTTCTCAAAGCACAGCCTCATCCGACAATGCAAGAACTCTATGGATCAACCTTGAAACAAGATTCACCAAAGAAAATCACTTTTGGAAATCAGATTTACTCCAAGAAATTCATTCCATGAGGCAAGGTGATAGATCTCTTTCTACATTCTTTACTGATATGTAAATCTTGTGGGATGAACTGGTTATTCCTCAGACCTACGCCTACTTGTTCTTGTGAGGTCACTTGCACATGTGAATTGAGCCAATCCGTTCAATCTTACAAAGATAAGGAGCATGTTCTTTGTTTCCTTAAAGGCCTGAATGATTCTTATGGATCCGTGAGATCCCAAATTCTCCTCATGAAACCATTACCATCCATTAGTCAAGCTTTTTCAATGGTTGTACAACAAGAACGCCCTCTTCACAACACTCATTCTATGGATTCTATAATTCTTGCTTCCAATACCAACAATTTCAACCAATCTGGCAAGAGTTCTTCTACACAAGGCAGAGGTCGTGGAAGGTCTAATTCTAGACAGCAGATGTTGTGTACATACTGCAAAAGAACCAATCATACCATTGAAACATGCTACTTCAAGCATGGTTTCCCACCTGGCTATAGGACCAACAATCCAAACAACGCTTCATTGTAAGTATCAACTACTACATCAAGCACTTCTGTAACTTCTTCTTAGATTTCTCAACATCCAACTTCTGTTTCAGAATCTTCCATGCATATCACTAAAGATGATTATCGTATCTCATCTCCTTGCTACATGCTTCCAAGAATGACAACTCCATTCTTGGAACCCCCAACAGTAAGCCTTCTCCCAATGATTCTGCTCCTCATATAGTAAGCATTATCACTAAGTCGGGTAATATTCACCCTTCACATTCCTTTAGGATTTTAGATTCAGGAGCAGGTGACCATGTTTGCCTTGATATTAAATTATTTTCTACATACAAACCTAATACACCAATTGTTGTTACTTTACCTAATGGCACCATGGTCACTGCTATATTTTCTTGCTCCATAATTCTCAGTCCTCAACTATCTTTGAATAATGTTTTACACATTCCTCACTTAGCATATAATCTCATATCTGTCCACAGGCTCACTTCATCTCTTCATTACCAATTGATCTTTAATTCATCTTCTTGTGTTATACAGGATCTCACTACCCAGAAGATGATTGGGCATGCTGATATTCATCACAATCTTTACATATTAAAATTGTCATCTCCTTCTGTTTCTTGTAATAACAGTGTTTATCACACTGCAAATACTGTTTTGATTAGTTCCGCCATGTCTAAAACCATGGATTCCAATTCCTTTGACTTGTGGCATTATAGATTAGGACATCCCTCTTCTAATGTTTTGAATAAAATGTGTATTGAATTTCCTTATATTTCTTTTAATAAACACACATGATTTGTGATTGTTGCCACTATGCAAAACAATGCAAACTTCCCTTCCTTGACAGTACAACTACTAGCATACAATCTTTTGATCTTTGTGCATATGGATATTTGGGGTCCTCTCAGTGTTTCCTCTTTTCAAGGACACCATTACTTTCTAACAATTGTAGATGACTACACCAGGTTCACTTGGATATTTCTTATGAAAACCAAGTCTGATACTAGAATTTGTATTTATGCCTTTATCAATAATATTGCTACTCAATTTTTTGCTAAAATCAAAGTATTAAGATCAGATAATGGAATGGAACTTCATATGCCTTCTTTTTATGCTTCACATGGTATTTTACACCAAACTTCTTGTGTAGAAACCCCTCAACAAAACTCTGTAGTTGAGAGGAAGCTTAAGCACCTTTTGAATGTCACTAGATCATTATTATTTCAAGCTAAACTTCCTAAAGTCTTATGGTCATATGCATTATGTCATGTTGTGCATATCATTAACAAATTGTCTACTCCTGTTCTGCATCATTTTTCTCCTTTTGAACTACTGCATAAACAACCACCAACCTTTCTTGACTTAAAGGTCTTTGGCTGCCTTGCTTTTGCCACTACTCTATTATAGAACAGACAAAAATTAGATCCTAGGGCTAGGAAATGTATTTTCTTAGGCTTTAAACCAGGAACCAAGGGATATTTGCTTTATGATCTGCAAACTAGATCCACTTTTATATCAAGAAATGCAGTTTTTTATGAATCTGTCTTTCCCTAATCCTTTACTACTTATTATGTTTCTGATCCTCATCATGATTTATCTTTTTCCGATGCTAATTCTTCCTTTCTATTTGATTTTTCCTATCATTTATCTCAAAGTGATGCACCTGGCTCTCTTCTTCCCACTGCTGCTTCCACTCCAGCTTCTCTTCCTCCAATTCTTGACACCACAGTCTCTCATCCTGCTCCCATTCCTGCTTCTGCTTCAATACCAGAATCAGAACCTATTGCTATCAGAAGGTCCTCTAGACAGTCTCATCCTCCTTCTTATCTTAAGGATTTCCATTGTAATATCACTATCTCTACTCCTTTACATTCCAGTACCACTCTGTATCCTCTATCTTCTGTTTTGTCATATTCTAGACTCCCCCCCTTCTCATCTGCATTATATTATAGCCATTACTACTAATGATGATCCAACCACTTACAAACAAGCCATAAAACATCTAAAGAGTAGTGGACCCTTTAGAATAGATAAAGAGAGAGGGATCACACTTGCTTGTAGTGAACCCGAATTGAAGGAGAGCCAAGGCAAGCCTCTCATACCAAGCCCTTGGGGCTTATTTGAGGCCATATAAGGCCTTGTGAAGTTTGCAAACCAAGGATTTGTCACTGTTTTCAAACCAGGAGGGCTGCACCATATAGACTTCCTCACATAGCACACCATTGAGGAATGCATTATTCACATCAATTTGCTTGATTGCCCACCTTGGAGTGATGGCCAAGGTGAGAGTTACTAGGATAGTAACAGTCTTGACCACAGGAGAAAAGGACTCATGAAAATCGAAGCCATGTTGTTGGTGGAAGCCCTTGGCCACCAACCGGGCCTTGAGCTTGTTTACCGAACCATCAGGGTTCTCCTTCACTCTAAAAACCCACTTGCAGCCAATAGCTTGCCAATTGGATGGTAGAGGAACAAGGGACCAAGTTTCATTCCTTAAGAGGGCATTATATTCATCCTTCATAGCTGTTAGCCAAGAGGGGTTTGCCAAAGCCTCCTTTACTGTCCGAGGCTCAACAATACTGAGCAGAACCCGAGGCTTCAAGTGTCCAGTTTGGGACCTTATGAGCATGGGATGTTGGTTAATGGGAGTGGGAGAGGGGGTTGAAGTGGAGGAAAAGGGAGAAACATGGGAGATAGACCTAGAACCTTAGAGGGAGTGAGTAGGACTTGGAATGGGTGAAACCAAGGAATTAGGTGCAGCATGTGAAGCCTGCACAAAAGGTGAAGTGGACTCCAAACTTGTAGAGGAGGAGTTGGAAACATTAGGAACAAGTGAGGGAGGATGTAAAGGTGGATTGGGAGGACTGTCTGAAGTAGACATGGGAGAGGTAGGAACAAAAGGAGAAGGTGGATGCTGATTTAGAGGTGTGCCATTCAAGGGTGGATAACTAGGAGTAGGTATAGATGAGGAGAAGGATGTTGAAACAGAAGGTGAGTTGGTAGATGGTTTAAACAGCTCATTGTAAGGGAACCTGGATTCATTGAAAAGGACATCTTTAGAGATGTAGACACGGCCATTTCCATCAAGGCATTTGTGACCTTTGTGTTGAGGGGATAGGCCTGGGAAAATACACTCGGATGACTGAAACTGCGGCTTATGTTTATTGTAAGGCCTTAAATGTGGAAAGCATGCACACCCAAAAAATTTTAGATTTTAGTAGTCAGGTAGTTTATTGAAAAGGGCATGAAAGGGTGAGGAATGGGACTTAAGGGCTGATCTAGGTAGCCTATTAATGAGATAAACAGCTTGGGTGAAGCTGTGGTCCGAAAATCTTAAAGGGAGAGAAGCATGGGATAGCAAGGCAAGTCCCATTTCAACAACTTGTCTATGTTTTCTCTCTACAGTCCCATTTTGATGGGAAGTATGGGGACATGTTAGGCGATGAATAACACCTAATTCTGCCAAAAACTTGGTGAAGGGACGAAATTCCCCACCCCAGTCTGACTGTACAACCTTGATAGTGGCTGAAAATTGAGTAGTTATGAGGGCTGAAAATTACTTGAAAGCATTTAAGGCATCAGATTTATTTTTGAGTAAATAAATCCAAGTAAATCTCGAGTGGGCATCCACAAAGGTGATGTAATAGGAGTAACCCCCAAAGGATGGGAATGGGGAAGGCCCCCAAAGGTCACAGTGAACTAGTTCAAAGGGAGTGGGGAAATCAGCGAGTGAGGGTGGTGCATGTAACCGATGTGATTTACCTAGGCAAGCATTACAAAAGTCAAAGGTACTTTTATTCAAAGAAGGTATATTACACATGTTTAGGATAGTTTGTACATCATGATTGTTGGCATGGCCTAATCTATAGTGCCAAGTAGCAAATGTGCAAGTTACAACAGAATAAGACTTATCTAATTGCTCACTGGGAGCAGATGATTCTAAGGTATGCTGAAAACATGAAGAGGAAGGCTCCTCAACAATGTTGATGTTGGGAAAGTTGTAGAGGCCATCACCACCTAGGGAGCCTTCAAGAAGAATTTTACTAGAGCCCTGTGATTTGACATAACATGAAAATGAGTGAAACTCGAAATAGACACTATTATCACGAGCAAATTTGAAACTGAGACAAGGTTTTTAGTTATATTAGGTACAGGAAGCAAGTTCTTTAGGGAGAAAATAATTTGAGGCTGGGAAGGGGGAAAGAATTTAGAAGAGCCTGTAGAGTTTATGGATAAACCTTGCCGATTTCCCATGAGGACTTGTTCATGTCCACCAAAAGGATTACTCTGAGTTAAATTGTTGGGATCGGCTGTGATATGATAGGATGCCCCTGAATCTGGAAACCAAGTCTGTGCACCAAAGGTTTTGTGCAACAATTCTTGAGTGTTAGGCACAAATTGTAGTTGTTGCATGACTAGATGTGCACTTGGTTGCTGATTAAAGGATTGTTGCTGCCGAGGAGCTTGGTTTTGCTGATTCGGATATGAACCTTGACTATTTTGATGATTCTGATAAGATCCATGAGAAAGTTGAGGTTGTGAAGGTGGTCCCTGAGCAGGAGTAAAGGACTGGTCAAACCTATAATAGCAATGAAACGCATCGTGTCCGTACTTATCACAGAGCTGGCAAGTAGGTTTGGGACCACCACGACGGCAACCACCACAACGGTCACGGAAGTTTCCGTTTCAGCCACCTCGATTTTGATCGAAATCACCAGTAGAAGACGATTCTTGGAACCCTGAGGCTTGTGCGACATTTACCAAGATCAAAGGCGAATGCAATTCTTGCCTAAATTTGTCGAACTGAGCAACCTGCATCAACAGTAGAGCTTCGACATCATCAACAGTGATAGATTCGCCCTTCGCATAGATCATCATCACCAGAGAGCTGTACTCTTCTGGAAGACCATCGAGGATGGTGTCGATGTGATCCTAATCAGAAACAGGTTCGCCAATCGCTTGTAGAGACTCGATTAGGGCACGGATTCGCAACAGGTACTTTGAGATCATGCGCGAACCCTTCCTGGTGTTCTTGAGCTCAGCACGGAACCGTCGAACCTTGGTGTGAAGGTGAGCATGGAAGTGTTTGTGGATCTTTTCCCAAACTTGTCATGAATGCTTACAGTCGATGAAACGCTAAAGGATCTAATGCGAAAGGGAGCTCAGAAGCCACGTGAAGAGCGTTTGGTCTTGCACAACCCAGAGCTAATAAGCTTCTGATTCAATTCCTAGGGTTCGATTCGATTCAGAGGTGAATTGAGGAGGAATCACTGGATTTATTACATAGCGATGCAATTTGTATGCAATAATGACAGCTTCTGCTTGCTGCTTCCATAGAAGATAGTTCTGATCATCAAACTTTATTGATAGGGAGGGGTTGAAGGTCGACGTCGCTGGAGACGTCGTCAGAGTGCCAGAAAGGGTGTCAAAAGGATTAGTAGCGGTCATGGAAAGAGGTTCAGGCCCCAGAAAAATGGCTTATGATACCATATTAAGATTCACCAAGAAGAAGGTAGAAGGAGAGAACGAGAGAGAGAAAGAGTAGAAGAGCAAGGAGAAACTGAAAAATTCAATCTGTTTTTCATTATGAATCATAATCGTGATTTTGCCTTTTATAGGCTTTGTACAAGAGCTAATCGCATCGCAGTAGCTAATCTGTCATCTAGCTGGCATAATCAATCCTTGGCGACTCAAAGAGGTTCAGTTATGCTTACAATAGGATTCCTACACTAGCATACTCTAATAGAAGCCAACATATGCCCCGTGCATTGCACGGGTTCTTATACTAGTTAATCATACATTTTGAAGTATTCTCCGAACGAATGCCAATATAAGCTAGGGATGGCAATGGGTAGGGTCTGGGTAGGATACTATAGTACCCGTCCCCATACCCGCATTTGAAAAATTTACCCGTATCCGGACCCATACCCTCGTGGGTAGCAACTTTAGTACCCTTATCCGTACCCTCTGGGTACCTAAGTACCCGTACCCACACCCGTTACCCGCACTTTAACAATGAAAAAACAATAAATAACAAAAGAAAGTTATAACAATTAAAAAATGATTCAGATGTTTCTTAAATCTACTAATAAATATTACAGATCAAAATATTTAAATAAATAAAAACATCCAAAAGGGAATTATAGATGCAACTAGGTTTAGAAAGTTAAGAATTTTTAAATTAATTTTAGTTTTAAAACTTGTATTATAGTTAAAATTATATATATTAGTAATATTAATAAATAAATAAATAATTATATATACATATATATATATATATATATATATATATATATATATATATATATGTGCGGGTATAGGACAGGGTGAGTATCATAGTACCAATATCTGTATCCGTACCCATTTAAATTTAAGGATAATTATTTGTATCCGTTTTTTTATTCATCATACAGATAATTATCCTATCTATTACGAATAATTTTTACGTTACCCAATGGGGTAGAAATAGCCCTCCTAATATAAGCGAATCGCTTTCTTGAATAAACTATTGGATGGCCCCGAATGAGAACAAATGATGAATAACCATTGGAGCAAGTGTAGCCACATGAATGAATGAGAAAGCGATTTGGAGGTTAGTGTACTTCTTTGTCCAATTTTTGATACGCATTAGATGGCAGGTGTGGGTTTCCAATACAAGGGTATCGCCGTACATTTATTTTCCTCTGCAAGTCTATACTGTATATGCTACGAGACTTTCCATGACTAGCCAGACAATCTACACTGAAATCCTTGCCTCTTTTTTCGGATTCCACATTGGTGTCACCTAAGACTCTAAAAGGAGCCGTCTGGGAACTGAAAAGTATTGGCTCCGTTCAGTTCCATGGCCAAAATAATTAAAAGGGTATGAAAATAAGGTGACTTCTAAGGTGAGAATGTAAAAAAGTTACTCAAAAGAAATCATTTGACAGCTTATATCAAGTGGACACGGGGCATTTTTCATGAAATTGAAGTCTTAGATAAAAAGTTGTAAATATTAATTTTGTAGTTTGGACCCTGACAAAGAAACATTTCAATAAATTTCAAATATCAAAGAAAGAATTCATGAAAGGTTTGGTTTCTTTGTCAGTGTTCAAATATCAATCTCCTCCTTCCTACCTATTAACATTCACAACATGAAAATTATGCATCTGATTAGGTTTTAGATCTTATAAAATGGATTATTCCTCGAAGAGTGGTGGCAAGCTTGAAAGCCCTATCACTTTGATTAGTATCGTTGTAATTAAACCTTTCATGAGTTCTTTCTTTGTCAGAAACATTTTCAGTTTGGATGCAGTGTTCTTCAATAAATGTTTCCGATACATATACCAAAATAGAAGGGTAATGAGTTCATCATAGAATACCCATACAATACAATACACACAAAATAATCAGAATAACGAATAAGAACAGAGATTTCCAAGTTTTGTACAACCGGCACGATTCCATGGTCCCTTCCATAATAATAGTACCCATCTGTGTCTTCACCATCCAAATATGCAACACACCCCACTGCAAATAAAAGGTCATTTGAAAAATGTCATGTTGAAATCTCAATTCTAATCAGATTCCAAGCATAAACAAACAAATCAAATGCAAAATTCTTGACCAATTCAACAAACTAGAGCAAAATAAAATATAAACAGAGCATCATCACTAAGACTCCGGTGACAAAAAAAATACCACCCAACTGCTAAAAAAAACCTCATCCTCAAGCTCCTCCGCCGTGCTCCGCCGCCTCAAACTGAATCTTCGTCGCTGGTCTGAGCCGAGACGTTCGTTCCCTTGCACCTACACATCACTGACGGAGTCGTCGTCATCGCCGTCACACAAATCTTCACGAACCAGAACCAAGCCTCCACTGCACCAGACCCACGAGCGCCGCCGCGTCGCCCACCGCTATCCTCTCCGTCGTTGTCTCATCCACCCAATCGTCGTACGACCAGCGACCCGCACCACCACCGGGCGTCGCTGTCAGAGTCGCCGTCCCGACCACCACTCCACTGCGTCCCTCCGCCGTTACGATTAATATACCAAAATGATTATTATCAGATGTGAGGGATTGGTGTATGTATCCACGAATGTATCAATGTTAGTCGACGGTGGCGAGATGATGTAGAAGAACATAGGTGTCTGAAGGTGGCGAGGTTAAGACCAAAGAGGTGATTAGGGTTTCTTTTTTCAATTTTATATGTTACAATTTTCTGGAAATTTTGGGGTCATTTTGCAAAACTTGTTAAAGACCGGAACAATAGGTTAACAACAGGTTACCTTAGGTAGATCTCAGCTATTAACTTATTAAATTAATATATCTAATGGTGTATAATATTCCCTCACTCATGAAGGACCTATTTGACCCCTGATGCTAGATGCCACCATGAAAATAATCCATAAAAACAAAATGGTTTAAATATATTTTTGATACTTATAAAATTGATAAAATTTGATCTTTAATTCTATAAAAAAGTTATTTATTTTTTAGTCTTTACATTTAATAAAAGTAGTATATTTTTAGTCCTTCATCAGGAATTAAAAACATATAGTTTTTGTATTTTTAGTATTAAAAATGAATAATTTTTTTTATACGGACCAAAATCAAATCTTTTCAATTTTATAGGGATTAAAAACATATCTAAAACAAAAAAGTTATAATGAAAAAAACTAAACATATATTTTTTAAAAAAATATATAACATTTTTCATAAAAAGTTATTTTTTTTTATGTTTTAATCAATGTTCTAAGATATTAACTAACATTCTCCCCAATTAAACGGTCTTGTTAATTTAGATATTGATTGAAGAATTGGAAAAGTTAGATTCTTTTTATTTTGAAAAACTAAAAAATCAACTTCTTGATAAATTAACTACATTATTTCTTATAAAACTGGTCTTTTCAATTTCTTAACCAAATACATTAATGCCCAACATTTCTCATGATAAAAACAGAAGCATTAGGTTCGACTCAACCTTTTTTAAAAAAAAAAAACACAAACATTAGGGAAGTGGGAGTAGTATAAATAAAAATTTATGAGTTTAATTTTGATACATCGTTGGAATAAATTTTTTCACATTATCAACCAATCATAAATCAATATATATATATATATATATATATATATATATATATATATATATATATATATATATATATATATGATTTTTAAAGTAGTTATGATAAAAGTCAATTATTTTAATGATATGATAGTTCATGATTGGTAAGGGTGGCAAATGGATGGATCGGATAAATTTTAATTCAGATCTTAACGGATAGATTAAAAACAATTCATTAATCCATTATAATCCATTAAAAATTCATAAAAAAAAATCAAATCCATCCATTATCCATTAAATAAAATCCATCCGATCCATCCATTAACAACTTTTCATGGATGGATATCCAATCCATCCACTAAAATTTATTTCAAGAAATTAAATAATTTTATATCTCTTTTATCCATCCATAAATATTTTTAAAAATAAACTAATTTGTAAAAAAAATTAAAATATTATCTCTATCTCACCCTCACCCTCGCTCTGCTCTTTCTTCCTCTCTCTACCCTTTCTCTCTCCCTTTTTTTCCTACTCTTTCCTTATCTTTACTCTCTCTCCACTATATCTCGCCATTTTGTATCACGGCCATTGTTCTATTATTATATGGGAGTTATTGATTATGTGTATCTATAGAGGTTATTTTGCCACAGCATTCCATGATATTGTTTTACGAAACTTGTTACGACTTTATTTGCTTTCAATTAGTTAATACTTTTTTTTTAAAGTTTCTCAACAAAAAAAAGGCAATGAAAAAAGAAAACGTACGATAACATGGACTACAACTGGTGCTTGAGAACAATTAATTAGTTAATACTTAATGTAACAAAAAAAGAAAAAAAAAAAAGATAAATAAAATAAAAAATAGTGAAGAAAAAACAATAGGAAACGAAAGAGAAAATTAGATGGAGTTTTTTTTTTGTAACAAATGGAGGTTTCTTTTATTTGATGAAAAATAATATGAAAAAAAATAAATTAGTTTTGGAATGATAAAAGTTGATCCATTACATTTTTTATTGTTGGTCCAATGGATTTTAAAAAATATTGGATGGATCATAAACCATCAACTAAAAAAATAATCTAATCCATCCAATCCATTTATATTATTTTTTTATGAATGAATGTATTTTCTCATGGATGAACTGGATAGATGGTGGACAAATGGATCATTTTGCCATCCCTAATGATTGGTTTATTGTTTAAAAAAAATTGTACTAACATTGCATATAAATTAAATCCAAACTTTATTTTAATGATTTGAAAGAGATTATATCCTAATTTTAAGCTATCATTGTAGCACTTTTTCTCTTAATAAATATAGCCTCAAGTACTTCTTAAAAGCTAAATGGAATTTCTAAATTCCACTGGACTAAGAGCCTCGCCAAGGAATTTGGTCGAGACAACACTAAACTGAGATACTTGTGGGCACAGAGTCTTGTATTCCAAATTCATCATGAAGAGGTATACATGATGCAGTAGTCTAAATGGTGTGGCCCAGCCTAATAAGAGGGCTCAGGTTCGGGACCTAAATTTAACACTACCACTATTAATTTTTATTTCAAAACATTTTTTCCATAATTCCTTTATCCATTAGTTAGCATTTTCTTGAAATTATATATATATATATATATATATATATATATATATAAAAGAGAGTTTTAAAAGGTTCCTCTACTGCGCGAGGCTGCATGGCGTGGTATTGGCACAGCAAGTCAACGACCGTAAATGCATCCTTGTAATCACTGTTTTAGTGTTTTGAATTCTTGATGAGATAGCTGACAGGGTCGTCCCAGTGACAAGACGTTATTATTGGTCCCCATGCCCAGGTATGATAATTTTTTTAGTTTTTATATATAAGGATCAAAGGATGTCTTCATAATAAATCACCGTTTTAGTGTATATGGAATATTTTATTTTCAGGTAAATTATATTTTTGGGAGTGTGATTTTTAGGAATAAAGTTTTTTTACTTTCACATATGAAAATAAAGTTTTTCAAGTTTATCACTATTATTTACTAATTTTATTTTCGGGAATATTCTATGCCTGAAGATAAATTTTTAAAACTTGTAACAAACATGAGAAAACTTTATTCCTATGCCAACATTCCGGGGAATACTTTTTTAAAACTTGTACCAAACGTTACCTTAGAGTAATGATAGGTGAACACCCAAATAGGACACCCATTTGGGACATCTGGTTAATCATGTATAAACATTTAGTTAATTTAGTTCATTATATGGTTAATGGACTTATTTATCATAATCATATAAATATTTGGTTAATCACGTGCAAATATCTGGTTAATTCAGTTCTTTATATGATTAATGGGTCATCATGAATTAACCAAATATTTGCACATGATTAACCATATAATGAACTGAATTAACAAAATATTTATACATGATTAACCTGATGTCCCATTTGGATGTTCACCTATCATTACTCAATAAATTATTTGTGACATGTATAAAGCTTGTAACCATGTATGATACTCCTTCCAGTCCACAATATAAGAAACAAAACCCTAAAACACACAGATCAAAAAAAAATATTGGAATAAATTGATTGTAATTAATACTCGTATAAATTTTCAAAAATACCCCTTTAATTTTAATTAATACTCCCTCCCATCCATATTAGAAGCAAAAAATTAATGGAACACACATATTAAGGTGGTTCATTAATTTCATTGAATCTTATAAAAAATTAGGTTTATTATATAAATTATCCTTCATCTAAAACTTCAATCTTCATTAAATGAATCATTGGAATATATATATTAAATGAAGGATATTTTAGGAATAATGTCATTAAATGAGTCATTGGAAAACAAAATTTACTTATATATTGGACCAAAAACATTGTGACTTTTGTGCTTATATATTGGACCGGATGGAGTATTTTGATGGCCTATAATTAATGACAGTATTTAATAAGGACAATATTGGAAATTAACATTTAATATGTGTGAAAAATAATACATGTTTCTTATATTTTAGATAAAAGAAATATCAATTTATTTCTTATATCGTGGACGGAGGGAGTACTACTCTACTTTTTTTTAAGACCATAGGACACTTATTTTACAAAATCAATAAAATTTGAAGTTCAAAGAATTGTGAATATATACTTATATTAAAATAAATATATTATGAATTAAAGTAGTATATATGGTTAATGTAAAAAATAAATTTTTTTTGCCAGTTCCAAAAAAAGAGTCGTTTTATTTTAATTCGAGTATAGAGTCATTTCCTAATATCTAACCTCAAGTGAACCTTTTGCTTTAAAAAAAAAAACTTCAAAGTGAACCTTAACTATAATGCCAAGGAGTGAAAGTCATACCGATCTTCATCAGGCTTGGTTTAATTATGTTCATTACCCTCTTATTTTAAAAGCTACGTTAACATCGAACATCCTCTTAAAAGACGGTCTCACAAGAGAGGCTAGTGTCACTTTTGAAACTAGAAGAATTGAAGAAATATAAGTATAATTGAGTCAAGGTGGTTTTTAGGGTGAGGGAGCAACTAAGTCCGTCACCATAACGGAATATTTATGATCATTAAATTTAATAGTTAAATAAGTAAGTGATTGTGATGATTTTAAAGTAACCTAATCTCCATATTCTTAAAAATGATATTTTTACCATTCTTCCACCAAATGTCATCTCTCTCCCATTTCAGTTTCCTCTCAATTCTTCTCCCTCGTTTTCTTATCAGACTCCACTCCACAATCAAATGTCAAGAGCCCAATATTTTTTTTTTTGATCAAGAACGAGCTGGGCAAATGGTTCAGAATAGTTTAACATTATAAGGAGTTAAGGACAACAACCAATTAGACTCAAACAGACAAAAAATTAAGGCTAAAAACAAATAAGAACATCACCTAATAAACGAGAAAGAAACCAGATTAGAAAGGAAGCATAGGGTTATTAACTAATAAACGAGCTCCAACCAGGAGAAGAAGGGAACTAGATTAGTCATCAATGGATGTTGTGAGGAGTGACAAAGAAAAGGGTTATACCAGATTTAGTTTGGCAGCCAACAACACCCACGAAGGACAGTTTGGCACAAAAATATCAACCAAATATGTCATTTACCTGTAAAATTTTGGACAGCCAAACAGATAATAGGGAAGGCAACGTGTGTAGGTCGGGGAAGAAACACAAAGGTGTTAAAAAAAAACTTTATGGGAGATATACTTAAAGATGAAAACCATCATCCAAACAAGACAAGTCATGTTCAATCATCAAGAATAGAAAATGAAAGACAATAGCGGAAGCGTATCCGAATTCATGGAAAATATGATGGAGAAACTTCTGGTTCTTGGTCTTCCAAGTCAACATGCACAATTCTTCTTAAACCATAAAGAGCCTCTCCTTTCTAACGATGGGTGTTAGAAAAGAAAATTGGCTGCATATGACTTGGGGACCATAACCTTTTATAATGAGTCCATGCCCTTTCATGAAGAGTGATGTCCCTTCGAATTCAAACTCTTTCATGAAGAGTCATGACTATCCACACATTTCTTATCTCTAATTTTGCCCATCATAAAAATAGAAATAAGACCTTATGGTATCTACACAATAATTTTCATAACAATTATGTCCTTAGCCATAAACCTTACTTGAATTAGATCACTTTAATTTGACTAATTAAAAATAATGGCCCTAACACATTTAAACATTACAAGTGTGACCCAAAAATTTCTAACAATCTCCCACCGGTCACATATGTATGCTTATAAATGTGTTATACTTTATGAGCTCCAAATTTGCCATTATAAACCTTGGACATATCCATATCCCGTCCATTAGTTATATCAATATATAGAACCAAAGCGGCTTTCGTTATATCAATCATAACTAAATCCATCGATGATCACTAATATTAACACAACCAAATGACATAGATTAATTATGAAATGTGCAGCATGAAAATCACATGAAGGTGATCTGTACATGTCGATTTTCAACTGGTCCTACTTTACTCTTTAATGAGATCAATACTCAGAGTGAAAACCAAACCAAAAAGCGTATTCGTAGAAAATAATCATAAAGTATATCTTCCTTAGAAAAGCATCCAAATACAAACTCCCACTGAACAAATGTATCGTCTAGTGATACAACACCTATTCGAGCAATATGCTCGTGAAAGACCTTGGGTGGTAAACCTTAGTAAGTGGATCCACAACTATGGAGTTTGTCCTAACATGCTTTATAGACATCTGTCACTCTGAACTCTTTCCACATCAATAAGGAACTTAATGTCACTTTGCTAACTTATGGTCACAAAATAAGCGTAGTGGTCTTTCAATAAATCTAAAATCCATAACCTGAGTGACAAAATTCCGCAACCTTATCGCATATTTTGAATGCCTTATAACCATAGATAAACATAACTTGATGTAGATTTCCAATCTTATTGGCATCCAACAAAATCGGAATCGAATACTCAATGATCTCTAAGCGATCCGATTTTCCTTATGTGAGCATATAATTCTTTGTTCTCTATTGAATAAATCATAACTTTGTTTGCTGCTTTCTAACAATTTATTCCTAGAATTCTTAAGTATCTGCCTAAAACTTAACAATGTACGCTATGTCCGGATGAATATGGACTTGGGCATACATCATGCTTCCTACAACTGATGCATAGGAATCTCCTGCATCCCTTTAATCTTAAGATTTATTTTGGGCACTGATTGAGACTAATTTGTCTCCCTTAGCGATCGAGGCATCACTTGATTGACAGTCTTGCATGCCAAACCATTTGAGCAATTTATTGATATAGCTCTTTTGTGACAATCCTAGAGTACTCCAAGATTGGGCTCGATGTATCTGGATCCCTAATACAAAGGAGACGTCACCATATTTCATCTCGAAATTATCAATAGAAATCTATTGGTTTCGTGCAACATGCCTATATCATTAGTCCCAAGTAGTATGTCATCAACATACAATAACAGGAAAATATTCTTACTCCCCATCTGAATTTGTGTTGCACACAAATACTAACAACATTCATCTCAAAACTGAATGAGAGAATTACACGATAGAACTTGTGGCATCACTAACGAGACAGTTATTTTAGCCCATGGATGGATTATGTCAATTTTCAAATCGTGTTCTTTGTGTCTCCCAACACAAAGTTTTACGGCTGCACCATATAGATTGTTTCGTCAATGTTGTCATTGAGAAACATCATCTTGACATCCATTTGATGAAGCTCCAAATCCTAAAGTGCAACAAGGGTCCCGATTGTCCTAAAAGAGTCCTTCAATGAAACCAGAGAGAAAGTCTCTTTATAGTCAATCCCTTTATTTTGAGTATGGTCCTTGGCTACAAGACGAGCCTTATACCTCTCCATATTACCTTTGTAATCCCTTTGGTCTTAAATATACATTTGCAACCAATGAGTTTCACACCTTTTGGTAATAGGAGAAGTTCCCAAACCTTATTGTCTTGTATGAACTCATACTCCTCATTTATTGCTTCAATCCACTTTTCTAAGTTGGAATCTTTCATGACTTGACGAAAATTGATTGGATCATTTTCCATCATACCATCATTTTCCTCATGTTCCTGAAGAAATACTATGCAGTCAACTAGAATAGCATTTCTTCTTTATCTAGTGGATCGTTGCAAAGACACTTACTCTTGAAGCACTAGTTCTTGAGGATCTTGAATTTGTTCTTCTGGAACAACTAACTCATCTTGAATGGGAGTTTGAACAACAATGTCATTTAGAGGTTCTGGACTTGCTTCATCAAAAGTAACTTTATGAATCTATTCTGGAATTGAAACCAATTCTTCCTCCAAGACAAAGTCTCTAACCTTATTTCTCCTCCCCCAAACTCAATATCCTCAAAGAACGTGGCAGTTTCTGTCTCAAAAATTGTCTTTAATTTGGGATCGTAAAACTTATAGCCCCTGGATCGTTCAGAATAGCCAATAAAGTAGTTGCTCCCTGTTTGGAATTCCAATTACCTTTCATTTGGCCTATAAGGCCATGCCTCAGCTGGAAATCCCATACATGAGTTAGACTAGGAACCTAATTTCTTTGTTTGGTCTCTCTGTCCTTAAGGCATTCAACAGAGACATCAAAGTCTTTAAAGTTAGTGGAATCTAGGATTCCATCTGACACATGCTACTTCACTCTATTTCTAGAGATGTAACCAAGGCACTTGATGTTCTTGAATTTGCACTATTAACTTTACGCTTAGTACCATGTGATTCCACATTCAACGGTTCTTATAATATCATGCAAATATAGATTGTCATGCACTGTAATAGTACTAGTTCCAACAACATTTGAATTAATAGATAAACTGAAGTGATTGTTTCCAGACGAACAATGATAACCAAATTTGTCCAATCCAATAAACAGAAACCAAATTTCGTCTAAACGACGGTACCTAAAAAATATCCATTAAATCCAAATAATAACCAGTACTTAAAAACAACCTAAAATGCCATATTTGTCTCTACTGACATGCCATCTCATTCATAAATGCATCTTTCAGCATCATTTGGCCTTCGATAACTTGGGCAACTCTATATTGAAACACTGATATTAGTAGTAGCACCAGAATCTAACCATCAAGTGTTTCTAGGTACTGAAGCTAAATTTTACTTAGAACAGACCAAAGTAAGGAATATACCTTTCTTTTCACATCAGGCGTGATACTTGGTACATCCCTTCTTGTTATGTCCAATCATACCACATAAGAAGCAACTTTCTTCACTTTCATTTTGCTTCTTTTGTGTTGGAACCTTAGCAACTTCAATATCAGCAGCTTTATTTTTGCACCTTTCATTAGAGGTACTTACCAAGTGAGTACTTTCTATTCTTTCTTGCTTTATCCTCTCTTCCTCTTGCACACAATATGAAATGAGCTCGTTAAGAGACAATTTCTCCTTCTGACAGTTGTAACTGATCTTAAATTGACCGAATTATGCAGGAAGAGAAAACAAAACCAAATGCACGAGTAAATCCTCAGATAACTCGAGCTTTAGCTCCTTAAGCTTGGAAGCAATATTAAACATTTCCATAATGTACTCTCTTATGTTTCCTTTGCCGTTATACTTCATAGAAATCAAGCTTTGAAGGAGTGTGCTTGTTTCTGCCTTATTGCTTTTGGTAAAGCATTTCTCAATTTCAGTAAGGAATTCTTTGGCACTTGTTATCCCATTGGATATAACACCCCTAAATGCCTCTGGAATGCCGCGCTTAATGATCATTAGACTCATGCGATTGGAGCGGTCTCACTTCTCATAAATTTTCCTCTTTTCAGAGGTACCGAAGTCTATAGGAGAAGGGAGTTGCTCCATCCTTAGTGCAAGGTCAAGATCCATGCAGCCAAGAACAATCAAAATGTTCTCTTTCCAATCCTTAAAGTTTGTACCATTAAGGACCGTAACCGAATTTATGTTAGCAGATATAGTAGCAATAGTAGCTGAAGAGAGAACAAATAGATAACATAAATATACTCACATCATAACCAAAATTCAATCATCAATAAATTCAAATAATGGCATACCCCATCTCAAGATACCTAGTGCAACATTAATATCAAGTCTTTGGACAGTAATATTAACTGCTAGTGGTACTCTTGTTGTAATGATCAAACATTGACAATAATGTATGTCAAATAATAAACCCTTCTTTGGACTGATTTATCATTCACATCTACAACCTTATAATCATCACATGTTTACCATCACAGGTGTGCATGTAATCCGGCCAAATATTAACCTTCCTTTGTGCAGATTAATACTCGCATGGATACACATACACACTAACATTCAACATTTCTCATGAGCAATATACACAAGAGAGGTCACTTTGGCGACTTCTTGCTTTAATTGGTTCACTTAAAATGTCAAACAATTTTGTAATCCAAAATATAACCAATTATTTGAATTTGATTGAACACTTAATCCAAAATAAATTTTATTTATTTCCAGAAGAAGGCTGTGTCCACACTGTGTTCATTACTGTTTCACTGAGAAAAAATATTTCCCTCCTTATTGAAAAAAAAAAATAGGCATCGGACAACCAGTCTTTAAATAAAACGTTTGGATACCAAAGCACCATGTTATAGTGCTAGCCTAGTGGTGAGGGCTCCTTGACACAAAGCACAACCGCATGGTCTCAGTTTCAAATCCCACATCCGGCACTTTTGTTATATTTTCCGATTTTCGAAAATCAACAAAAATATAACTCTGAATGCAAGAGTGGGATTCGAACTGGGAAAAGTTTGGAAGGACGCACCCGGTCATATCGCTGTGCCACGCTACGAATGATGGCAACGGTTGCGAAGTTTAATATTTAAATTAAAAAAGGAACACAACGTTTCATGATTTGTAACCCAACTTGGGAATCGAACCTGGTTCCTAATGGTTAAAAAATCTGACAGCAGTGCAATCATTGACAACAACATCAAAGTGACACTACTCGAACGTGTCAAAGCACCATGCCATACACAACTCTTTGATGAACACAAAATACATTGCAACTCAAACTTAGAAAATCAAGTCCACATAATCACATAATATTTGAATCCATAATTTATGATTTGATATCATAATTCAGAAACAATCCATGAATTCTCCTAATTTAATACGAATATGACATGAATCCAATATTCAACTTCATTGAAACTTAAACCATAATAGTTCTTAAATTTGATGATTTTAACTTAAACATGTCAAGTTTAAGAACACAATCAATTACAACACAAAACATTTCTCAATGATTCAACATAAACTTGTGGCTCTGATACCACTTGTTAGAAAAAAACTTTATGGGAGATATACTTAAAGATGAAAACCATCATCCAAACAAGACAAGTCATGTTCAATCATCAAGAATAGAAAATGAAAGACAATAGCGGAAGCGTACCCGAATTCATGGAAAATATGATGGAGAAACTTCTGGTTCTTGGTCTTCCAAGTCAACATGCACAATTCTTCTTAAACCATAAAGAGCCTCCCCTTTCTAACGATGGGTGTTAGAAAAGAAAATTGGTTGCATATGACTTGGGGACCATAACCTTTTATAATGAGTCCATGCCCTTTCATGAAGAGTGATGTCCCTTCGAATTCAAACTCTTTCATGAAGAGTCATGACTATCCACACATTTCTTATCTCTAATTTTGCCCATCATAAAAATAGAAATAAGACCTTATGGTATCTACACAATAATTTTCATAACAATTATGTCCTTAGCCATAAACCTTACTTGAATTAGATCACTTTAATTTGACTAATTAAAAATAATGGCCCTAACACATTTAAACATTACAAGTGTGACCCAAAAATTTCTAACAAAAGGCAGATTCAAAACCCGGCTTTTTGACGAAACTGTTCTTTTAGAAATTATTTATCACTTTAGGGTTGTTCTGAAATTATTTATTAATGGGGTCCTTTTGGATACGTGGCATATTTTTTTTTCCACTTTGACGGGCCAAATGCGCCAGTCAGACTGGCGGCTTCAAAGGCACCAGTCAGACTGACGCCTACCAGTATTAAAAAAAATAAAAATAAAACAATTGATAGCAATAATAAGAGGTATAAAAAAATAATAGTAATAACAATTTACACCAATAAATATTCATCAATTATTACAGTAGTAAAATTTTTTTTTTTACCTTGTAATAGCATTAATGTCATCGTTACTCCCTATACTTATAGTATAATTTTTTTTAGCAGTGTTCCTTTAAAATAGCTGGTAACTTTCTTTTAATTCTTACAAGGTAAATTTTTTTTATTACTGTAATAATTGATGAATATTTATTGGTGTAAATTGTTATTACTATTTTTTTATGACTCTTGTGATATTATTTGCTACTTGTTATTAGGGGATTTTTTTTATTGTCTCTTGTTGTTTTAAATAGATACTTTAGCATTAATGTCATCGTTACTCCCTATACTTATAGTATAATTTTTTTTGTAGCAGTGTTCCTTCTAAATCGCAGGTAACTTTCTTTTAATTCTTACAAGGTAAATTTTTTTTTACTACTGTAATAATTGATGAATATTTATTAGTGTAAATTGTTATTGCTATTATTTTTTTATGACTCTTGTGATATTATTTGCTACTTGTTATTAGGGGATTTTTTTATTGCCTCTTGTGGATTTAAATAGATACTTTATTATTAATGTCATCGTTACTCCCTATACTTATAATATAATTTTTTTTTGTAGTAGTGTTCCTTCTAAATTGCAGGTAACTTTCTTTTAAGTCTTACAAGGTAATTTTTTTTACTACTGTAATAATTGATTAATATTTATTGGTATAAATTGTTATTGCTATTATTTTTTTATGTCTCATGTGATATTATTTGCTACTTGTCATTGTTATACTTATTTGTTACTTGCTACTGATAAATAGTTTCTAAAAGAAACTCATTTAGGTCAAAAACCCATTTAAAACAATAAGAGGCAATAAAAAAAATATATAATAACAAGTAGCAAATAATATCACAAGAGTCATAAAAAAATAATAGAAATAACAATTTACACCAATAAATATTCATCAATTATTACAGTAGTAAAAAAAATTTACCTTGTAAGAATTAAAAGAAAGTTACCAGCAATTTTAAAGAAACACTGTTAAAAAAATTATACTATAAGTATAGGGAGTAACGATGACATTAATGATAAAGTATCTATTTAAAACAACAAGAGGCAATAAAAAAAACCCCTAATAACAAGTAGCAAATAATATCACAAGAGTCATAAAAAATAATAGCAATAACAATTTACACCAATAAATATTCGTCAATTATTACAGTAGTAAAAACAAAAATTACCTTGTAAGAATTAAAAGAAAGTTACCAGTAATTTTAAAGGAACACTACTAAAAAAATTATACTATAAGTATAGAGAGTAACGATGACATTAATGCTATTACAAGGTAATTTTTTTTTACTACTGTAATAATTGATGAATATTTATTGGTGTAAATTGTTATTGCTATTATTTTTTTATACATTTTATTATTGCTATCAATTGTCTTTTTTTTTAATACTGATAGGCGCCAGTCTGACTGGCGCCTTTGAGTCGTCAGAGTGAAAAAAAATAAAATATACCACGTGTCCAAAAGCCCCCATTGATAAATAGTTTCAGAACAACCCTAAACTGATAAATAATTTTTAAAAGGAACTCAGTTTAATCAAAAATCCTCATAAGCCAAAAAGGTAAAGGTGCGGTCAGTGAAAATGACAAATTGAACCAAAACGGCGAGGAAGGGAGAGAAAGAGAAGAGAAGAAGAAAAAGGGAACCGATGGTGGTAGAGGGTGGGGTAATAGTGGTGATGGTGCCTGCTGAGTAACGGTGAAGACGAAGGGTAAGAATGGAACTTTAAAATATATTTTTACAAAAATCAATTATTTTAACTGTAGCAACAGGTCATCTCCACTAAATGACCTGCTATATCAAGTCATAAAAGGTTTCTGGAAGGAACTTACTTACTCCCTCGTCCTAAATGCCACCTTGAGTCAAACCCTAAGAAAAATTAATATAATTTTCCCTTGATTTTATCTGACCACCTTCTCCGGATTTAGTAACTAGAAATAGTTGTCGTGAAAATAAAAAGAATTACGTAAAAAATTTAAGGAAGCAAAGTCGGTAATTATAGCAATTAATTGATTATAGGAATATAATTAAAAATATTTGTCCTGAAAAAAATAACAAATAAATAAATAAGTAATTAGAAATGGTTATTATAAAAATAAAAGTATTATATTGGAAAATAAAGTAGGCGGATTTGGTAATTATAACAATCAATTGAGTAAATTTATATAATTAAAAATATTTGTTCTGGAAAGAAAAATAATTAAATAAAAGAAATATGCAAGCATATTTTGGGAATAGGTTTAAAAATTACACATGATGCACTCATTAAAAGATACGTTGTGGAGGATGACTCACATTCTAGGGTGAGAACTCTAAATTTAATATATAATTGTTGATTACTATCCAACGAATCTAAAACTCTAACATAGTCTTGGAAGAAGCAAGATAGATAGATTGATTCTATAATTTTTTTTCTTTGATATTAATCCTATAAGTTTTTTTCATTTCAAATTGATCCTACATATTGCATTTCGTTTATATGTTAGTTATTTTCGTCAATTTCGACCTAATGCCGTAAGATGCCATATATCATAGTAATGTAATAGTTATGTCAGGTTAAAAGTGACGATATTAGGTCGAAAACGTGAAAATGAAATGTAATATGTAAAACCAATTTAAAAAAAAACTTATAAGACCAATGTAAAAAAAACGTATATGAGGAATCAGCTATTTTGCCTTTGAATTGTTATCATCATTTTGTTTATGGATTTAATTGGTATACACTTACGGTGTAAAGTTTTTTTACATCGCCGATCAATTAGAAATTGATACATTATTACAAATGTTTGATTCATATCCTAACCACCTTAAAAGTCATCAATTTCATTATTTCTGATTGATTGTCGGTGTAAAAATCTTTACAGTGATAATACATACAAATTAGGCTCTGTCGTCATATAACTTTTTTAAAATTATCTGTACTCTTAATCCGGATTCTTTAGTTCGATTACTTTATCCGTAATTAGGCTGCTATCAAGTATTTCATTAATAATTGATACAACGGAGATTGTAATTAAAAATAATAAAGTCAATAATGAGTATTACTATTAAGTATTAATAATATTAAGGGAAATGTTAGCCAGTATATTGGTTATAAATTTGTGTATTAAGAAATATTGTGTTCAATATATTAAAAATTTTAAAATCATGATTTAAAATAAAATATTTTTTATTTTTTAATTCCTTAATGAATGTATGCATAAGCTAACAAGATCCTCCTAAATCCTAATGATGAGTTTTAGGTTGCGTATGGAGAGGGTTGAACAACAAAGATTTGTAGTCATGCGCCGTACCACAACGCTGTGCAGCAGCATGAGAGACAACGGTTCGCCGTTTCCGTGATTGTGTGACCCGAAACGCAGCCAGAAATCACAAAAAGTCTCCTCCTACATGTTCAGAAATTTGTATTATTGATTTATTGGTCAAATTCTCACTGCTCACTGAGAATTGGTATTGGCAATTGCAAGCACAGGACCTGTAGTCCAGGAAAAAAGCCACGAGATTTTGTTGATAAAATGGCCCTCAGAATAATTGAAAGAAAATTTGGACACTCAAGGGAAAGAGGGGAAAAGATAGTGGGTGAAAAATAGAAAGGAAGGAAGCATCAGCTATTGGAAAATACATGATAGTTAGTTAGTAACGTATCGGAAAAAGAAATAATGATAGTTTTACATATATTAATTTTATAAAATAAAAAAACTATAAACTTTAAGATAAATTAATTAGTCTTGTTAAGAAAGGTTGAATAATAGATGTGACTCAGTTGATTGTGGAGATTGTGCTTGTGGGAGAAGGACCTGAGTTCGAGTCCCACAAAGGATCAAGGGACCTATGTTAAAGGCAATGGGGGCAGCTGCCCCCACAAAGAATTTTTTTTCCTTTATAAGTTTTGAATAGATTTTTGTTGCCCCCACTAAAAAATAAATATTGTCCCATTCAAAATAAGATTATTGACGGAATAATCCGTTGGTACATTTTCGACGATTGTATCCGTTGGTACCTATATTTCAGAATTACCGACGGATTATTCCGTCAGTACACTTTCCCGCCATCCCTTCCGAATGTTACCGACAGGCTTTCCGTTAGTAATTTCTGTAACATTTGGTATTCTAACTTACCGATGGTTAAATCCGTTGGAAACGCACAAACTACCGAAGGATACGAAGTCCGTCGGTAATTTTCCGCTGATAATATCATGTTTTCTGGTAGTGCAGGTTATGTTGATTTTTATGCAAAACGATATATTAATATGTTAATAAATTAATACATAGAAAATCCATCATAATCCATCATTGCAATTCATGTTTTTTACATATTAATAAGTTGACATAAGCTGATACACACACATGCATACAGAAATTAGGGTTGGATATGTTTTTAGTCCCTATAAAAGAAGTTTATTTTGGTTTTGATCCCTATAACAAAAAAAAAACTTTGATTTTCATCCCTCTAAAATATGAAATTACTAATTTTGGTCTTTATAAAATGAGCAATTTTGCCTTTGGTCCCTATAAAAAAAAATCTTTGGTTTTCATCCCTCTAAAATTTGATATCACTGTTTTTTGTCCCTACCATTCATTTCAGGGCAGATAAATAAAATCCTTTTTAGGATTCAAGAAAGATTTTAGGGAAATCACATGATAACACGACACTATAGATGTTATTGGGTGCCAATTAAGATGATCGAATGACCTTCTGTTAGACACATAACTAATTAATTAATGTCATATGATAATATGAACCAAAAATAATGATTTCAAATTTTGAAGGAATAAAAATCAAAAGAAAATTTTGACATAGACCAAATTAAAATTCGCTCATTTTACAACACCAAAATTATATTTAACTCTAGAAATTATGTCTTTTACTTACATTACACGTAATGTTAATCTTTTTGAAGAAAAAAAAAACTGTGTTACTAACTTACTATTCCATTCCATTGATTGCTCACTTTTCATATAACAAAGAGCTTCAAATAAAATGCTTGTGGCTTGTGCATTATGGAACCAGAACCTTCTCTCTCTTTTTTTTTCTTTTTCTTTTTAATAATAGGAACCAGAACCTTTTTATGGTAGTGGGAGAAAAAATTGTATTTGAGAGAAACTTATGAGTTGACACGTGGAGGTGTAATAATGGTGGTTTATTGGGTTTTATTTATACTATATAGATTAATGAAGAAGTCTAATTTTGATACATCGGTTACCAATTATACATTATTCATGTGATTTTGAGATAATCATAGGAAGAGTCAAAAATATTTTTAAAGACATAATAGTATACAATTGGATGACAATATGAAAATTTTCATATTAATAGTCCATAAAATTTAAATCATTAAAGAAGAGGGTTTTTTCATAAAAAAAGGATGTTTGTAAAAAAGAAAAAAGAAAAATAAAAAGGAAGGAATGAATTGAATGAGATGGGAAGAAAAAAAATCCATTTTTTTTTATAAAAAAAATAAAAAATAATCCAATTAAGAAACTCCAGCTCCAGGTACGAACACGTATAGGTTTTGGATAGCGCGTTCAACGAGGGACCAGTCCGTGCAGATTATAAGACACGCGTTATCGGGAAGCGACCACGTTTCGTCCCAACAAGATGCTTATATTAGGCATTAATTCTAGTAACCCCAACCTATTATCCATGGGCAGGGGATGGTATATCGTTGCATTTTATATGACTAAAGTGTATATTTTATTTTTTCACATTACACTCATATTGCGTTTAATTCTTGGTGTCTTTTTTGTCTAGCTAGCAAATATTATATGGCTTCATGCATAAATGAAGTGGTGAAAGCTAAATTATACTCCCTCCGCGTACAATTATAAGTAAAATTGATTAATTTCATACTTATTAAGGAAATTAGTTAATCTAGTTTAATTGTCTTGATTTATATAAAAAAGAGTTAAATTACTAAATGCCATTTAATTGTCTCGGGAGTGTGCAATACTCTTGGAAAAGTAAAAGGAGAATTAATTTGATTGATTAATTTTCTTGATTTTTAGAATACTCACATTAAATAGAATTGAGTTGGTTGGATTTTGCTTATAATTGAGTCCATAAAATATAAGTACTTTTTTTTGCTTATAATTGAGTCAAGAGGTCGTACTATTTTTTTAGAGATAAATTATGGAGTTTAGTAATTTGAAGACATAAAACATGAAATTCAAATGACCACCATATTCCCGTTTACATATGATATTTCTTTTTAATCATGTCATTATTACGAAGTATCCAACATCATAAATAGTGTCTAATATCTGTTAGGGGACCTGAACGACATTTAACGATTATCTCCTCCCAACCGGGTTTTTTTCTCCACATACAAGAGTCATGAATCGAATCATTCACCACTTGCTTAAAAGACGCAGACTCATTACCATTTAGATCAACTAAATGTTGGAATATTTATTCTAATTTTGCATTTACAATAATATTTAATTACACTCACATTACACATTAATTCCAAACAAATGTATTTTGAGTGTGCATCATATATATTTTTTTATTAAGTTATACTAGTACTATTTCAATGATGATTTATGGTAAAAAGAAAGAGAGTTTTTAAAATCTGTAATCAAAATATAGGATTATTTAATTACGGGTTTTTTTGCCAAACTAACCTACTTTTAGAAACTATTTATCAAAATAACCTAGTTTTGAAACTATTTACTAAAGTAACCTAGTTTTGATTATAATAATATATTTTTTATTTGATTTTTTTTTAAAAAAACATTTTTTGCACAGGCGCCACGTGTCAGCACCATGAGCAGTGGCGCTACTGCTACAGGCGCCACTAGTGGCGCTGTTAGCAGAGGCGTCACTGCTCAGGCTACTGACACGTGGCGCCTGGCCCCCTCCCTAACCAACGTAATTTACTACCCCCAATCAGCCAACCCCCTCCCCCTATATATAACCCAACGAATTATCCCCTCCACACACACACTCTCCTACTTTCTACTACCTTTCATTCTTTAACTTGTTTATTTTCTAACACTATTTTAATTTTTATACACTCTATTGAAATCAAGTTTAGGTAAATTTTCAGTTGTTTCTGATATCTTTTTTGTAAATTTTTTAATTATATAGTCATTTACCAATATTCTGTTACTTTTTTGTTTTTTACACTGCTCTTTATCATTTATTGTTCTGGAAGTGTTTATTTTAACTTCTCTAAAACCATATATTTGTATCATTTATTATTTATTATGTTATTTTTTTTTCTAATTTTACGACCTTCTACCGGCTCCCCCTTCCACCAACACATATCTTTTAATTCTTCTGACACTCTTTTATAATAAATGTTAAATGTAATTACATGTTTTATACTCTATTGGTCACGTATTTGTATTTTTTATTATGTCATTTTTTTGTATTCAGAATGTACCATTTGTTGTTTATTATATTTTTTTTTTATTTTTGTAGTTATTATTTAAGTTGTTGTTATTTAGTTTTTTTGTTAATGTTATTATTATTGTTATATTTGTTATTTTTTTAGTTGTTATTCTTGTTAATTATTAAGATTACTTCTTAATTTTTTATTATGTAAATTATTAGTGTGGTTATTGAAATATTTTATGTTGTTGATGTTGTTATTATTAATGTGATAATTATTATTGTTATTATTATTATCCATATTATTGATGATATTATTATTGTTAATATTGTTATTGCCTCATTATTATTATTATTATTGTTGTTGTTGTTGTTGTTGTTGTTATTGCCTCATTATTATTATTGTTGTTGTTGTTGTTGTTGTTGTTGTTGTACTCATGGTTTACTATGGTTGATTTTTTTTTTTTGTGAAGGTGATATGGCCCAATCAATCAATCCCGGCTCCATTGATGACGAGTTGTTATACATGCAAAAGACACATGTCTCTCAACATGTGTGGAACAATGAGGATGATAGAATTCTCAATATTAAAAAGTCGCATCAATTTAAGGATGGAGGTGAAAACATTCCCCTACCCATTAGAGATATTCTTGACATGACAGGCTTTCTTGGACCTGCTCAGTTATCGCTGTTTCACTTCCAGAATAATAAGTGATAAAGAACAATGTAAAAAACAAAAAAGTAACAGAATATTGCTAAATGACTATATAAATAAAAAAATTACAAAAAAGATATCAGAAACAACTAAAAATTTACCTAAACTTGATTTCAATAGAGTGTGCAAAAAATTAAATGAGTGTTAGAAAATAAACAAGTTAAAGAATGAGAGGTAATAGAAAGTAGGAGAGTGTGTGTGTGGGGGGAGGGGATAATTCGTTGGGTGCAAGTACGGGGCTATGTTTAGATGATAGGGAATGCCAACTAATAAAACTAAAGTTTAATTAACAAATATATACACATCAAATTTCATGTAAAATATTCATAGTTATGTTTTTCAAAACATTAATTATATTAATAATCTATCCAAATAAAAAATGTCTTTCTCATGTATCACGAAAATCGTCTATAATTGAATCTACACTAATTTTTTTAACAATTTTCTTTTTAATGTATACTTGTGACCTACAATAGACCATAAGATGATAGTATAATTATATATTTTCATTTACAAATATATATTCATTTATATTAATATATATGTATATATAAATAAAAAAATCAGGGAGGGCTTCGTCCCTGCTCATTAGTATTTTTCCCTTTCCGGACTTACAAGTTTATAAATTTATTGTTTTGGATGTTTATTATGATATTTACTCGTTTTGGATGTTTTAGATGTTTTTATTTAATTTAATATGTGTTGGTTTGTAATGTTTTATGAGTAGATTTGAAAAATCTTTGGACGGTTTTTTAATTGAGTTATAATGTTCTTTATTTTATTTATTGTTTTTTCTTAGTGAAAGTACGGGTAACATGTGTGGGTGTGAGTACTTAGCTAGGTACCCAGATGGTATGAGTAATGATATTAAAATTGCTATCCATATGAGGATGGGTCCGGATACGGGTATTGTTTTCAAACACGAGTATAAGAACCGGTACTACAATATCGTACTCAAACCTACCCATTGCCATCCTAATTTCTCACCAAAAAGAAGCAATACAAAATCATGCACAACTATACGATTACAACAATTAAATTTGTAATAGGAGAAATACTTATATAAACTTAAATATTTAATAAGTTGTGTGCATGAAGCCCATTACAACATTAATTATGATAACGTAGAATTATTAATTGATTATAATAATTATTTAGTAATTAATAATGTAATCAATTTAATGCACCAAAATTCAATGCTTCAGATTTATATAATAATATCTAGGCTAAATAACATTTTTGGTCATTTATCTTTATTTTAGGTTTCAATTTAGTCTCGTTTCAAAATGATCACATATTTTACAAAGGTACACCAATGTGATCCCTCTTTTTTGTTTTTTTCGAAATGATTCCTTATTTTACAAAAGTTAAACCAAATGATCCATCTTTCATTTTTTGTTCTGTAATGATCCTTATTTTGCAAAAAAAACTATATAATCAAGTATAAGGTACTTAAACTCATTTACAAACTGGGTCATAATAAATTATCCTAGCAGCATATCTTAATACATTCCAAAGGACTTGTATACCAAACAGAGAATAGAAATATATGACTCCTCAAAAAAGCTAAAAATCAAACCCAAGACCAAATTTTAATTAAAACCATCATGACTGAAATGAAAGAGCTGGTTCTTAAAAATAATTCCATTATTAGAGTGACCAAATGCCAAATTATAATCCTCACATTTTCCATTTTTTTTTACATCTGAAAAATCCCCTATACTGTAGTTAGTGTTCTCCAAAATTAAGTCTGAATGCACATGTCTTACTCCAAACCGTGTGGGCAAATCTACAAGAAAAAAAAAAAAAAACCAAATGAAGTGTTGTCGGTCGTCTTCGTAATCGTTTTTTTTTTTTTTTTTTAAATTTAAAAAACGATGGCTTATTCTTTCTTTGTTTAGTCCACTATTATTATCATTCAATTAATTAATTGATGAAAAGTCTAAACACTGATTAAGAAGCTAGAGCTTGAAATGGTATCAGCACGCATATTTAACGAATGACAGGTGAAGCTAACAAGCTAACAACTAGATTAGATGTGTATTATTTATCCACTAATTAATCAAAAAAAATCCTAATCAACAACCTTATCATATTCAAAGCGATGGGATATTATTTTCAATGGACAACGCACCAACCAGACTTTTGTGTACAAAGGAGCAAGATCAATCTTATCATGCCCGTACATTTGTCTTCAGTTTCATATCATAGACCACTCCCAATATGGTGTAACACGATTTGTAGATAATTAACTCTCTTAAACATATGATCAGATGCTCGATTCTTAACTCATGTATATATAATAACATACGTTGGAAGATGTCAATTCCTCAATTAATATATCTCAATATCTTGAGAAATTAATCTATGACTCTCAATAAAAAGATACCCGAGTTAAAAAGAAAATAATAGGCCCACCCTATTTGGATCGCTCCCAGCTCCCAACGAGAGTGACTAAAATCCTATATTCATGGTCAAAATTTTTGCTAATTCTCTTCATGATACTTTAGACTTGCAATGTGTGTCTTTTACTGTAATTATGATCATTCATTATACATGCAAGGCACTAGGCCATGAGATAAATCCAATACATCAACATCATGTCAACAATAATCATATTATAATTACGTATTGGCAATCATTAGAAATGCAATTACACAAACGGCGACACTCCATTTAACTCCCCGGCCTAGCTATGATTTTCAATCACCGCAGGTCTTAGCCAATTCTTTAAAAAAAATAAAAGACCTTTGTCTTTAAAAAAAAAAGAAAAGATCTGAATAATAAAAGAGTTCTGATATTTTAATAACAATAAATATATCAAATACCGTATAAATATATTTTCAACACTTTTTCTATTATTTTACTCTCTCTTCTTGTATTTATTATTTTAAAACACGACTCAATAATCAAGTGATTGAATACAAGTGATTAACGTACTGCTTAAGGATGAATCGTTTGGGTTCTGTCCGAGTTCGATCATTGGGTATGCACTAAGTTGTGAAGATACTTCGAGGGCAAAAATAGCTATAGATTAGTTAAAAGCTGAAAAATAGTTGACAACTTAAAATTTAGGGCTTGTTGCTTTATTTTTCAGTTTTCTATTTTAATTTTTTGTTTTTATAAATGATTATAAAAATGTCACTTTATTTTTACTCTGTTCCATGTTTATAGAAATACTGAAAACATCTTTTCGTTGTTTCCACTATTTTCTGTACAAATTTTTGAAAACGTAAAACAAAATGAATTTAAGGTAGCAAATTTGTATTTATTTCTTAAAACATGAAATGAAATTAGAAAATTGAAAACAAATCAAACATACCCCTAATTTTTAGTTGAAAGGCTGAGTGATAGAATTAAAAATATTTGATAAAAAAAAGTTGTTGAATTAGCTTATAAATATAAAATGATGTAAAAAGATATGTTTATATGCTTTTTTTTTATAAAATTCCTATATTGTATTATTTATTTTAAAATAATTATTAGTTTTAATACTTTAATTTGTTTCAAATCATTTGTCATCTTAAAAATTAGAATATTGACTTTTTAATTTGTTTAATTTTTAAATATTTATATTAAATGAAATGAAATAATATAAATGAAATTACATGTTTCTATGATTTTTATAAATTTTATTTTATAAGGCTAGGTAAAGTAGGAATTTCGTCAAAATAATAAGGATAAAAATGAGATAACACTAATAAGTCATAAAGTGTCTGAAATGTTTGCCAAAAAAATAGCGTCTGAAAAAAAAGTTATATATTTTGTTTGACAAAAATAGTTGATAAGGTAGCTTATAGTTGATAACTGAAAAGGTAGTTGATTGAATTTGAAGCATTTGATAAAATTAGTTGTTGAATTAGCTTATGAATATAAAATGACATAAAAATATATGTTTATATGTTTTTTATATAATTTAATTTTAAATTCTAATCAAGCTTTTGTAATTAGAATATTATGTTTAATATTATTTTTTATTTTGATTTTTTTATTAAATAATATAAATAAAATGTCATGTTATATGTTTTTTTAATATAAATTGTATTTTATAAGGATCCGAGTAAATTAGGAATTTCATTAAAATAATAAGGATAAAAATGAGAAAAAAGTTTATAAGCTATAAGGTAAATAAAATAGCTTATGAAAAAAACTATAAGCTAATTGATAAGCTTGTTTATCAAACAAAGCCTATATTTTTATGAGATAAACTTGTTTACCAGACACTTTTATTTAACTTGCAAAATAGAGCCATAGTTATTGTCATATATTTAAAAGGTCCAACAGATGGCACTCAAAATTTAAAATATCAACGTGGATAATAAAAATAAAAATAAAAATATCAACAATTAGATGATATTTTTATTTTATTTTATTTTTTGACTCAAGATAATATATTTATAAATATCTTAAACCCGTAAATAATATAAACAAACCAAAACAAACTTAACAAAAAAAAAATTTAACTTCAAAAATTCAAAATAGATTTTAACAAATTAACAATCTTGCATTCTCACTGCTTCAAAAATTGATGAATCGTTAAGTTTTTTCTCTCTCTGTGAGATGACCTAGGGTTTTTTCTCTCCAAACTGTGAGAAGCCGTCGTTGACACTGTTCTAGTCTCGATCAAGTATACATCATGGCTAGTTTCGAAAACCTCAACCTTAATGATGAAGATGAAGAGCAGGCTATGGACTTTCAAGAGAAAAACAATGAGGAAAGGAGGGCAGATCCTAACTTATGCTTGGTCGATAGGTTTCTCACAACAAAACCTATCCGATCTCATGTTATGAAAGAAAGAATGGCTACTGTGTGGCAACCTGGGAGGAAAGTCTCGATCAAGGAGGTTGAAAGGGGGATCTCACTACAAGAATTTTTGCTGTTTCCCAAGGCCTTTGGCCTTGGGAAATCCAGAAAATCCGTGGGAAAGTACACATTTCCCAGGGATGACCCACGGATTCAGATCCCTCGGTTTTTAGGGGGTCGGAAACTTTTCCCACGGGTAAGCCCTGGGAAATACCCCGCGGTTACGCCATTGGGAAATTTCCCAGGGATTATTCCCTGGGAAACTTTTCCCACGAGTAATCCCTGGGAAATATATGTTTTTTTTTAAATTATAAAACTTTATTTATAGCTTAACATTAAGGTTAAACTAGATAAATAAATAATTTATATGAATGCATCAACAAAGAAATTAACATCATAATTCAAGCAAACAATTTGTTCTACAAAAAATGTTATTCAAATCATATTTGTTCAACGAAAAAAGTATTTCAAACCATAATTAACATGACAAGTAAAATAAACATATAAATTCATTCAAAAGTCTAAGAATCCTCATTATAAGGATCCGCAACAAAATGGTCAAGAGAGTCGTCGTCCTCCTGAGCACTGGTTGGGTCGTCGACTAAAGTTGTCGTTGTTGTGGGCTGCTGCTGGCTGCAATCGCCTGACTGCTTGTCTCCATCAGCTGTCGCATCGTATCCATCATCCGACGATGCTCCTCATCCTTCTGTCGCTCCCTCTCCTGGGAAGCGACCAACATCTGCCTCAACTGAGCAATCTCCGCAGACTCCTAAGGGTAACGACTGCAGGTGGTGGACGCTCCAACCCTAAACTCTAACTTGCGCAAGGGCCATTTCCGATAGTTGGCGGCAAGGTCTCCGACACTGTACAAACGACCCTTATACTTGCTGCCGACGACTTCTGCCCAAACATTCAGCGCAAGCTGCTCGTCCTCTTGTGGGTTAGCTGGGGTGGATGGTGAAGAGGCTGATGCTTGAGACCTATGTTGACTCATCCTCTCATGAAACTCCTCCTGTTACAATACATCAGACTATCAAAATTTGAACAATATGTTACAAGATAAATTATGCAGAAAAATGGACATAGTTTCCCCTAAAACTACAACATCCAAATGTTTACAAACAGAACACCGCAATTTAAATCCATAAATCAACATCAAAAGCTCAATAGGATGCACACAAATTATCATGTCCAAACTACTTATAACATTTCCAATGTCAGGCAGTATCAATAGGTCCTAATATAAAGTGACTCTACAAACTCAGTAATCAAAACATGAATAGTCTGTTACACGATTAATTATTCAGAAAATTGGACAGAGTTTCCCCTAAACCTATAACATACCAAACTTTACAAAATGAACACCACAATTTAAAACTGCAAGTCATCAAAAGCTTAATAAGATTCACACAAAGCAATATATTCAAACTGACTTGAGAGCCAAAGCAACAACCACATACTTATATCATTTGTCTTTGTCCAATGAAATTGATTAACAACACTAAAATTAGAATGTGAAAGTTGAAAAAAAATACTCACTTCAGTAAAGAATATGTGAAATACAATCTTGCTTTCTTATTAAACTCCTTAAAAGCCAATGCTCAAACTAGTCATAACATTTGAGGCTCTCTGCCTCTCAAGTCCAGTAAAGTATGAGTTTTACAATATCTATTAAAGTTAATAGCTTCTTCAAAAATCAAAAGGGCATATTACCTGAGTGCGCTTGGAGCGCTCATCTATGTACTCGCCAGTATCCTTCCTAGTATGGGTGCGTTTGTGAAAATCATGAATTTGTATTCCTCGATTATACCGACGAGCCTATAACACAAGCATAGATGATTAACATAACAATTAATGAACTATGATGTTGGAATAAATACATTTAATGCATAAAGAATGACAGTATGAGCATACCATACGATCTGCCCACTGCGGCTGGGAAATGCTACCTCCCGTGTGCAGGCTCCCACCCTTTTCTGATGCTCTACTTTTCTTTGCATGATCAGAATTTTTTTTTTAAATTGATCAGAAGTCCAATAACGACACAACTCCTCCCAAATACCATCTCCAATCCAAGATCGTTGTATGCCACTCTCACGAGCCTCCCTAAGCATATCAGAAAGGCGTTCAAAGGCTTTATGGTGAAAGATCCTCTTGATCTCTGACTCATCTTCATTCCTCCATGCCGCCTGACCCTGTATTAAGATAAATAACAATTGATATACTAATAGTTTCGGAAATAATAAAAACCACATTAAGTAAATTGAAATTTGCTACTTACTCTAAACGCATCAAACATACTAATCCGCTCATTGTCAATGAGTTTTCCCCATGATGTAATTGTACTATGATACCTTTGATGGATAACAAACGCGATGGCACTCGCTGCTCTCTTACAAGGAAGGAACCTTAACAGTAAAGACGCATGAACCAATCAAACACATGGTAATAAATTATGATAAAATGCATGAATCAACCAAACACATAGAAATTTTATTAATTCTTACCCGTTACCACTAGGCATAATAATAGGTCGACCATCGGGCATGAGCTCAACCACCTCTGTCCCATCTAGCTCCTCTAGCTCCACTGGCTCCTCATGCACATCTGCAACTGAAGGTGAGCGTGAATAGCCTGGACTATATTGTTGCTCCTCACATGCTGAAGGAGATGCTCTATAGTGTGCATGTGTCGTGACCCCCGGGGTGGGAATCATATCGATATGAGGCGATGTAGGTGCAACACATGGAGGCGGTGAAGGTGCTTGCTGTGGTGGGCATGATGTAAGTACATGTGGGTGTGGTGCTGACGCTGATGAGGTAAACATTGAAGGCATACGTGAGTATCCGTCTGTAGACTCACGAATTACTAAATTGGTGGAAGGTCTGTTCCGACGACGATGGGGAGTTGGACGGGGGTCAGTATCAAACATAATACCCTTACCCTTATTGATGGGTGGAGGTGGGTCACGTCCTGAAGACATGTCTACAGAGCAATTTAATGTTAAAACAAAAGTTATCAGATATAGCAATAATATAAGTTATCTAAGTCATAAAGTCAACAAATATAACTAACTAATAATCCAACAGTCAAAAATAAGTTATCTAAGTCATAAAGTCAACAAGTATAACTAACTAATAATCCAACAGCCAAAAATAACTTAATCATCGAAATCATAAAGTCTTCAGAGGATATAATACAAATTAACCACGATTTATTCAGAATTTGAGTCATCGTCTTCAGCTCCTGTTGAGTCATTATCTTCTTCCTCATCTTCAGATCCTGTCTCTTCATGTTCTTCAGTGGAATTATCGTCTTCTTCATCCAAATGCTCCTGGATGGATGACAAATTGGCGATATTCACTTCTTCACCAACGACTTGCAAGTCCCCTAAGCCACCAATAGGGTCAACTTCAATGACTTCAGCTACATGCGACATTACATCCACTTGATAAGGCACCTCTCCCTCTGAATCATCCACTTCGATGCTGCCCCTTGGTGTTGTCTTGATGGCGACAGACCAACCTCGTTTGTCTTTACGAGTTGGTGGATAAGGTACATAATACACCTGTCTCACATTTTGTGCTATGATAAACGGATCATCCCTTTGATATCTTTTACTCATTCAAATGTCCACAGTATTACATTTCGGGTTAAATTTTGTGCGTCTATCGGACGGATCGAACTAGTTACAATAAAATAGAACTATTCTTTTAGTATAGTCAAAAGAAGGGTACACCAGTTCATATATATGTTGGATCACGCCGTAGAAGTCATTTTCAATTCCTTCTGTGAGACCCTTTACATGGACCCCCGCTGTTGATGGTTTTTTTGCCCTCCGTCCATGATTGGGTATGAAATTTGTACCCGTTCACGAAGTAAGTGTGCCATTCTTTGACTTCTGTATTAGGACCATCGACTAAGTTCCTTAAGTGTTTGTTGATGGGAGTTGGTTTCTCACGGTAAACCTACATATGTCAGTTCTAAAAAATCATGTCTAGATTTTACTCACAATGGATAATTCAAAGATTTTTAAGATACTAACTTGTTGCTTAAACCAGATTGGAAATTCAGCATGTATACGAGTGGACTGTTCTTGCTCGCTGTTTGCAGATATCAAGAAGGCACTGTAAAGTTGGACAATATATATTATTAGCAGAAAAATATATACTATTAGGTATTCGAAAGAAAATGATATGAAATGTGTTCTCAAGGTATTGTTTAACTTCGGTACAATTGATCAACACATGAACATGAGCCGACTTCCTCTCTTTGTCCGATAACCAGTGAGAGATCTCTTTCCCGGAAGCACGACCAGGCTGGCAAAAGACTGACAAGGTTAACAGATGTCTTTCACTTTCACTTTCCATTTCATTCCTACTATTTGTTGGTGACAACATGAAGTTCTTGAAATAATGGGAACAAAAATGGGTTGTCTCGCGGTGTAAGTAAGACGCACAGATCCCATTAACATCTTCCCATTAGCCTGCGACTTTAGCTCCAACTCTGGTCGCCTACAGTACAAAGCTAAGTCCATTCTCGCCTTCTCATTGTCCTTGGTTTTCCCACTCACATTCATGACAGTGTTTACTATGTTATCAAAAAAGTTCTTCTCTATGTGCATAACATCGAGATTGTGTCTCAACAAATTATCTTTCCAATACGGGAGGTCCCAAAAAGTACTTCATTTTGTCCAGTTATGGCTTTCCTCGTATCCTTGTAATTTGGACACACGACCGTTGCCAGTGACTTTTGGTAGTTCTCTTACTCTACTCCAAATCTCTTCTGGTTTGAACCTAGGCGACGGTGCATCTTTTTAAACTTCCCCCTTTTTGAAGGCATTCTTATTCCGTCTAAATGAATGATCCATTTCCAAGAACATACGATGCGATTCAAACCAAGAACTTTTCCCCCCGTGTTTCAAGGTAAAGGCCTTTGTATACTCCATGCAATGTGGACATGCCAATTTACCATGAGTCCCCCAACCAGACAACATACCATAAGCAGGGAAGTCATTAATGGTCCACATCAAAGCTGCCTTCATTATAAAATTTTCCTTCCTTGTGATATCGTATGTCAACACGCCTCTCCACAACCTCTTCAAATCATCAATCAAAGGCTGTAAATAAACATCAATACCAGCCTTCGGATTGGATGGTCCCGGTATGAGACATGTCAAAAACATATAAGGTTTCGACATGCACATATTAGGAGGAAGATTGTATGGAGTAAAAATTATGGGCCAACAAGAATATGGTGAAGCCGACGCTTGGATATATGGGGTAAAACCATCGGAGCTTAAACCAAGTCGTACATTACGTGGATCCGAAGCAAAATCAGTATGTACCCGGTCAAAGTGCTTCCATGCTTCGCCATCGGATGGATGCCGTAAGACGTCTGAAGTTCTTTTGTTCTCAAAGTGCCATGTCATTTTTCCTGCAGTTTGCATTGATGCGAAAATTCTCTGTAGCCTTGGAACTATTGCCAAATAGAACATCGCCTTTACGGGAATTGGTTTGTTATTACTTGTCCCAGACTTGGGAGGGCAATACGTCGGAGCTTGACAAAATTTGAATTTGACCAAAGCTCCATCATTTATGCCGAATTCATTGTCGTAATACAACATGCATCCATTAATGCAACAATCAATCCTCTTGACTTCCAATCCTAGCTTCGATACTAACCTCTTTGCACCATAATAATTCTTTGGTACAACTCCTTTTATAGGTGTCACGTCCTAAAGCATTTTCATAAAAAAAATCCAAACACTTTTCAGGAATATTTCAATTGGACTTGTAAGCTAAAAGCCTCACACACAACGATAATTTAGAGTCTGAGGCCCCTTCAAACAATGGCTTTTTTGCTGTCTTAGTTAAAAGATTATAAAATCTTTGTGCTTCCTCATTCGGAAGTTCTTCAGTGTTATCGTAATCGTGCCCCTCGTTTACCCCGAGAGCATCAACCACCATCTCCTGCATTGACATAAATTGTTCCCCACATCCCATACCTGTACAAGTGCTAGAGGCACCCGTGCAATTCTCGTCAACCCCTAAATCAACATGTGGCACTTCTTCACCATGGAGAGTCCAAATCCAGTAATGTTACCGGAACCCATTCATATACAAGTCAGCCTTCACAAGGTCTTCACTCTTAATCTTTCAACATCGACATTTAGCACACGGACATCTAATTCGGTTTCCATCATCGATGAAACACTTTTGCCGCTTTGCTTGGGTAACAAACTCTTCAACCCCATCTACGAAAGTTGGTTTCAAACCCCTTCTTTTCGGATATAGCCTATCATACACCCAACTACGATTCGAAGGATAACAATCCATCTTCTGCATATTAATAAAAAAGTCCAGATAAATTATAACATTAATGATGTACAAAATATTGGTTGATAAAGTTCAGCAGATGGTTAATGAGTTATCCAATCTTGGTGTACATGTTAACCAAACTTAACACACCGTTAACCATGATTTTGAACTTAACCCGTTGTTGCAGGTGTCTGATTTTTTTATGTTTAAATAACAAAACTGTAGATAAATAATAGATAGAGAATTAGAGATCATTCCTGAACATGCATTATAATAGTACTTCAGGAGGAGCATGCTAGGATAGTAGGATTTCTCACTAATAAGTTTTGTTTTGGTTTTCTGTGCAAACATCATTAATTTGGCAAGTGAATGATATGGAGTTATCAGTAAATTAAAATTGATTTTTTGGCACTTTGTTTGTGTTGGGGTTGTGCAGGGAATGGTTCTTTTGTGCTATAAGTTTGATTTTTTTTTTGATAAATCAAAAGTGTATTAATAATAAGGTATACTCCACCCAATACAACCCAAGAACTTGTTTACAACCAACCTATACATATAGTATTTCCAAGAATAAAGCAACAGAACTGTATATTCACCTATAATAAACCAAACAGACCTGCATAACAGGTACTGCACAAAAACACCAGACTTAAACGCAACAACATAAAACCAGCCCCAAATTTTATACTAAACCAACCTGTCACATGGATCCTAACCTATTAGGGGGAAGCGTTCCAGCCACATAGGTACCACAAATTAAAACAACCCATGAAAGTTAAGCAGACTGAGTATCAGGCAGTATACCAGTGCTGTCCAAATCAGATTCAGAACATTCAGAACCAAATCACTCAGATTCATCTACCATATACTCTACCATACAATAGTTGAGCATAGCGTTCCAATGCAACAGATAAGACCAATTTTAGAACAGGGTTCAAAGGGACACTGCTAGTAGCTAGCATAGGGTTCAAAGGGAAACTCAATAGAGGTTTTTAACTGAGGTGCGTGACCGGTGGGAATAGGTGCTGCAGGTGGTGGTAATATGGAGCTGTGGTGGTTCTGCACGGTGGCCGGATATGGTCATGAGAGAGGGAAAATATAGAAAGAGGGAAAGAGGTAAATAGGAGAAAAAGAAGAGAGAAAGAGGGAAAGAAGAAGCTTACTGGACCAGGAGGAGGAAGAGGGAGGCACTGATGAACTGGGAAAAGGCTGGGCGGTGAGAAGGAGGTTGGGGCAGCGCCGTTCGTGTACAAGGAGTGAAGGAGAAGGCACGCCGTTCACATGCAAGGAGTGATGAAGGGGCGGTTTGTATGTACATATTTCCCAGGGCTTCGCCCCTGGGAAACGACGCTCCTTTTTGCGACGGCACAGTCCCTGGGAAACGCCGCGTTAAGGACAAACATGTTTTCCCAGGGTCTAACCCGTGGGAAAACAAGCAGGAGCAGTTGGCGCCCTGTTACCCACGGCCCAACCTGTTGGAACAATAGTGAGAACTTTCCCAGGGCTTTAACCGTGGGAAAATTCAAAATTTCCTAGGGATTTTTTGCCCTGGGTAATATGCCCTGGGAAATAGCTTAAATTCTTGTAGTGTCTTTGTGTTCCAATTTTTTCACAAACTGGATGTGCAGAAGGTGATGAATGGAGGTCCATGGCCTTTTGATGACCATTTGCTGATATTGAGTCTTGTGGGTGCAGTGGAGATACCTTCTCAAATTCCGTTATTTCATGTGTGTTTCTGGGTTCAGGTGCATGATTTGCCAATCACTTTTATGTCTTTGGAAGTTGGGAAGGGTCTAGCGAATTTCATAGGAGAATTTGTAGAATATGATGTAAAAAATTCTTCAAACTTTTGGAGAACTTTTATGAGGATCAGAGTCGGTATGGATGTTCGAAAACCTTTGAAAAGAGGAAAGAAAATCTCGAAGGGAGGAGGGGAGTCTAAGATGGTTCGCTTCAAGTATGAATGCCTAACAATCTTTTGCTTCCTTTGCGGGTTGTTAGGCCATGCAGACACAGCTTGCCCCAAGCTGTTTAACATGGAGGAAGATGATGGGGTGAGAGGCTGGGGACCTGAGTTGCAAGTTGAGAGGCGCAGAGGTGGAACTGGTGGCTGCTTGTGGTTGTGTGAGGAAGGAAGGGAGGAGGTGGAGGCATAGAATCAACAAGGGGGTGGAGGATCAGGCGGCAATCAAGGGGATAATGGATAGAGCTGAAAATCAGCTCATCATCTGTCTCACTAGCTCCAAACCTTTAGAGCTCATTTACTCGGATGTATGGGGTCCTGCTCCTATTAGGTCCTTAGATGGTTTTCTTTATTATTTAGTCTTTATTGATCACCACTCCAAATATGTATGGTTATATCCAATGAAAAATAAATCAGATGTGTTTTCCATTTTTATTCAATTCAAGGCTATTGTTGAGAATTATTTTAACTTGCCAATTACCACACTTTTTTCTGATAATGGTGGAGAATTTGTCAAATTAAAACCGTTTCTATCTAAGAATGGAATCTCCCATCTCACCACACCTCCACATACACCTGAAATCAATGGAACAACAGAAAGAAGGCATAGACACATTGTTGAAACTGGTCGTGCCCTTCTTCACCATGCCAACTTACCCTCAACCTTCTGGAGCTATGCTTTCCTCACAGCTACATACTTGATAAATAGGATGCCAACTCCAACTCTCAATTTTAAATCACCACATGAAATCCTATTCAACCAACCACCAAATTATAACAAACTACACTCTTTTGGTTGCTTATGCTTTCCTTGGCTTCGGCCATATACCAAAAGCAAATTGTAAAACCGATCCCTTCCTTGCATTTTTTTTGGCTATTCTCAACCTCAACATGCTTTTCTATGCCTAGAACCTACATCTAATCGGGTCTACACTTCTAGACATGTTAACTTCATTGAAAACTCATTTCCATACAACAACCTCACTCAATCTCTCCCACAGTCCACTCCTAACCCTCTCACAGACACCACACCACACTCTATCATTCAACTTCCTTCCTCCACCCAATGTCCAACCACAACACCAGCAACCACTCAACCCGAGCATCCAACTTCCACATCACCTTCCAACCTGGAATTTGCAATAGTGGCTGATCCTGCTTCAAGCACTTCCGCAACAAATCAATCAGGGAATGATTCCTCCACTCAACCTTCCCATGATTCCATTTCCACTAATCCTCCTCGCAGTCATCCCATGCTTACCAGGTCACAAAACAATATCTTTAAACCCAAGAAACTATTTATTGTTACCAAGCATGACATTCCTGAAAACCTAGAGCCATCCACTGTAACTCAAGCACTCAAAATCCCACACTAGAGGAAGGCATGTTCATCTGAGTTTAATGCATTACTGAATAATGGTACTTGGTCACTTGTTCCTAGAGATAATTCTAAAAATGTGGTGACTTGTAAGTGGATATTTCGGATTAAATGACATCCTGATGGAAGTGTGGATCGTTACAAAGCAAGGTTAGTTGCCAAGGGGTTCACTCAAACTCCGGGTGTTGATTTTAAAGAGACTTTCTCACCAGTTGTTAAACCTCAAACAATCAAGGTTGTTCTCACTATAGCTCTTGCCTCGGGTTGGTCTATGCACCAATTGGATGTCAATAATGCATTTCTACAAGGGCATCTCACTGAGGATGTTTATATGCAATAACCACCCGGCTTTGTTCACAAAGACTTCCCTAACCATGTCTGCAAGTTGAAGAAGGCTATCTATGGTCTAAGGCAGGCCCCTCGGGCCTGGCATGATGCTTTGAAGTCATTTGTTGTTTCCTATGGTTTCAAAACCAGTTGCAGTGATTCATCGTTATTTGTTTACAACAAAGATGGTGTTAAAGCCTTTTTCCCAGTCTATGTTCATGATCTCTTACTCACTGGCAGTCACAATACTTTCCTGAACACATTTATGAAGGATTTGTTTAATAAGTTCTCTCTCAAATACCTTGGTTTCCCTCACTATTTTCTTGGACTTGAAATTATTCCACACAAGCAGGGTCTTTTTCTAACTCAGACGCTTACATTCGTGATGTGCTGGAAAAATTTCATATGGCGGGGGCGAAGCCCAATCACACTCCATTGTGTTCTTCTACTCCATTAACCTTGCATGATGGTATCGCACCTGCAGATGCCAAGCAGTTTGAAGCATCATTGGTGCTCTCCAATATATCACCCTCACTAGGCCGGACTTGTCTTTTCTTTGTCAACAAACTATCGCAGGTTTATGCATCAACCATCTCGGTGCACTTTCAACAACTAAAACGTATCTTTGAGATACCTCAAACTCACTCTCAATCATGGCTTGATGCTTAACAAACCTCACCATCTGCATTTACAAGCTTACAGTGATGCAGATTGGGGTGGCAATTTGGATGATCGCACCTCTACTTCAGCCTATATCATTTATCTTGGTGGAAATCCGATTTCTTGGTTGTCCAAGAGACAAAGGACAGTGGACAGATCTTCCACGGAAGCTGAGTATCAATCAGTCGCAAATACTTCAGCTGAGATCATGTGGCTCACTCATTTGCTAGGAGAACTTGGCATTTCAGTTCCATCACCAGTCTTGTTTTGTGATAATATAGGCGCTACATATTTGTGTGCAAATCCAGTTTTTCATTCTAGAATGAAGCATATAGCACTTGATTATCATTTTGTGCGGCAGTTGGTTCAGGAAGGTACCATCCGTGTCTCTCACATCTCTACTAAAGACCATCTTGCAGACATCCTAACCAAGTCTCTTCCACGTGTGAAATTTACTCCTCTCAGGGACAAGATTGGCGTCATTGATGGTGACCCCATCTTGCGGGGGCGTAATGGATAGAGCTGAAAATCAGCTCATCATCTGTTCAAATTCAAATGCTCATCTAGATAGTTTTGTTGTAGCAGATAAGTGTGTATCATGTAACCTCCTTGGTCCATAATTATAGGCAGCCGCTCCATATCTGTTGGATCTGATCCTAGTCACTAGCTGTTAGTTAGTTTTCTTTCAAATTCCTTTTGTATCTATAAATATATCTTGTAATCTGTTGATTAAAGATAAGAGGAATAACATTTCCTTTTAGGGGAGCCGTTTCTATATGAGGGTAATATATCCCATGCAGCTGTTAATGCAAATAATGCGGTTGTTTTGAATAATAATAATAAAGTATGAGGATTTGTAGCAGGATATCATGCTCAATGTAACAGAAGACACATGACTTTTTTAAAAAATAATCCAGCCTACGAGGAAACAGGCGCTGAAGACTTGGATGAGGAGGACCTGGATAAAAAACGTAAAAAGCTTACGCATGCAGCTCAAGCAGATGGTGAAACTTCACAACATTTTTTAGGGATGGTGGGTCCTGGATATCAGGCCCACCAGGACCAATGATTATTCTTAGTTGGAACTGTCGGGGTTTGGGTCATCCGGGTGCAGTTCCATCTTTGTGAGACCTAGTCCGGAGTCATAAACCAGATGTTGTTTTCCTTTGTGAAACTCTTTGTAATGAAAATAAAGTGCAGGAGGTTAGGAGGGTGTTACAGTTTGAAGCTTGTTTTGTTGTGGATAAGCAGGGTAGAAGCGGTGGCTTGGCAATATTATGGAAGAAAAATAATTTATGTGAAGTTTAGAATTATTCCCAAAATTTCATTAATGTCATTGTTAAGGAAAGATACAAGGCAGGCTTGGAGATTGACTGGATATTATGGCATTCCTCAAAGGGAGCGTAAAAGATAATCTTGGAATATTTTGAGGACATTAGCATCTCAATCCATCCTACCTTGGTGTATTGTGGGTGACTTTAATGACCTTCTTTCTAATGAAGAGAAGAGAGGAAGGGTGGAGCATCTAAACTGGTTAATCAATGGTTTTCGGCAGGTAGTTTCAGATTGTAAGCTGATTGATTTACCTATGCAAGGCCACACTTTCACTTGGTGGAGGCTTTTAGGCACAAAGGATGCAGTTGTAGAAAAGCTTGATAGAGCCATGGTGACTAGTACGTGGATGAATCTTTTTCCTAATAGCAGTTTGCGTAATCTTCTAGCGGGTGCATCCAATCATTCTCCTCTTTTAGTTGCCACAGAGAATAATTGCTATGTGTTTAAAAAGAAATAATTCAAATTTGAAAATTCCTGGTTGGTTGAGCCTGAATTAAATGCAGTGGTTGAGGAGGGTTGGATGAAAAATGTTGAAGATCCTGTTTGTTGAAACTGAAGTCTTGTAATGAAGATTTGGATGTTTGGGGTAGAAATCTTAGAAAAAGGTACAAAGAAGACATTGACAAATGCAAGAGGCGCATGGATGAGTTACGTGAAGTAGGCACTGAGGATGATGGGCATGAGTTTTTAATCATGCAGGAAAGACTTGCAACTTTGCTTTATCAAGTAGAAACTTTTTGGCATCAAGGAGAAAAAGTTTTTTGGATGAGAGATGGAGATATGAACTCTAAATTTTTTCACGTCGCTGCTTCTTCCAGGAAACAATTAAATAAAATTTCCAAGCTAAAAAAAGATTATCTTAGTTGGGTTGAAACGCAAGATGAAATCTGCACAGTGAGCAAGCTATACTTTGAGAATTTATTTGCTGCTGGGGCAGGTGATTTTGTGCCAGTTATCAATGCAGTGGGGCAGAAATTAGATGATTGTGATAATTTATTTTTAACAACTCCTTTTGAAGATCCAGAGTTTAAAGAGGCAGCTTTTCAGATGCATCCTGACAAAGCCCCGAGACTCGATGGTTTGAATCCAGCATTTTATAGGAGATTTTGGTCTTTACGTGGGATAGATATTTCTCAAGCTTGTAGGCGTTGGCTCAATGAAGGTATTCTTCCAAGTTCCCTAGGAGAAACCAACATTGTTTTAATTCCTAAATATATTAAAAATTAAAAAATGTATATAAAATATTACAAAAATTGTAATTGGTTCGGTTCGGATCCAGAATCCTGGAATCCGAGAACCGAAGAAATTACCATTGGATTTGGTTTGGTTTGGTTTGGTTCGGTAACACCAAAAAAATCCAAACCAATTTAATTGGTTCGATTCGGATTCTCGGGTTCATCGGGTCGATCCGAACCAATGAACACCCCTAATTTTCATTGACTATGCATGCATCCTAAGAAAAAGATACAGAAAATCCACTATCACATAATTGAGTTATGGTAAGCAGATTATGTTTTAGCCCTTTCACATATATGACATCACAGATAATAGGTAAGGGAGGTTTACCACCAATTTTACCTACACCAACCACTTTTCCTTTCTGGTTGCCACCAAAGATTACTTGTCCACCTTTCTTAGGTTGGAGGTCTAGGAACATAGACCTTTCTCCTGTCATATGTCGCGAGCATCCATTGTCCAGGTACAATGATAGGTGTTTGTTTTGTCTTGTTAAGCATGTCTGCAACATGAATGATCATGGACTTAGGTACCCATATTTTCTTGGGTCCTTTTCTGTTAGCATGAGGAATCTGTGAAGACTTCATTCTCTATTTGTGGATACAATTAGACGTGATATGTCCAGCTTTTACACAGTAGGTACATATAGATTTATTTAAACTAACTGACACATATTTGACAGTTATTTTTGAGAACTTTGTTGATCCTTTATGATGTTCTTGGATGGAATAACCTATACCTTCTTTGTTAAGGGAGTGCCTCTAACTTCCTAAAAGTTTAGTCAGATTATCTCTACCATTAACAAACTTAGCAATATCTAAAGTGACCTCTTCTACTTTCTGTTGAAGTTTACTAACTTCTTCAGAAGATAGAGTTTCAACTGAGATCTCTGCTTTAGACTTTTCAGTCTTAAGCATACTAGTTTCTTCAACTAACTTCTCACACTCTTGAGATTTCTGTGTATACTCATTTGAGAGTTTAACATACTGTCTCTTGAGGGATTTTAAAGCTTTAGACGTATAGTTGGATTCTTCCAATAGTTCATCATAGGCATCATTCAATTTTTCAAGTTCGGAGTATACCTTAGTTTCTGATTCAAAATCAGTATCTGCCATAAGACAGAGATTTACTTTAAGCTCTTCTCCTTCACTTTCAGTGGAGCTTTCATCAAGATCTTCCCAAGTGGCCATCATTCCCTTCTTCTTTTTGTTGAAGAACTTCTTGGGAGGTTACTTCTTGAGTTGAGGACATTCTGCTTTAATGAGACCAGGCTTCTTGCATTCATAGCACATAATGACATTTCTGTCATTAGATCCACCATCTTTGTTGTGCTTTTCTTTATTGAAACGCCTGAAAGGTTTATCCTTTCTGAAGTTTCTTTTCTTCTAAAGCTTTTTCATCTTTCTGGGGAAAAGAGAAAGTTCAACATTTTCATCATCAGAGTCATCCTCATTTGATTCGTCAGAATCTTCTAAAGATTCATCTACTTTGAGAGCATTTGAGACTGCTCCCTTAGATGACTTCTTGTCAGCCTTGAGTGCAATGGATTTGTTTTTTTTTCCCATTGTTTTCTTCAACCAGTTCTTATTCATGGATCTGAAGAGTACTAAGAAGCTCATCAAGCTTCATTGTTGTTAAGTCCTTGGCCTATGATATAACAGTTACAAGTGGTCTCCATTGTTTTGGAAGACTTCTGAGAATCTTTTGAATATGTCCTCGGTCTGGTAAACTTTTCCCAGAGATTTCAATCCATTGGTAATAGTTTGAAATCTTCCATACATTTGGCCAATAGTCTCTCCTCCTTCCATTTTGAACAGCTCATACTTTCTGACCAACATACTGACTTTAGTCTCTTTGACCTTGCTGGGTCCTTCACGAGCAACAGCTAGTAAATCCCACATTTCTTTTGCAGATTCACAAGCACATACTTTTCAAATTCTTCTCTGCTCAAGGCACACATGATTGCATATCTATCTTTGGCATTTAATTGCCATTTTTGTTTTTTGATCAGAGGTCATGTATGCTTTAGAAATTACAGCTTCTTCCTCATCTTTAGGAACAAAAGGACCTTCTTCAATGATATCCCAAAGATGCGAATTAGTGGATTGTAAAAACCACTTCATATTTTCTTTCCAGTAGATGTAGTCCTCTCCGTTGAAGTATGGAGGTCTGGCCATTGAGGATCCTTATCCAGCATGGTTCTTGCTTGTGCTAGCTTCTCTTGCCATTTCCAAGATCTTTTCCTTTACACTGTTAAGTGCTCAACCCAGAGGCTGAGCTCCGATACCAACTGAAATAACCAAAGTTAACACAAGAAGGGGGGTTGAATCGTGTTTCACACTTTTTCGAAAACTTTGAAAATAGTTTTTGCAGGCACAACAAGCAAAACTTAGACAGCAGAAATTTATACGAGTGATACGTCTAAATTTAATATAAAACACACGTGCAGACAGAGAAGGGTAAGACAGAGTTTGATATTCACAAAATAACTCCCCAGGTTAAAAGCTTAAACAAATGATACTTAACCAAATTAAATAGATAAGGGAAGAGAGATATCACTCAAGCGATTTATACTGATTCACCCCAAAATCCACAGGGCTACGTCCAGTTTCTTGGCAGCACCAAGTTTCCACTATAATTGAGTTACAGTACAAGTATTCTTTGCACACCTAGCCTTTTCAGGCTCAACACTCAAGAAAGTATTCTTTTCTCACCTAGCCTCTTCAGGCTCAAAACAGTAAGGAATAAAGGTTTTGCGTAATTAATACAACTTGCAAGTCTTTCAGGTCACACTCAAGGAGTGAAATAAATATGAAATATGAAAGACTGTGAATTAATATCAAATGATTGAATGTGTATTCAATGAAAGAATGAAGAAGTTAATGAAGAGATTAAATGCTTCTGCGCAGTGTTCTTAATGATATTCAACTTCTTGTATTCATCTTCATTGTTTGATCTATTTAAAGACTTCAATCAAATAAATCCGTTAGGAACAGATTCAGAATTTCCGTTCTTCTGATTTGAGTTTCTGAGACACCATTAATGCCAAAGAGTCGTTCTGAGAGAACATTAAATGCTTGGCAACGTTGAGCTTTGACAAGTTTGTCCAAAAGTACACTTTATTCTGAGCAGCTGTTGTTTCAGAGTTGCAACAACGGGCTTCTTCTACTTCCAGCAGAGAGCTTTTGTCTTTCAGTGCAACACTTGGTTCACCTTCTGGAAAGCACTTTTATTTTGTACTAAAATAGTAAAATGGTTACTGTTGTGGTACAGAGGTTGCGTGTTTATTACTTAAAACCGTAAAAACAAACGTTCTTTATTCTTTATCCTTTGTACTATTGTCCAGAGGTCTTCGAGATCCTTATGGAATGCATCTGATTTGAATAAGTTGACTTGGACTTCATTTCTGACATTGTAGCAGTGTTGGAAAAGTAGACGGGTGAAAGGCAATCCAGAATTTAGACGCGTGCTCATGTAGTTTAAAAACTAGACGGGTGAACCACTGAGTCTTTTTCGGACATGTGCTTCTTTCCACGTTATCAAGTATATTCGAATCTTGACTGAGCGTTGACTTGTTCTTTGACCGTGTGTACTGAATTCTAGACGAGTGGTTTTTAGACGAGTCTAAAAACTGAGCTCTACCAAAAAGTAGACGGGTCATAAAATAGACGAATGACCCTAAGTATATTTTCCTGCACACTTATCAGATATGTCAGTAATTTCATATGGTTCAATATTACCATACTTAATCTATTTGGAATCATCAAAACTTAGAGAATTTACACATTGAATGTGTTTCAAACTTATGAGGTCTCAACAGATGAGTGTTGTGAAATTGTGGGTTATCCTCAAGATTGGAGGAAACAAAACCGTGATAAAAGAGACAAGGCGGGTTCTTGGAATGGAAAGAAGGGAGGATTCAAGGCAGCTCAAGTGACTGTTGAAGCAAGCCCAATTCCAGGTCTGACACTGCAGCAATACGAAAGATTGATACAACAGCTAAAGCAGGATGGTGATTCTCAAATGGGAACACAGCAGAACAAATCCATAGTGAACATGGCAGGTAACATCATGTTAGAAAGGCCCTGGATCATAGATTCAGGGGCCACAGAACACATTGTTTGTGATGATAAATTGTTATGTGATAAATTGTCTTGTGATAAACAACCTATTAAAATTCCAAATGGTGCTTATGTTCCTGTAAAAGGTTCAGGAAATTTGGAACTCTCTAATGGTATAAGATTGCATGATGTCTTGTATATACCTGATTTTAAATGCAATCTTCTCTCAGTTAGTATACTAACAAAGGATCATAACTATGCCATAACTTTATTGCCTAACTCATGCATAATTCAGGACTTAGCTTTGAAGACCCTGATTGGTAAGGGTAAGCATAAAAATGGACTATATCTTCTTGAATCTACAAGGATTGAAGGAGTGGCTATGAAGGTGGACAAGTCAACAGATGCTGAGATATGGCATGCAAGACTTGGGCACACTTCAGATGCTAAAATGATGTATATAGATTCTATTTTTGATGTAGTTAAAAATCTAAATAATGTACCCTATGATTCATGTATTAGGGCAAAGCAAACTAGATTACCTTTTTCATTAAGTTCAATAAAGACAACTTCTTGTTTTATCTAATACACTGTGATATATGGGGTAGTATTCTACTGCATCCACATCAGGGGCCTATTGTTTTCTATCTATAGTTGATGATTATAGTAGAGGAGTATGGGTATATCTTATGAAGCATAAGTCTGAGGTAGAAAGGTATTTACCTATGTTCATATGCATGATAGAGACTCAATTTGGCAAGAGAGTTAAGAGGGTTCAAACTGATAATGGCTTAGAATTTACAACTAGTCATATTCAAAGATTCTATGACGATAAAGGAATAATCATGGAACTAACTTGCACTTACACTCCCCAACAGAATGGGATAGTGGAGAGGAAGCATAGGCACATTCTAGAGATAGGGCGTGCCACTAGGTTTCACTCAAGTTTGCCTATTCAACTTTGGGGTGAATGCATTCTTACAGCAGTGCATATAATCAACAGGCTGCCTTTTGAAGTAATAAATAATAAGACACCTTATGAGATCATGTTTAGGAAAAAGCCAAGCTACAATCACTTAAAAGTTTTTGGTTGTTTGGCATATGTTTTGGAAACTTGGAAAGAAAGTACATTTAATGAAAGAGGGAGGGCATGTGTCTTTGTTGGCTACCCTTCTGGTCAAAAGGGATATAAGTTCTATGAAATTTCCAATAATGATCTTTTTGTGTCTAGAGATGCTTTTTTTTTATTTAAAAAAAGGAGTTTCCTTTCAAAAAGGAAGAAAATTCTGAAATAACAGGTACAAGCAAGCAGCAACCTCCTTCTGTGATTTGGGAAGAGGATATGGTGCAGGTTCAACCAACAGCACCTTTAAATAATCAGTCTACAGCACCAACAAATGTTCAGGAAATAGAGTTGCAGACAGAGAACAATGAAAATGTGAACACACAAAGTGATGTTCAGAATGAAGAGAGGCAAAATGGAAGACTTAGACAGCTTCCAAGACATCTTAGAGATTACATGGTTGTTTTACCAACTTCTATCAGTCATCCTTCAAACAATCCTGCATCTAGTAACTCAGTAGTATACCTATTATCTAACTATTTGTCATACAACAAGTTTTCATCTTCACACTCTGCCTTCTTAGTGGCCGTCTCCTTACAAGATGAGCTAAAGAATTTTTCTCAAGTTGCAGCTCATGATCACTGGAAAGAGGCAATGAGAAAAGATATTGCATCTTTAGAAAACAATCAGACTTCGACATTGGAAGCTATGCCTCCTGGAAAACATGTTGTAGACTCTAAATGGGTTTACAAGATCAAGTACAAGCCAAATGGAGAATTTGAGAGATACAAAGCACGCCTAGTGGCAAGAGGATTCACTCAAGTTGAGGGGGAGGATTTCCATGAAACATTTGCACCTGTGGCAAAGTTGGTAACAATGAGATGTCTATTGGATATATATAGCAGCAAAGAAGGGGTGGCTAGTCCATCAACTTGATGTAAATAATGCATTCCTACATGGAGACTTGGATAAGGAGATCTATATGCAAATACCACAAGGATTTGCAAAGAAAGGAGAAACAAAGGTTTGCAAATTGAAGAAATCACTTTATGGATTACGCTGAGCTTCCAGAAATTGGTATCAAAAGTTCACAAGCGCACTCAACTCTATTGGTTTCAGACAATGCAAAGAAGACCATTCCCTTTTCATCTACAACAAGGATGGAGTTTTTCTCACTGCCCTCATCTATGTAGATGATGTAATTCTAGCAGGAGATGATCCACAACTAATGCAGAAAGTTAAAGATTTTATTAATAAGACATTTAGTATCAAAGACTTAGGGCTTTTGAAGTACTTCCTTGGGATTGAAGTAGCAAGGCCACAACAGGGAATTGTTCTCAATCAAAGAAAATACACAATGGACATCTTACAAGAAACAAAAATGCAAGAATGTAGATCTAGCAAATTCCCCATGGAGCAAAATTGCAACCAAAGGGTTAATGAGGATGAACTTACAACAGATGAATCCAGATATAGGAGACTGTTGGGAAGGCTATTGTACTTAATGAGACGCCCATACGTGCCATTAAAGAAAATCCATAATATTTAGGACCTAATCGTGTTATTATCGTTAAGCGTATATATTAAAGCGGCGGAAAAAAAATTAAAACTTAAAATATAAACAACATATATACACACATGCATAACATTTACACATCATATCCTGATGCAGTACAGTAGAGGGAATCCCATCAGTAGGATCCCAATAGGTACAAACTGGTACAAACTGATATAAACAACAGAAGATAAAATGCCTCAAAAAGATGCATTGGCCGTAGACTCTCTACTCAACTACTCGGGTCCACTGCTCATCCTCCAGTATCTGGCTCATAAGGGGTTCCATCTAGAACCTCCATAGCTAGCTACTACACCGAGTCTTCTGATAGCGATCACATAAATAAAACATACCAAACAACAAGAAGAAACGGGATGAGAAACAATATAACGTCAAACGTGGAAAGGGTTTAGCAACATTGAATTCTATAACAGCACACTAAGCATCCGTCTCCAAGGATATATATATATATATATATATATATATATATATATATATAACACAAATCATCCTCAATCCACATATAAGATTTCTCCTCTACCCTCCATCATGATGCAATGCAAATGTTGTATGAAGCATCTCATCAGGTAACGGCCATATCTGGATATCCATATCAATCAACACGTCCCAGAGTCCCTAGCGCACACCCTCATCCGCGGAAGGAGGATACCCATGCAAAGCAATGACACTATAGCTGCACAATCCGGTGCACACCTCTAAACCCCGGTCAGGGTGCTCATGAAACGCATGAACTATAGCTGCAACTAAAATGAAATAATGTCTGGGACGGTCCGCCGTTAGCCTAACCCCGGGAATTCTCCCTCCGAGGAATAGGCCCCAACGACCATGTTTCAGGTCAACCATATCACATACCATATTTCATGTCACTCCCCGGTGCCCTAACCGCTCATCATAATCTCATAGATAACCTCAATAATAAACTCATCATCATCATATCACAGTAATCATCTCGGTTAGGCACTACTAACACATGGTATGAATTCCCTAGTACATCATCATGTCTCAACATAACTTGTTACTTACTCAACCTCTAAACCTAATTATTACATTTATCACATCATACCATCATGCCATCAAAATCATCATTATCATCATGCCATAAAATCATCATTTAATTCATATCATCATCAAATTTATAATAAAATAATTTACAAATAATAATATATCAAATTTATAAAATTAACACAACTCATAACATCATCATCCAGCAGTTACCAACATCAATTCAACCAGCCAAACAATCCAAGCAAGCAATCATTAAATAATAAAATAATATATAATAAACGTAACGGCGATAAACGCACAAGTATTCCCCAGCGTGATATGGACATTCTCCATTACTCGCTATCATGTAGGGTTTAGGTCGCCCTACGCCATTATCGAATTAAATGTCACCGTGCCGTTTCCAACGTTAAATAATTTCTTACCCCCACTTGAAGAACGTACGACCTCGAAAACGCTACGAGGTCACTCCTACTCGACTCCTCTCGAATCTGCCTCACACCAAATGAGGTCCCCGAATCTCCGATATCCCACCTAAACATCACATTTTGAAAGACACAAAATAAGAAACTCAAAATTGGCAGCAAACACCCCAAAATACATCACAGTTTCTGCTCTATATCTCACAATCCAGACATTTTTTTTAAAATTTTGAATGGTGAGAATAAAGCACTACCTTTTAGTTACATTCTCCAAATATTTCAGCTCAATCCAACGGTGAACGAGCCTAGGATGAACCTTCCAAGGTGACTGGTCAGGAGCTACACGGGTTGAGTTTCTCTCCTTCTTCTGAGTTAACTAACTCACACTCTGGGGAATCATAAGAAGATACAACCGTTGGATATGAAATAATATCAAAATAGAACCTTTGTATGAAATTTCAACACGATCTAATGGTGGAAGGTGTGGTGAGGGATTTACAGAAGCTATTCCACCAAGCTTCAAGCTTTCAACAATGGTTGTCTTGTACTTTGGGAATTTTCGTCTCCACTCTTCTTTCTCATGTTGCGTGAAAGTGAGAAGGAAGTGAAGTCTGATCACTCTTATTTCACTTAGGTAATGTCTTGGTTTTGGTTTAGATGACTTAGGTGGCTTTTAGGTAACTTAGTAGAATACGTGTCATAAGGAGGTTATTTTGGTGGGTTAGTGGGCTAGGTGTCACATAGGTAGCATGGTTAGGTGTCTCTAAGTTAGATTAGTGGAGTCCAAGTGTCCCTTGGTGGTAGCCACACCCATGCAACCTTCCCTCTTAGTGACACATGTCCAATTGTGACATGTGTCATCCACACATGTTGCCGCGTGTTGCCCTGTCAGCACAACCGAGTATTTTCTTCTGTATTTTCCCATGTAACCTACTGTTAGGATATTCTTCTGTATTATTTTAGGTTACTCCTAAGACATATTGTACTCTGGCCTGACCTAATTTAATATTCTGAAATTAATTAATCGATCATAAAACGCTCGGTTTGTGTTTCTTTGTGTTCTGGACCCGTTCGACGTCCGATTGACCTCAAATTTGAGATATAGGTTCATCAAGACCTAATAAACAACCTCAAACCATAAAAAATACCTAATCTCATCCCTAACTCCAAATTTCTTATTTCACACTCATATGTCTTAATGACGATAATCGGGGAAAAACCCTAAGTTTTTTTACGCTCAAACTCACTCAAGATGATTGCGTACTTTCCATGCAAGGGTCTCTAAAACTTAGATAACATCTCAATTATGTAATTAAAGTCTTAAACCTAATCCTCTTACGTAAAGAAAACATGAAATTACGGCTGTTACACTTAACTGTGACAAGGCATGATATAACGTATGTAGTTAATACTCTGTGCCAGTTCATGTCTTCACCTAAGCAGAGGCATATGGATGTTGTTGACAGGATTTTGAGATATTTGAAAACTACTCCTAGTCAGGAAATACTGTTGTCCAGCAGTGGTGATGTCAAAGTAGAAGCATAATGTGATGCTGATTCACTACAAAAAAAGGTAATTTAGCGACCGAAAATAGTGACCGAATTTTTTGGTTACTTTTTGAGACCGAAATGGCTATCGATTGTAGGATCTACATGAAACACCGAATAGAGTTGATACTGCGACCGAAATAGCGACCGAAATAGAGCGTAGTAGAGTTATCGGTCGCTATTTCGGTCGCTAACTAAAGGAAAGTAAAAGTCAGAAACTTATGACTTTTTTGCCACCGAACTGGTGACCGAATTAAATGCAACGGTTAAATTTTATTTATATTTGCGATTGATATTAATTCGATCGCTAAACGGCGTGTAAAAAAATTAAAACAGCGCATGTTAGCGACCGATTTAAAAATCCGTCGCTAAATTTATGAATTCAAATTTCAAGTTAACTCATTTAGCGACCGATTTAGCGACCAAATTAGTTCGGTCGCTAAAACTAAAATCCTTAAATCACAATTTCCTTCCTCTCTTCCCCCATTTCTCTATTTTCTTCTCCTCTCTCACACGCAGCGACGCAGCTCCGTCCCTTCCCTGTTCCGACCGCGTAGCTCTGCCCCTCAGCGTCTCGTCCTCCTCCGGCCACCACTTGGTAAGGTTCTCCCCTTATCCTTCTCATTTTGTGTTTCTCCTTCTCCTTCTTTGTCTCTCACTCTCCCTTCCTCCTCCCAGCACCACCGTGCCACCACCGCCACCACGACCACCACTGTAGCACCGTGACCTCCTTCTTTGGTAAGGTCTCCTCTTCTCTCTCTCTGTATTTCTCTCTCTCTCTCTCTTGCTCGGTTCTCTTTGTCTCAGTTTCTCTCAATGTCTCTCTTAGGTGTTGTCACTTCCTCCTGCCGCCACCACCACCATCTGAAGGGGTTCTATTTTGCGCAACCACCACCCCCATAGTCTCCTTTGATCAGTTCTGTCTCAGGTTAGGGTTTAGGGAAGTTTTGTCAGTATGGGTATTTATGTTGTCAAATTAATCATTGACGTTGTTCTAGTGAAATCCAGAGTAGAGAATTTTTGACAGTAGGGGTATATTGATTTAAATAACTTATTGGATAGATAATATAAGTTTGCCTCCTCTTGATTCACTATCTCTTCGGCTGTAATGCTCGGAAGTAGGACTACTATAAGTTTCATGGCCATCCCTGCATAAAATAAGCAAATATGAAGCCAAGAATGTAATTAGTAAATTATAGGCACATTGTATTAGACATAAGGAAGACTATTTTAATATGAGTTTGAAGACCAAGTCAATGTGGAGGCAAGGGTCCTAACCCCAACTTGTAAATTTTGTAAATTTTCATTGTTGAGTTGAACACTTTATATTTGTTTTTTGGGTATATGAATGTATGGAGGTTTGATAAAAATTTGATGGCTAATTAATGGCTGGCCTTTGAGATTCTTTTTTTTCGATGGAGATTGGTAAGTGAGGGATGGTGGGAGGAAACATTTGTTTTCAAACTTCTTGAACCGTTGAATTCCAAGGTCAAGGTCCCTTGAAAATGATTATGTTTTTTTTAATCCTGTAATATTTTTTTTAAGGCTTGCTCATCCTTATTTCTCTTATTTAGATTACTCAAGTACATTGTTGTTTCAAATGTGAGATGATTTGGATAGTGAATCCAAATACATCTACTAAGCATACTTGAGAAAAGTAATTTTCCTTTGCTCTAATTTCTGCATGTTCCCAACTACTTGACTTATTTTGAACTATGGTTCCCCATGAATTAAAACACGTCCAAAGAATGAGGATTGGAATGAAAGTGACTTTGGTGGTTTTGAATACTATGTATTTGGAAATGTTGCATGAATTGCTTGGGTGTTGCCAGGGAATGCTTGAGGTGAGTGGGTAAATTGGGTGCATTATAATTGAACAACAATAAAGGGGCTGTGCGCTGCAGTAGGTGGAAAGCTATCTTTTTTGTATTTCTTTTCTTTAGGCAGATGCATTCGTGTATTTCTTTCATTTGTAGTGTTGATCTGACTTGATAAAATATAGTGTGCAATGGCAATGACACCCACTGGATCATATTGAGGATACATAATCTTACCAATGTTAGCTGTGATAATGTCTGAATAAAATGTAGAGGGGTAATGATGGCCTATACACACTAATGATTTAAAAAACACAAAAAGAGAGGACAAAAGTAAAAGGCCTAATGACTTTCAACAAACTCTTAAATGTTAGTTTCTTAAATTTTAGTATTTGACAGGATTAATTTTATTTATGCATTATAGGTCATTGATCTATTTCTCGTGAGTTGAATGATGGCTTATACACACTATATATCTTGTTGTTTGTTAGTGGAAAGCTGAGCTCAATAGGAAGGTATCCTGCCTGAAAGGCAAGATGCTGATTGCGTGCTGATAATTTAATATTTATGCATGTATTTGCAATTATGTGTTGTTTGTTGGTGGAGAGCAGAGCTCAATAGGATGTGATCCTGTCAAAAAGGCGGGATGCTTGTTGTGTGTTACCAATTTAGAAGTTATGCATGTGTTTGACAATTATGTGTTACTTGTTAGTGGAAAGCGGAGCTCAATAGGATGTTTGCTACTATATTTTATCTAAGTTTGTATTGAAATATGCTTCAATATATATTTGTTGAAGTATGCTGCAATCCTTATAAGTCAATGGTTTTATATTCTGCTAGAGTTAATTATTAAGCTATGAAAGCCTTAGTTTCCTATTTGAGATTCAATATTAATGAGCATGCGTACCTTCTCAGGGCACGCATGCTCATTCAATATTTTGGATGTGCTTGAAGGATTCTTGAAGTTTGAGTTTTTTCTTTAATTCTGCCTTAAGGCCAAGGTCTTAGATAATGAATGATTAAGTATAAGGTTAGATAAAATGAAGGGTGGGGCACAATTTGCCAGGCACATGACGTGCCGTCATCATTCAAACATTATTCACATTAGAAAACAGCTCTGTACACAATATTATGAAAGCAACTCTGGTTTTCTACTCATTTGTTTCACTAGGCAATGGAGCTTTCTAGAAATGGTTGTTGATGACCATCCTTAGTAGGTTATCTAGGCATTTCCAGTAGGAAAAGTCCTCTCTATGACCATCCTTCAAAACGAAGTTAAAGCATCTGCTTTCCTGAAAACTACTATGTTTGCTAATCTGTAAAGTTGCATGTGAAGTTGCATTTCTTTGTTCTATTTTAACATGCTAGTATGCTACATGGATCTTTCCATCTTTTCTTATTATCACTTGATGAAGTTTAGACATGATTTGTTTTCCTTATCGTTTTATCAGAAAATGGATCCGACTAAATGTTTTGAGACAGCCATCCATATAGACCAGGTACAGTATCTCATCAACTTAAGAATAACGATCAGATTCACGTAATGATGGTTAAGGCATAAACTAATCATTACTAAATTGTTCTTGTGTATTTGCAGGATTTGATTTCAATCCCGCGATCATTCTACCGTTGTTGGGGACAAGAAATATCGCGTGTTGTGACTATTGAAGACAAAAGCGGAAATCTGTTCAATGGGAATATAGTAATCCATGAGGATCGCCCATATTTTGCAACAGATACAAATGGTATCAGGGAGTTGTATTTGTTGTCCACTAATGCATTGGCAAAGTTTAAGTACCTTGAGGGTTCTCGCTTCTACATGTTCATCCCTTTGGAAGATTGATGAGTTTTGATGTTTTGATTAGTACTTATAGACTGTGGTGTGTTTTTATGTTTTGATCGTTAATTAGTACATTATTAAACTTTTTTTTATAAACAATTATTAAACTTGCGTTAATTAATGTATATGTTTTCTTGATCATATTGACTGTGGTGTTTTGGATTGTTAGTACATCATATTTACGTTTTCTATTTATTCAAAAAAAAATATTGGTGTATTTTGTTTATATCAGAAATTAAAAATCAATGGGGTGATAGTTGAAAAACAAAATTTGGTCGGTAGGATTAAGCTACAGGAAAATTTTTATAAAAAAAAATTCAAAATTTGCGACCGAAATAGCGACCGAATATCAGTCACCAAATTCGGTTATCTGAGCATGCGACTGATAAGCCTCTGGCTTATCTAGTTTTAAGACTAGATAAACTAGGGTTTATGTGCCAATTTATTCGAGTTTACTCTCGTTTTCGCCCAAATTTGCCTTGTTTTGTTCCTAAGTTGGACGTTGACTCGTTTTGCGTCTTTTGTGTAGTTTTTAGGTTATTTTGGAGAGAATTACGCTTGTGGTTGCTTGTGTTGTTTTCAGGTCCATAAGTGAGGCTCTAAGAATTAAGGAAAGTCAACAAATAGTGGAGATTGCCATTATGGGGATTCTCGCCCCGCGAGAGGAGGCTCGCCCCGCTATAATTTGAAGGTGCGGGAAGACGAGAGACCATCACGGCCTAGCCGTGATTGACATCACAGGCCGTGACAGGGGAAGTTCGCGTCGCGAGACGTCCTTCGCGTCGCGAGTGTGTGAACTCCAGGAAAGTACCAGAATCGGGAGACCATCACGGCCCGGTAGTGATGTATATCACGGCCGTGACCTAAAAGCCATACAAGTCGAGAGACCATCACGGCCAGCCGTGATGTATATCACGGCCGTGACCTAAAATCCACACAAGGCGAGAGAACATCACGGCCTGGCCGGTGATTGACATCACGGGCCGTGACAAGAAGACTCGCGTCGCGAGACATCGCCAGCGTCGCGAATGTTCAAATCTTAGAAGTGCGCCGGAAGCGCGAAGCCGTCACGGCCTGGCCGTGATGGCCATCACGCAGCCGTGACGCGTGGCCTCCTTATAAATAGAGCAGATCAGAACAGAATAGAAAACCTTTTGGGATCAGAATTTGCAGAGATCTTTTGTAACCCTTATTCTGGGATTTCTTCTTCTCTTCTTTTCTTTTAATTCATAGGCTTAGGATGAATTCCGATTGTACGTGCGTTGTTGTTACGGACATGAGGAACTAATCCTCTTGTCTAGGGCATCGATGAAGCCACCCATGGCGGCATAGTGTTCATGTAATGTAATTCTCTCTCCTTTAATTCAATTATGATTTTCCAATTCTGTTTTCATTGTGTCGATTATATGCTAGCGTGATCGACTAGTTAAGCGTGTTGAGGCCTAGCGGCGATTCGCGTTTTAGAACTTGAATTGGGAACATCGGTCGAGTATTGCACGAGAGTGAGTAGGAGATCGATGCAACCTATAGGGAACAAGAATTAATAGAATTCGAGATTAGGGTTAAGAGACATAGCAAGTAATTAATTCAAATCATCGAATACGTCCTAATGAGCACGGAAGTGGATTTAGGAGAATTTAGGGTACCAGGTTGACATTAAAATTGAATTTAGGGAGGAGAATATCATCACTTGGGTACTTTGCATGATTGGGTAGGTGGATTCGAAACCTTAGATGCTTTTAAATTTCTGAATTCATTCACCTTAGCTTTAATCGATTTCTTAATTGAATTGCAATCTTAATCTCTCTCACAACAATTTTCTTCGCTTAACTGAACCTATTGAATTTCTTACGAAATTAGTCGAATTGGTAACCCAATCCTTGTGTTCGACCTCGGTAGAATCTTACCGTGTTTTTATTACTTGCGACGACACGGTACACTTGCCGGAGTCACAACAAGTTTTTGGCGCCGTTCTTGGGATTGGCACAACCAATTTTCCTAATTTTTAGGAAATTCGGCTGTTTGGTTAAGCTGACTTTTAGTCTTATTTTCTTTTATTTAATTGCCATTATTTTTCTCTGTTTCTTTGATTCCACTTGGTCTTTGCCTGTTTTTGTATGCGAGGTACTCTTCTACAAGAGGACGTGCTATTCGATTCAGAGATCACCGGGGCCAGAGAGGCAATTAAGAAAAGAGGCCGAGAGAAAGGAAGAGGTTGGAAGCAATTAAAATAGAGGGCATGGCTGAAGAAAATCCTCCTCCTCCTCCTCGTTACAAGCCTCTCTTTGAGTACGATCTACCAAGCTTGGTGGATTGTGACTCTTCTATTGTGAGAGGCAACTTGAACACAGACTCCTTGAGTTGAAGCATGTGTCACATTCCGGCTCAGGGAGAATCGGTTTGATGGGAGTGGAAAGCAAGACCCGCATAGACACATCACTCGCTTCCTTGAGGCGTGTGACTTACGAGAAGACAAGAGGAGTCTCACGGGATGAGTTTCGCTTGCGACTTTTCCCTCTCTCTCTTAGGGATGTCGCTCGCGATTGGGTTGACTGACTTGGATAGGAACAAAGATCGAACTTGGGAGCAAATGGCACGAAGTTCCTAACCAAATACTTTCCTCCTCGGAAGGCGGCACAAGCAAGAATAGCCGTCACTTCATTCAGGCAAACGGAGGATGAAACATACCATGAAGCATGGGAGAGGTACAATGGTTTGTTGAGAAGATGTCCCTCTGCGTTCTTTGACCCGATTTCCAAAGTGCAACATTTCTTTAATGGGTTGAGAGGACGCTATCAGATGAACTGTGATGCCGCATGGTGGCCGGTTCTTTTGTATATTTATCGGCTGAGGACGGATGGGCCTTTGTTAGAGAAGATGTCATATAATGATTACAAGCAGTGGTAGGGAGACCTCGAGTGGAATCGGTTAAGGACAATGGAAGCCATTTTAGAGCAAAAGCAGACTTTTGAAGATGCAAAATGAGGCTTTGTCCGGGAACAAGAGGGTTAATGCTATACACGAGGGAATGCCTCCAGGTTGTGCAAATTGCAATGGAAATCATGACACTCGGAATTGCCCGCTAAATTTCCCTCAAGAACATGTGGACTCTTGCCACAACTTCTATGACACTGCACCCCGAACAATTATCGGAGGAACAATCGAGAATCGAATAGGGGCTACATGAGAAGAGACCATCCGGGATTTGCTTGGAGTGATGTTAATGGTGGTCTAGCCGGTCAACAACACCCTCAACAGAATTGGCAACAACCTCAACAGTGGTCTCGAGACCGAACATTGGAATTCAGCAGCGCAATACTCAGCGAGGTCCTCTCCGGGACTAATCAGTGCAAATAACGAGATAGTGGAAGACAACCGTGGGAGTTGGCTTTTGAGAAAATGAGTGCAGCGGTGGAGAAATTGTCAATTAACACGAACACTGCCATTGACAAGTTGGCCACTCATACAGGTTCAGCAATTCAGAATCTCGAGACACAAATAGCACAGCTCGCGAAGCAATTGAATGAGCGTCTGCGGGCACTCTTCCAGGTGACACCGAGAACAACCCCAAGGGACAATGCAATGTCATATCTACTAGAAGCGGAAGGGTGTTAGGACCTAGCGGGGTACCACTAATTCTCGAGGATGACAAGGGCCCAGAACAACCTCATGTTGAGGAAGAGCAAAGCGAAAAAGAAGGGTTGGCAAGTGACAAGGGACCAGGAGCAAGGGGAAAGGCTGAAACTTGTGGATGAAGAGTTAGAAGGAAGAAGTGGGTTGAACCCCAAGACCTCCCGCCCTACATGAAGGTTCAGTATCCAGGAAAGATTGAAGAAGCCTCAGCGGGATAAGCAATTCAATAAGTTCCTTGATGTCTTCCGAAAACTTCAGATTAACATTCCATTTGCGGAAGCCTTGGAACAAATGCCATCATATGCTCGGTTTATGAAGGAACTTCTCACTAAGAAGCGGAGGATTGTGGATGAAGAAAGCGGTTGCTTTGGCCGAGGAGTGTAGTGCCATTCTTCAACGAAACTGCCTCCGAAGTTGAAGGATCCCGGTTCCTTCTCGATACCATGCACCATTGGGGGAATTACCTTCGGAAAGGCATTATGTGATCTAGGGGCAAGCATCAACTTGATGCCCCTCTCGATGATGAAGAGGCTAGGGATCAAAGAAGTAAAGGATACGCGAATGTCACTCCAACTGGCCGATCGTTCTATCAAATATCCCTATGGAGTAGTTGAAGACTTGCTCGTGAAAGTTGACAAGTTCATATTCCCAGTGGACTTTGTGGTGCTCGATATGGATGAAGACGCTGAGATCCCTCTCATATTGGGTAGGCCCTTCTTGGCCCCACGGGGGTGCCTTGATAGATGTGCGGAGAGGGAAACTCACTTTAAGGGTAAATGATGATGAGGTGGTCTTCAATGTCTTTGAAGCGATTAAGCACCGGAAGAGAAGTCAGCTGTGTATCGAGTGGATGTGGTTGACCCAACTGAAAATTTAAAGGTAACTCGAAAATAACATGATACTTCAATTGCTAAATTATCGGTGTAATCTCATGAGGAAGACAGTGAGGAAAAAGGCCCTTCGGGGGATGAAGTCTACCTTGAGTGGCTACGAGACATGGAACCCATACCGAGTCTCCCAAGGGAAGAATGTGCAAGGAAAGAACTCAGCAGCAAGGGAATGAAAAAGAAGGGTAAAGCACCAAGGGTGAAAGGTAGTACAACCGTGGTGGTCAAGAAAGACAACAAGTTGATCCAAAAAAAGACCATCGCGGAGTGGAGAGTGCGTGCAGATTATAGAAGGATCTTTGGACTTGAATGAGCTGTCCAGGAACAGCTTGCGAGTATATAAAAGTGCACAAACCTACAAAGAACAGGCCAAGGAATGGAATGGCAAGCAGGATCTTCCTCCGGATTAACCCTTAGGGGTGACTTGAGTCAGGCTCGGGACGTTAAACAAGCGCTACTTGGGAGGCAACCCAAGCTAGGTACCCTCTCCTTTCCTCACTCTTATTTTTGTTTTTGTTTTTGTGTGTGTTTTGTTTTTGTTGTCACTCTTGAATAATTTGAGAAGATCAAGAGTTGTTGTATGAATGTCGTGTCGGCAAGCTTGTTGGATGTTAATTGAATTGAGCATGATTGATTGCATGAATTACTTGATCATTGATGATTTCCCCCTAGGGTCTGAAAATAGAAAAGTTGATCCCCACTTAAAAAATTGAAAATTGAACTTTGAGATTTATTATGATTACTTGATTTATGATAAGTTTGGGGTGAGGAGGTGCACACACTAGGAATCGTATCTCGGTCAAACAATTTGCAAAATGTCCAGGTGAGGAATTTGAGCCTCCAACTCTGTTTTTTGAATGTGAGAATCACTGTTAAGTTGCACTTTCCCGAATTTGCTTGAATCTCTATATGGTTTGCATGATTATGTGTTGCATCAAATGATTTAGGCAATTTTCTTTGAATTAACTACTTGGCCTGAAATGAACCATCCCTAATGCATGTTCCCTAGTTAGCCAAATTGAGCCCAAAATTGACCTATTGTTTCTTGATGACCCTACATTACGAACCAAAATCTGAAAAACCATGTTGACCCAATCTTAGGATTAGGAGAGCATGGAAATGAGCAAGAGAAAGGTTGTGAGAAACTAAGTTTGGGGTGGCTACAAGGTGTGTGTCATATTGGGATGAGAAAAAGAAAATAAAGGTTGACCCAAGGCAAAAAGAAAAAGAAAAGAAAAGAAACAAAAAAAAAAAAAAATTGCCAAAAGAAAAGGGGCAAAACAAAAATAATATCAAGGAAAAGGTTGTAGTCACCCGAGCCCAAATGAAAAATGGAAAGAAAGGAATTTGAGTGGAAAAATGTGTTTAATGCTCATGCTCTCTTAGTTCCTAGGGACTTAAACCTAAATATCCTTGATTATCCTACCCTCGACCAGGCCCCATTACAACCTTTAAAAGACCTTTTGATGTTGCATGCATGTTTTCGTGGGAACTATGTTTGAGATGAAAATCAAATTCATGGGAAGTGCTCTTGATAAGTGAAATTGAGTGAAAAAGTTGAAAGCCTAGACAAACTTGAGCGAACGAGTGAAATACTAAATGCCCTTGTGAGGAAGGCAATTGTTTGAAATAGGTGATCTTCCTTTGTGTGTATCTTTGAGCCTCAACTTAGAGTAATGATGGCATGAATGATAATTTCTCAATTGTTTAAAGTGGATGAATGTGGGGACTACATTGATGAAAAAGGGGGGAATCAAAGAAGAAAAACTGTTTTGTAAAGTCGCATGAAATTTGTGCGAAATTGATTAGATCTTTAAGCTTGCCAAGTCTTGAGTCGTTTTTGAGTTTTAAGCTTGCTTGGGGACAAGCAAGGTTTAAGTTTGGGGTATTTTGATAAGCCTCTGGCTTATCTAGTTTTAAGACTAGATAAACTAGGGTTTATGTGCCAATTTATTCGAGTTTACTCTCGTTTTCGCCCAAATTTGCCTTGTTTTGTTCCTAAGTTGGACGTTGACTCGTTTTGCGTCTTTTGTGTAGTTTTTAGGTTATTTTGGAGAGAATTACGCTTGTGGTTGCTTGTGTTGTTTTCAGGTCCATAAGTGAGGCTCTAAGAATTAAGGAAAGTCAACAAATAGTGGAGATTGCCATTATGGGGATTCTCGCCCCGCGAGAGGAGGCTCGCCCCGCTATAATTTGAAGGTCTGGGAAGACAGAGACCATCACGGCCTAGCCGTGATTGACATCACAGGCCGTGACAGGGAAGTTCGCGTCGCGAGACGTCCTTCGCGTCGCGAGTGTGTGAACTCCAGGAAAGTACCAGAATCAGAGACCATCACGGCCCAGCCGTGATGTATATCACGGCCGTGACCTAAAAGCCATACAAGTCAGAGACCATCACGGCCTAGCCGTGATGTATATCACGGCCGTGACCTAAAATCCACACAAGGCAGAGAACATCACGGCCTGGCCGTGATTGACATCACGGGCCGTGACAAGAAGACTCGCGTCGCGAGACATCCTTCGCGTCGCGAATGTTCAAATCTTAGAAGTGCGCCAGAAGCAGAAGCCGTCACGGCCTGGCCGTGATGGCCATCACGGCCGTGACGCGTGGCCTCCTTATAAATAGAGCAGATCAGAACAGAATAGAAAACCTTTTGGGATCAGAATTTGCAGAGATCTTTTGTAACCCTTATTCTGGGATTTCTTCTTCTCTTCTTTTCTTTTAATTCATAGGCTTAGGATGAATTCCGATTGTACGTGCGTTGTTGTTACGGACATGAGGAACTAATCCTCTTGTCTAGGGGATCGATGAAGCCACCCATGGCGGCATAGTGTTCATGTAATGTAATTCTCTCTCCTTTAATTCAATTATGATTTTCCAATTCTGTTTTCATTGTGTCGATTATATGCTAGCGTGATCGACTAGTTAAGCGTGTTGAGGCCTAGCGGCGATTCGCGTTTTAGAACTTGAATTGGGAACATCGGTCGAGTATTGCACGAGAGTGAGTAGGAGATCGATGCAACCTATAGGGAACAAGAATTAATAGAATTCGAGATTAGGGTTAAGAGACATAGCAAGTAATTAATTCAAATCATCGAATACGTCCTAATGAGCACGGAAGTGGATTTAGGAGAATTTAGGGGTCCCGGTTGACATTAAAATTGAATTTAGGGAGGAGAATATCATCACTTGGGTACTTTGCATGATTGGGTAGGTGGATTCGAAACCTTAGATGCTTTTAAATTTCTGAATTCATTCACCTTAGCTTTAATCGATTTCTTAATTGAATTGCAATCTTAATCTCTCTCACAACAATTTTCTTCGCTTAACTGAACCTATTGAATTTCTTACGAAATTAGTCGAATTGGTAACCCAATCCTTGTGTTCGACCTCGGTAGAATCTTACCGTGTTTTTATTACTTGCGACGACCCGGTACACTTGCCGGAGTCACAACAGCGACCAACTATACGGTGACCGAAATATATAATTTTGTGACCGAAATATCGGTCGCAAATTTGCGACCGAAATACAAATTGGGTTGCTAAACATTTAGCCACCAATCTTTCTGTTGCCCCCTTAATTCGGTCGCTAATTCGGTCGCTACACAGTATAGCAACCGAAATATCATATTTAGCGACCGAAATCTTCAGTCGCTAAATAGGTTTTTTTTGTAGTGATTGGGGAGGGTGTCCCTTGACAAGGAGATCTTGCACAGGATACTTGATCATGTTAGGAGGTTCTCCAATCTCTTGGAGGACAGAGAGACAGACAGTGGTGGCCAAATCATCAGCTGAAGCCGAGTACAGGGCAATGGCAACAGTCATGAGTGAAGTCATTTGGCTAAGATGGTTGCTGAATAAACTGACAGTATCACAACAAGGTCCAACTCAGATGTTTTCTGACAACCAAGCAGCTTTACATATCACAATGAATCCCGTCTTCCACGAGAGAACAAAACATGTTGAGATGGACTATTATTTTGTCAGAGAACGAGTCCAGTCAGGTAAAATTGACACATTGAAAATTGGGACAAAGAAGCAGGTAGCATACATCTTCACCAAGCCCCTTGGCAGAGAGAGATTCGAGGCTCTACTTGGCAAGTTGGGCATTATCAACCTCCATGCATCAACTTGAGGGGGAGTGAAGGAATGTGAATTGTATGTGTTAGTTATGTCTGTTAGCTGTTAAGTCAGTTAGGTCCTTAGTTGGATTAGTTTGTTATCATAACAGATAAGATCTTGTATAATCAGTTAGGCACTAAAGGTTATAAGTAGGAGACCCTAGTGAACTCAGTGATCAATCAATGTATTACAATTTACATATTGCTTTATCAATTGAATGAATATACAGTGTGAGGTATTATTTTACAAAGTTAAGCTAGCACTGGCTTGGTTAGGGAATATCTCAATGGCCAATGCTTATAGTTTTCTCGAGTTGCATGCATGTGCATGTACAAAGTAAAATTAAATTATTCGTCTGCAAAATTATGTGCATTTCACATCAAAAGGTGTGAGACGGTTATCACAATGTTGCCACTAATATCTGTATTTGTTTTTTAAATTAAAGCTTCCATACAACATATTATCAAATAATTCTAAATATAAAGAATTATAATTTAATATGATCAATTAACTTTTTTCCTTTATTAATATATTCTCTTCTCCTAATAACTATTGATATTTGTGATTAATAAGTTTACTTGATATAATAAACAATGATCCCAGTAAAAAAAATGATAATAAACTTGAAAAGGTGAACAACTATTTTTAATATTAATTCTCAAATATCATTAACCTTTTTTTTTACTAAAAAAGATATCGATTCATTCAAATTGATAAAATACATCGAAAACAACACAAATTCAACATCGTTAAAAACCGAAAAGAATGAATCTGCGAACAACCTCACAGTATCCAGGTTAATAGCATAACATGACAAAATGCCTACAAATGTGACAAAATCAAAGTGACCAGAATACTCATGCCTCCGGATCTGTAACGTTGACTCCCAAGTCTTGATTGAATCTGTAATGGATTGAAGCTGATATGTCAATCTGAACCAAACGAACACCGTAACAAGATGGGAAACCAAACGACGCCGCAACAAGACGACGAACAAACACCGTCGCACACAGACAATGAAAACACGTAAAAACACGAAAGAAAAACCAGATCTATGTGGAAAAATCACTTATTTAGATAAAATGAGAGAAAGACGATGTAGAGGGGTGATTCCAGGCAAAAAAATAGCCCAAAACCACCCCTTTCCAATGGATGAGGAAGAAGGAAAAGAGGAGTAAAAGGAAGGTTGAGAGATAGAGACGACTCTAGGTTTTGCTCATGAAGCTTCTTTTAAACTACAGAAAGAAGTGAGAAAAATTGGAACAACAATGAGAAATTATTTTAAAGGTCAAATATTAATAACTTAAGACAACAAAATTTTAAAAAATACAAATGTGAAAAGACGTAGGAGTGTTGCACAGCTCTCCAAACGCGTCCTACTCCTAAGATCAGTAGCCTGTTAGGTGAACGTTTTCCCCCGGTATTAGTGAAACAAAACAGATTAGGTAATTTTCATGGTACATCTTGGTGACGTTTGGAATAACTTATTTAAACTCATTTTGACTTATCTGATGACATAAGTTCTTATGCAGTGTGTTTGACAGAACTTATAAAAATAACTTATGCCATCCCATAAGGAGTTTTTGACTTATTTTCATAAGTCACTGGGAGAAGCTTATGAAATTATCATAAGAGCTTATGCACTAAACATCATCTCCGTGTTTTTCACTGTTCGAATCCTCTCATGCCCCTTTCTTTCTTTTTCTTTCTTTAAGCGCTTATGACATAAGCTCTCATACAATAAGGTCTTATTTGATAAGCTCTTAGTTAAGTTGTTTACCCAAACACACCCCTTATATATCTATTATCTAATGTCAAGAGAAGAGGTTGATGAGTGACTAATTAAACATTAATGCTGAACGAGGTTGATTTAGTACAGGACACCTTTCTCCACCCTTACAGTTTTCTTCTTTATTCCTATTGATTTTTCAAAAAAATTCCACATATATATATATTTATATATATTTGTTTCGTGCTAAATAATATACTTTAGTATATTTTTATTTGTTTATTTTAAAATGTAAGTTGAGTGCTTCAGATGATAGGTGTTGATTGAGGTGTCAAACTAATTAAGATTTCTCACTTCTTTGTGATATCTTTACATATCTTTTTTGTCTAAAAAAAAATGTAACTTGATTTTAAAGGAGCGATGTCGATATAATATATAGTATAGTCCTCTAGAGGGTAGAACGTGACCTGTCTGGCTGCAATGGTGAAACAGCGTTAGAGACTTGGTGGGATACAATGATGATCAAGCAAAGATCGTGAATTTCAATAATTGTATAGCCATGCGTTTTGATCTTTTAGTGTGGGAATTTTCAACCTTTGCTTTGTTGGTACGAAAGAATTTTCAACGATGCGGGGCTGAATGGGGTAATATAATGGGCATGGCATCGTATTATATACTCCGCGGACCCATCATAACACACCCAAATTCCTTTTTACTTCACCTTCCTCTCATACACTTTCTTTTTATATGATGCCAAAGCTATTGATTTTTTTCCCCTTTCTTCTTTTTTTAATCTTTTTCTTCCCTTCTTTCTTTGGATTCGATTTGCCTTTGGCACTTGTACAAGCAATCTCTTTAGCGCAAAAATAAATAAATAAATAAATAGAGAAAAAGTCTCCTATATGCACTTTGTATTATGCCTTGTTTTTTCCCCTCTCCCTCTGAATGCTAAGTGCTAACTTTGCTGTATCCTATGTACCAGATCACAATCTAATCCCGAACAACTTCAATTAAGACTAATTATGACAATGCAATTACTGTTCATTAGTATCTTCATCTTATTATTTGTTCATGTGGTCCATATGTGTTAGAAGGGTAAAGCACTAAAGCCTAAAACATCCAGGATATCACTATTTAATGGCTTATTGGCTTTAGAGAAAAATTTCATAATAATGGACTTCACATTATATCTTTTACTAAACTTCACATTATATCTTGACTAAAATATTTAAGGTATTTATTTATTGAATAAAGGCTGAAATTGATCCCTAAAAAAATTAGGGGACCTACTTTTGGTCCCTGTATAATAATAATAATAATAATAATAATAATAATAATTTAGTCCCTTAAGTCTACAAATACGGGACACATTAGTCATTCCTTCTACTTTCAAGGTTCGTTTACTTGCTTATGTGTCCCGTTAACCATCCTACTTGACTCGTTCGTGGTCCTACGTAGCCTATGACAAATTTTTACCATGAAAAACAAATGAAAAGTAACAAACATGCACAATTTTCAGGTATCTGAGTTTTAAAATTTTGTACTTTTTTCCCCCATTTTCGTTTATTTTTCACCTATAAATTTATCATAGGTCACGCAAGATCACTAACGAGTCAGATAGGATGGTTAACGGGATACATAGATAAGTAAGCAGACGTTGGATGTGGAAGGAGGGATTAGTCTATCCCGCGTTTGTAAATTCAAGAGACTAAGTGGTTAATTGACTTTTTTGGGGGAAAAAACGGGTCCCCAAAATTTTTTAGGGAATAATTTGGACCTTAGTCTGTCGCGACCGTCCCGTCCGGGAGCCGCGGAAAAGATGGTAAAAAACAGAGGAGTCGCCACTAAGATTTTTATTGGGAAAATCTTAGAAAACTCAATTATTTAAAGGTAAACTGGTCTTTTAAAAAAGAGAAATATGAGTCCGGGAGTCGGTTACGAGTAGGGAAGGTATTAGCACCCCACATCGTCCGTTTAAAAAAACGGTACCTCAAGTTAATTGTGCAAAAACATTTTAATAACCTTTTAAATATTTATCCTACCCAAAAATTATTTACAAGAAAGTGTTATTTTTAATTTTAAATATTTTAGATTTTTATCAGTTTTTATATTTTTAAATTTATTGTTTAGAAAAATTAAATGAGGTTGAACATGGCACATGAGTCCACAGGGCAACCTCAAATCTAAGGGACTGAACATGGCACCGTGTCCATAGAGCATCCCTAAAAAGGGAAAGTTTAACTTTTTGATTAATTATTTTAACGTAAAAAAGGGATGCAAAAAAAAGGAAAATTAATTAAATGAGGTTGAACGTGGCACATGAGTCCACAGGGCAACCTCAAATCTAAGGGACTGAACATGGCACCGTGTCCATAGAGCATCCCTAAAAATGGAAAAGTTTAATTTTTTGATTAATTATTTTAACATAAAAAGGAGATATAAAAAGGGGAAAGTTTAGTTTTGGCCCGACAAGATGATTTATCTTGCTCCTACGTATTCCCGGGTGCGATGGGAAACTCAAAGCCACGTAGTTCTTTAGAAAAGACTTGATTGGTTGGTTGATTTTAATTTGTTTTGAGAAAAAAAGATTTTTGATTTCTAAAAGGATTTTTCATTTTTTTGTTTTTATTGCCTAATTTAAAATATAAGAAATAAAAAAAAATCCTAAACGAGATAGAACGTGGCACGTACGTCCACAGAACGATCTCGAGTCTAAGAAATTGAGTATGATACATCTCACAAAATAATCCTAAAAAGACTAATTTAAGTGTTTTGTTTTGTTTTGTTTTGTATTGTTTTTGTTTTAATTTTTTGACACTTATGGAAAAAGTGTTTTTTTTTAGACACATGTTATATTCTTTGTAATTTTTATCACCTATTGATTCTAAGCCCACAAGCTAGACACAAACATAATCCCTTATCAGAAGCCCAACCCAAATAAACTAAACAAATGACATGATAATGGCATGATAATGACGATAAAAAAGAAGGAGAAAGCAAAATCCAAGTTCATCTTCTCTGGTTACCAACTTCACAGAGAGGAACAAGAAAGGGTCTGAGCGCGCGTGGCGGAGAGACGGCGGAGGAGAGCGGTGAGACCGGCGAGGGCTGGGTGATGGTGGTGATGGGCGGAGCCGACAGCGAGACTGAACTGAGATGGAAGCACACCCAGATCTACAGTTGCTGGATTTACAGAGGCGGAGGTCGTGGCTGGGAGGGACGACGCAGGCGGCGGCGAGACGGGGTACGGTGGGCGTGCGTGGAGGCAGAAACCGATGATGGCGGCCAAAAATGGAGGAGAAGCGGAGATCTGTTCTGGGCGGTCAGAGATCTGTTCTGGGCGGTGGTGGCGTGAGGAGGCCGGTGACGCAGCGGTGCGCGAGGCGGTGGACGGCGTGAGTGACAGGGGCGGCGGCTGCGGCTCGGAGGTCCTCCCCTGTGGTGGTGCACGGCTGATGGAGTAGTTTTGTTTTGTTGGTTTTTTTTGCCTTTTGCAGTGTTTAGATTGTTGGAGAAAGGGTTGTTGTATAGGGACCTATTTTGATGGAAATGGGTTTTTGTTACTCTTTTATTCTCTGATGGCTGAGGGGGATGTGTTTGAGGGGATGAAGTGAATGGGAGAGGGAAACAGGTGATGTGAAGATGAAGATGGTTTGGTCTGCCCCTCAGTATTTTCGTTTCCTCTCTTTCCTCTTTGTTTGTCGTTGATGATTATGGGTGGTAGGGTGATAAGATACTGTGGTATGATGGATTCTGGAATTTTAATGGTGAAGGTGAAGAAAGGGTGTGTGTTTTGTGAGTGAGTGAGTGGGAGGCTGGTTTGTTTGGAGGAAGAAGAAGAAGACACGAGGAAGAAGGAGATGTGTGGGTTAGAGATGAGGAATGATGTGAGGTGAGAGGGATGAAGATGAAGTTAAGAGGAAGAAGGAGATGTGAAGTGTGGGGCTTTTTTTTTTTTTTTTTTTGTTATTGTTGGGTTGTTGAAGAAGATGAAGGATGAGAGGAGAAGATGATGTTAAGATGAAAGAAAAAAGAAAAAAAGGAAGTCTGGGACGTGAGAAAGAGAGGAAGAAGAAAAGAGAAAGAGAAAGAAAAAAGGTCAGGGGAGGGGCATACTGTAGGAAGAAAGAGATGAGTTTTTTTTGCTGGCCCCCCTTTTTCCACTGATTTTCGCTGCCTCTTGTAATCACCAACAGGGGCATATGAAACCAAGAATCAAGTCCCCAAAGCCAGTCTTAGTTGCAGAGCCAAGTCGTTTTCCACTTTCTTTGTTTTGCCTCTGATGCTTGTTATACTCTCCTCAATATTGCAGATTTTCATTCTTTGTGTTAAATCTCCATTGAGCTTTCTGCATTTGCTCAGAAGGCAAATTTTCCATTTTCATGCTTCATTTTCAAACTCAACATTTTGGTGAAGGTTAACTTGTTTTTCCTCATCATGTGCATTAAAACTTTTGGCTTTTCTCCTTGGCTGCCTTCAAACAATCTGTTCCTCTAATATATTTTATTTTTTAATAAAAGAAGTGAGCCTTTTTATTTATTTGAGATGAGATTATGTAAGTGGGCTGGGCTAAAGGACATGGGCCAAATCATGGAAAAAAATTTTAGTTTTCTCTGTAGATTTTTTTTCAATAATAATAATAATAATAATAATAATAATAAGAGGAGAAAATACCCGGACAAAATTAGGTGTTCACATAGTCTTATTGGTTTATGTCTTTTCAGTAAGATAGCTTTTTTTATCCATTCTTTTCTAATGTGATACTTCTTTACCTCCGAAATAAGAAGTAAAAATTGATGAAAACATTAGTCAAAAATATCATCACGACTCTCAAAGTCAAGTACGATAACAATACCAAACAAAATACTACGAGTAGTGGGATCACATATCACTCACATTTGAATTCCTAGTAACCCCCCTCACCTATGAATTAATCCATCACACAATGTAACTTCTCCTCAAGTAAAAGCCTTTTATGTATTTGATAGTATTATCAAGAGCTTAGCTAGCATGCAAAAGCTTCATCTCCCCGGATTGTGGCACACATTCTCTTCTTTATGTGGAAATTGACTTGTTAAAAGTTATTAGCAATACATTCATTTATGTTAATCTTTAGTTGCTGCATTTCATAACATCATGTCTGGCAACGTTGTTATGCATGGGTGGGTATACTTTACTTTGTTATGCCTTGCTCTGAAGAAGCACATTTCTAGTCAATATGTTTGGGTTTATGCAAAATAGAAAGCAAAAAGCCATTTGAAAACTTATTTGGCTTTGCATTCTTTGGTCATTATGACTGCGTAGAAACCAGATTATCTTCAATTATGCTACACTAGATTCAGATGAGGGGATGGAAATGATCAAGGTTAGGAGTTAGTTAGGGATAAGAGCAAGTCTTGAAAATGCTTTAATGAGTTATTATGAATGGTGGTTAAATCTTGTTTCTTGTATATCGCCTTATTCTGTATCTCCATATAAATAGGCAGGACTTTATTATCTTTCCTTTAAGTATAAGTGGATTGGGATACCCCTACTCCAGTAATAATACAATCTACTTTATAGAAAAAAAAAAGTTTGTATTCTTGAGCCATTTCTTGCTTTCGGCGGAGGTGAAATGCTTTGGCTTACTAGCACATAATTTCAGGATAGGACGATGGTGTATCTATGTATAACGATGAGTAAAACCAAAAGGTCCATGCCACATTCATAAGCCTGTACGTAGCACACCTGAGACTTGAACACTTCGACTAGGCTCTCTAGCTTGGAAATTAATCTAGCTTGGCCATTGAGGAAAATGAATTTCTTATATTCAAAACTGATAATTCATACATTAATGCATCGTTGGATTAATTATTGAAATCGATCTAATGGTATATTAATGTATGAATGTGTGAGCTTTAATACGGTCTGGATCTGCCATCAAGGATGAAGGCAGTGTCTTATGCAGTGTGTTTGACAGAGCTTATAAAAATAACTTATGACATCCCATAAGGAGTTTTTGACTTATTTTCATAAGTCATTTGGAGAAGCTTATGGAATTATCATAAGAGCTTATGCACTAAACACCCTTTTTGTGTTTTTCACTATTCGAATCCTCTCATGTCCCTTTCTTTCTTTAAGCGCTTATGACATAAGCTCTCATGCGATAAGGTCTTATGTGATAAGCTCTTGATTAAATTGTTTACCCAAACGCACCCTAAAAACTTGAGGATGATCCTTCTTCTTATGCAAGAACAAGGCAGGTAAGTTTATGTCTCCCTCCTTTTTCATAAAGAGTCATGGAAGGATATATGCTAGGAAATTCTCTCCACCAGTGCACATTTTTTGGTGCCTAATTCTTGCTTGAGTCATAGTCCATAAGAGCAATTACCACCGTCACTGATCAAGTGAATAAAAAGTTGATAGGAAATCCTGAAGTACGAAAGCGGGGATCCTGTGTTCTCTGTGAAAGCAGGGCAAACACTAGAGATGCGTCACCAGCTGCAACGTTGTGATTTCTTGTTTCGCTTTCATTCTGCTCTGAATTTGTGAATAAGACTGCTGGGCCGCTCCCAACTCATTATATATTGGTTCTCTTTTCTGATCAGGTAATGGACGGGGAAGACGGTACTTCTCAAAGAATTCTTCTCCTCTTCGAAAGGCCTTCACACAAGCTCTGAGTAATGCATGTGATATCCTTCTAAGTCAATTGTCGTGACCTTGCATAAAAGGTGATGTGTTATCGATCAAAATTTATGAGGAAGAATACAAAGCTGGCATGGATGGATGTAAAAACAATCTTCATTGTCGTTTAATCCTCTCTAACGGTGATTCACCCGTCAAGTATGAAGACTTGCGCTCCAAATTAACAAAGCTTTGGAAACCCTTGGTCAATAGTGGATGGTTCCTCTTGGCAAAGGAGTTTGTGAGTTTGAATTTGCTTCCCTAGAAGATCTGCGTAGCATTTGGACGATGGGTTCTTGGAATCTTACACCAGGATTCATTCGTCTCTTTTCTTGGTCTCCTGATTTCAATCCTAATTCTTTAAGCCAGACACGCACACAGTGTTGGGTCCACATACATGGACTACCTCAAGAATATTGGAGGCCGAATCATTTGATTGCAAGGGTCTTGGCATCCCTATTTATTTGGATGAAGCAACTAAAAATAGAACTTTGGGCCACTTTGCTAGAATTCTTGTGGACATTGATCTTATCGAGTAATTGCATGATCAAATTCTGGTGGAAAGAAAGGGGTATGCTTTCTTTGTAGGAGTAGAGTATGAAAAGTTGCCTTTTTTATGTTCGACTTGCAAAACAATTGGTCATTCTTTGGCTAATTGTAAAAGGACTTCTACTTTTGTTCCTAACTCTAGTAATGTATAGGTGATTCAGAAGGAAAAACATCTGATAGCTCGTAAGACTGCTCCTAAATATGTTCCTAAGAATAAAGAAGTGCATGCTCCAGTGATGGATCATAAGGAAGACACTAGTCCCTCTTCTCTTATTGCAGTTCAAGTTATTCAAGAAGCTCCTGTTGTGAACACACCCATCAATCATCATGATGAGCAAGCCAATAAGGAGACGGTAGATGATAATAGTTTGGATGTTGGTGGCATTAATATGATTGATAAGGGTGTTAATAGTCCTTATTTGGATAAGACTGACAAGTCTAATGACAATGAAGTGATTGAGACCACCCCTGCTCTTGTTGCTACCGTACCTATCTTAAATTCATTGCAATCCATGACTAAATGTGATTTAACAGTTAGTGATAAGATTTTTGAGACTCCTGTGTTTATTTCAACCCCTATGCATCATAATGTTATGCATGATATGAAAGTTCTTGCAAAGTTTTTTGGAGATAGGGATGAGGAAGATCTAACGAATGACTCTCTTTCAACAAAGCAAAATAATGATACTACCGTCGATGATGATTCTAATTTCACAATGGTTATGCCTAAATCTCAGAAGTATAATATGAGAAAGAATAGAAGGCGTAATATTAGATTTTGATTCTTGTTTTTTGCTTGAGTTTTGGTTTATGTCCCTGCATGGTTTTGCTTTTATATATATATATATATATATATATATATATATATATATATATATATATATATATATATATATATATATCAATAAATTTATGGTAATATAGTATCGAATTGCTTTAAAAAAATTATGTAGTCCATAAGGCTGTGAACCAATTATGCCATAGTAATAACAATACACATGCATTTTTTTTTATATATAATCGAATTATACTTGTGTTGTTTGCACTTGTGGAAACACCTTGTTCCAAATGTTGAAGCACACATCAGTTGTCACCGGAGCTTTTGGAATGAACATATGATTGTCTCTGATAGAGAATGACCCCGCCTCATGAGACACCCCGACGTCCCATTAAAGAAAACCATAATTTATTAAAACCTAACCGTGATAATAACGTTAAGCGGACATATATAAAACAACGAAGTTATAAAAACTTTAAATATAACCTAACAGTGATAAATAAATATCTCTCTCTCTCTCTCACACACACACACATAAGATATCATCATAACATATTGTGTTGTCACACTGTAAAGGATACCCTATTAGTAGGGCCCTATATCAGGTACAAACTATCATAAAATAAAAATACATCAGAAAACTAAGAAAAGATGCCTCGTTGTCACTCTTCCCCCAGCGTCTCTCAAAATACATCAAAATCCTCACAGCACACACCTATATACCACTTAGGATACACACTGGCTCATCTGACTACAGATGACTACTGCTACCCTGACTATCACCATGAGCTCCTCCGTGTCGCTGATAAGGTCTGGAAGGTCCTGACACTCCTCGACTGCTACTAGAAGTGCTCCTCCCCAAACGCCGCTAAAAAAGGCGTCGGTATACAGCACTATGTCGGGAAGACTAGCGAGAGGACTCCTGCTAAGCTAGTCGGACATCCGGAATCTCTGGTGCTAGAATGGGATCGACATTTGGTACTACCTGATCTAATCCCTGATCATCCGGTGCGGGCGTAGGATCTGGTACCTGTACGGGCATAGGTACTGGTACAGGGACTAGGACTGCAACCAACGATAGCATCGGCAGGAAAGGTGGCTCGGGGAAATCGATCGGAAATGCGAAAGTTTGGTCGAGACGAAAAGTCCCGACAAAAACAAAGAAAGGTCCCTATCCCATCCTCGCTGATGCTGACACTGGACCAGTATAAAAAGTGAAACGGGTGACGGTGTCCACACGCCACCCCTTCGAGTCTAGGAACTCAAGCTTCATGGTCGCCAGCAGCGGGAATCCCACTGGCTCGGTCATCCATGGATGGTCTAGGTGCGCCATGATCGTCCACGTCTGATAGCAAAAAGATAGAAAAGTCGTACATAGAAGAAAAGAAAAGGAGATAAGAAACCATCTATCATCAAATATGGAAAAGGGTACATAAAATATAATCAATAAAGGAACACAGATATATATACACAATCATCCTCGAGACACATTATCATCCTCTACCCTTAGCACTCATGCAACTTATGCTGACGTGGCCACCACCAACCTGTCACACATCCCTCGTCTGATTAGGGATGTTAGTCGGTGATCCAAGCGACACATCCTAGAAAGTTGGTGCACACCCTCATCCGCGGTGGGGGTGCTCATGCAAAGCAACGACACTATAGCTGCACATCTCACTCCGGTGCACACCCTGGTTCTCTCTCGAGGGTGCTCATGCATAGAGGTGACACTATAGCTGCACAATCTAAACCTAAGTTGGGATGGTCCCGTGAGGACTTCTGATATGTTACGGTAGTCTCCTTCACATTCCATATAAGGAAACTTGCCCGTGACTTCGGTATCACTAACCTCGTGTGTTCCACTCACACGGCTGTGATCAACATCATGCACCTATATGGATCTTGCCGACTCGTACCAAATCATAACCTAGTGCCTTAACCTTCATCATAATCTCACATAATATCTCAAATCTCATGATAAATAATTATTTATTAACTATTTAAGTTAGGCACGACTATCGCATACAATATACACACCCCAACATGCATTACCCTAGATTATCATATATCAACACCAATAAGCCAAATAAGCATGTTATAGCAACCAAAACATTTTATCATACTAAGCATATTAGCATTATTACAATAATAATAATAAAATATTAAAATAACATAATTAACCCAAACATAGCATATTAATCCAAACAGCACGCAGCGATCAACTTAATAGGTAAATTCATGTAACCTTGAATATTTGAAATTTAACCTAATGGCGATAAACCTACAAACTTCATATCATCATTGGTACCACTAAGTAGTCTCCAATGTAATATTGACATTGTCAATTATTGACCCACTAGTAGGGTTTAGGTCGTCTTACGTCATTATTGAAAAATACGCTACTTAGCCATTTCCGATGTTAGATGGCTTCTTTCTCCTACCTGAGAAGTTGTAAGCTAGACTAGAAGCAACGAAACGAGCACCTCCGGTACCTACTCAATTCTTCCACGCAAGCTATAGGGATCTCCAGGCCTCCAAAAATTCACCTGAATACATCATTGTGAAGCATACGTTACGGGTAACCCTAATCTGAAGATGGAATTGAAAACCGATAGACGGATTGAAAGATATCCTCAATACCGTCACCGACGACATTTCGGCATAAAAAGGATATAGATTACCTTAGCTTAGAGAAGAAAAGGAAGCTAGGGTTTAGAAGATATCGTTGCCACGATCTCAACAGCGTAGTCGGAATTGTGTTAGGACTAACGATCAAGTCGGAAACTCCTCGGGAACTCTTTCTCTCTCCCCCTCTATTTCCTCACCTCACACTCTGCTCCCTCTAGTTTCTGTTTTACGAAGGGTGAGCCCCCTTTTTATTTTTTCCAATCTGTCTGTCCATGCTCGAGCATGAGGACAGACACGCTTGAGCGTGTGGTTTCCCATGTTTGAGCGTGGAGCTTCCTTCAACACGAAGGTCACCGCTCAACCGCCCCATGCAACCAATCCTCGCTCGCCACGTGGAGTCAAAGTCAGAGCTTGTCTGGTTGACCTCCCACGCTTGATCGTGGAACAGGTCACACTTGAGTGTGCTTGCGCTCAGGCGCAAAAACAGCCACACTTGAGTGTCTTACACTGGACAAAAACCCTAGTTTATGTTTCCGTTCATTCCGAAGTCGTTTGATCGCGTACTTTTCATGCAAAGGTTCCTATGTCTTAACAAACATATTAGACATCTAATCAATGCCATAAAAGTACAGATGTTACACCTCAGATATGGGGCCCACCCTATCAATGTTCACAATGATTCTACATTATAGTGCGACACCAAAATTTGGCAGACAATGCACAGAGGCAGCGAATAGGAGTATTAGCAACAAAAATATGAGAAATGGTTCTAGAACATTAAAATAGGGACACCATACAATGTCTCTTTTATTTTGTTAATGTATTTTAGAAAAGTGTATACAAAGAAAATATAAAAAGCTGGTCCAATTGGTAAGGATACGGCTCAAAACCCACAAGGTCGTAAGTTCGAATCCCACTACCGATGTGAGGACCTTGTTGGTGGGTAATCTGTAAGTACCTCTGTAAGCGCTCCTCGAGCCCTGAGGCCTGCCCTGACCCTGATGAGCCCCCGGGACCTAACTCACCTCAACTTATTTCGATCAAAAAAAATATATAAAAAGTAAGTAAAAGATAGAAATAAACACATATGTTGTCACATAACTACTCTTAATTAGTCAAAATGAATTGAAATTTTAATATACTTTAATTAATCAATAGGGTTACCCTCTTATTTGTTTACTTTCCATTTAGGTTCATTTCAGAGGAATTTTCCGTCTTAAAAATAATAGTTAGGCGCATTTAACTACTGCAATTGAAAAATAAAAAAACATCATCGTAAGTTAATGTAAGACATCCTTTCCCGTCTTCACCACTTAACTTTTTAACGTTGAAAGCGTTTGAAGACGCTATATTGTTGACAACGCAACTTTGTCCATGATGACAAATCATCATCGAATTATAGGAGATTTTTACCCCTTTTATTGTTCACTTTATGCGTTGATTTTAAGCATGCTTTTGTTTACCCTTGCAGCAGCAAAATGTCAAGGAAACGACAAATTAAAGAATAAGAGAAAGACGCGTCTAGATTTATCAACAAAGGGAATCAAATATGCAAAATCATTGCATATCTTTAATGCTTTGCTAGGTGTTCTGAATGGTAATTATGATTTAAGGGTGGTGCTAGCTCCATTTTTTAGAGCAGTTGAGGACTTGAGGTGGTGGCTCCTCCAAGTGGGTTACATGCAAGATAGTCTAATACTTAAATTAGAATGTCCACTAAAAGAAAAAAGTTTATGAACATTAATATATATTTGAGTGGCTAAACTCTATTATTTTTCAGAAAACACTGAAGAGCCCAAGCAGAAGAAATATTTGAGAGAAAATTTGAATATTCTGAATTTGATTGAATGAGAAATATTGATACAATGAATGTAAAATAGACCTCTTATACCATGACAATTTAACCAATCTCTAACCAATTAAAACTAACTCATGATAATATATAGTGGAAGGTTTCTTGTTTCAAGACATCTTGTTTTAAGACCTCTTTGCAAAGTTTTAAATTGCAGTTATGTTGTATTTTTCATTATTGCATATAAATGCATGAAAATATGACTGATACAGCTGTAATTGTGATCGTGATGTAGTTTTGGAGACTACTATAACCGCAAGGTTGCGGCCTTGATCAGTGCGATTGTGGACCCAGATTTAAAATCTTGCTACTTTGTAGATCAATATCATGATAATATATAGTTATTGTTCTTGTCGAGATCCGACTTGCCGGAATCTCGCCGTAGAACGTTAAACCAAGAGTGAACAATGGGGGTTGTTTTAGACTTTGGCTTGACAGAATGTAATATTCCGGTCCTACGTATCCCAATGGGAATCAAAGCCAGACGTAGTTCTAGGTTCAACCCTTGGTGGTACGGTGATCTCGATCCCCTAATCTTGTATCTGGTGGATACCAGCGAGCAATGACTGTCTGATAGTCTCTTGTCCGAGCTAGTTCCTCTAATACGCTTAAGGGAGAGTTACCGGGATTAGTGAAAATGAGTTTCTATCATGGGTACTCCTCCTTTTATAATAGGATTCCCATATCTCTTAGAGACATGATTTATCTCTTAAATATCTTTTAGAGATCTGATTTATCTCTTAAATATCTTTTAGAGATCTGATTTATCTCTTAAATCTCTTTTGAGATGTGATTCCTTAATTTAAGGGATATTATCTCTTTTAACCAGATAAGGTTATTTCAGATAATATCAAGATTTAATATCAATATCCTATCCCTTAATTAAGTGATCTTTAATTTATTATCTTTAACTTCCGGACTGGACCTGGTATTCGAGCTCGATGGCCGGGTTTCACTCTTCGACCAGTACAGTTATGAGAGGATTTATTCTCTGAGGCCATCTCCAATGGGGGTGCTTAAGCCACTTTTGCTTGTTAAGCACCATTCTTATTAAGAATCAATCATTAGAGTGGGGTTCTTATCAAGCATCCATTTTTGTGAGGTGCTTGTATAAGCACCTAGTGCTTAAAAATAAAGTTGGTCATTCTTGTACTTTAAAAACACATTAGTAGGGTCATATAGTAAAATTGTTGATTAAATGTAATGATGGGAGGTAATTTGTGGGACTCATTTAATAAAAATTTCAAAGGTGTCGTGTTGGAGAGATAAGATGCTAAGTTGTAAAAATAAAAATGAATAATATACAAGGATGAAACCCACTTAAAAACCTCTAAAAATAAAAATGTGGGGTACTGAAATGAAGATGCTTTAATCATCCTTGTTAAGAAAAGATTCCCATAGGATATAGTTACTTTATTTTCATGTAAAAATTGAGTTGGTAAGCAATAGCCTATATGCTGGGCCTTGGGAGCCCAAAACGTGAAATGAGCCTAGCTACTAACGTGGACTAATTTATATTGTAACTGAGTTCTGTGATAACTGTCTAGGACACTGATTATTTCCGTTGTCCATGCATGGTCATGGATACTCACGCTCGTGACAGGTTAATTTTCGTATATTAAAGCATTTGGTAAATAAAATAAAAAAAAGATAATAAAGAAGTGAAGTACTACTACTGCATGGTTCAGATGGAGTGGTCCTTGAATTTGAGTGGCTTTTGTAGTTGTGTGAACGTGGAACGTATAGCGAGAGATAGTGCACATATAGAAAGTGCGCCTCATCAATGTGAATTGTTGGTTTCCTCAGTGTACAGTTGATGAAGGGGTTGTAGTCACGCCCACTTCTAGTAATTCAGTGGCCCAGACTGTAGCTTCAATATCTTGGACATGACACTGCGGGCGCACGTTTTCAAGGTTCACATGCGACTCTAGGAAAATGTTGTTTTCTTTATCTTCAGGTTCTGGCCACTGGGCCTATACACTTTAATCAGATACAACTACTACTACGGTTTTATTCACTGCTCGGACGTTCATATATATATTTCTCAGCAATTTTTCTTTTTGAAAAATATATATAAGAATTAATGTTAAGCCAATGCATTGGTTCTTGATGCATATAGTTAACAAAATCTTTTGGATTAGGATGTCATTGGTATAAAGTATCCATCATCGTTAATAGCATCCAATTTCTGTCGTGGGGTATGAACGACATTTAAGATTGTCTCATCTCAATCAAATTTTCTTCGTACACAAGACTCAAAGTCGAACCTCTGATTACTTGCATAAAAGGTTTGATCATGTTACTACTTGGACCAACCACGACTTAAAAGTGAAGAAAATGTTTGATTTCATTAATATTTTTTAATTAAGTTTTACCTAATTTAATTTTAACAAAAAGGGCGATCGATCCCCATTTTAATTTTGAGATTTGTAAATGTAGAGTTGTGCTATAAATTATACACAAAAGAAATATTATCATAAATCGATTATATTTTCTTGTTATACAGTATTGCATCAGATAATTTTTTGGATATTTATTTTAATACTCCCTCCGATCTATTTTTATGGTAATTTAAGACTTCTACACACAGATTAAGAAAGCATTAATTTGTTTATATTTGTATCAAATTACCCTTATTTATAATATCATTAATTATTTACACATTTTAACCATATTTACTCCACATTCCACTTGCCATTAATAAACATTCAGAATGTGTACATTTATTGGTAAAAAAAGGTGCATTCATATGATTTTTGTTTTTGAACAAGTACTAACATTTATAATTGAATTTAAGTAGGGAACAATAATTGAATTTAAGTAGGAAGTAAAATGATATATATGAAAAAAAATTATCAAATATATCTTGGATTTATAAAAAATTCATTGTTTTGGACAAAAACAAAAAACTAAATTTACCATATAAATTAATCGGAGGGAGTAATTGTCTAGAAAAGATAATTTTGTCTAGGTGATGCTGGACCTTACAAAATCGATCAAGTTATAAAGCTTCTGTTGTACACTTGTACGATTAATCAAGAAAAGTAACATACGGATTTTCCGCACTTTGGCTTTGGTTCTATAAACAACCAGCATTGCAATTAATACACCGTCCCCCCTGCATGAATTATTTCGTACCATTGTTCATCTACCAATTTCCTTCCATTATAACTGCATCATTTTTGCTGCCTTTTATGGGGTCATACTTCTAATTTTGCTTTTGATTTCTACATCTATTTTCCCTATTCCGCAAAGGATAAGACATGCATAGCTGGAATGAATAAATGAAGAGTGATTTTCAAAAGATAAAATTACTTTATATGCACAAACTTATATACTTTATACTTGTTTAGTATAATTCTACATCCTCCCCCTCCCACTAATCCTCCTATTTATTAATTATAGAAAATGTTGAATGCTTTTTATTTTTTGGATTATTAAATGCATTACTATTTTATTTAATATTTTCTTTATTTAGTATTAAAAGAATTTCATAGAAGAATATATATAGCAAAATTCTACTTATCTGACATCTTGGTGAATCTTACCAAAAGTATATATACGTTGATCCTTTTTCCAAGAAAATTCTTTTATATACATAAACTGGCTCTTGCACCTCTGCGTTTCCGAATTCGACTTATCATGATGGGTCAACACTTTGGGACCATGAGAGGGAGCACACTCTACCCACAATTTTTTGGGTGCTTTTCCCGCAGTGTTTTTGATATATGATATTTCTGTGGTTGTATGCTATTGAGTTAGATCTATTCTATGGGAGCTGCTACCTACGTCCCTGTATGTCCCTATATATATGGCCATCCACCCCCAAATAACATTTTAAATCTTTTTTTATCACTAAACTATCCTTACCCTAAACATATTTATTCTAATTACTTGCTAAAACTATCACCCACCCCCTCTTCTCTCTCATCTACTTCCATAAATTGATAAATTAAAGATACCGTGTTTGCATTCTCCATAACTTCCACGGTTCTCTATTGTGTTACTATTTCTTTTTCATTTTTTCTATATCTTCCGACATTTAATTGTTGGAGTCAATAACTAAGTATCCGACATTTAATTGCTGGTATGTTTTCAAATTTGGAAAACAAAGCTCCGGTAATTAGTTACCAGATGTACAAAAACAGTGTATCCGGCAATTAGTTACCAGAAGCAGTTTATTTGAAAACGTGCATTCGGTAACTAGTTGCCGGAAGTACAAAAAAATGTGCCTCCTGTAATTACTTGTTGGAAACACAGTTTTTGTACTTCCGGCAACTAATTGTCGGAGCTTTGTTTTTCAAATTTAAAAACCTTCCAACAATTAAACGGCAGATACTTAGTCATTGAATCCGGCAATTAAATGCCGGAATGTATAAAAAAAACGAAAAAAAATAGTAACGCACACAAAAACACAGAACCATGGAGAATGTAAACACATTACCTTTAGTTTATCAATTTATAGAGTAATTTATCAATTTATGGTGGGAGATGAGAGAGAAGATGGGATGGAGGGAGATGAGAGAGAAGAGGGGTGATTTTTAGTAAATAATTAGAGTAAATAGGTTTAGGGTATGGTTAGTTTAGTAATAAAAAAATATTTAAAATGTCGTGGGGAGTAGATACCCATATGCAAGGGGTGTAGGTAGCAGCTCCCCTATTCGATTATTATAGGCCCAATTCTTCTAAATGCTCAAGACTAGAGGATTCAGAAAGCGTGTTGATCCAAAACAAAGTGGTGGGCTTCTTTCCCTTTTCTAATATATTTTCTTAGAGTGTTGTTGCTTACACCCCACACATGTTCCATCCACCCTCACACATATTTTAAAACTTTTTTATCGTCAAAATGTCTTTAAGTTAAAAAAATCTATCTACTCTAATTTTTTTTGCATATTCCAACAATTAGTTGCTGGAATCATGACTTCGATAATTAATTTCCGATATAAATTTGTTTTATCTGAAAACAACAATTCTCCAATTAGTTATTGGAATATAAAAAATGTGTTTCCGGAAATTAATTGCCGAAAACAATATTTTTGTATTTCAACAATTAATTGACAAAAACATATTTTTTTACCTGTCGATAATTAGTTGTCGAAATATATAATTGTTACCTTCGACAACTAATTGTTGGATTATATTTTTTTCCCAAGTTTTTATTTTTTCCGGTAATTAATTGTCAGAATATATAATTGTTATCTTCGGAAACTGATTGCCATCATATATATTTTTTTTCAAATTTTTGTGTTTCCAGCAATTAGTTATCTTACAACAAGAGAATTAGTTGCCGACAATTAGTTTGTGTGTTTTCGGCAATTAATTGCCAAAAAATTCAGAGGGGCAAAAACGTCAGTTCACCCACTAAAATTAAAAATATGAGGTGGATGGAGCATCTGTAGGGTATAAGTAGCAGCACCCATTTTCTTATTTTGTAGAATGAGTGGGGAAGAACATTGTTTTGCTTCAATCGTGCCGAATGCCGAATAAGCTTTCGCCCAATTTCGGCTTTTATTTATTTTGACCCACCACAATCACTACAGGCTTTCTTTGCGCTTTATTCAAAGATGGGCCTCATCCTTATTAATGTTCATCAATCTGAGTTATTTTCAATAATTATCACTATGATCCATGGCAGGCCGTAATATGACCCAAAAACCTACAAAGCCGTATGCAGGCTCTTTGAATAGATAATACTTAAGTGGTGTTTAGTTTATGGAATATCTTATTCCAAAGTAAACTATAGACTATATTGCTGGAAATGAATTTCATAGGAATGTGAATATTTATTTCCCTACCCTCATAAGTAAGAATAGAATTTTTAACTTTTTCATCCACAAATTTTATTTGCGGCATCTTTTATATCTGGGAATGATTTTTTTATCATTTATACTAAACATTGGAAAATTTTATTTCCATTTCATAGTCCCAAGAATAGTAAAACATATATGATACCAAACGCTATCTCATGTATTATTCTCTATATATGCTTGTAGTGTTGTATTATTGAAAATAGGATGTCTAATGCAACTCTTTAATAGAAAAATATAATGTGTAATAATTAGTATGCACTTTTATTGTCATTGAAAAATAACATCACAAGAACACAAAGGACAACACCTCATTTTGCCCTATTTGAATCTTAATGTTATTAAGGATTTTACTCCAAAAATTAATGGGAATCACCAATTAAGCTAGTCTTCCATAATCCTAACTTATTGCAATAGTAGTGAGATGGGAAAAAAATTCAAAAAAAGAAAAGCAATTTGAGAAGCAGTGTTATCCTTCTTCTTTTTGGTTTATTTACAAAGATAAACACGTGAGAATCAATGAACCACCTTTTAGGCAATATGCCATATCGTTTTCAACCCAATTGGAGATCGATTTTCTCTTTCTTTCACTCTTGTAACCTGTATTTGGAATATTTTGCAATCTTGGGATCTTCCTGAAGACACTTTCTTTTCGGAGGCTGCAAAACGGTAGAAACAAAGAGACATTGAGAAGTTACCTTCATTTTTAGTCATGGAATGTAGAGACATATCATCCTTTCTCCTAAATTTGGTGAAATGTTTTGTGTTTTCCTACTCAAGGTGAAATTGAATAGGAGCTTTCATTTGCCAAATTTGATTACTAGACCGTGCATGTGGCTGAAATAAGGGGAAATAAAAAATGTCCATGTGGTGATCATTATTCCTTGTAAGATATTGTCCTGACAAAAAGCATGTGCTCCGTCCGATAAGATCATCATTTTCACCAGGAAAAATATAGCACTCGGTCACTCACAGTACTATATGAGGTACATGCAGAATTCAATTTTTATTTTGTTGGGTTTTATTATTTGAACATTAAATTCACAGTATAACAATTAGGTAACATTTCATTCGTGTATATATATATATATATATATATATATATATATATATATATATATATAGTACATTCATCCTAAATTTATGTATGCATATGAAAAATAATAAATCAGAGTTACATGCACAGCACAGTTTCCTGGTGGATGTCTTATTGTCAGTGTTTAAAAAATAATTTTTTTCTCCTTAAATCTAAATTGATGTTAAAAGTTAAAACCGACAAAAGTACTTAAAAAAATGTTTCTTAAATAGTGTTTTAAGAATTTCTTTTAACAATAATACTGAAACGAAAATTTGTATATGTGACATGCATTTTGTAAATTATTAATCTAATTAAACTCCTAATATGCTAATAGCTTGCTAGTGTATAGAGGTTAATAAAGGCAAACAGACATTTGAGGAAAAATAGTATAAGTTTGAGATATTTTACATTTTTGCATACTAAAGTTTATTCAATATAATTAATTTCACAAGTTAAAATATCCATGCTATAGTACAATTTGAAGTACAAATCGAACATTGGCCTAAGATTTTGGAGTTGAAAATTGAATGAAAGAGTTGATTTACCCAATACAATTTTAGTTGTGGTGCCCAAAATTAAATTGGATTGCTGATTTGGGTCACGTCCACCTTCAAGGATCTACATGATGAGTGCGGTTGAATCTTCCTGTAGTCGAAAAGCTTACTTGGTCGTTGGTTGGTCTTTCATTTTCTTCCTATCCCCTGTTGTTTTTCCAGGAAAATATGTGACAAGGATCTCCACAATTCCACTACCAATGTTTCTCCTTTTTTCCACTTTAGAATTTCGCTAGTCCTAGAAAAGAAGTGTGCAAATTCGTGAAACTGTTTGTATAAGCACTTCGCTTAAGGCCTACAATATAGATTGCAAAATGATACTATGATTGTGACACCAATATTTTGTCAAAGGTTTCGAATGAACGCAATACTTCGAACATGCATGGTGGGATACCCATGCGACCTCGTGTCGTGTCACAAGTCATTTCTTTTTGAACTTTGATTTTTGTACATCTCAAATATGATACTATGTGAAACACATTATATTCAATTATGATTGTGGTTCTTTTTCATCACATACTATATGTCTAATTAAAATGATTAACTACAACAAAAATGTAAATATAAATGGAGTGTAAGTAGTAGATGCGTTGTATAATGAAGACACTCGGAACAATTAGTACACGTTCATTGTAGCTATAGAGAAAAAATTAATGCCAGCCAACCAACACATCAAGTTTTTATATCAAGCTCGTTGATTCATTTTGGGTCCTTTAATGGGTTATTAAAGTAATTGAAATTGAAACAGTTATAAAATGATTTGATATATTAACAAAATCATTTGCAGCCTTATCCTAATAATTAACATGGTTTTTAAAATTTATCTAACGTATAATGCTTATTGCACTGTGCCGTAAATTTTAGAGAAAAAAAATATAAACATAATTGCTGAATCTTTTGCGCCTTTATCTGTTACTTTCGAATTGAAAAATAAAATAAAAAATCTCTACTAGTCGTTTCTTTCTTTAATTCTGCATGACAGCCTAGTCCAGTGATATTGATTGTTAGATATTAATTTTTATTATTATGTATCATATTAAACAATAAAAATTTATTCCAACTTGGGTTATGAATTGGAACATACCAAACTGAGGAATGCAAGCCTTATAATCAGGCCAAAGGTTAATTTTGGTTGGCTAGCATCTTGACTACGCATGTCTACGATTAATAAATTACCTCTAATTATGTTTAGAGTAATTGTGTGAGTTACATACCTGAAGTAACTAAGATATATATATTTTTGGGTGCAAAAGTAACTAAGCATATATAAGTAACTAAGAATTTTTATAGGAGATCGAAAAATACATTCTACACAAGAGTTATATTGAGAATGAAAATAGGCTTTTTTTTTTTTTTTTACTAAACTGAGTTCCTTTTAGAAATTAGTTAACAGTTTAGGGTTATTCTGAAACTATTTACCAATAGGGGGTCCTTTTGGACACGTGGCATATTTTATTTTTTTTTCTCACGATGGGTCGGCGTCGGTCGGTGGCGCGCCAGACCGGCGGCGCTACCACATTTTGACAAAAGGTAGGCGCCACTGCAGATGGCGCCTTCAAAGACGCCAGGTGTAGTGGCGCCTCCTCCTGCAGTGCGCCACGTGGCACTGCAAGTGGCGCCCCCCACCCCAACCAAAAATTGGACGCTTGCAATTTTAAAGGAACAACGCTACAATTTTAAAGGAACAAAGCTACAAAAAAAAAATTATACTGTAAGTATAGGGAGTAACGATGACATTAATGATAAAGTATCTATTTAAAACAACAAGAGGCAATAAAAAAATCTCGTAATAATGAGTAGCAAATAATATCATAGGAGGCATAAAAAAATAATAGCAATAACAATTTACACCAATAAATATTTATCAATTATTACAGTAGTAAAAAAAATTACCTTATAAGAAATAAAAGAAAGTCACCTGCAATTTTAAAGGAACAACGCGACAAAAAAAATTGTATTATATTTATCGAGAGTAACGATAACATTAATGATAAAATATCTATTTAAAATAACAAAAGATAATAAAAAAATTATTTAAAATGGGAGTAACGATCCCAATTTCGATATCTTCATGTACTTTCCAATATTGAAGAAATTTCAGGTTCTTTTTTATTTTCTCAACACATGAATTTTGGGTTTTGAGTGTGTGAGAAATGGTATTGGACTGAAAAACGAACGGAATTGACTGTAAAAAGAGGAGGGAAAAAGAGAGGGAGAGAGAAGGGGCCAAATTGTACACCTGAGAAAAGTGGGGGGAAGATTAAAGTTTCTAGGGTTGGTGGGCATAGGGAACAGTATCCCTCGCTCCCTCTATATATAATTTTTATTTATATTGGGTAATTTTTTTTATTGCATCTTGTTGTTTTAAATAAATATTTTATCATTAATGTCATCATCACTTTCGTACTTATAGTATAATTTTTTGTCGTGTTGTTCCTTTAAAATTGTAGGTGACTTTCTTTTAATTCTTATAAGATAAATTTTTTTACTACTGTAATAATTGATGAATATTTATTGGTGTAAATTGTTATTGCTATTAATTTTTTATGCCTCCTGTGATATTATTTGCTACTCATTATTACGAGATTTTTTTATTGTCTCTTGTTGTTTTAAATAGATATTTTATCATTAATGTCATCGTTACTCCCGATACTTGTAGTATAATTTTTTTTGTCGTGTTGTTCCTTTAAAATTGCAGGTGACTTTCTTTTAATTCTTATAAGATAAAATTTTTTTTACTACTGTAATAATTGATGAATATTTATTGGTGTAAATTGTTATTGCTATTATTTTTTATGCCTCCTGTGATATTATTTGCTACTCATTATTATGAGATTTTTTTATTGTCTCTTGTTGTTTTAAATAGATATTTTATCATTAATGTCATCGTTACTCCCTATACTTATAGTATAATTTTTTTTTGTGGCTTTGTTCCTATAAAATTGTAGTATTGTTCCTTTAAAATTGCAGGCGTCCAATTTTTGGTTGGGGTGGAGGGCGCCCCCTGCAGTGTCACGTGGCGCACTGCAGGGGGAGGCGCCACTGCACCTCGCGCCTTTGAAGGCGCCATATGTAGTGGCGCCTACCTTTTGTCAAAAAGTGGTAGGCGTAAGCCTGATTGGCGTCTTTAACTGGCGCCTTTGACCCGTCAGAGTGAAAAAAATAAAATATGTCACGTGTCCAAAATGACCCCCTATTGATAAATAGTTTCAGAATAATCATAAACTGATAAATAGTTTCTAAAAAGAACCCAGTTTAATCAAAAATCCATGAAAATAAGTTATACATGAAATTTTAACGGGCGAGTTTCAAGTGAATGGTTGGAACTTGGGACAAATTGGAATCAGGTGGAAACTGAGCAAGGTGAGTGAGAGGAGAGATCACTGTGCTTTGCTTTGCTTTCACGTGGGTTGGTGTCATTATAACTCCCACAACTGCTACCATGATTGCAGATTGCAACGTCCACACAAACAAACAACCATATATAATAAATTTTTTTTTTTTTGGGTACAACATATAATAATATTTAATTCAATACAATAAGGAAACCAAAGAAAATGATTTTTTTACCACATGATGGAACACTTATACGGCTTGATACGGTATAACTGTATGTTAACATGAGTATAAGTAAATTTGGTAACTGAGTTTGTTAAAGAAGTTTAAATATAAAGTTTTAAATTAAAATAAAATATTTACTATATATTATCAACTTTTAATGTGTTAAATACTATTTCTATATTTAAATTTTGTGTTTCAACTTCTACCAAAAGGTCCAAAACTAAAAAATAAAATAAAATCAGAGGCTAAGAATGAAAGAAACATAAATATCAAAAAGTAATTCTATTAATCATATATCATGTTAGTAGTGGTAAAAAATGGCGCTATTGAAACATAAAGCGCTTTAAAATAAATTTAAAAAAATTATTTTAAATTTTTTTTTATAAATTTATTGAAATAATTAGTTAAAAAGAATTCATTAGACGGACAAAAAGTCAAAAACTATTTTCATAACTTCATCAGTTTATTTTCAGTTATTATCGTAAATTACACTTAGGAGCTCTGCAAACTCTTCTGAACAAAAGAATAGAGAAAGCAAGGTGAAATTTCCAAATTTCTCTACAATTTCATTTCCATCCATCAATGTCCATAAAATAAAAAATACACAGTAGTTTACAAAAGTTGAGTCTGAAACTCAAACTTAGCTTGAAAATAGTGAATTTTCAACTCACCGGCTCCACTCCGATCCGAACTCGGGACGACTCGGTGGACGATCCTCTCCAGCCCTTATGCCATCTCCTCTGAGCATTCTAACAATGGTTATGAGTAACGCAAATTACATACAAAAGAGTACCTAAAAATGGGGTGAAAGTGGAAGCCGCCGTCAAGATTTTAAATCTGGGTCCGAAATCACAATTACAACATTATCATATTGATAGTCTTCAAAACTGCAACTCATCATATTTTTTCATAATCATCCGTAAAAATTGAAAATGCAACTCAACCACAGCACCACGACCATAATTTGAAACCTTGTCCTTGCCCACAATTTACCATAATAATTGGGTGGGGAGTAACTTTATATTCTATGTTCACTTCTTCCGAAACCAAATCGGTCAACTCAGCGAGTCACTCGCTCTTGTTCTTCCTTTGGCAGTAGCATTGGCAGCTGAAGAACCAACCGACTATTTACCCGGGTCAGAATCAAAGTGGTTAAACGACCAGAACCAGACCGGACCGGAATCATCCGGTCCGGTTCAGCAGCTACCAAATAGTTTTGTCAGTGAAGCCAGGGAGTAGCGGTCGAGTCTCGGGCCAGAACTCCAGGTTGCTCCTAGCCCCCACGTGGCAGTACCTCTGAAAATCCTCAACCTCCATGTTAAAGAACCGGTTCGAGTTGCCTCCCGGCTCGGACCGGGAAATGAACCGGAGAATCTCTTGAAACACGGTCTCGTCGCAGGGGATGGCCAAGGGTCCGTGATTGGTGAACCCATACTCTTCCTCGGCTTGTACGAGAAGCTTCTTGAAGACGGGGTGGTTCAGGTACGTCGCGCGCACCACAAATCTGGTGCGGTTGCTGCCCACGCAGACCGCCACGTGTCCTGCGGGAACATCGGACGGTGCGCGATTGGCTGATGACATGCGTGCTTTGTTGCGCCACCGCCGCAGCATCTGGCGGAGCCGAACAATGTGGCGGATTTTGCTGCATTTGGCTGACATTATTTGATGATTTGGTTTCTTTACCTGCTGCTGCTTTTGTTGTTGGAGCAAAGTTGAGACGCTAGAAATAATTAACGAGAGTGAGAAGAAAATGGGGTGTGGAGGGGATTTTGAGAATGAGAGAGGTTGGGAATTTATAGTGGCGAGGTTTGGAAAGTGCCCACGGTTGTTGTGAGTAATTACCAACTTGCTGTCTCCTGTTTTCGCTGCATATTCTATGGCAGTGAATTAGGTTCAGATTGCTCATTGCTTTCAATTTTAATACAGTTGATGTTATATCAGTGGCGAAATAAGTTAATTTGTTCCGTACTATTTATGGTAGTCCTGTAAGTTTAATATTTTTAGATATATCTTCTACGTTATGTTTCATTTATATGGGTTGGTCTATGATGTACTATCCATATTTTATATCATCCATTATGTCATTCATGTGGTAAATTTTGGGTCAATTAAATTGACACATAGATTGATCAAACTATATGAATACAGTGTATTGTAGTATAATATATGTGCTTTTTGTATTTGTAAATTTAACTCATATTAAAATAATGTTTTTTGATTAAAAGAAACTGATTATATTGTAAAATATTATTGACAACGAACATTATTTTAATTCATATTAAAATATTATTTTGTAATATAATCAGTTTTTTTAATAAAAAAACATTATTTTAATATGGGTTAAATTTACGAATAAAAAGAATATATATACTATACTACAATATATTGTATTCATATATTTGACCACAGTAGAAATACAACTAGAAAGTTTGAAATTTTGACCAAACCCATGTGGCAATTTGATTGGTCCAAAATTTACCACATATAAATAATGTAGTGGATGATATAAAATATGAGTGATACACCATAACCCAACCCCATTTATATATCAATCTTTTTCATCAATTCGTGCATCGTGTCGTCAGTTTTAGGACTATAGTAGTGAGGTAGTATAATGTATATGACCCAATTACAAAAAATAAAGTATATAGTATAAAAATAACAAGGTATTTGACTAATCAACTTATTTTGCCTATAACAATTGATTTTGAAAAATAATTATTAAATAAATTAATTTGTATTTGATAATGATATTTTGAAAACGATTTTAGAAGAGTTGATTTTGTTTGGATAATAAAACAAAATTACTATTAAGATATAAATATAAAGAATTTTATGAGTGTCAAACCTAAAATCATTTATACTCAACATAAAAGTTTAAAATTCTTGCTTATCTTAAAATCAATTCTATCCACCCAAAATTGGTTTTATTGGACACACTTTTGAAAACAAATAAATTCAATTATTGTTGAAATGACTTTTAAGATGTTAAACATGATTCCGGTGGTTAACCAAACAAACGCTTAGTGATTTGATGACAATAATTATTGGTTTTCATTTAAAGACCAGACTTGTTATACAAATTTAGGGCTCCAAAACTAGGTTTTGATATAAAAAAATGTTTGATTAAAATTGAGCTTATGGTAATTGATTTATTATTAAAATAGTTTTTGCAAAATGAATATTGTTTGAATTGTAGCAATTAAACTAACTTTTAGATGTGTAATCATCAAACTATCCTTGAAGAATGTGTTGATATGGAGTTGAAATGAATGATAAGTGATTAATTTTGTGAGGGTAGTGTAGTAAAAGTAGTAGTTGAAAATTCAAACTCAATTTTGATTAAAAAAAAATATTTACTGTATCTTAAACTGAGGTTTGAAATTACCTAAACCTAGTTATAGCTAACAAACTGTTGAAAATGTTAAATATGTTGGAAAAATTCAAAAATAAGTTTGGTGTCTCCAAAGTTTTAAACTCAATTTTCAAACTCAGGACTAGAATTCCAAATATGCAGCAAATTTTATGTTTCTTGGGATGTTGTGTAAGGTGCACCACCCATCAAAGTGGTACAATGGTGCACCGCCCAAATAGCAAAATGTGATCCATTCATTTTGTTACTTGGGTTAGTCCAAATTTATATCAAAATGTGGGGGTTGGAACATGAGTTGAAAGTCAACTAGCTCAGGTGACAAAATTAAGGTAGTAAATTGTGTCACTTGGATGGTACATCATTACACCACTTTAATGAGTGGTACACCTTAACCCTTCATCGTTTTTTTTGAGTTAGGGTGAATTTGGGTTTTAGACGTTTTCACTATTTTGTCCCCATGCATGTTAGGAAGACTCTTATCAAAATGTAATCCTTTTGAAAATTTGTCTAACATGCACAATATTCTTTTCACCGTGTCATTACTAGAAAAACTGGATTTAGAGATAGATAGTTTTCATCTTTAAATTCATGTTTCCCCCATCTCTAAGTCAGAGTTATTAGACTGAATCAACATAAACGAATTTCAAAAAACTTGTCCCGACAGTTCACTTGAGTATACAGTGCAAATAACACACTGTATAATCATTACCTTTTTTAAATCAGATTCAAATTACACTCTAAGACCAAGTACGTGTTTGGTTCCACGTCCAACACCATCAAAATTGAGTTTATAATGGTTAAACGTGAAATTGACCAGCACCGAAGATGTTTGGAACTAGGCATGTGAACGCCATTTTCCTTTCTAACTCGCTTCCAACCTGACGCATCAAATAGTAGCTTTCACTTTTGGTTGGAAATTGATTCTAAGATTTATCAAAGTGAATGATGAAAATCTCCACATTACCCTTCAATCAATAATTGCCTTGGTACACCATTCACTTACGGGTATTGTACGAGGCTCCCTTTATTAGCATATGCACATCCATTGCAGGTCATTGAAAATGCTTTCTGGCACTTTCTTGTGGATGTACAAGGGGAATTAGGAAAAAAGGATTAATTAGCACTTGGCACTTTCTGGTGAATGCACAGGGAATTAGGCTCATAATAATTAGCACACTGTTACGTGGTAATCTCTAAAATGATCAAAACCCATTTTGGTAATTACATACCTAAAAACAATTTTGATCTAAACTATCCAAACAACATCAAAGGATAAAAGCATTTTTTCTATGAATATATCCAAACATAAATCACTTCATTTTGAACTCACTTTTAATCAAAATCATTTATGCAAAATCAATTCTATTTAGAATCACGTTTCTCAAATGCTCATCCAAACACACACCAAGAAATACAAAGCAAAATTCATTATCAGCTCCTTAACATATAGAGAGCAAAACAAGCATGCAATTTAATTGCTCATCCATTTAAATTTTTTCATCAAGCAATTTTGAAAATCATGCAAATGTCTTTCTCTTAAGTTCATGGAACTAAACTCTTAAGCCACTACAAATAGAAGTTCACAAGCAAGTAGCAACATAAACAAATTAAAGCATTTAGAAACCAGAGGAAATAAGCAAGCATAAACCAACAAACTTAGAAGTTCACCGGAAACATAAACAAATTAAAACATTTAGAAACCAGAGGAAAAAAGCTAGCCACCATATATAGTAATAAAATCATCTCTATCTCACAATCTGTCCATGATAAATTTACATGAAGAAATTACACGAAGAAATTAATCCCAATCCAAGCATAGTCTCCATTACAATAGTAACAAGGCAGAGGAGAATACCACAAAAAAAAAAGTAGCATGGCAAAGTGTAAGAAACTCAAATTTTCATTAAGGACGATAATAGAGTTAAAAGAAAAAAGCCCCTTTGGAGGAGAGTAACCTCCTTGCAAAATAAAAACAAAGTTCCTCAATATTCTTATTGTTACCATTTCCATTCTATTCTTTGGTTACATATTGCTATTCTTGAGTAACAGATCTAACAAACTTAGTGATGACACAGCATAATAGGAATATTCTCATTCTCATCATAACAGTGGTGTAAACAACTGACTAGTGACTCGGCTTCTAGATCCTTCTTATTCTAATTCAAATGGAATTAAGGATTGCAACACTAGTGCAGAAAAGGGATTTCACGTCGGTTATTTATGGCTTTCCACATCGATTTTCAAACTGATGTGAAAACGACCGATGTGGTTTATTGCCACTTTACACATCGGTTATAAAACCGATGTGTAAAGTATATTGTAAACATCGGTTTTCTTTTAACCGATGTGGAAAATTAATTTGTCAATTGATAAGCAGTTGGAAATTTCACTTTCTACATCGGTTTTCCCAAAAACCGATGTGGAAATTTCACTTTCCACATCGGTTTTAATAATAACCGATGTGTAAAGTGAAATTTACACATCGGTTTTGATTAAAACCGATGTGTAAGTGAAATTTACACATCGGTTTTTGAAGAACCGATGTGTAAAATCTCTTTTTTTTAATCTGTTATTTACATTTCAATCATTCCTTTCCCCTGTTTCAGTAATGCAGATCAATACCAGAATAACATACTGTAAATTTTGGGGTAAACATAATGTAGTTATTGCACCAAACCAGTAGAAAATGATATCAAGCAGCCACATACAATTGGAAGACACAATTTTTTATAGTTCATTCGATGACAAGAAACAGCAAGGCATTAACCACATGTGATTTAGGCATCACATGAGTTAGATAACAAATGGGCAAGGCAAACTAATTGGTAAAGTAAGAGCACTTACTAATTCATAACCATCAATTCCAGGAACTTGTTTAAGCTAACAAACCAGCAGTACCCTGATCAAACAAGAAACAACAACAGAACACCAAACCAGTTTTGACACAATTGCAACAAAGTTTTAACCATATCAAAAGCAAAACATACTTCATTCAATTTTCTTGGCACAAACAATCAGCTCTTACACATATGGTTAAAAATATTGACATTTCATCAAATGACTAGTGAGCACAGAATCTGAAAATAGAGGGCATCAGGTCTAATTAATTTTGAATGAATGAAAACAACACTTTATCAAGGCTACATCAAAACAAGAGAGAAGAAGAATTGAACTAGACCTGAGCACTAATACATATCATCAGTCAAAGGTACATTATAGCTAGTACATGATAAGTTTTTAAACTAACTACATATATACAAACTATGGTTGGTACACTTCAAGAAAGAAAGTTGTCCAACGCCTCTTTATGCTGTTGATGTCATAATCAGATAATGGAGTTGGATTGTTGAATATCTGCAAGTTTAATTGGACAAAAGATTATATCTTTTAAGTAATAAACTAACATAAAACATATAACGAATCTATATTATTAATTCTAATTGTGTCAATTAAAATTTACCTCGTGCCATCTTTCAGTGATCCCGGAGGAGATAATTTCCAACATCCACTGCATCACATAGTAGCCACATTCCCATGACCCACGTTGTATACGTGACTACGTACAAATGAAACCCAATTAGAATATGAGGAATTAAATAAAATAGAAATCAATTATTGTACCCACTTCATTTGATGCATTTGAACTAATAAATATCTTACGCTGGGAATAATCCATCTGATAGCCCGAGTACGCCTTTCACCACGCAACATGTGGGTTGCATTAATAGACCTATCATGACAAAAACATTAATTAAAGTATATCTAATAGATTTCAGATAATTAAAACAACTGCATTACTGATTATAAAGTATTTTAATGCTTACGTTTCGATGATCGTCTTCAGTTGATTCACCGATTATTTCCCAATGAGCAGAAGAAGACCACGACGTCCATTCTTGAGTACAAGAGCAACAGTTGCCAATGCCGGTTGTATTTGCGGAACAGTTAGTGACTAAGTCATATATAGTTATACTTAAATAATCGGTACTTACTTATTGAGATAAGGCGCAAGATAGAATTGATGATCGTCTCGGGCAAGTATATCACGTATGGTAGTGACCGAGTCTTCCGATGCTAGGAGAACATCACCCTGAATGAACATGGGGTCAATGAACCCATAAAGGGCGAGGTTACCCTGATCGACTAACATACGATGCAGATACCTAATATATTGGAAAAACATGTTAATTATCATAGTATTTAAAAACTAATTAGGTACTTAACTTATAAATAAAATGTACTTACGTGCACCAAAACGATATGTGTGCAGAACTGGCCATTTCTTTATTGAGTACCATCTCCATAAGTTCCTTCTTTGGTATATACAGTTCACCAGGGCTGACATCATGTTCCAACCTTACCAAGGCTGCGTCATTCTCCATGGTGACAACCTGTATAGCCAGAACTTTAAAAACATCACCATGGCCAGGTGTCCCTTTGTCGATCCCCTAAACAACATAGATATATATTAGTAATCACGGATAATTAAGTTATTTAATTCGTTATTAACTAAATAGTCAAATGAATACCTTGGCAGCAGCAGACATCTCTGGTCTTCCTAGATCCGACCTTTTAGGCACAATATCATTTCCAACATCTTATAACGAATAAAAATAAAGCATTATCTTGAAACAATAATAAATTATTTCAACTATGAATATAGAAAAACACAACTAGCCGAATACCTCAGATGCAACAAGAAAGTTGACCAGTCTTCTTGGCCAGAGGATGAAGTTACTGGGGCCCGACCCCTTTGTTTGAACCTCCTCAGTGGGCACAGGGACTCGAGCATCAGCATCTCGAATAATCTCAACAGACACCCTCAGCTGATCATCCGGTAATAACCGATGGTGTATGGTATTACCTAAGTTATTATGTGCCCTACCCAATGCCACTAAGCGGCGATGATGATGATCATCAACATACAGCTCACACCTATCAGGGTCGTCATCATCATCATCATCATCATCATCATCATCATCACCATCATCATTATTTTCAGGATGATGAGGAGGATCACATGAGCCCTTAGTGCTCACATGGACAGAGGGTTGGATAGAGGTTGGACACCTTTGTCATCTCTTTGGGACATAGAAGTCAATATTGCCATCTATTTGGGCAAACTGCTCGGCCATCTCCTGTCGAAGCTCAGCTGCAATCTCCTGTTTTAGTCGTGCTCTATCTGCTTCAACATCCTTGTGGCATTGGTGTGAAGATGAACCATGGTATTGGCGAATGCCGACTCCCCATCCCACACCAATGACACGGCCCGGGTGGTCTGGTTTACCGATGGCAGTAGATAAGATATCATTGCGTCCTCTAGGAACAAAGGTTCCTTGGGTTAGCTGATCATCCAAGGCATCCTATCACATAAAATATCAGGTCACATTACAATTCGGTAACAATCTTAAAATGACAATTACAACAAACTATACTTACAATCTTCTCAGCTACTTGGCGGGCCTCCTCAGATGTATATTGTCCCGTTTCTCTTTGTCGGCCCCTCTTCCATGAACGATGGTGTGGGGGTGGAGGTGGATCAACAACCTCTGGAAGAGTTTCAACATTAGGATCCGCCTGAGATGCTGCTTCCTGACGTGCTTTCTTTTCCTCTTCAACCATTTTCTGAACAAGCTTTTTATATCCCCCACGAGACATGACATGGGGGTAGACATTCTTGCTTTGGTTTTTCTGCCCCTTTTTCCTCTTCTCCTGTTATAAATAAAAGACAATTAAATTACATAAGTAAATGAAATTAATGCAATTACATAAATTTAGAGACAAATCAAATAAGTTAACCTGAAAGATGGGATCATGTTGGCTCGAACAAAGTGATCCCACGTCGCCTTGTCAAGAAACGGATACACCTCAAGTCGGTAATTTGTACTTGTTGGATTGAATATATAGTATTCGCCCAGGTCGGCCTTAAAAGCCCTCCAACGCTCTCCAAAGATACTTTAGCAAACGCTTCTCCATAGCGTATGTATCCGGTATGTCAAAGGTCAACTACATTAAGACCAAAAGAATCAATGAATTACTGTATGATATTATTAAGATAAAAATAAAGTAGATACAGACAAACACAGGACGTAGAAGTATAGATACCAGAATACTCTCCCATATCTGCTCCTTCACGTCCGCCGGTACATCTCTCCACCTACCAATGAGTATACTGGGCCTGTTCCTAGCAAAGGTCGCCACAAAACTGTTAAACTGGTCTTCCATTGGCCCAATAGGATTGAGGTTATTATCAAAGTATACTCTTATCCTTTGATTTGACCCACGGTTGGCAGTCAAATTCCTCATCCGTGTGGCACGTCTACCCTTTCTACCGGTAGACGGGGTCTCTGACCCGCTGCATGAAGGAGGGATATCCTCATGATCAGCCATGTATACCTGTTTAAACACAAAACAAAAAAAAAAACTTGTTAGTATGTCAGGATAAATATCAAACATAACTTATAAATATCGATCAACGTACATAAACATAACTTATAAATATCAACGTAAACATATAATATGCCAAACTTGATGGTAATATCAAACTAAACTTACTTTGTGGTCAATTAGTAAAGTTCTCCCATAACCCTTATTGGTGATCATTACGAGTAGCATGTACATCATCCACTTCATTTTCCTCATTGAAATTAGGCACTCGTGTTGAGAAAGAAGGAGTATCAGAAATATCAAGAGTTGAATCGTGATTTCCCTCACTACCATTATACATGTTTTTTCCCTGGAGAACCACTGACCACCTTTTCTTAGAAGGATCACGGATATAAAACACTTGTTTTTTTTGGGATGCCATGATGAAAGGTTCCTCTTTATTACCTACCTTACTAAGGTCCACCAATTTGAATCCTAACTCATCGGTTTGCACACCATTGTTACTGTCGACCCACTGACATTTAAAAACAGGTACTCTAAACTTCGTGTAATCAACCTCCCATATCTCTTCAATGATTCCAAAGTATGAAACTGATGCCATAACAGGGTTTTTATCTTTCGAACTAGAGAAATGCATGGACTCAGCGACGACCATAACCCCACTGTTTTGCATAGTACTTTTGTCATCCTGGGACTTTGTATAGAAGGAAAACTTATTGATATCGTACCCACTCCAACATATGACATCAAAGTTAGGCCCCTGTGCTAGCCATTTTAATGTATCAGAAGCAGTACCATCCTTTGCAATTTTTTCTTTAAACCAGTTCAAGAAAGTCTTGTTATGCTTGTTCAAACACCATTTTTCATTCATTCTAGGGTAAGTTTCATTGATGATGCTTTTATGCTCACATAAGTATGGTTCAACCTCATCAGTGTTATTCAATATATACAAATGTGCTTGAAGCACTTCCTCCCGATCCATGCTCTTAACAGTGATACCTCGTGTACCCTTACCATCATATCTTCCTTCATGACGAGACTTCGGAAGCCCTACAGGTTCCGCTTCTGACATGTAGTCTGTACAAAACTCAATAGCTTCTTCTGCAACATACCTTTCAACAATAGATGCTTCGGGACGGTGTGGATTTTTCATATATCCTTTCAGGATCTTCATGTATCTCTCAACTGGGTACATCCACCTTAAATAAACGGGACCGCACAATCTAATCTCCCTCACTAGATGAACAATCAAATGAACCATGATGTCAAAAAATGAAGGTGGAAAATACATCTCCAATTGGCACAATACAATGGCTGCCTCATTTTCCAACTCATCCAAATTTTTAGTGTCAATGACCTTGCTACATAGACCATTGAAGAATAAGCATAACCTAGTAATGGCATGTCTGACTTTTTTAGGCAATATGTTACGAATGGCCACCGGTAGTAGTTGTTGCATCAAGACATGACAATCATGAGACTTTAAGCCAACTAATTTGAGATCTTTCATTGAGACAAGTCTTCTGATATTTGAAGAGTAACCCTGTGGCACTTTGACTCCCCGTAGACATTCACAGAAACTTCTTTTCTCTTTTTTTGATAAAGTATGACATGCTGGGGGAAAATAAGTCTTCTTATCCCCCACTTTAAGTGGAGCTAACTGCTCTCGTATACCCATCGCAACTAGATCCAGACGAGCATTCACACCATCCTTTGTCTTGCCTTGAATGTTGAGAAGCGTTCCGATTAAACTGTCACACACATTTTTCTCTACATGCATCACATCAATACAATGTCTTACATCAAGCTTGCACCAGTATGGAAGATCAAAGAAGATCGACCTCTTCTTCCATATTTTCTTCTCGGTAGCCTTCTTCTGGGTCTTCCCATAGATAACATTAGTGTTGTTCACCCTTTCATAAACTTGCTCTCCAGTCAAGGCCACCGGAGCAATTTCATTCTCCGGAAGTCCATTGAAAGCTTTTCTCAATCTATGATAAGGATGATTACGTCGGAGAAATCTCCGATGCCCAAGGTAAATCGTCTTCCTTCCATGTTGCAGTTGATGGTAACATGTGCCTTCTTCACATATTGGACATGCTTTATGCCCCTTAACACTATACCCACACAGGTTCCCGTATGCTGGAAAGTCATTGATGGTGTAAAATAACATGGCACGCAATCTGAATGTCTCACGGCAATACCCGTCAATCACATCAATGCCTTCATCCCACAACATTCTCAAGTCTTCAATCAAGGGACTCAGATAAACATCAATATCATTTCCTGGCTGTTTAGGACCCGAAATCATCATACTTAACATAATGTATTTGCGCTTCATGCACAACCAAGGAGACAAGTTGTAAATTACAAGGAGAACAGGCCATGAACTATGAATACTACTTAAGTTTCCATATGGATTCATTCCATCGGTAGCAAGTCCAAGCCTGAGGTTTCTGGGCTCATTGCCGAAATCCGGAAACAAACTATCAATTCTCTTCCATTGCAAAGAATCGGTCGGATGGCGAAGCTGTCCATCACACTTCCTCTCATCTGCATGCCATCTAATGTTCTTTGCGTCATTTACATTAGCAAACAATCGCTTGAACCGCGGAATCACGGGAAGATACCATAACACCTTCGCGGGAGGACCTTTGGTGACCACATCACAACTAGAATCACCATCCTTCACTTTGTAGCGTGATACCCCACACCTGGGGCACTCGTGCATCTCTTCAAACTCTTTCCTGTACAATATGCAATCATTGGGGCAAGCGTGTATTTTCTTATACTCCATACCCATCGGACACAATATCTTCTTCGCCTCATAGTTTTGAGATGGCAATGTGTTGCCTTCTGGAAGCATTTATTTCAACAACTCAAGCAATTCGGTAAAGCTTTTATCGCTCCACCCATTTATCGCCTTCACATTGAACAATCTTAACACCGCTGACAACCGTGTGAAATTAGTGCACCCCGGATACAAAGCCACTTGCGCATCACTGCACAAAGTATCATACACATGTGCGCGCCGAAAAGACTCTTGCCCAACATCACGGATCATGTCCTCTAGTCCATCGTCCATTTCCACGTCATCAACTTCCTCTCTATCCGACACCCTCGGCCTGTCTAACGATTCACCATGACATATCCATGTTGTATAACTCTTGCAAATCCCCTCACAAATAAGATGATCACGTATCTCCTCAGCTTCTAGTCGTCTCTCATTCAAACAGTTAACACAAGGACAATAAAACCTTCCGTTACCACTATCAGGAGCATTTGTTTTTGCAAACTGTAGAAAATCTTCCACTCCATTCCCATACTCATCACTTGTCCGTCTAGCATTCATCCAACCGCGATCCATGACTAAACCAATACCTTCGTACTTAGTCCAACATATTCATCAACCACTTCTTATGACAGGGTATGGCCCTATCCCATTCGAGAAGAAACTTTTTCAACATTCGGTTAACAGTTAGTCCTTAACTCTCATGCTCATACTCGACAAAATTTCGGCAGCATTTCCCTGCGGTCTCCGATGTACACTACTTGAACGCGATGACATCCACCACGATAAAGTATGCACCCGGAGAACGAAAGGAAATTTATCAATCCGAACTTGCATCAAGTATATAACATTAGAATCAATGAATAACTATTTTAACTGAATTAAGAAAAAGTTTTTTCCCAAACTGTCCAACTTTGGACAATTCAAGATCCAACACAATGAGCGGTACATTAAGCACATACACGTACACTCATTAGTATTGCATCTCACAACTAGAACATTAGATATAGAGGGAAGAGGGGGTTTACCACCAATAGTACCAATTCCTATAACCTTCCCTTTCTGATTCCCTCCGAAGGCAACGTGTCCTCCTTTCTTAAGTTGGAGGTCTAGGAGCATAGACCTTTCTCCTGTCATATGTCGCGAGCAGCCACTATCTAGGTACCAGCAGTGGTGTTTTCTTTGTCTTGTTGAGGACATCTGCAACAGAGATTATTTGATCTTTAGGTACCCATATTTTCTGGGTCCTTTTCTGTTAGTTCTAGGAGTCTGTGAGGACTACCTTCTCTTCTTATGGATACACTTAGACATAACATGCCCAATTTTTCCACAAAAGTTACAAATAGGTGTTGATTTGGTTACAGTTGACTTAACAGATACTTTAGAAGCTTTAGTTGATACTTTATGATGTGTCTGATGGACATATCCAATACCTTCTTTGTTAAGAGAGTGATTCTGACTACCAAGTAGCTTAGTCAGATTGTCTCTATCATTAACAAATTTGGCAAGATCAGAAGTGAGCTCTTCCACTTTCCGTTGAATTTTTTCAACTTCTTCAGATGGTGATGTTTCACTTGAGATCTTAGCTTCATTAGACTTTTCAGTCTTCAGCTCACTGTTTTCTTTAGCCAGCTTCTCGCACTCATGAGATTTCTGTTTATGCTCACTGGTGAGCTTTACATACTCTCTCTTGAGGGATTTGAAGGCTTTAGATAAGCAGTTGGATTCCTCCATCAACTCCTCATAGGCATCAAGTAATTCCTCATAGTTAGGATGTACCTCATCGTCAGAGTCTGAGTCAGTGTTGGTCATCAAACAGAGATTGGCTTCTTCCTCAGTTTCTTCATCAGAAGATGTTGACTCCAGATCCTCCCAAGTAGCCATCATTCCTTTCTTCTTCTTCTTGAAGAATTTCTTAAAAAGGGGCCTTATTGAGTTGAGGACATTCAGCCTTGAAGTGACCGGGCTTCTTGCACTCATAGCAAACAATTGGACTTTTGTCTGTTGAGGTGGATTCTTTGAAGTTCTTGTCCTTGTTGAACCTTCTGAATGGCCTATCCCTCTTGACCTTCTTTTTCTGTAGGAGAAGCTTTATCTTCCTGGTCAGGAGAGACAATTCTTCATCACTCTCAGAATCCTCGAGTTCTGATAGGTCAGCATCACTGGATGACTCATCTGCCTTCAGAGCCTTGGATCCTTTTGCTGACTTTTGATCAGCTTTCAGAGCAATTGACTTGCCCTTCTTTGGTGCAGCTTCATCTCCAAGTTCTTGCTCATGCACAGTGAGTGTTCCAAGAAGTTCATCCATAGTCAAGATAGTGAGATCCTTGGCTTGGGAGATAGCAGTGACCAAAGGTCTCCACTGTTTAGGTAGACTTCTCAGAATCTTACCAACCTTCTCAGCATTGGTATAGACTTTGCCAAGAGATTTTAAACTGTTGATGATAGTTTGAAATCTTCCTATCATCTGAGCAACAGATTCTCCTTCCTCCATGATGAACAGTTCATACTTTCTAACAAGTATGGAAATCTTTGACTCTTTGACCTTTGCTGTTTGGTCGTGTTGTCGCCACGCGCTAAAAAGAACGAGCGTGTACAAAATAATGTAGATAGGGAAGCGACAACTCGGATGTCGTCTCACAAGGACTCTTAGGTTGTTGTTATTAACAGAAAATCAGTTTTGTGGGGGTTGGAGTGAAATAAAATAAAGAAAACTAAACAAAACAAAGCAATGAAAACAGACCAGTTTAAGAGATTAACAAATAAAATAAAGACGATCAACCCACTGTTCTCGGTTTCCCACTATCATTGGTTGATATAATCCCAAGCCCTAAGCAGATTCTAATCCCCTCCCGGTTGTAGCAACAATCTACAAGCGAAACCACTACTACAGATATATGTCCCTATTCCCGAATTAAGCAAACGGGGTGAAGCACTCATGAACTAAGCGAACATGATTGAACACACGCGAATTAAGCAAACGCGATTATATATAGGAACATAACATCAGCGAAACAAATCAATACAACACTATACACTCCTGAATTAAGAAAACAGAAACATATAGCATCGTATTGAAAAGAGAAAAGCAAATAAAACAGGAATTACATAACCTCAAGTGTAAATGGAAACCAATCACAGTAGATTAATCTAGGAGACTAGCTCTCCATTACAGAAATAAACACAAAAGAAAAGAAAGTAAGCTACTGAAACTACTACTACTACTACCTAAGACTGGCTAACAACTAGCCAACCATTTCTGCCTTCAAACAGGCTTATATACAACTTCTGGAATTCCGCGGACTCGCGAGGTGAACACTGTCTCGCGAGGCGAATCTTACAGCGTTTGGTATTCTCGCGAGGTGAAGTACGGCTCGCGTGGCGAGGAATGGAAACTTCATGACTTCTGGTCTTCAACCTCGCGAGGCGAGTCATGTATTCGCGGGGCGACACAGAAAGGATGCAAATTTTCTGGCACAGTCACCTTCAGGTTCGCGAGGTGAATGACTTCTCGTGGGGCGAAAGCTCTAGATTTATTTCTTTTTATTAACCTGAAAACAGAAAATAGCATAAGTGATTTATTTGACTCTAAATCAACTAAATTAACCTAAAAATACTTTACAGACTCAAAATACTGCTTAAAGACAATCAAGTCTAATTTGGGCGAAAATGAGATAAAATTAGCACAAAACCACGGTCATACTAGCTATAAAACTAGATGAGCCAGCGGCTGATCAAAATACCCCAAACTTAAACTTTGCTTGTCCCCAAGCAAACTAAAACTCAAAAACTTAAAAAGACTCAAGACATGGCTAAACATGGCAAGCTTAAAAGATTTAATCAACTTTGCACAAATTTCAAGCAATTTCTTCAAAACAGTTTTCTTCAATGTTCCCCCCTTTCAAGCAAAGTAATCCCCACAATCATTCATTCTAAACAATTGAGAATTTCATTATTCAAACAATCATTAATCTAAGCAGGGGGTCCAAGTTACACACAAGAGGGCAGTCACCAAATTCAAACAACTGCCTTCCTCACAAGGGCATTTAGTGTTCACTCAATCGCTCAGTTTGTGTCATGCTATCAACAATTCACTCAATTTTCACTTTTAAGAACACTTCCCATAAATTTGATTTTCATCTCCAAATGATTCCCACAGAAAACATGCATGCAACATCAAAAGGTCTTTTATGGGTTGTAATGGGGCCTGGCTAAGGGTAGGATATACAAAGGTACTAGGCTGAGGACCCTAGGAACTAAGAGAGCATGAAACACTTCAAAACATTGAAATTCCACTCAAGTTCCTTTTCCGTTTTTTTTCCTTTTTGCCTTGGGTGACTACAGCCTTTTTATTCCAATATCCTTTTTGAAATTTTTGTACTTTGTTTTTTAATTTTTTTTTCTTTACAAGCCTTTGGCTCCAACCTTTTTATTGTATTTTTTTTTCTTTTTCTCAATCCCAAACAACACATCACCTTGTAGCCACCCCAAACTTAGTTTCTTGCACCCTTTCTCTTTCTAAGATTCCATGCTCTCCTAATCCTAAGATCGGGTTAACATGGTTTTTCAGATTTTAGGCTCATAACATCAGGTCATCAAGAATTAACAGGCTAATTAGGCTCAAAGGGGCTAACTAAGGAAACATGCATTAGGGATGAGTTATTTTTAGGCTAAGTAGTTATTTACAAAGAAAATGCCTAAATCATTTGAAGCAAACACATAATCATGCAAACCAAGAAGAGGTTCAAGCAAATTCAGGAAAGTGCAACTTAAAAGTGATTCTCACACAATCAAAAACATGTTGGAGGCTCAAAACCTCACCTGGACATTATTTGCAAATTGTTTGACTGAGATTCTATCCCTAGTGTGTGCTCCCTATCACCCCAAACTTATCATAAATCATGCCATCATAACAAAATCTCAAAGTTCAGTTTTCAATCACATGGGGATCAAATTTAAAAAATTTCAAATCCTAGGGGGGAAAGCAGTCAACAGCTATCAGGCAATCAATCTATGCAAAATCAATAAAATCCAATAAACTTGCCAACACAAGACTCAACACAACTCCTGAGCTTCTCAAATTATTCAGGAGCTTTATTGAAAACAAAACAGAAATAAAGCAAGGAAAAGAAAATTAAAAAGAGCAAGGTTCAGAAAAACTCATTGGAGGTGGTTCCACCAGGATCCCATTGCTTGTAACATAAGGCCCAAGTGATAGCCAAAGGGTGGGAGTTCATTCCATGCTTCCATAACTTGCAGCCTTGATATGGGAGTGAGTGCTTGACAGTTACGGTGACTCCTTCCAGTGCGGCGGACTTCTCACTCCCTTTTGGGTTGAAGATGACCGCTTTCTCAACAAAATCCTCCCAATAAAATTGGGGTTCAATCCCTTGGACTGGCCATGGTGCAAGATCCAGTGGCTTGAACTCCATCACTGGTTGTTCCACAGTGGGAGGTGGCAAACAGTTAGCTAGGGTTACTGGTGCTGCTTCAACTTCTGCATTTTCTTCATTCACTGCACTAACAAAGTTATCACCTGCTATACATGCAGAAATTTCAGCACACACCACACAAAGGTTAGTGTTAGTAGAGTCAGTACATATATCACAATAAACTGAATCAGTAAAAGCTAGAATGTCTGGGAATTCATCACACAATTCATCCACCCCATCACTCTCAACACATGCATTTGATTTAATTGAATCATCTACTTCCAAAGGTTCTTCATCATCCTCAAGCACGGTGAAGCAGATGTCCTCCTGATCCTCCTGATCCTCATTTTCTATGTTTCCTGAAAAGAATAAACCTGCATAACATTCTATACACAAAGCAGTGTCAGTACAATCAGCACATGCATTAGAATCAGGGGATTCAACACACAGTTCATCAACAGAAGTATCATTATCAAAATTATCCTCAGAAGTATTGTCAGGAATAACTACTTGTGGATCTGTATGTTGTTCAAGGGGATGTGGAGTTAGCAGTACAGCCGAGTTGGCGACAATTTGATCAATTAGAATGGACAACTTCTGAGATTCAGCTTCTGCCCTCTGTTGGGATTCAAGATTACTTGCTTCCATCCTCCGTTGAAATTCAAGAGTTTGTTGTGCCATCCGTTGATTGTTCTCTTCCATTTGTTGTATCATTTCTTCCAGACTGAGTTGGGCTAGTGTAGGGTCAGGCTGATATTGCTGGCTTAATGCCATCCGTTGATTGTTCTCGGCCATTTGTTGTATCATAAAAGCTAACTCATCCAGACTGCCTTGATCTCTACCCTGTTGGCTAGGATAATCATTCATTCCAAGCACACCATAATCACTATTAAACTCATAACTTCCAACAAAATTAGGATAATTTGTGCATGGTGGTGGTTTACTAAAATCAGGATAATACATGCATGGTTGCTCATAATAGACATTAGGCACATAATTTTGCATATAATTATCCATGGAGCAAACTAAAATTCACAACCAGACAAAGCAGACAAAACTGATTCAGCAAGGATGTTTTTTTTATATATTTTATTTTTATATTTTTCTGCTAATAACACAACAAGAGTCCCCGGCAACGGCGCCAATTTTTGGTCGCGCTGTCGTCACGTGCCAAAAAGAACGAGCGTTTACAAAATAATGTAGATAGGGAAGCGACAACTCGGATGTCGTCTCACAAGGACTCTTAGGTTGTTGTTATTAACAGAAAATCAGTTTTGTGGGGGTTGGAGTGAAATAAAATAAAGAAAACTAAACAAAACAAAGCAATGAAAATAGAGCAGTTTAAGAGATTAACAAATAAAATAAAGACGATCAACCCACTGTTCTCGGTTTCCCACTATCATTGGTTGATATAATCCCAAGCCCTAAGCAGATTCTAATCCCCTCCCGGTTGTAGCAACAATTTACAAGCGAAACCACTACTACAGATATATGTCCCTATTCCCGAATTAAGCAAACGGGGTGAAGCACTCATGAACTAAGCGAACATGATTGAACACACGCGAATTAAGTAAACGCGATTATATATAGGAACATAACATCACCGAAACAAATCAATACAACACTATACACTCCTGAATTAAGCAAACAGAAACATATAGCATCGTATTGAAAAGAGAAAAGAAAATAAAACAGGAATTACATAACCTCAAGTGTAAATGGAAACCAATCACAGTAGATTAATCTAGGAGACTAGCTCTCCATTACAGAAATAAACACAAAAGAAAAGAAAAGAAAGTAAGCTACTGAAACTACTACTACTACTGCTGCCTAAGACTGGCTAACAACTAGACAACCATTTCTGCCTTCAAACAGGCTTATATACAACTTCTGGAATTCCGCAGACTCGCGAGGCGAACACTGTCTCGCGAGGCGAATCTTGCAGCGTTTGGTATTCTCGCGAGGCGAAGTACGACTCGCTTGGCGAGGAATGGAAAAGTCATGACTTCTGGTCTTCAACCTCGCGAGGCGAGTCATGTATTCGCGGGGCGACACAGAAAGGATGCAAATTTTCTGGCACAGTCACCTTCAGGTTCGCGAGGCGAATGACTTCTCGCGGGGCGAAAGCTCCAGATTTATTTCTTTTTATTAACCTGAAAACAGAAAATAGCATAAGTGATTTATTTGACTCTAAATCAACTAAATTAACCTAAAAATACTTTACAGACTCAAAATGCTGCTTAAAGACAATCAAGTCTAATTTGGGCGAAAATGAGATAAAATTAGCACAAAACCACGGTCATACTAGCTATAAAACTAGATGAGCCAGCGGCTGATCACTGTTCCTTCATGTGTGACAGCTAAGGTGTCCCATATTTCTTTTGCAGAGTCACAGGCACATACCTTCTCAACCTCCTCCGGACCGAGAGCACAAATGATGTTGTATCTGGCTTTGTGGTTCAGCTCCCATTTTGATTTTTCTGCAGCAGTCCACTGAGTTTTTGGTTTGTCAGTGTTATCATCATTCTTGGGAATGAATGGACCATCTGTGATGACATCCCAAAGATTAGAGTTTGTGGGTAGAATAAACCATTGAAATCTATCCTTCCAGTAGTTGTAGTTTTCTCCATTGAAGTAAGGAGGTCTGGTTAGGGAAGCTCCTTCAGTCTGATGACTTCCACTTGAACTAGCTCCAGCCGTCATGTCTATTCTTCAGGACCTTTTATCTCTACACTGTTGGATGCTCAACCCAGAGGCTGAGCTCTGATACCAACTGAAATAGACAACTATAAACACGAGAAGGGGGGTTGAATTGTGTTTATCAGAATTTAAGCAAAGCTGAAATCTTCTCGCAAACAGAAAGCTAGATTTGGACGAGTGGAAGAATACAGGATGGATGGATGACTTTTGCAAATACATCACTGATAGACGCAAGAAAAACTAAATCAATTAAAGAGTTTATGAAAGAGAGATTAACACGGTGATTTATCCTTTTGTTTTTTATTTAACCTCTTGAATAATTTGAGAAGATCAAGAGGCAAAAATATCATTAATAGGCTTGTCTAGTGTTTTCAGGTTGAGAAAGAGAAGAAGAGCATAAAAAAGATAAAGTCAGAGGCCATCACGCCCTGGCCGTGACAGTGGTCACGGCCGTGATGAACTAAACAAGAGCACAGTAAGGATCACGGCCTAGCCGTGACAACCATCACGGGCGTGATGAGTAGGATGCCAAGGCCAGAGAGCATCACGGCCTAGCCGTGATGTAGATCACGGCCGTGACAGGGCAACTCCTGAGGACCAGAAACGATCACGGCCTGCCCGTGAAGAGCCTCACGGCCGTGATACAATTTCTACCCAAGTTTTGACTGGAATGCAAGCCAACACCCGCTACCGACTCGGTAAGTTGTTCCATTTTTCTCCTCTCTCCGACTTGATTATTTACATTGGAGACAATGTAAGTAATCAAGCTTGGGGTAGGGGTATTTATTTTTGCATTTGCATTGTTGCATTCATATTGCATTCTCATAGGCATAGATTGGTATGATCACATTCTTTAGATTGCCCCTCACTTAGAACATGCATCCAAATGTAAGAACTTGGTGCCAAATGAATTGAGATAGTGAATTTTCGAACCCAATTTTTCATTATTCTTGTGATATGGCTAAAAATAAAAATTCTTGAGATAGTCATTTGATAGTTGATAATTAGCATGTGGTTCCTTAGACTTGTGTACCTCACTGATTTTTGAACTACTAAATGTAAGATTTTGAGCCAAAAGGGGTATTCACTAAATCTACCCCATTTCTTGTGATAGAGTGATTTAATTCCTCATGGACTGTATTTTCTAGAACTTGACTTGAAACCATTTCAAAACTTAAAAATTTCTGAAAACATTTTTGGAAGTGATTGAGGCACTAGGTATTTTTCTGGCCTCCCGAGCTTTGAATGATAAATGCTACCCATTAGTTGCCCAATTTTGAGCCTAAAGAAAAAAATACTTTTCTTGGTACCTTGAATTACTTTGATAAATAATGCTTGGTATGGCACCTTTTAAAGTATTACAAAAAGGGCAAAATGGTAGTTGGAAAAAGAATGGGATGAAAATATTTCTCTTAAGCTAAAAAGCTCCCCTTCTCCAAACAAATAAAAATGAAATAAACACACAAAAAAAAATGGAGAAGGGGATGACAAAGAAAGTGAGAAATGAAAAAGAAAAAGAAAATATATATATATAACAGAAGGAAGAAAGGTGGAAAAAGTAAATCAAAGCCCAAAAAGGGGTATTTTAGAAGGTGTCATACTTTGTAATGTTTGATAATCTGTCTAGCCTTCTTGAAATTCCCTTTCCTTGATTTTCCCACCTAACAATAAATCCCATGGCCACATTACAACCAAAGGAAAAGACCTCTTGATTCTTAAGTGTTTTCATTAATAAAGTGGAGATTTGGTTAATAGTCAAGCCTATGGTAAAATACTTTCCTTGAGGAAATGGAGTGAATTGTCATAAACCCTAAAACACTTGAGTGAGGTGAGATGAGTGCCCAAATCAGTGAGGACATGAACTTGAAGAACCTAAGCTTCTAATTGGACTTGAACTTGATTATCTCTTAAGTGCTTATTGAATATGCCTATCACTTGGATTAGCTTCTAGGGTTCTTGGTTCACTATCCATGTTTTGATTGATATATCTTATGGCCTGAGTAATTGCTTGAGGACAAGCAAAGTTTTAAGCTTGGGGTGATTTGATGAGTGTGATTCCACATCATCTTTGTCTATCATTTTGCATGCATTTTCATGTAGTTTAGGCATATTTTTATTAGATTTTAGGTTAATTTTACTTTGGAACGGGTAAGGCGGTTTTCGTGTGTTGTTTTGCAGATATCGAGGGTAAATTGCTCAAGATCAACCATGATGAAGTTTGGATGAAGATGGAGCTTTAAAACTGAAAAAATGAGCCAAACAGAGCCCATCACGGCCTAGCCGTGATGCCCATCACGGCCATGATCGAGCAAAACTGAAAAAGAACAAAGGCTGAAGTCAGAGTCTGTCACGGCCTGGCCGTGATAGCCATCACGGCCATGACCCAAAACCACCACAAGTCAGAGCACATCACGGCCCAGCCATGAAATTCTTCACGGCCATAACAGAGGGCTCGCGTCGCGAGCAACATTCTCGCCCCGCGAGAGACCGGATTTTGCAAAGCAACCAGAAGCAGAGACCGTCACGGCCTGGCCGTGATGACCGTCACGGCCTGGCCGTGATGGCCATCACGGCCGTGACGCGCATTACTTGGACCTGAAGAAACCGAAATAGATCAGATTTTGAGTTGGTTTGGGACTCTAACTTCCTAATTTCTATAAATAAGGACCAAGGCATCAGAGAACACAACATAGATGGGGATCATCCATAACAACTAGGACTCTAGGCATAGATCTCTCTTCTCCTCCTCTCTTCTCTTTTCTGATTTTCACTATGTTGTCAACCCAGCTTGTCATCTCCATGGCAAGACTGGAGTAGTAGTTTGTTTCTAGGGACTAGGGCTCTGCCCAAGGTTTGTAAATGTTGTTGATTTGATGTAAAACCGTTGTTGATTTCATTATTGTTTTAGATCTGATTTCTAGTATGTTAATCACTCATAAATTTCGGTAACCGCTTATTTGCGTGACGTAGACGTTCTAAGGAGGAACCTAGCGGTGAACTTAGGATTTCTAGGGTATTTCACTCGTAAAGCCCGGCGGCCACTGGTTTGTGAGATGTGGATGATCTAAGGAGGAACCTAGCGGTGAACTTAGGTTATTTGCATGACTTAGACATTATAAGGAGGAACCTAGCGGTGAACTTAGGTGTCGGACCTATAGAAGTCAGACTTGGGACTGAAATCACGAGAGTTAGAAGCCGTCCCTCGAGGAGCAACGAGTTGTCACGAAGCGCAAAGGGTCTAATCTGGGATCGACTACCACGAGAGTAGGGGTCGGGTCAATTGGGCACGGCTTTTGTAACCCGAGAGGGAGCTTAAGCTATTAGAGGATAAACTCGCCTTCAAGGCAATTTCGGTAATCAACAAAGGTAAATCAGATTAGCAACATAAACAACCTCAAAGGTAACCCAAATCCCTAGGAATCCGTTTAAATCGAAAACCCCAAAAAGATTTGTTTTTCTGTTTTAATTGTTCTCTGCTCAACTACATCCTAATTCAAATTCAAAACCTTTTTCAAAACCCTCTAAAAAGTCCAGATCTAATCGATTCGAAAACCGATTGCGATTCGAGAACACAGTCTCTGTGGGTTCGATATCTTTTATTACTTGACGGCAATCCGGTACACTTGCCGGAATCGCACGAGCGCGCGTTCAGCGCACGACATCATTAGTCTGGTGGACGAGAGTCTTAGTTACTTTGGTGGACGAGAGTCTTTTGCCACGTCATTGGACGGATACAATTTGACCTTAATGGACGCACTGTTCTGATACTTTAATGGACGCGTTATTCTTATACTTTAATGGACGTGTTGTTCTGATACCTTAATGGATGAGCTCCAAGTGCCACGTCATTGGACGGATAATTCTGATACCTCACTGGACAGGCTTTTCTGATACTTTGATGGACGCGCTCCAAGTGCCACGTTAGTAGACGGATAATTCTGATACCTTTAGTGGACGCGGCCTTCTGATACTTTTAGTGGACGCGACCTTCTGATATTTTTAGTGGACGCGGTCTTCTGATACTTTTAGTGGACGCGGCCTTCTGATACTTTTCGTGGACGCGGCCTTCTGATACTTTTAGTAGACGCGGTCTTCTGATACTTTTAGTGGATGCGGCCTTCCGATACTTTTAATGGACACGACCTTCTGATACTTTTAGTGGACACGGCCTTCTGATACTTTTGCGTTTTGGACATGCGCTTCAAACACTACAGTGCTGAACGTTTGTTTAAAACACTTGTGTGTTGGACGTGAGTTTTTATCACTACACTGTTGGACGAAAGATTCTCTTATTTAATCTGCACACTCGATAGATAGGTTAGCAACCAATATGAAGGTTAATTAAATCATTAACCAATGTTTAGTTTCATCAAAACTTAGGGAAATGCACATCAGACATTTTAGAGACTCAACAAAATTTTCTCCTTCACACATACACTTCACATTAGACATTTCATCTGATATTAAGCCTACCACCTACAAAGATGTTGTTGTTCATGATTGCTGGCAAAAGGCAATCCAAGCAGAATTGATGGCCCTGAAGAGAAACAATACTTGGTCCCTCACTTCACTTCCTCCCAGGAAGAAAACTATAGCGTGCAAATGGGTGTTTAAGGTCGAACACAAGGCAGATAGATCCATTGAGAGGCACAAAGCAAGGCTTGTAGCCAAAGGCTACGCTCAAACTGAGGGCATAGACTACATAGAGACCTTTAGTCCTGTTGCCAACATGACTACTATCCGGGTCTTGCTATCACTTGCTGCTTCTTCTAGTTGGTACCTTCACCAACTAGATGTAAACACAGCTTTCCTTCATGGAGATCTCCATGAAAAGGTCTATATGCAGCTCCCTCAAGGACTCCAAACCTCTTATGCCTCACTTGTTTGCAAATTGGAAAAGTCACTAGGCTGAAACAGAACAATAGGCACTGGAATGCCAAATTGACATAAGTTTTGTTGCAATCAGGCTACACACAGTCAAAGGTTGATTACACTTTGTTTACCAAGTCCACACCAACCAATTTCACTGCTATTCTAGTTTATGTGGATAACTTGGTACTAGCTGGAAACAACATCACTGAAATCAACCATTTGAAAGAGCTCAATGACAAACAATTTAGCATCAAAGACCTAGGAGACCTGAAATACTTCTTGGAATTTGAAATAGCAAGGTCCAAACAGGGAATAAATATATGTCAGAGGAAATATGCAGTTGATTTGTTTACAGACACAGGAATGCCAGCAACCAAACCATGCTCTACCCCAATGGACTCAAAACCCAAGCTACACAAGCAATCAGGAGACCCTTTCTCGGATGCTTCCAGCTACAGGAAACTCATTGGAAGACTGCTCTATTTGACTCATACTCGGCCAGATATTTCCTTTGTTGTAAGTAACTTGAGCGAATTTCTTGACTGCCCTACCACAGATCACCATCAAGCTGCCATGAGGATCATCAAATATATAAAAGGGTCACCAAGAACTGGTTTATTCTTTTCTGCATCTTCTGACACAACTTTCAAGGGGTTTAGCAACTTGGATTGGGGGACATGCCCTGATTCCAGGAAGTTCATCACTGGTTTTTGCTTCTTCCTTAGCATTTCACTGGTTTCATGGAAAAGTAAGAAGCAAACCACTATCTCAAGGTCTTCCTCCGATGCAGAATATAGGGCTTTGGCACAAACTGCCTGTGAAGCACAATGGCTCATCTACCTTCTTCATGATTTTGGAGTTCAGTCCTCTCAACCAGTGGTCCTTTACTGTGACAATCAATCTGCTCTTCACATTGCGGCCAATCCAGTATTTCACGAAAGAACCAAACATATTGAAATTGATTGCCACCTAGTTCGTGATAAGGTTCAAAATAGGACACTACACTTAATGCCCATCTCCACTACTATGCAAGCGGCAGATATATTAACCAAGCCTTTAGCCTGAGGACCATTTCAACTTTTACACTCCAAGCTTGGCATGTTCAACATCCATTCCAGCTTGAGAGGGGGTGTCACACACTATGATCTTGATACATGATAATTAGCTAAGTAAAGGATTCAGTTATTTCTAGTTAAACTCAATAGCTATCAAGTAGCTGTCAAGTAATTAGGTAGTTATTTAACAACTATGCTTTAACTCTTTGTATATAAATAGACACATTGTAATTCCTTAGTTCATATATATTGAATGAAGTAGATGCAATCTCTTCACAAAGCTCTCTATCTTCTAGCTTAACTCTTTCTACATCCGGGAAAGTGAGGTAGGGAATGCAACACTCTCGTGTTTGTTTCAAGCTTTTAAAAATTATTCATAAATACATTCTATTCCCAGAAATAATATTTACACATGATTTACTTACTTTTTATTCTCATGTTAAAGGATGGGAATCTAACATTCTCATGGGAACAAAACTCAACCAACTCTAACTTCCCACTCCCACATCTTTTTGTCACATTTATTTGTATTTTTTAAATTTTTTAATATTTAAATTAAATAAATTTTAAAAACATTCATAGAAATGTTAAATACTCACCAAACACATTAGTAGGAATAACTTTCCCGATAATAACATTCCCAAAAAAATCATTTCCAGAAATGTAATTTTACACCTTGAAACAAACATACCCCACATCTATATATGTTAGTTGGTAGGTAGTTATTAAATTTTGTAATGTTTTCAGGTTAAGCCTATATATTTTGTTTATAAAAGACAATTATCTATATTTTTCTTACACAGTTTATAAAAGAGTGTTAAGTATTTGGTACTTCATTTCTCTCACATACACACATGTGTGTGTCTATATATATATATAATTTTGTATATAATTTTGTATGGTTCGTGTGGTAGGCTTCTTTTTTCCGCACGAAGTGGATGTCTGAAAGTTGAAAGTCGAAGTAGAAACAAAACCCAACACATGCAGAGGTGGGAAACAAAACCAAAGTAGCTGAGGCCTAATAGGGTCTTTGCCCTTGAGGCTAGGCTGGCAAAATATTAAAGAGTTATGATATTTGTATATCAATATGAGATATTATTTGATATTCTATTTGTTTTTTAATATATTTTTGATAAACGTGTATATAGATAAGATAAGAAATAAGTGAATGATAGAGATAAAAATATACAATATTAATATTCAAAATTTATGTTCAAATATCATATCTCAATATTAAAAGATGCCTTTTTGTTTATCTCTCTAAAAGAGAACCTTAAAATATTGGTAACAAACAACGAAAGATATATTTTAAATATGAAGCTCTCGTAAAAAGGCACCATTTCGCAACCTCCAAATCTGACCATACTCCATGTGCGGGGTTACCCCATCTCCTCCTTTCTTTATATTTTCCAAAAGAAACTGCCAAAAACACCCTTCTAATTCCCTTGTAGCTTATATTTTGAGCATCTTATCCTATCATATTTCAACATAATTCGTTTCTTATTTTATGTTTATTAGTTCATTACACACATAAAATGTCGACATTTGGCCTTTAAGTGGCCATTTAAACCAACCTTTCTCAATATTCTCAAATAAAAAGACTGCAAAACAATTGTCCCTAATATTGCAAAATTATTATAACATCACGAAAAATAGAGCTAAATGTTATAACGTGGGTCAATTAGGATTTATGGGTCCACTTTGCTTGTTTCAGTATGCACTAATTAAGCATGGTACACCCCCCTGAGTGTTACATTTGCATAATTTGATTTGAGAATAGAACCCCACTTGTTAGAACTTAAGGATCATGGCATTTATTTGCGTTGTTCAATGTTTTTCAACAAAACACATCGCAGCAAATCTCCAAATCACATTAAGAAAACTTGAATGGACCAAAAGATGTGAATAATGTCATTTGTAACATACGAATTATGTTCCATCCGTGCAGTTTGTTGTTTTATTTCGGAGCTTTCTTGAAATTAAATATATTTCTTTGATTTGTGTTGAGACAGAAACTCTAAGGAAGATATGAAGAATATATGCTGGATTTGAACTATGATATTTCTTAAAGGAGAATCCTAACAAGTATCCTTAATTAGGGTATTGTTTAAGGAACCAAAAAATAAAAATTCGTTAGGAAAATTGTGTAATTAGTATTTCGAAAAGTGTTACACTTAGTTTTTCAATACGAATTTTCCTTTTACGGATTCGTTAATCAATATTCTTAGAACACTCGTTAGCAATGCCATTTGCAAACTTTTTCCTCCAACATTTATTGGGAGAAATCTCAATTCAAAGGAAGCGCTCCACCTCTAAGGTGATGTGGCGATGATTGAGTATGATCTTTTAAAAGTCTTCATTTAAAGCTCTTTTCCATTTCCATGGATTGGAGTTATACTTAGAAGTTAAGTTTGATATGTTCATTTTTATCCAAAAAAAAAGTTTGATATGTTCATTAGTCGAGGTTGGATTATAATTTATTTATTTATTTTATGAAAAAATGGGGTTAAAGCCCAAAAGAAAAATTACACATAGATCATTTGGGGAGATTATATTTTGGGTTGTTTTAATTTGATCACTAACAATTTTTTTTTATCATTAGTTATAAATAATAAATTTTGTCTAACTAAAAAATTATATTTCTTAAATTAGTAACTATTTTATAATATGATAATATATTTGTATTAAAAATATTTATTTTAACATATATATTGTAAATTTTAATATTTTATTTCTATTAATTTTATGACTAAGCTGTATTTATTGTTCATATATGTACATTTTGCTTAGTATCAGATCAATTCGTTTCCAACATAGTCACTAATAACTAACAAGGCCATGTCCGAAGTGAGTTTATTAGTTTTTTATTTTAAATGTTATTTAATTTATGCATAAAATAATATGAAATATTGTGGAAAAACGTATGCGTATTTGGTGAAAATGATTATAACTTTTGAAAATGAAAATAAGTTTATTTATTAATATCACGTAAAAAAAATGCTTATTTATTAATATAATGTGTTCAAATTTATTAATATTGATATATTATTGTGAAAAAAATATAAACTAACAAATTCAATAGTAAAATTAATTAAAAAATTTAAAATAAAAACTTCTTACAATAGATCAAAAATTAAATTCATAAAAAAAATACCGTTCTTTTTGAAAGGGCGTCCAGGTTCGAGCCCGCTTAGTTGTACTGAAACAGTGTCACGGTCCTCACGGACCCACGGCTCCTCTTCTACTTTTTAGTACGGCCAGTGGCACTGCAACTGAAATATTAAATTCAGTTTAATTTCGCTATAATATTATCGGTATTGATTTTTTTATACTTTTAATTAATTAATTATCATCATAATTAACATAAAAATCACATATTAAATAATTTGTAATTAAACTTTTTCAGTCGAAAATTATAAATTATTTGATGTGTGATTTTTATGTTAATCCTAATAAGAATTAAATATTTTAATAATATGATAATTTATGAAAAATTATCAGTGTAAAATTTTCAGCTTGACGGTATATACTGATTAAATCCTTTTAAAACTAAACCATGAAAATAAAGTTCAATTTTAATGTGTGTTTGAATTCCCATTAATAAAATGTCAACAATACTTTTTGAACACAAAATTGGGACACCATATGATGTCCTCTTTGAGTTTTTATGTATTTTGGAAATATGTATATATAAAGATGATAAAAAGTAAATAATAAATATAAATAAATATATATGATACAGTGTCTATACTTAATGTGTTCAAATATCACAACTTTAAAATTTAAATGAGCATTTAGACAAACGTTGCTAAATCCCGTTTGGAACCTTTCCAATGAAAATACAAACACATTCTTATTTCATGTCTATTGTCAAACACATCATAAAATATTAAATTTAAATATTTCCTTTCATCATTTTTTTTAGGAAAAATATAAATAAAATATATGTTATGATTATTATTTTAAAAAAGTAACATAAAAATAATGAATTGAATTTTAATACACCACTAGATGTGTGACTCTTAGACTATATTCGGAGGTTTTGACTTTTGAGAGACATGAGGTGGAACGGTTTGTAATTAAGTGATTAGTTATGAAGTGAAATGATAAGGTAAGAATATATCATTCAATTATTTGGAAGTTTAATTTATTGAGGCAATGGATGGAAAGCTCACTACAAAAAAAAGTTGTGTTTAGCGACCAAATTTGATGGTTACTAAATATAGAAATTCGGTCACTAAACCATTTAGCGATCGATTTAGCGACCATCAGACGTGGTAGCAGAATGCCTAGTCGCTAAACCATTTGATGGTCGCTAAATCGATCCCTAAATGGTTTAGCAACCGATTTAGCGACCAATTTTTTATGTTTAGCAATTGAATTTCATATTTAGCTACCGATTAAGTCTGATCGTTAAATGCTTGGTCGCTAAAATGACTTTTTTTTTGTAGTGAGTCCCCCAAATTGGAGGGTATATATGAAAATTCGAAGGTTTGAGTGAGATAAAATCGTTTGAGTTACCATCTTTAATCATTGTCTTGATTAGTTAAGGAATTCTCAGACAATGATTTAACGTTTTCTTACTACTCTCCTCCAATTCATCCATGAAACATAAACTTAAGGGAGTAAATATAAAGATCAAATATTTTTTATGATACAACAACAATTATTTATTGTAAGTATAAAAACTGTTTGCACTATTAGTGCATTATAATTAAATCAAAAAATAATATATAAAAAGTTTGTGAATCTTATCCTTCTTAAAGTTTAACTATTAGCCACAGCATGGGCATTAGCCCCATTAGATATATAAAAATAAAGTGAGTGCTACGGTGCCAACCATAATTTTAGGGTAAATTTTACCTATCAATATTTTAATAGTTTTTTTTTTAGAAAATTTTTATTGTTCTTTCCATGATTCTAATTTAGTAATCACTATTTTTATTACTTCTATTTCTTTATCATATTCTCTACAATCACAACATTCACAATGATAATTCATATGTCTTTCATATACATCTGTAGCTTCAACTTTTAATTCTTGTACTTGATTCTTTAGATTGTTTTAATTGGTTAAATCTAGCATGATTAGTCTATATACAAATTTTTATATATTTTGTTGATTCATTCACTTACTTAGCTCTGATACAAAAACGGTACCACCCTATTAATTTCCTTTTTTATTTCATTAATTTTAGCTTTTGTTCTATTTTTAGGGTAGTATTCATGCATGATTTGCTTCACTAAGTAATTTATACATAAATTCATCTATTTCAATTAATTCTTTAATTATCTGTTTTCGTTTTTCTTTACAAAAAACTAACTGTACTCTTCGTTGTATTTGTTTTAGATAAAGTTCTTCTTGCCGGTGTTGGTGCTTTAACTTGTTAATTATTATTTGTTTACAGCCTTTTGGTAATTTTATAGCTAATATACTTAATATTTCTTTATCCATTATTCTGAATACCAGTATTCATCATCAGAATATCTTTGTTCTTCAATTAATTACATTTTTTCTAAATATTCAAATTCAATTTCAATATTTAGTCTGTCTAAATAGTATTCTTCTTGCAAAAATTGTTCTTTTATCTTTTTTATTATTATTTGCTTACAATCAACTGGAAGGTTAAATTGTAAGACACTTATTATTTCTTTATATGCTTGTTTATCTAAGTCCATTTTTCTTTTATTCACTATCTTCAAAAGGTGGTGCTTCAATTCTGAAGTGATTAGAAGAGGAACTTGAAACCTCAAGATCCAAATTCTTTATACATTTATTATATTTTTCATTCCTTTTCTATATTGTATATTTATTTTTTCTTTGTTTTATAAATCAATTAGTTCCTTTTCTTTTCTTATTAGATGTTTTTCAATTAATTTTTTATTTCTATTTTCTGGATCTCTTTCTAGATAGTAATCTAGAGCTCCAGTAAAGTCTCCAATATCTATTTGGGCTCTATCTTTCCTTAGGTAAAATTTTTCCATGAATTGTTTTATTTCTTCTCTTTGTTTTAATTCTTCATATTTTATATCTATTTTATCTTTTCTTAGGTAAAACTCTTTCATAAATTATTTTAATTCTTCTCTTTTGTTCATATTTTATTTTTTACAAAAAGGGTCAGTTCTTTTACTTGATTAAATAATTTTATCATATCATTTTCTTCATTAGATCTTTTTTGTTCTGGGAGACCAATTGGTCTTGGAATTGATTCTATTTCAAGAATTCTTGGTCTGCTTAAAAAAAGTGCTCAATTCTATTATTCTATTTTTCTTTGGATAATTTATTTTTCCTCATCTTCGAATAATCTTGGGATGTCTATTCTATCATTATTTTTGAAGGTAATACTATGGTGTGAATTGGTTAATACATAATTTACACAATATGTAATTGAAAATATTTTATCTCCTGGTTTCATTAAGGTTTCTCTTAAAAAATTGTGTTCAAGAGTTAATGCTTGATTTAATCTTTGAGTATTTAATGGAATTCCTATATTTGGTATGATTCCAAACTTTGGTTTTATATAGGCTAAATTTCCTTCTATTACACCTAGTATCTTATCCTTTTGGTCATTTACTCTATTATCCTTTAGAGAACTAATTCGATTGGTGAGTTTATTCCTTCTTGGAACGTTGCTTTGATTAAAACTTGTACTGCTCTTATATGGATGTATCCTAATTTCTTTCTCTATTCTTGGTTCTTTAGATTTCTTTTTAATTCTGAAATTTTTTCTTTACTTATTAACCGAATACTTGTATTTCCTCGTGTTTTAGATATATCTATTGGTGATTCATTCATTATTTTTCCATAATATATTATATTTTCCTTTTGATTGAATTTATTTAGTATATTCATTAATTTTTATTTCTTTCCTACCATATTTGTTGTTTCTACTAGATCTAGATCTTCTTTCTGGATTTTCTTAAATAATTTTGGATTAATTAAGATACTTCCTTCATAATTTCCATCTTCTTTAGTAATTTGTAAGTGTTCTATTTCATTAGCTTCGATCTGATCTATCTCATACATTATTTATAAAATAAACCTAGTTTTGAGAAGAGTGACTTAGTGGTCATACCTGACCTTTGGTTTTTTGAAATTATTTGCTTCTGCCCTCTTCTGCTTCTGTTGATGCCTTTTTTTAATTTTGCTAGGTATGGAGTAATTGATAGAATAATTTGTAGAAATAGAGGCTTTATTTAGTAATTGGTATTTTACATGAGGGGGTTGGATGGACACTCAACCATCCGAGCTATATCACAAAGGTTTTGCAAACTACTCTTAGAGAGTGGTTACACACAAGTGAGAATTGAAAACTGGTTCTGAATTCTGATTTTACCTCATCATAATAGGACTTATTTATAGCCTATTCACACAAATGTAATTTACTTTATGGCCTATTCACGCAAATGTAATTTACATAAATGACCTCAAATAATTGCAACTGGTCTTAATAATTCGACTGATGACGTTAGTGCTAACGTCATTGTTCAATAATTCTTTTTGATGATGACAGTGCTTACGTCATTCTTCAATTATTGCTTCATCTAAGTCTTTGTCCTCTTCTTGGTGCTTGCTGGTGCTTGTTGCCATTATCTGTCTTTTCGTTCATCTTTCGCATTCATGATTCCTGCTTTCTTTAATTAGTGCGCATAGCTTGCTTAGGACAGCTGGTCTATAATTCATTTGTGGTCCTTCCAATGCATAGAATGGGAATTCAAAGTTTGTCAGGATGCTTGAGTCTTTTTCTTTCATTACTTTACCGAGTGTTTTGCTTAGAAGCAAAGTATTTTGGCCTTTGTAATTGGTTTTGATAAAAGAATTTTGTCCTATAGCATTGCACTGTTCGTAGATGCTTGCCAACTGGTTAGCCATAATTGTTGTCATATCATCTTCATCATATGTGATTCTTTTTGCTTCGTCCATTAATGGAAAATTATTGTTGCTTATACCTACGAAGGCGAAATGGTTGGCTGGTTATTTTGTTTGGAAGTCTGGGTATGCTGAATAGAACTTTAATTAAATTGTTATTTATCCGGCTACCTTATTCTTGTATAGTTGAACTGGTTCTTTGAAGTAATGTGGGAACAGATTAATCTCATTGAGATTCTTGCTTGGATAAATGCACTCAATTAGTCCAAATTGGAACATATTGAATGCTAGAGCTGGGGTTGCTCCTGGAGTAATTATTGTCTTAAGTCTATAGACATTTCTATCAACCATATAAAAATAGTTGATTTTTTATTTTTCGTTCCAGTTAATTAATCTTCCGAGGTGTTCATAAATTTTTTCATAGGAAAATTGAACTAGTAATTCATGGTCTTTTCTGGTAATTATTGGGTAATTATCTAAGGATGACGGAATTCTCCCTACAATCTTCATTGGATTCTTTGTTTCTGTTTTTGTTATTTGTGCTGTTTCCGAGTAAGTCCTTGGTCCGAGATAAATTTCTTTACCTGCTTCTTGGACTTCTTTTCCTTTTCTTGCTTTTTTATTTTCTTGAGAAATCTTTAGAGATTTTTCTGCTGCTTCATTGGTTGGAAATGCTTGATGATGAACTCCTGATGTTCCTTGACAATGGGGGCTGCTTTGTACAAGCCATCATAGATTCCTGGCATTGGTCCGTTGAAGACAATGTGCCATTTATTTGTTTCTCTTCATGCTGCTTCTTTAATCTCATTTGGGATTCTTTTTTCCAAAAGTCCTTCTGTTTGTATTTGGAGTTCCAATAATTTAAATCTAAATTAATTAAGTCTAATTCCTTTAGCTTTTGTTCTTCAAGTGCTTTTTTGAGCTGGTACTACTGCTTTAATAATTCTGTTGTGCCTCGCTCCATTCTCTGGATAAAATATCTGCAAGAACATTATTTTCTCCCTTACTATGAGAGATTGAATAATTGTATTCAGATAATTTCATTTGCCATCGGATTAATCTCCCTTGCTTATAGGTTCCTTTGTGATTAAGATTTTTGAAACCTGAAACATAGGTTGAATCAGTTTGAACAATAAATTCTTTATCTAGCACATAAATTCGATGCTTTTCCAACATTCGAATTAGTGCTAGAGTTTCTTTTTCATGTGTTGGATAATTAATTTCGCTATCTGAAAAAGTTCCAGAAGCTTACCGACATAGTAATTCATTCTTTTGCCCTGGGAGCTTTGCTTTCATGACTCCTCCCCAACAGTCATTAGATGCATCGGTTTCTATAATAATTAGATCATCATCCGATGGATGATATAGCTCAGGAAGATCCTGACATATTAATTTCATTTTTTCAATAATTGCTTCGTATTCCTCGGTCCAAGACCAGAGAGCATCTTTCTTTAATTTTTGTTGAAGTACTTTCCTTTCTGCTGCAAGATCCTTGATAAAACCTTCACTGAAAATATATATTAGTAATCCAAGAAATATTTGTAATTCCTTTTTATCTTTTAATTTGGTAGGAAAATTCCGTAATTTTCTAACACATGCATTTGCATTAAAATCTTTCCTTTTTCAATTTCTAATCCTAAATAATTAATTTTGTTTTGAGCTAATATTGTTTTTTTCTTGATTAAGACCACTCCATGCTCCAAGCATTTATTTAGTACTAATTCAATTTTGCTAAAATGACCCTCTAAATATTTATTAGTAAAGATCAATATATCATCAATATATATAAGTCATAAGTCCTTAAATTCTTTGAGTATTAAATCCATTATTCGTTGAAAAATTCCTGGTGACTGCTTCATTCCCCATGGAAGTACATTCCATTCATATTGCCCTTGAGGACAACTGAATTCTGTTAATGCTTTAGATTCTTTAGATAATCTAATTTGATAAAATCCTGATTTGCAATCAGAGGTACTAAACAAATTCATATTTCTAATTGTTCAATAATTAAATCTTTTCTTCGAAGAAAATAAGCATCACCTTCCATTGTATCATTTATCTTTTATAATTAATTACTATCCTTCGTTTTCCTCTTTTTATTTCATTATGATTTTCTACATAAAAGGCTGGTGCAGAATGCTTGTTTTTTTATGGCCTAATTAATCCTTTTTTTGCACATTTCTTCAATATCTATTGCAAATTCATCTCTATCTTGTTTTGTGTAAATCATAGGTTTACATTTTACTTCTTTTGTTGGGTCTTTTAATTTTAATACAGTTAATTCAGTATTTTTGTTATTGATATTTGGATCTAGTGAATTTTCACTACATACTTTATCTAAAAGTTCTTCTATATGAGCTGGGATTCTTCTATTTGGTTCTAGGTTTAGTAATACATGGCGAATTTTTAAACATATTTCTTTAAAAATTTCACCACGATTCAACTTGCTAAACTCTGATTTTTTTAGAGTAAATACATTCAGAAAGGTGAATAATTGGAATGTTAATTATTTCTCTTTTTTGTTTTTTGTAAATATATGCTGTTTTTAGTGATATATAGTCTAAATACTGGGAAAGTGGTGCATATAATCTCAAAAAGTTATTCCCAATAATCTTGTCTGTGCTTGTATCTTGTTGATATATTGTTGGTACTATAAATAATTTTTCTTGTATGATTAATGTAATTCTTGTTACCACCCAATATAGTGGATGTATTGATCTATCTGGTATTTGTATTTTGACTGATTTTTCTATTTTTTCCTATTTATCGAACAACGCTCTTGTTGCTAGACAAATACTTACTCCAGTATCTATATATGCTTCAGTTTCTTTTTTACTTTTTTCTATTATTATTTTTATATAAATATTATTCGGATTCTGTTTCTTGTGAAGATAATTCATCTTCAATATATTCATATATGCTTTCATCATATCAGTTAATTCTTCTTCTAATGGTTCAAGTTCATATATTCGGTATACTTGTTTTATTAATTTTGACTTTTCTTTAAAATCTTTTTCTTTTCGTTGAGGACATTCATTAGCATAATGACCTTCAACATTACATATCCAACAGACATTTTTTTTCCCTTTTGGACAATATTTCCTTGGCGTTACTTTCTTTCTTATAAAGAATTTTTCTTATTATTTTTATAATATGTTTTCTTTCTTGGATATCTTCTTTTTAAATTTGGTTTCCTATAATATTTTCTTTTTCTTGTTGGTTTTTCACAGCCATAACTTTCAGGTTTTTCTATGTCTGGGATGTCGCAACAAATTGCAATGATGCCTCTATTTAATTGTCTTATTGTTTCTCTTGCTAGACATTGTTCTCTTAATTCTTGGTATGCAGTTTGAATAATTCCTCCTAAGGTGTTAGTTGTTTCATCTTGTCTGGATTCCCATAATTTCTTTATTCTAGTATTAAGGGAATATGGTAATTTATCTATAAAGATATATTTGTAAGTTTCTTTTGCTTCTTCATTCACTTGATAATGATATTTTTGGTATTCACAAATAAAGCTTTTTATTTGACACATGTCACATATTTGCATTTTGTTTAGATGAGTTTTAGCCTTTTCATTTAAGAATTTATTTGTTTTTTCTTGTTGATCAAACATAGTATATCCTAGAAATTCTTGATAGATCATAGCCATAACCATTTTGGCAAAATCTTGGTTATTTTTTTACTAATCTTGCATATCTTTGCCAAGCTTCATCTTTTATGCTAAGTAAAAATCTTTGTACATTTCCTGTTGTTTTAAATTTAAAAAGTTTTTTACATCTATTACATTTAATTTATTAAATCTTTCATCGGTTGCTATTAGTAATATCATTTCATTGGTCCATTGTAGTAATACTTCCTCTTTGTTTCTTGAACAGTCGAGATTCAATACATTTCATATTCTAGTTGATCCATAATGAAGTTTAAACTCTTCTTGAATTTGTGTCCATTTGCTATTTTTTCTTGCATATCCTTTTTATACATTGTTTCTTCTTCATATTTGTCCCATGTTCCATCGGGAGTATATTTATATTATTCCCATTTTCTTTTGGGTTTTGTCCCACTATATTCTCCTTTTTCCACTTTTATATAATTTTCTTCAGATTCTGAACTTGAGTTATAGTTTAAAATTATTTCTTCGTTTTCATAATTTTCTTTTATTACTTGATCTATTGGATCTATTTTTTTTGTATTTGGTCATGGTCTTCTTCAATTATTTTTAACTGTTCAATAATTGTTGGATTTTTTCTAAATCATTTGATTTCTTTAATGTTTTCATATACTCATCTTTTATCCTCTCCATGAAGTTACTGATTTAGATAATATTAATGGTTCTAATTGTGTTTCTTGTTTTATAATTACTTTATCTAAATCTCTTGGTTTCAGTAATTCTTCTAAATCTTTTATTGTTATATATTTATTCTTTTCTTCATCTTCTAAAAGATGTTATAATTGTTCAAGAATTTGTCTAATTTTCTCAATGTCTTTATCTACATCTATTTATTTACCTTTACTTATACTATTTAAAGTATCTCTTATATTGTTTATTTCACTTTGTCTTTTTTGTATTCTATTATAAATATAATTTATAATTTTATTAGTATTTTTTATTAATTAGATGATATTTTTATTTGTTTCTTCCATTATTTTTTCTATTGCTTTGAATTTTATTATCATTTCTTCATATAAACTTATTATTTTAATATTTATTATTATTTTATTCAAGGATACGATAGTGAGAGGCACCAGACAAATCTCCTAAAAATAAACTAAAAACTATTCTGTCCATGCAGCCTCGATTGCCATTCGCTAATCACTGCACACACATGTCCCCTCTGCAAATTGCATTGCAAATTGCCACTGGTTCACGTAGACCCTGTTTTTTTTTTTTTTTTAATAATCAAAGTATATATATTTATAAAAGGAGTACCAAAAGTACTCATCCAGATACAACTCCCACATTTACAGTATTTATCCAAAAGTACTCATCCCCTGTTTATCGGCTCCGCTCCATTCCTTTTTTGTATCTATCAAGCAGATGTGTTATTTGAATACAGAAAACAGACATCATATGCGACATATATGCTATTAAAGTGTTGTTGTAGCGGGTTTTTTTTAAACAGATTTTGACTTCTTTTTTTAAAAATTTATTTCTCAAAAACCCATTAGTTAAACGATGAATTGAATTAATCAGATATTTTTACATGATTAACTAGATATTTGTACCTACTTAACCAAAAAATTTATTTCTCAAAAAATCCATTAAATAGATAATGAACTAAATTAACCAGATATTTGTACGTGATTTACCATATATTTGTACATGCCTAACCAAAAAATCCATTAACCTGATAATGAACTGAATTAACCAGATATTTGTACCTGATTAACCAGATATTTGCACATACTTAACCAAAAAATTTATTTCTAAAAAAAACCCATTAACCAGATAATAAATTAAATTAACCAGATATTTATATCTGATTAACCAGATATTTGCACATACTTGACCAAAAATTTTATTTCTCAAAAAAACTCATTAACCAAATAATGAACTGAATTAACCAGATATTTATACCCGATTAACCAGATATTTGCACATATTTAACCAATAAACCAATTAATCAGATAATGAACTGAATTAACCAGATATTTGTACCTGATTAATCAGATATTTGCACATAATTAACCAAAAATTTTATTTCTCAAAAACTAACATTTCAAAAACAAAAAACTAAATTAAAAAAAAACTAAAAAGAAAAAGTAAAATTTTAAAAAAAAAAGGTTCTGCTGTAGTGCCGTTACAGTTCAGCATCGTATGATATCACGTATTTGTGTCAAAATTTTGTGTTGAATTAGCATTTTTCTTTATCAAGTAACCAAATTGAGTCATTGTCTCTCAAGCGAAATAAATTGAGTCATTGACTTCAGGAAATAAATTGACGGAGATTTTGAAATTACGTTAGTACGATAATTTAAAAGGAAATTGAGAACTTGCTTGTAAAAATAAAAATAAAAAAAAAGGATATATTTTTTTGATAACCATGACATAGGTACGAAGTATCCACCAATGTTAGTAGTGACTATTCTCCGTCGGGGAACCTGTTGGACACATAAGGTGGGTTCTCCCCTCCCAACCAGGTTTTGTCCATACGCAAGAGTCAGGACTCGAACATCTGACCACTTGCTTAATATGCCCAAGTCCCTTACCACTTGGACCAACCACATGTTGGTAAAAAAAAAAAAACGATATTGAGAGCAAACATAAAGATATATATTTTAGGAATTTTAAAGTCTTTAACCATGAATGTTGAAAGACAGCGTGTGCCGTGTCCTGTGACTTTTTTTTTAAGCCAGATGATAAGTCACCATAATTTATTAATAAAATAAAAAGGAAAACAAGAACATGTGGGACAAAAACCAAAACCCATGCAAAATAAACGAGAATCAAGCATACCTAGAATTAGGTTTTTTATTCAGTCTCGGGTTATACTTCTTCTGAGATTTGGACGTAACCATCGTACAACCATCTTCAGAAACATTATCATTATTCTGCTTTCCTTCCTCAGAAGTACTTGCATCTTTTTGCTTTTCCAACCAAGCAGATAAAACATTAAAATCATTCTGAACAACAGTTGGAAAAACATTAAGATGTTGAACATAAACTAGACTTGAATTAATCTCAGGAGTCTCAAGATTCTTATCACTAACTGTTAAATCACAGGTAGCCTTGGAATGCACAGACACTGGAGTCGGAGTATCCTTCGAACTATTTGTTAAATCACCGGTAGCTATGGAATGCTCGGGCACCGGAGTATCCTTGACTGTAGTGTCAACATTAGTTGCAACAAAAGTTGAGATCTTCTCTGTAGAGCCATTGACAACATTTTTGCAACCAAAGATGAGTTCTGTGAAATGGAATTTGAGACATGATCGGGGGGATAAAGGTTCCTCATAGACTATCTCGACCGATTCACCATCACTCAATTTTTCGCCCGGTGATGTATCATTTTGCAACCAAAGATGAGTTCTGTGAAATGGGTTGCAAGTTGATTATGGTGCTAGTAATGGTGGGTGCTAATGGGGGAGCATGGTTTAGGGGGGTTCCATGAAAGGGTTTCAACTTTGAAATGTGAAATACCGAGTGAATTTTTAAATCCGGAGGCAAGGCTAGCTCGAAGGCAACAGGTCCCAGCTTCTTGATGATGCGGTACGGCCTGAAAACCGTTTGGCGAGCTTGGGTGACGTGCGGCCTCTAATAGTGAGATGGCGATTTGGCTGAAGGCAGAGCCACCAATCGCCCTCGTGGAAGGTACGGTCCTGGCGGCGGCTGTTGGCTTGTGATCTCATTCTCAACTGGGCTAGCGCTAAATTTTCCCTGATGAGATGTAGAAGGCCACGCCGCTTGGTGAGAGTTTCATCTAGTGAGGCAATGGAAGTGGAACCAGCAACATAGTCTCGGCCAGAGGGTGGCAACCGTCCATAGAGAGCCTCAAACGGGCTCATTTTGATTACAGAGTGGAAATAGGAGTTATACCAAACTCTGTTAGATGAAGGAATTGAACCCAGAGCCGTGGTGTGTCACCTGTAAAACACCTCAGGTATGTTTCCAAAGTTCGATTTGTAACCTCTGTCTGTCCATCAGTTTTTGGGTGGTAAGCACTACCGAAAGCAAGTTTAGTTCCACCGAGTTTGAATAATTCTCGCCAAAATTTGCTCACAAAGACTCTATCTCTAACACTAACAATGGTTTTTGGCATTCCGTGCAGGTGGTAAATTTCAGTTAAGAAAACTGGAGCAAGTGTCACTACTGAGTATTGAGGTGGGAGAGCTATGAAGTGAGCGAATTTTGATAGTCTGTCAATGATTACCCAGATGGTGGTTTTCCCATTGGAAGGCAGCAGGTGAGTTATGAAATCCATCGCTATATCTTCCCACATTTGGAATGGAATCGGTAATGGTTAGAGCAAACCCATAGGCCTCTGATTAAAATACTTGTTTGCTTGGCAGGTGGAGCACTCCTTCACAAATAACTTGACATCTTTAATTAGCCATATGTGGCCAAGTGAAGGAAGTGGCTAAGCGAGTAAGAGACCCTTTCACACCAGAATGTCCCCCCTCTGTTGAAGCATAGGCTTCCTGTAATAACAAAGGCCGCATCTCAGTTTCTAAAGGAATGAAAAGGCGACCCCGGAAGTACAACAGGCCTTGGCGGACAGAGAAGGATGAAGCAGGGGATTCAGTGGAGTTGAAATTTTCCATTAGTGCATGGTCCACTTGGTGGTTTATGTAGAAGTCCTTCAATTACTCCGGCATCAGTGGTTGACACACATAGATGGCTTGGAAGGCAATGTCAGTGGCTGGTATGGACCTGGAAAAGGCATCCACAACCAGATTACTACGCCCCGGTGTGTAGAAAATTTCGTAATCAAATCCTAAGAGCTTTGAGAGCCATTTTTGCTGAGATGGTTTTTGTATGGTTTGAGACAGCAAGCTGCGGAGGCTTTGTTGATCTGTGAAGATGCGGAAGTGCCTTCCTAAGAGGTAATGTCACCATTTCTTCACTGATTCTGTTTTTGCAAACATTTCTCTATCATATGCTGAAGATACCTGCAGTCATTGACAAAGTTTTTTACTGAAGAAGGCAATGGGTTGGGACAGAACTGCTCCCACTGCTGTGGCGGATGCATCCGTTGTGACATCGAAGGTTTTTGTGAAATCAGGCAGCGCTAATACAGGTAGGGATGTCATGACTTCCTTAAGAGTATCAAAGGCTTGTTGTGCTGATTCAAACCATTGGAGGGCATTGTGTTTAAGCAGCTCTGTGAGTGGGTTGGCGATAGAGGCATAATTCTTGACAAAACGCCTATAATAGCCTGTTAATCCCAAAAAATCGTGGAGTTGGGTAATGGAAGGAGGTGCTGCCCAGTTGTGAATAGCCAATAGTTTGGAATTATCGGCTGCCACACCCTCAGCTGATATCACGTGACCAAGGTAAGCTACCTGTTTTACCCCAAATTCACATTTACTGAACTTAGCAAAAAACTGATGTTTGGCCAAAACCTGCAGGACAAGTCTCAAGTGACCAAATGGTATGTCCAATCCTTACTATAGACAAGGATATCATCAAAGAGTATCAGTACAGAATGACGTAAAAAAGAGAAAAAAACATCATTCATAGTAGATTGAAAGGTATAAGGAGCATTACTTAAGCGGAAGGGCATTACCAAGAATTTGAAATGTCCATCGACAGTCCGAAAAGCTGTTTTAAAAGTGTCTGCAGGTGCCAATAGTACTTGATGATAGCCCGAACAAAGGTCAAGCTTAGAGAAGAATTTGGAGCCGTGCAATTCATCCAACAACTCATCAACTATTGAAATAGGGAATTTGTCTTTAACAATGATGGCGTTGAGGGCTCGATAGTCGACACAAAAGTGCCAAGACCCGTCTTTCTTTTTAACAAGGATCACGGGCGAAGAAAAAGGGCTTGTTCTCGGCTTGATGATACCTTCCTGTAGCATCTCTTTGATAATGGTGGACATGACCTCCTTTTGGTATTGGGAATATCTATAGGGTCGTACATTGACAGGCCCATTGTCAGGTAGCAAATGAATGTGATGGTCTTGTGGCCAAGGTGGTGGAAGGCCCTGAGGGGTGCTGAAAACCCGAGGGAACTCATGAAGTAGGGCTGCCATGGATGGGCCTAATTGAGAAGTATCAAAGGCTGTGTGGTTTTCAGGTATGCTGTTTACAGTGACTGTGTGTAGGGAAGCAATAGAGTCTGCGAACAGAAACCTACAGAAATGGGAATATGAGGCATGGACTGGGGTAGTGGAGTGAGATCCTTCAACATGATGGGCTTGTGGTTGTAGGTGAATTGAATAGAAGGAATGGAGTAATCGGACAAGAAAACTCCTATGGTTTGGAGCCATTACACACCAACACCAAATCGGCTCCATGAATGGGTAATATGTAAAACGGGATTGTGAAAACCTGACTAGCCATCGTGACTTTGACATCGGGGTAGCTGCCAGAGCATTGTATCAAATCACCATTGCCAAAAATGACATAAAATGGGGACAACATCACCATTGGAAGTGCTAAAAACTTTGCTATACGAGGTTGCATAATGTTATGTGAGCTCCCGGAGTCAATCAAAATTGTTACAGTGAGTTCCCCCACCTTGCCTTGGATGCGAAGGCTACGAGGAGAGGGAAGTCCTCCGAGTGCTACCTGAGATAACTGAAAATGCACAACTTCAGGTTGGTCCTCGGTTGGTGTAGGTTGAGTGTCTTCGCTGTCAAGATGCTCTAGAGTGGCAGAGGGAATGTGTGGTGGCTCGGGTGGGTCATCTATGAGTAGGATGAGGAATTGTTTGGTTTTGCAACGGTGTCCCAGAACAAACTTATCATCAAAATTGTAGCACAGTCCTTGGGCTTTGCGTTCTTGCATTTGGGCAGGTGTGAGGAAACGGATTGGGATGGGCGGTCCGGAGGGTGAGTTGCCAAGGAGTGTGGTGGATTTGTTTGGGTATGGTGTGGAGTGGGGTGGGGTGGGCAGTGATATTAGGCTGGGACTGGTTTGGCATACTGGAACTTGGCCTCAAGGAGTTTGGCCAAGCCAATGGCATGAGACATGGAGTGGGATTGAAGGATAGGAATTTCCTTTTTGGATTTCTGGTTTTAATCCAGAAATGAAACAGTTTATCTGGGCTTCAGCAGGGAGGCCAACCACACGGTTTGACAGAGCTTCGAATTGGAGTTGATAATCCGCCACCAATCCTATTTGTTGGATCTTGAACAGAGATACCTGATGATTAGCAAAAGTAGATGGTCCAAAGCATAGTTCTGAGGCTCTCAAAAATGCTTCCCAAGATGAGAGTTGTTGGTTAGAATGCATCCATTTGAACCAAGCAAGTGCTGGTCCTTGCATAAATAATGGAATCGGTGTGAGTCTTTGTTGGGGGGTGGTGTTTAGGTGAGGTCAAAATATTTCTCAGCCTGAAAAATCCAGTCTAGGGGGTTTGAGCCATCAAAGGGGAGGAGGGTGACTTTGGGAGGTTTAATAGGAGGTGGTGTGATGTTGGTGGAAGGCGAGGAAGAAGCAATTTGTTCTTTGATCATGGTGGGAAGCTAGTTAGCAAGAAAGAATTGGAGGTTTTGTTCAATGCTGAACTGCATTTCCCACTACTGGTTAGCAAGTTCCTCATTGATTTTGTCAATTTTTTCTTGTTTAGGAGACATTGATGGCAAATGAAAGCACCAAATGATGAAGGCAAAAAGGGAAAGGTTCCTTCTTTCGAGCAGAAGGGGCTCCAGAAGAGAAGGGGGAATAAATGAGCAATAACAAAATACTTGAATTTCTTCTCTGATTTCATTCCACGATTTTCGCATACATTAATAGCCAAATTTGTTCCTGACTTTACGGGACTGAGGCCAGGTTGATAAACTGTCATTTTGTATACTTTATTGTTGGGAAATTAGGTGTGATTTGTTATCTATTTGGAAATTATTGTGGATACTCACCCTATTTCCCATGATTATTGTAGAATTTGTCACCATGGCAGTGAAACATCTAACTTTGAGAAAAAGAAACAATTCTGGAGGAATTTTTGGATAAAAAGGCTTAGTTCTGAAGATGGCAAAGGAGCACAACCGTGATCATCATTAAGCACGACCGTACTCATTAGAAGAGCTCGTGCTGATCAGCATGCCCTTGCTTGCCTGCTGGAGTTGACGTCGTTTTCTAAGCACGATCGTTCTCATCAGTAAGGCCTTGCTGACTTTCTTAGTTGTAGCACGGTTTGATGCCATTCTAGTTAAGCACGACCGTGCTCAACACCAAGCAGGGCCGTGCTCGTGTCTTAGAGGCCCAATTACGTAGGTTTTCACACTGCCAATAAAAGGGGGTGATTGGTGCCAATCTAGGAGAGCTTTTTGGACAACAGTCGTTTCATAGAGAGAAAGATAGAGTCTTGGAGTGAAGGAACGTCTCCCAATTGATTTGAAGACCGCTTCGCGTTAAAAGGATGTTCGGGTTTTAGTTTTCTTTTTCTCTTTTATGTATTGTTACATGTTTGTGATTTGTATAGTTATTTTTGTTACTATGAGTAGTAAACTCATTCCTAGGGTGTGGTGGATCTTATGTTTTGATACCTTTGATGTTTGCCTAATTTTTATATGATTCAGCGTTTCTTTCTATTGGTTGGTTTAATCCTTGTGTTTATATTTATATGAGGTTTGATCATCCTTTATCAAGTTAGTTAATTGACTGGCAACCGTACCACAATTAGTTAACGGAACTCTAGGATTAACTGGATTTGGGGTTGCATGGACCAAGCACAATCCCCTATTTCCAATCAGCTATTGAATTAACAAAGCTTGCCAATTCTTTATGCTTCTTTTAACTGTTTTCCTTGCATGACCATTGGGGGTAACTGATTAGGAGGAAGAATATTGATATTGCATGACCATTGGGTATTAATAGTTTTAGAGCGAGTGATTGGCAATCAATAAGAAACACGGTTCATTGAGAAATTCGATAATATCATAGGTAATGACATAAGTGAAACCGGGCACCCTAGGCCTTCCATAATCGAACCTTAACTTCGTGATTCTTATCTTTCTTGGTGACTTCTTATCTTTCTTGATCTTTAACAATCTTCTTTATTTTTATTTCTTTGTTTTCAACCAATTCAATTGTCTAGATAACATAAGGAAGTAATTAAACTGGTACTTGTCAACAGTCCCTGTGGGTTCGATACTTAGAGTCACAAATACTCCTATATTACTTTTGCAATATGGTACACTTGCCCTTAAGTGTAGTTTTAGCACAACAAGTTTTTGGCGCCATTGTCGGGGATTGTTTTTGACAATATTAGGGAGATTAAATCCTTGTTAATTTAGACGCCATTTTATTTTTTATTTTTTTATTTTGATTTACTTCCTTGTATGCTAACGTGTTCCCAAACTCATGACTTGTAGTATAATCCCGAAATAGAAAGAACTGCGCGCAGAAACAGAAAGCAAGCTAAAGAAAGGAGAACCATGGCTCAAGAGGATAATAGGACGATGTTGGACTTTGCTCGTCCTTCCACCACAAATGCTACAGGGAGTATTACTATGCCTAACATTAAGGCCAACAACTTTGAGATCAAGTCAGCTTTGATCTCTATGTTGCATAATGCAATTCAGTTCAATGGGGGTCCAAGTGAAGATCCCCATGATCATCTTGCTGATTTTCTTGAGAGTCGTGACACCATCAAACATAATGGTGTCTCAAATGATGCTTTTAGGCTTCAACTGTTTCCTTTAACTTTAAGTGACAAGGCCAAACTTTGGCTAAAGTCCTTGCCATCCGGTTCCATACCCACTTGGGACCAACTTTCTTCTAAGTTTATGGGTAAGTATTTTTCACCTGCTAAATCTGCCAAACTGCATAATGACATCACTTCTTTTGTGCAGGTTGAACTGGAATCTCTGTATGAGGCATGGGAGCGATTTCAAGAGTTGTTGAAAAAATACCCCCATCATGGCTTTCCTGTCTGGCAGTTAGTCCAAGCATTCTACAATGGGCTATCTTTATCAAATAAGAATATGATTGATGCAGTAGCGGGAGGTAGTATATGGAATAAGAGGCCACTGGCAGCTTATGAGTTGGTAGAACATATGACTTCTAGTTACCAATGGCCATCTAGTGATAGGCATATGAACAAGAGGCAACCTACACTTTTACAAGTTGGATCCTACAAAGTGGATGCTAACGCCGCATTGGAAAACAAATTGGAGGCTCTTTTAAAGCAGATGGAAGCAATGATGCAAACACAGACTCAATTGATAACTCAAACTGCTCCACCTCCTGTTATTTGTGATCTTTACGACCAAGAGGGACATGAAAGTACAGAGTGCCAACCGGGCAACCCTTTTGTGGCTGAAGAAGAAGCAAATTATGTGGGTAATCCTAATCGGGGTAACAATGATCCTTATTCAAATCACTACAATCCCGATTATAAGCAAAACCCAAATCTCTCATATGGAAGTCAGAACCAGAATATTCTCTACAGGCCACCTCATTTGAAAAATAAAGGCCCGAGACAAGAAGAATGGAGGCCTAATCTCTAAGATACAGTGATGAAACATATAGAGCAAAGTGATGAGAGGTTTAAGACTTTGGAGAATCAGGTGTCTACTTTGGTAACATTGATGACACAATGAGAAAAAGGGGAACTGCCTAGTCAACAAGAGAAGAATCCAAAGTAGCATGCTAAGGTGATTACCCTTAGAAATGGAAAAAGGATAGAGGTTCCCCATGAAGAAGAGAATAAGTCAAAAACCAAGGAGGTTTCTACTGAAGGGAACCCAAAGGATGAGGTGAGTGAGAAAGATCTATTGAAGGAAGTTCTTGTCCATCCCTCAAGTCAACCATTCCTTTTCCTCAGAGGTTTAGCCAACGAGACCCCCGGTTCACCAGGTTCTTGGATATGTTGAAGCAACTCCATATGAATATCCAATTCGTGGAGGCCATTTCTCAGATGACCAAATATGCTAAATTCCTTAAAGAGATTTTGGGCAATAGAAAGAAATTGGGAGAGTTTGCTACAGTGAGGCTTAATGAAGAATGCTTTGCTATCCTCCTCAAGAAGTTGAAACCAAAACTTAAAGATCCAGGGAGTTTTACTATTCCTTGCTCTATTGGTACTTCTTATTTTGAGAAAGCTTTATGTGATTTAGGTACCAGTATTAACTTGATGCCTTTGTCTGATTTCCGGAGGTTAGGAATGCAAGAGCCAAAGCCCACCACTGTTTCATTGCAGCTTGCAGATAGACCCATTACCTATCCCAGAGGTATTGTAGAGGATGTTCTTGTCAAGGTTGACAAGTTTATCTTCCTGGCTGATTTCACAGTGCTTGACATGGAGGAAGATGAAGAGGTTCCCATAATTTTGGGGAGGCCATTTTTGGCCACTGGTAGGACCATCATAAATGTGCACCAAGGGAAGCTTACTTCATGGCTTAATGATGAGGAAGTGGTTTTTAAAGTTTTTGATTATTTGAAATTTCCTTCCACTTTTAATTCTTGTAATTTTATAAATGCCTTGGATAGTACATCTACACTAATAACTTCTCATTCTCAGCAGCGATTGATGGAGGACACCCTTGAGAAAATTTTGTTTTTCGAAAAGGATGAACTTGTGGATTCTGAGGAGTTCATAGATGAGATAATGACACTAGAGGCGGGGATTGCCCCAGAAAGATGGAGAGGGACCAAGCAATTTGAAGTTCTTGAGGGACGTAGTTCACAAAAGCCAAAATCATCAATTGAAGAACCCCCAGAACTTGATCTTAAACATCTTCCTTCTAATCTTAAATATGCATTTTTATCTCCTCCTTCTTCATTGCAAGTAATAATTTCCTCCTCTTTGACAGGTTCTATGGAGGAGAAACTCTTGCGAGTTTTGAGAGATAATAAGGAGGCCTTTGGATGGACCATTCATGATATTAAGGGTATTAGTCCCTCAATCTGCACCCATAGGATACATATGGAGGTGGAACACAGACCCAAGGTACAACCTCAAAGAAGGCTCAACCCAAATTTAAAGGAAGTGATGAAAAAGGAGGTAATTAAGTTGCTTGATCCGGGTATTATTTATCCTATTTATGATAGTCCTTGGGTGAGTCCTGTGCAGGTTGTCCCTAAAAAGGGAGGAACTACTGTCATTGAGAATGACAAGAAGGAATTGATAGCTGTTAGGGAGGTAACAGGGTGGCATATGTGTATAGATTATAGAAAATTAAATGAGGCCACTAGGAAAGATCACTTCCCCATTCCCTTTATTGACCAAATACTTGAGAAATTATCTGGTCGTGAATTTTATTGTTGCTTGGATGGGTACTCTGGATATATGCAAATACCTGTGGTTTTTGATGATCGAGAGAAAACCACTTTTACTTGCCCATATGCTACTTTTGCATATAGACGGATGCCTTTTGGTTTGTGTAATGCACCCGCCACTTTTCAAAGATGCATGATGGCCATATTTTCTAATATCTTAGGGGATTGCATAGAAATATTCGTGGATGATTTTTCTGTTTATGGGTCCTCATTTGATAATTGTTTGCATAATTTCGAGGTGATTTTGAAAAGATGTAAAGATACATGTTTGGTTCTTAATTGGGAAAAATGTCAATTCATGGTAACTGATTGTATTGTTTTGGGGCATAAGGTTTCCCATAAGGGTATTGAGGTTGACCCTGCAAAGGTTGAGGTAATTACCAAATTGCCTCCTCCTAACTCTGTTAAGGCTATTAGAAGTTTCTTGGGGCATGCTGGTTTTTATAGGAGGTTTATAAAGGATTTTTCAAAAATTGCAAAACCTCTTTCTAATCTTTTACTGAAAGATGCCTCATTTGAATTTTATGATGCCTGTTTAGAAGGCTTTAAAATTTTGAAGGCTAAATTGATGGATGCACATGTTGTTGTTGCTCCTGATTGGTCTTTGCCATTTGAGCTTATGTGTGATATTAGTGATATGGCCGTAGGTGCTGTTTTAGGCCAACGTAAGAATAAAAATTTTCAAACCGTTTACTATGCTAGTAGAACTCTTGATGAAGCACAAAAGAATTATTCAACTACAGAAAAAGAGTTTCTAGCAGCAGTATTTACTTTTGATAAATTTCGTCCTTATTTGGTTATGTCTAAGGTTGTTGTTTATTCCGACCATTATGCTATTAAACATTTGCTTTCCAAATAGGATGTCAAGACAAGATTGATCAGATGGGTGCTGTTGTTACAAGAGTTTGATGTGGAAATTAGAGACAAGCGGGGTGTGGATGCTTCTGTTAGACCACAAGTAGAAGAGGCCATAAAGGAGACCTTTTCTGATGAGCAATTATTTTCACTTTCCAAACTTCCCTGGTATGTAAATTTTGTCAACTACAAGGCAGGTAATAAACTTCCCCCCAACCTTTCATATGCTCAACGTAAGAAATTTATTTCTTATGTTAAGTATTATTTGTGGGAAGAACCTTATCTGTTTAAGGTATGTAGTGATAAAATTATTAGGAGATGTATTCTTGAGGTAGAGACACATGCTATTTTAGAGCACTGCCATTCTAGGGAAGTTGGCGGCCATTTTGGACCAACTAGGACAACTCAAAAGGTTCTTCAATGTGGTTTTTACTGGGCCACTCTTTCTAAGGATGCATACAATTTTGTAAAATCTTGTGATAGGTGTCAGAGGAATGGGAATATTTCTATAAAACATGATATGCCTCTAAACAATATTTTGGTTTGTGAATTATTTGATGTTTGGGGCATTGATTTCATGAGACCTTTTCCCAAATCTTTTTCAAATTAATATATTTTGGTTGCTGTGGATTATGTCTCAAAGTGGGTGGAAGCAGTGGCTTTACCCACTAATGATGCTAAAGGAGTTGTAAAGTTTTTAAAGAAAAATATTTTTACAAGATTTGGTACTCCTAGAGCAATCATCAGTGATGATGACACCCATTTTTGTAATAAACAATTTGACAATCTTTTGACAAAATATGGTGTCACTCATAAGGTAGCCACCGCTTACCACCCACAAACTAGTGGGCAAGTTGAGGTTTCCAATTGGGAGTTAAAGAAAATTTTGGAAAGAACAGTTAACAGTTCTAGGAAAGATTGGTCTTTGAAACTTGACGAAGCATTATGGGCATATAGAACTGCATTTAAAACTCCCGTTGGCCTGTCCCCCTATAGATTGGTTTTGGGAAAAGCATGTCACTTACCTGTTGAGTTAGAGCATAAGGCTTACTGGGCCGTGAAATTTTTGAATTTTGATATGCATTTTGCAGGTGAAAAGCGCTTATTGCAACTTAATGAGATGGATGAGTTCCGTCTTGACGCATATGAAAATGCCAAACTATACAAAGAGCGTACTAAAAAGTGGCACGACAAGCACATTCAAAAGCGTGAGTTTTATGTTAGTAGTAAAGTCCTAATTTTTAACTCACGACTTCGCTTGTTTCCAGGAAAACTAAAGTCTAGGTGGGTTGGCCCTTATGAAGTTACCAAAATCTTCCCATATGGCGTGGTTGAGGTAACCAGAGATGGGAAAGAAACCTTCAAAGTTAATGGGCAGAGAGTCTTCGTGAGGTTGGCATGGTACCTGAGCGTCACATAGTGAACTTGGAATAACACCCCTCTCGGGGACAACCGTCAAGCTCGCGACGTTAAACAAGCGGTTCGCATGAGTCAAACTGTGTTCCTTCCTATATCCTTTTATTAACTGTTTATTTAGTAGTTGGATCCTTCTCGATTTTTTTTCTTAATTTAATTTTTAAGAATTGAATTAAGTGTGGGGAGATTGGTTAGTTTAAAAATAAATAAATAAATAATAAAAAATAAATAATGCTGGGGCAGACACAGTTGTGTCTATTAGGGACACACCTGTGTCCAATTCTCGCTTACGCTCACTTTCGTAAGCGCTGAATTGCACGACTGTGCTCACTTACGGATTTAAAAAGTTAAAATGGGGCTGAGCACGACCATGGTTAACATTGAGCACGACCTTACTCCTTTACTGATTTGAATTATAAATAAAGGAGGACGGGCAGAGAGGACGGGCAGAGCGCGGATTCGGATTAACCGCGCTCTCACCTTCTCCTCCTTACCTGTTACTCTGTCAACCCCTTGCCCATTTCCCTCAAGTGTTTTTGCTCCATCTCTCAAAAGGTATGTTCTTCATGTTTTCCATGCTTTCTGTATGCTACAGTGAGTGAATGCATGATTTGGCTCCTTTTTGTTCCCCTTTTCTTCGCTTTATTTTCATTTTCTTTTATTATTTTGATTTTAATCTTGACTATCAATACTGGTCAAATTTTATTTGTAAAAAAAAAACAGATGTTATTCTCAATCACCCCGGATCATCCCGAGTATCAACACATCAAGGATTCAATCCAAGACAGACTGTACCCATTCCAGGAAGTTGATGGTTTGACTAAAGAACAAAGGGAGAAGATTGCTACCAATTCCTACCCCGGATACACTCCATCTCGCTTAGATTTCTGTCGAGACGTAAATAAGTATGCCCGGGTTGAGACCCTTCGAGATATTGAGCGGAGGGCAGGAGAACGCCCACGTGGGTACAATGTTGGGCGTAGGTGCTATCATGACATGGTTGACAGGAAAATCAGGAGACCAGACCAGATCTCATTCCCAGAGATAGAGCGCTATACTGAATAGGAGAGAGACAGATGGTGTGAGCTTTACTTGGTAGAAGGTGAAGCAGCGAATGATTATGCATATCTAAAGATTGAAGAAGCTAGCATTGGAAGGAAATCCGGAAGGAGAACCAAAGGCGGAGGAGAAAAAGAAGGAGTCCTCCTGGACTCCTTGAGATAACAATTTCTAAACCATTCTCTTTGCTTTTCTTTTCCAAAGTTTGCAAGTAATTGTTTTTCATCATAAAAAAAAAAATCAAAAAAATAAAAATTAAATATTGTCAATAAGTCTAGTTAGGAGTTTGTTTATGTTTTAGTTCTTTTTAAATAATAAAAACTTTTAAAAAAATTGAAATAAAAATTTAAAATTAAGCACGACCATGCTCCTTACTAAGCACGACCGTGCTCAGTTGCAATTTTAATAAAAATAAAAGTGGGGCAGAGCACGGGCTAGGGTTCATTTTGAACCCGTGATCACTTTGTTCTGCCCTTTTCTCATCCCCCAGTGCCGCAACCACCATAGATCCACCCCTTCATCAGATTTGTTTCTCTTCACTTCACTTGATCCAGGTAATATCTCACTTGAATTTGGTATTTTCTTATTCATATCCATGTTTTAGTGAGTGATTAGTAATTTGATTTGGATGTCATTTTGCTATGTATATACCTAAGGAATATGCATAGTTTTTCATGGTATTTGACCCTCATTGAGGTTTCTGTATGCATGTATCTTGTTTGGGTGATTTGTGTTGCGCATTTTGATGCATGCTTCTGCATTTTTCTGGATTCCAACACTGAGCACGGCCATGCTCATCATTAAGCATGACCGCGCTGTTCATAATATACAGTTTCTGGGCTTTTAAATTGATCACGGTCGTGCTTATCATTAAGCAGGACCATGTTGTTCATCATCTGCAGAAATTGTAACATCCTAAAATTCTAACAAAAAAATAATAATAAAAAAAATAATAAGTTATTAAAAAGTATAGTACAAATAAAGTGTAAATAAGAGATTTAGTGTAAAGAATTGATAGTATAAGAATTTATTGAAATTACTTAATTATTTTAAAAGAATGTTATATATATATATATATATATATATATATATATATATGTAAATATATATAAGAATAGGCGTTATATATATATATATATATATATATATATATATATATATATATATATATATATATAAAAGTAAATATATGTATAAGGACGTGCGTGCAGGGCTTAAGAAAGAAAAAAAATAAAAATAAAAGAAGATCATAAAACCAAAAAGTGCGCTAGGTTACTGTGCTTACGCACTGTACCTATATAAATTGCTCTCATTGCACCCCGCACATACATTCTTTACTTCCTTGCCGGTACAATCGTAACAACACATATCCAAGAACGTCACCGAACGGGAGAGGAATTTTTAGAGAAGCGCAAATCCTTATCATTCGTAATTTTTAGAGCACATTGGAGGTCTGCAAAAGGTGAGTAAAAATAATTTTTCTCACACTTTCATGGTACAACTAATTTGAGGCTTCTACATGTAACTTTGTCTTTTTTGAAATAGTAAAATATGTTAGGGTTCTTTATTTTGAGATTCTTAAAACATCTCACCTTTTGATAATTGATTTTTTATCAAAGAATATATTTTTGTGTGGCAATGATGTACGTGTTTCTATTTAAGCTATTATGTACTAAATTAGTCCTTTTGGCTTATCTAATCTACTTTTTATAAAATTGTAAATGCCATTTGAATGCAAATTATTTTGAATTTCACGCTAGACTTTTTGTACCTTATATTAATAATGTTGTTGTAGTGGTGAACAGGTGAAATACCTGTTGCATGCTTGGATTCTTGTGTTTAAAAGCCGGTTACATTAGAAAATTGGTATTATAATAAACATATTAAATTCAATATTAATTTGTCATGATAGTTGTGTTATAAATCTGTTACAGTGTTCATGAAATTGATGCCATGGAGTTTGATAAAATTTTGGCAGTCACCTGGGATGACATATTGCATAGTGTGTATGAGTTGGTTATCACCTTCCGGGAAGGGATGACGGTTCTACATTCTATTCCGGGAATAGGATGGAGATATCACCATCTGGGATGGGATATCAGATGATTAAAATATTCACATCTGGGATGGAATATTATTAGATACCTCCATCCGGGATGGGGAAGGCAGTGGGACGCCATTGCATGGATATGAGCTCATAGACTTTAGTGGATCTAGGATTCACACCGGTTCTGGGAACTAAAGAGTCAAGTTAAGTGATCCTGGGAATCACCGAGTCATGTTCGTGGAGTTGCATTGTGTAGAGTTTGCATGGTGAATGTGATTAAATGCAATGAGATGTGACCGTTGCTGAGTTTATGAGTTTGTGCTTTAAATGCTTGACATTAATTTTATTTATATATATCATTATTTTGGAGGTTTATTATATTCAATATTTTAAAATTTAGCGGGTACCATGAATGTTTTTCCCGGTTACCGCGCCGGCTGAGAACAACACTATTTGCGAACCTTTTCATTAAATGATTTTTATTCACTGGGATTATGTCTCATTAAAAGTGTTGTTTTCAGAGCACGAGTATGACGTCACTGAAACTGAAGAGGACTGAAGACTTAGCGAATTTTCTTAGTTATTATCCTTAGCTTGGTTAGTACTTTCTTAAATAAGGAGTCGTATGTGGCTAGACCTTTTTTTTATTTATCGTTGGGTTTATTAGTAGACGCCCGTTTTTTTGAGGCTTTTGGTTTTTATTTGGATTTATGGATTTACTAATATATTATCACATTGGATACTTTATCACTAATTTAATTAATATGAGGTATTTTCAGACCTGATTAAGTTGAGAAATTTTTTTTCACGACATGTATGTTTTTAATTTTAAATTCTTCAAAGGATTTTCATCGATTTTGTTTTGGGTTACTAATGTAACGAAGGGCTTTTCATTTATGGTATCAGAGCAGTTCGATTCTAAATCGGACTGTGGTAATAGGGCTTTTTCTAAAATAAAACTTGGGCGCTTAGGATGCTTGTTAGAGTTATAGATGCTGAATGTTATTCTTTGGGATATTGGACCTGATCAACCCGGTATTTCATTGGTGGTGAGAAGATTTATGGCGACTAATAGGCGAGGGACGAATATTGCACTTGCAGCAGCTTTGGATTGTATGGCCAAGGCTATGCAAGGGCAGACGGAGACTCGCCGTCAATTGGAAGGGAATGGAGTCCAGTCACTAATGAAGTGGTGGCAACCTAGGACCCTTAACACGTGGGGCTTTTCGAATTGAAGAAGAATAATTCGCCATCATTCTGAGGCACCTTAGATCCGAAGGAGGCTGAATTTCTTCTACTCGTTAAGAAAAAAAATTATTATATTGTTTGATTCAGGAGCAACGCATTCCTTGATACACCTTTTATGTGTGAAAATTTGGAGATACTAATCGTTCATTTGTCCTTTGATTCATACGCTTCTACTCCTATAGGGATATTCTTGTTCTTCCATTGGTTGTTTAAATTGTTTCCTTGTGCATCAAGACACTCCTTATGACATCAAACTTATTGTTATCTATGTATTGTATATTATTCTTGGTATTGACTTATTGGCATCTAGACTCATTGCCATAAGTATTCCGACAAAAAATATCCTAATCTCTTCACACCCAATGTCTTTTCGGTGTCGACCCGAATTTTATTCATCGTTTCTTGTGATAAGTGTTTGGTTTAGAGAGCTCAAGGATACATACTCTCATTCACTGCTACTATAGGGGCAGACGATGATGTAGCGACTATCTCTATGATGCGCAAGTTTCAATAGGGAGTTGAGTTTAGTATAGATCTAGTGTCAAAGAGTAGACTAATATCTGTAGCGCCTTACAAGATAACACCTCTAGAGTTGAGCGAGCTCAAGAAACAGATAGAGGTATGTTACAAAAGGGGTTCATTAGGCCTAGTGTGTCACCTTGGGGAGCACCAGTGCTTTTAGTGAAGAAAAAGGGATGGGAGTATGAGGTTGTGTGTTGATTATAGGCAACTGAATAAGGTAACCATCAAGAACAAATATCCCTTGCCTAGAATTGATGATCTCTTAGATCAGTTAAGGGGAGCGTCAGTGTTTTCCAAAATAGATCTAAGATCGGGATACCATCAAGATTAGAGTTAGAAGCGAGGACATTCCTAAGACAGCCTTCGGGACAAGGTATGGGCACTATGAGTATGTAGTGATGCCCTTTGGTGTGACCAACACCCCAGCCGTTTTCATGGGCTACATAAATCGGATCTTTAGGACCTTCTTGGACAGGTTTGTGGTGGTGTTCATAGATGATATTTTAATATACTCTAGGACACCAGAAGAACGTGGAAAACACTTAAGGTTGGTGTTGCAGACCTTGAGGGACGAGCGTCTTTATGCCAAACCAGAGAAGTGTGAGTTTTGGCTAGACGAGGTAAAATTTTTAGGACACACCATCTCAAAGGATGGTGTAGCGGTTGATTCCTCTAAAGTTGATGCGGTGTTGGGATGGGAACAACCTAAGACAGTAACTGAAGTGAGAAGTTTCTTAGGCTTAGCTGGATACTATAGGAAGTTCATAGAGGGGTTCTCTAGACTAGCCTTACCTTTGACCCAGTTGAGTAGAAAAGGGAAACCTTTTATGTGGGACCAGGAGTGTGAGGACGGGTTCCAAGAGCTTAAGAGGAGATTGGTGTCATCACCAGTCTTAACTATACCGGATCCCTTAGTGAGTTTTGTGGTGTACTGCGATGCATCCAAGAATGGCTTGGGATGTGTCTTAATGTAGGAGGGCAAGGTGGTAGCATATGCCTTTAGGCAGCTTAGGCCACATGAGGGGAATTACCCTACCTATGACCTAGAGCTAGCAGTTGTGGTTTTTGGCCTTAAGATTTGGAGGCATTACCTCTACGGGGCAAAGTTTGAAGTTTTTAGTGACCATAAAAGCCTTAAATATCTGTTCGACCAGAAGGAGTTGAACATGAGACAACGAAGGTGGATGGAGTTCCTTAAGGACTACGACTTCGAGTTGAAGTACCATCCGGGAAAAGCCAATGTGGTGGCAGATGCTTTGAGTAGGAAGTCCCTACACGTGTCGAACTTGATGGTGCAAGAGCTGAATCTTATGGAAGAGTTTAGGGACATGAATCTGGAGGTGTTGGATATGTCCTTAAATGTCTTAAGTTTGAAGTTGAATAGGTTGGAAATTAAGAGTGACCTTAGAGATGAGGTTAGGCGGGAACAACTTTTAGACCAGGAGTTGTAGTATCGGTTAGGACAAGAGGGTTATGAGTTGAGAGTTGATGGGCTAGTGAAGTTTAAGAATAGGATCGTTGTTCCTAAGGAGGGGAGCCTTAGAGAGAAGATATTAGAGGAAGCTCATAAGGGAAGTTTACCATACATCCTGGAATAACTAAGATGTACCAAGACCTTAAGAGGATGTATTGGTGGCCAAGGATGAAAAATGATGTGGCTAGCTTCGTAACTAGGTGTTTAGTGTGCCAAAAAGTTAAGATAGAACATCAGAAGCCTTCGGGGTTGTTGCAGTCCTTGGAGATCCCAGAATGGAAGTGGGAGAGAATTTCTATGGACTTTGTGATGGGGTTACCTAAGACACGTTTGGGCTTAGACGCCATTTGGGTGATAGTGGATAGGTTGACCAAGTCTGTCCACTTCTTGCCAATTAAGGCAACCTATAGCTTAGACAAGTTGGCATACCTCTATATCAAGGAAATAGTCAAGCTTCATGGGATACCCACATCTATAGCGTCGGATAGAGACCCGAGGTTTACCTCTAGATTTTGGAGAGCTTTTCAGCAAGCCTTTGGGACTAAGTTGAACCTTAGCACGGCCTATCATCCCCAAACGGATGGTCAGTCAGAGCGGACCATGCAGACCCTTGAGGACATGCTTAGGGCGTGTGTCTTGGATGAAGGAGGGAGTTGGGATAGATTCCTACCTTTCATTGAGTTTGCGTATAACAATAGTTATCACGCTAGTATAGGCATGGCACCCTATGAGGCCCTATATGGGAGGAAGTGTAGGTCCCCTTTATGTTGGTGTGAGGTGGGAGAGAAAACCTTGATGGGACCTGAATTGGTCCAGGAAACCTCTGAGAGAATCAAAATGATTAGGGAGAGGATGCACACGGCGCAAAGTAGACAAAAGAACTATGCCGACAAAAGGAGAAAGCCTCTAGAATTCCAGGAAAGCGAGCATGTATTTTTGAGAGTCACTCCTAAGACGGGGTAGGGAAGTCGATGAAAGTCCGCAAGCTAAATCCACGTTTCATGGGACCTTTCCAAATTCTTAAAGGAGTCGAGCAGTGACCGCGCTGTCGCCACGCGCCAAAAAGAACGAGCGTTTACAAAATAATGTAGTATAGAGCGACAACTCGGATCGTCTCTCAAGGACTCTTTAGGTGTTGTTATTATTAACAGAAAAGTTAGAAAAAAAAAAGTTAGAATTTGGGGTTTTGAGATTGGAAACTAAATTAAAGAAACAAAACAGAAAACAAAGCAAGAAAATAGAGCAGTTACCAAATAAGCTAAAGCGATTAACCTACTGTTCTTGGTTTCCCACTATCATTGGTTCATGCAAATCCTAAGCAGATACTAATCCCCTCCCGGTTGTAGCAATAGTTAACAAACGAAACCACTACTACGGATGTATGTTCCTATTCCCGAATTAAACAAACGGGGTTAAGCCCTTCGTGAACTAAACGAACACGAAACGAACACACGCGAATTAAACAAACGCGATTATATATAGGAACATAGCATCACCGAAATGAATCAATACAACACAATATACTCCTGAATTAAACAAACAGAAATATACAGCATGGCATTGAAAAGAGAAAAGAAAATAAACTAGGGAATACAGAACCTCAAGTGTTAATAGAAACCAATTGCAGTAGATTAATCTAGGAGACTAGCTCTCCATTACAAAAGGAAAACAACAAACTAAAAGGAAAACAATAGCTAACAAGTTCAGAAACTAGCCAAAACAGCTAATTTCTGACTATCCTCTTCATTTCTGCCTAAGACTGCTTATATACACGTTTCTGGAGTCAGAGTACTCGCGAGGCGAATCACTGCTCGCGAGGCGAATTACATGAAAGGTCTGCAACTCTTTGTCTTCTCGCGAGGCGAGCACATCCTTCGCGAGGCGAACTCTTCAGCTTCCAACTGTTACGCCCGTGGCATTCAACACGCCCAAACCGTGATGGCTTCTGATCTTCCAATACTCGCGAGGCGAAGGAATGCTCGCGAGGCGAACGCTTCAACTTCAGAATTGCCACGGCTGTGATCATCAACACGGCAAGCCGTGATCGTCTCTCGACTTTTTCATGGTTGCAATACTCGCGGGCGAGAGATTATTCGCGGGCGAGTGGCTCCCATTTATTACTTTTTATTAACCTGAAAATAGAAAATAAAAGTAAATACTTTATCCAACTCTAAAACAACTAAATTAACATAAAAACAATTTACAGACTCGAAATACTACTTAGGAACAATCAAGTCTAATTTGGGTAAAAATGGTATAAAATAAGCACAAAGCCGTGGTCTTTACTAGTTATAAAACCAAGAAAAGAGGCTCATCAAAATACCCCAAACTTAAACTTTGCTTGTCCCCAAGCAACTAAAACTTAAAAACTTAAAAGGACTCAAGACCTGGCAAAACATGGCAAGCTTAAGGACTCAATTAACTTTCACACAGATTTCAAGCAATTTTTTTTTCAAAGAATTTTTCTTTCAATGTTCCCCCCTTTCAAGCAAAGTAATCCCCACATTCATTTATTCTAAACAGTTGAGAATTTCATCATGAAAACAATCAGAAATCTAAGCAAGGGATCTAAGTTACACATAAAAGAGAGATCACCAAAATCAAACAACTGCCTTCCTCACAAGGGAAATTTATGTTCACTCAATCACTCAATTTTTGTCAGGCTAACATTTTCACTCAATTTTCACTTTTAAGAGCACTTCCCATAAATTTGATTTTCATCTCAAAATGATTCCCACAGAAAACATGTAAGCAACATCAACAGGTCTTTTATGGGTTGTAATGGGGCCTGGCTAAGGGTAGGATATACAAAGGAACTAGGCTGAAGACCCTAGGAACTAAGAGAGCATGAAACATTTTTACACTTTGAATTTAACTCAAGTTCCTTTTTCATTTTTCATTTTGCCTTGGGTGGCTACAGCCTCTTTATTCAAACAGCCTTTTTGGCATTTGTCCACTTTTTATTTTTATTTTATTTTTTTATTTTTTTTAATTTCTGCTTTTCTCTCTTTTTTTCTTTTTTTTCTTTTTTTTTTTTTCTTCTTTTTTTCTTTTTTTTTTTTCTTTTTTTTTCTATTATTATTTTTTTCTTTTTCCCAATCCCAAACAACACATTGCACCGGGTAGCCACCCCAAACTTAATTTCTTGCAACCAAATTTCTTACTACGATTCCATGCTCTCCTAATCCTAAGATCGGGTTAACATGGTTTTTTTTTCAGATTTTAGCTTGTAACATAAGGTTAACAAGAACAATAGGCTCATCAGGCTCAAAGGGGCTAACTAAGGAACATGCATTAGGAATGGTTATTTTAGGCTAAGTAGTTATTTACAAAGAAAATGCCTAAATCATATGAAGCAAACACATAATCATGCAAATCAAAAAGAGATTCAAGCAAATTCAGGAAAGTGCAACTTAAAAAGTGATTTTCACACAATTTAAAACATGTTGGAGGCTCAAAAACCTCACCTGGACATTTATGCAAATTATTTGACAGAGATTCTATCCCTAGTGTGTGCTTCCTATCACCCCAAACTTATCATAAATCATGCCATCATAACAAAATCTCAAAGTTCAGTTTTCAATCATATGGGGATCATTTTTCAAAAAAATTTCAAATCCTAGGGGGAAAACAGTCAACACTATCATGCAATCCATCTATGCAAAAATTAATAAAATCCAATAAACTTGCCATAACCAAGACACAAACACAACTCCTGAGCTTCTCAAATTATTCAGGAGCTTTATTGGAAACAAAACAGAAATAAAGCAAAGAAAGAAAAAAAAAAAAATTAAAAGAGCAAGGTAAAGAAAAACTCATTGAAGGGCGGTTCCACCGGGATCCCATTGCTTGTAACATAAGTCCCACATGGTAGCCAAAGGACAAAAATTCATTCCAAGCCTCCCTAACTTGCAGCTTTGATGCGGAAGTGAGCACTTGATAACTATGATAACTCCACCCAGTGCGGCGGACTTCTCACTTCCTCTGGGGTCACAGATGACCTCTTTCTCAATAAAATCTCCCCAATAAAATTGGGGTTCAACCACTTGGACTGGCCATGGTGCAGAATCCAAGGGTACAAAATCCAGAGTTGGTTCCTCAGGGGGAAATGGCAAACAGTTAGAAATGGTTATCGGTGCTGCTTCCTTTTCTGCAATGTCTCCATCCACTGCATTAACAAATTTTTCACCTGCTATACACGCAGAAATTTCAGCACACACCCAACAAAGGTTAGAGTTAGTACATATATTACAAGAAAATGAATCAGAAAAATCTACAATGTCTGGAAATTCTGCAATTAATTCATCATCCACCCCTCTACTCTCAACACGTTCAATTGTTTTACTTGAATCATCTACTCCCAAAGGTTCTTCTTTATCTTCGTGCACGGGGAGCAGATGTTCTCTTGATCCTCCCGATCCATATGGATGCTTTGCTTAACATACCTTTCAAAATAGCAATCTACACACAAAGCATTGCCATCACAATAACAATCATCAGGGGATTCAACACACAATTCAAGAATGTATATCGATGATCGACTCATCCTCGGAGGTATTTTCAAGAATAAATTGTGCCTCTGAGGGTTCTTCATTATCCTCAAGCTTTTTGCCTTGATTGTCAGGATGGAATGTATAAGCTCGAGGCCAATAAGTAGTATTTGTCGAATGGGGCATGCCTCATACAGGTGCTCAGGAGAGCCGCACATGCCACAAAACTGTGTCTGCTGAAACAATTGCTTCAAATAAGTGAGCTTATCAGTAAGATCCATAACCAGACAAATTCAGCAAAAATTTTTTTTTTTTTTTTTTTTTTTTTTTTAAAAAAAAATTATTTTCTGCTAATAACAACAAACCAGAGTCCCCGGCAACGGCGCCAATTTTTGACCGCGCTGTCGCCACGCGCCAAAAAGAACGAGCGTTTACAAAATAATGTAGTATAGAGCGACAACTCGGATCGTCTCTCAAGGACTCTTTAGGTGTTGTTATTATTAACAGAAAAGTTAGAAAAAAAAAGTTAGAATTTGGGGTTTTGAGATTGGAAACTAAATTAAAGAAACAAAACAGAAAACAAAGCAAGAAAATAGAGCAGTTACCAAATAAGCTAAAGCGATTAACCTACTGTTCTTGGTTTCCCACTATCATTGGTTCATGCAAATCCTAAGCAGATACTAATCCCCTCCCGGTTGTAGCAATAGTTAACAAACGAAACCACTACTACGGATGTATGTTCCTATTCCCGAATTAAACAAACGGGGTTAAGCCCTTCGTGAACTAAACGAACACGAAAACGAACACACGCGAATAAAACAAACGCGATTATATATAGTAACATAGCATCACAGAAAAAAATCAATACAACACAATATACACCAAAAATAAACAAACAGAAATATACAAACATGGCATTGAAAAGAGAAAAGAAAATAAACTAGGGAATACAGAACCTCAAGTGTTAATAGAAACCAATTGCAGTAGATTAATCTAGGAGACTAGCTCTCCATTACAAAAGGAAAACAACAAACTAAAAGGAAAACAATAGCTAACAAGTTCAGAAACTAGCCAAAACTGGCTAATTCTGACTATCCTCTTCATTTCTGCCTAAGACTGCTTATATACACGTTTCTGGAGTCAGAGTACTCGCGAGGCGAATCACTGCTCGCGAGGCGAATTACATGAAAGGTCTGCAACTCTTTGTCTTCTCGCGAGGCGAGCACATCCTTCGCGAGGCGAACTCTTCAGCTTCCAACTGTTACGCCCGTGGCATTCAACACGCCCAAACCGTGATGGCTTCTGATCTTCCAATACTCGCGAGGCGAAGGAATGCTCGCGAGGCGAACGCTTCAACTTCAGAATTGCCACGGCTGTGATCATCAACACGGGCAAGCCGTGATCGTCTCTGACTTTTTCATGGTTGCAATACTCGCGGGGCGAGAGATTATTCGCGGGGCGAGTGGCTCCAGATTTATTACTTTTTATTAACCTGAAAATAGAAAATAAAAGTAAATACTTTATTCAACTCTAAAACAACTAAATTAACATAAAAACAATTTACAGACTCGAAATACTACTTAGGAACAATCAAGTCTAATTTGGGTAAAAATGGTATAAAATAAGCACAAAGCCAGGGTCTTTACTAGTTATAAAACCAGTAAAACAGAGGCTCATCAAGCAGGTTGCTTATCAATTGGCTCTTCCGTCACAGTTGGCAAACCTTCACGATGTTTTCCATGTGTCGCAACTCAGAAAATATGTGCCCGATTAGTCTCACGTGATAGCTCCTGAGTCTGTGCAATTGGAGGATAATTTGATCTACAAGCCAAAGCCTAGTCAAATATTGGACAAGAGCACCAAGAATCTAAGGAACAGGGCAATTCCATTGGTGAAGGTGTTATGGGACGGATTGACTCCTGAGGAAGCCACTTGGGAGATGGAGGAGGACATCGTGCGTCAATACCCAGATTTTATTATCTAAGGTATGGTAACCTTTTAGTTTTGAATACGACATAGGTTACAGTAGGCGCGCGTGTATGAGATGAATTTCGGGGACGAAATTCTTTAAGGAGGGGAGAAAATGTAACATCCTAAAATTCTAACAAAAAATAATAAAAAAATAATAATAATAAGTTATTAAAAAGTATAGTACAAATAAAGTGTAAATAAGAGATTTAGTGTAAAGAATTGATAGTATAAGGATTTATTGAAATTACTTAATTATTTTAAAAGAATGTTATATATATATATGTAAATATATATAAGAATAGGCGTTATAGTTATATATATATATATATATATATATATATAAGTACATATATGTATAAGGGCGTGCGTGCAGGGCTTAAGAAAGAAAAAAAATAAAATAAAAGAAGATCATAAAACCAAAAAGTGTGCTAGGTTATTGTGCTTACGCACTGTACCTATATAAATTTCTCTCACTGCATGCCGCACATACATTCTTTACTTCCTTGCCGGTACAATCGTAACAATACAGATCTAAGAACGCCGCCGAAAGGGAGAGGAATTTTTAGAGAAGCGCAAATCCTTATCTTACGTAATTTTTAGAGCACATTGGAGGTCTGCAAAAGATGAGTAAAAATAACTTTTCTCACACTTTCATGATACAATTAATTTGAAGCTTCTACATGTAACTTTATCTTTTCTGAAATAGTAAAATATGTTAGGGTTCTTGATTTTGAGATTCTTAAAAATCTCACCTTTTGATAATTGAATTTTTATCAAAGAATATATTTTTGTGTGGCAATGATGTACGTCTTTCTGTTTAAGCTATTATGTACTAAATTAGTCCTTTTGGCTTAACTAATCTACTTTTTATAAAATTGAAAATGTCGTTTGAATGCAAATTATTTTGAATTTCACGCTAGACTTTTTGTACCTTATGTTAATAATGTTGTTGTAGTGGTGAACAGGTGAAACACCTGTTGCATGCTTGGATTCTTGTGTTTAAAAGCCGGTTACATTAGAAAATTGGTATGATAATAAACATATTAAATTCAATATTAATTTGTCATGATAGTTGTGTTATAAATATGTTACAGTGTTCATGAAATTGATGCCATGGAGTTTGATAAAATTTTGGTAGTCATCTGCGATGACATATTGCATAGTGTGTATGAGTTGGTTATCACCTTCCGGGAAGGGATGACAGTTCTACATTCTATTTCGGGAATATGATGGAGATTTCACCATCTGGGATGGGATATCAGATGATTAAAATATTCACATCTGGGATGGAATATTATTAGATACCTCCATCCGGGATGGGGAAGGCAGTGGGACGCCATTGCATGGATATGAGCTCATAGACCTTAGTAGATCTGGGATTCACACCGGCTCTGGGAACCAAAGACTCAAGTTAAGTGATTCTGGGAATCACCGAGTCATGTTCGTGGAGTTGCATTGTGTAGAGTTTTCATGGTGAATGTGATTAAATGTAATGAGATGTGACCGTTGCTGAGTTTATGAGTTTGTGCTTTAAATGCTTGACATTAATTTTATTTATATATATCATTATTTTGGTGGTTTATTATATTCAATATTTTAAAATTTAGCGGGTACCATGAATGTTTTTCCCGGTTACCGCGCCGGCTGAGAACAACACTATTTGCGAACCTTTTCATTAAATGATTTTTATTCACTGGGATTATGTCTCATTAAAAGTGTTGTTTTCAGAGCACGAGTACGACGTCACTAAAACTGAAGAGGACTGAAGACTTAGCGAATTTTCTTAGTTATTATCCTTAGCTTGGTTAGTACTTTCTTAAATAAGGAGTCGTATGTGGCTAGACGCTTTTTTTATTTATCGTTGGGTTTATTAGTAGATGCCCGTTTTTTTGAGGCTTTTGGTTTTTATTTGGATTTATGGATTTACTAATATATTATCACATTGGATACTTTATCACTATTTAAATTAATATGAGGTATTTTCAGACCTGAATAAGTTGAGAATTTTTTTTATGACATGTATGTTTTTAATTTTAAATTCTTCAAAGGATTTTCATCGATTTTGTTTTGGGTTACTAATGTAACAAAGGGCTTTACAGAAATGCCCAGTATCAGTGAGCACGGTCGTGCTCCTTGTTAACGAGGTCGTGCTTATTATTTATCCAGAATAAAAAAATTAAAATAAAATCAAATAAAACAAAGAGTGCATGCATCAATTATACTGCTTCTTGCTTATGATGCTCTGTGTTGGTGCCTGAACTGTTTGTATTCAGTTTTCGTGGCACTAATGTACTTTTTGTTTGATTTTCAGGACAATGCCTCCTAAACGTGCCCGTCAAGTTGCTCAGCCTCCACCACCTCTTCAGGATGAGTATCTTCAGTTCCAGCAGCCTGAGCATATTCAGAGGTTTCACATGCTAGCTCCTTTCGAGTTCGTCTTGACTAGGAGGCTTGACATGGTCATATTGACCGCTCACGGGCTCGTTCCCCGTGTCCAACAGCTGATTAGGCACATTGGGTGGGAGCACATTGGATCCATCACTCGTCCTACTTGTCGAGAGCCCACCCTGGAGTTTCTCTCCACATTGAGCTATGTTTACGATGATGATGAGGAGGAGCCCCTTGTTATTTTTTAGATGCATGGAGTGCAGAGGGAGTTGACTCTGACCGAGTTCAACATCCACATCGGCTTTGCGACTGCAGAGTCAGTACAAACTTATCTGTACCAGAGGGGATTGTTGGAGCCTCCAGTAGAGTTCTTAGATGCGGTCATGTGGCCCTCGATCACCTGTGGGGATATGCACTATAACCCTTGGATGTCGAAAGCCTCCACCATCAGTGACATGCCATTGTGTGTGATTCATCGCTGGCTAGCCCACTCCATCACAGGACGCTATTCCACGCAGGGCGTGGTCTCGAGGATAGATCTGTATATCCTGTGGTGTATGGTTCAGGCATGGCCGCTGAATGCCGGCCATATTTTTCTCCAAATATGCCTGAACATAGACATAAGGCTGAGAGAGGGGCAGACGAGATACATCTTGGTGGGATCCTACATCACTCAGCTGGCGCTTAGCTTGGGCGCCATTGATCCTCGTGCACACCAGATGTGTCCTATGCTCACCATTGATCAGAGGATGCTGATTCACATCGGGGTTTTAGTGCGTGACCGAAGCGGAGTTCTTCGAGTCACCACTCCTGTTGCCGCTCCGAAGGAGCCAGTCGCAGATGTCCAGGAGCAAGTCTCAGGCGGAGATGCACACATGGATGACCAGCCTGCTCCCCCACCACCGCAGGCAGCCGTGGATGGTCTCATTGCGTGCTTAGACAGTCTCGAGCTTGGAGTCTATGCTCGATTGGATGTTCAGGAGACGCAGATCCAGGTTATTTACTAGAGGATGGATGCGCAGGACTAGCAGCTAGCGACCATGCTCCAAATGATGCAGCGCCATTTTGGCCCTCCTCAGTGATTTTTATTTTATTCATTTTTGTACACAAGCGGCTGCGCTATTGTATAAAAAAATTAAGTATGCAGTCATGACAACTATTACTGGGAAGTTCTCTGTCTCCATCTCTTTCTTTCTAGCTTTATTAATTTTCTCTATTCCTTACTTGTGCTTTTATATATTTGCATTGGGGACAATGCTAGATTCTAAGTGTGGGGAGGGGAAATTACTTATGCTTTTATTGTTCTGCATTGAGGACAATGCTAGATTTTAAGTGTGGGGAGGGGAAATTCAATTTTTCCTTACTAGGTGCACACAATTTCACTTGATTAACTGTCATGTGCACTTAGTTGACTGTGATGATTGCATTATGTTTTTGGGTGATAATTCCGTGCCACATTTTTAAGGAAACGTAGAAACTCATATCATTAGGGGACCCAATTAAAACTTTTGATAGCATTGACAGCCATATGACTAAAATTGAATTGGAATTGTCATTCGAAAGCTAAAAATTAGTATGAGGTTCCTTGATTGATTGCTTTTCACTGAATTGAGCTACTAAATGTGAGACTTGAACCATTATAGGGGTATGTATTAAATCGTAATATTCACCCGTCTCTTTGTTTGTTTGATGTTTCCCAAGTTTGTACATTCTATAACTTGCTTTGTGATCATTTCAAGACGAATTTGATTTGCATGCATGTTGAATATGATTGAGGCAATCGTAGGTGTTTTCTGGCCTTCAGAAAAAAAAATAAAAAAATAATCCTTGGTACCCTAGTATAAATTTAGAAGAAAAAAATTGTTTGGCGGTAACCTTGGAAACATAAATGGAGCAATTAGATTTGGAATCTATTAATGAGATATTGCTTATGTATGGATGGCAGAAAAAATTTATTGTTGGGATTTTCTCTCTCTTTGATGTAAAAAGAAAAATTGAAAAGAAAGAGATATGAATATAAATGTGGATTGTATTGGGAAAAAAAATAGAAATAAGGGAAAGAAAGAAAGAAGAAGAAAAAGGAAGGTAAAAAAAACGTGAAATTCTTTAGAAGGGTTTAATGGTGTTATTCAGTAATTCATGTCTAATGCTCTATTTATGCTTTAAGGGTTATTTGCTTAATTCTTGATTTCCTTTAACCCTTTGCATACACATTTTCTTTCTTTTTCCTACTTGACATCATTCCCACGGCCACGTTACAACCCATGAAAGACCTCTTGATTCTAGGTGCATGTAAAATTTTAGTGGAGATTTGATCTATAAGCAAGCTTATGGCAAAGGAAGCCTAAGTGATAATTGTCTTTACCCTTATATACGTTTGAGAGTTGGGAGAAGAGTGACCCCTTATTTTTGAGAAGTCGGATTTTAGGGAACCCAAGCCTCTAATTGGGCAATCTTTTGATTTTTTTTCCATTTAAAGATTGAAAGTTAAAATTATCTATCATTTCTTGTTGAAGATTTAGGGTCCCTTGATGTTTGATTCTTTGATTTTCTTATATTTCTTTTAGACCAGGATTATTGCTTGAGGACAAGCAATCCTTAAGTGTGGGGAGGTTGATAAACTGTCATTTTGTATACTTTATTGTTGGGAAATTAGGTGTGATTTGTTATTTATTTGGAAATTTTTGTGGATACTCATCCTATTTCCCATGATTATTGTAGAATTTGTCACCATGGCAGTGGAACATCTAACTTGGAGAAAAAGCAACAATTCTGAAGGAATTTTTGCATAAAAAGGCCGAGTTCTGAATATTGCAAAGGAGCACGGTCGTTCTCATCACCAAGCACGGCCGTGCTCGTGTCTCAGAGGCCCAATTACTTAGGTTTTCACGCTGCTGATAAAAGGGGGTGATTGGTGCCATTCAAGGAGAGCTTTTTGGACAACAGTCGTTTGATAGAGAGAAAGATAGAGTCTTGGAGTGAAGGACCGTCTCCCAATTGATTTGAAGACCGCTTCGCGTCAAAAGGGTGTTCGGGTTTTAGTTTTCTTTTTTCTCTTTTATGCATTGTTACATGCTTGTGATTTATATAGTGATTAAACTCATTCCTAGTGTGTGGTGGATCTTATGTTTTGATACATTTGATGTTTGCCTAATTTTTATATGATTCAGTGTTTCTTTCTATTGGTTAGTTTAATCCTTGTGTTTATATTTATATGAAGGTTTGATCATCACTACAAAAAAAAGGTTATTTAGCGACCGAAAATAGTGACCGGATTTGTTGGTTACTGTTTACGACCGAAATGGCGACCGATTGTAGGATCTACATGAAACACTGGTTATAGTTGATACTGCGATCGAAATAGCGACCGAAATATAGCGTAGCAGAGTTATCGGTCGCTAAATAAAGGAAAGTAAAAGCCAAAACTTGCTGACTATTTAGCGACCGAACTGGCGACCGAGTTAAATGCAATGGTTAAATTTTATTTACATTTGTGACCGATATTAATTCGATCGCTAAACGGCGAGTAAAAAAATTAAAATAGAGCGTGTTAGCGATCGATTTAAAATTGGTAGCTAAATTTATGAATTCAAATTTCAAATTAACCCATTTAGCGACCGATTTAGAGACCGAATAATTCGGTCGCTAAAAATAAAATCCCTAAATCGCGATTTCCTTCCTCTCTTCCCCCATTTCTCTCTTTTCTTCTCTTCTCTCTCACGCGCAGCTCCTCCCCCTTCCATGTTTCGACCGCGCATCGCCACCTCTCAGCGTCTCGTTCTCCTCCGGCCACCACTTGGTAAGGTTCTCCTCTTATCCTTCTCATTTTGTGTTTCTCCTTCTCCGTCTCTCACTCTCTCTTCCTCCTCCCAGCAGCACCGTGCCACCACCGCCACCACGACCACCACTGTAGCACCGTGACCTCCTTCTTCGGTAAGGTCTCCTCTACTCTCTCTCTGTGTATCTCGATCTCTCTCTCTTGCTCGGTTCTCTTTGTCTCAGTTTCTCTCAATGTCTCTCTCAGGTGTTGTCTCTTCCTCCTCCAGCCACCACCACCATCTCAAGAGGTTCTGTTCGTGCAACCACCACCCCCACAGTCTCCTCTGATAAGTTATGTCTCAGGTTAGGGTTTAGGGAAGTTCTGTCAGTATGGGTATTTATGCTGTCAAATTAATCATTGATGTTGTTCTAGTGAAATCCAGAGTAGAGAAATTCTGACAGTAGGGGTATATTGATTTAAGTAACTTATTGGATAGATAATATAAGTTAGCTTCCTCTTGATTCACTATCTCTAAGACTGTAATGCTTGGAAGTAGGACTACTATAAGTTTCATGGCCATCCCTGCATAAAATAAGCAAATATGAAGCCAAGAATGTAATTAGTAAATTACTGGCACATTGTATTAGACATAAGGAAGACTATGTTAATATGAGTTTGAAGACCAAGTCAATGACAAATTGATAAGAAATTAGATATCAGAATAGATTATTATAAATATAAGTATTGACTTAGATGCTTGTGAGCTATAACTACAATAACAAGCATTCAAGGAACAAGCAGACACCCACAAACGACCAAATATTTGTCAGTTTGTTGAAATGTTAGTATTTGACATGTTAGTTGTTGGTAGGTTATCAAGTCACTATTTTTTCTATTAAATAGTTATAATCTGAAGCCTGATTATCAAACGGTCTGGACTTGAAAGGTAAACTCTACATTAAACTTGTTTGATATATATTGTATTGTATAAACAAACCAACTTGCTAGGAAGCACGGCTGTTTCACCAAGCCTTATGCTCCAAACCCAAGTGGTATATACTTCACGACTTAAATATTATAAGTGGTGCATTAAGTCATTGACGATAGATTATTTTTTACATGGTTATCTAATTCATTTATGTTCTATTCATGTCATGAATACAGAAATAGATTCATTTGCATGAAGTTTGCTAAAGGTTCATTTAATCAACTATTTTGCATTGCTTTCTGTACAACTCTCTCTCTGTTCAAATCTGTTATTCATGTGTATATCCTTAAGAAATTCAAAGAGTTCAAGACCCAATATAGCAATGATTTAAAAAACATAGAAAGAGAGGACAAAAGTAAAAGGCTTAATGGCTTTCAACAAACTCTTAAATGTTAGTTTCTTAAATGTTAGTATTTGACAGGATTAATTTTATTTATGCATTATAGGTCATTGCTCTAGTTCTCGTGAGTTGAAACCGAAACCGAGTCCCTTCGTCCCCTCTCCATCTCCACAGGTAATCAATTGGTCGTAATGGCAATTTATTGAACTTTTATATTAATAACTTAAATACAATTAAGTTGGCTCTAAGGATATTAATTTGCTTTCATATTGTCTTATTATATTTATCAGTTCCTGATCTTCTTGTCTGTGGCTCCTCCCCTTATCCTTACTTGTTTTTGCATTTTGTCGCATAGGTAAGTTCTCTCAATACTTTCTTTTAAGGTTATGCTTTGTCTAAAAGGTTTTGATTGTGTGGTGCTTGTAATGTGTTATGTGAATTATATATCTTGTTGTTTGTTAGTTTAGAGCTGAGCTCAATAGGAAGGTATGCTGCCTGAAAGGCAAGATGCTGATTGTGTACTGATAATTTAATATTTATACATGTATTTTCAATTATGTGTTGTTTGTTAGTAGAGAGCAGAGCTCAATAGGATGTGATCCTGTCAAAAAGTCGGGATGCTTGTTGTGTGTTGCTAATTTAGAAGTTATGCACGTGTTTGACAATTATGTGTTACTTGTTAGTGGAGAGCGGAGCTCAATAGGATGTTTGCCACTATATTTTATCTAAGTTTGTATTGAATTATACTTCAATATATATTTGTTGAAGTATGCTACAATCCTTATAAGTCAATGGTTTTATTTTATGCTAGAGTTAATTATTAAGTTACGAAAGCCTTAGTTTCCTATTTGAGATTCAATATTAATGAGCATACGTACCTTCTCATGGTACGCATGCTCATTGTATTGAATCTTGAATTGTCCAAGTGGGACAGTTTGGGAAAAACCTTTTTCACACTCGTACAATAGTCATTTCAATGTTCAAATGCCTTATATACTTGTTGAAATCTCGGTCTGATGCATTTCCTTTTGTTCTCCTGGTGCATACTTGATCGCGGTGATTCTCACCGTGCTCGAGTCTTGTACTTGTAGACCGATGGGAAATGCTGTCGAAATTTTGTTAAGTATAAGGTATTTGAATAAGGGAATAACTATTATTAGCCGAGTGTGGTAAAGGTTTCTTCTCGAATGGGATAGGTTCATACATTGTCATAAGAACGAGATTGATGGAGTTATTGGAATGCACCGTAATATATAAGTGTTATTGTAGGGTTGGTCAGGCTATTTAATTGCCAGCAATGGATATTTCGAAGAATCGTAAATGGATGTATCGTAGGTTGGATCGGAATAAACGTCTTAGGGAAGAGTATAGAGTTGGAGTGGGTGAGTTTATAGAGTTTGTTTTAGCCAGGAGAGATTTATATGGCTGGGCGGTGATCATTTGAGGTGTCCTTTCAAAAGATGCAAGTGTCAATCTTTCAAAAGCGTGGATGGAGTTGTAGCCGATCTTTATGAGAAGGGCTTCATGCCTAATTACTATTGGTGGAGTAACCATGGTGAGACGTTGCCTGATTTAAACCCGATTGTGTTTGAAGGTTTGTACTATGGAAGTGATGACCGGAGGCAAGAATTGAATCCATACAAGCAGATGATAATGGATCATGCTGGACCATCGGTTGGTGTTGTACTAGAAGAAGATGGGGGAGAAGATGGTGGAATGAGTTCCCAATATATAGAGGAGAATCCGAATCACGAAGCTCAAAGATTCTATGATATGCTGAGTGTTGCACGATCTCCATTGTGGGAATGATGTCGGGAGTACACGGAGTTGTCGATGTGCATGGAATGGTTGAGTATCAAATCTGACTACAATATGCAAGAAGGCTATTTTAATCGCCTCACCAGGTAAGTGTCCAAGGCGTTGCCAGAAGACAATTGGATGCCTACTAGTTTTTATCATGCTAAGAAGTCTGTGGAAAATTTGGGTCTCGGGTGTTTGAAAATTGATTGTTGCCCGAACGGATGTATGTTGTACTATAAGGATGATTCAGCGGAGAGCATAACATGTTGTCGATTTTGTGGTGTGGATCGGTATAAGACAACCACTAGGATGGGCATTGAGAAGAAGAGGTCGCTAAAAAAGATGTGGTACTTTCTGCTCATGTCAAGACTTACAAGATTGTACTCTTCTATGTCCACTGCATCTCACATGAGGTGGCATAGTGAGCATGAGAGGGAGCAAGATGCCTTGTGTCATCCATCTGATGGAGAAGCTTGGAAGCATTTTGATAGGGTTCATATGGCATTTTCGCAGGACCCTCGGAATGTCCGATTGGGGATATCAACTAATGGATTTAATCCTTTCGGGCAGTCTGGAAAAGCATACTCTTGTTGGCCGGTTATCCTGACTCCGTACAATCTTCCCCCGGGGATATACATGAAGCGGGAATTTATGTTCCTAACAGTCATAATTCCGGGTCCGTCTAATCCAAAAGGTAAGATTGATGTGTACTTGCAGCCGCTGATAGATGAGTTGACGATGCTGTGGTGTGGACGATCAATGACTTTCCCGCCTATGGGATGATGTCGGGTTGGATGACTGCGGGGAAGCTTGGTTGCCCAATATGTATGGAGTGATCAAAGGCATTCACGCTCAAAAACAGTCTAAAGATCTCATATTTTGATTGTCATCGTCAATTCCTTCCAGAAGATCATCCTTATAGGCGGAAGAAGAATGCATTCGAGAAGCATTGTGCGGAGACAACACCACCTCCACCATGTTTGTCTGGTCCTAATGTATGGCAGAGAGTACAGTACTTACCGCTCGTCCATGAATCCCAAGGAGAACATATTCCTGATTATGGCATCAACCATAATTGGTCAAAACAAAGTATATTTTGGAGGTTGCCGTATTGGAGGACCCAGCTACTCCGTCACAACATTGATGTCATGGATACTAAGAGGAATGTGTTTTTGAATGTGTTTAACACTGTAATGGGCATCAAGGGGAGGACAAAGGATGCAAATAAAGCCCGATTGGATCTGGCTGAAATTTGTAATCGAAAGGAGCTTGAGTTGTAGGACGGTGGTCGTGGCAGACTTATCAAACCGAAGGCAAGTTATACACTAAGCAAAACACAGAAAGTGGTCGTCTGTAAGTGGGTTAAAGAACTAAAGTTACCAGATGGGTATGCTTCCAATCTGGGTAGATGTGTTGACATTAAGGAAGCAAAGTTACATGGAATGAAGAGTCGTGATTACCACGTGTTTGTGAACACCTAATTTTGCCCAGATTTTTTAATTAATGTCTTGAAAATAATAACAAAAAATAATAAAAATAAAACAAAAAATATTGTTTTTGGGCCCATTACATCATCAAATGGAGCCCATTTTCGTTTTTATCTTTTGGGCCCATTATCCCAAACCCAACAAAAATTGTTACTACTCTGATTTGTTTAAAAATAAAAAAAATAAAAAGTAAAAATTTCAAAAAAAATCAGATCTCATGCTTGTACCCCTCTTCTTTGTCTTCTTCTTTTTTCAGAAAAGGGGGGACAATAGTACAAGCCATCCTCACCCATTGCTGCCCCTGCAAGGTGGTGGAGCAAAGACTGATTTGCTCCCCACTACTTGTACCCACCAACAGAAAAATTTGGCATCTTCTTCCCCCTGATGCTATATATTGAACAGTGACCAGAGGAAGAAAGAAAAAGGGACCAGACCAGCAGAAAAAATACTCAATATTCTCCCCTCTTCCTCCTCATTTCACAACCCTAGCCGTCCTTAACATAATCAGAATAGATAAAAAAAAATTCTTTCTTCTCCTCAACAGCAAGCCGCCGCCCCCTACTCCCTCTATCTTCTCCAATTTTTTTTTTCTCCTCTTCACACCATTATTAACCACCACCCACCATACTATATTCTTACAACCTTGCGAAATATCTCTCCCATGTGCCTTCCCTATTGCGTTTTTGACACAAGGTAGGAGAAGAAATCCAGATTTGCGGCACATGTTGACTTGAACGCACAATCTGTTGGATATGAAGATTTTTGCACAAGATTTTCGCGTTTCTGCATCATTGCCGCCGCCCTACGCCGCTGGTCCCAAGTCTCCGTGTCACCACCTCAACCAGTCGTGCCGTCCTCTGCCTTGGACCACCTCCGGCCACTGAACTCGTGCGCCGCCGCCCTGCATCACTGCCAGCCGTTCGTCGACGTGGGGAAGAGAGGAAGACCGGATCCGCTTCCATCCTCCGTGCCTTCTTCACGTTCGACCCGGACCCGCTGAGGAAGACCAGATCCGCTCCCATCCTCCGCGCCTCCATCGCGTCTGGACCGGATCAGCTCCGTCCGGCTGTTCTCCCACCGCGTCGGACGTTTTTGCCACGGACGCCGCCGTCACCACGCGATTTCTGGAGCATCTCCATCTCGAACCAGCACTGTAGCTTCGTCCCTGTCTGCTGCGTGATTGGCAAGCTCTTCCTTTTGGTGACTTTTCATTTTGCTTAATATGTTTATATGGCTGCTAGGTTTTTCATAGTCATGGGTTTTGTTATTGGGCCTAAATGATCTGCTTTCATGGCTGCTAGGTTTTTTATGTTCATGGTTTTGTTATTGGGCCTAAATGATATGTTTCCTTTTTCTTTCTTTCCTGAAATTGGGCTTGAAGTTGTAACCAAAATTGGGCTTAGAGTAAATAGTATAATAACTCATTTTGCTTCTAAAGAGTTTTAAATAGAAAATAAATAAATAAATAAAATCTTTAAAAATATTTTCAATCATTGATTTAAATGAAATTATGCTACTAACATCTTGGAATAAAGAGAATCTTTTGAGTTCACGCAACAATCTACAATGTTGATGTATGATCTTTCATCCTCAAGTGTTGTATGAATTGTAGGGGTTTATCGTATGGCTCCGCTATCTTTAACTCTATGCAAGAGTGAATTCCTTCTTTCTATAAAAATTAAAATGTTTTCAATTTACTCTTTTTTTTTAACAAAACTTTATCCAACTTTTACAAAAAATTTAAATTTCTTTGAATTCATGCAACAATCTACAATATTGATGTATGATTTTTCATCTTCAAGTGTTGTAAGAATTATAAGGGTTTATCGTATAACACTGTTATCTTGAACCTTGTGCAAAAATGAATTCCCTTTTATTAAGAAAAAAATTAAAATGTTTTCAATTTACACTTTTAACCAATTTTAACCAATTTAATTTTTATAAAAAAATATCTTTATAATTCACGCAACAATCTACGACGTTGATGTATGGACTTATTCATCCTCAAGTGTCGTATAAATTGTAAAGGTTTATCGTATAGCACTGCTATCTTGGACTCTATGCAAAAGTGAATTTATTCTAAAATAAAATCCTTTTTTAAACAAAAAAAAATCAAAGATCAAATCTTTATCAAAAATTAAAATCAATCAACCAATCAAATATTTTCAAGAGAACTACGTGGCTTTGAGTTTCCCATCGCACCCGGGAATACGTAGGAGCAAGATAAATCATCTTGTCGGACCAAAACTAAATTTTCTTTTCTTTTTTTGTGTGTCTCTTTTTATGTTAAAATAATTAAACTTTTCTCTTTCTAGGGATGCTCTATGGACACGGTGCCATGTTTAATCCCTTAGATTTGAGGTTGCCCTGTGGACTCATGTGCCATGTTCAATCTCATTCAATTTTTAAAAAACAATAAATTTAAAAAATGTAAAAATTAATAAAAATTTAAAATATTAAAAATTAAAAAATAATTCTTTCTTGTAAATAATTCTGGGGTAAAATAAATATTTAAAAGGTTATTAAAATGTTTTTGCACAATTAACTTGAGGTACCGTTTTAAACGGGCAATGTGGGGTGCTAACACCTTCCCTACTCGTAACCGACTCCCGGACTCACCTCTCTCTTTTTCTTTTTAGACCAGTTTACCTTTAAAACATGGGTTTTCTAAGATTTTCCCAATAAAAATCTTAGTGGCGACTCCTCTGTTTTTACCCATCTTTTCGCGGCTCCCGGACGGGACGGTCGCGACAGCTGGCGACTCCAATGGGGATTTAGAGAGTCAGGCCTATCATAGTTGGTTGTGCAACTTCTTTTAATAACTTTGAAAATATTAGTTTTACCCCTTTTTGTTTTATTTGTATATAGTATTATATGTTTTAATAAATGTCTTTGTACATTCTTGCAACCTTAGGGTAGAAAACTCTTGTAAATGTTGGCTGTTCTTTTGCAGGCTTGGGGGTTAGTTTTTGGGTTTTGTGCAGGTTTGCTTGCTCCCAGCACACACAACACCATCTCATACTCACACACTTTTGGGCTCTATACCCGAGTCTTGGAATGCCATCGGATTAGAAGGGGCTTCAGTGATGTTATTGTGACGCTTTTGCGCCCCTGACAGACATTGATTCTCCCGCTCGGATTGCTACCGAAACATGGATTGCCATATTGTGACTTTTCAGTCCCTGTGGTGAGGTTCATGGATTCGGATCCTTATCTTTTAGATGAGGGTAATCCGGGGACCATATGTTTAGGGGTTTAGATCCGTCCCGAAAGTCATGTACATAAAATGCCATTAGTAGCCTACCAAAATAGGATCTCGACCTTAGAAATTCAAACTTTAGGATATGACCCATGTAGGACAAAAGGGAGCACATTCCATCTTTTTCTGCAATATGAATAATCACGTTTATATCTCATGCATTTCCATAAATGGTAAAAAAGGGATTTGTGTAAATCATCTTTCTATAACTCATTCATATTCTTTGTATATTTTGTATCTTATGCAATAAATATTTTGTTAGGTTCATAAAAAAACCGTTTTCATGCATTCCTCTCATGCGTTCATTACAAAAAAAATCATTTATCTCAAGCATTCATAAGAAGAAAAAAGAAAAAATAAGAAGCCATGCATCTCCTTCATTTTATGCATGCATCACTAAAAACTTTTTAGACCAATAAATTAAAAATTCATACATTTCATGCATCAATTACTTTTTATGTCAATCTCATCATTAAAAAAATTTCATATCAGTCGTTCATTAAAAAAAATCATTTATCTCAAGCATTCATAAAAAAATGATTCATCTAAAAAATAAAAAGGCTCATTTCATGTATCACTTTTTTGATAGAAGTTCCTTCATGCATCTCATGTATTAAAATTTGGGTAAGTATAAAAATAAAAATAAAAAGTAAATCTTTTCCATGCAACCCATGCATTAACACCTTCTTGGGTCAAGAAAAATCTTTTTCATGCATCCCAAAAGGTTATCTTCAAGAACTGTCACAAATAAGGATTTAATCCCTTTTCCCCAAACTTCACAGTGACTTTTTGAATAATTGCTCTGCGGCACCCTTATTGGACTCGATCACAAGCCAAAATCATGGATGAGGAAGAGCAAACTCAGAAGTTCATAGAAGACTGGAGTCAACTCAAAGAGAAGATGACCCAAATGATGGTAATGTTGCAAGTCATGCAGAAGGAAAAGAACACGAATGAGAATCCTTCAGCCTCAACTGAAGAGCAGCCGGCCATACCTCTTCTCACTCATGGGAACAACCAACAAGGGGTCATGATGCCTTTCACTGGCTACCCAAGCAATCAAAATTGTCCTTCATTTGACCCAAACAATCCCCCATATGGTTTGCCTCGTGGATTTGTACCACCAGCAGCCCCCAGACCACAAGATGGCATCACTCAGACACAAATTCCCACCAATGCTGTCGAAATACTGCAGACACAAAATGTCGACCCTACAGATGGTAACACCCCGATGGTGACACCTTCTGTCAATCCAAGGCCCCCACAATACACCCTACATTATGGACCCCAGGGGGCTCAAATAATGCCAAACTTCGGTTCCTCCTCCATGCCATATTCATTTCCCAATAATATGTACGGAGAAGCTCCGGTGAATCAGTCGGGAGGGGATTCCCAGTCTAAAGAAAAGCTGGAAGTACTAGAGGAAATATTGCGGGCCATTGAAGGGGTAAATAGTTATGGTCTTCGGGACGCCTCAGAGCTCTGTCTGGTGCCAAATGTTGTAATTCCGCCAAAATTTAAGGTGCCCGATTTTGACAAATATCGGGGAATCACTTGTCCCAAGAACCATTTGACCATGTATGTTAGGAAGATGGCGTCACATGCCCAAGATGATAAACTCTTGATTCACTTCTTCCAAGACAGTTTGACCGGGGCAGCTTCAAATTGGTATACGCATCTCGAGCGGGCACACATCCGATCCTTCAAAGATCTAGCAGATGCATTCCTGAAGCAGTACAAGTACAATATTGACATGGCTCCCGACAGGATGCAACTTCAAAATATGTCAAAAAGGGACGTGGAGACTTTCAAAGAATATGCACAACGATGGAGGGAACTGGCTGCTCAGGTGGAGCCTCCCTTAGCTGAGAAAGAAATCGTAGCAATGTTCATTGATACACTCCAGTCGCCCTTCTATGATAGGATGATTGGGAGTGTGTCATCAAATTTTTCTGACATGGTCATCATCGGCGAGAGAATTGAAAGCGGAATGAGGAATGGCAAGATTGCCGAGACTTCAGTAGGGAACGGCCCAAAGAAAACCCCGTTCATGAAAAAGAAGGAGGGAGAGGCACATGCAGTAACCTGTGAACAGAAGAAACCGAACCAATGGAGACCAAACCAAACACCCTCCTTCCAAGCCCAATACGCCCCATATTACCAACCACCTTTGTATCACCAAGCCAACCAGCCATACATCGCTGCCACTTCACAATTTCCAAATCCTCAGCAGATGGCTCCTTACCGACCATCTTACCCTTCTTAGCCTCAAACACCCCCTACCATGCCACCTCAAATTGTCCAGCCCCTAGGTCCAAACCCGAACACCAGCCAAACAAGACCACCATACAACTCGGAAAGAAAGCCAGTACATTTCGACCCGATACCCATGACTTACACCGAGCTACTGCATCAGCTTATAAGCAAATCTGTGTTGACTCCAATCCCGATGAAACCATTGGGGCCTCCTTATCCGAAGTGGTTTGATCCAAATGCTAAATGTGAGTACCATGCAGGGGCCATAGGTCATTCCACCGAGAACTGCAGGGCTTTCAAATTTAAAGTGCAAGATCTAATTAATGCCAAATGGTTGAGCTTCCAGAAGGATGCTCCAAATGTAGCACAGGGTCCTATGCCAAATCATGGGAGTTCAGGAGCCAATGCCGTTGAGAGCTTCTTGGAACATACTCTCAAGAGTAGAGTGGCCGATGTTAGGACTCCTATGAGATTTGTTTTCAGAGAGATGTCTAAATATGGATGGATCCAAATCCCGATCACGGAAGAAAAGGCTCTCGATGGAGAGATAAAGTGTGACTTTGATGGGAAAATGGGACATTCGATTGAAAACTGTTCAGAGTTTCGGCAAGTTGTGCAACGGCTAATGGATATGAAGCTTATCTCAATTGGTTGTGAATCAAATGAGTATGCCATTAATATGGTTGCTGAATCTACAATTTCCCCAACCCCGGTTAAGATAACCCCTTTTACTGTTGTGGTTAACCCTCAACCGGTTCCTGATCAAGTCACTCCGAAACCGGTGGTAATATACTATACTGAAAAGAAACCTTTGCCGGTTCCAAGCGGGCCAACACCAATCGTCATCCGAGTTCCAAGTCCTTTCCCTTACAAGGACGCCTACCCTGGAAATATGAGATGCAGGTCCAACCCAATCCTTCCGATGGGACTACTGTGGTCACCAACATTTCAGGAATTGGTGGAATGACTAGGAGTGGTCGCATTTACACTCCGGAGGTGTTGCGAAGGGTGGAAATAGAAAAAGAAGGAAAGGATCACAAAGGGAAAGAGAAGGTGGAAGGAATCCTAGATGACAAGGAAGCAAACGGGGGCGAGAATAAAAAGGAGGTATCTGATGAAGAAGTTGGTGAATTTTTGAAGTTCATCAAGCAGAGTGAATATAGGGTTGTGGATCAGTTAAATCGAACTCCGGCTCGGATATCTCTTTTGTCACTATTGATGAACTCTGAGCCACACAGGAGAGTACTGATGAAGGTGTTGAATCAAGCGCATGTCTCCCATGACATCACAGTTGATAAGCTCGATAACATTGTAGGTAACATAGTTCTTTGATAATTATGTCACTTTCACCGATGATGAAATACCAGCTGAAGGTATGGGGCACAACAAGGTCTTGCACATTTCTGTGAAGTGCCGAGACCACGTCATGGCCAGGGTTCTCATTGATAATGGCTCTTCTTTGAATGTAATGCCAAAGTCAACGCCGCGAAGTTGCCTTTCGATGGAACTCACATGAAGCCAAGCACAATGATTGTAAGAGCTTTCGATGGCACCCGAAGGGAAGTTATGGGAGAAATTGAATTGGCCATTCAGATTGGCCCTTGCACCTTTGAAATACTCTTTCAAGTAATGGACATTACGCCAACTTACAGTTGTCTCTTGGGGACGACCATGGATCCATTGCCTGGAGTCTGTACCTTCCACACTTCGCACCAGAAAGTGAAGTTCATTGTTGATAGCAAATTGATAATTGTTTCTGGAGAGGAGGATATGTTAGTGAGTAAGCCATCAACTACCCCTTACATTGAAGCTGCCGAAGAAGCTCTTGAGACCGCTTTCCAATCGCTTGAAATTGCCAATGCCACTTATGTCGGGGACAGTACTCCACTCTTGAAACCTCAGTCATCTAAAGCGTCTCGTTATGGTGGCTAGGGTTATGCTTGAAGGAGGATACCGACACGGAAGCGGTTTGGGGAAGAATAGCCAAGGTGTCACTGACATCCTCATACTCACCGAGAACAAGGACAGGTTTGGGCTAGGATATAAACCCACCAAGGCCGACAGGATGAGGGTTATGGAAGAGAAGAAAAGAAAGAGGTTGGCTCGCCTGGAAAATCGTGAATACGAGGCTGAAAGGGTTCCCATCTGTGACATTCGACAGAGCTTCCGAAGTGTAGGGTTCGCCTTCCTGGACCAAGCAGCAGTTGTTGAAGATGATTATCTCGCCGATCATGGTGTCAATTTGGTGTATCCATGCCCTCCGGATACAGAGCTCAACAATTGGGAGGTCATCGAGTTCCCCAGGACCATAGAGTTTTTTTCAAAGTAATTCTGTAATGTTTATCCTTTTGCTCTGCCCAAGGCTTTAGGATTTTCGTTGTAATGGGCTTACTTGTTTCCATTCCAGTATGACTTATCAATAAATGCATGCATTCAATAAAAAAAAAAAAAAATTCATGCAAAGGCAAAAAAAAAGGAGGAAATAAAAAGGAAAGTTAGAGGAAAACAAATGTTCTTAGAAATCGAAAAGATCGCGGATCATCGGTCCTATTCAACCTTAAAACATTTGTTTGAGCCTTATATCCTTTCCTTCATGACTCTCAACCATTGGCCGCGTTATGAGCCTAAAAAGTCCATTCTGATCAATGAAAGATTGTTATCATTTTCATTAACTTTAATTGTGAGACAAAATGTATGTGCTTTTTCAATGCATCGCTCTCGGAAAAAAGAAAAGAAAGAAAAAACAAAGAGAAAATGAAAAAACATAAAAAAAAAAAGGGAGGCTCGCTGGGTTGAAAACCTGCAAGGGCGACCTAGGCAAAATTAGAGCAACCTACGCAAAAGTTAGCGTCAAACAGATTCCTCGAAGCAACGAACTGGGGCAGTTTGAATTTAAAGGCAAATCATGTCCTCGGAAGGAGATTAAAGCAATACTCGAGATCATACGAGTGTCTCTTGAAGAAATGCGAACCTGGCGGGCAGTTTGAAGGCGAGCCATGAAATTCTCAATACATGAAGACTGGAGCAAACCATGTTCTTGAAAGCTTATTAAAGCGGTGCTCGAGATTATACGCATGAGAAGCTAGCACTTATCATCTTAAAAGAGTATCACCTGAAGAAAAATGTGAACTCCATCCCGTCATTGTTTCCTTCCTTCTAACAACCTTTCAATTCTTTCGCTCATATCCTTACCACTTTCCACATATTGTTACTCCCTGTCCATCCTCTATCATACCCCACTTTCTACCATAGACTCAATTTGCATTCTTTAATACATTCTTCAATTTGCATTCTTGAAAACTGGGGCAGTTTGAAGGCGAGCCATGAAATTCTCAATACATGAAGACTGGAGCAAACCATGTTCTTGAAAGCTGATTAAAGCGGTGCTCGAGATTATACGCATGAGAAGCTAGCACTTATCATCTTAAAAGAGTATCACCTGAAGAAAAATGTGAACTCCATCCCGTCATTGTTTCCTTCCTTCTAACAACCTTTCAATTCTTTCGCTCATATCCTTACCACTTTCCACATATTGTTACTCCCTGTCCATCCTCTATCATACCCCACTTTCTACCATAGACTCAATTTGCATTCTTTAATACATACCGAAAAGTGAAGCAAGTATCAATAATGATATCATTTAGAGTTTCTCTCAGGATGCAAAGGTCGTGGAAAGTACATCAATCTCCTAACAAAGGGCAATGTTGGAAAAGATAGAGAAATCAAGCAGTCTCATCCATCGGGATAATCATTGGAAATATGCATATTTGTGACAAGGGGCAAAGCATCGATGGGGCAAGAGAATGACAATCCGGATCAATGAGTGACATTCCATTTCTTCCTTAAATTTGGTTGTGATCGAAGCTTTAAGGGGCTAGAAATCAAAGAGTGGTTTGCGAAAAATGATCAAAGTTCATTATCAATCACTGAAAGAATCTTTTACATCATGCATTATTTCATGCACCCGAATCAACATCATTGCATCACATTTAGGCATAGGGCCCATAAGCTCCCATTTTACTGGATTTTACGGGCTTGGAGCCCATAAGCTTCGCTTTTGTTAGCTTTAGCAGACTCAGGGTCTCTAAGCTTTCATCTGTTTTAACGGGCATAGGGCCTATAAGCTTTGTTTTGTTAGCTTTAGCAGACATAGGGTCTCTAAGCTTTCGTCTGTTTTAATGGGCATAGGGCCCATAAGCTTTGCCTTGTCAGCTTTAGCGGGCACAGGGCCCCAAAAGTCATGTCTTGTCAGCTTTAACAGGCATAGGGCCTCTTAAGTTTTGTTTTGTTGTAGTTTGGCTTTAATGGGCATAGGGCCCATAAGCTTTGTCTTGTCAGCTTTAGCAGGCATAGGGCCTCTTAAGTTTTGTTTTGTTGTAGTTTGGCTTTAGTGGGCACAGGGCCCCAAAAGTCATGTCTTGTCGGCTTTAGCAGGCATAGGGCCTCTTAAGTTTTGTTTTGTTGTAGTTTGGCTTTAGTGGGCACAGGGCCCCAAAAGTCATGTCTTGTCAGCTTTAGCAGGCATAGGGCCTCTTAAGTTTTGTTTTGTTGTAGTTTGGCTTTAGTGGACACGGGGCCCCAAAAGTCATGTCTTGTCAGCTTTAGCAGGCATAGGGCCTCTTAAGTTTTGTTTTGTTGTAGTTTGACTTTAGTGGGCACAGGACCCCAAAAGTCATGTCTTGTCAGCTTTAGCAGGCATAGGGCCTCTTAAGTTTTGTTTTGTTGTAGTTTGGCTTTACCGGGCGCAGGGCCCCAAAAGTCATGTCTTGTTAGCTTTAGCAGGCATAGGGCCTCGTAAGCTTCGTTTTGTTTAGCTTTAACGGGCAGAGGGCTCATAAGCTATACCTTTGTTGGCTCCTATAGACATAGGACCACGTAAGCTTTTTACATTTTGCTGTCAAGCTTCAGTGGATAACCGACTCCACAAGCTTTTATCCTTTTGCTTTCAAGCTTCAGCGGATAACCAACTCCGCAAGCTTTTGATCCTTCCCTTCAAGCTTCAGCGGACAACCGACTCCGCAAGCTTTCAAGTATTCTTTCAAGCATAAGTGGATAACCGAATCCACAATCTTTTTACATTTTGTTGTCAAGCTTCGGTGGATAACCGACTCGCATGCTTTTCATTTTTTCGACAAGCTTCAGTGGACAACCGACTCCACAAGCTTTTTACCTTTTCTGTCAAGCTTCAGTGGACAACCGACTCCGCAAGCTTTTAATCTTTTCTTTCAAGCTTCAGCGGACAACTGACTCCGCAAGCTTTCAATTTTTCTCCTCAAGCTTCGGTGGACAACCAACTCCACGAGCTTTTAATCAAGTTGTTTTAAAGCTTCAGTGGATAACCAACTACACAAGCTATTTACATTTTGTTTGTCAAGCTTAGTGGATAACCGACTCCACAAGATTTTTTATCATTTTGTTTTCAAGCTTCGGTGGATAACCGACTCTCATAAGCTTTTCGCCTTTCCTTTCAAGCTTCGGTGGATAGCCGAGCTCCACGAGCTTTTTACCTTTTCTGTCAAGCTTCAGCGGATAACCGACTTCGCATGCTTTTTATTTTTTCGACAAGCTTCGGTGGATAACCGAGCTCCATAAGCTTTTACCTCTTTTAATGCTTCAGCGTTTAACCGACTCCGTAAGATTTTAACATTTCTTTTCATGCTTCAGCGGATAACCGACTCAGTAAGCTTTTTACCTTTCCTTTGAAGCTTCGGCGGATACCCGACTCACTTTGCTTTTTACCTTTTATTTTCAAGCTTCGGTGGACAACCGACTCATGAAGCTTTTAACTTTTCGTCAAGCTTGTGGATAACCGACTCCACAAGCTTTTAATCATTTTTGCTTCAGCGGACAACCGACTCCGTAAGCTTTTTACATTTTGTCAAGCTTCGACGGGTACCGCACTCGTAAGCTATGCTTGGTCAAGCTCGCAGGACAAACGACTCCAAGCTTTTATCTTTCTGTTCGAGCTTCTACGGGCCGTCCATCCCGTAAGCTTTTAATTATGCATCCATCTACTTTTCAGCGAACACCGGCCAAAATTGGAGTTCATGTCTTTACTCGTTTCTTATAACGATAATGGGTTAACTACGGTTACACCTACTATCTAATAAGAAACAAGTAAAGAGGGGCAGCTGTGAACACCTAATTTTGCCCAGATTTTTTAATTAATGTCTTGAAAATAATAACAAAAAATAATAAAAATAAAACAAAAAATATTGTTTTTGGGCCCATTACATCATCAAATGGAGCCCATTTTCGTTTTTATCTTTTGGGCCCATTATCCCAAACCCAACAAAAATTGTTACTACTCTGATTTGTTTAAAAATTAAAAAAATAAAAAGTAAAAATTTCAAAAAAAATCAGATCTCATGCTTGTACCCCTCTTCTTTGTCTTCTTTTTTTTTTGAGAAAAGGGGGACAATAGTACAAGCCATCCTCACCCATTGCTGCCCCTCGCAAGGTGGTGGAGCAAAGACTGATTTGCTCCCCACTACTTGTACCCACCAACAGAAAAATTTGGCATCTTCTTCCCCCTGATGCTATATATTGAACAGTGACCAGAGGAAGAAAGAAAAAGGGACCAGACCAGCAGAAAAAATACTCAATCTTCTCCCCTCTTCCTCCTCATTTCACAACCCTAGCCGTCCTTAACATAATCGGAATAGATAAAAAAAATTCTTTCTTCTCCTCAACAAAGAAGCCCGCCCCCTACTCCCTCTATCTTCTCCAATTTTTTTTTTCTCCTCTTCACACCATTATTAACCACCACCCACCATACTATATTCTTACAACCTTGCGAAATATCTCTCCCATGTGCCTTCCCTATTGCGTTTTTGACACAAGGTAGGAGAAGAAATCCAGATTTGCGGCACATGTTGACTTGAACGCACAATCTGTTGGATATGAAGATTTTTGCACAAGATTTTCGCGTTTCTGCATCATTGCCGCCGCCCTACGCCGCTGGTCCCAAGTCTCCGTGTCACCACCTCAACCAGTCGTGCCGTCCTCTGCCTTGGACCACCTCCGGCCACTGAACTCGTGCGCCGCCGCCCTGCATCACTGCCAGCCGTTTGTCGACGTGGGGAAGAGAGGAAGACCGGATCCGCTTCCATCCTCCGTGCCTTCTTCACGTTCGACCCGGACCCGCTGAGGAAGACCAGATCCTCTCCCATCCTCCGCGCCTCCATCGCGTCTGGACCGGATCAGCTCCGTCCGGCCGTTCTCCCACCGCGTCGGACGTTTTTGCCACGAACGCCGCCGTCACCACGCGATTTCTGGAGCATCTCCATCTCGAACCAGCACTGTAGTTTCGTCCCTGTCTGCTGCGTGATTGGCAAGCTCTTCCTTTTGGTGACTTTTCATTTTGCTTAATATGTTTATATGGCTGCTAGGTTTTTCATAGTCATGGGTTTTGTTATTGGGCCTAAATGATCTGCTTTCATGGCTGCTAGGTTTTTTATGTTCATGGTTTTGTTATTGGGCCTAAATGATCTGTTTCCTTTTTCTTTCTTTCCTGAAATTGGGCTTGAGGTTGTAACCAAAATTGGGCTTAGAGTAAATAGTATAATAACTCATTTTGCTTCTAAAGAGTTTTAAATAGAAAATAAATAAATAAATAAAATCTTTAAAAATATTTTCAATCATTGATTTAAATGAAATTATGCTACTAACATCTTGGAATAAAGAGAATCTTTTGAGTTCATGCAACAATCTACAATGTTGATGTATGATCTTTCATCCTCAAGTATTGTATGAATTGTAGGGGTTTATCGTATGGCTCCGCTATCTTTAACCCTATGCAAGAGTGAATTCCTTCTTTCTATAAAAATTAAAATGTTTTCAATTTACTCTTTTTTTTTAACAAAACTTTATCCAACTTTTACAAAAAATTTAAATTTCTTTGAATTCATGCAACAATCTACAATGTTGATGTATGATTTTTCATCTTCAAGTGTTGTAAGAATTATAAGGGTTTATCGTATAACACTGTTATCTTGAACCTTGTGCAAAAATGAATTCCCTTTTATTAAGAAAAAAATTAAAATGTTTTCAATTTACACTTTTAACCAATTTTAACCAATTTAATTTTTATAAAAAAATATCTTTATAATTCACGCAACAATCTACGACGTTGATGTATGGACTTATTCATCCCCAAGTGTCGTATAAATTGTAAGGGTTTATCGTATAGCACTGCTATCTTGGACTCTATGCAAAAGTGAATTTATTCTAAAATAAAATCCTTTTTTAAACAAAAAAAAATCAAAGATCAAATCTTTATCAAAAATTAAAATCAATCAACCAATCAAATATTTTCAAGAGAACTACGTGGCTTTGAGTTTCCCATCGCACCCGGGAATACGTAGGAGCAAGATAAATCATCTTGTCGGGCCAAAACTAAATTTTCTTTTCTTTTTTTGTGTGTCTCTTTTTATGTTAAAATAATTAATCAAAATAATTAAACTTTTCTCTTTCTAGGGATGCTCTATGGACACGGTGCCATGTTTAATCCCTTAGATTTGAGGTTGCCCTGTGGACTCATGTGCCATGTTCAATCTCATTCAATTTTTAAAAAACAATAAATTAAAAAAATGTAAAAATTAATAAAAATTTAAAATATTAAAAATTAAAAAATAATTCTTTCTTGTAAATAATTCTGGGGTAAAATAAATAATTAAAAGGTTATTAAAATGTTTTTGCACAATTAACTTGAGGTATCGTTTTAAACGGGCGATGTGGGGTGCTAACACATTCCCTACTCGTAACCGACTCCCGGACTCACCTCTCTCTTTTTCTTTTTAGACCAGTTTACCTTTAAAACATGGGTTTTCTAAGATTTTCCCAATAAAAATCTTAGTGGCGACTCTCTGTTTTTACCCATCTTTTCGCAGCTCCCGGACGGGACGGTCGCGACAGTGTTCATGCAACGGTTGCTTCTAATTGCGTTCGACGCATTACCGAAGCAAATTTGGAACCCACTTGTTGAGCTTAGCCACTTTTTCAGGGAGCTTACATCGACAACACTAAATGTGAATCAATTAAAGGATATGGAAGTCAAGATATGCGTTTTGTTATGTAAGCTAGAGCAAATCTTCCCGCCGAGTTTCTTTGATTCTATGGAACACCTGCCAGTTCATCTACCTTACGAAGCAAGAGTTGGTGACCCAGTCCAATACTGTTGGATGTATCCATTTGAGAGGTTAACAACATCAACTATTTTACTTAATACATATGAAATTCACGAACACGAAATTGTAGTTTAGCTTTCCCTAAAACTAGTAATTATTTGTATGTATCCCTCTTTAATAGGTTCCTGCACTCCCTTAAACACAGTCAAGAACAAGGCACGAGTGGAGGGTTCCATTTGTGAAGCATACTTAGTAGAGGAGACTTAAACTTTTGCCTCTTATTACTATCTGGATGAAGTTAACACGAGAAGGACAAGGATGCCTAGAAACGTTGATTCGGGTGAAGGAAGTTCAACTAGTCCTCCTATATCAATATTCAACTATCCGAGCAGATTTAGTGGCAAATCAAAAGGATATTTCTTGGAGCAGCGTGACATTAATGCTGCTCATCTATATATCCTTCAAAATTGTGAAGAGGTGGCGCCATATTTAGAGTAAGTTTCTACAGTGTCTTTTATAAGTTCAATTGACATTTATGATTACTAATCGTCTTGCTTAATCTCCCATATGTAGGATGTACGACAATTTTCTAAGGGATCTCCAACCTGACATTTCAAACGATTAGGTTGATCAACAAATTACTTCTCACTTTGCTACGTGGTTCAGTAAATATGTAGGTTAAGCATCTTCATTTGTTGCAATACATTTTATCTCCTTAAATATATAGCATGTATAATAATAATATAATATTTGATTTTTTAGGTACTAGATCCATAAAACAATGTTCAAAATCCATTGTTGACAAATTTGGCATGGGGGCCTAACAGATGGGTTACATCACGGTATACTTACATTATAAATAAATATAAATTTAACACAAAAACATGGAATGAAGGAATGCAGTCGTGTAACTATGGTGTTTCTGTGTGAGCCACTGATGGCAATGTAGAGGATGATTTCTATGGGGTTCTAACTGACATCCTTGAACTCGATTATACCGGTTTCCCCGTGATGAAGTTAGTTATCTTCAAGTGTGATTGGTTTGATCCTACTCTTGACGTAGGGATAAAAATCGATAAAAAATATGGTATTGTTCAAGTTAGGCTGTCTCGTAGGTATAATAAGGCGTACGAACCATTCATTTTTTTCACAACGGGTAGATAGGGTTTATTACTCGCCATATCCCGAAGGACATCAAGGCTGGTTGGGTGTTATTAAGATAAAGGCTCGCAGTATAATTACTGATAATGTAATCAACCAGCCTGAAAAAGATGCTCCGTACCAAGATGATGAGTTTTCAAGACCCTACGTACCGTTGCAAATTACGTCGGACATTATTGTTAATTCTATGGCGGACATTTCTGGAAATGGGGAAGAAGTTGAAAGAGAGTTAATGGATCAATCCGAGTTGGACGCATCTAGCGAAGGCACATTCCGATCAAGTGAGATTGATGAGAGTGAGGGTGAATTTAGTGACGGAGATTCTACTTTGGTAATTTATTTATGTCATAATTTATTGTGTAAATGTCATTCTACTTAGGTAATTTATTTTTGTATTATTTACACTGTTGTGTAATCATCTTTTCATTTTTTACACAGATGACAGATTCCTCTAGAGGTAGGGGTCGTCGTGGAGGTCGTGGCAGAGGTCGTGCTGCGATAGTCCTTCCGCCGGCCGACCCACAACCTTCAGATCGAGACCACTCAACCAGCACCTCTATGGCCATCCCAGGGGGCCATAGGGATCGGTTGTTTAAAGAGTTTAAGGTGACAATTTATTAAGTTATTTAAATTAAATTTACATTATATATACACACACACACACACACACACACACGAATTTCCTAACTATAAGTTACAGAAAGAGTATAGGTGGGACATAGCTTTAGAGGGTCTCGTCAGGGACATATTTGAGCATAAAGGCTCACTGGTCATGAAGGATCTGACGAACAAGCTGAGGAAGGGTAAGAATAAGGGGAAGTGGGTGGATCCTGAGATCAGGAGGCAGCTGGACCAGTACTGGGCTACTGAGAAGTTCCAGGAGATCCAGGCCACAGCTCGGCGTACTTTAGCTTCTGATGGTGGCGCATGTGCTTGGACCGACGGGTCTAAATCAGGCGCCACCCATTACGACGAGCTGGTAATATATTAAACTTTTGACTTAGTATACTATTTAATGAGTTTTCATTTTTAAATATTCTTATGAATTTAAGATTATATTTTTCTGTGCATAATGCATTGAAACAGCGGGCCCCCACTGCTATGGGGTTGGTGGAGAGGACGAAGAAGTTGAAATCGGGGACATGGGTCAACAATAAGGCCCGTAATTATGCTGTAAGCAAAAAAACAATTTAGTGTTTACTTGTAATTTATTATAAATGATTTGTTATTATTGATTATAATTTTAACTAAATCTCTTCAACTATACTTTGTAGGTGGGCTTCAACGAGAAGAAGGACGGTGCCATATCATGTGCCTCACAGTCACAAGATGATGCCTTGACTGGTGATGGGCCCAGCTCTCCTATCTCCGTCGACGATAATACCATTTATTTGGACGTCGTCGGGGCAGGAACAAGAAGGGACACGAGTTTATCGCTTCATCATCCGGCACGCCTGCTCCTTCCTATGCCGATACCGTCCCTCAGGAGCAGTTCAACCAAATGCAGGACACCATCAAGCAGCTGAATGCGGAGCTTCGGGAGAAGAATGAGAGAGAGCATAGATGGTGAACTAGATTGCACAGTTGACTCAGGCACACCACCAGCTGATGTAGACGAGCATCGAGCAGGGCCAGACACTAGGGCTGGTGTTGGAGCAGATGAGGATCCAAACTCCAGTTACTCGGGGTGATGCTCTGACGGTTGTGCCACCTGCTGCCGCTCCTCCAGTTCCGCCGCCAGCTACTAATGCTGCTACTGAAGAGGACAATCAGATAGCAGACGTCGGTAGTACGGACGGATGATTGAGTTCCTCCCCCTCCCCTCATCATGACTGATTTTTTTTTGACTTTAAACGATTCTTGTACGACACTTTGGATTATTATTATTATTATTATATATATATATTCATTATTTCATATGATTGTATATTTCATTAGTAATTTGGTGTGTTTTATTAGTAATTTTGCGAAACTTTAAAGAAAAACAAAAAAATTTTATTACTTTAAAAATTTATTTTAATTTTTTTTTAATAAAATCCAGTTTAGCGACCAAATTAGAAACCAATAATTCGGTCGCTAAACTTTATTTAACATTAAAAGATTGTGGTCTAGCGACCGAAAATCGGTCGCTAATATAGGTTAACAGTAACCAACATTAGCGACCGAACTAGCAACCTATTATTGATCGCTAAAAATGGTTACCCAAATCGTGCGACCAACCCTGTAGCGACCGTTTTTTATTATTTAGCGACCAAAATTAAGGTCGCCATTTAGCGACCGAATTAATATTTCGGTCTCTAAAATCTTAGCGACCAGGTTATTAGCCACCACCATTAAGCGGTCGCTAAATTAAATAGCGACCGAATTAGAAAGTTTAGCGACCGAATTAGAAAGTTTAGCGACCGAATATGCTGGTCGCTAAACAGATGATTTTTTGTAGTGCATCCTTTATCAAGTTAGTTAATTGACTGGCGACCGTACCACAATTAGTTAATGGAACACTAGGGTTAACCGGATTTGGGGTTGCGTGGACCAGCGCAATCCCCTATTTTCAATCAGTTATTGAATTAACATAGCTTGCCAATTATGTATGCTTCTTTTAATTGTTTGCCTTGCATGACCATTGGGGGTAACTGATTAGGAGGAATAATATTAATATTGTATGACCATTGGGTATTAATTGTTTTAGAGCGAGTGATTGGAAATCAATAAGAAACACGGCTCATTGAAAAATTGGGTAATATTATAAGTAATGACATAAGTGAAACCGGACACCCTAGGCCTTCCATAATTGAACATTTCTTCGTGATTCTTATCTTTCTTGGTGACTTCTAATCTTTCTTGATCTTTAACAATATTCTTTATTTTTATTTCTTTGTTTTCAACTAATTCAATTGTCTAGATAACATAAGGAAGTAATTAAACTAATACTTGTCAACAGTCTCTGTAGGTTCGATACTTAGAGTCTCAAATACTCCTATATTACTTTTGCGATAGGGTGTACTTGCCCTTAAATGTAGTTTTAGCACAACCCAAGTGTACAGTGCATGATTACAATTCATAACTAACTGGACGACAAGTGCAATAGGAATATTCTAGATATCAATAACTCCCTTTGCTTATGACACTATTTATTTTCCTTTAAAAACTATATGAAATCAGATAGCCAGCTGGGTGGCTTTTTTTTTCTTTTGGGGCGTGACCCATTGGGCTCAATTATAGGAGGCGACCCAATCACTTCCTCTGGTTCCTCACGTGGCCTTGTATCAGGGTGTAATACATCAAAATGAAACAAGTGATCTATATCAAACTAGAAGAAGCTTTTTGTTGGCAGACGCATTGACTTGTAGTAAAATCACTTTATTAAGTTATTAACTCGTCCATTAGGGAGAGTGCAAATTATCGTTTAATGCCATAAAATTCTTATTTTATATAAATTTTTTGTATATTCGTTTTTATCTAAAGTGGGACTTCTTCTTGCAGATAGGTTTGTATTCAAGCTCATTATTTTTGCTCACCTATAAAATTTGGAAGTTCATTAAAATTTACTTACAATTTAGCCTCAAATAATTCGTATATGTAGGATTCGAACTTTTATAACCATATATTACTTATGTGTCATATGCTGTCTTCTACTAAACAAATTCCCTTGGTTTACTTCTAAGCTTTATTGTGCGCAAACTAAAATAGATCAGGGCTGACCCCAATAGTGCTGCTACTAATTAAACAAAATTATAGCGGCTAGTATGACGTAGTTGCCGCATGCTGAGCAACTTAAGTTATAGTGCATGCCCTAAATTAACAATTGGCGCAGCTACTTTAATTATATGATGATTATTTATGCTTTGGATTTAGCAAACAAAAACTTTCGGTGCGTGCAAAACGACCTTGAGAGACCGCCACGTATCCAATTCAATTTTTCAGTTTGTAGCTAAATATCGTTGTCATCATCATAATAATCTATTAATAATTTATGATGCATATAATTAAGATAAAAAAGATTAAGACTTCATTACTTTACACGTGAGTGACATCAATACAAACTTATATTCGCATATACGTAAATGATAAATATATTGTTACAATGTTACTTATATGGTTTATCTTGATCAACTCGAGTTTATGTCAACTTTATTACTTCACACATGTGCTGGCACGGGTGCTTCCTGAAATGGAGTATCGATCTGTAGAGTGAATGACTTCGTTTGGTTTGGTACATGCATTGAGTATGTATTTGTGTTGTATCTGTGAATTAAATAAAAACTTATAAGGATAAGCTTCACATTATGAAGTACTGCAAAATCTTCTGTCAGAAACCAGTAACATCAATCGCTGCCACACCCATCCATGCACATAAATCTGAGAAAAAAATACATATATATGAATACATAAATTAAAACAAACAAAGAGATTAGATTCTTCAACTTGATATGAATGCTAGTAGCCGAAGGTAAGCAAACAAAATAAATGATATGAATAAATCAAAGCTTCATGTTAATTAAGATGATGCCTAGCTTGCAAGCTTGCTACGATTCCGAGTACTCTTATAATTTTTTTTTTTTTTTTTGCCTCATCAATAATAATTTATCACTTAATAAAATAAAATCATTCAGTGATACTTATACATATTTTCAACTTTTGATTGATAGGGGACACCGAAACATCATTTTTTTGGTACAACAGATTTGTCTCCGTTAGTAAGTTGGTATTAATGTTTACAAAACCGGACCTGTCATCGAATTGGTGAAGGCAACGGTTCAAGGTTTAGTGGTCTAATCGAGGTTGAACCGTGATTAAACCGATTATAATTAAATAATATTATTTTAATTTTTAATATTATATTTGTAACATTATTAAACAAAAAAACAACATAACAACTAAAATTATTAAGCACAATTTTTTTTATTTTGAAATTAAACTAAATAAATGTAAAGATATATGTTAAAATCATAGGGAAAGCCAACCCAAAATCTATAACCAACCCACATATCTTAGAAAACAAAAGAATCGGGTTTTGGTTATGATGACCCAAGTCCTTTTATATTACTTTTTTTTAATATTTTTTTTAGGAACCGGTCCACAATCAGTTATGACCTGTTTTAAACCGGTTCGATGATTTAGAGACCGGTTTTAAGCAAGACCGGTTCTAAGGGCCAATCGAACCGATCTAGGTCCCGATTAAATCGGTCGGACCGACCGGTCCGGTTCGATTTTGTAAACCTTGATATTAACACTTTGACAAAAAATATAATTGACCTAAATGATGTTGACCTCTCCTATTAGATACTCTATCATACATATGAGAGAAGAGTCGAACCACTAACCACATGTTTAAGAAATACGGTTATCTGCCGATCTACCACACCACGTTGGTTATAGCATATTTAGTTTTAATTGCTGTGTATGTGAGGATCGGTTTATGAGAATACGCCAAATTGGCAATCGGTTGCGTTGTTTGGTTTCATGGATATTGTTTAACATATATAAGCAAACAGAGAGCCAACTGTAGCTACAGATAAGACTCAAAATAATTATTTATCATCATTTGTTTATATTTTTTGATCAAATCATCATTTGTTTATATGTGGTACCATACGATGCACCTAAATAAATAGTAAATTTATTATAGTACTGCAGCAACTGACGCTGGCACTTGCCAAACTCAGCTCTGTATCTCCTCGATGTTGACCTATCTTTTCCTTCATTCTCGCTCGCATATTTTGACTTTTTAAATTCAGAAATTTAATAAACTACAGATAACTCACCTGTGATGAAAAAGCTCCACAGCTAAAATGAACTAGTCTTTTTTCTTGTGAACAGACCAAGAATTAATTGTCTATCACGTACTTGATATTCAATTAATTTTTGTTTGACCTTTTGTGCGTGCTTGAGTTTAATTTCTCCAATTTCAATGAGGTAAAATTATTTATATTTAAAACAGAAAAAGACAAGCAAATTTGTTGATTTATAAGTGTACAAATATCTATTTTCCTAACACATTTCTGCTTCTGGTTTATATGTGCCAAATCAAATATTTAATATAAATATTCCGTTCGGTGGCAATTTATCTCAGCCATAGCTGTACAAGGAGTATTTGATCCGTACCTCGCGCCCTGTCATTATCAAAACAGCGCTTCCAAGCTAGCTACCAGAAAACTTGCAGCAGAGTGGAATTAAAATACGTGGTTTGAATAGAATGCCCGTAGTAACGTATCAGTACTACTCTAGATGCAAACACGATTTCACACTTGCGTTCTATATCTCTTCTATAAAACATAGAGTTTTATATATTAAATCTGTGATATTCTATGAACATAAAGTATTATGACTAATGATTAGTAGAGCTTAGGTACAAAAACATATATGATAATACGAAGCTAGCTTTGAAACCAGCTCATCTGATTGGTCGTTGACACATTTTTTCAGTTACTTCGTGGTAGAACTACTACTACAGGAATTGTCGTTCACTACTTGTATATGGATCGATTAGAGGGCAAGGTGAGGAATTGGGACTATAAATAGAAACCACTCTATTATTAAGTAGAATAAATAATTCCCTAAATGGGGAAATAATTTGTAAGAATGTGTAAAGATTATCAACTTTTTTGTACATGAAAAAGTGATGGAAATAAACGGATCTGTATCGAGGTTGTTTCCTTTTTTTATATTTTTATTAATAATTGTAAAAATATCACTTTTTTTTGTTTTTTTTTTTCAAAGATTTATAAATGAAAATAAATTTTTTATACAATTTTTTTAAAATAGAAATTGAATGAAAATAAGATATATTTTTGTAATTATTAATAAAAAAAATAAGAAACAAATCGCCCTAATTATAAGTTGTTCTCATGCCCATTGTTGAAGTATATTTAAGTAACTAAAATAAATTACTTCCCAACAACAATAATTTTATACATGGAACTAATAAAGAGGAAGTAAAATATAAATGTATAGTTACAATCAAACAAAATTAATTATGTCTCCAAACCTTGGTTCGACTAAAAGTGATAAAAAATAATTTTTACGCCAGGTTAAAAATATAAAAATTCTTACTTGATTATCTTAAAACCAATTTTACCAAAACAATCTTATGGAAGCAAAATTTAAAACAAACACCTTAAGAATCCCAAACAAACACCGGGATGCAAACATCATCTTGGATTGTCCAAAATCTAAACCAAACAAGCATTATATGAACATAGTTTTGCTACGAGGGAATATGTCCTAAAAGAAACACTACGACTGTGAGAATAAAAACTGCATTAAACCTCTGTATGTTTTACAACTACAATTGTATTTGACATATCAATGGATGCATCTCTCAGACTTTCACATATATATGTGGTACCTTTGCTTCAAAATACGAAATACTTCAATATATATTACTTACACTTAAGTGATCAATGTGTCTATATCTGATGTCAAATTAAATCGATTGTTCAAAACATATTTTCCAATGTTTTATGTCAAGACCAATAAATTACTCATATTATATGCTACCGGAACCAAACCCCCAAAGAGGCTTAATTTTGCCGCAAGCAATAAAAGGAAAACATATAGTACGAGTCATGCTACTCTGATAATAAAACTCGGAAAATGTAACCGTTTCTTTATTTTCTCTTTTTACTTTTCTACTCAAAAAAAAGAAACATATAATAGTTCATTACAATAAATAATCCACCCTTTTACGTGATGGCTAACGACACACTATATCAATCATTTAATCTTTTACTGTATCGACTCCATCCCTCAAAATAATGTTATCCTTTTCTAGTGATGATTTCAATGCACGCCTGTCCTAACCCAATCAAAGCCTCTGTTGTAAAAAATGTTCCTTACTTTACTTTAATTTAATTTAATTAACTGTTTTCCACCATGTCCCCCAAAACAAAAAGCTTCCACGGCCTCGTGCAGCTTTTCAGAGCCATAATTTGGACGGTTATCAACTTATAACCAGATAAGAATATATACTTGTTTTAAGCAATCAATTAATTAGATACATTACCTAACTACAAAGGAATATTCTTGCCGACCAGAGTTGATCCAGTTGGTAGTAAGGATACAGCTCATAATTCATAAGATCGTGAGTTCGAATCTCACTATCGATATGAGGATCTCATTAGTGGGTAAGAGGTAAGTACCTTTGTGTTATCAGGTGAACTAAAATTAGCCGTAGTCTCGGATATCTCTAAATAACAATGATTCCCTTAATCAGTCGAAAGCGCTAGAATGAGGATTCTGTCTTCTAACTTGTGGGTTCCTAAACTACTCCAAAGAGTGTTTAGTGTGGAAGATGAAGTTAACTAAAATAAATTCGCATAAACAATAAATGAACGAAAAGATAAAGCTTGTGCATAAAAATGTTTGATTGTATTGATCTCTCCTTTTCTCAATATGTACAATGGATATTTATAAGCTACAAACAATTTATGCAAAATGTCCCTACGACCACTAACTCCTACATTTCCGCCTGCTTACTTAGTGGCCAACTTAGGTTACAACGGCTAACCATATCCAACTAACATCCTATTATTTCGAACCACCTTCCATGATCATCCGCCAATAACCGTTAGCTTGTTATCTTCTGTCTTCAACGGCTCTTTCCCTCCTAAACTTAAGCTAACAAACTTGAAACCTCGTCTCTGTTTTTAGGAATTCCATTAGCACGTGCAATCGGCTACCAAAATCACCACCTCAACGAACAAGTTTAATGCAACCCCTTTTATCATCGAGTCAACCCTTTATTCTCTACAATTCTCTCAACCGCTTCCTTATATTCCAATCTGCTACCAATACATTATTCGACTGACATCCGAATCTGTCTGGCCCAACGAATGAACTTTTCCAACGGCTATAATTGATTTAAATTCTGGTGATAACATTCTGTAAGCACTCTTTGAATCGTAAGACATGCCATGATCCTGATGAGTCCATAGGACCAACCTCATCTAAACTTTTTTTCATAAAAAAATTTAAAGGGAAGATTCTTCTTAATTACACATACTCGAAGATAGAAATATATATATGCTAGTTATTCATCAATAGTCATATAGCCAAACCCGCTAACCAATCTGATTGGCTGGCAATGGAGGAGAAGTACTTAGGGTGTAGGTACATATATTATATATAACTAGCATGATTCTTTATTATTATTCTCTTTTTCTTATATAGCTAGATGTAACCTTTTTGGGGTGACTGCAGCACCAACACCCCACCAAACGTAACAATCCAAAACAAAATTTCCGTACCCAAAAGGAATACCTTTTAGTTATCACTCAATTAACAATACTTATTACCTTACTCTCTCTTACTCTTCAAAATTCCAATTTAAATCAAATGCCAGCCCAGTCTTGTCCTCCACTTTCTCGTCATTACACTCTGTTGGTCACTATCTTTTAGTTAGCAGCCTTGCCAATATGGTTGGTATGCTCAAAGTGAACGTAAGCATCAACTATTTTTGCATGCACTAACTTAGTATGGGTGTTGGATACTACATACATCATCTCACAATTCCAATTCAGAATAAATTAGTTAACCAATACATTGTTTTGATGAAGAATGACTTGCTTGGGAATATATATTCAGTACAAGTGGTACATCGGCTTTTGTAATCCACTTCTCAATAACGGACGATTAATATGAAATAATGATTTTGTAAATGCCTTCATCAACTACACCCATAATTACTAATAATAGCTTATTACTCTCACTACTACAGAAAAGAGTTTTAGCAGCGCACTTTCAGTAGCACTTCAATGAAAAACGCTACTAAAAAATAGGCGGAAGGTTTTTAATAGCGTTTCCTTAAGAGAGCGCTATCTATTCCTTATTCTAAGGCAGCGCTCCTTTAAGAAAACGCTATTAAATGTAGATTGATAGGAATAGATAGCGTTTTCTTGAGGAAGCGCTGCTATAAGTAAGAGAATAGATAGCGTTTCCTCAAAAAAACGCTACCATAGGTAAGTAAATAGGTAGCGCTTTTTCAAAGAAGCGCTATCTATTCCCATTGTACTAAATCTTTCTCTCACGCGGCTCTTTTCCCTCGTTCTCAAACCCTCATTCTCAAACTTTGTTTTTGACTTCTGTTTTCCCCAAATCAGTGAGTGAGACTTTGTCCCCTACGCCGTCCGTCCCCCTTTGCTCTCTCTGCAGTTTCGTTCGTCCGTCCCCCTTTCCCGCCGCTGCTCGAACCAGATCGGACACTGCAACCTCACGACCTCACAAGAGCCACCGCAAAAACAGTAATCCCTCTAGCTCTGCCAAATGCCGAGCTCGGTCCTCTGCCAAATGACGCCTTGATTTTGGGTATTTCTCTCCTCGATCCCTCTCTCTGTCCTTCTCTCTTGGTATTCATCATCAGAGGTAATTTTTTTATTCAACAGCAGAGAATAAACATATTGGTTGGTTGGTTCTCAATCAATGTGTGTGTGTATGTGTGATTTTATATCAATGAATGTGTGTTGAAAGCAAGAGGGAAACAAATTTTACTGTTTTACTCTCTCTAGGTCATGTGAAAACAAGTTTGAATGCGTCAAATTCTATTTGTTTTGTTTTTTTTTGAAAAGTTTTCGGTGAATGTAGAAACAAGTTTGAATACTCTATGCCAGCGCCTAGGAATGCTCCTAATGCAAATGAAGTTCTTTCTGGGGATGTTGCTTTCAGTCACTTTGTGTTCAGATTTGACTTCAATGATTGGAAGGTATATCTACAAGGAATTTTATTTAGATTAACATTTTTTTCTTTGGTAATTGTACTTGTGCTACATTCAATGTTTTTTTTTCTGGGTGCTATGAACATTAACTTTTCTGGTTCCTCTTTCTTTTATTGAATATTAATAGAAAGGTCATTTTAATGAATCTTTTAGTCAAGTGGCTTTCTGGAACTATAACTTGAGAATAAGACTAGTGCAGAACAGACATATTTTCTATGTGATCTGGAATCTGGACAATCAATTCGAATATGTCTGTGCTTTATATCTTTAAAATTTTCACACTATCATCTTGATTGAAAATTGTCATGGAGCTATAAAAATAGCTGGCATTTTAAGATTTTATTGAGCTTCAGTATTCATTCATTCTTCCTTAATTTTCTTCAACGTGATTTCCTACTGGAAGCAAACCATTCAAGAGAAGGGAGCACGTTTGTCAGTTGATATTTGTTATATGTTACTTCTTCACTCAGTAAATTTTTTGCTAAATTAACATATGTGAAAGTAGAAGGTCTTTTTTTATCATCTAATGCCTTTTTTTCTCTATTCCTTGCCTTCTATTCAATTCTCAGTTGATGATTCAGTCTGTTGGGGTTGGGGAGGAGGTGATGCCCCATAGGAATGAAGCATCTGTAGAAGCGTGATTTGGTTCTACAGCAACAGGTAGTCAAGACTCGATAGACTATGTTATAGTTTAAGACTCTCAAGTGTGATCATAATGAACATAGAGCTTGTGTGCAGGTTTAGGTTGAGTTTTTACTCTTTTGTGCAGGCATTCAGCATGTGCATACAAAACTTGTTTAGCTCTGTATATGCCTAGGATTATACAAGCTCATTGGGAGATTGGGATGAGGAAAATTTCTTGATACCAAACATGTATGTTCTGAAATTTCTATTGAAGATTTGCTGGCTTGTGCTTTCTTTTACTTTGTTTTTTCTTTCATTTATTGTGTTTGAAACATGTATGATCTAAATATTTTTTGTTTTTAAGTCTCTACTATAATTTCTATCTTATTGGAAGCTTAAACTAGAAAAAGTTAATGTAAAGATGGTTTGCTCTGTTTTGTTTTCATATATATACTTTGATTGATTGATTGATGGAGTTTTATTATTATTGGTTCTAAAGATGCATTAGAATGTTATCAAAAAAAAAAGATGCATTAGAATTTACATGTAACAGATTTGTATAGGATGATAACCGGAGGCTCTAATTGTGTTTTTTGATGTCCTATTGGAGCCTCTGTAGTAGATTTAGTGTGAGTAACAACTTCTGTTTTGGCAGTTTATGTGTTTGTATAATATATGCAGTGAGCATCTCATTGTATCATTTTTTCTCTTTAACATTTTTGTTATATCAATATCTCTCATTCTCTTGCTCTTGGGAGTAATAGTGTTGTATTTGTGAACAATAAAAATGATTTTCTACTGGATATGTGAAGCTGGCTAGATTCATCTATGAAGAGTTGTAAGTTGCGTTTTGTGGACATTTTCAATGTAAATGGTGACTACTTGTGATGTATACATAAAGAATAAAGGATAACAAAGAGGAAAGAATGAGGTTCCATTTTTCATTATCTTTGCTTTCTCTTGGTCTGCTAAAATATGAACTGTCCATATCCGAATTCATGCAAATAAAATCCAAATCACATATTCTAATATATAAAAAAAATAAAAAAGTCTTCCATAGAAAAGCTTGTTTAAACTGATCTTACCTTAAACTTTTGTTTTATGGTGCATAATCAATGAGCTTAGCGACAAGTCAGCAGGTTGAATTGAAGTATCCTCAAAAGCTATAATTAGAAAGTAAGGAACAGAAGTGGAAAAGCTTTAGACTTTTCTTATTTGACAGTAGGATCAGGCTCATTCAAGGATTTATTGTGACAAGAGGATCAGGCTCATTCAAGGATTTATTATATTTTCTATAGTTGCTTGTGATCGTTGCTCCGCTTAGATGCTAAGACCCAAATTTTTTCCTCATCCTGACTGCATTATTTCTTTGGAATTGAAGGTTTGGGGCTGTGAAAAGGTGCATTTGCAAAGGTAAGCATAGCATGACCAGTGATAGGTGCTTATCAGAAGAGAGGAAAACATCCCCTCCTAGGAGATCCTATTATCTTGAGAGTGGTACATATTATGACTCGCTAGCTTCCTCCACGTGTCATCTATAGAATTAAGGGTTGGCATTACTAGTTAAAACTTTGATCACAAAATCTGACATTTATGTGAAAAATATTTGTATGCTACCATCCATTGTGGACTAGTTTACCTTGCTATATGATGATATTTATATGTGAAACCTCATCTCCCAAGAGTTCCTTACTTAACCAAGATTCAATTTCCATTCCTGCATAAACTTGCAAGGTTTTGGTTTTGAATTCTGCCTGCTAGCTGATGAGTATAGTTCAAGCACATTATTACTTGCCAGAATATGAAGAGTAGGAAGATCTTATCGAAATGCACAAGTGTTCCTTAGCTACAGCGAGTTCTTCTTATTCTTCCAATTCATGGACATGGAGGATAATATAACACACAGTTCTATCAGAGAGATTGTCAAGTCTCAACCAACCATTCCTTTATATTCAAACCAAAGAAATGATGGCATCCAGAAGACTCCAGAATGCGACACCAAAGGTCTCTAACAACTGAGCAATCCCAAATTGCATAGTGTATTTTCATGAATAAATAAGGCTCAGTGCAAGATGCCTTAGGAAACAATGTTCATTTGTCAGTAGTCCATTCTTGGCAACCAACCAAAGAAACGTATGGATCTTCTCAAGCCCCTACCACCTCATGCTGATCAGTCCCTCAGTACTATAAGGATAACATTAGACTTAGTAAATTAGTAATAGTCCTGTTTTGTAATTTGTGTTTCCTTATGTTGCCACTTGAGGGATATGGTTCTTTTATGTATGCAGCTCTAAGAGGGGCAGCAACCTTGAAAGCAAGAGCATTAAAGGAGGTCTGGAATATTAGTACAGTGACACCACTAGAGAGAGGCATAGGGATTGGACTATGTGGTAAAGTGAATTGCACAAACAAACCCGTAAAGGTAATGTACTAATGTCAAAATCAAATGCAGTTACATATTAGCACTAACTATGAATCTTCTCTCTCAATTGCATCCATTTTGGTTAATGCTGTAGGTGATCTTCACTGGAAAATAGTTTCTGTCTATATACATCGATCATGCCAGGTAATTTTTTTTTGCAAAGATTCATATTAATTAGATGGAAAAGGATACTTATGCACTCATCAAAATGCTTAAAAACATTTTCAGGTGATGCTGAAAATGAAAAGCAAACATGTTGCAGGAACCCTTACTAAAAAGAAAAAGAGTAAGTTGGCATTAGCTTCATGACTTTATTTTGCTTGTGTAGAGGCTTCATGACCATAAAATTTTAAAACAACTCATAACTTATGCTTTTAAATTTGCAGACATTGTGTTGGAGGTGTGCACGAATTTACCAACATGGCTAGGAAGGCATCTGTTTGATGATGGTGAAAAAGAGAGTATTTTGGATTGAAGACAGAATCAAGAGGGATTGTGGAGCTTGAATGTACAAGTCAAAGGGAATATGATATCTGGACTCGAGGGGTTTCAAGACTTCTTTCCATTGTTACACAAAGACAAAACAGATGGGATTTGAGGAAGTGTCTCTAGCTACTCACGATCGCTGAAATTAATTCAAACTATATATATTGAGCTTTGTATTCAAACTTGGTTTAGACTGGCATAGGGGATTGACTATTGCTGCAGAAACTGTTAGTGTTGTTGGGTTATTATTGTATACGGGTTGGGGTACCCCTTGTACCCTTTAATCAATATACTTTTAGCTTATCCAAAAAAAAATATTGTATTTAAGCTTTTGTATGTAAATGTATGGTTTGTTGAGTTTTGTTAAGTGCAATGGGATGGATAAACTGTTTAATGTCTTAGTTTTGCTGAGTGCATGTGAGAAATATAGAAAAACAATGTAAATAATTATAAAAAAAAAGGGGGGAATAGGTAGCGTTTTCTTGAAAAAACGCTGTCTAAAGTTATGCCTTATTACGAACTTTAGACAGCGCTTTCTCAAGGAAGCGCTACCTATTCCTACTTTCAGCAGCGCTTTCTTGAAAAAACGCTGCCTAAAGTGACAAATAGACAGCGCTTCCTTGAGAAAGCGCTACTGAAAGTATGTAATAGATTGTTTATTATCAACTTTGGACAGCGCTTTCTCAAGGAAGCGCTACCTATTCCTACTTTCAGTAGCGCTTTTTTAAGCGCTATTGAATCTATCCCACCTTCAGTAGCGGGTGAATAGATAGCGCTTTGAACCGCTACTAAAGGCCAAAAAAAAGTGCTACTGAAGCCCTTTTCTGTAGTAGTGTCTTGTATCGATCATAACTATTGCACTCACACACACACACACACACACACACAGATATATATATATATTAGGTATGACCATCTTGTCCTTATACTTGTATATATTGAGTATCCGATTGACATGGACGTCAAAGTGTCTTTTGAGGGTACATCCGCCTTCTTCACCATTGGAGACACTTGTACTGGCCGAAGAGTGAAATCCGGCCACCGAGCTCGAATACCCGATCCAGTCCGGAAGTTAAAGATAATAAGTTAAAGATCACCTAATTAAGAGATAGAATATTGATATTATCCTTAATTAAATCCTGATATTATCTGAAATAACCTTATCTGGTTAAAAGAGATAATATCCCTTAAATTAAGGAATCACATCTCAAAAGAGATTTAAGAGATAAAAAGAGATAAATCAGATCTCTAAAAGATATGGGAATCATATTATAAAAGGAGCAGTACCTATGATAGAGACTCACTTTTCACTGAACTCCGGTGACTCTCTCTTAAGCGTATTAGAGAAACTAACTCGACCAAGAGACTATCAGACAGTCCTTGCTCCCTAGTATTCATCAGATACAAAATTAAGAGATCGAGATCACCACGGCCAAGGGTTGAATTGAGAACTACGTCTGGCTTTAATTCCCATCGGGATACGTAGGACCGGAATATTACGTTCTGTCAAGCCATAGTCTGAAACAACCCCTATTATTCACCCTTGGTCTGACGTTTACGACGAGGTTCCGGTATACCGGATCTCGACAGGAACATTTGGTGCCCACCGTGGGGCGAGGTAAAACTTTTCCCGGTTCCACAAGAAAGCTTAATGATGACCACACGGAACGGTCTGCGAGGAGGGGCGAGCAGCATGAATCATGAGGACCATGAGGCTTCGAACACCCATAACCACGGCAATCATCTTTCCTCCCCCCTCAATGAAGACATCCCTCGGTTGGGAGAAATTATGGAACAGCTTAAACAGCTGCGGAAAGAAAACGAGGAGATACGCGCGCAAAATCAGAAGCTTTTAAGAGCTCGAAAAAGAGAAAGGTCCCTGACGCCTTCCGACGAAGAGCAATCCTCACCCGAGGCTAGCCAGAAGGATCCCCCGGTGCACTCTCCTCGGGGAACTAACCGAGCATCCAAAACTAAACCTCCTCTGGGGGTTTCAGAAGTCAAGTCTCACGTAGAAAGGACTAGCCAGAAAGGAAGGACATCGGACCGGCGTCCGAGGTTGCCCTTCACTGATGACATTGATGAGGTAACCATGCCTAGCCATTTTAAGCCCCTTAACATCGACAAATTCAATGGTACCACTGACTCAACCGAGCATGTGGAGTCCTTTATTTCCTCGGTTTACTTGGTGACTGATTCAGAGGCCGTCATGTGCAAAGTCTTCCCAACCACTTTGCAAGGCCCAACTTTAACCTGGCTAACAAATCTGCCACCTCGGTCGATTGATTCCTTTGATGTGCTTATAACTAAGTTCACCGCACAATTTGCAGCAAGCCGAAGGCATAAAAGGCACTCGGTCTCATTGGTAAATTTCAAACAGGAAATGAATGAATCACTCAGAGATTACATGGCTTGTTTCAATGCTAAGCAGATTTTGATTCCCATCGGGATACGTAGGATCGGAATATTACGTTCTATCAAGCCATAGTCTGAAACAACCCCTATTATTCACCATTGGCTTGACGTTTACGACGAGGTTCCGATAAACCCAGATTATAACAAGTGGTAGCACCATCCAAAAAAAGATGGGTATACTGAAGTATGGCCCTTCTTTTCTCTTTAAGGCTACATATTACTTTCAATGTGAAAAGAAGAGCAAAGGAACAAGTTCACTATGTCACATTGTATATTTGACCTACATTCCTTGGGAACTATTTTTCTGTAGTTGCTCTTCAAGTGATATTCTATCTGGCTGTCCGAGCACAATCACTTTTCTAAGTGCTTTTGGCCTCTTTAGACCTCCAAATGACATGAAGTATAAAATTATAATCAAGGAATATTCATCGTTCTCTTTTGATGTGAATAAGTTAATGGTTGACGAAGCTAACAAAAAAATAATTATGACGCGAAGAGGAGACTTCACTAGTGAAAAGAGATATGGTAGAGAGATTTATGTGCCGGACAAAATTGGGTGGGTGGGGCGTCGCCCCTAATTACTCAATTCCCTAACCCTAATCATATCCATTAACTGGTTTAAATTTTACATCAAATGATTGAAAATGATCGGCATGCACTAACTACTACATCAAAGCCATTCAATTAGAAATTAATTGCCCACATTACGTACCGACAAAATTTACCTCCTTCCCTTTTATTGGTTTTCTAAACATTATGCACGAACTTACATCTAACCTCTTTTTTTTTTTTACTAAAAAGATATTCATTCGTTCAAATTGATAAAATATATCGAACAACACAAATCTAACATCGCTAAAAACCGAAAAGGATGAATCTAGGAACAAACTCACAGCACACAGGTTAATAGCATAACACAACAAAATCAAAATGCTTACAAAAGTGACAAAATCAAAGTCACCGAAATACTCATGTCTTCGGATCTGTAACATTGACGCCTAATTCTTGATCAAATCTGTGATGGATCGAAGCAAATCTATTAATCTGAATCAAACGAACACCGCACCAAGACGGGAAATCACATAAACACCGCACCAAGACGGGAAATCAAACAACGCCGCATCACCAAGACGACAAACGACAATACCACCATCTCTAATGGGTGGGGGAACTGAGTAAATGGGTGATTCCAAGCCAAAAAATGGCTCAAAACCACCATCTCTAATGGTGGCACGCGGCTGTGTGTATAGAGAAGGGAGAGAGTTTGAAGTTAGAGAGAGAATGAGGTGTAACTTACATCTAACCCTTTAAAAGTTTTATTTTAGATTTGATTCAAAAAAAAAGTTTTAATTTTGATGGAACAAAAAAATCCACATGAAATGTCCTATTAGAGATATGACTATATGTTTCCCACTTTATATAAGAGTTTGAGTACTCCTAATGCTCACGTTAATATTATTTTACTTATAATTTTTTTTTAAGCTTTGGAGTGTTTAAATTTTACAAATATGGATTTAATTATTATATATATATATATATTGTTGGTGTAAATATTTTTAACATTGTCAATCAATCATAAGTTGTCACATTATTAAAAATATTTGACTCTTATTTAACAACTATAAAAGTCACTAATAAAATAATTTGCGATTGATTAATAATATAAAAAAGTTATATTAACAATATATCGAAATTAAACTAATCTTTAAATTGATTAGTCGAATGCCTACTCAAGGGTCGTCAAAACAAGTAATAATGCATCCGTATTTAGCACATTTTCACTAATATCTTTGTAACAAGGGAAGAATCAACAAGCAAAGTATAATTTTTCTGACCCGTTTCTGACATTCATATGCGTTTTTAAATTGTTTTCATCGCCTCTATTACTGAGGTTAAAAATCAATCTCGCGTAATATCCCATATATCATTATTTTTTCTATATTAATATATGAGTTTCTTCTTCTGCTCTTATTTTTTCTTTTTGGTTTATGTAATTGGGAATAGAGAGCAGAGAATGGAGGTACAAGTTGGACTTCAAATGTGGCCAACCCTACAATAAATTCATGGATTACTCACGGATTTTTTTTTTAGGAATTTTCTGCGAATTTTACTGAATTTTTTTTCATAAATAAAGTTTTTCCTGTATGAATAAATTCGTAGAAAGTTTTGTAGGAAATATTTACATTTCCTACATATTTAAATTTTTCGCAATAAAATCTGTAGAAAAAATTATTCACAAAAGTATTACTCGATGATAGAGATCCGTAAGAAAATTCGCATGAAATTTATTTCCTACAAATTTTTTATTAAAATCCACATGTATTCAGAAGATTTCTAGTAATGCAATCGAAATTGAATCACACAAAGTTACATATGAACCGATTGAAGATCTGAATTGATAGGAGCTTTCGCGTTACACGTGTAGAAAATGGGCAAATATATCTACGGAAAGAGAGTTGTAGAAGAGCATATGAAGGACAATGGGCAAAAATTGAAAGCTGGTGCTCATCATGCTCTTTTTAGTACATACATATGTAGAATACAAAGTCGTGCATGTTCGAGTGCCAGATTCTACGGGAGACTTTTGTCTTTAATTCTAGTTGTTATGCATAATAAACAAGAAGGCCTCACATGGGGGTTGGATGCAATTGAGAATAATTCACCAACCCCAAACACCCCCCATATTCTTTCCAACTCTTATGAATAGACTAACATATATTAATATAATAACTTATGTATGCTAAAGAATTTAATAATATATGTATGTATGTGTGAGGGTACATTTTATTATTTTAGCTTTCTCAAAAAGTAATAATAAATGAACACATTTTTGGAACATCAAATATAGATACTATATGATGGTGGATGGTTTTTTAAGTGCTAAATACATGAGAGAAAAAAAATAATAAACAAATATAAATATATATACGATGTTGGATATCAAAAATATATTCATTTATCATTACTCTTCTAAAAAAAAGGGGGGAAAGGAGGTGTTTTTGATAGATGCCCCATACCGGAAAGATGACGATAAAAGTGATACACATGAGCTGCCCAAATAAAAGATAACTGCAAGATCAATCATAGGCAAAAGATGCTGATAAAAATTTCATGACCCCAAAATCTTCCTATAGAATGATTGGCAAACCAATTAGATTTTATTCAAATCTGGGCCCCTAGGTGCGTTTCTCGACATCTGTTTACAGTAGCTGTCGCACACAGATTTTGCAAATCCAACTTATGAACTTTTAGAGTCAAAGTAGCGAAAGAACTGCTCAACCACGAATATTAGTTGAGTATACTGAATACAATTTGGAGAAACGAATCTTGTCCAAAGATGAACACACATCTAAATTTACCTTTGGCTTGCATCATTTATGGGCTTATCCTTGCAAGTTGCAAATCAGCCGGTGGCTGTTTTTTTTTTTGGATAATGGGGCCTAAGCCCATGAAAAGAAGATTACATGCAAAATTAAACGGGCAGTAGAAACTCTCGTTACAATAGAAAGTAACACCTGGTTAAGAGACACATGTCTAGACTCATAAGCCACCGGCCCATCCTTATGCTAACCACTTACATTAACTAAAGCTTCCGCACACTTATTCGTTCTATGTGAATATGAGTGATTTGCACCTCCCAACCGATATCGACCAGTCTCTTTGATCCTTGCAACCAAGCTCCATCCAGCCACACTTCCCAGGCTGCTGCCTTTAATGGATTTTTTTTTATAAGTCATATATATATATATATATATATATATATATATATAGACACACAGGTACAAGGGTATCTAGAGTAAACACGTAGAAAATACTTACAAAGCAACAACACCCGAAACCATCTACAACGTGTGCATTTCAATCAGCTGAGTGGCTGGGTTTTATTTCTATTAGACATTGTAGTATTAGACTTGCTCAAACGTGTCATTTCAATTCAATTTTAGAAAAACTCGATTTAGCTAGAAATTTCTTATGAGATTTTACTTATATGCAATAAAAGGTGGCTAAGAGTACTGAATTTAGATGGCTGTTACTTTCAGCATTAAAAGACCGGTTAACTTTATTTTTTATGATAAAGCTCGTTTAGAGGGGTTTAGAGTGAATTTGTATGTAAAGTGGGTAAGTAATGATGTATTTACTTCTGAATTATTTAATGAGTTACAACTTATAAGCATCTTAATTAATCAACAATTAATATATCCTTATTTATTTATTTAACTCATAGACAAACTTAATTTAGACAAACTTACAGAATTATCTTATGATCAGGAAGTCCCCATTTTTTCAACACTTACGGCCAGTTTGGATGAGGGATTCTATAGGGGTAAAGTAATTTTTTAGAGTATTTAAAATCCCTCATCATAAAATACATTGTTTGGATACTAATGGAGAGTATTTTACAAATTCCAGGTATTTTTATCAGGTATTTTTTCTTGCCAAAACTAAGGCATTTTAAATCCCTCCTGAATAGGTGTTATTTTGAAATCCCACCCTCTTCCTCTCTTCGGCCCTTCTGAAATCCCTTTCTCTTCCTCTATCAAATCCACCTAGCCTTTTCTTCCCTTAGCCACAACTAAGATAATGGTCTCTTCCGAAACCCTGTGTCGTGTTCAAAGTTCAATCAGCTCGTTTTTGTTGTGTTCGATTTGAACCCTCTCATCGTGTCGTGTTCAATCTCCCATCGATTTTGATTCGAACCCTAAACCACAAATTCGAATCCTAGATCACAAATTCGAACCAAGAACCCCCGATTTCGGTGGCCCTTGTTGGATCTCACACTCTCTCAAGTCTCAATCTAACTCTCTCAATCCTACAACTCAGGTACAGTTTCTTTTGTTGTTTTCAATTGTTTCAGTTGTTCGAATGTTCAATATTTTTGTTGATTTTGAAAAACATTATGTTGAAATTGTCAACCATAGCTTGTCAAGTGCATTTGATACCTGTTCTCAGAGTTTTTATTTTTATGCATAGTGAGGTTGGTATATACAGATTTTTTCTTGAATTTACATGGTTAAAATGTTGGTAAATGATAGTGAAATTTGTGAAATTGGTATGTAACTGTTATTGGTTCTGCCTTGTTTTAAGTTTTTTAACCATCTATGTTTTCGGGTATGTGTTCTCTGATGTGCTGTCTTCTGCTTATGTGTTCAACTTGTGTATTTAGAGTTGCTGGTGGGGCCTTCGTTGCAGCATCTATCAGTTTTGGTATAAAAGCTTTTGGTTGGAAGTGTTTAGCTGGTGTTCTGTTAAATTAGTATCGTTTTTTTGTTGCCTGGGGAGAAAAGCAGGACTTATAAACATGTATTGTGTTTGGTTTTTATGTGGTCATTCAATGATCATCTATTGTTGAATAAATTAATGTTTTGCTGTTATATCAGTGAGATGCAATTTTCTGCTTGTTGTGTTTGTGAGGTTGGTGGTCTGTTATCAATTACAAAGTTCAGCTAGTTTCTGCTTAATTGAGAAATAATTCCTTCAACAAAAGTGCAACTTATTAAGATTTTGAAATGGGGAAGAAGTAATGTAGTTACAAAAGATGATAAAATAGGCTACATAGTACATTGGATTTGGAAGTTTAAAACCTCTTGTGCTGCTTGGAGGTCCCTCAATCCTCTTATTAGGTAGATTGTGGTTTTTTTCTGGTGGAGGTTTTAATGTGAATGCAAGGTGGTTCTGCTGTATTCTGTGACAGTATGGTTGTGTTTGCTGATTTTTGAGGTTCTGCTGTCATAATAGATGGCAGAGTATGACCTTTTCATGTATCTGTAGGCCTCTTGAACCTTGTATTAGGGGGCCAAAAAAAAAACAAGATAAAGAAAGTTCACCTCTACTACTTCATTGAATGAAAGTACTAGCTTTCACATTTTGTGTTGACTGCTACCTGTTTGATGATCTAATTACTTTATTTTTCTTAATTAAAGTTTCATCTTTGGATGTGTTATCTGATGATTTTTACTCTTCATTATTGAAATTTTGTTCATAATTTGATGTTATGTTATATGTTGTGTATAGTGAATAAATGGACACTAGTGTAGTTGATACTTCAAGAAAGCGTAAAAGAAATGAAGAGTAGGTAGAATTTGAGGAGAAAATAAAATTCATTGTTGTTAGTGCCACTGCAATGCTTATGGGTGCAGTGGCTTGGTATTATGACAAATATTTTGTTAAGGAACCATACCATAATTGGGAATTGGAAAGGCGCAGCTTCCTTAATCGTCTATATAACGAAGGAGATGAAGAGCTTTTATCTGCGGTTGATGAAGAGTTAATCAATCAACATAGGGAAAGAGTTGCAAATAATACCCCGGACGAGGTTGCAACTATTCAAGTCACTGAGGAATGGACAATATTTCGTGACACTCTAGCAAAATATATGTTTGCTGATTATCAAGTTAGAAGAAACTTTGATTAGGGAGAGTATTTTGTAGTAGACTTTGGATCTTCGTTCTTATTTATATGTAATAGACTTTATATCCATGTTTTATGGGGACGTTGCTTGTAATTGATATTTCAAAATGTTTGAATCCCTGCTTGTAATTGATATTTCAAAATGTTCTAGTTATCTCATTTCCTTTACTCTTTTGGATTCATTATGTTTGAAGAAACTGCTGATTGTCAAAACCGAATCTGTTTTAATTCATATAATAAGCTTGCAGGTTTAGTGTCATGGAGTCATCTCAAGGAAGGAGCAAGGCACAAGGGAAAAGAAAGATGCCATAAAGCACCATTGAGGAGAAGAAAGATGATACAAGAAGCTATATCTCATGGAATTTGGAGATGGAACGTGTACTAGCTGATGTACTCTGAGATCAGAGGAATTTTGGGAACAAAGGCGATGGAGCTTGGAAAGCTGTGGCATACAACACTCCAGCTCAAGTGTTATCTACACGTTTCAAAGTCCCGCAGCTCCCTGGAGAGAATGTGAAGAACCGAATTAAACTATGGAGAACATGATATCTGTCGCAACCAAAAATTGCGGCAGGGACGGTGATAAAAAGAGATTGTAAGAAAAACGTAGAGTCGCCACCAATTTTATTTAATTTATGAAAATTTGGAAAACCTTTAAAAAATGGTCTTCGAAACGAAGTTGAGTTCGGGAGTCGGTTACGAGTAGGGAAGGTGTTAAGCACCCTACATCGCCCATCCTACGAATGGTACCGTGAATTAATTATGCAAAATTAATAACTTTTAAATTATTTATTTTACCCAAAAAGTTATTTCACGAATAAAGAGATTATTAATTAGTATTTACACTAAAGAGGTTGAACATGACACATAAGTCCATAGGGCCACCTCAAAACTAGGGGATTGAGCATGACACTTGTCATAGAGCAATCCAAAAAAACATTAAATAAATTATTGATTAATTATCCACATTAAATAAATAAATTAAAAAGAACACAAAAATAAATATTATTGATAAATCCTAAACGGGATTGAACATGGCACGTAAGTCCACAGGGTAATCTCAAAGTTAGTGGATTGAGCATGACACTTGTCATAGAGCAACCCAAAAAACATTAAATTAATTATTAATTAATTATCCACATTACACAAAAATAATGGAAAAATTAATTTTGGCTTGACGAGATGATTGATCCCGCTCCTACGTATTCCCTGCTTCGATGGGAAACTCAAAGCCACATAGTTCTTGTAGAAAATATTTTATTTGTTGGTTAATTTTAATTTTTATGAAAAATATTTATTTAAAAGGATTTTTTTATTTCTAATTTTTTAAATTTAAAAATCTAAGCGAGATAGAGCATGGCATGATACGTCCACAGAGCTATCCCGCATCTAAGGAATTGAGTGTGAGATCTCTCACAAAGCAATCCCAAAATAATTATTTTCAAGTATCTCTTTTTAAATATCATTCAATTTATTTATTTTAACATAATCAAGTCATGAGAAGAGAAAATCATATTCAAACTTTTTAACCTATTTTCTTTTTGTTTATCAGACTCGCTTGGCTTGGGCCAACAAAACCCCCCAACAGCCTAAGGATTAACTTAACCAAATGAATAAAGCAAATAAAAATAGAAATAAAGGAAAACAAATAAAATAAAATGACTCACTAACACCAATACATTGTTTCAAGACATTAGTGAAAGAGTATGTTATAGAACAGGAGAAAATGAACGAAACCTCTCCACCTTCCTGTGCGCGTGAACGGAAAGGAGGAACAGAGCCCGGCAGTGAGACGGCGGCGACGTTCGGTGGTGAACAACTGGTCTAAGGCGGGTCCGAACTGTGCGAGGATGGCCAGATCTGATGAGTCTCGCGCGACAGAGGACGCGGTGGAAATGGCTGGAACGGAGGTGGACAAAACATGGATGGCGGTGGTGCGGTTCAGCAAGGTGGAAAGAAAGGAATGGAGTTTTGAGAGAGATGAGAGGAAGAATGAGAGAGTTAAGAGTAAATTGTGTCTGATAAAAAAAATGCAGACCAAATTAAAAGCCAGAAAGAATCATCAAAAATGAGGGGAGGACGTGTTGTTTTGGAACCAGGAAGAAAGGAAAGAATTTTTTCTCTATTCTCTGATTTTTTCGCTCTCTCCTTTTTGGTATTGATTGTGATTTTTTATAATGTCAATTCCTCCAATCTTGATCCTAAAACTCTGCCTAAATTTAAGATTGCTATCTGATCTTGTTCCTAAAAATATGCCCAAATTAAGATTTCTATTTCTGATTTGAAAATTAAATTCAAATTCAAAATAAAGTGGTTGCTAGGGAGGAGGATGGGATGGGTTTAACTGGCCTGACCCAATTAGAATTCTTTTTTATTATTTTTATTTTCTTTGAATTTTTTATTTTATTATTTTTTTGAAATTTTTAGTGAAAACTAAAAAGACCCGGTCAAAATAGGGTGTTCACAGTTGCCCCTCTTTACTTGTTCATTACTAGAATGCATGAAGAATGAGCGATTTTTCATGTGATAGTAGTAAGAAACTAGTAAAGAAAATGAACTCGCATTTTGGCCGGGATGGGAAATAGGCTGGAGAAAATTCAGCATTAAGCTTCAGAGATCGGAAAATAAAAATGACAGCGGGCCTCAGGTCCCTAAGTAAATTAGCAGTGAGCCTCAGAGCTCAAAAAATAAACTTGCAGTGGGCCACAGATCCCAAGAATAAAATTAGCAGTGAGCCACAGAGCTCAAAAAATAAATTTGCAGCGGGCCTCAGATCCCAAATATAAAATTAGCAGTGAGCCTCAGAGCTCGAAAAATAAATTGCAGTGGGCCTCATATCCCAGAAATAAAAACGCAGTGAGCCTCAGAGCTCCAAAAATAAAATGCAGTGGGCCTCAGATCCCAAAAATAAAGTTGCGGTGAGCCTCGGAGCTCGAAAAATAAAATTTGCAGCGGGCCTCAGATCCCAAAAATAAAATTAGAGTGAGCCTCAGAGCTCAAAAAATAAATTTGCAGCGGGCCTTAGATCCCAAAAGTAAATTTGCAGTGAGCCTCAAAGCTCGAAAAATAAATTGTAGTCGGTCTTAGATCCCAAAAGTAAATTTGCAATGAGCCTCAGAGCTCGAAAAATAAATTGTAGTGGGCTTCAGATCCCAGAAATAAAAACGCAGTGAGCCTCAGAGCTCCAAAAATAAAATGCAGTTCGGGAGTCGGTTACGAGTAGGGAAGGTGTTAAGCATCTGAATGGTACCGTGAATTAATTGTGCAAAATTAATAACTTTTAAATTATTTATTTTACCCCAAAAGTTATTTCACGAATAAAGAGATTAGTAATTAGTATTTACACTAAAGAGGTTGAACATGACACATAAGTCCATAGGGCCACCTCAAAACTAGGGGATTGAGCATGACACTTGTCACAGAGCAATCCAAAAATAAATTATTGATTAATTATCCATATTAAATAAATAAATTAAAAAGAACACAAAAATAAATATTATTGATAAATCCTAAACGGGATTGAACATGACACGTAAGTCCATAGGGTAATCTCAAAGTTAAGGGATTGAGCATGACACTTGTTATAGAGCAACCCAAAAAACATTAAATAAATTATTAATTAATTATCCACATTACACAAAAATAATGGGAAAAAATTAATTTTGGCTTGACGAGATGATTGATCCCGCTCCTACATATTCCTTGCTTCGATGGGAAACTCAAAGCCATGTAGTTCTTGTAGAAAATATTTTATTTGTTGGTTAATTTTAATTTTTATGAAAAATATTTATTTAAAAGGTTTTTTTTTATTTCTAATTTTTTAAATTTAAAAATCTAAGCGAGATAGACCATGGCATGATACGTCCACAGAGCTATCACGCATCTAAGGAATTGAGTGTGAGATCTCTCACAAAGCAATCCCAAAATAATTATTTTCAAGTATCTCTTTTTTAATATCATTCAATTTATTTATTTTAACATAACCAAGTCATGAGAAAAGAAAATCAGATTCAAACTTTTTAACCTATTTTCTTTTTGTTTATCAGACTCGCTTGGCTTGGGCCAACAAAACCCCCCAACAGCCTAAGGATTAACTTAACCAAATGAATAAAGCAAATAAAAATAAAAATAAAAATAAAGGAAAACAAATAAAATAAAATGACTCACTAACACCAATACATTGTTTAAAGACATTAGTGAAAGAGTATGTTACAGAACAGGAGAAAACGAACGAAACCTCTCCACCTTCCTGTGCGCGTGAACGGAAAGGAGGAACAGAGCCCGGCGGTGAGACAGCGGTGACGTTCGGTGGTGCGCGACTGGTCTAAGGCGGGTCCGAACTGTGCGAGGATGGCCGGATCTGATGAGTCTCGCCCGGCAGAGGACGCGGTGGAAGTGGCTGGAACGGAGGTGGACAAAACAGGGATGGCGGTGGTGCGGTTCAGCAAGGTGGAAAGAAAGGAATTGAGTTTTGAGAGAGATGAGAGGAAGAATGAGAGAGTTAAGAGTAAAATGTGTCTGATAAAAAAAATGTAGGCCAAATTAAAAGCCAGAAAGAATCATCAAAAATGAGGGGAGGACGTGTTGTTTTGGAACCAGGAAGAAAGGAAATAATTTTTTCTCTGTTCTCTGATTTTTTCGCTCTCTCCTTTTTGGTATTGATTGGGATTTTTTATAATGTCAATTCCTCCAATCTTGATCCTAAAATTCCGCCTAAATTTAAGATTGCTATCTGATCTTGTTCCTAAAAATATGCCCAGATTAAGATTTCTATTTCTGATTTGAAAATTAAATTCAAATTCAAAATAAAGTGGTTGCTAGGGAGGAGGATGAGATGAGTTTAACTGGCCTGGCCCAATTAGAAATCTTTTTTTTATTTTTATTTTCTTTGCATTTTTTATTTTATTATTTTTTTGAAATTTTTAGTGAAAATTAAAAAGATCCGATCAAAATAGGGTGTTTACAATATGGAATTGTCTCTGGTATACTTAGTCAAAGTGGGTTTGATTGGGATGGTTCGAAATATATGATCACGGTTGAAAATGAAGATGTTTGGAATGAGTATGTAAAGGTATGCATAGTTTTTAGTTTCCAGCCATATAATTTTTCAGTTTTGAATTATTAACATGTTTTGTTATTATTAACATTTTTTTGGCTCTCAAGTCACATGCAGAGGCTAAAAAATTTTGGTTCAAGGTCATTCCAAATTGGGATGACATAGTAGACTTGTGTGCCAAAGATAAAGCTATCGAAGTTGGAGCGGAGACTGCACTCGATGCCGGTGGTGCCATGAACATTGAAGAGGATGAGGCTAATAGTATAAACATTGGTTTAGAGGAGTCAAGCGTTGCAACAAAGAAACGGGGTCAGTTTTCGACTTCTACTGGAACGCAATCCCAAAAGAGAAGAAGTGGAGAAAAAGATGGGATAATTGCTGCAATGAGAGAATTTACCGAGTCAATGAAAGAATTCATGCAAGCAAATATGAAGAAGACTGATGAAAAAGACGTTGAAGAAGTGCTAGAGGAGCTGGAGAAAATGCCGAGTCTTGACAATGAGCAATGGCTCAAGGCTATCAATTGGTTGACTGAAAATCCTAATAAACTTGTAGTTATAAGAGCTCTTCCTCTGGACAAGAAAAATGATTACTTGTTGGCTTTCATGTCCTAATGCCAGGTAAAATTAATTGTTGGATTTTTACTAGCTGAGGTATGGATTAAGTACAATATAAGATTTTATTTTATCATTTTCCTCAAGTTAATGACTATTACTATTATTGATGGAACTTTTTTTTTATATAGGAAATATACTGAATCTAATCCACTGCAACAAGCCATCAACATCTGATTGTGATCTTGTTTCTAGTCGGTATTTACATGAGCTTGCAAGCATCTTAGTCCATTTTCTATTGTCCAGAAATTGAGATTCTAAACTCATTTTGCTAATCAAGCTGCTTTTTTTTCTTGGTATGTCATGTTGGTTATATTTAAAGGGGTTGGCCTAATTTTGTTATGAATATTGGCCGGTTTCTTAATCAGTGGATAGTGACTTTGGTCTCAATTGTTATGAATGTATTGATCCATATGCTTAGCAATTTAGCATTCCATTCTATGACATGTTCATCCTTGAACATGATTATGAATTAAATAGATATGGAGTTTATGTTGATTTGAAAGTGGGCTTGCTTGAGAATATGAGATACCATCTTCAACTATTGAACCAGAAAAAATATCCATAACAGTTATGTGAAATTAGAGGCAACTATGTTTTCCAACCAAGTAAATTTTCTAATTTTATTATTTTTCAAAGACTATTTTAAATTTTTATTATTTCAAAAATTGCTATTGTTTATTTATTTGTCATATTTTATATTGAAATCCCATTTTTTAAAAAAAGAATATTCAAAAAAAAATTGAAATTGAAGGTAATTGAAATATTTTATCCAAACAAAGAATTTAAAATACAAGGTATTTGAATTACCACATCTAAACAAAGTATTTTCAAAATGAAGGTAATTTAAATGAAGCAATTGAATTACCTTGGATTTCAAATTCCTTAGAATTTCGAAATACCCCATCCAAACACACACTTATAGTACACAAAAGTATATCAATCTCACTGCACTCAGTCCTTTGGTTTCGGCTTTTGGGTCATTGTAGATAGCATTGCATTTATATGGACCGTAAACGAAGAGCATAGAGAGGCTTATATTAGAAATGTTTCTTTTGTTTTCAGCCCCGTGTAGGAGAAATCCTCTCCGAGTACTACCCAGCATTTTGGGCTTTTCTTAAATTATGGGCTTAGCCTGGTAAGTACAGTTGGGTAGCCTTTTTCTTTCCAAATTCCAATATATAGTTGGTTTAAGAGTTTTTTTCAAAAGAAATCTTTTTTTCAATCAAAAGGTATGCAAAAAAATATATATTACAAGAAAATTTGATTTTAAATATATTATAAATAATCTGATTTTTTTTGTTATATACCTTTTATGTAAATTAGAAGGTGAAGCTATTTTGCATTTGGCTACACTTATAAAAAATACGCTTAATAAAAAAAAATTCCATTATATGAATCAGGAGTTTTTTTTTAGAAAAGTTAGAAAATATAACTTTTCATTAAAGTTATTTTTCAATTTTTTATTTTTAACTTGTGCTTGTTAGTAAAATATAACTAAACAAATATGCAAATGTTAGAAGTGACTTTTATCGAAAAGAAGCTTTCTTTATTAAAAAAAAGTTTTAAAAAATGGGCTTAAATGAAAAAAACCCGATAAAAAAAATACTAGATAATGTGATTGCTTTTAGGGAAAGAGATTGGTGGTAAGTGAGTAGCTTGCATGCAGGCTTAATTTCAACTTTGTTACACTTTATAAAACATTTCATAAAAGCTTAAGCGGTGCAGCTTTTCAATGATTCGCATTCACATATATAATTATTCGCACTTATTAATAGCTAGGGAGGACCAAATCCTTTGTCGTAAGTCATCTCAACTATTCATTTTGTTTATATTAAATTAATAGCCAATGATAATTGAGATATTTATTCCTCCACATAACTTTGGAGTACTCTAAACTTTGGTCATTTCTCTACCCACTCCTGGTTTTACAAGCAAATATCAATGAATTTCGTTTTCCCAAAAGTAAAAATCCACACAGACCAATTATGAAAACGAATATATGAATGGAGACAAGTGAGGGGAAGGTGTGTCGAGATGGCTGACAAAAGCGAAATAAAGAATGGGCAAAGGTTACTTTTTCTTTTCTTTTCACTTTAAAGCCCTTTAAAAGGGCATTGAATCTAGGCCCACAGTTACCCACAGAAAGAGACCCAACAGAACCAGGCCAACCGATAGAGATAGAGTGTTGTAGTGCCCCAGCCGCATGAGTTTTTTTTTTTTTGTTCTTTTTTTACTATATTATAGGTATTTGTCGGGAAACCTAACTAACCATTTTTAGTGGAGTCTCTTCTTCAGGCCACATTTTTTCTATCCACAAAACTTGAATATAAGATATTGCTTAAGAGATTCGAGTTCAATTTCAATCCGGTGAAGATAATGTTGGTAGCCGCATGAGATTGGTTGGTTGGTCGTAGCTATTGTGCAAAATTGGAAGTGTAAAGACCATATAATAACTTCTATAAAAAAATAAAAAATAAAAAAAGACCATATAATAACTAAATAATGAATTATGATAATATTATGATTAAAATAGATAGATAATGTGTTGTTACTTGTTGGTGACTGGAAGACAAAATGAAGATACCTCTCACCAAAAGGTTCAGAGCCCTTTGTCCCCTTAAATCCCAACACTATATACTGTTTCCATGCTCTCCTCAGACCACGCCCTCTCCTTCTAGGTTCTATCACACTCACTTTTTGTTTGGACTGCGTGCACTCTGTAGAGCTGCAAGTGGATCCTCTCCTTGGCAATTCCACAATGCCACAGTCCCATCGCACCACACCAAATCTAATTTTTTATTTTCTAAAAATTTAGTCAGGTGTGATTTATCACATTTTTTTTATATTAAAAGTATTATTTTAATATATGTAAAAATAATAATTCAAAATTAAATATATTTTCAATATAACTTATTTACATAATTATATATTTATATTGAATAATAATTTAAATATTATAACATGGTAATTAATATATTATAGTATTATAATATTGAAGCACTTGTTAAGAAACTAAAAAGGTAAGATTTTATGTGGTTTTTTTTTTTGGGGGGGGGGGGGGGGGGTTTTATACTTTGAAAACTTGAATTCTTTGGTTTCTAATCATTTCTTGATTCCTTAACCGGTACTCTAATGATTAGCGAGACCTTTATAATATATCAAAGGGTCATGTTAACTAATACCCTAAGAGTGATGGTTATGAAATGCGGAAAGGAAGATATATCATTGAAAAATTAAGTGTATCACACTTCCGAGTATTGAATACACAAAATTCTCCTCATGAAAAAATTCCTTTTTTTGATTATCGATTAGAAAGGCACTGGTTAGTATTCTTCTATATTAAATTACATTATTATATATGTATGTATATGTGTGTATGTGTTAAATAGGCCGACTAGATAGGCCTAATAGGTTTAAACCTTAGCCTGACCTCTTTAGTTATATAGGGTTTCTAAAAAGCTTTGACCTGTATATTCGCTTATATCTCGTTTGTTGAATAATCTTAATTATTTATTAACTTTTTTTTATCTTTTATTAATTTAGAGTTTAATTTTTATATATTATCAATGTAAAGTGTTTATACTGTCAATTGATCACAAATTATCATATTTGTCACTTTTAATACACTTAAAAGTCAAAAATATTTAATAATATGACAATTTATAATTGATTCAAAGTTTAAAAGATCTTTATATTAATAATGAATATCGATTAAACCCTTTTTTTAGTAGTAAAATTTCAACTTGTAATTCGTATTAAACAATAATCGATATATACTAAAAATATATGAATAAATAAATAAAGAATGTTAACTAGTACTTTGAAGGCACTCGTTAACAAATAAAAAAATTAATTTTATATTAGAAAGTGATGTATTTATTATTTTAAGAAGTGATATATTTAGTTTTCTCTTCGAAACTTACTTCTCTGGATTTCTTAATTAGTGCCCTAATGTAATTGGTTAGCAAGACGCTAAAACAACTAAGAGGTTGAATAATACCACCTCCGGTCCCCAATATAAGAAACAAATGGATCCTTTTTTTTGTCCAAAATATAAGAAACATGCATCAATTTTCACACATATTAAATGCTAATTTCCAATATTATCCTTATTTATAATAGGATTTATATTTACGAGATATATCAATTTTCATGTAAGTGGATTGGTTCATTAAAATTAGAAGGGGTATTTTTGGAAATTTATATGAATATTAATTACAATTAACTCATTTTATTACATTTCCTTGGTTTGTGTGTTTTAGGTTTTGTTTCTTATATTGTGTGTAACACCTTGTTTTTCATAAATAAGCTTAATGCATTTATATATATTATATATTTTTGCATATGCTTGTTAGGTTGTTTTTGATGTCTAAGTTCATATTTGGGAAAGTTTAGCCTTAGAAAGGTTCAACCCTTTTAGAGTCCTAGTAACATGTTTCACCGTTTTGACCATATTTTGAGTTCTAGATGTCTAATCAAGCTGATCTTTGTGGCGTTGAAAATCTAAAAGAATTATCTACAAGTATTATTTTTAGTGTTTTTGCCAAATCGATCATCTAGGTGGTCTCTCAAGGCATTCTTTCAGCACCCCGTTCTCAGGAGTTGAGCAAAGCCGTGCTCAACAGGGAGCAAGGCAGTGCTCAAGTATCAGAGTCTATAAATAGAGCAGTTTCGTGAGGGTTACAAGCCAAACCCTATTTTGGGACTTGGGGCAGCTTTTGTGGGGCAAAAACCTCTTTTCTCTTTCTCCCCTTGAGCCCCTTTGATGCCTTGGTGTTCTTGCTCTAATTTTGGGAGGTCTTGGTTGGTTTGTGCCAATCATAGAAGGTAATGGTTCTTTCCCCCTTTGGTTTCCTTTTCTTGTTTATGAATTGGGAACTAATTGGTTAACCTTTTGTTTGACCAAGGCTTGGAAAGCTATTCAAGCCGCTTGAGGGAAACGCGTTGGTTCTTCGTTTGGGTTGTCAGTTTGCTTTCGTTGGTTGGAATCTTCATACCAGGTATGAGGAGAATGATAGTGTATATCATAGGTATTGGGGGTAGTGTAAGGTAAAGGGGTTCCTATAACCCTGGTTTGCTATGTTTGATGATATGATTAACTTGTTGGTTTAATTTGTTATGATAACATGTTTGATTATTGTTTTACATGCCTATGTTCATAGTATGTTCTTGATGGTTACGTTGTTACTGCTAATATGAATATGATGTTATGTTGATGATTGTTGGCTTTGGCTATGTTATATGATAACATGTTATATGTTTATAATTATGAGTGATTGTTTTATGTGGGATATAATGATATATGTATCGTTGTTGTCATTGAACATGTTGGTTGATTGGGTGATGCCATAACTATTGAATTGATGTTGTTGATTGCATTGGTTGAATGGTTGATGCCATGACTGTGATGATAATGTTGAGTTGATGATACTGAGGTTATAATCTGGAAAATCATGCTTATAACTGACTTAGGATTAATGGACTTAATTTCTAAATTAATTGGTAAAAAGGTTGACGTTGAATTCTGCCCAGAACAATACTGTCGTGCATTGAGCACGGCCGTGCTCCCAGTTTGAATTCTGGAAAGTGGCCGCGCATTAAGCACGGTCGTGCGACAGAGGAGCACGACCGTGCAGCTGAGCACGACCTTGCTCAACAGGAAGCACGACCGTGCTCCACTTAAGTAGCAGCACGCCCGTGCTGGGGTTAAGCACGATCGTGCTCACCCCTCTGGACAGAACCTGAGATTAAGGACTTAAACAGGGGTTTTTAACCCCAATCTTCCCCAATGACGATGATGACATAGTTAATCAATGATGAAGACTAGATAACTTAATTAAAGATTAATTAAGATGGTGAAGTCGGTAACCGTTGGGTTACCGCATGTTGACGAGTTATACCTTGGTGCTTCTTGGCCAATGGAACCTTGACCCCGCAGTTTAGGTCTAAGGTGTTGTTGATGTTGTACCTTGGGGTAGCCGAGAGTTTGCTCCAAGGGGGCCTTGACTCGGCTGGGTCTAAGGTGTTGCGGTAGAATTCGCTGTGGTCGATTCCTCTGGTTAAAGGTTTTGTGGTTGATTCCGTTGTGGTAGGTTCCACTAGTTAATGGTTTGCGGTAGATTCCGCTGCGGTAGATTCCGCTGAAGCAAAGGAGGTGGTGGTTGCCCGTTGTTTGTTTCTTGTTGTGCCATTTGCATAGAGCATTGGAGTTGTTGTTGTTGGGGGATGTTCGACATATGGGAGGTCGTCCTAGAGTACGGCGATTTGGCCATCCACGGTAGGAGTAGATTCTCTGTGCGCCCCCGTGATGAGGCATCTGTTGGTTTGATGCGTTGGCTATCCGAGGAGTAGATTCTTCGGCGTTGAGTCGTTTCTCAATGTGGATATTTAACTCCAAAGTCGTTTATCCTGAGTTAGTTGGATCCACATGCATAGATGGAGTAGCGGAGTAGTTTTGCATTGCATCGCATAGCATACTTGTTGTTGTTGATGATGACGTATGTTGATATGTATGCTGGTGTATGTTATGATGTCATGCTGTATGTTTTACCTTAATTCCTATCTCCATGTCGTATGTGTTTACATGATTCTTACTCCCCGTTGTTTGTTTGGCCTGATCGGCACCTTGCAGAGAATGGCGAGCAGTCAGGAGAGGAGTGACTCTGAGGAGCCGTTTCCTAGTAGTTAGTTATGTCTAGTTTTAGTTTGTTTATCCGAATTGTTATTCGGATTGGTTATACCAGCTCTGTAATGTGACATCGGGGTTGAGTTTTCTTTATGGTTCATGCTTATGTTTTAATTGTTTTTAACTTGTTTTATTTTCCGCAAGTTTTGAGAACTAGTTCATATGAGACCTTTCTCCCCATGGACAAATAATTTATTTTATTCAGTTAATGCATGATTGGTTTTATATCTTTGTCCTTTAAATGCTTTACAACATGCGAGGTAGTAAGGTGTTACATTATGAAGCAGAAGTAGTGTAAAGGAGAATGTTAACCAATGTCCTAAGGGATAGCTAAGAAATCAAGGATTGTTTTTTAAAGAACTGATATATTTAATATGTAAAGAAATTATATTTATTTTTTTTTAATAAAAACTTAAAAAAAAAAAAACTTTCTTAATCAATATCCAACCAAAATTTTAATAACCTATTGCAAATGAGGATGAGTTCATGGTTAAGGGTGAGAAGTAAAGGGGGTGAGATTTGATTCTCACTCAGTGGCATCTAACACACTAACATCAACTGATAGTGGCCTATAAAAAAGAGTTATGATATTTTGACATCAAAATTTAATATCATGATGGATACTCTATCAACTTACTCAAAATTAGAATGTCTTCCTGTGATGTCAAATTATCATTAAAAAAAAAAAGCCTAGTGCAAATGAGCCAAACGCACTAATACGTCTTAATTTTATGAATGAACAAATCCTGCTATAAATTGCAGTCAAAGTCTCCATGGTGAACTGTTGACTGATCTTTGAAACTGCAAAAATACAAAAGAATGCATGGATGAGTTGGTAATTGGAAAGGAAAACGAGTGATGATTACCCTCGAGCCTTGGCTATGAATTTCTTTAATTTTACACTTGATTATGAAGTCTGGCCTCTTTTTTTGTTGCTCTCACAAATTATTAGTCATGATTGGGACGCATGACATCTTCCCAATCATCACGAACCTGAAACTGGAAAAATAATCTAAACCAAAATGTGTTGCTCCTTTGCGTTCTTTTTCTTTCTTTTTTTTCAAAATTGTTGTTAAGAGTCTTTTTTGACCTTTCTTGCAGTGGCTTACACTTTAATTGCTGCCTTAATTTTAGATAGCTTAATTGGATATCCTGATGGGTATTTTGATCTAAATAGGTTATTTTTAGAAATTATTTATCAATTTAGGATTAATCCAAAACTATTTATCAATAGGGGTCCTTTTAGACACGTGACATATTTTATTTTTTTTCTTTCTGATGAGTCAAAGGTACCAGTCAGACTGACGCCTACCATTATTATAAAAAAAAAAACAAAAGTTATCTGGAGCGCCACATGGCGCAATGCAGGAGAGGCGCCACTGCGGATGACGCCTTCAAAGGTGCCGGGCACAGTGGCGCCTCCCCTGCATTGCGCCACGCGGCGCTGCAGGGGCATCCCCCTCCCCAAATAATAACAAGTAGCAAATAATATCACAAGAGACATGAAAAAATAACATCAATAATAATTTACACCAATAAATATTCATCAATTATTACAGTAGTAAAATTTTTTTTTACCTTGTAAGAATTAAAAGAAAGTTACTAGCGATTTTAAAGGAACACTGCTACAAAAAAAATTATACTATAAGTATAGGGAGTAACGATGGTAGCAAATAATATCACAAGAGGCATAAAAAAATAATAATAATAACAATTTAGACCAATAAATATTCATCAATTATTACAGTAGTAAAAAATTTTTTACCTTGTAAGAATTAAAAGAAAGTTACCAGCAATTTTAAAGGAACAATGCTACAAAAAAAATTATACTATAAGTATATGGAGTAACGATGGTAGCAAATAATTTATTGATGTAAATTGTTATAGCTATTATTTTTTTATGCATCTTGTGATATTATTTGCTACTTGTTATTAGGTTTTTTTTTAATTGTTGCTTGTTATTTTAAATAGACACATTATCATTAATGTCATCGTTACTCCCTATACTTATAGTATAATTTTTTTTGTAGCAGTGTTCTTTTAAAATTGGTGGTAACTTTCTTTTAATTCTTACAAGATAAATTTTTTTTACTACTATAATAATTGATGAATATTTACTGGTGTAAATTGTTATTGTTAATATTTTTTATGCCTCTTGTGATATTATTTGCTACCATCGTTACTCCCTATACTTATAGTATATTTTTTTTGTAGTAGTATTCCTTTAAAATTGCTGGTAACTTTCTTTTAATTCTTACAAGGTAAATTTTTCTTTTACTACTGTAATAATTGATGAATATTTATTGGTGTAAATTTTTATTGCTATTATTTTTTTATGCCTCTTGTGATATTATTTGCTACTTGTTATTAGGGTATTTTTTTTATTGTTGCTTGTTATTTTAAATAGATACATTATCATTAATGTCATCGTTACTATCTATACTTATAGTATAATTTTTTTGTAGTAGTGTTCCTTTAAAATTGCAGGTAACTTTCTTTAATTCTTACAAGGTAATTTTTTTTACTACTGTAATAATTGATGAATATTTATTGGTGTAAATTGTTATAGCTATTATTATTTTATGCCTCTTGTGATATTATTTGCTATCATCGTTACTCCCTATACTTATAGTATAATTTTTTTGTAGCAGTGTTCCTTTAAAATTGCTGGTAACTTTCTTTTAATTCTTACAAGGTAAATTTTTTTTACTAGTATAATAATTGATGAATATTTATTGGTGTAAATTGTTATTGCTATTATTTTTTTAGGTCTCTTGTGATAATATTTGCTACTTGTTATTATTTGGGGAGGGGGGACGCCCCTGCAGCGTCACATAGCGTGATGCAGGGGAGGCGCCACTGCGCCTAGCGCCTTTGAAGGCTCCATCCGCAGTGGCGCCTCTCCTGCATTACGCCATGTGGCGCTGCAGGCATCTTTTGTTTTTTTTTGTTTTTTTAATAATGATAGGCACCAACCAGACTGACGTCTTTGACCCGTCAGATAGAAAAAAAAAATATGTCACGTGTCCAAAAGGACCCTCCATTAATAAATAGTTTCGAAATAACCCTAAACTAATAAATAATTTTTAAAAAGAATCCATTTTATTCACAAAGCCAATCCTAATGGAAAAGATAAAAATATTTGTGGGTGGGTCTTTGAGGTGTAAATATATAGAATTTTGTGGGTCCTACATCTAGAATCAATTATTTTCAATGGAAAAGATAAAAATGTTTGCTTCCACAAAACTCAGTTTTGACCACCATGAATCAATTATTGTCAACTCAATTTGGCTCTCAAACACTCCGATTACTGTAGCAACTAGAGTTTGAGAGCCCAAACTCCGTTCTGGCTGCTAACCAAACAAGCACTTATTAGTCTTACAAATATTTATTATATATTAATACTCATTCTAAAACTATGAATTTCATATATACCAGTTCATCCGGTTCAAACAATGACTCACTGGTTCGACCAATGACCTACTGATCCAATGCCTCGACCGAGTCGATGACCAGTCCGATTTTAATAACACTGCTTTTTTTTACTCTATAAATTAAAAAGTTTGACATCTCCCGTTTGTACAAGGTTCGATCCTCAACTTTTGCAACTTCAATTTTTTTTTTCCTTTTCCTTTTAAATAAACAAAACATATGGTTTGTTCTACGAAAAATCAAAAGAAGCTTTGGTGAGAATAGAACACGCAACCTATCGACTTAAACGGGAACAAACGACTATGAGCCTAAAGATTGATTTTTGTTAATGACCATCTTCTTTATATTAATAACCTATTGTTATTTGTTAAATTTATTATTTAAAATTTATATTATGGATGGTGTCAGTCACACTTAAGAAAAAAAATTCATATGATAAAATTATTTTCAATTGCTCATTAATTTTAATATTATTATTAACTAATTAAGTGTTTATAACACTAATGTTTTCATGACATAACCATATTGTCTTCTAAGAAAAGTTTAAAATACTTAAAAAGAAATCAGAATGAACTTCAAAATATCCTAACTCAACCTTAATAACCTTTAACCCTCTACATTTGGATTGAAAATAGAAAATAAAAAATAAAAAATAAAAAATTCATCTTGGCGTACACAAGACTTAGTTGGGTCATCCACATTCCACTATACTACACCTTTCGTGACATGTATGGTGGCGTTTGGGATAGCTTATCTAAGCTCCTTTTGACTTATCTGATGATATAAGCTCTTATGCAGTGTGTTTGACAGAGCTTATAAAAATAACTTATGTCATCCCATAAGGAGTTTTTGACTTATTTTTATAAGTCACTGGGAGAAGCTTGTGGAATTATCATAAGAGCTTATGCACTAAACACCCTCTCCGTGTTTTTCACTATTCAAATCCTCTCATGCCCCTTTATTTCCTTTTCTTTCTTTAAGCGCTTATGGCATAAGCTCTCATGCGATAAGATCTTATGTGATAAGCTTTTAATTAAGTTGTTTACCCAATCGCACCCATAACCACATTGTCTTCTAAACAAAATTCAATTTTAAAAAAATTAGACTAATCTTCCAAATACCATAAATCAACCCTAATAACATTTAACCTTAATTTGGATAGAAAAATCAAAATAAAAAAAATTATCTTGGAGCATCTTAGCCTAAGGAGGGCATAATTGAGCCATACACTATAATACTGCTTTCGTGACAAAACTATATTGAATTATAAATAATTTAATTTAAAAAAAAATATAATGAGCTTCCAATTATCTGAAGCAACCATAATAACCTTTAACCCTAGCTTTGGAGTGAAATAAAAATAAAAATCATCTTAGCCTACGGAGGACCTAGTTAGGTGTCATTCACTATAATACTGCTTTCGTGACATAACCATATTGTCTTATATAATAATTTAATTTTCAAAATAAAAAAAATATAATGAGCTTCCAAATACCGTAACTCAACCCTAATAACATTTAACCCTAGCTTTGGAGTGGAAAAAAAATTCTTAGGACATCTTGGTTATGTCACGAAAGCAGTAGTATAATGGATGACACCCAACTAAGTCATCCGTAGGCTAAGATGATTTTTATTTTTATTTTCACTCCAAAGCTAGGGTTAAAGGTTATTATTGTTGCGTTAGATGTTTGGAAGCTCATTCTATTTTTTTTTTTTAAATCAAATTATTTATAAGAACTATAATGAAAGAAGTATTATAGTGTATGACTCAATTATGCCCTCCTTAGGCTAAGATGTTCCAAGTAAATTTTGTGATTTTGATTTTTCTATCCAAAGTTAAGGTTAAAGGTTATTAGGGTTGATTTAGGGTATTTGGAAGATCATTCAAATTTTTTTAAAATTGAATTTTGTTTAGAAGACATTGTGGTTATGTAACGAAAGGTGTAGTATAGTGGAATGTGGATAACCCAACTAAGTCTTCGGTACGCCAAGAAGAATTTTTTATTTTTTCTTTTTCACTCCCAATGTAGGGGGTTAAAGGCTATCAAGGTTGAGCTAGGATATTTGGAAGTTCATTCTAATTTCTTTTAATTATTTAAACTTTTCTTGGAAGACAATATGGTTATGTCATGAAAACAGCAGTGTTATAAACATTTAATTAGTTAATAATAATATTAAAATTAATGGGAAATTGAAAATAATTTTATAGTATGAAAATTGTTTTCTTAAGTATGACCGACACCATCCATAATATAATTTTTAAATAATAAATTTAACAAATAACAATAGGTTATTAATATAAAGAAGATGGTCATTAACAAAAATCAATCTTTAGGCTCATAGCCATATGTTCCCGTTTAAGTCGATAGGTTGCGTGTTCTATTTCTACTAAAGCTTATGTCGATTTTTCCTATAACACACCATGTTTTGTTTATTTAAAAAGAAAAGAAAATAAATTGAAGTTGCAAAAGTTGAGAATCGAACCTTGTATGAGCAGGACACGTAAAACTTTTTAAGTTATTAGAGTAAATTAAAAAATTAATGTTATTAAAATCGGACCGGTCATCGACTCGATCGAGATATTAAGTCAATGAGTTATTGATCGAACCAGTGAGTTATTAGTTAAATGAGATGAATTGATATATATGAAGTTCATAGGTATTATGATTAATTATATAGTAATTATTTGTAAGACTTATCACATGTTAAAGTGATACTCTAGCGATAGGTTTATTTGAATTTTTCCCTGTTGTCTAGTGTTCAAGTCCGAGCAGTGCATTTTGGCTTACACTTTTATCAATTTCGCATGGGTTGAGCCTGAGACACTAAACATGAGCGCGTGAGTGAATGCAGTAAGACCTTGGTGGCGTGAAGGACATCATTGTAAATGAAGAAGAGTGATATATAGAATAACAAATGATAAAATATTAAACCATTAAATGTCATTAATTACAATGTATTAACCTATTAAATTCTACCCCTCATCTATTGACTGATATCAAAATTGCATCAAAACAATCAAATTAACCCAGACACCATAAAAATATCCATTTAAAATATCGTCCGATCTTCTTTCAACAACTCCGACTTATCGAATACAATGAATTATTCTTCCTTGCAAATTAACGTCAATGTTTTCTTCCTTCTTCATATTAAAAGTGTTTTTAGGTGCATATCATTTTATACATTTCACTTTCGAACCTAACTCATTGAATCTAGCGAATTTTGTTATTCTGTTTTGCAAAACTCCTAAGCTCATCCCTTGGCTAAGCCTTATTAGCCGAGGGTCTATGTTTAGCAGGGTTGAGCTAAGATGCATCACTCATATTTTGTACCATCTACTACACCACTCATATATGATAAATTTTGGATCAACCAAATTGCCACATGGGTTTAGTCAAAATTTCAAACTTTCTAGTTGTATTTCTACTGTAGTCAAATATATGAATACAATATATCGTAGTATAGTATATGTATTCTTTATATTCGTAAATTTAACCCATATTAAAATAATGTTTTTGATTAAAAAAACTGATTATATTAAAAAACAATATTTTCATATGAATTAAAATAATGTTCGCTGTCAATAATATTTTCAATATAATCAGTTTTTTTTAATCAAAAAAATTATTTTAACATGGGTTAAATTTGTGAATATAAAAAGTACATATATTATACTACAATATACTGTATTCATATAATTTGACTACAGTATAATACAACTAAAAAGTTTGAAATTTTGACCAACCTATGTGGCAATTTGATTGGCCCAAAATTTGCCACATGGGTGATGTAGTGGGTGATATAAAATGTAGGTGGTGTATCATAGTCACACTCATGTTTAGCATCAACAAGACAACAATCGTGTCAACAAAAATTAAAAAGTATTTTTGTATCCAGGTATAATATTTACATAAAATGTATTCGATATGAGTAAAATTTCATACTATACATCTCATCTCATATGCAACGTTAAAATATAATATATATTTTTTTGATCAGGATATAATACGTTTCGTTTGATTAAGGGAGTGGAAGTTGGTGTCGCTGCAACATCATTGCTTAATGCGGTGGATAATTGGGCGTGGTCACTAACTAATACTCCTACTGGTCCCCATCTCTTTCAAGTTTCAACTACACTTGATTAGATCAGATATGGTCTTGACTTTTAGCAGGTCATACATATAAATAACCCAAAAGTTATTTAGTGGGACCCTTGTGGCGCTAAAGATGATTTTTATTTTTTTCCTTTCAAATTAATCATCATAGACAATTATATAATGCCAACAGAATAAAGTCCCAGAGGTCTCAAGCATTGCAAATAGGGTAAATTACAATGGTTTGATTAGAACTTAATTTCACAGCGATATAAAAAAATTGTTATTTTGTTCTCCCATGGTTTCATCCAATATCGTATAAATACTTCGTGGTTATTTTTGTCTAATTTTCAACTAAAACATGTAATAAAGTTTTAATTCAAACCAAGCATTGTGCAGCCACCATGTTGGGATTTATCACTGAAACAGAAAGAACAAATACACAGCAACTAGAAAGAAAAATTGAAACAGCAAAACACTGAATTTGACAGAAGCATATAATGAAATTAACAAGATAAAGAAGGAAAGAACCACACCAAGTTTTACCGTGGTTCAGCCGGTGGGGCCTACATCCACGAGGAAAGAACAAAGATATTCCACTATGATTGAGTTGAGGTTACAAGATCAAGCTAGCTTCGATAGAATTCTACCCTTGGTCCTTTGAATTTCCACCTTTGTAACTAAACAGAACAAAGTTCCCAAGCCTTTCCTTTTCACTCTATTTTCACACACCAACCGCTTGATCACTCACCCTCTTGAATACAAAACAAGTTAGAGAGAATTTCAAGTCTAATACAATCTCAATTTCAATACCTATATTCCATAGACTAAGCCTATGCTTATATAGAGAGATCAACCAGTTGCAAGCCTGCTCGAGCCTTGACCTTGCAGTTGAGATTAAAATCGAATCAGTTATGCTGCAGCTAATAATAACTGATTTTTTCCCCCTCCAACTGAAAGTTGTTGCTTGTAACTGAAAATTTTGATACACTAACTAACAAATCTCCACCTTGTCTCTAAAACCATTCAGTCATAGTTTGCACAGCTTTGTTCTCTCACCAGACCACTTTCTTCTTACTGAAAATTAATCAACTTGAATAAGGGTAGGGACTTAGTTAAGGCATCAGCTGGATTATCTTCTGTTGAAACTTTTTCAACAAGAATTTCCTTTGCCTCAATTACATCTCTTATGAAATGAAGTTTAATATCAATAGGTTTAGACTTTTTATGGTATTCTTGATGTTTCGAGAGATGGATAACACTTTGGCTATCATAGAAAATTGTGACACAGCTGTGGCACTCCAAGTTCACCAATGATTCCCTTTAACCATATTGCTTCTTTTATCACTTTTGTGAGTGCTATGAATTCTGCTTGAGTTGTTGATAAAGCCACCACTGATTGCAGAATTGATCTCCAACTGATGGCAGTTCCAAACATTGTAAAAACATATCCTGACAGAGATTTCCCGGTGTCAATGTTTTCAGCATAATCTGAATCAACATAGCCTTTTATCACATCCTCAGTAAGAGTACTTATTCTGAACAACAGTCCAGAGCTTAGAGTGCCATTTAAATACCTGAGTATCCACTTCATGGCTTTCCAGTGAGTTAGTCCAGGGTTTGCCATGAACCTGCTTACCACATTTACAACATAAGCCAAATATGGCCTGCAGCACACCATTCCATACATGATGCTGCCAACAATATTTGCATATGGAATTGATGTCATCTTTTGCCTTTCCTCTTCTGTTTTAGGCCCTTGCTGCACTGATAATTTATCAAGTTGTCCTAATGGTGTTCCAACTGATTTGGATTCATGCATTTTGTACCTTTTGACCACCTTCTGCACATATCCTTGCTGAGACAAAAGCAGCTCTCTAGTTTTCCTGTTTCTGCAGATATCCATTCCTAAGATTTTTCTAGCTTCTCCAAGTTCCTTCATGTCAAACTCTGACTTCAATTCAGCTTTTATCCTTTCAATTTCTATTCTACTAGATCCTGCAAGAAGTATATCATCAACATATAATAATAGATACATGATTACTTCTGCATTTTCTTTTAGAAAGTACACACAATTATCATAGTTGCTTCTTTGAAAACCAATCCTCATTATGAAGTCCTAAAACCTTTTGTTCCATTGCCTAGGACTTTGCTTGAGACCATATAAGGATTTCTTCAACAAGCAAACCTTGTTTTTGTCTTTAGCAAAGCCCTCAGGTTGATGCATACATATGGTTTCTTCTAAGTTTCCATGGAGGAAAGCAGTCTTAACATCTAACTGCTCTAATACAAGATCAAATTGAGTAGCCAATGAAAGAAGAATTCTTATATAGAACAATGCTTGACTACTGGTGAAAAAATTTCATTGCAGTCTATTCCCTCAATTTGAGAGAATCCCTTGGTCACAAGCCTTGCTTTGAATCTAGTCTTGTTGGCATTTTGAGCATCTTCCTTTTTCTTGAAGATCCATTTACAACCTACAATCCTTTGACCTTTAGGTGGATCAACTAGAATCTAAGTCTTGTTTTGTTCAAGAGATTTCATCTCTTCTTCCATTGCTATCAGCCATTCTTATGTGTTTGTCATTAACAGCTTCTGTGTAGTTGTTTGGCTCACTTGCTTGACCTTCTTGACCTATGAGATCTGCTTGTCCAAATCTTCTTGGAGGAACTATATTTCTTCTTGCTCCATCTCTGACAAGATTGAGTCATTTTCAACCGGTTGAGGTTGATGTTCCTCAGGTTCTGTTTCATTTTGTGCAGCTTCATTGATATTTCTGGTTGTTGGCAACTCCATCTCAAGTTGAGTAGTCTCTGAAACATTCATAGGACAGCTTGATGGTTGATTCTTTGATAGCATGGCCATTCTTGTTTCATCAAAGACCACATCTCTACTGATTATGCACTTTGGTTCTCCAGGTTCTAATCTCCATAGTTTGTAACCTTTAATTCCAGTGGGGTAGCCGATAAACACACACTTTATTTCTCTAGCACCAAGCTTGTCTTGTTTGATGTGAGCAAAGGCTAATGCACCAAATATTCTCAAGTTGGTGTAATTTGCAGGTTTGCCTCTCCATAGTTCTATAGGAGTTTTAAATCCTATAGCGGATACTGGACGCCTATTGATAAGATACACTGCAGTCACAGCAGCATCACCCCAAAAGTTTTTTGGAAGACCGGCACTTAGAATCATGCATCTCACTCTTTCAAGTATAGTCCTGTTCATTCTTTCTGCCAATCCATTCTGTTGTGGTGTACCTGCAACAGTCCTATGTCTTTGTATGCCTAATTTCCTGCATAAATTGTTAAACTGCTCTGAAAGGAATTTCATTCCATTGTCAATCCTTAAGCATTTTAATTTGTTTCCTGTTTTGGTTTCTATTTCAATGTACCGGTCTTTAAACCTTTCAAAAGTGTCACTTTTATTATTGAGTATATAAATCCATACTCTCCTAGAATAATCATCTATGATAGTTAGAAAGTAATAATGAGTCATGGTTTTAGAAGGCCCCCATAAGTCTGAATGTGCATATTCAAAAATGGATTTTGTTGTGTGCAGTCTAGTGTTAAAACTGACTCTATGTGCCTTGCCTAGAATATAGTGATCACATAAATCCAGTTTTCCTATTTCATCATTATCTAGGAGGTTTTGTTTGCTTAATTCTTTTAAGCCCTTTTCACTAATGTGTCCAAGCATCATGTGCCACAACTTAGTCTTATCAGTGAGTGCATGACTAGCTACTGCAGCCTGAGCAATAATAGTATAGCCATCTAATATGTATAGACCATTTGTCTTTATGCCTCTAGGTATAATTTTGCTATTTTTGTAAAGTTTAAGCATTCCATGTTCAATATTGGTTATGTAACCTAAACTATCAAACATACTAATTGAAAGTGAGTTTCTTTTAAGCCCCGGTACATACCTGACACCTGAGACAATTATCTCTTGTCCACTAAACATCTTTAGTCGAATTGAGCCTTGGCCTTGAACTTTACATGGCTTATTCTTCCCCAATAGGACTACTCCACCATCTTGTAGGGTTAAAGACTCAAAATAGTCTTTTCTTGGACACATGTGATAGGTGCATCCAGAATCTAGCACCCAATCCTTTTCTGATTCTGTATTTGCCAACACCAAAGCTTCTGCTGACTCATATCCAGAAGATTCATAGACTAATGACATAATGGCAGCATCATCCGATGGTTAAGATGTCTTTGCTCCTTTATTTTTCCTCTCAGGGCACTCTTTCTTGAAGTGACCCTTCTTGTGACAATGAAAGCACTTATACTTGGATTTGTCTAGATTCTTTGATTTTGATATGTGCTTGCCTTGCTTTCCATTCCTTCTTTCATGTTTACCTCTCACAATGTTCAAGCCTTCTGCATTGCTTTCTATCTTGGCTTCTTGCCTCTTTTGAAACTCTTTTGTTCTAATGGATGATTGCACCTCATCAAGTGTAATTGCTTGATCTCTGCCAAACAATATTGCATCCTTAAAATGTTCATAGGAGCTTGGTAAAGCACTCAGCAGAATCAATGCTTTATCTTCATCCTCCATTTTCACATCAAAATTCTCAAGGTCATCAAGAATCTTATTGTAATCTGCAATCTGCTCTGCTACAGGCCTCTCTTCACTCATTTTAAATGAGAATAATTGTTGTTTTAGGAACAATCAGTTAGCTGTTGACTTGGTCATGTAGAGAGATTCAAGCTTCAACCATAAGGCTGTTGTTGTTGTTTCTCTTGCAATTTCTCTAAGAGGTTTGTCTCCAAGGCATAATATCATAATGCTTCTTGCTTTATCGATCAGCTCCTTCTTCTGAGCTGGGGAAAGATTCATTAGAAGAGTAGCTTCACCTTTAAGAGTGTCTCCAAGACCCTACTACACAAGAATAGCATGCATCTTTATCCTCCATAGTCCAAAATCATTTGTACCAGAAAATTTCTCAATATCAAACTTTGTTGAACCCATGATGAGATATTCCTTCTTCCACTTTTCTGTTCCTTTCCCACAGACGACGCCAATTGTTGGGATTTATCAGTGAAACAGAAAGAACAAATACAGAGCAACTAGAAAGAAAAATTGAAACAGCAAAACACTGAATTTGACAGAAGCATATAATGAAATTAACAAGATAAAGAAGGAAAGAATCACTCCAAGTTTTAACGTGGTTCAGCCGGTGGGGCTAACATTCACGGGGAGAGAACAAAGATATTCCACTATGATTGAGTTGAGGTTACAAGATCAAGCTAGCTTCAATAGAATTCTACCATTGGCCCTTTGAATTTCCACCTCTGTGACTAAATAGAACAAAGTTCCCAAGCCTTTCCTTTTCACTCTATTTTCACACACCAACCTCTTGATCACTCACCCTCTTGAATACAAAACAAGTTACGGAGAATTTCAAGTCTAATACACTCTCAATTTCAATACCTATATTCCATAGCCTAAGCCTATGCTTATATAGAGAGATCAACCAGTTGCAAGCCTGCTCGAGCCTTGACCTTGCAGTTGAGATTAAAACCGAACCAGTTATGCTAGAGACAAGGTTTACAAAACCGGACCGGCCATCGAACCGGTGAAGGCAGCGGTTCGAGGTTCAATGATCCAACCAAGGTTGAACCGTGGTTGAACCGGTTATAATTAAATAATATTATTTTAATTTTTAATATAATATTTGTAACAATATTAAACAAAAAAACAACATAACAACTAAAATTATTAAGCACAATTTTTTTTATTTTGAAATTAAACTAAATAAATATAAAGATATATGTTAAAATCATCTTCATAGGGAAAACCAACCCAAAATCTACAACCAGCCCACATATGTTAGAAAACAAAAGAATTGGGTTTTGGCTAGGATGACCCAAATCCTTTTATACTAATATTTTTTTTTAGGAAACCGGTTCAGGCCGGTTCACTATCGGTTTTACCGGTTTTGAACCGGTTCTCCGGTTTTTCCACGGTTCAGTACAGGGATGGTTTTCCCTGTAAACCGGATCGGCCAAGGTCACGGTTCACGGTTAACCCGGTCGGTCTGGTTCGGTTTTCAAAACCTTGGCTGCAGCTAATAACAACTGATTTTTTTTCCCTCTAACTAAAAGTTGTTGCTTGTAACTGAAAATTTTGAGACACCAACTAACACACCGCATGCGATAGTCATAGGTATTGGAATCTTTACATTCATCCGGCGGTTCAGATCAATCAATATATGCATTCAATGATTAAAAATTGGCTGTAGAGAAGTCGGAGAAAGAACTGCTAGAGACAATCCAAATCCAAATTAATAAAAAAGAGATGTAAAACAACCTCAAACTTTGATAGAGATCATTGAATATCCGGTTATCAAAAGGCAAAAAAAAAAAAAAAACTTACATCAAGAAAATGATGGACAAATAAAAAAATCATCAACAACTTTCTTGTGATAAACAACAATTCTTCACTTTTACTATAAAACATGCATCATTACAATCACTAAAATAATTTTATGGATTGGCTAAGGAAAATTTCTAAACTCTAACACATGTCCACCTTTAAAAATTGGATAAAAATTAAAAAGAATCACATATGGTGATTAAATTCTAATGGAGATTAAACCATATATAAGGGCAAAATGTCGCCTTCTAAAAAAAATAGGGGCCAAGTGATTTTAAGTCGAATAAATTGTAATTTATCCTTATTTGGTTTACCTTATACAGTTTAAAGATAATATAAATGTAATTGACACGATAAGATTAATAAATTTCACACTCAATCAACAAGTTCCAACATATATATATACCCGCCCTTATGTTCGCATAGGAGTAATTAGGGGGCGTATATGTTATGTAGTGATGGAAAAAATATCTTTGGTAATTATCATGATTCATATGAACCCGGGGTGTGAGGTATCTACTTGAAGAAAAATGGTAGCCTCTTCCCTATTTTGTATTCCTTATGACCGTTCCTTTCAACCAAAACAAGAGTAGGAGAGCATCTCCACATTTAGCTTCTAATTGACTAAACAAGGTAGGGAATATTGCTATAATGCTAGAAGATAAATGAGCATCGGCTCTGGTATAGGATACTTTAAAAGGGTAAAGATAGAAAGTTCATGCATTTGGACAAATCTTTTACTTTCTTTTATCACACGAGTATAAATTTGGCAATCAAAGACCGAAAACTGGGCCATTGATTAATTAGATTTTGGGAACGGAGAAATTCAATTTATGTTCTTAATTTGACATAAGGGGATTTATTTCTCTTAGAACTTTCATGGTGCGTGTTTGGAATGTAAGTCTATATATATATATATCCCCCTACACAGGTTTTTCCTTTACTTTTTAAGCTCCCATGCGTAGCTTTTGTGTTTTGGATACGCTTCTGTCACGTGTTTTCTAATATGTTTTGGACCCTACACATAAAAATAAATTTGATTTTTATATCTATTTTTATCTCTATCTAAAGTGAGAGACAAAGAAGAGAATAAAAGGAAAGAATCCAAATATATATTTTTTTGATTTGTATGATATATCATCTTTCGATCAAATAATAATAAATGTATAATTCAAGTATAGAGGTGTACTCAAAGCAATTGCAAGCAATAATAGAAGACTTAATAAAAAAACCATACAAAGAAAGCAAATATATATATATTTAAAGAAAGTAGTAACATGCTAGAAACGAAAGAATGAAATGAAACCCCATGTAAATAAAGCCATAAAATACTGAAACCAAAATGAAAGTAGACTTGATTTGAACAAAACAATTTATATGAATAAGTAGATCGAATAATACAAAGGATCATTATATTGATATAAAAGTTGGACAGAAAATTTTACTGTATATACACATGTCACTACTAGGATTTGTTATCTTTTATCTTTAATTTTTTTTAAAATTTCTTTTTTTAATTTTTAAAAAAAAACATTTCTTTTTTTTAAGTTTTTTTAAAAAAAAATTTATAGATTTTTTTTAGTTTTTACATTTTTTACATTTTCCTTAATTTTTTAATTTTTTTCCTAATAATTTTTTTTGCTAATACTTTTAAAAAAAAAAAATTATTTGTATACACTGACAGTGTAAAATTTTTTACACTGTCAACCAATCATGAATCGGCAAACAGTAAAAGTAGAGTTGTCATGATCTTGATGTTTTAATTTTTATATATTTATATTTCAATGTATATATAATTTAATATATTATATATATATATTTTAATATTTTCTAGTTCGAACCGAATCAAACCAAACCAATTTTAATTGGTTCTGATATTGTTATTGATTTTTTAAAGTTTATAATTTTTTTTGCCATGAAAGGTAGCAAAGCTACCCCGTTCTTCGAAAAAGATTAGGGTCATAAGACTCGAACCAATAATTCGATGAATTTGAAAATCCGAACCAACCAATTAAATTGGTTTGTTTTTTTCTTTTTATGCACGACTCCGAATTGAACCAAACTCAATGGTCATTATTTCGGTTATTTTGGAGTCGAACCAATTACTGTATTTTAATATTTATATATATTTTAATATTCAATATGTATATCATTTTATCAATTAACAACTTTTTTTCTACTGTTCCTGTAACATTAGAAGTTGTCAACCAGTGGATTATTTTGGATTATTTAAATTTATTTATTTATTTTTTAAACATATATTCTTTATAATATTTTTTCCCAAATTAGTTTTTTTCTAATTTACTTTTTTTTAAATGTTTATTTTATAATTTATTTTTCAAAAATATTTTTGTTTTTTAATTAATTTTATTTTTCTAATTGTTTTGAATATTTTTTTCTAATTATTATTTTCATATTTTTTAAAAATATTTGTTATATAATTTTTCCTATTTTTTTTAAATTTTTTTTAAATATATATTGTTTTCTAATTAATTTATATTTTTATTAAAATAAATTTTATTTTTCTAATTTTTTTTAATCTATATTTTCCAAATTATTTTAAAATATTTTTTTCCAATTATTTTTCGTTTAATTTTTTTCTAATTTAATTTTTTTTCTTTTTCATTTTAAAATATATTTTTTAATTTTTTTACGTTTTCCTTAATTCATAAAAAAATTTTCCTAATAATTATTTTTTGCTAATACTTTTTTTTTTGAATATATTTATATAAACTAACCGTGTGAAGTTTTTTTACACTGTCAACCGATCATAAATTGATAAAAAGTAAAAGTAGAGTTGTCGTGTTCTTGATGTTTTAATTTTTATATACTTTAATGTATATATAATTTAATAGTTTAAAATTTAAAATTTATATAATTATATATATATATATATATTAATATTTTCCGGTTCGAACCGAATCAAACCAAACCAATTTAAATTGATTCGGATATTGTTATTGACTTTTTAAAGTTTATAATTTTTTTTTGTTTTAAAATATTTGTAGCCAGGAAAGGTAGCAAAGCTACCGTGTTCTTCAAAAAGTTTAGGATCGTAAGACTCAAACCAATAATTCGATGAATTTGAAAAATCCGAACCAACCAATTAAATTGGTTCTTTCCATTTTTCTTTTTTGTGCACGGCTCCGAATTTAACCCAACCCAATGATCATTAATTTGTTTATTTTGGAATCGAACCAATTAATATATTTTAATATTTATATATATTTTAATATTCAATATGAATATCACTTTATCAATTAACAACTTTTCTTCTATTGTTCCTGTAACAGTAGAAAGAGTTATCAACTGATGAATTATTTTGGATTATTTAAATTTTTTTTTAAAACATATATTCTTTATAATATTTTTTTAAAAAATTATTTTTTTACGACTCTGAATTGAAAAACCCGATGGTCATTAATTCGGTTATTTTTGAACCAAACTAATTACTATATTTTAATATTTATATATATTTGAGTATTCAATATGTATATCACTTTATCAATTAACAACTTTTCTTGAGTTTTTGGTTATTTGGAATATTTAAATTTATTTATTTATTTATTTTTTAAATATATATTCTCTATAATATTTTTTTAAAATTTTATTTTTTTCCCCGAATTAGTTTTTTACTAATTTACTTTTTTTTAAATATTTATTTTTATAATTGATTTTTTTTAAATATTTTTGTTTTCTAATTAATTTTATTTTGAATATTTTTTTCTAATTATTATTTTCCTATTTTTTAAAATATTTTCTATATACTTTTCTAAATTTTTTTAATTTTTTTCGAATTATATTTTTTTTTATGATTTACTTTTTTATTTTTATAATATCTTTATTGACATAAATAGAGGCAGAACTATTCATATTTGTATTTTTTTCTCTATCATTGCCTTTGTTTTTTCTATTTTAAATAATAAATATATATCTATACTAATTAATAAGGGGAAATGCTGATTTTATTGTAGTACAATGGTGCAAGCCACATGTCAAGTGATGAATATTTTTTTTTTTTGTATTTTCTAAAATTTATATAATTTTTGTTTTATAATATTTACAAATCGGTAAATGTACAATGTTTTGGGAGTCAAACACGACAATCTCTGAATTGACATAAATAGAGGTAGAGCTATTCATATTTTCTAATCTATTTTTTTCTACATCCTTGCCTTTGTTTTTTCTATTTTAAACAATAAATCTATATCTATAATAATTAATAAGGGAAAATGATGATTTTCTAATAAAGTGACGCGTGTCAGCACCACATGATTTAAGATGATTATTTGATCATTAGTAATAATCAAAGAGGAACACGTAAACACATAGTGTTACATTATCTATTGTAATATCATTTTAAAATAAAAATAATATTCAATTCTTTGCACTCAAGTTATAGATAAAATTGTTTCAAGGTTTTTGTTGATCACTTTTGTCTATAAATAAAAAGCCTTGGAGATGAATGAGTACCACCATTATGGATGAGAAGGAAATATTGAAAGCAATGTGTGAAATAAGTCAAAAAAATGTTTGATATAGTGAACTTAATTTGGGATAAAGGAAAAAAAAAAGTTTCGTACATAGACACAATTCAAATAATTAATGATAACAATACTATCAATAATAATAATAATTAATGACCCGTCCATCACGGGTGAAAAATACTAGTTTTAATGAATTATATTGAAATTTTCATTGAAATGTATATATATCACATAAAGCAAAGCATGTAGTAATAGTTAATTTTTCTTACGAAATGGAAGAAAGGAAGTCAAAAATGGTGGGAATGTAGAATATCAAATGTGAAAATCGGCGCCGTGAGTAAACAACAAGAACAGTGACACGTGTCACTACACTTTAATTTGTTTGTCCCCATTATTTTGTCGTGAACCGCACGCGTGGCGAACGGTCAAACATCACACTAAACAATTGCTCTGGAGCTGGTGCGTACCAAATAATATTTTCTCCTTTCAGAAACACACAATTTTTTTTAGGAAAATACTACATAATTAAAAGTTTGTTAATAATCCCCACCATTTTGATTGATTTATCATTAATTTTTTAATAAATTATTTGACTAAATTTTGTGGAGTCTTTATTATTATTATTAGTATTAAATTGTTTTTCAACTGATTTATTATTACATTGTTGCACTATCTTTAAATAAATAAATAAAAAAGATAAAAGGGTTGTGTTGAAGCTTTTTGCATAGATCATAGATGTATACACTTTGCATTTTACAAACCCAACTTCTGCAACAAAGTACCAGCATTTTTTTGTAAAAAGGGTTTGAGCTTTCAGCCAAGGCCAAAATAATATCAAACATGAAAATACCTTAAGAAGAAAAGAGAGAAAAATAATTACGAGGATGATCAGATGATGTAATGTTAAACGGGGCAGGTGAAAATAGTAGAAGCAGCAAAAGAAATTAGCGACGGCACATACATAATCCGAGAGAAAGCACAATACTGGGGATATATTATTAATCCCACATGACAAATTGGAGATAATAAAAAAATTGAGAAAATTTGTAAAAAATAAACAATTATTTTTATTAAAATAAACTAAATCAAATAAACTTTTAGTGTTTGTAGAATAACTAGACTTTGATCTGTGCCCGCACGGGACAAATCATAAATGTTTTTTTTTTCTTCATATTTATATGAATACAATAGAAAATAAAAAATATATGATAACGATACGTGGAATTGTATTGTTTATAGTTAGGTTTTAATTTCAACTCGCGTAATTTAAATTTAATTTCAACTTTGATAAGATTTATGTAAATACATCTTGTATGACCTTAAATTTAAAATAAAAATTTCAATTTCAATTTCGGGAATTTTTATTCATTTTTTATTTTTAGCATGTTATTTTTTATTTTCATTCATTTTTTTAGTGTGTTATTTTTAGCCCATGCAAATTTAAATAATCAGATAAGATTAGTTACATTTAAACTTTAAATTTTAATTTTAATTTCGGTAATTTTATTTTTAATGTGTTACTTTTTGTTAAATTTATGAATACAATAATAAATCAAGAAATTATAATTTGACACTTGATATATGACATAACAACATTTCATATACAAGGAAGATGGCATACGATAAAAATGCATTGCATAGGGGTAGAATTCTATTGTTTATTGATTGATTGATAACTCTTGCATGTCATTTATGTACACATATCCTCCTGCTAAAGATATCAATGCTTGTTCGGAGTTTGGTTTTTCTTATATAAGATCTTGGTTTGAGTATAATGAACCAAAAAAAATAAGTGTTAGAATTACTTTACCCTTTTATATGGGTTCATTTGACTCGAATCAAATTAATTGGGATTCGATATAAATTCCGAATATCAATTAATCAATTTTATTAGAAGTAATTGCACTTTAGAGTAATTTTTATTTTTGGATTGAAAAATTATAGTAATCAAACGTATTTTTAAAATAAAAACATTCAAACATAAATCATTTTATTTCAAACTCAATTATACTGAAATCAATTTTATAAAATCAATCATATTCAAAATCACACGTATAAAATACTGGTCCAAACACACGTATAAAATTAGGATACAGGTTTTCATAATAACCATGACCAAGTCTCTTCCATTAGTCACGTCAAAAAAAAAAAGTCTCTTCATAAAATCATAATAAGATAGTAAAAAATAAGGTTAAATCAAATCATAATAAGATAGTAAAAAGTAAGTTTAGGGGCAAAATAAAATTATATACATGACGTGTGTAGATGAGTTTTTTTTCTGTATCTGGTGATGTGTATTGTACTGTTTTCGTGTTCTTCTAGTCTAGCTCTGCTTTTCCATGTTTCATTTAATACTAATATATACTAGCTTTTCTTTTGGTCTTAATTATTTCCTTCCTGTTATATATATATATATATATATATATATCCTAAAGCTGCAAAAGGATAGGGACTTTGGAGCATGCAGTCTGCATCCTGTTTTAAGCAAAGAGAAATAAGAGAGAGAAAGAGAAATAGAAGTGGTTTTGGTTTCATTGGTGCTTGTGCTTTGTGGTTGAGAAGTGGGAAAAAGAAAGAAAAGAAGGAACCAGTATCAGTATCAGCATCAGTCAGTGTATTTTTGTGTGTATGTGTGAGTGAGATGAGATGATGTGTGAATTCATTGAAAGGTTGGTTTCTTTTCAACATAGAAAGAAACACTCAAACTCAATAATACAAGCCACTCCCTCATGCTTTGATCCGCGTGCCTTTTAATGCTTTAACTTGCTTTGGATCTTCACTGTGCCTTTTCTTCTTTCTTGGCAGGTTTTGTTCTGCTTTTCTGCTTTGCTTGGATTCTTTGTTTTCTCGGACAACAACAAATGTCAATGACATAAGATTCTCATATTTTTAAGGATAATATGGAACCACCCATGTTTGAGTTTCTACCAAAGTTATGTTTTTTCACTCAAGAGAAGAAATGGGACAGATAGTTAATGATCAAACATGATGAGGAACCTGTCACTTTTTGTGTAGTGGTGATGGGGGTGTGGAAGGAGAAATTTTTTGTTTGGTGGAAGTTTTGAACTTGAATTGAAGACGTAGAAAAAGGGGTTCCTCCTGGTGGTTCAGGTTGAAGGCGTAGAGGGTGGTGCAGCATAGGAAAAGGATGGCTCCCGTAGAAGAAAAGATTAAAACTGGAGGAGTTGGAGTTGGAGTTGTTGGGGGTCAAACTCAAACTCTAGTTGCTGAGATGAAACTGTTTAAAGAAATGCAGGAACACTGTGGTATGTTTAATCCCTTTCTTTCTCTTTCAAAATCATAAATATTATGGTTTCATAATTGTAGTTTTGAAAAAAATTTACACTACATACTAATAATAGGCTTTTTTTTTTTTATGGTGCTAATTTCAGGTGCCAGAAAGACTTTAAATTCTGAGTTATGGCATGCTTGTGCAGGCCCCCTTGTATCTTTGCCTCAGGTGGGGGGTCTTGTGTATTACTTCCCTCAGGGACATAGTGAGCAGGTGAATGAATCTCTCTTGTTTTGAAATTTTCAATTGCTAATTCTAACATTGCTTTAATTTAGTTTTGCAAAGATACAGTAACTTTTTGTTACTTGTTAGTATTATTATGATAATTTAAGCTTCTGGGCTGAGAGTAGTTTCCAATTTGGTAAAGCATTGTAGATTTGCTCAAGCATGTGTTCCCTTTCTCTAAATCTGAAACAGGTGGCAGCTTCTACTAGAAGAACAGCAACCTCACAGATTCCAAATTATCCCAATCTTCCATCTCAGTTGCTGTGCCAAGTTCAAAATGTCACACTTCATGTGAGTGTTCTAGGCTAGTTTGACCACTTGTTACATTTGTCCTAATGCAAGCATTTAAACTTCAAATTATTATAACCCTCACAAATTTATACCATTTTTTCTTTATGTTATGACAGGCAGACAAAGAAACTGATGAAATCTATGCTCAAATGAGTCTCCAACCACTGAATTCTGTAAGCTTGGATACTATTTCAGAAGCCTCAGCTGTGGATTTATTGTTATTGGAAATTTGAATGTCAATATTTATATTTATTTGTTACATTGGAGATTCTTCTTAGTTTAAATTTCTGTCTCAGGAAAAGGATGTCTTTCCTGTATCTGAGTTTGGGCTTAAGCATAGTAAACATCCCAGTGAATTTTTCTGCAAAACCTTGACTGCTAGTGACACGAGCACACATGGTGGTTTTTCGGTTCCACGCAGGGCAGCAGAAAAGCTCTTTCCACCTTTGGTATGGCTATAACACCATTTGAAATCCTCTATGCCTGTGCTTAGGAAGATGTACCTGAATTCCTATTTGACTAATACATTTTCATTTCAGGACTACACAATTCAACCCCCAACCCAAGAACTTGTTGTCCGGGATTTGCATGATAATACCTGGACATTTCGACATATATACCGTGGTGAGGATGCTTTTGGTAGAAAATAGGAATGAGTGTTTGTTGTTGTGGATTCAGGTTCATGTTAAGTGGCTGCATACTTGTTTTTTAACTGCTATTTATTGTTTGGCATTGCAGCTTTCTATGGAATGCATTTTGTTTTGTTATTTTGACCTTGAGTGCATTTTGTTTGAATGACTTGGATTGGGTTAGAATCTTCCTCCTCACTGCATATTTTAACATTCTTTATGTAGGTCAGCCAAAGAGACACCTTCTAACTACAGGATGGAGTTTGTTTGTAGGCTCAAAAAGGCTTAGAGCAGGTGATTCTGTTCTTTTTATCAGGTAACTGGTGGCCACAAGCTTTATTCACTATTTCCACCTTTAACATATAGCAGAACTCAGTATTTTCAATTCTCAAGGGAAAGTGAAGTGACACAGTATAGTCACTCACATAATACTAGTTAAATGTGATGGAAACTACTGAATCTTGTTTGCTTCACTTTTTGTCTAGTAACTGCAACTTAATAGTAAAATCTTTATTTTTATCTTTATAACTACTTTTTTTTTTGGGGTAGGCAAATGTTAATGTCTTAATGTTAGTATTTTTGTTAGTGGGTGGGGTTTGAACCCTCAACCTCCTTCATGTTAATGTTAGTATTTTTGTTACTGAGTATCGTTGCACAACTTTCTTCACACTGAATATGTTACAAGGGATGAGAAATCGCAATTGCGAGTTGGTGTTAGGCGCATTAATCGGCAACAGTCAACACTGCCATCATCTGTGCTTTCTGCTGATAGCATGCACATTGGTGTGCTTGCAGCTGCAGCTCACGCTGCTGCTAATCGAAGTCCATTCACTATTTTCTACAATCCAAGGTATACTTAATATGTTCATACCCTCACATAACATATATATAAGATTTGACTTTATTGTAAATATAGCTTGTGGATGATTTCCCTCACTTAACACATATGTAAGATATAATTTGCAAATATAGCTTGTGAGATGATTTTACTTGAGTGTAATATCTATTTCTTCTTATTTGTAGGGCATGCCCTTCAGAATTTGTTATTCCTCTGGCTAAGTACAGAAAAGCTGTATATGGGACCCAGCTCTCGGTTGGTATGAGATATGGTATGATGTTTGAGACAGAGGAATCGGGTAAGCGCAGGTAATTTCCAATTCCTGAATGCTTGGATTATGTCATAGCCAAATGTGCCTGCTGAATTACTTTGCTGTGATGTGTGTAGAATCCTGAACAAGCAGGAAAAGTTGACATATACTACATGTTTCTGCAGATATATGGGTACAATAGTTGGTATCAGTGACTCGGATCCTTTAAGGTGGCCTAGTTCTAAGTGGAGAAATATTCAGGTGGTTTAAACTCTAGTCTCATGATCAATAGCTTGTTCTTTATTATTAGTTCAATTTTTATCATTCATGATTTTGCATGGTCTAATATTTTTTTTTTTCTATTAAACCACACTGCATATATTTTGGAGCATAAGCTTTAGTGGAAATATTTGGTCTAATAATTTCTTGTAAATAGGTGGAGTGGGATGAACCAGGGTGTGGAGATAAGCAGAATAGAGTTAATGTATGGGAGATTGAGACTCCTGAAAGTCTTTTTATCTTTCCTTCTTTGACTTCTGGTCTAAAACGGCCATTACAATCTGGATTTTTGGGTAAGTTTCTTAATTCTATCTTCTTTCTCTCTCAATGAGACTTCTATTTGATGATTAGCTATGTTGACTGTTGCAGAAAATGAGTGGGGAACTTTGATAAGAAGACCTTTTGTTAGAGTTCCTGAAAATGGAACATTGGAGCTCTCAAACTCAATGTCAAATCTCTACTCAGAAAACCTAATGAGAATGCTTTTTAAACCTCAACTTATTAACAATAATGGAGCCTTTTTACCAGTCATGCAACAAGAATCTGCTGCTTCAAGAGGTCCCTTAGAGGTGAAGACCACACTGGCACCAGAGAGCCAAAAAGTTCATCTTGCAAGTTCAGAAAGCATACAACTGAAAAATCTGCATTCGCAATCTGTCCCCGATAAATTGCACCCTCTTGCCAAAAATGATAATCATCTGTCTTCTGGAACACTTACTGATAAGTCAAAGTTAGAACCTGAGGTGTTAACTGATGGCATGTTTGACCTCCCTTCCATTCAAGGCTGTAACATCGAAAAAGCGGCTGCACATCCTGTTATCCCTCAAAACCTTGCTAGCCAATTGACATTCTTCAATCAAAACCAGAGTCCATTACTCTCCCAATCTAGTCCATGGCCCATGCAGCCTCAGTTAGGATCATCTATATCCCATCCCCAACTGGTTGATGTGCCTCAATCTGATCCCGCTATTGTTAATGGCCTGCTTCCTCAGCTAGACATCGATGAATTAATGGCGTATTCTTCCTGCCAACCTTCATCAGATTTGCAAGAACATACTGCACTTCAAACTCAAGCAGCGAATCCCCCTTTGGCTTCAATGAGCCAAGAAGTGTGGGATCATTATGTTAAGAATTTCAAGTTTCTATCTCAAACAGATCAGCTAACATCTGTGTGTCAGCCAGGGATGTATGGTCACAATGGTATATCTAGTACAAACAATATGAGGGATTTTTCAGCTGAGAGCAGCAGCCAAAGTGAAATTTGTATCAATGTGGATGTTAGCAACAGTGTAAGTACTACAATGGTTGATCCTTCTACTTCAAGTACGATTTTGGATGAGTTTTGTGCATTGAAAGAAAAGGAGTTTCAGAATCCACCAGATTGCATGGTTGGCAACTTAAGTTCCAGCCAGGATGTGCAGTCTCAGATAACCACAGCAAGCCTAGCAGAGTCGCATGCCTTTTCTCTGCGAGACATCCATGACAACTCCGGTGGTACATCTTCAAGCCATGTTGATTTTGATGAAAGCAGCTTTCTGCAGAATAATTCATGGCAGCAAGTAGCTCCACCCGTGCGAACCTACACGAAGGTCTGTAGTGGAAAACTATTCCCAAATTTGCATTCATAATATGATGTCTTAAGATTGACATAAATGCTATTGCTAGGTGATCCTAGGTTTTACTTTTAGATGATTCATGAAATTTTTATTTCTGCAATACAACAACCAAGCCTTTTTCCATTAGGTTTCGACTGGCGGGCCGCTACATGAATCAAACGACAATGTTCTATCGTAAATCATGTCTATAGACAAACTATTGACCTCTAAATCCTTATTAACATGTTTATTTCTGCAATATTAGCCTGAACATTATTGTTTTCAAAGTTCAGCTATATTATTTGGCTTAACGTTTTTAATCACGTATATCATCATGGTTTTGATTATTTTTGTCGGGGGTGACAGGTGCAAAAGGCAGGTTCTGTAGGAAGATCAATTGATGTCACTACTTTCAAGAACTATGAGGAGCTGATCCGTGCAATTGAGTGCATGTTTGGACTCGATGGTCTGCTGAATGACACTAGAGGTTCCGGATGGAAATTGGTATATGTAGATTATGAGAATGATGTTTTACTTGTTGGAGATGATCCATGGGAGTAAGTTTCTTACCTTATCTTGTAATATGTGTTATTCCAAGCTTAAGTTTATTAGCTTATTATGCTTGGTTAATAAATCCTATATATTTCTTTTGAATAAAAAAAATGAGCCTTTAGAGTTTAGAATCTTCGCAACAATCAGTATCTTGTTTTGCATTTTGATTTATCCTTCATCCAAATGCTGTGTAGGGAATTTGTGGGGTGTGTCCGATGTATAAGAATTTTATCACCTTCAGAAGTTCAGCAGATGAGTGAAGAGGGGATGAAGCTTCTAAACAGTGGTGCATTGCAAGGGATCAGTGCTTGAATTTCTAGTGGCTACAACCGAGATCATCAAGACTTCCTGTGTGTTTTCCTTGTAATGGTGACCTCAACTGATTTTCTCAAACAAGTAATATGCCAAAAGTAAAGGCATTTGCTGTGGGAATGGTCCTATGTAACATTGTCACTACAAAGGTGTCATGTAATGTATGAACTAAATGATAACTTGGCTGAGATTGGTGTCTTAGACAGTAGGTACGACCCAAACTTGAAGGCAGAAGAGTCCAAGTTTATGATATATCAAAGGTTAGATGTTCCAACGAATCAAGGGTTACATACCTTTGGTTGTAATGCATTCTTGCAAGCAAGTGAAAGTATTATGCTTAATTGCTTACCATTGTCATGCCAAATAATCAACCATCCAATGCTACCATAATTCAATGCCAGTTGGGTTATAAACTTGAATTTAGCAAATAAAAAGAATGAAGGAAATGAGCACTCTAACAAGATACAACATGAAGGTGCATCATCTGGTTCATTTGCATAATTTTTCTTGCTTCTCCTTCTTTCATTTCCTAAATTAAATAACAGCTGTAGCAATACCGCTGGCAGCAGTTAAAAGACATTTGAGTTCTCATGGCCTAAAGAGAACTTAAAATCATCATTGGTAAGGCCAATTTTACGTACATTTAGAGCATCTTCAATAGGAGTTGTTTAACAAGTTCTAAAAGTTAAGGATAAGTTTTTATTGAGTTGCACCATTGGAACAAATTGATGTGGATGCCACATGCAAGTTTGATGGTGAAATGGATCTGTTGAGACTCGGTAGTGGTGTAAATAGTATTTGCTTCATGAAACAATTAATTTGCAGCCATAGCAATTAGCAAAAAATAGCAATCTAAGGCTTCTGCATCTTGCAGGCACATTAACAAAATTTAGGTCCACATTCTGTAACTTTGAAAAGCTGCAACCGTGGTGCCATTAAATAATTTGATTTGATGATAAAGGAAACAAAGGACAATTAATTCAGAAGCATGTTCTTGATGGCATAGAAGATCAAGCATGTTAGAGAATAGTATAGTTTTCATGTTCTAATAATTTATCAATTACAATCAGCTAATGCTTGAAATACATGATATGTCACCTCAAGAAGTTGGTTTACAATTGGTAAAGAAACAATTCATGTACTTGTTCCACCTCAAGAGTATTCTTAGTTCTTACTTCTTGCCATTTGTTGTATAATCCCCTAAGCTTTAAGCTCTAGAAGGTTTCAGAAGGACAGCAGATAACACAACTTCAGATTTGCCTGACCCAACACTATCAACCTTCTCTCCCACAACCCATTTCAATTTCTTATATCCAAACCTTTCAATCAACCTTGTTAAAGCTTGTTTCTTTTCTTCATTGGCACAATAAAAGTTATCCAGCCAAAACAAACCACCAGCCCTTAAAACTCTATCAATGTCAAACATCAAAAACTCCAACTTCTCTGGCTTCCCTCCAACATCCAGGGCACTTGCAGCATGAATCAAATCAAAAGCATTGTCATAAAATGGGAACCTATGATCTAAGCTCAAGTAAAGTGGAAAAAGCCCTCTTGCAGCAATGAATTCACAGAATGGGGCATCAATATTGAGAGTGCTAGTAATAACTGTGACATTCCTATCAGCCATTGTAGCTGCAAAGGATCCAGACCCACCACCAATGTCAAACCCTATCCTAATCCCTCCACTTCCCAATGCTAACACATCATCAACAAGAAAATCATTCTTACTTTTAGACTTCACAAACCTCTTATTCTCATAGCCATTAACCAAATCAAAGCAACCAATGCATTCTCTACTCAACTTCTTACCATTCAAACATTCAAAACCCTTACAATTGAGACCACTCCAGTTAACTGTCTTATTACCAACAGGTTTCCATAGAGAGATTGGAAAAGGGTGAAGCCCTACCTTAGAAACTGTCTTCGCAAAACACCTCCTTCTTGGCAAAGGCTCACATCCATGCAAAATCAGCTTCTGTGCAAGACTCCAATCATCAGGGCAAGGCCCAGAAACCTTGTAACTCATATATTGAGACAACAAGTCTGCAGATTTCTCACATGAATGGCCAACAGATGACACCATCTCAGTGATCCCAGTTCTTGAATCTTTGCCTAGAGGGAGCTGGTGACCTTGCAGGAAGAGTTTGAGCTCATTTGCAATATTGGGTCTTGAAAGATCAATGCTTTCATAGCCAAGAAGCTCTTTTTCCATCTGGGCAAGTTTCTTCTGAGATGCATCGATCTCTCTCAGTATGAGTGAGACATGTTCTGAGATGAGAGAGATGTTGTTCTTGTTGTGAGCATGGTGAAGTAGGTGGTGATGGTCTTTTGGGGAAGATGTGAAAGCATAGAGGGCAAAAAGATTGGTGGTGATAACAGAGAAAATCATGAGAATGTTAACAGCTGAAGAACATAGAGTTGCTCTTTTGAATCTAGCTGTTCCATCTCCTATTTTCAGAGAAACAGAACCCATCAGAGAGAGAGATGAGAATCACTGAATCAGTGAGAGTGAGATTTGAAGTGTAGCAAAGTTAAGTGCAACCTATTAGATTTGGAGTTAGTAAGAAAACAGTTTTTTAAAGACAACCAAATATCCATATGGAACCTTGTCGGTTGCAACTTGTTGCATGTTACATATTCCTTGTTACTGGGCAGAGAAATTCTATATCACCTCACAATTCGTGAGAAAAATATTTAAAATTTTTTTTGACAATCAAATATTAAAAACTTCAAGATTAGTAAATTATTTTACGGATATAATATATGACAAATAAAATAATTTGTATAAAGTTTATTTTTTATATATTGTGGGTATAAAGTTTTTTACTGGCAATCAATCACAATTTATCATATGCTAGATTTTAAGATAGTTATCATAAGAGTTAAACATTTTTAGTTTTCATTGAAAAACCAACCATTTCACTTTTTCAAATGTTAAATATACTTATTCTCAATGTAAACTTTTTTTTTTTGATTCTTTAAAGATAAATAGTACCCTAAGAATACTCATTAGCATTTTCTAATTTATAATTGATTGACAGTGTAAAAAAATCTTTATACTTTTAATGTATATCAATTAAATCCATATTTTTTAATATGTGTAATGTTTCAATGAGAAAAAAGGGCATGCTTGGTAATTGTCTACTCCCAAATTAATTGATATATATTAAATTAGAGTCTTCACTCTCGAATTTTAGTGACTTTTCATTGCCCCACTCTTTTTCAATGAGACATGTAACGTCACCTATATTAATCTTTGATTTTTAATATATTTCCATCTACTAATTAATAGTAATCAACACCAAATATGCATATGTAATTTAAAAAAAATCAAATATGCATATCATTTACTTATTTTTATTCAATTCTTTTATTTTTCAAGACAAAAATTCTAAAATAAAAATATACACACATATATTAAATTAGAATATCTTCTCCAAGAGTAGTTAAATCTTTTAAACTGATCTTATTTAAGGGTGAGAATAGGTAAGACTGCTCGTCAGGGGCCTACGACCTAATCAATTTAAGGCCCGGCCCGGCCCGACCCGACCCGACCTATTTAATAAAAAGATCATGTCAAGGTTTAACGCTTTAAAAAAAGAATACTAGGCCTAACAGGCCGACATATTTAATACACACGCAAATATTTATGTATAATATAATATAATATAATATAATATAATATAGAGTAAATACATATTGACCCATTTAAATGTATTAGTTTATTTACTTGTTTATTTGTGAAGGCCTAGTGACTTATTTATCAGTATAGGTCTACCGACCTCTTTATCATTAAAGATCTACGAGCCTATTTACAGGTGAATGCCTATAATCTATTTATATGTGGAAACATATTTAAAGGTCTTATTGATAACTGATAAGTAGGATTTTAAATAGATTTTTAGGCAAGACCAGACTTTGAAGTAGGCCGGGCTCAGGCCTTAAAAATTGACCTATATCAGGCTAATAGGTCAGGTTCAGGCTTTTCAGGGCCTAGCTCAACCTAGCATATTCCCACCCCTACTCTTATTTATAGAATGGCGTATGTATTATTAATTCCTCTTTATTTATATTTAATTTTTAGAATTAATTATGTATATATTCTTTCTAGTTTAATTTTCTGTCAGCGATACCAATTAAATCATATTCGAGTTTAATTTTGATGTATTGTTAATAAAAAGTTTTTTACCGGCACTCCAAGTTCGGCGATTTGCTCCACCCGATTCCGGCACTCCCATTTCCGGCGATACACCCCTCTCCCGAATCCGGCGCTCCAAGTTCGGCGATTTGCTCCACCCGATTCAACCCGAATCACAGGTTATATTCTGCAAGTATCGTTTTTTGAAGTGCAGGGAAGGCATAAGTGATTCTGGATGCTACAGTGTCTGCGTCAGGGTCTGCTTCTATTTGCACATTTCTCTTGCTATATATAGTTGTGGTTCTTTTTGGAAGGATTTTGCCTTAGTATTACTTAATTATCTAGCCAAATTAATAAACCTTTTCTTAACAAGGCTTTAATCAGGTTCAGTGAGACGGAATTTGGATCTTAGGAAGGAAAATCCGAAAAACCCAATACTCACAAGCAGAGAAATCAATGAGTTGAATGATTTCTGATGCAAAATGAGTAAATTAGAGAGAAGAAGAGTTTGTTTGGATATTCTGTATTTCATTCCCTTTTCACAACTGTGCTATATACTGGATTAGTTACAAAGCTCATGAGAGAGAACAAATAACCAAAACCCGTTTCTACCCCTGATAGCCAGCCCAACAACATACCAATTAGGGAAAAGAAATAATAAAAAGAGTAGTGTAAAATAAGGTTACAGCATGTTCATTTATAGCCTAAGTGTTAAATGCTGTAACAATACCCCCCTTCAAGCACATCCTTGTCCTCAAGGATGAACACCCCCAAGTGCCATGCTTATGAGGTAACGTCTTCCATTTGAGTGGAACTGGAGGAACATAAATACTTCCCCTGTTGATCATTTTCCTATGCAAAACAGCGACGAATGCATGTCTTTTAAGAACTATCAGAAATCTTTGGGCAATGATAAAAACAGGTTTTGTGTAGAATTGCAGCTGAAGCACATAGAACATTTGAGAAATCACTAATTTGGGAGGGAGTTCTAATTGGCTAGAAGCTGCACCAATTATGCCCAACAATGTGTATGGACCATAGATTCTTTCATCCACAATTTCACTTGAAGTCCCAAAAGGCAATAACAGCAAGACATAGGCGCAGTAGTTGAACATCCCCTGATTTACTAAATTATTAACCAATGCTGAAATCATTTTCGAACAATAATATTCAAGAATAACAAGCTCCAATGTAGTCAGGATGTTTTCTTCCGGATGGTTATCAAAGCTGGGTGCACTAATGGACTTTGAAATGCAATTTTTTAGCATAGGAATGAGACCCATATCCAGGATCACACAGACTTTATGAATTCTTGTAAGACACTCCCGATTAAAATAATTGCCAGCACATCGCTTCCAGGTTCGATCATGTTGTCCACCTCACTGCAATGAATAACGCCAAATTGAAACAATTTCAAGCAAAGTTCCTTGTAGAGGCCATTTTCAATAGCAAACCGGTGCCAAGAACTAGAATCAGCAGATACACAAACAAGATAGATGACAAGGTACAGCCAAATGGGTCAGAACCTTTATTGACATGTCAGGTCCAAGCCAGTGGATGAAACCCACTTTGGTTTTCAGTTTAGACATATTCCCAAATATCGGAACCTTTCGGAAAAGAGAATTTGAATCCATTGGCATTTGCAATTTTCTAAGCCACACTATACTAGAGGCACCATCGTCAACCCAGAATTCTTGGAGCTGAAAGCATTAATCAGATAGGAAACCAACCAGAATGCCTTTCCTAATATCATGACAGATGGGTGCAAAATTTCCCCTTTACAAACCATTATTTTCCAAACAATTAGAGTATCCCAAACAATTAGCGTTTTCCAATCAAATAGCATTTCCCAAGCTTCGTCGATGAGATTATAGCAAACATGACATATTGAAAAAGTTGTTTCCCAACAGTTAGATAAATTAATCAACATCTCCACTGAAACCCGTGTATCTACTAAAACATTTTCAAAAACTTCAGAATCGTGGGCATGAAGAAGAAGATAGGGGTCACAATCTTGAGGGGGGCACCAAAGCATTAAAAGAGAATTCACATAGTTATGACTCACTGTTTCTGTAGCAGTGGTCTTAGGATCATCAAGATGATTGGCCAGAAGTTGAGCCTTTTCAGCTTCATTATCAACAGTATGACTATCTATAAGCTGGATAGCTTTCGGTCTCTCATTCCCATTCATTCTGTCATCTGTATTGCAAATTGCCAATGCTGCTCTATTGTCGCATGAAGCTGCTGTTGGACAAAAATAGGCCCTATGCATATCCCTAATCAACCCCAACGCATCTTCAAATCTACCCATGCTCATAAGACCATCTATCATAGCATTATGATTAACATGATCGCTAGGTTCTCCTTCTTCAATATAAACATCCGACAGAGACGGCTTCAGTGGTGGCGCCGGACGACAACCCTGTCTGGTGGCTCCGGCGGCGGAATCGTTGTCGGGGTTAGCGCAATAGGAGTAATGAAATCCCCTGAATCAGTCACTCGCATAAACTTGTTCCTCCCGTTCTGCAATGTTGAGTCAATTTCCTTTGCAGATATGGGGGAAACGGCATCCAAAAGTGGTGGTGAAGATACATTACCGCTATGAATTTTGAAGCAGGAAGACTTAAATTCTGAGCTGTTGCTCACCGGATTCGGCGGAGTCAGATCCTTGGAGACTTCAGTGGTAGGCTCATTCAGTTGTTCAACGACCACCGGGACTGAATCGACAACGACGACGAAATTGCTCCTTTTGGTCAGGCGCTTATGCGCCATTCTCTGTTGGAACGAAGAACATCTGTTCTGAAACATTGCAAAGTGGTGTTCCGGTGAAACCCTCCTGCTGATGTGGTCTCAAATGATTTCTGACCATAGCTAAGAGCTCAGATACACCAGTTGTTGGCCGATCAAGCTTGACATGTATTTCTTTGTGTGATTCTGTGAGTTTTTGCATTACCCGACACTCCATCTCATGAATCTCCATTTGATTGTGCATCGCATCCTCCATGGGTAAGCACCAGGTCGATGCTTTGATACCAATTGAGACGGAATTTGGATCTTAGGGAGGAAAATCCGAAAAACCCGATACTCACAAGCAGAGAAATCAATGAGTTGAATGATTTCTGATGCAAAATGAGTAAATAGTTGCAGAGATAGTATTCAGAGTTTAGAGAGAAGAAGAGTTTGTTTGGATATTCTGTATTTCATTCCCTTTTCACAACTGTGCTATATACTGGATTAGTTACAAAGCTCATGAGAGAGAACAAATAACCAAAACCCGTTTCTACCCCTGATAGCCAGCCCAACAACATACCAATTAGGGAAAAGAAATAATAAAAAGAGTAGTGTAAAATAAGGTTACAGCATGTTTATTTATAGCCCAAGTGTTAAATGCTGTAACATTCAGTTTTGAAAGCAATCATCAATATTGATAAAGAATACAACTTTGCACAACAGGACAAGTGAATCACGGTATGAATGAAATGATAGGAATCTGGTTTGGTGATACTTGCTGTTTTTATGGAAACAACGTCGTATATTGGGGTAAAAAATGGAATAAATGAAAGAAGTTTTCTGTGGTGTTGGATCCTTTTAATGGTGTGGATTGTACCTACTGCGTAAATGCGGGAATTTGCCTACTGCAGATACAAGTTCGTCTCTCTTGTAATTCATTCTTAAAACAGATACCATTTCAACTAAGCAAATTACGGAGCTTATGGCATCATGATCTAGTGGGAAATTATTTAGAGAATCCTGACCCAGCTCGATTTAAGGGCATGACACTGAACAGAACCAAATCTCACCTACAACTATTTACAAATGGTTCCCCCTTTGGTTTCTGAATATCCAAAGCTGATATCTCCTGATCTATTACTCAACATTATCACTGGGCAGCTTACAACAAACTTATTGGCCAGTCCGAGGAACCTGAAAATCCTATTCGTGACAAACAACTCAGAGGGGACAATTCCAGCAGAAATCGAGAACAACCTTTCAAGCCTCAAACACCTTAATTTCTCTGTCTATCATTCCCCAATCACTCAACAATAACAATAATAATAATAACAATAAAAGGGATAAGATTAGGTTGTGTTCACATCAGGAAATAGCCAGACAGGTTCCTTGCCTCTTTCCATGGCTTATTAACAAGGATCGGTGAGTTGGTAATTCTTGAAATTAAACTCCAACATTCCTCATGCAGTTAGTATTACTGTTATACTATTACTCCATAATCCATACTTTACTCACTTGTCGTAGCTTCATGATCAGGACAGGAGGATTACAACAGGCTTAGGCCTTTGAGCTACAGAGAAGCGGATGTTTTCTTGCCGTGTATTTATTTTCTCTTCATCTCAAAAAACAATCAAGTTGAGTTGAGGTGACATGAATGTTGGAATTTGGAAATATACTCATTAAATCAAGAACACAGGCACCACTTCAAGAGCAATAAGATAGTACAGGTCAGCTTACTGCATGCATCATTGATCATTCTATATCTCCTATCCTATTGCATAAAAAAAAATAGAACAGTAACAGAAGTACAGAGCACACCCTTATAATAACACTGTAACATCCTGGCTAACAAGTAGCCATCCAATGATATTCATGAAAAGCAAACTATCAAATGGAAGCTAATATATCAGTTACTACTCATTCATAAACTAGTTCAGAACTTAGTTCAGCAGCAAGTGAAATTGATTTGTATATGCAAACACTTCAACGGCTGACGAAAAAAAAAGGCAATATTTTCCTATGATCCTCCTATCAATGGAAAAACATGTGACAGCTATGCCATTCACCCTTTGAGATATGAGAATCAGCCAATAGCAAAACAATAGCAATTAAAATATACCTTTCAATTAATTTTGATAGGAACTCGATTAACCTCCTGAGTCCTGACTGATCAACTGGTAGCACTTCAAAATGTAAAGCATGAAGCTGCCTTCTCTTTGCTCTATAAGAATACCCGGTGCAACTTTCCAAAAGCATATCAGTCTTATTGATACCTATATCGTGTACAAGAATCATATTCAATTTTTCATGAATCAAAAACACCCATTAAGTGCAAGATTAAGAGATAATGATACATTAACTGACAAGTGTAAGTACGATGCAATAACTTTTTCATATAGAAAAATATTTATCAGAGAGAAAACGAAGTTGACCCAACAATAACCTCAAAATAGATGGAAAGCACAAACAAAACTATTCAGCATCATACTGCATCATGTCATGTTGACATCATCACTAGGTTAAATAAATTGGATAATGAAAACTCATGCGGAAGAACGTCAACAAATCAAAGTAACAATTTTGAGATAAAAAAATTCAACTCTAAAATCTATACCTAGTAATCAATTCTAAGTTTGAGATCAAAAGTTCAACTCTGAAAGTTCAATTTTGGATTACGCTTTAGGTTCTATGACTCTATCCTTTCCAAAGTAATCAACAAGGAATACTCTTAATCAAATTAGATAAACAAATTCAACCAAAAATAAGATTAAGTCCAGTTCCTATTATCTATAAACATCAGAGCATATAAAAAATTTATGGGATTTTAGTCCAGCTTCAAATCTGTAAAGTTATCGTTGTACTGTACAGCCCTTTATTCAACTCCAGTATGTCAAACTTGCACAAGTCCACCCTTATTACTCCAATACCGTGTCTATCCTCATAATGGTCATTAGAAATATAGTCCCAAAAGCACTTATATTAACCAGTCTTATACAGTAATAAATGGAAAAGAAAGTCCATATAAGGTTCCAAATTCCATCCATCATCATCATACTTATCCATGGATTTGAAAATCACACATCCAACCAACATGTAAGTTTTCTCAAGATTACAAAGAATCAAATAATAAACTGGTTGGGGAATTAAAAAGCTCTTAAAACAGTATATTAACCTTTCAGTTATTAAATTTTGTGATCCAAATCTAAATCCTTACCAACTAATTAGTTTTGTTTCAGATTCAAGTACTCATTTGCAACACATCCATCCATTTAGTCTCTAGCTCCACGGTTGTGACTGCATCACCATTCGAATTTCAAGATCATAATCCTCCCTTATTTCCACCTTCAATTCATTCAAGTCCTAAGTTCGCGATTACAGAAAATAACATAATGGTCAAGCCATTCCCAATTTCCCATAACAAAATGGATCCTTAGAGATGTCTTTTTCCTCTGTATTACATGGGAACTCAATCCGAAATTCATCAACATAAAAAATTAAGGAAAGATAAGAAGTCATACTTGAAATTCAAGAACGAAAAAGGAATTAGAAAAGAAGAGAATGGTTTTGCCTACTCTACCTCTTGATGAACCAGAGGATGAAAGGAACCTCTTCTCAGCCAAAACACCAACCAGAGGATGAAAAGAGTCACTCTTCTCAGCCAAAACCCCAACCGCTTTGCCTGTCTTCTACGACCTCCACTTTCCGTTGAATCAGAAGCACCTCAACTTGGATTATAGCACTAGCTGGCGACGGCGAATGGTGGTGACAGTCTCGGGTCGACGTGCAGTGTTCTCCCGCTTGTTGGCTGAGAGTGAGGAGTGACAGTAACGCTCTGGGTAGATTTGTCATTTCAAGCCTCCCCCACCAGTTTTCTTCAGATCTGAGGCAATAAAATTGCTAGGTGGTTCCCACCATGTCTTTTTTCTCCTCTCTAATTTATCTCCACAACCAAATGATAGAAAACTACATAATCACTATTTTATCTCCCCATTTTCACCCCCACCCAAACAATGGGGTAATGCAAACCATTAACTTCTGCACACTTACATGCATAATATAACATAAATAAACAGCCGAACTCAGTTTACACACACCTCCACGATCTCCTAAACAGAGTTATCAAATTCACGAGGCAAGTAAGTAGAATACTAGAATTGCCATCAACATTGGTCATCAGAAGTTGGTTTAAAATTGAATAAATCCAGGTAATAACATGTGTATAAAATCAACATATATAACACAAATTACAAAACTGATTCTAACCAGAAAAAAAAATGATGAGCATGAACAATTGAGATCATTAAGATGTGATCAATAATTGGCAGTATCACTGCAGCTACCAGTTGATACATATTATCTAGTGATGTAATAACAATCTCAGACTCTCATATTATCATGGAAACTGATATCCCAGAAAACTAACCAAACAAACAGGGCAACTGCATGACAAGTTGGTATGGCACATAATCTCAAAGTGTTAAACTGTAATGAACAAAGCACAAAGCAAGCTCACACAAAATACAAGACACTTAAACAAAAAAATTGTAAATATAACACATAAAATCCTGCAAAAGGAAGTAAACTCAGTGACTCTTTGCTTGTTCCAAAAACTGGCTTTCTCAACATTGAAATATCAAACAGAAACATTGTACTACCTGAAACACAACTTCTGCCTAAACTTGGCAATTACTTAGTTGTTGAAGTTACATATAATGCTACTGTGCCAAAAAGCTCAAATACAATGATATGAAAAATTGTGTACCAAACCTACTTCCCACCAAACGGAAAAACCATCCAGACAATCAGTAAAAAATAAAACTTAAGTACTTAACTGAAGGCCAGCCAAAAACGAAGATTAAATAACATTAAAAAAAAGTCTATATCACCATCTAAGGTTTCCTAGCAGTTATACAAATGAAAATATGTCCAAATCAGTGTCTTGTGAAGAGAAAATTTATATTTAAAGCAAAACGCAATACAAAACTGCATCCAAGACATTGCATTAAGAGGAAGCAGATAAATTACATATCATGCACGGCGTTTACTCAAACGCCATGAGTTTGGCTCGTGGTATCTATCATAAAGTGGTTCAATACGCTCTTGACGCTTTCGCTTGCTCATCTTTGTAGGATCTGCCACTTTGAAGAATCTAGGAGCCAATTCAACAAGCCATTTGGGGTCTATGACAGTGACCTCACGCATATATTCCTTGGTAGTCATCACAAGTTCATGGTAGATGACCCAGTCTGGCTGTCTCTGGAACAAAGCTGAACTTGGATGGATATATACAGGCTGGTTCTCAACTAGGGTTCTGTAACCTTCCTGGGGATCCTTTCTTGCTGCATGGAAAAAGAATCCTGCAGTGATAGCCTTCCTGATCTTGGTGAAGTTTTTTCCCGCACTTACAACATCCAATTTGTACCTGAAAATCAGTGTTGGTGATTTAGAATACAATTTAATTAACAAACAGCAGCAGCAACAGCAACCAAAGCCTTTTCCCACTAAATTAGAAAACGCCATTGTGTTCTATCATAAATCATGTCTTCAAATACTTCATTTAGTTTTAAGTACTTTTTAATGGAATACTCTATGGTTTTTCTAGGCATCTCTACTACTGGACTACCGGACTATCCTTCATCTGATTTACTTTTCTTACTGGGTCTTCTAATGGCCTTCCTCACATGCCCAAATCACTTAAAGCGAAATCTTACCATCTTTTTGTCAAAATTTAATCTAACTAAGAAAATAATATTACAAGGGACAAATGTCATGTTGGAATCCACCGTCCAAAGGTTCATGGATTGTCATTAATGTTGGAATCCACCGTCCAAAGGTTCATGGACTGTCATTAATAGTTTAGGAAATAGACATTGTAAATTAATGAGGTTCATGTATTCTCTAGTCGTGAAATTAGGAAATGTCTATAGGGAAAATGTGCCTCTTTTATTTGTCTTGTAATTATCAGCTGTATTTAATTCTTCTAGTGTATAAATAGAATACCTCTATGCTGTGTGAAAGTAACACAAGCAATTCAGAAAATATATATTTTGTTTTCTCTCTTTCAATTTGGTATCAGAGCTCCCGACCCTGGGAGTCTCTGCCTTTGCTTTTCCGCTGCCTCGGCCTTCATTGCTGAGTGACCTTAGGTACCATGCCTTCATTGCAGGACCTGTTTTGTCATGTGCCTTCATTACATGTTTAGCACCTTCATTGTGCTTTATCTTTCTTAGTTACAGTACCCAAAGTCATCTTCACCGAGATTACCGCAAACCCTCTTCTTTGTTGCTGCCTTCATTGCAACTTTTGTTTTTTACACCTTCATCGCACTATTGGTTGTTATCACGCCTAACCATCATGTCTAACACTGAGATTACCAACATCTCAGCTATCACCCATTACTCTAGTAAGCAGTCTTGCACTTCTTCAAATGGTGTAAATGGTAAGAATCTATGTTCTTTATTTTCTCATGCTTCTGGTACTGTCCCCGAGGATTTTTGGATTATTGATTCTGGAGCCACCGATCACATGACCTTTTGTTCTTCTCATTTTTCATCTTATCAAATCCCCATGGGTAGTCATCACATAACTGTAGCTGATGGCTCTCATACATCAATTGCAGGATTTGGTAACGTTAAACTTAGTCCTTTTCTAAATTTGCAAAATGTGCTTCATGTTCCTAAACTGTCATCTAACCTTCTTTCTATACATAAACTTACCAAAGACCTTAATTGCGCTATAACATTTTTCCCTTCTCATTGTGTATTCCAGGACGATACTACGGGGAAGACTATCGGAGTTGCCAAGGAACGGGGAGGGTTGTACTACCTTGAGATGGAAACTTCAGGTGGATCTGGTGTGAAGTTGCAACATTCATGTCATCAATCCAAGTCTTGTTCCACCCAAAGTTGGCTCCAACATAATCGTCTTGGGCATCCCCCATTCACTCTACTTAAGTCCATGTTTCCTTCTTTGTTTTTGAATGAATCGGTTGAGTCCTTTCAATGTGATGTTTGTGAATTTTCCAAACATCTTCAGGTAAGTTTTCCTTCAAGTGCTAAGAAAAGTGATGAACCTTTTTCTCTCATTCATACTGATGTTTGGGGTCCAGCTTCTGTTCCTAATATTTCTGGTGCAAAATGGTTTTCAGATGTGTACCATTTGTTTGTCCAGTTTTATCATATGATTAAAACTCAATTTGATAAAACAATTAAACGTCTGAGGTCTGATAATGGTACAGAGTATGTGAATCAAAATTTCTTCACCTTTCTTAAACAACATGGCATTGTTCATGAACCTTACTTGTGTTGATACCCCCCAACAAAACGGGGTTGCTGAAAGGAAAAATCGACACTTGCTTGAAATTACTAGAGCTTTATTGTTTCAGATGTCTGTTCCAAATTCATATTGGGGGGAAGCTGTTTTAACTGCTGCTTATCTAATAAATAGAATACCCTCTAGAATCCTTGGTGGTTTGAGTCATGTTCATGTCATGAAAACATTTTTTCCATCTGTTCCTATTATGCAAAGTTTTGAATCTCATGTTTTTGGTTGTGTTGCTTTTGTTCATGTCCATTGTCAGCATCGGGGCAAACTGACCCTCGTGCTATTAAATGTGTGTTCATTGGTTATGCCCCTGACAAGAAAGGATACAAATGTTATCACCCTTCCTCTCGTCGAGTGTATGTCTCCATGGATGTCACCTTCCAAGAAAATCAATCATTCTTCAGTTCCTCTCACCGGTGGGGAGAATAATACTTCTGATTTGGAAGCTGAGATTTTTTCAGGAGGCAGCATTCCCTTGCTCCAATCTTCTGATATGCTCTCAGATACACAAGAATTAGCTCCTCAGACTAGAGCAAGCTCGCCAAAACTGGTCTATCAAAGGAAGAAACACCCCTCCCTGTTCCAGCCGCAACCCCAAATATCTCAACCCATGGTAAGTACTGAAAACACTAGTCCCATTCATGTTGAATCTATTCCTTTCATTCATTCTGAACCTATTCCTTTGGATAATTGTGATGATGACTTACCTATTGCTTTAAGAAAAGGAAAAAGATCTTGTGCTAAGTACCATATTTCCAAATTTGTTTCCACCACAAACCTTTCTTTGCAGCACCAAAGCTTTATTGCAGCCATTGACTCTATCAGAATCCCTAGAACAGTACAAGAAGCATTGAAGGACAAGAACTGGGTTCAAGCCATGAATGAGGAGATGCAAGCTCTGGAAAGAAATGGGACATGGGAAATTGTTGAGAAACCAAAGGAAAAGAAACCAGTGGGGAGTAGATGGATCTACACTGTAAAGTACCGGTCAGATGGTACCCTAGACATGTATAAAGCAAGACTAGTGGCAAAGGGATACACTCAGACCTATGGCATTGATTATGAGGAGACATTTGCTCCAGTGGCAAAGATGAACATTGTTCGTATCTTACTCTCTCTTGCTGCCCACTCTGGATGGGAACTACACCAGTTTGATGTCAAAAATGCTTTCTTGCATGGAGACTTAGAGGAGGAGGTGTACATGGAGATTCCCCCAGGGTTTGGTCCCACAAGTGGAACAAACAAAGTTTGCAGATTGAGGAAGGCTTTATATAGCCTAAAACAGTCTCCCCGAGCATGGTTTGGAAGATTTACAAAAGCTATGGTGTTGCTGGGTTACAAGCAAAGCCAAGGAGATCATACACTTTTCTTTAAACATTCACAAGGAGGAAAACTGACTGTACTTCTTGTTTATGTTGATGATATAATTATTACAGGAGATGACCTAGTTGAGAGACAACTGCTTAAGGAAAAATTATTTGCAGAATTTGAGATGAAGGACCTTGGGAAACTGAAGTATTTCTTGGGGATTGAAGTGGCCTACTCAAAACAAGGCATTTTCATCTCTCAAAGGAAGTATGTGTTTGATCTTTTGAAGGAAACAGGGAAACTTGGATGTAAACCTACAGGTGTTCCCATCGAGCAAAATCACAGGATGAGCACTGAAGAGGAGAGTGCCAAGGTTGACAAAATCCAATACCAGAGACTTGTGGGGAAGTTGATTTACTTGGCACACACTAGACCAGATCTAGCATATACGGTCAGTGTTGTGAGTCAGTTCATGCATGATCCGAGGGAGAGACACTTACAGTGTAGAGAACGTATCTGCAAGTATCTCAAAGCTACTCCAGAAAGAGGACTCTTGTTCAAAAAAGGTGGAAACTTGACTATGGAGGCTTATACAGATGCAGACTACGCAGGTTCAGTAAGTGATAGAAGATCCACATCAGGCTATTGCATGTTCCTATGTGGGAACCTTGTTACTTGGAGAAGTAAGAAACAAAATGTAGTGGCTCGATCAAGCGCAGAGGCAGAATTTCGAGCTATGGCACAAGGAATCTGTGAACTGTTGTGGATGAAAATTGTGCTCGATGACTTGAAGATAAAGTGTGAAGGTCCTATGAAATTGTTTTGTGATAATAAATCGGCTCAGTATTGCTCATAATCCTGTTCAGCATGATAGGACAAAACATATTGAGATAGATCGACACTTCATCAAGGAAAAGTTGGATAGTGGATTGATAACAACAACCTACATTCCCTCTGGGCAGCAGCTAGCAGATGTGTTAACAAAGGGTTTGCCAATGGATCGATTCAACCAACTTACTTGCAAGCTGGGAATGATTGATATCCATTCCTCAGCTTGAGGGGGAGTGTTGGAATCCACCGTCCAAAGATAATCCACCGTCCAAAGGTTCATGGATTGTCATTAATGTTGGAATCCACTGTCCAAAGGTTCATGGACTGTCATTAATAGTTTAGGAAATAGACATTTTAAATTAATGAGGTTCATGTATTCTCTAGTCATGAAATTAGGAAATGTCTATAGGAAAAAGGTGCCTCTTTTATTTGTCTTGTAATTATCAGTTGTATTTAATTCTTCTAGTGTATAAATAGAATACCTCTATGCTGTGTGAAAGTAACACGAGCAATTCAGAAAATATATATTTTGTTTTCTCTCTTTCAATTTGTCAATATAATAACTAAAAGTCATAGCAAATGTTAGTAACAGTAATGGCAACAAGAAGCCCAAAGCCAATATATTTGGTGTACACTATGCCTAAAGAGGAGAATTTATATATATTCAGAAACAACTACTGAAAAAACATTGAGAACCTCAACAATTTTGTGCAAACTAAATGTATAGATATGAGAACATATATGTAGAACACAGAAAAAAAATTCAAGCAAAGTAAGCATATAGAAGGATAGATAGATAGATAGATAGATAGATATCATACTTATCCATGATGGTCAGAAGCTGTTTCCTGACATCCTGTGCTCTTCTCAACGATCGAGATTGAACAAAGTTCTCAAAACACCAGGGCCCAGAAAAATTCTTAGCTTTCCAAGCCTCATAAACAGCAAGCAGTGTAAGATGGTCACCCTCAGGCTGGAAAAACTTTGCCCTCTTCTGATCTGCTTGGGCTTGTTTTTCCCTAGGCCTGTAAAAAATATTGCCAGTCTGAATCATGGAGATTATGGTCAAAATCTCATCACTACATCCAAGGTCGACACTGGCAAGCAGCATCTTGGACAATGGTGGTTCCAAAGGAAATTCTGCCATTTTCCTCCCCAATTTTGTTAGAAGGCCCTCTTCATCCAATGCTCCAACACTGTAAAGCTGTTCCATGGCAGAAATAAGAGCTTGAGGTGATGGTGGATCCATAAAATCAAAAGACAGAAGATCATTTATCCCCATAGCTTTCATATTAAGAGTAGTCATCCCGAGATTTATCCTTTGAATCTCCGGAATTGAAGTAGGAGACATCTCATTCCTATATGCACTCTCAGTATAGAGGCGATAACACTTCCCAGGTCCAGTACGCCCTGCACGTCCAGCTCTTTGTTTGGCCGATGCTTGTGAAATTGGAGTTATCACCAAAGAATCAAGACCTTGCTTTGGGTTATAAACATTTTGCTTGGCAAATCCAGGATCAATAACATAAAATATCCCATCAATAGTCAAAGAAGCCTCAGCAATGTTAGTGGCCACAACCACCTTCCTTTTCCCAGGAGGAGCAGGATCAAATATCCTCGACTGCATTTCACTAGGAAGGGCACTATAAACGGGTAAAATGATCAGTTCTGGAACATTCTTACCTAATCCCTTCATTCTCTCGTAGAGAGACTGGCAAGCAAAATCAATCTCCTCTTGACCAGTCAAGAAGAGAAGAATGTCTCCTTCAGGTTCTGTCAAGTGGATCTGCAGGACAGTGATTAAAGCTGCATCCAAGTAATCACTTTCTGGCTGTTTAGTATAAAGAATCTCCACTGGAAAAGTTCTCCCAGGAATTGTAAAAATATTACAGTTAAAGAAATATCCTGAGAATTTCTCAGCATCCAAAGTAGCAGATGTGACAATCAATCGCAATTCAGGCCTACGCTTCACTAGCTGCTTCAGCAGCCCAAAAAGAACATCAGTATGAATAGTTCTTTCATGGGCTTCATCAAGCATTATAACAGAATACTGTGACAGATTCTCATCAACCAATATTTCCCTGAGAAGCATACCATCAGTCATGTACTTGATTACAGTATCTGGTCCAGTGCAATCCTCAAACCGAATAGCATAACCAACTTCCTCTCCCAATCGACAACCAAACTCTTCTGCAACTCTCTTTGCAACTGACATTGCAGCCACCCTACGGGGTTGAGTACATCCAATTTTACCTCTAGTGGTGTAACCCGCTTCAGCAAGATACTGTGTGACCTGGGTAGTCTTACCGGAACCTGTTTCACCAATCACCACCAACACCTGATTATCATGGACGGCCTGAATCAATTCTTTTTTTAACTTGTAAATTGGCAAACTCTGCCTCTGTTCCTGAATAGAAAGCTTGGACCTTTGCCCAAAAGTAATCGTTTTCCCATAAGCATCCTTCTTCCACTCTGGCATATCATATGCCGATAAGCCAACACCCCTAAGCTCCTGCGCAAGATGCCTTTCACCTGACTCTGGCATAGGGTCTTCCCAAGGACGATTGAGATCCTTTGGAATTGAATCCAGCATGGTGCGTTGCTGTTGTTCTCGTACCTCCCTACGCTCCTTTATAAGTGCAGATTGGAGCGCTGCAGCACGACCCAAAGAACCTTCTGGGTTCTTAAAAATTTTAACCGGAGACATATCCATGGAATACCTGCTTTGCCCTTGCAAGAAGGCAGGTTCATCCTCATTCAACTCAATCTCAAGCTCTTCCTCGGCACCTTCCTCTTGGTATAGCACCCCATCTCCCTCCTCATCATAAGTAGGATACTCTGAAACACCCAAAACACCCGATGCAATCAACTGTTTCGCTTCCCATTTCTCCGGAGAGCTCATCCTCTTCAAAGGCCTACGCGAAGAACCAACGTCATCCTCTTCCAAAATCCTTATCCCCGAAAGACCAGTCCTGGCAACCGGCCCATCCTTAAAATCCTGTGGATTCGTTCGAAAAGCATCATCCTCCGAACTCTTCTTCAATGGAAGAAGATCCCTCCCACTATGCTGATCAACATCCCTCATCGAAAGACTCAATTTCTGACCAGAAATCGATATCACCTTCACATAAACCTCCTGATCCCGCTTTACCACATCCTTAGCATTGGTAATTCTCCGAGTTGCAATCTGAGAAACATGGACCAAACCTTCTTTCCCTCTAAATTCATCCAGCTGAACAAAGCACCCTGTGTCCATCACCCTTGAAACCCTCCCTTTATAAACCATGTACAACTCAGGCTCACTAGAACCACCACCATTCCTCGAATCTCTACGACTTTTCCTATCACCAGCATTTCCATCACCATTCTCTCTTCCACGTTCATTTTCTTCATACCCATCTCTCCTATGCCTGTCATATCTATCTCTGTCCCTTCCCCTTCTCCTATCTTCATCAAAATCTCTATTTCTATCTCTATCTCTATCTCTATCTCTATGCCTCTCTTCTCTTTCATACCTGTCCCTGCGTCTATCTCTTCTGTCTCTGTCTCTATCTCTGTATCCATCATCTTCTTCTTCTCCAATCTGGTCTCGTTTTTCTCTGTCTTTCTGATGCTTCACTTCTGTTTCGATTTCCCTCTGAAGCTCCTTCACGCGGTCCCTATCGTCGGCGATGGCGAGAGCCTTGAACTTCGTCGTCGACGTCGTGCCGGCCGTGGTGGTGCTCTCTTTCTTGGAACCCTTGTTGGGAGGAAGAATGGCGTGAATGATGGTGAGAAGGGTTCGAACAAAGTAATCGGGCATTTCGGCACCGTTCTCTTTCAGCTTGGAATCGAATTCTTCGACGTTCTCTGAGGAGTGACCTAACTCGGTGATGAACTCGGCGAGGACCTTGTCGCCGGTGCCGGTGTGGGATTCCAACTCGGTGCATACCTTCGATACCAGAGACAAGTATTCCAGCTTCTTCTTCAATCCCTCTTCGTGATCATCCACCACCATATTCGCGAAAATAGAATCAGATGTAGCAGAGGTGCGGTGCTCCAGCGACGGTGACTGCAAGGCGGTGGGATGGTGTCCAGGCGCGGCGGCAAGTGGTGGTCACTGGTCAGACGCGGCTGATTGATACTTGATAGGGAGAAGAGAAAGAGAATAACCTAAAATCCAAAATCTGGAAAAATCTAGAAAATAAAAAAATAAAAAAACAAGTATCCGGGCCGGGTGATAGACCCAATTGGTTTCTTTCTTTTTTATTTTTTTTATAACCCAGCTGGTTTCTTTCTAACTTTAATTTTTCATATCTACCATTTATCTAAATATTTTATCACATATTTTCATAGGGACAAATCTATAAATAAATTGCTATAAAATATTATTATCTACTATAAAATTGTCAAAATAATCAATCAAACATATACATCTTATTTTAGGAGGTACCAAATAACAAAGAACAAAAAAAATACAACTAAAAAAATAATAAATACAGATAGATAATCTTTCAGCTAATTACAATAATACACAGATTATTCACTTTACTCTTAGATTAATTTTTTTTATATATAAAAATTTAGTTTCCACTCTTTTTTTTTGGAAAGAACATAAAAATATAAATGATTTATCAATTTATAATTTATAAATTTTATATATCACATATGAATTTTGTTACATCCTCTCAATACTAAACATCCTAATATTTCGAGGATGTTTGGATTAGATTCGAAATATAAATTATTTCAACAATCGATTATATGTATAATAAATATAATAGAGCCGGTTTTATTTTTGGATATGTTTCCTGAAAGAGAGATTTTAAGATAATGTATTGTATTTGAGTTGCATAAAAAAATCACTTTTATAGAGTAAAATACAAAAAATAAATGTGCAATTATATATATATGTATATATATAATTTAATAATATTTATTTGACAATTAATTTTGTGGGGATGAAATAGAAATTAAAAATATTATTATTGATTTCAAAATAATCTAAGAGGTTTTTAAATAAGTTTCAAACTTCTTGTTTCTCAAAAAAAAAAAGCATTTTTTAATTTAATAAAGTTAGTCAAAAATATTATGCTAAACTTGAATTTTATTTTTCAAAATAAAAGTGGTTTTAGAGTACCAATCGTGCAAACATAGTTAATGTAGACAGCTCCCTTCCACTTACTTCTATAAATTAGGAAGATACATAGGTGCAATTTGTTGTATGCCTGCCCTCCATCATGGCGGTGCTTGTTCTAATTCTTTCCTTATTACCTATCCTTCTTCTATTCATTATCCACAGCCACATAACAACTAGAGCAAGATCATCTCTTCCACCTGGTCCTCTAGGTCTTCCTCTCATAGGCAATCTCCACCAACTTGATAGTTCATCCCTACATCAGTGTCTACGCCAACTCTCCAACAACTATGGTCCTCTCATGTCTTTGCGCCTAGGCTCAGTCCCAACCTTAGTGGTTTCCTCAGCAAAAATGGCCAAAGAAGTCTTGAAGACACATGACCTTAAGTTTGCAAGCAGACCACCCTTCCTTGGCCTAAGGAAATTGTCTTACAATGGCTTGGACTTGGGTTTTGCACCCTTTAGTCCCCATTGGAGAGAAATGAAAAAATTATGTGTCCTTCACTTCTTTAGCCTTCAACGTGTCCATTCCTTTCGTTCCATTAGAGAACATGAGGTTGCCCAAATGATCAAGAAACTATCACACCATGATGCTTCAGATGAAGTAATAATAAACTTCACCAAAACATTGATGTCTTTCACAAACACTTTGATATGTAGGATGGCTTTTGGGAAAAAGTATGGTTATGAATATGCGGAAGATGAATCAGGAAATGGCCAAACGAGTAGATTGCAAGTGCTGCTGAACGAGGCTCAAGCATTGTCCACTGAATTTTACTTTTCAGACCATTTTCCATTCATGGGGTGGGTTGATCGAGTAACAGGAATACTACAAAGGCTGGATAAAACCTTCAAGGAACTTGATGTGTTCTATGAACGAGTCATCCAGGACCACATGGATCCAGCCAGACCTAAAACTGATGACCAAGAAGCAGCAGACATCATTGATATCTTTCTAAGGATAATCAATGATCATTCTTTGTCATTTGATCTCACTCTGGATCATCTAAAAGCTGTGCTTATGGTAATTAACCTCTCCTTCTGCTTTTTTTTTTTTTTTTATGAGCAAAAGTTTTTATTAATAGGAATACTTGAGGTATCCCAACCCATTTACAAATGAGATGATTACTAATGTAAATAAAAGATTATTCTAAAAAATAATAGTATTGTCTTTACAAAAGTTTCACCCCAAACCGGAACTCAAGAACCCAAGAAATGGGATATCCGTAAAGAACATGGTAATTGGGAAAATACTAGATAGTTTGAATGTATAGTTTTTTCTATCACTTTTGACTTATTTAACAGCAAACTTTAAGTATAGTATAGCATTAGTCACATGATTGTTAGTGATTGATTAATTAAGTTTATTTATTATATATGTGCATACTTAAATTAATGCATATATATGCAGAACATATTCATAGCAGGAACAGACACTACTTCAGCAACAGTAGTTTGGGCTATGAATGCATTGTTGAAGAATCCTAAAGTGATGAAGAAGGTTCAAGGAGAAATTAGACATTTATTTGGGGAAAAAGATTTTATAAATGAAGATGATATTCAAAGGCTTCCTTATCTTATAGCAGTGGTGAAAGAAACTTTGAGACTGTTCCCACCTTCACCACTACTATTGCCAAGGGAAACCATAGAAAGGTGCAACATAAATGGGTATGAGATTCAACCAAGAACTCTAGTTCATGTTAATGCATGGGCTATAGCAAGGGACCCTGAGAACTTTGAAGACCCTGAAGAATTTTATCCGGAAAGGTTCATTGGAAGTTCAATAGATTTCAAGGGGAATGATTTTGAGCTAATCCCGTTTGGTGCTGGAAGGAGAATGTGTCCAGCTATGCACATGGGGGTGCTCACGTTACAGCTTTCACTTGCTAATCTTCTTCACTCGTTTGATTGGGATGTGCCTAGTGGGATGAACAAGGAAGACGTGTTGGACACGCAAGTGAAACCAGGAATAACAATGCACAAGAAAAATGATCTTTACCTTGTGGCCAAGAAACATACAACGTCATAGCACACGTTTATGCCTTCTGGTATTGTCAATTCCACTATCACTTGTGTTTTTTTGGACACCTGAATTTGAACACTCATATAAACATTGATCATACATTAATGCGAGTATGGGTGAGATGGAGGTGTATTGTATTTCGAAATAAAGTAGATATACTACATACAATTGTTTATGTATCACTTAGGTGTCCATAACAGTTGTACAAATAAAATAACTCTTCCACTGTTGTGATAATAGATAGAAAGATGCATTATTGGTAGGATTTAATTGGTTAAATAATGGCCCTTGTGGAATATGTGACCCCGTGTAGTCTAATCCTTGCACCATTTTTCCTACAAGAACTAAATTACAAATTTCCATCATGGTGTGTGAGAAGAAAAATGTTTTTTTTTAACCATTAAATTAGTCATCGAGTAGGGACACTGTATCTCAATGTACATATGGGTGGATATTAGGGCATACATATTCTGAGGTAAAATAGTTGTATTGCATGACAATGTGATAAAAGTGTCTGTTAGGTGTTGTATTCTAAATATCATACAACATAATTGGTGAATGAAAACAATTAGCTTTGCCTGGTGCAGGTTAGGTTATGTTGCAAAAATTTGTGTCATACAAATTTGTGGTATGTGGATGGAGAGGATCATAGTTGAAACTTATGAAAATGGATTCTCTCCATCATCTTTCCATCCACAATCACAGCCCTATTGGACTTGTCGTTATGTTTATGGGTCATTCCTTCTTGCCTTCTAGGCATATGTTTGGATTTGCGTTCTAGTCATTGTAATTTTTTTTTTTGCTTCTACTGTGAAAGCTACAACTGGACAGCTTTTCACATCGATTTTAACGTTCCATCAAACATGCGCTATATTCCAATGCAGCGGGTTGGATAAACTCAGGCTAATTATTCATTTTGACTAAAAGTTTAACAGACTTGTCAATGAGCCACAATATCATAAGCTGTTGAGTAATCTGTAATTACATTTATAAACACTCTTTGAATCCATGAAATCTATCCTAATTCTTATGAGGCCGGAAATCCAAACTTTATTTTATAAAAAAAAAAGTTGAACATACTTGGCTCACGGAGACAAACAAGTCAAAAAAAGAGGGGCCTAGTGTAGACCCTGCCCTGAACTTGGGATAGATATATGGGGCATAGGTAGCTTGGTCGTGATTGTGATTGATAATGGACGTGGAAATTTTTCGGTAGGAGAAAGAAATATTCACTAATGGATCCAAGAACGCATTCAAACAAAAGTCAAACCACCGACTAGCTTTTGCTTAAATAGGAATGTTCATCAACCAATTCAAACCGATTAAAATCGTAAAAATCGAATCGAAAAATCGAAAACCGAAAAAATCACAATTTTTTATTGGATTGGATCGGATTTTGGATCCTACAGTGAAATCCAATCCAAACCGATCTATTATATACATATATTAAGAGGAAATAAAAATATTATAATTTTAATACAATATTTACAATATTAAAAAAAACAACAAACAATAAAATATGAATTATTTAAATTAAACTAAATAAATATAAAAATATACTAAAATCACTTCATGAAACCAACCCAAAACCCACATATGTTAAAACAAAATGGGTTTCAAGCAAACCTAACATTTTTTTTCCCCCCCTTTTTCCCGCCCCCCCCGCCGCCTTTCAAAACCTTGATACATATATTATTTTTGAAATTATAGTATTACTCATACTTAAACATTATTCTTCATACTCTTATGTCCCTCATTCTCTTTAATATTTTTGTTGGAATAACATATATAAGACTATTTAGAATAAATATTAATGTCTTGAAGTTATATTTTACTGAAAGTTTTGATGCATAGCGCGCGCACGCGCGCGCGCGCACACACACACACACATATATATATATATATATATTTGATTGAGTAATTATGAAAAATAGGAAAACAATTAAGTAAATTTGAAAAATAATTAGCTACAATTTATTTGTAGCCAGTTCAAAGAAAAAAATAGGATAAGTGGGAGTAGATATAGAAAATTAATATAAAAGAACGTGTTAAAAAATATCAATAATTTTTTTCTTCTCAAACTCCCAAATTAAAACGAAGATTATCTTTTATACACTATTAAATAAGTAGAAATGACACTTGACATTAGAAAAAAAATAAAGTATGACAAAAATCGAAATATCCAGTCCAATCCAAACCGCATTTGATTGGATCGGATCAGATTTTTTAAGGAAGCAAACCGATCCAATCCAAACCGCACGATGTTTTCATCATTGGATCGAATGACTTTTTAGCTCAAAATCGATCCAATCCAATCCGCAAACATCCCTATCAACTAGACAATTATAGGCTTCTAAATCCAACTAAAAATAACAGCTATGTTATTTGCATACCCGGATGGGACACCTTGATTAATCACGTACAAATATTTGATTAATTCAGTTCATTATATGGTTAATAGGTCACCTGAAGCTTATTTTCCCTAACCATATAAATATTTGGTTAATCACATACAAATATCTAGTTAATTCAGTTCTTTATATGATTAATGGGTCATCATGAATTAACCAAATATTTATACGTGATTAACCATATAATGAACTGAATTAACCAAATATTTGTACCAAGGTATCACTGGAGGTGTCCCAAATGGGTGTTCAAAAAACATTTCTCTAAAAATAGTTCAGGAAAATTGCTTCATACATCCGATCACCAAAAACAAAACACCCTATGCAGTAAATAACTTTTTCTGAAAAAAAAAACCAGAATACTGCCCATAATGCAATAGGGAAAGGGGTCTTGTTCTTGTATTGATAGTATGACCACCCCACAGGGTCCACTAACCCAAAAAAATATTCCAAGTATAAATGGGTGAAAAATTGAAGAAAAAAAATCTAGACAGATAATGAACCGACCTCTATAGACCATATAGGCAAAATAATGTAGTACAGTGCTCATATAGTATAGACTATTGATTATAAGCCAATGGCTCCATTTCAAAAATTATATCACCAAAGTTTGAATCAGCAGCCGGTAACTCTGTAGGCTTACATGCCATTCTGCTTCTGGGATTGCAATTCATTATTGCGTTGAATCTGCTGTGACTGAGTCTGTCTCTCTTCCTGAGGATGGCTGTTTTGTAGTTGAAGTTGTCCAACCTGGCTGGGGTGCTGATGCTGTAACTGGAACATTTGTTGGTTAATAGCAAGTTGTTGAGCCACGCGACTCGAGAGGAGCGACTCTCCGCCAAGATCCGCAACAGCGCGCCTTAAGCGCCTGACTTCGGCATCCAAGGTCTCATTCAGAGCTGCCAAAATAAGGGCACAAATGATTACATTTACAAGTTCAAGCTGCTTAAATTACATTGCCGATACCAATGTCTTGGAGAGATACAAGTTTACACTATATAACTACTACCACAAAACAATAATTATCTTGATCATGGTTGTAATCACAAAAAATGAAAATAAAACATCAAACTGAAAGTAGTGGATAACAACTTGCATTCCCCTAACATATTTTATAAAAGTTTTAACAAAATTAGTCACAAATAAATTATCTATAAATAAGAAATTCACAATGTAGAACCATTAGCACTTCCATAAAAAAAAATTATAAACAAAATCGAACGAGAGAATGATGAGATCTAGAAATGAAGACACGGTTGAGAAAAGGCTTGGAGGCAATAAAATTTTTGTGGTAATAATGATGATCAGTTTTAGTTGTTGACTATTTTCCATTAAATATCAAAACATCAAATATAAAAAGTTGTAGTGTTTTTGCTTATACAAGAAAAAGAAACATTTGAACCTTTACTACCAGAGCCCCCTCCCCTCTCTTTTTATCTCTTATTTCTTTCTATTTTGACATTAAGAACATTTAAAGTGACTCCATCTATGGAGGTAAAATTAGGACAATAACTAAAATCAGATTACATTCAAGTGCTTTTTATTTGCAGATTTTAAGGGGCTATAACATGCAAACAAGAATTTCAGAAAAACACAATATTAGTGCATAATGCACTTGGGTTCCACATTCGAAAGCATTTGTCATGGTGAAATCAAATTCCTAGGCCAGGCAGACAGAATTGCAAGGTGCAGAGATGAAGTAACATGCCTTGAGAAAAATGATTGGATAAAAAATCACTCATTTTGTTAATACTTAATAAGCATTAACCATTTCACAAACGTAAGAAGCAGTAAAAGTTTGAATAACTATCTTTACACACTAAAAATTGTCATATAATGAAGAATTGAAAATTGTTATTACACATAAAATCCATTTACTTGAACAAAATCAGAAATCATTAAACATGATCATATATTATGGTTATTTCGGTGCCCAAAATGACACAATTATCTACTTCAAATAAAGAGTTTACACTTTACAAGGTGGAATAAGTTAAAAGCAGCTATGAGCTAACTAATACGTATAGAAGAAGGAAATTGTATGTATATACATACCATCTTTCAGTTGGGACTGTTGTTCCAAGGCTTGAAGCCTCAATTTATACTCCTTATTCTGAGTTTTAAGCTCTGCACTATCCATCTGGAGACAAAAACAGAAAAGGGAGAAGAAGAAGAAGAAGAATGAATAGTAGGATACATGATTCATGACAATAAAAAACAGTTAACAAACTGAATAAAAGGGGTTATAAGCTCATCTCTGAAGAAACACACCTGTAATTTGGTAAACTGAGTAGACAGTGCGGTTGTCTCGGTCTGAAGAGTTTGTACTTTGTGCTCCAATTCAGAAATGTATCGCGTCTTCCGCTCTTTCGAACGAGCAGCAGATAGACGATTAGCCAAAATCCTAGCGAAGTATATAACAGATACAATGAATTATTATACCTTTAGTTTTCCTCAAAAGGAATGGATAACAAGACAGGTAAAAAGAAGGAAAATATTACCTTTTTGCACGCTTGGGGTCAGACACGGCAATTTCAGTAAGTTTATCATTTTCCATTATTTTCTTTAGCTCCTCTGAGCTGAACTCACTATTTCCGAACTCCATGCTGATTTCAGATGTTTTACCATCTATTGAATTGCTAGGTGAGTGTTGACCAACTCGATTTTGCAAAGGAGGGAGTTTAGGGGATCCATCTTCGATATGAAAATTTCCTATGGAACTATCCAATGAGAAACTTCTCCGGTGTCGGCCACTAGGTGCAATGTCTCCATTAGAACGCCTCTTCACTCCTTCCCTTCGTTCTTCCGAACAGCTTGAACTTGCACCCTGAGCCCCAGTTGTTTTCCCATTCGCATGACTCTCAACTTCATTGTCACTGCTTTCAACAGTCTTTGAACCACTGGTTCTGCTATCCAGATCCTTATCTTCCATCGAAAAATTCATATTCTGAATGTTGTCCAAATTCATATATGAACTAAATAAGTCGTCCAACGCATCGTCTTTCCTCGCATTCCCCGGTTCTCCACTAAAGCCATCAACACAGTCCATATCCTTATTTGGCACCTTTAACACCAACTGAACAGGCTTCTCAAAACCCGAGCTTTCTCCTCTACAAACCGAATTGTCACGATCATTCCAAGACCTGGAAGGAACCAACTGAGGAAAAGACTGACTGAAATCAGATATTCCTAAAGAGGAATCACTGCTCGCGCTTCGCCTGTGTCCTTCGCGAGGGGGACGACTATGGCCAAGGTGAACGGCATGACCGCGGTTGACAGGCACAGAAGGGGCATGAGAAGTAGCCAAGCTTTCCTCCATAGCCACATCTCTTGAAACCGAGTCAGAAAAGGCCAAGGGTTCGCGAAAAGGCGGCGAAGGACTCAAAGGGGGCAAGGAATCCAGAGAGAAAAATGAGGATTGAGACAAAGACCTAGAATGGGAAGACCCTGCCCCAGGGCTTAAATTTGGAGAACGCATTCTCTGGGATTGGGAGGCCATAAATTGGGGATAAGGGATTGATGAAGGTGAAATAATAGTATTGGGGTGAGAGGGTGGAATGCCATGTTTCTGATTCTCATGAACACCCATTTGATTGAAAGCATTCAATCGGTTTTGTGGTCTAGGAACTGCTCCTGAGGGTGACCCAAATGCACAACTAGTTCTATGCATACCAGTTTGATGATTATCAACACCTTCCATTCACTCACTACACTACACTTTCTACTCACAACTATATCAATTAATCAATTAATCAATTAACACATGAACATAAATAAAACCTCAAAACCCTGAAATTCAGTTAAATTGAAATGATATGAAAGTTTGACTAAACAAAGTAGCTTATGTACCTGGTCATAGTTGTGATATACTGAAACATGTGAAAACATATAAAACAACAAAGAGAGAGAGAGAGTGTGTGTGTGTGTGTGTGTTGAGTTACATAAGGAGGAAAAATGAAAAAGAGTTGAAAAGTGTTGTTTGGATGGACGATGAAGATGACGATGTGGTTGTGTGTGTTTGTAAGTAACTGTTGTTTTTCTTCTATGATGTTTGGCTTTGCGTGTCAAACCTCAATGGGACGCGGTTATTGTTTTCTTTTTTTTGTCTTGGCCCCTTCTTTTTCTATAAATTATTCTGTAATTGTTATCTGATTGATTTTGAAATCCAAACGGGTTAGGCAAGTCACCGCATAAGGCAACTTGCTTTAAGAAGTTTACATTTTGGTTTCATCGTAGGTAGACGCGTTTACACAGATCACATGACTGATAAGGTTGTCAGAGAAATTATATTTGAAGATCAATTTTGCTACCATATGATGCTTGTTTGGTTTTTTTTATATATTTTTGAGATGTATGTATATAAAAAAGATGAAATAATAAATAAGAGATAGAGATAAATATAGATAGTATCACATATTGTGTCTGAAAGTAATAATTGAAAATCTAGATTAAATTTTGAGTATTATAGAAATGACTTTTTTTAATTTTATTGATTTAAATTTCTAAGTGATAGGTAAAATAGAAAGAAAAAAAAAATCATCTCCATTTCATGCGAAATGGAGAGTATATTTTCTCGATAAAACATGCACTAAAGTGATTAATAGTTTGTTTGTTTTAAAGCTCATTTATGGCAAAGTGCAAATGGAAATTGCTTTAGATGAAAGTTGTGACTCTGAGCTTTCAAACAAAGTGCATTGGAAAGTCGTGTAACTCCGTTTGCATTGTAAAAAATCTTTAAACAGATCAAATAGGCTATAAGCCACCAACATCTAATTGACTGTTATGGGTGGAAACTATATAGACTCGTGTTGTGAATGAAAACATGTTAGACCCTTTTAAGACTCGTCATGTTTCTCTTCAATAAATAGATTAATTTGCCTAAACTTTAAGATAGGTTAACAGGACTTTAAAAAAATATCATATTATTTATAAGTTTAATTACATAATATAAATATAAATACACTATAGTGCATATAGAGAAATTATGTACAATTAAAGATTGACCTATTAAGCTTAAAAGCCCTTTTCAAAAGTTCCAAACTTGAGTTACTTAACCAAATAAATAGATCTTCTAATAGCATTTTAATTTAACATTTTTGTTAGGTCAAGCAGGTAGCACGAAAAACAAGTACCAAGACGTGTGTTGGAAATATAAAAGTAATTTGTTTTGTAATTGCTTAACCGAATAAATAGATCTTGTAATAGCATTTTGATTTAACTTTTTTGTTAAATAGGTCAACTAGGTAGCACGAAAAAATAAGTACCGAGAGGTGTGTGGGGAAATATAAAAGTAATTCGATTTGGAATATATAACATTTAACAATCCACCAAACCGATTGAATTGAAATAAAAAGATATTCTAATAACATTTTAATTTAACCTTTTTGTTAGACAAATCAGCTACCAAGACGTGCTGTCAAAAAAATCTATTAAGACGTGTGTGTTGGAAATAAAAAGTAATTCGGTTTGTTAATCAAATTTTATATTTGAAATTTTCTACAACAAGAAATGAATTATTTCTAAAACTCTTATGAATTTTATCCTTTTGATTAAGAAATTTCATTGAATTTAATAGAATCCCTTAGAATTTGATTCAATTGAAATAAATAAATATTTAATAACAACATTTAAGGATCTATCAAATCGATTGAATTGAAATAAAAGATCATTTAATAACATTTTAATTTAACCTTTTTTTTGTTAAACAGATCGATTGTGTAACCAAAAAAAATATCGGCTACGTTATTTTTATTCTTATCGATTATCAAGACGTATGTGTTGAAAACATAAAAATAATTTGATTTATAAATAAGATTTTCTATTTGAAATTTTCTAAAATAAAAATTGAATTATTGAATTATTTCTAAAGTTCTATGAATTTGATCTTTTGATTTAGATTTTTCATTGAATTTAATGGAATTCCATAAATTTTGATTTGAAATATATGAATATTTAATAACAACATTTAACAATACACCAAGAAAATATTTAACTACCAATTATAAGGATAAAATATTAAACTAATAAAGTCAAGTCAAACTTCATTTTAATGAGTTTTAAACACAATTTGATTTCCAAAGCAATTTGAGTTCTATTTTTCTGGGGGAAAAAATATAATTTAATTTCTATATCAAATCAATTCATTTAATTTAATATTTTTAGTTTGATTTTGAAACATTACCACAATAAATGGCTTCAATTAGGTGCATGCATAATTTTAAATATGAAGATATCAAAAAAAAGATTTTTTATCCAAAAAAAAAAGATTTAATTGCTATATACTGACAATGTAAAGTTTTTTTACACTGTCAACCAATCAGAAATGAACATATCATCACAAATCTTTGATTCTTATCATAATTTTTTTAAAAGTCGTCCATTTCATGATTTTTAATTAGCCATCAGTGGAAAATCTCTACATTGTCATTGTCAATGCATAAAAATTAAACTCAAAAAAAAAAAGTCTTGTATAACAATATTTTAATCTCCAATTTTATCATTTAAAAAAAGGATGGGCAAGTGTTTGTGTTTTTTTTTTCCTTAAAGTAGCAAATATTCGTGTATTGTATTAGTATTTTTTTTTAAACATGAAAATATAAATAAAAAAGAAAAGAAAATTTTAAATTATAGATGACATATACATAACTAATAACATAGAATCTTTTGTTGACAAGAATAACATAGAATCTAAAAAGTATAAATTAAAAAAGAAAATATTTAAATCTAGACAGAAGATATGCATAAGTAACCCAAAAATATAAATTTAAATATTCGTAAAATAAAAATTAAAAATATCATACGTCATTTTTACAAATGAGAGTGGCATAAAAAAATTAATATTTCTTAAGAGAGCATGTTCTAAATCATTATTATTATTATATAGTTGTAGAAAATTTTCTTTTAGAAATCTTTATCCTTTAAGTAGTAAGCCGGACTATCTTATTTCGACGATCTTAATGGCTCGTTTGGTGGTCAGGATAAGAGAGATACGATAAGATATATCATATCTGAAACTATTGTTTGGTGAGCCAGTAGGATACGATAAATCAATCCTGCCACCTATTATATCTTGTCCACCTAGTTAAAATTCTATCCCGAGGGGGAGCTGGGTTTAGTTAAAAATTCTATCCTGAGGGGGAGCTGGGTTAGAACATGATAAAATAAGATGATTTAAAGTATAATAAAGCATAAAAATATTTTATATATAAAATAATTTAAATATAATATGGTTACCAAAAAAAAATATAATAAAACATAAAATAATAAAAATATTAATAATTAATTTTAAAACTTAAATTTTATTTTGTCACATGGCTAATTTTTTTACTTTATATTATTTTAAAAAACTGAAAAATAAATTAAAAATATTCTAATAATTTAATTATATGTAAAGTAAAAACTAAAAATGAATATTTAAAATCATAAAAAAAATTAATTTAAGTTAAACAATATTTTAAAAATTTAAATATTATATATAATTTTATCACAAGGACAATTTTATATTTTTATATAATAAAAAAATGAAAATTATAAAAAACCTATAATCTAATAAGATATGAAAACATTCAGAAAAAAAACGAAAATTTTATAATTCATACTAAAATTACAATGTTAACTAGTTGGTTATCTAGTGGACATCAAACGTCGGATAGGATAACGGTTTATCCTGCTCATATCATATCATACTCCTATCATGCTCTCTTATCCTATCTGTCCCTATCCTATCCTAACCACCAAACGAACCATAAGTGTATAAACATGAACACATTTTAATTTGTTTCCATTAGCAAAACGTTATATGTATGATAATTGGGCTAACTCATATGGATATTATAAAATACTATTTTGAGAAAATATGCAAATGAATTGTGATATTTGAGTAATATGTCTAATTTGACTCAAAAGCTAATTGCTGGTGAAGAGTTAGCCAAAGCATTATAAGGGTGTGTTTGGGTAAACAACTTAATTAAGAGCTTATCACATAAGACCTTATCTCATGAGAGCTTATGTCATAAGTGCTTAAAGAAAGAAAAAGAAAGAAAGGGGCATGAGAGGATTCGAATAGTGAAAAACACGGAGAGGGTGTTTAGTGCATAAGCTCTTATGATAATTCCATAAGCTTCTCCCAGTGACTTATGAAAATAAGTCAAAAACTCCTTATGGGATTGCATAAGTTATTTTTATAAGCTCTGCCAAACATACTGCATAAGAGCTTATGTCATCAGATAAGTCAAAAGACTTAAACTTCCACCCACCTAAATAATTAATTATTTATATACCTAATCAAAGTGAGACTCGTCACCTAGGAGATCAAATGAGAGTGACATAAAAAAAATAATCTTTCTTAAGAGAGTTGTTCTAAATTATTATATAGTTGTAGAAAATTTTCTTTTGGGAATCTTTATCTTTAAAGTAGTAAGTCGGAATGTCTTACTTTGACAACCTTAAGTGTATAAACATGAACACATTTTAATTTGTTTCCATCAGCAAAATGTTATATGTATGATAATTGGGCCTAGCTCATCTGGATATTATAAAATACTATTTTGAGAAAAGATGAGGCAAATGAATTGTGATATTTGAATAATATGTCTAATTCGACTCAAAAGCTAATTGTTGGGGGAAGAGTTACCCAAAGCATTATAAATAATTATTTATTTATATACCTAATCAAAGTGAGACTCGTCACCTTGGAGATCAATTGAGCTTCAGCATATATCTCACAGCACATTTGCATCCTTAAGGCGGTTTTGTCGATTTCATAAGAGCCTAATAACACTCTTCGGGGGATGAATAAGTGGATGATATGGTCTGTTGGTTGCTTCTCAAGGATGGAATGGTTGGAGTCACACAAATCAAAAGTGTGCTCAATTTCTTTTTGTAATGTTTTTGGTGGTATCTAAAGAAAGGGATGGCATGGCAGCTACTTTCTTCTCTATCTCCATCCCCGATAGGAGCCATGGGGAGTGTTTTTCCCTCATATTCATTTCTCGCCTCCTCGCGGATCACTATCAAGGACCCCAAGAGAGCAATTGGTTCAAACTCAAATCGTAATTTCCTCGTCGCCAACACTCATCTTTCCTTTAGTGCAATCCCCTTTTAAATTGAATTAAATACCCTCAACCCCACCTTGTGGTTGTCAGTGTTGTGGAAGGCATTCGATACCTCTTTCTACGCTCACTTTTGGATTTCAAAAACTCACCTGGCAAGCCACACAAGAACAATGTGAAGGTGCTTAAAGGGAAAGCTTTTCGCAAACCTGACATCTAAATCAATGTTTAGGAGGTTCTAGATAAAACGGAAAAAACGAGGGAAGCGGTGGCTTTGTAGTGGACATGTGTCTAATGTGGGTATGGTAAGCTTGTTGTCATGGTCATGAGGTTATAGGCTATGGGTTTTGAGGATGTTTTCAATAATTTGCTAAAGATTTGTTAATAGAGTGACAAATTTGGTCGTTGTTTTTGAGGTTGCAGCTTCCGATAGTAGGTTTTTTTGTAAATTTAATAAGATAATATATTTCAAATTACATAAATAGGTTGTTTTACACATATATGTGTGTACACACACAAGAGTGTATAAAGTGAAAGAGAAACTTTTATATGAGGGTGAGAGTTGCAAAATTGGGTCATTAAATCATATATGGATGGTCGGTATTAGAAGTTAGTTAGTGGTCATGTGATCACTTAAAAAAGTCACATGACTTTATGTTCTAATCCTATATATTCATGTGTGATCCAAAGAGACAAATTTACCCATCTCACTCATATATATAACACACACAAACTCATGCATACTGAGAATATTTTTGTGATGGTCTTGTTGACGGGGGACTTGCGGGGTGGTGAGTATGATCCTTGTCCCCAAGTTGCCTTTCCCCGAATAAGATAGCCTTGGTGGGGATCCCACACACTGGTGAAAATTAACACAACCATTAAAAGATTATTTTGTATTATATGTTGTTATTTTATAACTTCTTTTTGAATCGATAATCCTCGAGGGCTCGTTTGGTGGTTAGGATAAGAGAGATAGGATATGATAGACTATCATATCCTGTCTGAAACTATTGTTTGTTGAGCCAGCAGGATATGATAAATCAATCATGTCCATCTAGTTGAAATTCTATCCTGAGGGGAGCTGAGTTAGAACTCAACATGATAGAATAAGGTGATTTAATGTATAATAAATTCAAAAAAATAATTTATATATAAAATAATTAAAGTATAATAAAATAATATTTTAAAGTATAATAAAATATAACATGGTTAAAAAAAGATATAATAAAATATAAAATATTTAAAATAATAAAAATATTAATAATTAATTTTAAAAATTATTTTTATTTTATCGTAAGGTTAATTTTTTTATTTTTATTATTTTAAAAAACTGAAAAATATAAAAAAACATTTGAATAGTTTAACTATATGTAAAGTAAAAACTCAAAATGAATATTTAAATTATAGAAAAATAATTTAAGTTAAACAAAATTTTAAAAATTATATATAATTTTATCTCATGGATAATTTTGTCTTTTTGTATAATTTAAACAAAATGAAATTTATACAAAAATAAAATCTAATAAAATATGCAAATATTTAGAATAAAAATGAAAATTTTAAAATTCATACTGAAATTGTAATGCTATCCGGCTGGTTATCTTGTGGATACCAAACGTCGGATAGGATAACAACTTATCCTGCTCATATCCTATCATACTTCTATCATACTTTCTTATCATATCCGTCTTTATCATATCCCGACCACCACTCAAAATTTTTAAAACCGGACCGGTTATTGAACCGGAGAAGGCACTTGTTCAAGGTTCAATGGTCCAACCATGACCGAACCGGTAATAATTAAATAATATTTTTTAAATATTTTAATATAATATATTAAATAATATTAACATAAATTTAAATTATCATATTATTTATATCATCATGTTTATAAAGCATAAAACTTGATTTAAGGTGCAGCTGTGTTCCCATGAGCTAATTTTTGTTATAATTATACAATTGTAGTATTGTACAGTGAAAAAGTAAAAAAGAAGAAAAGAAAGAGACATTTATTCATTGAAATTGGATGGAGACAAAATAAGACACACAATATGGCTTTATTCAAATTCAAATACAATTTGCTGATGGGTCGATGGGCTTTAGGCCCAATGTACAAAAATAAAAGGAGTGTGTCTAAACTTCAACCCTAGTTTCCCTTTCCACAGGCCACAGCAGGAGAAGGACGTCTGCTATCACGCCGGAGATGGTAGGTCGCTGCTGTTCGTGTTCTGTCTCTGAGAAGAAGAAACTAAATCATGCGAAACGAGTTTTTTTTTAATTTAAATAAAGTGGAATTCCTAAAACCGGATGAACCGTGAGACTGGCCGGTTTTCCGGTTTATGACCGGTTTGATGACAGGACGAGGCGGGTTCCCGGTCCACCGGTCGGACTGGTCGGTCCGGTCCGATTTCGACAGCTATGGTTTTAACTATTAACTTTATGGTGACCCATGTCTTTCTAGCCCTGAAAACTCGTGCAGAATAAAGACGGGTTGGGCTGGGCGTGACCCAATTTGACCGGTCCAATCCAACAACTGAGGAGTTTGAAATAGGTAAATCGCAGCCGTCCGATTAAGTTCCCAAATCAGCGAACCCCGTCGAGTTCTCCTTTAAATATAAAGAGAAGCATCTTCTTTTCAATATTCCTGTAAACCCTAGTTCTCATGTGCCGTCACCTCTTTCACATTCCTCTTTCTATTCTTTCAATTCAATCATTAGGGTTTGTGATAATCATATGTTTATGGTTCTTTCTTTCTATATGCTTTCAGTTTAATTGGCCAAATGATGAATCTTTCAATTGCTGAGAACTCAAACTTTCATTTGAGTTCAATGATTTTTTTTTTCATTGAATAGGAAGATCTGATGCCCCATACTCACATTTTTATTACCTATTGTTTTGTTCTTTTGATTAAATAATTTTTTTTTTCATTTAGGTTTTGTTCTGAACTTACATTTGGCTGAGATAGCCTTTGTTATATTTAAGAATGTAGCCAATGATGCAGACATTGAATTTGACTGACATGCAATTTCTTGCGTTTATCTGTTGAAAACTTTGAACTAGGACGGTCTGAGGCTACTGAAATCGATTTGGAACATTTATTTTCTTCTTGTGGTGTGTTATGATAATGATGATTTGTCTGAACAGTATTGTGGATGATGAGATAACATTTTTACAGTTATCCCTGGCTGATATATCAGGTGCTGAAAAATTGTAATCTGACACTCACTGTTTGGTTCCGTATAAATTTATAATATATATATATCGTAAAATATATTTAAATTTTATATTTTAAGAGTTAATTTTGTATAATGTATGTATTAATATATATATATTATGTAAATGTAATTTTAATTGTTTCTTGCCTTATTATCATTGTGCCAATAAAATAGTTTGTCCTAAATATTGGGTTGGATATTAGTTAAAGAAAACCCTTAGGCTTGTTATCCAGGAACTTTTTCAGAAATACTGTAGTGAAAGGAAGATAGGAGTTTGTCGCTAGGTATTTGACCAAATAGGATCGTCCCGTTCCTATAGGACAATTGAATTAGTAGTTGGCTCTCACTAACGAATTTTAATGAAGATATTGTCACATGACACTCTGGATTCTAGTTAGAAAAGTAAAGAAAAATGTGATTGGGACATCAAAATGGGATAACATGGTTAAATTTGCCTAATACCATTCAAAATCATAGTTAATGGAGTGTTAAACTTAAGTAATCTATAAACTTGTTAACTTGTTAAAAAGGAGGAAAATGAGGTAAGGTTTTGCCCGAGGTTGGATAGGGTGAGATTAATTATGAGGCCAGATGGCTGAGAAATTGAGTGTTAATTGGTTGGATCACACAAGTTATTATGCAAGTACGACACATTGTGGGAATTTAAATGTATGCATTCATACTTCATATCATGCAACTTAATCAAACATACTGACTTTAGGGAACAAGTACGATATCACCTCTAAGCTGAACATATATTGAGTGTTGACTCATTTATTAATCAATAGTAATTTACATATACCCGAATTTACTTTTTCTGGAGTTGCATATTTGTTTTTTGATCATCTTAGTCCAATGTCAGCTTGCAGTTGGATGGATTCCTACTCTGCCTATTACCGATAATTCGCCACCAATGCCAAATTCTCAGACATTGATCAGGCTATCTAAGGATTACCTACTTGCATAGATAGACGATCAACAGAAACGAAAGTGTAATGTATATCATAATTGTCGTAATGTTTAGAACTGCACCCAATTGGAAATAACAATTGATTTTATACTTGCTTAATCTCTAAAGAATTATACCTCGTCATTGAGTGTGAAAAAGTGAATGTAGCCACGAGCAATCAACAGAAAAACATTAAACTTGAAAGAAGAAAGTTTTACACAATAATTCAGTTCAAAGTAAGGTTCAAGATAAACCCAAAAAAAAAAAAGTTCGAGAAGGTTAACGTCAGAAGGCTCTATTATTCGGGTTTCACAACTAAATGCTGCATTAACCAAGACATTTAAATAGCTATTTACCCTTACTGACAAAGATATGGTGATATTGCCATTTCTTCAGTAGCTACATAGCCTCCTAAATATACTAATGGGCACCCCCATGGTCTGCAGTTTTCCCTGATGAACTTCTCAATTAACTTATTCTTCCTTCTAGTTGGACTTGAGAATACATAATTGACCCTATTTATGTATTGCCCCTCCAGGGACAAAATTTCTTATGATCTACTTTATTGTGATATATCGATTTGTACCATGCTTAGCCCAATGGTCTTTGAGGTCAACTGGGTTTGTCAGATCATGCCCTTCTGCTGTAAGCCGGCTTAGCAGCTTGTTGAAAGCACTTCCACTCATTTTTCGACCACCTACTCGAGCATGCCTCTTGTTAGGTACTGCTGGAAGTGGATACACTGATAGGGTAGTTGTGCAGCAAGCAGACTGCCAACCCCCATTCCCCCATTTGTAGCACTGCCTCATAACACCGGTACAAGAGCACACCGGTGCTGGCATGGTTGACTCATCGTATGCAACTTGGTTCAATGCCAAGTCCTGAGCTTTCCAATCAGCCTTTGACACCACTAACTGCTTGTTAAGATCATCACCTCCATGAATTATTTCCTCACTACTCTTCCACTCATGTGCCTTGCCAAACATCATATTCAAGTCTTCACTGTCCCTCTTGACCTTTTTAGTAGCTTTTACAGTCTTATTAGGTGAAGTTGACTTGGGTTCCTTTGGCCGTTTGGCCCGTCGTGACTTCCCGGCCTCTGAAGGAATTGGTGCTGCGGGAATGGCATCACTTGTGTTCATTTCCCGTGTGGTGTAAGAAGCATCACCCATGTGAGATAAATGATGTACCTGTTGTTGTGGATGATGCATATGCTTGACGCCTCGTGAGATTTGGCATCCTGGAGGGCATGATGACATATTACCATTGGCTAAGGTGTTTTCTCGAAACTGAAGAGTTGCAATTGCATTATCTCGTTCCATTAATGCATTATTTCGTTCTGCAATTGCAGTATCTCGCTGCAGGAAAGCCATGTCACGTTCTGCAAGTGCTGCTTTTTTTCTCAGAAAGGGCCAGATTTCTTTCGTGAATAGCTGCATCTCTTTCGGCCATAATTGCCATAATCTGCTTCATTGAAGGCTGATGTTGCATCAACCACTGCAATAGCAACAAGACCAATATTATTAGAGATACTGCACCACCTTTCTAAGGACGGAGTACATATGCTGCACTTACCCATTGTTCATGCAAACTTAAACTGTAATGAATTTATCTGCAAAAATAAAGGTGTTTCTATATACCTGTCCCTGAGCAGATTTATATTGATCAGCTTTGTGCCTTCCATTTTCACGATGCCCGGCATCATCCATCAGAAACTCGAATAGTAGTAAAAACTAAATATTGACTCTAGACCTCCACAACCAGTGTAGAACTTGGCTAATCAAGCAAAAGTTTGGTACACATCCTGCATATAAATTAAGGAACAACTCTTATTTATATTGACATAATTAGCATGCTGCATGTCTATTTCCTCCTCCATTTTTCATGGGCCATGGAGGGTCGTGTACTAAGAAATTCTTCTACCAATGAATCTAACAAGAATGGATGCTGCAAAAGTTAAAATGCACACCATGCTTATACATGCTTATACATAGGGACTCTGCACCCACCAAATGAACCAATAGTTGATCAAAATTATCCCTACACAAGAATATGGCTTGAGTCAGTCAACAATGAAACGCAATGATTCCAACTTGCAAAGTTGCAAACAATGATGCTACAAAAGGCTCACGTATAAATAAATTTGGAAACAAAGAGGCAACCAGTAAACACTAAGTCCAGGGAAGTACCAGCAGTTTGGGAAGTCCCCCGGGCGCAGGGGGGGTGGATGTATGAAGGGGATTTAATACTTATCACATAGGACCAAGAACACTTCCATTGAAGCTAAAAGGGAACAAACATTTCAGAAACCTTAAAGGAAATGGCAACATACAAGCAATTGCTACAGCAACAATAATAGAGACACTTAAAGTTCATGAAATATCTCCGATTTTATATAATTGATAAATCTTATTTCAGAACTTCCATGCAAACAATAAAGGATGAAGAGAAAAAAGATCCGCCCAAGAGCATATCATGAAAGAAGGGTAAAAGAAATGGAGGGATCCTTGTTTGATTCTAACATGTTTAAGTGCTAAACATAAAATGCCAAGAAAACATTGAAGAAATAAGGAGAATAAAAACAATATGACTAAGGTCCTTTTCAGGTGGTACTTCCAACTAGTCAACTGCCCAGTAAATGAAGGTGACACTCCATTAACAGACTTCATCTATTGACAGGAAAAGGAGGCTCTCAAGTTTCAAGTACCTTGTTTTGTAGTTTATGATCAGTTGTCATGTAAGGTTACTGAGTGTTACCTAGTGCTTGCAATGTTGACATTTTAACTGGAAAATTTACAGGTAAACAGCTGAAATGGTAGACATAAGAATGAACCTCACACCATATGAATCTATGAATCAAGCAATGACTCCACACACAACACACACACACCCTAAGGTTAGTGAGTGTTCTACTTGACTAACAGTCAATGACAGTTGACCTAGTCTCTGACTCTCTGCAATGTTGACAACATGTAATTAGAAAATTTATACACAAACAGTTGGAAATGAGGACATGACAACTAACCTAATCCATGAAAATCAAACAACAACTCTACACAGAATAAAAATCAGTTCACTAATAATCATTGGCTACATGAAAAATGAAAGAACAGCAAAATGTCAAACAGACTGAGCATGAGCTTCCACAATAAACAACCTGAAAAGTGGTAACTCTTGAAATTAAAAATATGCAAACTGACAAAAGGACTCAAGAAAAAAAGGGTGCAAAAAGAAGAAAAGTAGTTTGAACTTGAAAAGCAACGAAAGCTTGAACAATGATATAACCTAATAGAAAATTGAACATCCATAGTTTAAGTAGATAAAGCAAAATTGGTGGTTACTTTTACAATCTCCCTCCTTTCTGTTAACAAGGTCAACGTATTGAACCCAAAACGCATTTCTGGTATTTTTCACAGTAATCAAACTCAAGTACACACAGTTAAAGCTCAAATTGTGAAATCAACAAGGGATCCTGAAACTTCGCATCTGAACTAAAAGCTGAAACAAAAAAACCCAAGAAAATGTTGCAGTTTGAACAATGATTGCAGAAAATGGAAATCGAAACAACAAAATACAGAAGTTGGAGGTTGCTCAGAGGTCATAATCCAAAGCAAAACAAGAATTACTGATAAGAGTAACACAGTAGAATGAAGTGAAGCTTACTAGTTGAAGAAGATGAAAAGGAAGCGATGAGATTGAAAACCCTAATTTCCACAGCAATAACGCAAGGAGTTTGGGCTTTTACCTGTTTGTGTTGTACCTTATGCCTTTGCAGATTTTCTTGTCTCGTTTCTTGATTTTTTTTCTTTCCTTTTGAGTTTGTTTTTATTTAAGCAGAAAAAAAGAAAAGAGAAAGAAATATTATTATTATATTAAAGGGAAGTGATTTACCAAACTCCGTTTCCACTTTGAGGCTTTGAGCCATCCATTAGGATCGCACATCGAGATTCGTGGTGCAAAAATTATTTTAACTTTTTATAATTTCTTTTACTTAGAATTTATGTTGAGATGTTTAAAGCTAGAGGGTGAGCTTCAGAAAGAGCTAAATGTTGTTTTGAAGCAAGAAGAAATTTTATGGTACCAAAAGTCTAGAGAGAAAGATGGGTTTGGGGGATCGCAATACAAAATTCTTCCATACTCAAGTCATTGTGAGAAGGAAAATAAATAAAATCCATGGTCTTCATCGGGAGTGGAATCAAAAAATTTCGATGAGGGATCAAAATCTAATTTACATAATATGAAATAGTAATAAAAAATGAGCTTAATTTTTATAGTGTAATTTTTTTTTACACAAACATCCAATGATATCTTAATAAATCAGCATAATTGTTATTCATCTCTCATAGTTATTAAAATAAAAATGCACATGTCAAAATGTTAGCAAAACTTTTTACACTGACAGTGTATATTACTTTAATCCATAAAAAATTAACTACTATATAAAAACAAATTATATGATACAAATTTCATAATAACTTAATATAATATAAATTATTCAAATAGATTTATATCTAAAACCTTCACTTCTTCAATTGTACACACGACATTTCATAGAGTAAAAAATCATCTATTATTATATGTGGTCTATTTTTATCAATTTATTTTTTTAATGTAAACAATTGTATCTATCTTATAATTCTAAAAAAGTGTAATTTAAGTGTTTGAATTTGTACTTATTTTAATTAAATTTGAGTTAATATTTTTTATAAGAGTTAATTGCTATATATATATATATATAAGGACAACACGGGGAGGGGGGCCATGGCATCCCTGCGTCCCCCCTCCCTCCAACCCTGGTCTTCATGTTGGTGTTAGTGATGAGTGATGCACAAATGATAAGATCCTCCAGGTTGAAACAAAGAATTCCTTCCAGGATCTGTTTTCAGTTGACTCGAACACCACCCCCTCCAGTCTAGTCATTATTGCTTTGGCCCATTTGAGCAACTTGGGTATCTCCACTTTAAATGCTCCCGTTTGCAGAGATGAGGTGAGGAAGGCAGCTTTCAGTATGAAATCCTATAAAGCTCGAGGCCCTGATGGCTTCCAACCAGTGTTTTTCAAGCATTTTTGGGATCTGGTTGGTGATGATATGTGGCACTTGGTCAAACATGCATTTGAGATGGGGTATTCAGATGATAGATTGGTGGAAACTCTCATTGTCCTAATCCCTAAGATTGATCATCCGGTGCGCCTAAAGGAGTTCAGACCGATTAGTCTTTGTAATGTGGCTTATAAAATTATTACTAAGGTTTTGGTCCAGAGGCTTCGTCCTTTCCTTGATGAGCTGATTGGCCCTCTCCAGAGTAGCTTCATTCCGGGAAGGGGAACTTCAGATAATGCCATCATAGCCCAGGAGGTTGTCCACTTTATGCATCATAATAAATCCAAGGATGGTTTTATTGCTTTCAAGGTTGATCTTGAGCGGGGCCTACGATAGAGTTTGTTGGGACTTCCTTGAGTTGACCTAGAGGGATTTTGGCTTCCCGGATAGTGTGGTTAGACTCATCATGTGGTGTGTTAGGTCTGAAGTTGGCACAGGCAAACACAAGAAGGGGGGCTGAATTGTGTTTGTTGATTATTCTCGTAAAAACCTTTTTGGACAACTTTTTCGCAATCAGAAGATAAAGAGATTAAGCACACACGAAATCCTTTTTAAAAGATTAACAAAACTAAAATCAAATCCCACAGTTAGTAAAAATAAATAAAACTGTAAGAGACAAGGGTTAGAAAATTCACCCAAGTATTTTATCCCGGTTCACTCTTTTCCAACCAAGAGCTACGTCCAGTCCCTTCGACTTGAAGGATTTTCTCCACTATTTCTTCAAATAGATTACAAACAAGTATTCAACACATCTTCAGGCTACAAGTATTCTTTCTCTACCAAGCCTCTTTAGGCTCTAACTCTAACAAAGAGATTTACAACTTTGATCTACTTAACTTACTAAGTGTGAGGATATGAAAGTTTGAGATCTGTTGAATATTTTCACAATACTCAAACTAAGAGATTACAGACTTTTGCCTTTTTAAAGAACAAATAAAAGCTTGCTCTCGCAAATATTTTATAGGCAGGAGTTGTTATCTAGCAAAAGTTCTCATTCAGTATCTAAGGTCTTCTACTTATATAGTGACCTACTTATTCTCTTGTAATTCTTCAACGGTTACTTTGAATAGTCTCGTTTAGAGATGACATTAAATACATGATATCTGTTGAGACTGATAGCTTGATTTTGGCCATGTTGAAAAGTATCCTTGGTTATCAAAAAATCACAAAATGGAGGCTCACTGTTCTGAGCAGTTGTACCTTAAAAGCTTTCTTTCCTCCTTTGTGTATAACCCAACTTTTGTCCAGCAATAAAGATGTCATCGTACAGATCGTTTTGCAATTCCAATTGTACTATTTACTTTTTATATTTCCTTGATAGTACTATGAACTTTCTCATAAAGGAGCAAGATGTTAATAATTATAAAGAATAAATATCAATCATTTGAAATAAATTCATTGTGGGTCAGATTGCATTAAATCACATTCAAGATAGTAAACATATAGAACTGTCTACTTAGTTTTAAGAATGCATCTACACAAGATTTTAATTCTACTCATCCACTGATGTGGCAGAAGCGCTCGTCCACTAATGTGGCAGAAGCGCTCGTCCACTAATGTGGTAAAGCGCTCGTCCATCGATGTAGTAGAAGCGCTCATCCCCTCGATGTAGTAAAGTGCTTGTCCACGCAAGTCTTTGGACTTGCTAAGTCCTCATAGAAACTCCGTCCCGGTGACGTGACACTTGTGGACGCTCTACCGAATTATAGTTAAGCATTATGAATGTATACTTGAGTTTCAAGGATAGCACCGTCTCACTTGACGTGGCAAGATGGACGCGCTTATTTTCAAGTCTTTGGGATTCTTTGTACCTAACAAGTTATTTAGGTATTCATTTATAGTCTCGTCTATTAAGGAAAACCAAGTCTACTTATCATTTAAAATATAAACAGTTAAAATAACCTTTGGACGGATAATTCACACGAGTCCAAGCATTGTATACCTTATATTATTTTGGATATTCCTGCATAAACTGAACTCACTTATTATACCTCAACTAACACTTTGACAAGCAAATTTAATCATTTTGTTTATAATATCAAAACTTAGAGATTATTAAATCCAAAACCACTTTGGTTCCATCAAGGTCATCTAATCTCTCATGACTGGCTTTGGTACCATGACTGGCTTGGTAGTGGTAGATTGTGTAATAGGCATCCCTTTGTTCACATCTCGGACACCAATCTGCTGCTATCAGATATTTGGGAAGGTGGGGATTAGTGCCTCGAGAAGCTTGCAACCAATATGCCACAAGATATAAGGGATGAGATTCTGAGGGTGCAAGTGCCCGTGGCCCCTGATTCAACTACCCCAGATTGTTGGGTATGGAGAGATAACAAGGATGGCGTCTATTCTGCAGCTTCTGGTTACAAGTGGTTACTCACCTTGAACAACATCTGGGAGGCTTCTATGGATTGGAGATGGGTGTGGAGCTTGAACATCCCAGCAAAACTGCACTTCTTCTTTTAGCTTTGTCTTCACCAAGCCGTGCCAACTATTAATGCCCTTAGATTTCATAGAGGCTTGGTTTCCTCTCCGAACTGCACCCGGTGCTCTGGTGCTAGTGAGGACATCTTCCACTGCATTAGAGACTGCCCTCACTCCAAGGAGGCGTGGTTGTGTCTCGGCATCATCCAACATAGGCTCTTCTTCTCTTCGAGCAACTCCGTGGATTGGATTATGGGCATGTTAAAGAGTGATATCTCAATCTTGTTTGCCAGCGGTGTGTACTGGTGGATTTGGAGATGGAGAAACAATATGCTCTTCGGCAATGATGTCTGGGATATCAACATGGTGGTGCGCATGATTTATAGATCTCATGATGATTTTCTCACTTGCCTGTCTTCGAAACCGCACCCTGATTCTGGTGCCAGATTGGTTGCTAAGTGGACTACTCCCCCCACTGGGTGCACGAAATTGAATGTACATGGTAGTTTTCTTGAATCCTCGAACAGAATGGGTTCTGGTGGCATCTTGACGGATGATCATGGTGGTTGAGTGTCTGGTTTCTCGTCCCATGATGGACCAGGGAGCCTCTCCTTGTTGAATTCTTAGCCCTCAAGCATGGGTTGACCCTAGCTTGGAGCTTGAGAGTGAAGCAGCTTATATGTGAATGCGACTTACTAGATGCTATTAACGCCCTAAACAGTCCCACCCTCACGGATTGCCTTGTCTTTGAGGGTATGGTTAAGGAAATCCTGGATTTTTTGAGCAGGAATTGGAATGTTAAAGTACAACATGTGTTCAGGGAAGCCAATATGTGTGCAGATCACCTTGCTAAGATGGGAGCTCATTCAGATGAACATGTCAAGCAGTGGAGGACCCGTCCAGGAAATATGGGTTCTTTGTTGGTTAAGGATGCTTCCCCTATGGCATCCTCTTTGTAATTCTGTCTGTTTGTTTTTATTTCATTATTCCACCATAAAAAAAAAAGTTATAAAACACCGCTAGGGGGAATTCTGTGGATGAAGTTGAGCAAACTGGCATGGTTGGGAAGAATGGATTAGAAACAAACAGTAGAAAAATGGATTTTAAGCAAAGCAAATATGAGGAACGGGAATCGTGGGGGCAATCTTTAGTTGTGAGAGAGATGTTTACTATACTTCAAGTAAGTTACCTGTTGTAGCGTATATTTGGATGAACCTTTGATAAAAATGATTTTGAATGTGATTGATTGTGTAGAATTAATTTAGTTAGAATTGAGTTTGAAGTGAAGTAATTTATGTTTGGATGTTTTTACTTTGAAAGAAAATTTAACGTAAAACTTAGTGTAAATTTTTCAACTCAACTCGAAAGCTACCTTTTGTAGCTTCTAGTCACAATCACTTCTAGAGGCAAAATTAATTTTACCCAACAGTAACTAAAGATCTTATTTTTACTAAAATCATGTTTGACAGTTTATAAAATCAACTTTGGAAGTTTCTAACGTGAAACCAAACACAAACGTAATTGGTAAAAAGGTAACGTAATTGGTAAAAAGAAGCTTTTGGCTAATATGATTTTTAAACGTGATCTATGGTAAAAAAATCTAAAACAAATAGCGCTACTTATTTGATTTGGATTTATGATTTTTTTTAAAGAAAATCGATACCAAACTAAACCCGTCAAGAACGGTTGATTCAATATAGAACCAAAAAAATATTAAAATATTATATATATATATATATATATATATATATATATTAAAATATAACAATCGGTTTGGCTGGGTTCGATTCAATCATGGAACCCGAGAACCAAATCGATTATTATCGGATCCGGATTCGTGCAGACTTGAACACCCCAAAAAAGAATCAATTTAATTGGCTCAATTCGGGTTTATCGCATCAATCTAATTAATAAACACCCCTATGTGTGAGTCGAAGTGTGAAGATAGAGAGGTAAATTTGAATATTTGCAAAAAATCGAAAAGTGAAAGAAAGAGATACGGTGTCATACGGTGTTTAGTGATTAGGGGTTTGTTTGCTTCTTTAGCTTCCTGTTTTTGAAATAATTACAAAGTCACGCATTGTTTTCATTTTGTCTCTGTTTTCATAAATTTGTAAAGGAGACACTGGAATTTTTTTTTCACTGTCTGTTTCCTGTACAAATCTTTGGAAACAAGAAACATAATGAAAACAAAGTGATAGTTTTGTAAATATTTATGAAAACAGAAAACTGAAAACAAAACAAATTGGCCCTATTTCGTCCTAATAACATTACTCTTAAACGTCCTCTATATTATGTCTTGAAAAACTGTCCTATTTAATTGTTAAAAAATACAATTAGGTGATAAAATATGAGAGATAAAATATATATATTTTTTGAAAGAATAAAATATAAAATTAATTATATGTTTTAATATTCTTTTAGTAGTGGGGATCCATTGACTTCAAAATAGTTTAAAAGACTTACTTCAAATCATCAGACTAAGATTCATTATCCCATGTCATGTCTACACCAATAACATCTTGTCACATAAGTTAAAGTTTCGGGTAAAATATGTGACAAATATTTTTGGTAAAGACGTGGTGTAATATAAATGAATGAGACAACAAATTATGGTCCCAAATCATCACCCTCCAAAATTAATAATTTTTTTTTGGAAAGTTTATCATTATTTGAACATCAAGATTTGAATTGTATATATTTATCTCACTTTCTGATTTAGTCTTATCTTTTTTTTTTTATGCATATGCATTTAAAATATACAAAAAATAATATTAAAAATACACCATATGATCTCCCTATTTTTGTGTTAAGGAATCATTCCCTAATAAGCAAAAGAATATGTTCTAAAAAGGAAGAATACTAAGACAACAAGATACAAAGAATCGAGGAGGTATTTTATACAAGGTTTACAAAACCGGACCGACCATCGAATCGAGCCAGGGCGTAGCGGTTCAAGGTTCAATGGTCAACCGAGGTTGAACCAGTTATATATACTTCACTTACAAATGTCATAACTCAACATATATAACATTCAAAATGACAAAACCAAATCAAATATGTCATCAAAGTCATCAAATTAAACCAAATCAAATATGTCATCAAAGTCATCAAACCATAACATTTAAGTTCAACAAAAGTGGACAATGTTTATTGGAAACTAAATAATGGATACATCAAACATCATAATATTCATTGAGGTTGACTCCTTCATATTCAAACACGTCAGCCATAGCATCTTCACTAATTTGAGTAATATCTTCACCACCACCACCACCACTTTGAAGTTGAATCTCTATAGCATCAAGTTCTTCATCACCTAATTAAACAACAAACAAGTAGAAAAATAAAATTCCAACACTAAAATAATCAAGTTACATACAAAACATGTTCGATATAATTAAACATTAACCTTTGTTGCTTCTTGATGAATCACCAACTATTAGAATAGCACCACTATCATGATAAAGAACATTTTCAATCTCATCAATATCAAGTTCACGAGAGGGTTCTTCATCAATCACCCAAAAATCAACTTCATCAATGGATTCATAATCAATGGGATCACGACATGCCTTCTTGTAGTGTCCCTATAACAAAACATTACAATAGCAAAAAGCAAAATTATTATATGCTTTTCAAAAGAACTAAAAGTAATGTTTCAACTTTTGACATAATGAAATTTTTATACCTATTCCTCAAACGCAAGTTATAAGTAACACAATCAATATCATTCAGTCTACGATGTTCAAGTCTATTTCTTCTCTTTGTATGGATGCGTTTAAAGACACTCCAATTCTCTCTCACCCCGAAGAAGAACAAGTTTGGCTAAGAAGACGAATTACCAACTTTTGCAATATTGGAGCACTACCCCCATACATTCTCCACCATTCATCTACAAAACACATATTTAGTTAAATAAAACAAGAAATATACATAACTATGTAAGTTTAAAACATTATTTAAAAAATTAAAACTATAAATTGGTACTCACCAGGTTGTATCTCCTTTGCCACTTTAAGAGCACTTTCACGAGTAAAAGATCCTTGTCTTTCACGATACACTTGCAACTCTTTAATGGCTTTGGCCACATCGGGACAAAAAGCTTGTATATCAAATAAATCAAGAAGTGCTTGCATGACCCTACTCTTATCACAATACTTGTCATCATAAATGAATGCGGGGTTTAAAAAGTATGCTGCTGCATGAAGATTGCGCTTCAAGTGCTTATCCCATCGAGTCTTAAGAATATTCGTGTAATGGCTTATACAAGTTCTTTCTATGCTTAAACATTTCCCTTTATTGCATTTTTGCCCTTTGCATGCCCTCATAAACATAACCAATAGAAGGTTTTTCATCCCCATCTACAATTCTTAGTAATCTAATGATGGGAGCCATAAGTTTGGCAATCATAAAACATTCATTCCAAAATTTATTATCCAAAATGATAGCATTAACGCTTTTCCTGCTGTACCCTTTGCTAACTTATGGCTAGTAAGGTGTTTGTCCACAACCAATGCTTGCAAATCATGCTTATGATCATGAATATTTTTCAATGTGATAAAGTAGTAGCAAATCGAGTCGCTCCTGGACGTACGATTTCCTTCCAACCTTCTCTTTTTCTTAGCCAAGATAAGAATACTATATGATTGTACAGAAACACGAGTTACCTTTGAAGCTTTTTCTCGCAAGCTCGCAACATGAGGCATACTAGCAATATCCTTCAAAAGGAGATTCAAGCGATGGACAGACAAGGAGACCAAAAAATGGTTTCATATTTTTCATGCACCAATTTACCAGCAGCTACATAGTTAGATGCATTATCTCATCACTATATGAACAACATGTTCAACTCCAACCCATTCAATAACTTCGGAAAACATATTGCACAAAGTCGTGGCATCTTTCACAACATCCGATGCATCAATAGACTTCACAAATGCTATCCCTATGGAATAATAAAGTAAAAGCTTATCAAATAAAAATTAAAATGGACTATCAACTTTATTAAGGAATCTCAAAATTTCATAAATGTTGTACCTTTAGGACAATAGACTAGAAAGTTTATCAACGTCCCTTGTCTTTGGTCACCCATCCATCACCCATGATTGTACATCCACTCTCAGCCCCAATTGGCTCGATAACTTTGCACAAGCAATTGACATTCTTTCTTGCAATCTCCCAACAAGTTAACCCGTAGATCATGATAAGACGGAACTTTATAACGGGCCAATACAGACAATTGCATCCCATGACTTCTTGAAAATATGGTGACTTTGTTGCATAAAATGGAATGTTAGCATCAAAAAATCATCTAGCAATTGTCATCCCACTTTGTAATGTGCAGCCTTGCCAGATATTACACTTTTATAGTTGGTTGAGAGCCAGGAGTTGTCCTTGGAGCAAAAGAACTACCAATTTGAACATCAGCTTTTCTTTTTCCTTTGTTGGGAGCAGAAACAGATGCAGTATTTGGGGAAGGTTGAACTTCTTGCACTTCCCCTCATTACTACCATCATATGCATCATTGAGGTCGTTAGTCTTCTTTTTTTTTCTTTGATACCTTTCAATAACTCAATCATTTGGTGACGAACATCGCAGGAACCTTCTAAGAGCTTATTTGACCGGATATACCTGCAAGATGGTGCTTCATTTTGTTTATGCCTCCTCCTCTGTAACTTATTCCACAATGAATGCAAGTGTACACATTAGTTCCTCCCTTCTTTTCTAAATGCAAAATGCTCCCAAGCGGGATCACTTTTCCCATGAAATGCGGTGGAGCACGTCGAGGCTGATTCACCATGTGATGATTGTGTATTAGGGGCATTGGTAGATAAATTAGGATTATTTTCTTCAGACATTCCCACTTGGTAATTCCTCAATAGGAACATGTTCGGTGAAAATTAATTTTTTCGCAGGCAAATCAGCAACAAGCCAACAAGAAGAGTACAAGTATTTTTGGACTAGTATTTTTGGAGAATACAAAACTTGGAGAACGAAGACAAGTATCTGAACAAGTATTCATCATTGAACAAGTATTTTTGGAGAATACAAAACTTGGAGAAGAAGAGTAACATACCCGGTTCGAGTTCGACATTGGACCATTGGAGTAGGAGAACTCGGCCACGAGAACGCAGCAACCTCGCGCGTAGAACTCGGCCAGGAGAATCGGAACCTCGCCAGGAGACCTCGGTAAGCACAGAAGCAGACCTCGCCAGAGAACGCGGGGACGCTGACCGCGAACTCGTCCGAATCAAGCGATGGCGAAGGCGGCGAGTGGAAGCAGGCACAGCAGTTTGGTTTAGCAGAGGCGGAAGGGACGAAGGGTCGAAGAGATGAGTCGAGATAGTGAAATTGAAAGTTTGAAACCCTTAAAATTTAGGGTTTGAAAACGACGTCGCTTTGGTCATGGAGAATTTTTTTTTAAACAAATTTGGCTTTGAGAACCGGAGGCCGGTCAATAACAGGTTTTGCGGTTTACGGATTTAACCGGTTCAACGCTTTAATCGGTTTACCACAGGGTTTTTCCTGACCTGATGAACCATGGTCCTGCCCAGTATCGATTAACCATGGGCCGTGGTGTCCCCGAATTTGCAAACATTGATTTTATAAGAGCATCCACATCCAAGACCCCACTTTGAAGTTCTTAAATAGACTAATCATTACATCACTCATGTTTATTTTTAATAACTTTAGGACCTCATATCTTTATCCCATTAACTCTTAAAAAATTCCTTAAATGAATCTTATCAGTGACCTCACATTCTTACCATTATAAAGTTATATTAATTTTTTGATTACTTTCAATAAAAAGAGCCAGCGACCAAACACAAGCACCCGGTGCTTGTGCATGCTCCCTCCTATTAAGCACCAATATAAACACTCCCTCCATCATTCCAAATTTTATAAGTATCGGTGCTTAAACCACAAGCACCTCACATATGCAACCGACTAAAGATGGCCCAGACAATAATTAGAATCTACCACCCTTTTGCACCAATTATATGTCCCCTTCTGATCACTTTGTAGCATCTGATTTTCACGAATAATGAAGTTAGGAAATCCCGTGTGATCCTATTTATTAACTAAAAGAAACCATCACAAAATACTCTCTATCGCTAGTCTCATTCAATATTATTCATATACTACGGATGTGTTTACTTACAGTCAAAAAAATAATATTATAACTAATAAAATCAAAGACATTAATATTGTTCTCTAGTTCACTAATCACTAGCAACATATGAAAATCATATCATCGGTATCTGGACCCAAATACCCTCACTAGGAATTTCTTGGTGGACCACAAATAGCAGATAGAAACCGGGTGGTGCAAGAATAAGGAACCAGGTACGTTAACCTCAACTTGATACATCGATCCACTCACAATATTTGTCACACTTCTTGGCTCCATCACCAAAACCCTCTGATTCATCGAAAAAGAGTGTGTGTTAAAAGGCAGCGCCAACATAGTTACCGACACAAAATCTTGAACCAAAGGTGCTGTAACCTTAAACTCCACATTCAGTATCTGACCTACACAACCGAGATTGTAAAGCAGAGACACAATCTCGGACGCACGTTATCAAACCCAGGTTCCAAATACGAAGGTGAAAAAGCTTCCACACTAAGCTCCGTCGGAAAAAGCACGTTTGTAAAATTATAATATACACGAGGATTGCTACCACTAACCAGCACCCTTCCATCACGAACCAAAACAGCAGTAGAATGATACATTCTAGGAATGCTAGACGGGTTTTGCAACTCGAACCGTGAACTGGTTGAACCATTTGTTTTATAAAGAACCGGGTTCAAAACCGGGTTGCGCGCTAATTCCCACCCTGCAGCACCTGAACTGCACCATTGATAATCAAAACGTCGCCGTTTGGGAGCATCACCATGTCATTCATGACTCTACCACCTCGGCATGGTTTCCGCGACCCAATTGGGATTCGGGTCGGTTATTTTAATCCGCACATGTATTCAAGGCTCGATGAAGTTACCCTTTAACGCGTTTTGATAAGACCCTTTTGGAGCACCACCACAAACCAAAACCTCGCTTCCACGTTTGGTCCCTTGAAGGTTCCTTAGTGGCAGCAACATCAGGGAACCTGTGGTAGGGTAACACCTGGGGTCCCCACCTGGGATCTGAGGGAACGTTTTACTGCGACATTCTTGGTAATCGAATAAGATGGCTCTGTTGCTGGCGAAGATGAAAAGGTTGCCATCTACGTTTTGGAAAACAAAGGGTATAAGTTATTTTCTGAACCTGGATCGTTGGTTTGAATTAGAAAAGGTAAGCTGTAAATGTTTTTGGCTGTGGCTTCGGTTTTGAGGTAAACTCGTAGTTGTCTTGCCTTCTGCCGCCTATTATTATTTGTTCTCCGTCCGGTAGCTTGTAATTTGCGGCATACCTGCAAGCAAAATATACAGAGATTACTTATTGAATACAAGATGACGTTGAGTTCCAAAAAATTAGGTTGTGTATGTTGGATACCTACATTTTCTATTACATCCACTCAATATTAGTATTTTTGCCAATCAAATTATCATGCAGTTGGTCGAAATTTCAAACTTTCTAATTGGATGATCTAGTTATAAACTATATGAATATATTATATTGTAAAGTATAATATATGCGGTTTTTTATCTCTGTAAATTTAACTCATATTAAAATAATTTTTTATTAAAAACCATATTGTGAAATATTATTAATAATGACATTATTTTAATTTATTAAAATATTATTTTCTAAATATAATCGTTTTTTAATCAAAAAACATTATTTTAATATGTGTTAAATTTGTTGAATACAAAGTAATACATATATTATACTACGATATATCAGATTCATATATTTGACTACTGTAGAAATACAACTAAAGTTTTAAAATTTTGACTGTCCATATGACAATTTGATTGATCCAAAATTTGTCCACATATACTGTAAGGATGATCCAAAGATGCTTATGCATGGCCCAACCCTCCATTAATCTCAAAATCTAGTGCAAAACTTGAATCCCTATGCAATGAAAGCATCCATTTACACACAGTAAATAATTGCGAACATTGATTTAAACTTACATTAGTATATCCACTAAATTAATTTTTAAAAATATTTATTATTAAGTTGTAACACGTCACACAGTCATCGAAATCCATTTTCTCAAAGATTATGGCTTCACGAGCACCTCATCATTCAGCTCCCACAATTTTTATGCCAAGAGTTGTTTGAATAAATTAAATGAATCTAACTTGCAGGATAAAACTCCTCATGTGTGTAATTGTCTTTAAATGAATGACTTAAGCATATGAGTATCTACTATGATAAAGTGCGAATAAAAACTTATGAACCAAAAAAAATATTGTCTCTCGTTTGACACACCAATATTCAAAGGCTTTGGACAAGTAAATGTGTTAATGAATTATCGTTTTATTTTTTAAATTTAATGGGGAAACATGGGGGTGGCAAGAATTGGGATAAAAGATTTCTATCTATAAAGCGTATCGATATGTTAACTCATTTTATATGACTTAAAATGCAAATAATTAAGACAAAATTTAGGTGTGATACTGCTTTTTTAGTAGTTTAGATGCTATTTTTCAATGAAAACATTACACATGTAAATAACTCATCAATAATTAATTTGTAAAAAAAAAACTTATCAATAATTAATAAAACATATATATTATTCCCATTAAAAAAATACAACAATGTTATGTAAATTAAAAAAAAACACAATAATGTTATATGTCATGAAGTTGATGAATTTAGGTGTCAAAATAATAACCACCCTGGTAACAAGTATTGAAAAGTCAAACAAGAATAAGTAAAAGTTCAAAACGGCAAGGCTTAAGCCAGCATTCTAAAAATTAATTTTCATACCAATAAGTAGTCTCTAAAAATTAGCAGCTAAATTGTGGATCTTACTGAAATTAGAGCTATTATCTCCCCTACTGCAACCAGCTATTTTCTATGTACACTAACTCTAGAGTTGAGTTCAATATGGTTCAGATAATCTAGTTATAATGGTCTTTTTTCATCTATTCCTTCTGTATTTGTGACACTATCTTGATGAAATGAAATGAATAATATGATTGTAAAAAAATAATAGCAGCTAGACCCATAAAAAGGGTGGAGAGGTATGAGCGAAGACAATTCAAACACATACAAGTAAACTAAATTTTGTCCATAGAACCACAACCAAACCCAAAAGAGATGCCTTTAAGTGATGTCATATTGCATCAATGCATCCTATGTGAATCCAAAATTGATTGTAGCACAAAAGTGATTACTTATTTAAATAAAATAAAATTTATAAGGAAAACTATATAATGAACTTATTTAAATAATTCTAACATTACCATCTCCGAGCGGCGAGTCCACCTAGAAATTCTTGCCAATCACAAGTGGGACAAGAATTGTACGTCCCGACAACACGTTCCCCCGTCGTTGAACCCACCGGTCTGAACCAACGTGCCGTCGGGGACACTGAACCAGAAGAGCACCACACGTTGGTTTGATGAACAACGCGCGGAAGGTGTTTGACACGACGTCGTACTCTACCGAGTGCGCGGTGCAATCGGGTTTTCACCTGCAATCCGTTCGGGTCGTGGCGGATCTACCATTGGGTAGGATAGGTTCCGATGTGCCGAAATCCGTACGGTCGTAAATAACGAGTGGTCGTTGTGGAGAAGCTGCATGCATGACTACGATGGCTATGTTTTTCTGAAGGAGCTTCCATTCTCCGTTGCGGATTCCGCCGTATATGGCAGTGGCACCACCGATATTGTTAGCATTGCGAGGAGAAGAAGGGAAGTGGTCATTGTTACAGTAAACAAGTGGTGAGTGAAATGAAGTGCATTAGGTAGAACTGGTTTAAGGAGTGTGGTGGGAAGTGACGATGAAGGATAGAGAAATATATTGTCACATGTGATGACGTCTGACGCGTAAGACAAGATTCGTTTTCACTTTTTTGGCCTATCTCCATGGAAATCAAATCTTCCTTTTATTGTAGCCAGCTACTTTTCAAGTTTCAAGTAATAGGCTGATCTTGTACCAATAAATGGCTACATATTCATTTTTTCTTTTGGAGTTGCTAATACACAAAAACTCTAAAATATATAAATCAAGTAAATATATTTCAATTAATTAATTATAATTAATATTTATATAATTTTTTAAAATTTTTTTTTAATTTTAATTATTTTGATTGTTTATAATTAATGACAATAATTACTAAGAATAATATTAGAAATGAGTATTTAATATGTAAAAATCAATATATGTTTATTATATTTTTTTTTAAAAAAGATATTTATTATATCGTGGACCTAAGAACTGATTTTTATATATTGGAATATACAATTATATAATAACATCCAGACGTAAGAAGACCGATTATAGAAGCTATTGGTTTTATAGAAATATCATATAAGAAATCGTGAAATTAAACCATGAAGTATAAAAGTATATGAGCTAATTTGCGAGTCTCATTTTGTGAATTTTCCTAGTATATACTTTTTTGGAATGCAGACAGCAAACGTTTGATATAAGTTTAAAAAAAATATTCTCGTAGAATGCTAGGCGGAATAAAGTTTTTCTCATGCTTGATGCAAGTTTTTTAAAAACTTATTACATGCATAAAAGATTAATTTTAATAAAATTAATTGAATGATAATTATAAGGTGCGAATACTTTATTCCTAGTTAAATGTTGGAAAGAAAGATTCCTGAAAATGTTGATTCCAGAAATATAATTTTTCTAATAAAACATTTCAGGAACCAAACGTCATGATAGATAAGACGGTAAGTACCCCATAAAAATAAAGTCAAGTAATATAATGAATTAATTATACCATTAGAGATACCTTGAAATTTAAAATGCGATTTAGTTTTGGCTGGTCCCACAAAGCTTTTGTATATAAATCTGAATAAGATGTAATATTTTGAAAATGTTCAAATAATATGAATTAATTTTCTTGTGGTTGAAATTAATATACTTATACACTCATTCTACTAATGATATAACCAGTATGAAAAGATAGGTAACATTGGTAAAACCTTGCTGAGAAGCTGAATATGAAAACTTGTTCTTTTGATGAATTTATTCCTCAGATTACAGGAAGTAGTTGGCGGCTTAAAAGCTCAAATAAAGGATAAAACCATAACAAGTAACAAACCTTGGCAAACACATTCAGAAACGGTTGGGGGAAGAAGATAAATGCCCAACGGCCCGACCGACCAAAAGACTGAAAAGAGAATGATAATAAATCTCTTGTTTCATTATTTGCGTGATTGAAAATGAATGGACTTAGAGAAGTTAGAAGCACGAATTATTAATAAACTATAAAAGAAAGTTGTAGAGCACATATAAGAGAGCAAAGTTCCTATATGCCGAGCTTCTAGCTGAGCAAGAGAGGATCACATTTTAAATAGTTTCACTAGTCCAACTCTCGATTCTTATATACGGCAATAAAATTCATCGGTATTTATAAGACGCATCCAACATTTTTCACTCGGAGATTCAGTCTTACTATTAACGGTGAAGTAATAGCTGCCCAAAATATAGAGTAGGGTAGCATCACAATCGCTGTGGTCACAAACCACGGCAATGTGGGTGCGAACCGGGCCCTACCATTTTTCAATGTTGACGAAGAACACGGGCAGCAAAGAGAAGGTGTCCCAGCAGTGACATCCACAACGCCTCTATGGCTCCATAAATTGATATATGATTTCACAGGTTTGACTCCTATACAGGCCGATTGATATCGACAAGATTCTGTCTTTCACCTGTATATGTAATAACGATATTGCCCACCGTGTCGCCAGAATTTATTTTATTGTTTAATTGATTCATTTGAATTGAGTCAATTTTTCGGTTGCATAGAGTTTAGAGTTAGTTACGTATGTTGTAGTTTTTAAACTTTTTATCAGCATATGTATTTTTTTCTGGTTTACTGGCAGACTTAGTGGTAGTTGTTCTGATATTTAGGTGTAGTTGAGTTATGTATATTGTGCTGTATTACGCGGGCCCCATTCATTGTGGAATTTCTGGGCTCAGATTTTACCATTTAAAGCGCCCAACGTTATGAATAAAGGTAAGCGCTCGCCACACTACCTTTTATTTTCGCTGCATCGATAAACTCGCTAATGTTTCAGATTCAGAGCCTGGCAACTCTGAGACTCGAGATCAAAACACGTGAGACAAATACCATCTATTCTCTACCTATTTAGCTATCATACTTAATGGCCACCTCATTCCAGCTTTGTGCAAGCCGCCATTCCTCAAGCTTCCATGGTCACTATGACCACTGAGCATGCTCATGGAGAATTTTTAAGGTCAAAAGAGACACATTGTTCAATATGAATCTAAGATACTCAACAAATGCTGTATGCGATGTGTACGTAGTCGCACTTGAAGCGTAAGACTCAAAGACATGAAAGCAAAACATTATTTTTTCCAAAGTTATTGGATAGATCCATCTTGAACTATTCTTTGTGAAGATATTTTGCGACATCCTGGGATTCAATGAAGAAAATATCAAGGCACCCTTGCAAAGAAGGCATGCCTTCTTGCTTCTTACGAGTGGACTTTGAAATTCTCGGGCAGACTCAAGGATTTTGTGGAATTCACATGTTTTTTTGGGAGGATCATGGAGATTGCAAACAAAATGCGATGCCATGGAGAAAAAATTAAATATGTTACCATAGAAAAATTATGCGTCTATGACGCTGTGAATTTAATTCATGTCGCTTGCTTTATCAAAGAGCGCCGAAAGACATGTACCCATCTCTCTTCTTGATGAATTGCAAAGCTCTTTTGTTGGTCCACGCTTAACATAAATGAACCGTTCAATCACAGACGAACAAGTATTCAAAGCTTCTACTACTACGCATTCCAATGTTTCAAGAGGGAAGAGAAGAGGTCGAGGCAGTGCAGGAAGGGAGATCGACAAGGGTAGATGGCTGGGCGAGAACAAAGATGACAACAAAAATTTCAAAGCCAATAACGACCATCCAAGGCAAGGCGAGGTCGAGATCATGGCTGTAAACTAAGGTAGAGTGCTTTAGATGTCAGTAAATATGGACATCATGCTTTGAATGTTACACTGACCGCCTAACGATAAAGAAAAAGAGAATTCAAATTCTCAGAAGATTTAGAAGGAAGTAGAAACTTTGTTGATGGCTGTCCATGTGAAGAAAGTGATTTGAGTCTGGGACAGGCTGTGGCGCTGGATACAGGTCAGCAAGAACTACACGAGCCGAAGTAAGTCTTCTTTTCAAATCTAGATGAAAAATTTTCACTTTATCAAGTTTTATGGATTCTTCTAACGTGAAAGTAACGGGAAAATGACATTGGGATGGGCACTAAGAAATGGGCTTAGAAACAATTTCTATCGTGATGTATGTTCCCGACTAAGAACAATTTGTCAAAGGTTAATGGCTATAAGAAAAGGGTATGTTATTACGATCGAGAAAGGTGCTTGTAAAATTTATAACTCGTTAAAACGTATATTGCAATTGTCCGATGAGTTCTAATAAGTTGTTTCAATGAAGATTGAAAGCATTCAATCAGCAAGCCTATTACGTAAGTGAAAGGACTCTCATGGTCGCGTATTTGCTATGGTCATTTAAGCTTCTGTGGGATTAAAGGCTCTGGTAATCCAAAGAACATGGTGATAAAGCCTTCCATTAAATTAATGCTCCTTCCCAAGTCTGGTGAAGAATATGTTGTTAGCAAACAATATCGTTCTCAATTTCCTAAAGGAAGTTTCATGGAGAGTAAAAGGACGTAGTTTTTCGAGTCGCATCTGTGATATTTCGTGGCCCAATAAACCATCTTCTAATGGAGGTAAAAGGTACTTAATTACCTTCATTGATGATTTTTCAAGAAAAACGTGGGTTTATTTTTTTACAGAAAATCTAAAGCTTTTACCACATTTAAAAGCTTCAAGGCTCGGTGTTGAAAATGAAGTGTGTTACCATTAAGTCCTCTTCTCGCATGCACTGCATGTCAAGAGTGATTGCCTTCAAGGAGTTTGAAGATTTTGCATGTACAGGCATTCAAGAGAGCTTACAGCCGATATACACCACAAATGTGAACGGTGTATCGGAACGGAAAACAGAACTATCCTATAACAGGGAAAGTCATGTTAAAAGGACAAGTTCTAAAATATATTTTCAAGTCTGGAACAGAATGGAGCTGCTCATGTTTTAAACAGAGCCCAACTTTTGTCGCTCAAAACAGACACCAAGAGACCTGAGGAAGAAAACCCGCTAGGAAATTACTTCATAATTTGGGCTGCATTGCTTTATTGGTGCAAGACGTGTCAAAAAGCGTTATAAATTAGGGATCCAATTACTAAGAAGATCAGACCAGCAGGACGTTATTTTTGATGAAGAAATCACCGAGTGGAATGAGCAGCAGCCTAAACAAGTTCTTTATGATAATGATGCTGAACAAGAGCAAGTTTCAGCACCTCGATATACCCATAAATTCATCGATATAACTCAAATAAACACCAGAACTCCATCATCGGGCTTGTCAGAAAGAATGAAGAAGAAATTTTTGGGACAATGGTTTGTTGAGAAGAAGGCTCGCTTTGGATGGAAGATTATGAGATAATCGGGTTAAGAAACTAAAGATTCATTTTGCTTTAGGTTTGTAGATTGTGATCCCAAGAACCGGCAGCACAGGGTTAATTTTAAACGGCTAAAAGCAATGAAAACGGCGAAATCAAATCCATTGAAAAGAATGACACTGGAGCTATGATCTACCCGAAGGCATAAAACCATCGGTAAAGCGGGTCTTCAAGACAAAGCTGAACAAAAATGGTGGGATGTAGAATATAAAGCACGCTTATGGCCAAAGCGGCATAAGCAAGCAAAGATGTGGGGTTGATTATATTGCGTAAGGATTTCCATAAAGACATGATTCAACTGTCAGGTCGTTAGCGGGAATGAGAAAATTCATGGCCCATTTTCTAATTATAGATGTCAAATCGGCATTCTTAATTGCATTTGGAAGAATATGCTTTATTGACCAACCCTCAGTTATGTTAAAGTCTCAAATGAAAATAAAGTTTATGATTCAAGAAGTTTTATTTTCAAGCAAAAAGAAGCCCTCATGGCTTGGTATAATCGATGAGACTACTTATTAAAGATAGTTTTGTAAAATGTCTTTATGAGCATACAATGTTCGTTAAGATTCGAGATAACGGAAAAGTGCTTATAGTTCGCTTGTATGTTGGATGAACTTATATTTATTCGAAATCCGTTACCATGTTTAAGGAATTCGAGTCTATGATTAACAATTTGAATGTATTATCTTGGTTCGATGCACTATTTTTTGGGCATAGAAGTGATGCAATCAGATTATGATTTTATCTCTCAAAAGAAATATGAGAGAATCTATATCAGTGTTTCAAATGGCGATCAGAATTCTGCAAGTACCCAGCGGAACGTGGCACAAAACTACAGCCAAATATCTTGATAGTATGGATAGCACTTTGCTAAGCAAATTATGTTGGCAGCTTTGAGGCATTTCATCTAACAAGACTAGACATAATGTATTCTCGTGAGTTTAATTAGTAGATACATGAAAATCCCACTGAGTTGTATCACTTTTAGTCTGCCAAGAGAATTCTTCTATATTTGGGTGGAACTCAAGCCTTCGATATTATGTTAAAGGGTATGGAAAATCTAATGGCATGATTTCATCAGACAAGGATTTTTATGTGTGATCAAGATGATAGGGAATGGAGACTGTTATGTCTTTATGCTTGGATCAGTATATTTCATGGTCATCTAAAAGCAACCAATTACAATTTTGTCCAAGACAGAAGGAGTTTGTTGCAGCGCTACAACTTGTGTTGCTGCTAATATGGTGGAGAAAAATCCTTGAGGAGTTGCAAGCTCTGAACAAATCTAAAGCATACAATTATCACTTATAATAAATTTCAACAATCAAATTGTTCAGAATCCAGTCCTACTATGGAAGCAGCAAACATATTTGATGTGAAGTTTTTATTTCGAGAGATCTTTTCAAAGATGGAATAATTGATCTCGGGTACATCGGGGGGTAGATAAGACTATGTTATTATATATTCACCCAAGGTTTTAAAACAGGAGTTGCTCAGGAAGTTTTGCTATTGCTAGGATTCGGCATTGATTACTAAGTTGTGCTTTTAAACGATATTAGCAAATATCAGTTTTGTGGTGGATTATAAGGAAACTTATTTTATTGTTTAATTTATTTATTTGAATTGAGTCAGCTTTTTCTATTATTTTTAAAGTTTAGAGTTGGTTGTCAATGTTTGCTTTTAACTTTTATCAGATCTGTATTTTTTTCTGCTTTTAGTCAGTGCTGCACTTAAGTGGTAATTTCGTCTCACATTTCCAGTGCTGAGCGTGGAGAATATGCTGTGATGGGTCCTATCTATTAGGAATTTATTTATATTTTGGCTCATTTAAAGGCCTCAACGCTATGAATAAAGGCAGGTTGGCTCACGTCACACTACTCCTTTTATTTTCAGTTTTACTGATAAACTATTTAACACATTCATGTTTCCAATATTTTCTAAATGTAATCTTATTTATTTTTCGGTTTTGCAGTCATATTCACAAGTAATAAGATCCTTTTTGTGCAAAAGCATAGTAATTGTGGACAAAAGATTTGATCTAACTTTTTGTTAAATTGGCTTGGTCGATTACATCTTAAATAGGTTATGTCATGGTCACCGAGGAATGATATGACATAATATCATTGCTAGTCATTTCCACCGTTTAGAGTAACTATTTAAATATGAATAAATCAAGTGCCTACACACCCTACCAAACCAAAATTAGTAAAAGGAATACGACTATTTTCAATTCAAGGCTTAACCAAAAGAAAAATAACTTCTTCGATCACCCACGGGCTACATTTTAATATTCAATCGTCATACATTTTTAGCTTCATTGGGTTCCAACTGAAGATCACTTCACTGCCTGTGTTAGAGGAAAAGAATTAAGTGGACAAGGGGATACTTCCTTACTTCTGGGTGAATGAAGGCAGGGACTTCTATTAGATGTTTAAAGGCAGGAGTGCAGGAAAGCAAAGGAGGATTAGGAGGGATGAAACTGCTTCAAGAGTGAGAGGGGCTCCAAGGAAATAATAAAAGAGGTGAGCAGACTAATTTCTTATTCATTGATTACCATACTGTCACATAATGCTTGTAAGAGACTATGCATACACAACAAGATAAATCACACACCAACACACACCCCACAAATTCATCCCAAGTTACTAAACAACCATAACAACTAACAAAATACATATGATCCTTCAGAATTAGGGGTGAGCTCATCGGGCCTCTAGGATTATAAATAAACTTGACCCAACCCTACAATCATGTAAGGAGGACTGTAGTAATAAACCATGGACAAAAACTTAGGGGGGTAAGTATTTAGGAGTTTATGGTACTATTTTTTTAATGAGAAAAATACCATAAGAGAGAAGAATTGACAGACATACACATGTTTAAGTACATATCGTCCACCGAAAACCATAGATACGGCTTGCTAAGACCCAAATTCATATATATGCCTTCAATTAAACTAATTAAAAACAAAAATTTATAAGCCAAAAATGTTATTAGAACTAGGTATGTAAGTTAGAAACCAATGGATCATATAGATGAAACCCAAACTTCATAGGCGAAGTAGTGCTCGAGTTTGAAAGCTTGAAAAGCAAGAAAGATTTCTCAAATGGAATCATATTAAAAAGATGATCAAATAAGACACTATAGTTTCTCTACTATAGTGGAGATTATTTGAAAGAATTACTTCATTAGTAACTTAACTGCTAACTCACTAACCAACCCGCAGTAACAACTAACCGGAGGGAGGAGGAGGAGGGGGAGGCTTCCATGCAGCTCATGGCCTCCCACACTTCACACCTTTGTTTCATAAACTTGTAATTCCTGCACCCCACCAATTCAGCTCATTGGCACTAAAGCCTTACTGCGCACTTCACTTCCACATTCGAGCAATATTAAATCCATCCTTTCAAATTTTATGAAAGCCACCAAATCTGCCATGATACCCTCTCAGAATATTACTCGAGAACTTTCTTCCCTCAACACCATACTCACACCCCACCAACCATTCTAATTTTCACCACCTCGAGCCCTCAAATTTACTACCACAACCCGAACCCTCACGCCACCACGGCCCCTACGTCCTTGTTTTCCACCCAATGTGCTGATTTCGTGGAGCTCATCATATGGGCATGAGATGCCGTCACACTCCCCCACCAATTTCGTCACTCCTACAATTGATGATGACCAAAGGAGCTCGCCAACGAAGGATCCAAAAGTAAAACCTTATCATGATCTTTCACTATCAACCAGCACTCCATTCCTCAACCAAGAATCCACAATACTACTCTTCGCTCCACCGATCACGGGGCAAAGATAAATTGAGCCACACCACTCGAGTTCTTTGCCGGAGGCTGTTCCTGCTTATGACTGATCCTGGGAGCGCTGAAGATGGAAAACATTTGTCGCCGAGGTATTCCCGTGATCTTGACTCATCATTCGTGTCCAAGATCACCCAGATTTCG